>OY728146.1:2077728102-2079067224 GCA_963277665.1 Viscum album
TAGTAATTATTAGTAATTATTCGTATTTTTTCTTATTTTTCACAATTGTTCCTAATTATTTCCTAATTATCCAAATTATTCTAAATTATTACTAATAATTAATAATTATTACTATTTATTCCTAATTATTAGTATTTATTACTAATTATTAGTATTTATTCTTAATTATGACTAATTATTAATAATCATTCCTAATTATTCCTAATTATTATTAATTATTCCTATTTATTATTAATTATTTCTAATTATTATTAATTATTCCTAATTACCATTAACTATGAACAATGAATAATAATAATTAAAATTTATTAAATAACAAAACAATCTAAACATAATTAAATTACAACTAATTAAGAATAATTAAAACTAATAAAAAATTTAAAATAATTATTAAATTAAAATGAACATAAATACCTTTAAAATTGATCTGAGGTTGATCTCTGATAGTTTTTGAAAACTTCAATATCAATTCCGGAAATAAAAATTAAACTTAAAAAACTGTGAACTCTAAAAATAGAGTTTTAAGAGAAGTAGAAGATAGAGTTTGAGAATGAATGGAAAAAAACGGATGGGGGTATTTATAGGTTAGCTTATTTGTGACAAGACCATTTGCGATGGGTATCCCGTCGCAAATACTTTATCCCGCATTTATCATGGTCAACGGTTAAATAGTTATTTGTGATGGGTCCCGTCGCAAATAATAACCTGCTGACATACTATTTGCGACGAGAGTATATTCCCGTCGAAAATATTTTTTACCGCCGCCAGTTATTTGCGACGAGCGGTAACCCCCCGTCGCAAATAACATTCCCATGGTTTGGCACGCATTGCGCACCAAATCTTTTGCGACGAGTGATCTTTCCCCGTCGCAAATATGTTTCTAACGGGACTATTTGTGACGGGATTTATCCCTGTTGCAAATAACCCATCGCAAAACCCCCTTTTTCCGGTAGTGATTGTTAATCTCTCTAATAATTATATTAATTGATTAAAATTTTTAAAAGGACCATTCACCCCTCGTCCATCATACCGTATACTGGGACCTAATAGATTCTTGATCCAATAAAAAAATAAGTTAAATATAAATATATAAACCTAAAAATATCTATAGGTGAATAAAATATATGGTTTTTTAAATATTTGGATCATATAATTTCCCCAAAGGAAATATAAAAATAAACAATCCTGAAATGAAATGAGATTGTAAAAACAATCCCTTACCATTTTGGAAACTATTGAATCATAACCCATTGAATGAAATAACTTGAATTATAACTTTAAATATAATTGTTTGAGAATTATTCATGATATAACATGTAAATTGGTAATTATATACACCTCATAAAATAATATAGGGGTGTAATGTAACGTATGTCCCAAAGAAGACAATTTGAGATGATAAACCCTTACCTCAAGTTCAAATTTCTTTGTAAGCACTATTAACATCCTTTATATTAAATTTAAATTTATTATAATTCTATAAATAAACAATATACGTATTTATAAAATCATATATGGTCCAATTATAACATTTCAACATCATTTTATTAATAATTCATTATTAAAATTTTCATTTTTGGTTGTTAATTGGTTCATTTTTCATGTAAGTTTTAGTTCGGTAATTTTGGTCCTTGCATGTATCTCATGTTTAAATAATCTCCATAATTTTATTCATGTTATTAATATCATATATATTCATTATATACATATTTTTAATTATACTTAAAAGGCATATAAGTAAAATTAATTGCATCTCTTCAGGGAGGTGGTAGTCTACACATACACACAAATGAATTTGTCATTTTTTAACAGGTAGAAGGGTAAGAATCTAAATGATAACATATATTAAAATAATAAATATTATTTAATAAATATCATATATATTCATTAGTTTTATATTTATAACCATCCAAGTGATTTTGTGATGAAAAATGAATTACACAGCTACAAGGAGGCGGTAGGTCGTATATACACACGAGCGATGTTTTTATTTTTCATTAGATGTAAAGAAATAATTATAATATTTATTTACCATTATATAATTAAATTTATAAAATATATATCATATTATTTCATTTTTATCCATCATTATGACCAACCATAATAGGTTGTGGTGAAAGATGAAATACAACGTCGTCTTGAGGCGGTAGTCTGCACGTACGTACAAAAGATGTTTTCATTTTCCATTAAATAGATATGTAAATTAAAAATTTTATAACATAAACAAAATAACATTTAATTATATGATAAAAATTTATTTTATCATATTTCAATGGTTAGGAGAGTTTTTAAGGAGTTAAAAAAAGAAATAAAAAAGAAAACACTTGGTTAATAACTATACTTATTCTTCAGACAACCTCCTTAGTTTTATACCTAAATCCTTCTGAGGATGGTATTATGATCAAAACAAGACCTCTATAACGTGGTGAGGGATTTTATTAAATTACTTGGTTATTTATTGGATAATATAAGAGGCTATTTAAGATTATATAAGAGAGGATATGTGGTGTCCTTTTATAAGTGAGAGAGAGGAAATACTTGAAACTTTTCAAAAAATTAAAATATATTAATGTATTGATCAAGATAAATAGATTCATAATGACTCATATTAAAATTTGATAAAATTTAAGGTCTATATATTTCAATATAATATAATTTAGATGAGTTTTTAGGCCATTTTAACCCTTATCATTTTATTTTTAACACGTTTAATTTGTTTTAACTCTTACCGTGACGACTGAATTTTTTTACCATAGTTAGTATTCATAATGTATAGAAAATAAAGTAAACTCATTAATAAATTTGGACATAATGATTAAAAATATTCATTTAGTTTTATCAAATTTAATTTCTATAAGTGGAAGAAATTAATTTAACAACTAACCCACAAAATATGATGAAAACAATTTTCCAGAAAAAAAAATGTATTTTAAGTATAAAAATTATTATACAATAAAATAAAGTATAATTTTTTTAAAATGGAATTAATTGGATTATTTTAAAAAATGGATACTTATTTATCTTTAAAATCAATCAAAAAACGAAAGGCACCTTGTAAATACTTTATTAAAAGAAAAAAACTAATTTTTTTATTTGAACAAAAACATTACTTATATTTCAAAAATGATAAACATATATTTATAAGTTCAAAATTATATTTTTATATTAATTAAATTAATTATTAAATATAAATTTTATATATCAAAAATATTTAATAAATATTCAATTTATTCTTATATCATTATAATGTTATAAAAGTGATAATTTATTGAAATCAGTATTTTTCACTATTCACATAAAAATCTAATGTTTTTGAAAAATCACAAAAATTAATCATAAAATAATTTTTAAATTGTGAATTAAATAATGAAATCCATTTCTTCAAATAAAAATTTTTAAGTTATTTTTTTATCACATTGTTGATTAAAGTTATGTTCATCATGTTATGGTTTCTTTAGGAAGAAAATCATACTATAATTGAATCTTAGGTGTTATATTTTATAACCCTGAAATAGATGTATAGAATAATAAATAAGTTCAAGTTATTGGGGGATATTATTTGGGTGTTCATTCCTGATTTTAGTGGTTTTTGGGAAAATCATTTTTCCTTGGATTATTTAATCTACAACAATAATTATCATGCCTCAGTTAAAATGGTTCCTTTTGAAGCATTGTATGGGTGGCCATATAGATCCCCTTTGGGGTGGGAAAAGTTGGGAGAGAAATATTTGGTTAGATCGAGTCTTGTTCAAGAGATGATGTAGTTGGTACATTTGGTCCAAAATATGTTAATGACAGCTCAGATTCATCAAAAACCCTATGTGGACCATTTTCATCTCCCATTGGAGTTTGTGGTAGGTGGTTGGTTTTTTCTCAGTTTTTCACTCAATTTTAGACATCACCATTTTGGAAGATAGATTAATCTATAACCAAGGTTTAATATTGCTATTTATATCATTGAATGTCTTAGAAAGGTGGCATTCCAGCTAAAATTATCACCTTGATTAAATTCAATTCACAATGTGTTTCATATATCCCAATCGAGGAGGTATCAACCAGACCCCTCTCATGTGATAGAATGAGAAGATGTTGATATTGTGCCCAAATCCTCAGTGGTTGATGAACCAATTCAAATCATGGATCTTTTTAATGAGGATTTTTGTGGTAAAATGATTCCATTAGTCTATGTACTATGGAAGTACACATAGGATAGCTATGAGACATAAGAGTGTGAAGCACTGATGATGCAGTATCAGCCTCATATCTTTATGAGTCCAAAATAATGAGTGATTTTTTGGTATAGAAGTTTTCATGGTGGGGTGAATTGTGACACCTTTTGAGTCATATGTATTTTTTATTTTGGATTTATTTCTTATATCTTGAGGTTTTAATGTTTTTTGAGAGTCAAGGGTTGAGATTTTGGATTTTTTAGAGAAAAAATCTTGGAAAACATTTTGTACATGATTGGTAGTAACCCTGTGAAATGGATATATTAAATCTAGTGGTGTTTAAAATGGTTTGTGAATGTTTTATCTAATTGAGTTAGATTTCCAAGTAAACCATGTGAATAGTTGGTTTTTGTCCAAAGGTAGATTCATGAATAGTGCACAATTTATCAAACTGTGTATTTAACCCTATATAACCATGCACTTTGATTTTCACGGAATGGTAGGGAACACATAGTTAGCATGTTGTTTTTCTAACTGTACATCCTAACTATGTGACCCATATGAAAATGGGACATTACCTAGATAAATTTTCTCAATTTTAACCCAAATCTCACCCTAATATATCATTGTCTCAACACATCCTTTCTTTCATGCTCTTGTAGGTTATACCTTTATCTATTTAGAAATTATCATTTGGTCTTGGTGGATATCATTGTGGTATATTCTTATTTCCACCCTTTTTATCCTCCTCTTCATAGATCTCTCCTTCATCTCTCTTCTATTTCAAGTGTTGAAACTATTATGGGAAGTTATGGGGATATCTAGATATTTTTATGGAGAAGAGATGATTTTTATGGAACTGGGATTGGGAGGACCTAATCTCTAAATTTCTAATCACTTTTTTTAGGTTGACTACATTTCCTTTATTGATGAGATAGGTTCCTTTATACAATGGTTCTTTCTCATGGTAAACTTTATAATTATTTTTTCCTTTTTTTGGATTATAAAATGGTTGTTTTAATGTCTATGGGGACTGTTTTTTATAACTATATCTTTGGTGGTATAGAAAATGGTTTTAAAGGGTTTTTCTTTAAAAAAATTATGCACTTCATGTGCTTGATGAAATGAAACAAAAATGGTTTTGAATCTAAAATACTTTTCAATTATAGGAGCAGTAATGATTTTCTTATAGAAATCTTTTATTGAAATTTATTCATGGTTTACTTTATTGTTTTGTTTAAAATAGAGCACATGGGAACTTTTAGTACATCGGGTTATGGACATAAGAAAACCTTAGTGAGTGTGGCACCACTAAGTGTTATGTGTGTGATACTTATAGACTATGGTAAGACTAGATATCATTATGATCCATGTTTTCATGAGTTGGGGTTCCTTGTATGTCATAGTTGTGTATTCACATAATCTAGATCCCATTTGTGCTAGGTTTTATTCATAATAATGATGTTTCATTCCTTGATTACTCACAAGTTTGTCTTATGAGCTTATGTGGTTAATTTTGATTATTTCCCTCTACATACTTTGCATACATTTATTTATATTACTGGTTTATTTGAATAAGAAAAGTTTTAAAGGAAACTAAATGATATTTTATGAAAAATATTTTAAAAGTAATTTCTTTCTGAAACTTATTTCTTTTTAAAGCTATAAATAATGGTTTCATAATGAAAGATTTTTATAGATTCATGATGGTATCTTACTGCGTGTTTTTCACATACCCTGCATATGTCTTTTGAAGTGTGAAGACTTGGTTTTGTATGCTTTAGGTAAAAGTAAGGGGTTCTATATCTTAATGAATTCTCTTATTCGATGTCTCTTCGTGATTGTTTGGGATGGTGTTTAAAAACGGTCACATGGAGACTTGGTTTTGTTTTTATTGGTTTTGGTTTGTTTCTGGGATTAACCTCCTTTCTTGGTTTGTTATATATCATGGTTATGTATCTCTTCTTCCATAATGTACTATACTTTTTAATCTCTATCTTATTTTAATGAGATATTTTATATTAGGATTTTAGGGTGAAATAATTCCCATGGTTATGTGTGTTGATTCCCAGTTTCTTATCACTAGCACATGAAAATTAGGAACAAACTTAATTCCTTGTGTTGATCCATATTAGGTTACATGTCATGTTAAAATAGTTTGGTTAATTACAATAAATAAAACAACTTATAGTTGTTTGAGATATTCCCCTAAATGATTCTTCCCACATCCTTTCCATGTAAGAAATTATATCTTCTTTCCTTTACGGTATTTATTGCCTAGATTGTTTAAAAACTCCATTTTTTTCTTATTTAAAATTTCAACTAGGTTTTATTTGTTAATAATAATTCAAGATAGATAATTAGTAATAACCCCAACATTTACTCTAGATTTTATCTTGTTTTTTTCTCATTGGGAAGTCACTGCAGTTTCCATCTCACTCATTATTCACTCAGTTCCTCTTATTACTACCCATTCACAAAAATAAAGGAAATTAAGGATAATAATACATAATTCAATAATCTTATAAAAAGAAAAACTATTAAATTAAAACTAATAAGTCATAAATTACATATGTACCCTAACTTGTGAATTTCTAGTTTTTAAACTTGGTTATTCATAGTTATTTTCCTATTAGGTTTTCTAATAATATCATATAAATGTGCTCAAATCCTTCATAATGGTTCATATAGATCATATGAATTAACCAAATCATATCCCCTTTTAGTGCCAAACCTAGTTTATTGTTAGGCATCTTTTTCATGAAATAGGTAAAGATTTATATAATACCCAACTAGCCTTTTCAGTGTTATTACCCCCAAGCTGCATATGTTATAGAGCCTATATCCACTTGTTTGTATCCAAATAGATATTT
This sequence comes from Viscum album, assembly GCA_963277665.1. Taxonomy (NCBI): domain Eukaryota; kingdom Viridiplantae; phylum Streptophyta; class Magnoliopsida; order Santalales; family Viscaceae; genus Viscum; species Viscum album. The sequence continues at coordinate 2,077,735,145 of OY728146.1, forward strand.
ACTTGTTGTTAAACCACAAAATATATATTTTACCAATAATTTAAGATGTTTTTATACTCTTAGTATTATCTTTAATAGTCTTGGTTGTACAAAATAACTAAAATAATCCTAAAAAATAACTAAACCTTTCTCTGATTCCAACTGAGGCACCTCAAACCCATACTCCCTGGTCTGGTGATAATAACACTTACATTACACATAAGATTTGATACCATGTGAGATAACCAAAGATAAAAATACCTTTATTTTACATAATTTACTTAAGTTGAACATTACATCTCACAAATAATCACACAATCCAATGAACCTAAGGTTTAGTGTCTTTAAGAAATAGGTACATAAGAAAATTATTTCACAAAACTTATTTGCATTTATCTACAATCGAACCACACTATACTCCCTTTTAAATTCCTTATAAGTTATACTTATATTTATAACCTAGGGAATGGAAACATAAGAAATGGGTGAGATATAATTCTCAATAAGGTAAAAATTCTCAACATATCATCAATGATTATATTATAATATTTTGAGAATACATGAGAATGAGATAAATATATTATTAAAATAACATGGAATAATAATATTTTCCATAAGGAATAATATAAGGACATTTAATTTTAAAATTATAAAAAATATACCATGGAATAATAGTGTGAAATCATGAGATAAAAAAATGATCCATGGAGTATAACATAGCCATATAAAATAGGAATTTGGCATAAAAATAAGAATATAAATCATCATATGGTGGATTAAACATTAATTATTTTTTAACATAGTGGTTCAAGAATCAAAGCCTATTTCCTATAGTGTATTGGGTATCAAAACCTATTTACCACAGTGTATCAGGCATCAAGACTTATTTCCCATAGTGGATCAGTCATCATATCTTATTTCCTATAGTGGATAGAGAATCATTATCCATTCCCCATTAGTATCTCATGAGATGTAAAGCATTACCCAATGCATTGAGGGTTATATAGAAACCAACTATCACATAATAATCATATATAAATATATATTCCATAGTAAATCAATCATTCATCATATCATAAATAACCCATTGAAATAAAATGGGTTTCATAATATTTCCAAATGGTATCACATAAAATGACTTCAATATATAGATTAGTTGATACCAAAAATTAAATCACACAAAAGTAGATAGAGATATAAACACCTACTCACCAATGGGGGTAGGAATATAATTTTATAGGTGAAGGAAGACCCCTGCTTGGCATGGGTTCTAGATATGAAGGAGGACCCCACTGGTGGCAGAGGTTGAAAGTGATATTTGAACCCCCACTCATCAGTGGGGGTACGTGTCATGTTCTGAACCCCTACTCGATGTGGGGTCTATTGGAAAAGGAAGATACCCACTCATTTAATCGAATAACTATGGAAGATGACCCATGCTCAATGTAAGGGCTGGTATCAGAAGAATACCCTCACTCAACATGGGGTTTGGATGTTATGGAAGAGTTTGCATAGAATGCACAACATAGTCATGGATGAAATCCAATAGTAGTTGTAGAAAGGGCCTATGGAAGCGATGGATAAGGCCAATGGTGGTGGAATCATGGTGGCAGTGGTGTATTTATCCTCTTAGGGTATCTTATGGTAGAATGATATAGAGAGTAAATTTAGTTTCCTTTTGATTTGTGTAATATTTGTAACATTTTATTATTAGGACTACATACCATCACTATGCTTTTATCCTTATCGTTATTTGTTTCTTGTAATGAATTTTCTCTTTTCCTTGTTAAAAAGGTGTATTCTTTTTTCTTATTTTAATAAAAGAGATTCACCCCAAATTTTTTCATAAATAAAACTAAAGGATTATTTTATAAATTCATTTATAATTTGATTCATAAAACATAAATCCATAGGATTAAAATATCTTTGAGTTAAAGATTAAAATGGAAGTGAAACATAAAATATTCTTCAGAAAAAATTCATAAATATTATCGTAAATAGTTTATAAGACACTTTATAAAATATCATTTTTATAATTTTCATTAATACTTTTCAAAAAATATTTTTCTATAAATATCAATAAATCATCCTTGAAAAATTCATAATGTTTTTCCAAAGTAAATATAGAAAGGAAGATAAAATATATGACTGTGAAAATAAAAACATTTTTAATCATTTTAAAAATACATTTATTAAAACCCACATCATAAAAAATGTAATAAGTATTTAATTTAAAAAGTGGAAAATATAAATTTAAATATCACCAAAGATAAAACATATTTTGACTTCAAAATAGGAAATTATAATATTGGAAAGAATAGTGAATATGGATATAGAAGAGAAAGTGATCATTTGAATATGATGAGAATTAATCTTAACATCATCAAATTTAATAAAGAATAAAATAAATAATTATAATTCCTTATAAAATAAGGATGAAATCAAATATAATATCATCATATGATAGAATAAAATAATATTTTAAATCCATAGTCAAATAGGAATCATTTTGACTCACGATAAGAGGTTGAGTCAAAAAATACCTTACAAATATTTCAACTTTCGAATTGAAAAACATATGATAGTTAGAACATAATATGGACATATAAATCCCTTTAATTTAATGATAATAATATTAAAAATAAAAATATGGGTAGTATATACACCAAAAAAAAGAAAATAATTGGTGAATACGAATCATATCTTAATGAATTAAATTGAGATGAGGAAACTCTTACCTTTACTATCGACTTCTGTGAAAATGATTTAATCTTCTGTATCATAAAAATAACCATCTTAATCACATAATTCATAAACATATTCATATCTATTACCATTTATACTCTTTAATTATAATAAATTAATATACATTTATTACTTAGTTGTATTTTATTTTCATCATTGTATGTTAGTGATTTTTTTGTTTTATGAATGATTTAAAATTTCAATATTGATTCCCATTATTTTATATCAAGTTAAACCTTAATATATTATCCAAAGTATCATAATAAATATCTCATAATTACTTATAATGTTCTAATTTCATTCAATGATATTTTTAGTCTTGACTTGTATCACCCCGACTCTAGAAACCCAGAGATGGTGTTTACTTTATTAAATTGGTATAAGATAAAAAGGATATCACCATGAAATATTTATTAGTTTAGAAGTCTTAGAAAACTATATACACAAATTATTCTCATATTACATTGAAAAAATAAAAAAATAGCATAATAAACATTCTTTAATCCTTAAAATCATCCATAATATACTTATTCATATACTGGAGAAAGGAAAACAAATAAAGAGTGAGCTCAGATGCTCAGTAAGGGTTATGTTGAGTGGAAGATACCATTAGTAAATAAGGAATAATCTATATGTAAGAGTGCATAATAAAAAAACATTCTATTCAATCAATAACTTAACATCAATGAACATCCATGGATAATATCAATATATAAATTACGTGGATAATTGAAAATAAATTATTAATAAAGTTAATTCATAATTACGGACATACATGATCAATACCACTCAATTAAGATATCATTAATCTTATCATTAATTCCTCTCAACCAAAAAATTATTCTTAATAAATGGGTTTGTGTTAACCAAATACCCATCTAATATGGAATGCCTATAGTTTTATCTCATAAGACCTGTTGATGTATCAAGGGGCTGTTTATAACCAGGACCCAATAGACACTTTCATGTCCTATGAATTCATCATATTTTGAATTATAAATAAAATTCATTTTAAATATACCTTATAATTGAATAATTATCTATATTTAATCAAAAATATGATACATCAATATTTCCCAAGTAAATGAAATAATTTAATTAATAAGATTTTTTCAACTAATATCGTATATAGAAATAGTATCTGGTTGAACCATCATAAATGTAATATGAATGAATATGAATTCATCTATGATATAAAAAATATGGACATTAAAGAGAAATATAATGTCCAATGAATAATGTAGAGTGATAGAGAACATGATCACAAAAAAGTGAATGATCTCAAAATATGGTATAATAAATTATCAATAAAAGGTGATAAAAGGAAATTTTTTCATAAAAAATGAATGTTTTATAGTAAAAACCAGACTTTATAAAAGGAAATAGAAGAAATGAATTAAAAATAACTTCCTTTTAAATTCTTATAAGAATAGGGTTATAAATCAATTTTCAAAATTCATATAATTTTTTTAAGAAAATAATTCCATTTTATTTTGATATCATTTTAAATAAAAATTCCAAAAAATATTGAGAAAATTATTTTGATTTAAAATGAAAATGTAAAGATGGAAAATGAATCTTCAAATCAAAGAGAATTTATGATGATAGGAATATTTATTTGTGCGATGTATTTTAAAATAATTAATGTTTTCACACTATTGGTAAAAATTACCTCATTGGGAAAACAACAAGAATACTCCTATTAAAAATATTTATAAAAATTAAAAAATGGGATAAAATTAATTTAATATATATTTTTAGAATATTAAAAATATTATTGAAAACATTTTAAAGAAAATATAGACATGGAATAAAATGAGTTGGAAGGAAAACTTTAAAATAATATTTTTAAAAGAAAGTCCCTTACAGGTAACTTACATGTTGATTCTTCATACAACAAGATAAGAAATGGCAAATAAACATGTAAACCAAAAACATAACTAGAGTATAAGAAAATATATTGGTTTTAAGATATTCGTATCATATAATCTGAAAAATGAAATCTGAATATATACAATCCAAAAAGAAAATGAGACTGTAAAATAAATATATTACCTCAGGTCTCCACTTAGTTGTATTGTTTAGTACCCCTGTATGATAAATTTTAATTTATTAAATACTTTAATAAGAACCTATTTCATCTGTATTACATTTTTATAGTCTTTTTATAATCATATGAAATACATTCATTGAATAGTTCTTGCTTATGTCAACTACCTTAAGGTTGTTCAGTCCATTTCTCCAAAATTACTTCGATATAAGGTTTATGGTTAAAGGATTTATGAAATGGTTACATAATTTTAATAATTTAATGAATATAATTTTTATTCATTATATTCAATGTTAGAATCATCCATTCATATTTGTAATATAAAAATGAATCACATTGCTTTGTATAGGTGGTAGTCCACACATACGCACGATTGGCGTTATCATTTTCTTACAAATGGAAGAGTAAGAATGTATATGATATATTGTATTAATAGAATCATAATTATGTAATAAATATGTCATAAATATCATATATATTTCATTTATTTCATTTATTTCACCAAATTTTTGATGAAAACTAAATTATACTACTTTGAGGAGATAATATATTGTACGTACGCACAGGCGATGTTTTTGTTTCACATAGGATAGAAAGCGGATAGAAAATAGTTGTATCATAATAACAATAACATCTTATTATATTTTTTATGTTGGAATCATTATATTAGTATGGATACGACAAATTTAAATTAAGTATAATAAGAAATAAACTTTGAAAGAATCTAGTAATATAATTACCTCTTATTTGAGATACTTCCTTTGGCTTGAACCTTAAGCCTTTTTACGATATTGTTAGGGTAATACTAGAAGATTAAGAATGAAGGGAATGTATATGTGAATGTTTTTGGGTATGGGTTGACAAATATCGAGGGATAAAAAATTTTGAATAATGGATGAGAAGAGGTTCCCTTTTATCTAGAAGCCTCATCCCTTGGGTTTTAACCCTTTTAATTAATTTTACCCTTAAATAAGGTGCTAAATATTTACCATGTTTTCTATTAATTATGATAAAAAATAATTTCAACCTATTATATAATTTTAATTATGATTATTCCAAATATGGAATCCATTTTACATGATTCAAATTTTGTAATTGGTAGAAATTACTTTTAATATAGTCTACAAAACACAATGAACACCTTAGGAAAATGTTTTTTTTAAGCATAAAAATGATTTTAAAAAAAAATATAAAATTTATTCCAATGGAATTTATAAGAACCTATACCTTCTTTTCAGGTATGTTTTTCCTTTTCTGGAGTTTTTGAGAAAAGAGGAGTTTCTGGAAATTTTGAAAGTACACATTGTGTACTCCCTTTTCGCACGAGGTCGTGTGCTGGTCGTGTCTGGGCCACACACAAGGTCGTGTGGGGTGATGTGGAGGGCGCTTAAAGTGGAGTACGGAAAATCCCAGTACACATCGTGTACTCTAAAAGTATACACCGTGTACTTTCTTTTTTTCATTAAATGGATCGGGCTCACGTCTGACCACCCGAATCGTCATCTTCTAGGTCTCGTTCGACCGAGAGAAGTCGTACGACGCTGGAACTTCTACAAGCCCCAAAACCTCCATCCGTTCTCCGAATCAACCATCATCGATTGCATTGGAACCGAAGCGGTCAGCTCTTCCTTCTTCTAGATCATATTTTTCCAATTCCTCCTCTTTTCAAAGTTATTCTGGGTTGAGCATTTTGTGTGTTTTTGTAGGTATTTAACATTATAAGGAGATTCAAGTATCATGGTTCAAGTATATTGATCTCTTAACATCAAGTTAGGTGGTTTGTGTCTTTCTTTTCAAAGTCTTTGAGTATTATGTGCAAATTCTATCAATACCCTTGAACGGGGTATTGCGTGTTTACTATTTTTCCCCTGTTGTTTTTCTGCCTTTATTGTATGCTTGTATAGAGTTAATTTGGCTATGTATAAGGATAATTGATATGCTTGGATGTTTTTCCCATGCCTTGTTCGGTTTACTAGCTTTTGGTCTTGTTCAACCTATTTGTTCGTTTACCTGTTTCCATGCCTTGTGATTCTAGGGAGGAGTGTTGTTTTCTGACATGCTTGAGATGTTGTAGTCTGGTTAGGCAAGTAGTTCCGTAGGGTTACTTTGGGCATATAGCATTATTATACATTGACCTACCCGGGGCCGTGAGAACCTGGTGCTATAGACTAAAAGGGGATAGACCGAGTGAGCTTCCTTAGAGAGTCTTTGAGCTTTAGTATATACAAGGATTAACCGAGTGAGCATCCTCAAAGAGACTAGAATTACTTTGGGATATAAGGGGATAGACCATGAGAGCTTCCTCAGAGAGTCCTTGACTATTTTAGAATATATGGGGATAGACTGTGAGAGCTTCCTTAGAGATTCCTTGACTGTTTTAGACTATACGGGGATAGACCGTGTGAGCTTCCTGAGAGAGTCTCTATTTTTTTTGTTTGAATCACGTGATTACAATAGGCTATAGGAGGGATTGACTGTGTGAGCTTCCTCAGAGAGTCTATGAACGACCTGATCTATAAGGGTAATTGACCAAGCACATTTCCTCATAGAGTCCTTGACCTTGGGGATATAAGGGGAATTTACTGTGCGAGCTTCCTTAGAGAGTTCCTGACTACCCTAGACTATAAGGGAAATTGATTGTGTATGCTTCCTCAGAGAGTCTTTATATTTCTGTATGACCAAACCAGAGGGGTTAGGCTGAGTGCACTACCCAGAGGGTTGTTGGTTTTTTCTCAGTAGTACCAGAGGGTTACTTATTGTGATTTGCTGCTTGTTAGATGTTGCTTGACTTTGGAATTGTGGATTGTTTATTGTTCAGCATGTTTATGTTTACTATTTTCTGTACTTTAACCTATCATATATTCAAAGACTGTTTGGAACAGATCTTCGGGTAGTTTCCTACTGGGATTTAGTCTCACACCCTGTTTGGGTCATGATTTTGGGCCCAAAAAAAGTATATTGTTGCAGGTATAGACAAGGGAAAGCGCCCTTCGGCTTCAAGTACTTGACTTGCTGTGGAGCTGGAGTGCATGAGACCAAGCTTAGGCTTGTGATGCTGAGGAGCTGTTTATCTTTCTCTTGTACTTATTTTAGTACTGTTTGTATTTCCAGCATTATGACTTGTTTGTATGTTTTCTTATACATATGTACCATGCATCATATATATATATATGTGTGTGTGTGCTCCTGCTATTAATCGAATTTAGCCTTCCACTGTTCACTTGTGTATGGATTGTTTACTACTTCCCCTATTGTTTATTGTTTTCTCTTCCATTGTGTACTCTGCTAATGAGGGTATAGTTTCCCCACTATCACAACCAAGGCCCTTGCTGATAGTCTGCAGCCTCTGGAATTTGGGGAAATGTGCTTGAGGCCATGTGACCAACCGGATATGGGGCACCTCTAGGTGGCTTCCGGAACTGGGGCGTTACAAAGTGGTATCATAGGAGTTTATTTTCTCTTGACTTACGGTTTGGAGCCTATAACTAGGGATAGGACAGAATAGGTACTTGGTAATAATATGTTCTTGGGAGTAGCTAACTTGTGTACAGGGAAAAGTTGTACTACCTCGTTTATTGCAATTTTACTGGTTTGAAAATTTTACAGTTGATTTTATTTCACTGTTGGGTGATTCAAATGCTTTGTGTTGTTACCGTTGTTGTTATTGCGGTTCTATTTATGTCGCAACCCGATGAGATGAGGGTATTCCATCTCATGCATCATATAGGCACTTTTTATAAATCACATGCCATACATTCTTTCCATGCCATATAGGATGCATTAGCGATTTCATGTTGTTGTGATAGACGTTGTGTAGATTATGCATGCTGTTGTGATAGATTCTTTGATAGAATCTCTACTGTTTGACAGAGAATTTTTTTGTATAGTACTTTTCTTAGATGGACTCCAAACATTGGTTCTTGAGGTGTTATGGGCCCTCATGGACTAGAATTTGGTGAATCATTTATTGGTTTCCCTATTATAACTTGTATAAGATTCCAAGATGTGATTCGCGGGGAGTATGGGACCTCACGGATCGGAATTTGACATCTTAACGTTTGTTTTCTGTGTTTTCTGGGCTCCGAAGCAGTTTCTGAGGCTACTGCCTGGTAAAAAATATAATACACGGTGTGTACTTTATGAATACATGTCGTGTAGTTTTTAGCCATGTCACTGACTGTGTGGGCAGGGACACGGGGTTATGAAAAATATTTCAAGAACACATCGGGTACGGTACATACACGCCGTGTTGTAGTGACCGTGTGTCTACCCGTCTGACTAACGACACAGATGGATGAAACTTTGACTATACACGTTGTGTCCTATTTTCACACGCCATGCCATGTAAACTAGGTTTCCGACCGTGTCACGAACAACATGGGTTGGGGATATCCTTCAAGTACACGTCATGAACACATGGAGCGTGCCGTGTAGAGTGAACCGTGTAGACGATCGTGTAACTAACAACACGGGCTGGTTGGGACTTCGGTGAACACGTCGTGTCCATCTGGAACATGCCATGTAGTCTTGTCTTAGTAGAGCTGTGTGACTTGACCGTGTAGAAGGACTTGGGCAGGGGGAGAGGATTCAAGAACAGACCGTGTGTTAGGATAACACGCCGTGTGTTTGGGGTGTTACACGACCAGTTTTGGTAAGAGTACACGCCAATGCAAATGGATGAAGGGAACACACCGTGTAGTCTTTATACACACAGTGCAGTCATGTTTTGTAAATTTTGAATGATTTATTTCCCCTATTCCCTTATTACTCCCTTAGTTTTCGGTCCCTGACAATGTGATCTAATTGTGTGTTTGACCTTGCAGAGTCATGGAACTAAGACTTCCTCTGGTTTCACGCCAGCTTCCAAGAGGTGATCAGACACTGGATATGGCTGATCAGGGACTTCCCGTAGATCCTCCTATTGTGCCATCCTTGGCACTAGCAGTGATACCGGTTGTAGGTGTTGATGCGCAGTTTAGGGAAGGTTTTTTGAGGATGATGCAGACCTTCTAGGGAGTGCAGCCTCTGGCCCCCGTCGATGGCTGATTTGATGTGGGTTTTCCAACAGCATCATCCTCCCACCTTCTCATGGTAAAGAGGACCTCAGGCTGCAGAGTCGTGCCTCAAAGCCATGCTGAGGATCTTATAGCATCTCAAGGTACCACCAGATAGGAGGGTGAAGCTCACGACCTAAATGCTCCCAGACTCCGCCAAGAGGTAGTGGGATGTCATCTCTCATGCAGGATGCCACTAGAATATAGCTTGGGTGGAGTTTCAGCGTATCTTTTACGGTTACTTATACCCGGAGACCTTGAGGGCCGACTGAGCCCGGGAGTTCATGAGCTTAGAGTAGGGTACTATTTCTGTGATGGATTATTCCTCTCGTTTCATAGAGCTACAACGTTTCACGCCTATCCCAGCAGGTTATTAGTTGTTACTGGCTAGGAAGTTTGAGGATGGTCTCAGGTAGGAGATCTGTTCCCAGGTGAACATCTTTAGGTTGACTTCGATATCCTCTATTGTCAAATAGGATCTGATAATTGAGCGCAATATGAGGTATTCTGGTTCGACATCTAGAGTTAGTGTTCCTCCTATTGATAGTACGAAGCATTGTAGGGAGCTTTTTCAAGGAGATAAAAGTAGGCAGGATGCACCTTATAGTAGACATGTGGTTTGATACCAGTGCGTGAGGAGCGGGCATACGAGGCCACATTGCCCGAGAGACCTGATGGAGTGCCGATCTTGCGGCAGGATGGGCCATCTCCAGCATTTCTGTTAGTTTTCCCTCTAGTAGCTAGAGACAGGGGTTCTTCTATGACTCCACTTTCGGGAGAATCACCACCCATTTTTCACCCTTATGGGAACTGGAGTTCTTCCGGACGTTCAGGCCGAGGTAGAGGTCATGGCCGGGGTGGTCAGTTGCCGATATATCAGCGACAGCATGGCGGATCAGCTCTGAGCAGACAGGCAGGGTCACAGGGCCGTGGAGCTGTCCAGACTTTTGCGATGGAGCAGACCCAGTAGGAGTAGGATCCCAGAGCTTCCACAATTTGAAGTATGATCTTAGTGGCCTCAGTTTTATCTTCAACTCTTTTCAATACAGGGGATTCCCATAGCTTTATCTATGTTACTATTATGGAGAGCCTTGGGCTCTGTATCTTTTCCTCTACCGATACTTTGACTCTAGACACACCGTTGGGGACTAGGGCGGTTAGTGTACGTCAGTGAAGAGAGTTCCCTCTTGAGGTTTCAGGGTGTCACTTCTTATGGGACCTCTATGTCCTAGAGATGATGAGCTATGATGTCATTCTCAGAATGGACTGGTTAGTCCCCTTCCAGGTAGCCGTCAATTGATATCACTGTAGGGTGAGTTTTATATCACCAGAGGGTGGATCTTTTCTTCATCGGGGTGAGTGGGATCTCCAGGCAAGTTGAGTAGGACCCGAGCATCATGGGCTTGGAGGAGTTACAACCTAGATTACTAGTCTATATCTGGATAACCAGGGGACTTCACAGTTAGACTTTCCTCCAGTGGTGGAACGTTTTAGAGATGTCTTTCCAGTGGAATTTTCTGGTTTTCCTCCAGAGCGTGAGGTATAATTTTTGATTGATCTTGTTCCAGAAGTGACATCGGTGTCCATTTCACATTATTGGATGGCTACACCTGAGTTTTAGGATCTCAAGAAGTAGTTGGAGGAGTTGCAGGAAAAGGGTTTCATCCGACCCAGTACTTCTCCTTGGGTTTCACCTGTCCTGTTTTTGAAGAAGGCAGACGGCACCCTCTGGATTTGTGTCGATTATCGGAAGCTAAACCAGTTGACGGTCATGAACCGATATCTCTTGATGAGGATCAATGATCTCTTTGATTATCTTCGAGGATCCTAAGTGTTTTCGAAGATTGACTTGAGATCCGGTTATCATCAGTTGTGCGTTAGACCATCTGATATACCTCTTACAGCTTTTCAGAGTAGGTATGGTATATACAAGTATATGGTTATACCATTCGGTCTCACGAACGCGCCTGCAGTTTTCATGGTACTAATGAACCGAGTGTTCCATCCATACTTGGATTCCTTCATAGTGGTTTTCATGGATGACATCTTGGTGTACTCTCACACTTGACACAATTATGCTACCCATCTTGAGATCATTCTGAGTACACTGAGAGAGCATCAGTTATATGATAATCTCTCGAAATGACACTTTTGGATGGATCAGATTCATATCTTGGGTCATGTTATCTCAGAGACAAGAGTATTAGTAGACCTAGAGAAAGTGAGGGTAGTAGTTTCTTAGGAGCATCTAAGGAACGTATTTGAGGTATAGAGTTTCCTAGGGCTAGCTAGATACTAAATACGTTTCATACAGGACTTTTCACGCTTAGCATCACCACTGACAGATATAACCAAGAAAAGGGGGAAGTTCTTATGGTCAGATTCTTATGAGTCGTCCTTTCAGGAGCTGAAAGGGAGGTTGAATTCAGAACTGATACTAGTACTTCCAGAGCTAGGTAAGGGATATAATGTTTACTGTGATGCTTTAGGTATCGGACTGGGAGTTGTGTTGATGCAGGGAGATGGAGTCATTGCGTACGGGTCTCAGACTGGGAGTTCTACTAAGGCAGGGAGATGGAGTCATTGCGTACGGGTCTCGGTAGTTGAGGCCACATGAGAGGAATTACCCGACGCATGATTTGGAGTTGGAAGATATTGTTCATGCCTTACGGTTTTGGAGAAATTATCTTCTAGGAGAGAATTTTGTGGTTTTCACTGGCCACAAAAGTCTCAAGTACATTTTCACTCAGTGTGATCTGAATATGAGACAGCCCGGGTGGGTCGAATATCTTCAGTCCTTTGAATTTGAGCTTGCCTATACACCTGGGAAAGACAATGTAGTGGATGGCGCATTGAGCAGGAGAACTCAGATGCAAGCAGTTCAGGAGGCCAGTAGTGAGTGGCAGCTTATGGCCCTATTCTCTGAGATGCATTTGGAGGTGCACGATAGACAGGGGCATACTTTTCTATCTTCTGTAGCTGTTACCTCTACACTACTTGATCAAGTACGAACGAGGCAGCTATTATATTCTGAAGGCCTAGTCCTATGGGAAATCATGTCAAGAGAGGACCATGTTCCTGGGTGGACCATATGCGAGGATGAGATCTTGCGGTTCAAGGGATGCGTATGGGTTCCAGTAGATATACGTGAGGAGATGATGTAGGATTTTCATTCCTCAGTTTGGGCAGTTCATCCTGGTGTCACCAAGATGTATCGTGATCTACACTGCCAGTATTGGTGGCCAGGTATAAAGAGAGATGTTTCTGGTTTTTTCATGAGGTGTTCCACTTTTCAGTAGGTGAAAGTGGAGCATCAGCTACCAGTAGGTATTTTGCAGTAGTTACCCATTCCAGAGTGGAAGTGGAATAATGTCGCGATAGACTTCATCACCAGTTTGCCGAGCTCACCTCGAGGAAATGGTGTTGTTTGCATTGTCATCGACATGCTTGCGAAGGTTTCTCACTTATTTCCGATCAAGGAGACCTTCAGTATTGATAAGCTAGGATATTTGTACATCTGAGAGATTATATGTCTACATGGCGTTCCACACTCCATTGTTTCATATAGAGATGTGTGTTTTACTTATCGGGTCTGAAAGGGGATTTAGAAGGCTTTTGGTACACGGGTACTTTTAAGTACAACATACCATCCCCAGACAGATGGCCAGTCCAAGCGTACGATTCAGGTGCTTGAGGACATGCTCTGAGCATGCATTCTAGACCTTTGAGGTTCTTGGGAGAATTATATCCCTATGGTGGAGTTTTCCTACAATAATAGCTTTCAAGAAACTATTCAGATGGCACCTTATGAGGCTTGTATGGTAGGACATGCCGATCACCCTTATGTTGGATGGAGGCTGGAGAGGAAGATTTGTTGGGACCTCGTCTTGTTCAAGAGACCTCAAAGAAGATAGAGTTGATTCAGAAGAGGTTGATACGGCACAACCTCGACAGAAGTCTTATGTTGATCAGCAGAGACGACCTCTGGGGTTCGAGGTCGGGGATCAGGTTTTTTCTATGTGTCGCACTGAGGTTGGGACATAAGAGGATTCTGAGATAGGGTAAGCTTTCACTGAGGTACGTTGGGCCATTTGAGGTGTTGGATAGAGTTGGTCCGGTTTCCAATCAGTTGTAGTTACCTCATAGGTATCGGGCTATGCACGACATCTTCCATATTTCTCATCTCCGAAGTTAATTTTCAGACCCGTCTCATGTATTTCAACCTGTGGAGGTTGAGCTCGAAGCGGATGAATCGTTTTAGGAGCATCCTATTTGTATTTTTGATCACTGTAAGAAGGTTCTCAGTGGTCGTTTTGTTCTTCTGGTATGGGTGCTATGGCAGCACGGGCGAGTACAGGATGCGACTTGGGAGAGGGAGGCCGATGTACGATCGTATTGGCCGGAACTGTTCGGGGATTCTTCTTCTACGCCTCGCTAAGGAAATTTGAGGGTGAATTTATTTAAGGGGGGAGTTTGTAAGAACTCAGACCTTCTTTTCAGGTATGTTTTCCCTTTTCTAAAATTTTTTAGAAAAGAGGAGTTTCTGGAAATTTTTAAAGTACATGTCGTGTACTTTATAAGTACACTCTGTGTACTCCCTTGCCACGCGAGGCGGTGTGCTGGCCGTGTCCGGGACACACACACGGTTGTGTGGGGTTATGTAGAGGCCTCTTAAAGCGGATTATGAAAAAGCCTAGTAAACACCGTGTACTCCAAAAGTACACACCGTGTACTTTCTTTTTTTTCATCAAACGGACTGGGATCACGTATGACCGCCAGAATCGTCTTCTTCTAGGTCTCGTTCAACCGAGAGAAGCCATACGGTGCCAGAACTTCTACGAGCCCCTGAGCCTCTATCCATTCTATGAATCAACCACCGTCGATTGCGTTGGAACCATAGCAGTAAGCTCTTCCTTCTTATAGAGCATTTTTTTCCAATTCCTCCTCTTTTCCAAGTTATCGTGGGTTCAATGTTTTTTGCGTTCTTGTAGATATTCGACATTCTAAAGAGATTAAAGTCTTATGGTTCAAGTGTATTGTTCTCCTAACATTAAGGTAGGTGGTTTGTTCCTTTCCGTTAAAAGTATTTGAGTTTTATGTGCAAATTACACCAATACCCTTGAACGGGGTATTGCGTTTTTACTGTTTTCCCCTATTGTTTTCCTGCCTTGCTTGTATGCTTGTGTAGAGGTAATTTTTCTATGTATAAGGATAATTGCGATGCTTGGATGTTTTTCCCATGCCTTGTTCGGTTTACAACATTTTGGTCATGTTTAACCTATTTGGTTGTTTTCCCGTTTCCATGCCTTGTGATCGTAAGGTGGATTATTGTTTTCTGACATGCTTGAGATATTGTAGACTGGTTAGCCAAGTAGTTCTGTAGGGTTACTTTGGCCATATATCATTATTATGCATTAACCTACCTAGGTTCGTGAGAACCCGGTGCTATAGAATAAAAGGGGATAGACCTGATGAGCTTCCTTAGAGAGTCTTTGAGATTTAGGCTATACAGGGATTGACCAAGTGAACATCCTCATAGAGCCTAAGATCACTTTGGACTATAAGTGGATAAACTATGAGAGATTCCTCAGAGAGTCCTTGACTATTTTAGACTATATAGGGATAGACCGTGATTGATTCATCAAATATTCCTTGACTGTTTTAGACTATACAGGGATATACCATGTGAGCTTCCTTAGAGAGTCTCTGTTTTATTTGTTTGAAACACCTGATTACCATAGGTTATAGGAAGGATTGACTATGTGAGCTTCCTCATAGAGTCTATGAACGACCTGGGCTATAAGGGGAATTGATCGAGCGTGCTTCCTCAGAGAGTCCTTGACCTTGGGGATATAAGGGGAATTTACTGTGTGATCTTCCTCAGAGAGTTCCTAACTACCCTAGACTATAAGGGGAATTGACTGCGTGTGCTTCCTCAGAAAGTATTTATATTTCCATATGACCAAAACAGAGGGGTTAGGCTGAGTGCACTACCTAGAGGGTTGTTTTTTTTTTGCTAGGTTGGACCAGAGGGTTACCTGTTGTTCTTTGATACTTGTTAGCTGTTGCTTGACTTTGGAATTGTGGATTGTTTATTGTTTAGCATGTTCCTATTTTCTGTTTTATGTACTTTTACTTGTCATATATACACTGACTATTAGGTAGAGAACTTCAGGTGGTTGCCTGCTGGGATTTAGTATCACACCCAATTTGGGTCATGATTTTGGGCCCAAACAGGCTATATTGTTGTAGGTATAGACAAGGGTAAGCTCCCTTCGACTTCAGGTACTTGACTTGCTGTGGAGCTGGAGTGCATGGGACCAAGATTAGGCTTGTGATGCTGAGGATCTATTTATCTTTCTCTTGTACTTGTTTTAGTACTGTTTGTATTTCTAGCATTGTGACTTGTTTGTATGTTTTCCTAGACATATGTACCATGCATCATATATATATATATATATATATATATATATCTGTGTGTGCTCCTGCTGTTTATCAAATTTAGTCTTTCGCTGTTAACTTATGTATGGATTGTTTACTGCTTCCGCTATTGTTTGTTGTTTTCTCTTCCACTGTGTACTCTGCCAATGAGGGTATAGTTCCCCCACTATCACACCTAAGGCCCTCTCTTCTAGTCAATATCCTCTGGAGTTTGGGGAAATGCGCTTAAGGCCATGTGACCAACCGGGTACGGGGCGCCTCTCGGTGGCTTCCGGAATCGGGGCGTTACAGGATTAATTGTATTATTTTAAATAAAAGGATACTGATTTTTTCTTTTATATGAAAAGAAAACCTAATAGTACCTTGTAAATATAGCACTCTGAGATTTTTTAAATAAGGTCATTATATTTTATAGTGTATATAACACCCAACACTAAGCTTAAACAAACTACAAAATATTTTTATTTAAATGTGACCATTATAACATGGTTGTTGAAATTGTAGGTTTGAATATGATTATTTTTTTTTAAATATATATATATAAAGGTCCTAATAAATAATTTTTTTTGATTAATTCTTAGTAATTAATCTATCAATTTTTACTAAGTTCATTTTATTCATCAAAAGTACATTTTCTTCAAAAATGGTTTTTTTTTCTTTTCATGATCAAATATTTTAATTTTTTTCTAAAATATTTTGAAATTTTAATTTATAAAAATTATATAATTTTTTAAATCATTATATAAAAATTATTATATGGTGGAATTTTGATATTTTTCTGAAAATTTTGATTTTTTGATGAATAATGAAAAATACTAATTTTTATTGAAAAATATGTTTTATTCTAAACTAATTATAAAGTAAAATTCTATTTTGGATTGGTTTTAAATTTTAATTAGTTAATTTTAATTAAAAATAATTCAATTATATTTTTAAAATGAATTTTATACTTGAATTTACTATAAATATATTTTATACTTAAAAATGACATTTTTCTGAAAAACTATTTTTCATCGTATTTTACCAATTTAATATTAAATTAAATTATATAATTTATATGTTTTGAATCTTTAAAAATGGATTCTATATTTGGAATTATTGTGTTCAAATTTTTCAAATAGTCCCCATTTAGTTTTTGACATTATGAATTGTAACCTTGGTAAATTTTCTTACTACGGTAAAGGGTAAATTAGGTAGTTAAAGATAAAAATGAAATGATAAAAACTATGTAATGAACCTAAAACTTGGATTAATTTTATTTTATGAGTATATATCACCCATAATAATCCAAAGGTTTAATATATATCATATTTTCCATTTATACATGATTTTGACCTTTATAATATTTAAGTGAATATAAAATAAAAGATGTCACAAACTTGCTTTTAATAACTGTAATATTTTTACAATAGGGATAAAAGGAGGATATTTTTTTGTAAATATTAATTTGAATTCTAAATGATTTTTTATCATGGTAATTTATTTTAAATTTTTTGTGAAGAAATAATTGCCTTAAAATCTTATGTAACACTGATATAGTGATTATTAAATTAATATAAAAATAAAATAAATGATTTTAAAAATGATAAAAATAATATTGTTTTAATGAATATTTGTGTTCCATGATTTTTTAGATAAATATGATATATTATAGTGGTCTTAATGCATTGTATTAGAATTCCATTTTTTCTTGTAGTTGTAAAAGTCAAATTAAAGGAATAGTACCAAAAGTGACATTAATGATAATTTATAACAAATAATAATTTATTAAATGATTTAAAATTAATAAAATATTATATTCATTTAATTTAATGAGATGTTGTTGATAACATCAACCATGGTCTATTTAGGGGTTGTTTGCATGACAACCCTAAAATTTAATACCTTTTATTTCATGATTTTTTACACCAAAACAAACTTAGTAAAACCCAAAAGATCGTGAAGCCCAGTGTCATTGAAAAATTATGTAAATTTTACAACAAATTCATACATGGATACAAAAAAACTATTTAAAACTTTTTTAACAGGCTCTAAAATTCCATTTCTCTTTAAACTACATGGGATAACCTGGGGACATACATGAGAAAGGGGTGAGATATAAAGCCCAATAAGAGAATAAATAAGGCATAACATGATAAAAGTGTTACATTTTAGTCCATAGGAATTTCAATGGAACATAATTGTGATGATAATAATAATATTGAATAATTATTTATAATACAACATGATATCATAAAGGAAACATGGGAATGTGGAAACAACATTAAATATGAAATCATAAACATGGGTCAAGGCTAACCATCAGGACATCATAACATTGTGAAAAAAGCCCCATAATGGATTGAATTTATTAAATAATCCCATATATGAAATATCATGAGGCTAAAAATTTACCCAGTTCATTGGATTTCTATATAATTCTAGGCACACTCGTCGCTTTCATATCATGAATATGAATAAGTGTGCCACATATATTATTCATCATAGGATCATATTTCAACACATTAAATCCCATGATTAAAGATTTTGGAATAAATACATGAAATTTTAAAATAAAATAAGGATATTTATGTATATTTTAATACCATTTAGTGTAAATGGAGATGGTATTCACAATACAAAGATTTGGAATATAAAAAGCATAGGGTAATTTCAGGAGCATAATTGGGTTACATAATGAATCATGGGAGGGATTAATGAAAGTGAAAGGGGGTATATAATAACATTTACATCATAAGGTAAGCTATAGGTATATCTAATAACATATTACAAAATGAAAAATTGGGAATTCAAAGTAATAAGACAAAAAAAGTGCTCTAGAAAACAATTTGGCATGGAAAAATTATAGGATAATTTCAGCAGCATAACGGGTGTACATAATGAATCATAGTAAGTATTAATAATATTTAAATAGGTATATAATATTTTTTAAATAATAATTTTCATAAGGGTGATTTTTGAAAACATACCCCAACATGATAAAATGGAAAATAAAAGTCATAACACAAAGGAGGAGCTTGAATAAAGAGGAGAAGGATAGGACCCCTTACCTTTAGAGGATGTTTCCAAAAGCTTGGGATGAGATTATTGAGATCTTGGTTTCACCATGTAAATAATATATAGATAAAATTCAAGAGTATATTCATTATCAAATTTTTTTAGTGAAGATAAATATGATCTTATGTAGGTTTATATTGGAAAAGGAAGGGGAGTTCTTTATTATTTTCCCAAACATTAGTTTTGGAGTCTATACAATAAAGTAATCAAAACCACAAACCTTACCATGGTTTTTCCTTTATTTTACACCAAATAGGAGTGGTTTTAATTGTTTTATACGTCCATGAACTGATAAATTTAAAATAATACTCTTGGTGATGTGGAAGTGATTCGTGTTTTTAAAGAATTGATTTTAAAACCTTAAAATATAATATAGGTTTTGAGGGATTCATAAAGGGTTTATAAAATTAATCAAATAACATAAACAACCCATTATTTTAAATTGTAAATTTATATTTGGTCGTTAATACCATTTATGGAACATATTACATCACTTTTGGGTCATTATGATTGCAAAATACACATCGTATATTTATACCGTATTTAATTGTTACCCGAAAATTTAATTTTCTTTAAAAAATATGAAAAAATAATCATTGGATAATTTTGACATGTTTATTATAAAAAATATTTATTATATAAAAATAAAAATATAAATATTATAAATTACACTTTTAAATTAAAATAACTTTTTATTGAAAATTACTGGGTTTTTTACAACAATAGTTTTCTAACCCCTATAAAAATTAGATTTTAACTTTATAAAAATATATTATAAATTATATTTAATATATAATATTTAATAATAATATTTTATTAAAATATATTTTATTTTAAAAATTTATTAATCCATCAAAAGGAATGTCTTAATTGAAATTTCATATAACCCAAAAATATAATTCATATTTTATTGTATTAAAATCTATTTTTTATCAGACTCATTACTTAATCATGCACTGAGTAAAAATATTAAGTATTAAATATAATAATTATTTTATTGAAAATAAAACATAAATTTTCATATTATTAGGGTTGAGATACATAACCCCTTATTACACTAGTGAATTCCCTAAGGGTAAGGTGCACGATAGTGATATTTTTTTGGGGTGGTTTAGCGAACATGGTTTGGGTTGTGATATCTATGAGATTTAACTTATAATCTAAATTTTTTCACTCATGATTCAGTTATTTAATCTAATATTTTGATTTATCAAGTGAAAATATCATATATTTTGTCTCCCTTGGATGCTCTGATAGCTGGTCTTCATAGGGTACAACCCTACTGCTCGAGGAGATCACTTTTTTCATTTGTGTCAATTAGATTTATCATAACTATTAATATATACTAATCATATGATCACTATTTAATGGATATATTTTCAATGATCATGATTATTAATTTACTTTTAAATCTGATAGGATATAACCAAATAATTTCATGTGTTTTTTATAACCATATTACATAATAAGGCATTTAAGTCAATCACAAAGTGAATTTTATTTATAAAAGTTCGGTTCATTACATTATTCCCCCATTCATAAATTTCACCCTCTAAATTTTCATTTAATACACTAAAATGGATGAGGTTACTTCTATTTAATCACTTATTCCAGTTCCCAAGTCACTTCCTCAAACTCGTGGTTTCTCCAAAACACTTTGAGAAGGTGAGTTTTCTCATTTCATTAAACTTTTTCTCTATGATCTAATATCTCCACTAGATTATCCTCATATGAAACAACATTTTCCAATGGTACTTCATCTAGATTTAGTACATGTGAGGGTTCTGGTATTTAATTTCTCAATAGGGATACATGGAACACATCTTGTACTTAGGATAAATTATATGGGGATAATACTTGATAGGCCACTACTCTAATGTGATCAAGGATATCAAAGGGGTTATGTATCTAGAATAAAGAATTACATTATTTATAAATCTCATGAATTTCTTCCCTGGTGATATATGAAGGAACACTTTATCACTAAACTCAAACTCTAGATCTCATCGAATATTCTCTACATAGTTTTTCTGTTTAATTTTTGTGGATTTCATATGATGCTGGATAGTTTGAACCCTTTATATTATCTCTTAGAAAATATTAGATCCCATAAGATTACTCTCTCTAAATTCATCCCAACAAGTCTGTGTTTGAAACCTATTCCCATATAGAGACTCATAATGTTCCATTTGATTGATAGAATAGTAACTATTGTTAAACGAGATATCCACTAGGGGTGTTGTTGATCCCAACATCCTTAGAAATCCATTGAATATGATCTCATTATATCCTCCAAAAATTTATTGGTCCTTTCAGACTAACCATCCATATAAGGGTGATAAGTAGTATGAATCTCAATTCTATATTCAATGCTTCTTGAAGGCTTCTCTAAAACCTCACAGTAAACATTGGATATCGAAAAAATACAACAGAGAGTGGAACTCTATGCAGTTTTACCACCTCTATTATGTATATCTTGGTGAGTTAGTCAATAGAGAAATATTCCTTGATAGAAATGAGATGTACCAACTTTTTAAGGAAATAAACTACCACCCAAATGGATTTATCACCTTTAGGTGTCATGGGGAGTCATGTTATTAAATACATGGTTTTTTTCTATTTACATACTAATATGAGAAATGGTTACATCATATTCTTAGAATTTTTTCATTTAGCCTTGAATTTCTAGCATATCAAGCATCAAGATACAAACTCCAAAATCTCTCTCTTCATGTTATCCCACTAAAATTTTTTCTTCTAATATATATACATCTTAGTGATTTTTAGATGAATATAGGAGGATGAGATATGTGCATCATCTAGAATTTCCTTCTTCAGTTATGGTTTTTATGGGACACATATTTTGGTTTCGAACTGTATAACTCCATCTTTAGAAAAGTTAAACTCTAGAATATTCACTACCTTCTTCTGAAATAACTCATCATCTTTCTATGCCTCCTTGATTCCCTAGAGAATAGATGGTTGAGAAATTATTTTATAAAGGTAGTATGAATATAATTTTATTATTCCTATATCCATCTTTTGCACATTATATAATATTTCATCCCTTTAAATCCCAATCATAGATAGAGTTGTGGGATCCTTTTTACTCAGATCATATTCCACTTTGTTTGGTTTCCTATGATGGTAATGAATTGAAAAATCATAATCCTTTATTAACTCTAACCACCTCCATTGGTGCATATTAAGCTCCTTTTGTTTGAATATTTACTTGATACTTTTATGGTTCATATATGTATCACACTTCTCCCCATAGAGATAATGTCACCAATTATTTAATGTGAAAATCACTACAACCTATTCTAAATAATGAGTTGGGTATTTATGTTCATTTATATTTAGTTGGTTGGAGGAATATGCTATCAATTTTTCATTTTTCATGATTACACAAACCAATACCTTTTAGATGCATCATTATAGATCACAAATACTTCCTCACTGATGGTTAATGTGAGTATAGGTGTAGTGATTAGTCTCTTCTTAAACACTTTAAAACTTTCCTAAAATTCATCATTCCAAATAAACTTTACTCTTTTATGAGATATCTTGGTTTGGGGGATTTATAATAATAATAAGTTTCTCACAAATCGATGATAATACCTAGCTAATCCAAGGAAACTACATATTTACATCACAATGTTTGGTCTAGGCCAACCTTCAATCATATCTGTTTTTAATGGATCCATAGATACCCCTTTGCTGGTGATGAAATTCCCCATGAATGTTACTTATTATCATTATAATTTTTAATAAAATATTAATCTCTATGTTAGGAGGAATATTGTGAAATTATTTGGGAAAAACATTATCAAATTCCCTTACAATGGGAAGGTCTTCAAGGATGTTCTCTTTTTAATCTTAATCATTTGGTCTTGATACACTTACAAAAAAATAATATCCATTCTTGAGATATTGGTACTAAAGAATATTCAACATCCTCCTTTGACTTGTATAGAATCAGAGGGAAATTCACGATTCATAGGGTAATTTTCTTCCCTTAGTAATTTATGTTGGATTTATAAATGGAAAACCATTTCATAACTATGATAACATCAAATTACAATAAAGGATTTTTGGTAATATTTTCAGTAAGAAATTTTCCAAAAACATTATCATGTGATACAATAATCATAAAAGTTTTTCCAAATGATATAAAATAATTTTATATAGTGAATCAATGTTCTTAGAAGACTTACAATATATGCTAATATAGCGTGAATTGAAATAAAAAAATACATAAACAAGTTTGGAGTAGAGGTTTTGTGTACTTTGGTTATCATGGTCCATCTCTTCATAAAACATTACTTATTTCCTAGATTATGAAAAGTATTGGTTCTCGTCATGCTTGGTATCCCTTGGAATGGAGCATTGGCATGGATAATTTACAACTTCTCTACATTTACAACATAGAACTATAAATGGTATCTTAGATTTAACTTCATCCCTCCACCATAATGTTATTTATTTTTTCAAGAAAATTATATACTTTAGACCCTATTTTTCAACACTTAAAACATATCACACCTTCTTTATGATATTTCCTTTGGCACCTCTTTCCACATTTGTTTCACAATGGAAATTGTGTCTTCTTTCCCTTATCACCTTCATCATATGAACTTATTTGAGATGTCATCCTTTTCTTATTTAATGACTCTAGAAATTAAATTATATACCAATTCTTAATCATGATTTTTGATATCTGGTTTGGAATAATCACAAGATTTTTTAATTGAGCTCCCATCGAGTTAGGTATCTCATTTTAGCAGTCATCAAATATCCCATCACATTGGTTATTGACTCAGTTTATCCTATTTCTAACCATTGATTTGAATAAATGGAAAGTTTTGGATGATAATTATTAAATTATTAAACACATAAAATAGAGAACATGAATATTAAAGAGATAAATCATAAATAACATATATTCCTTAACATAGGAATTTCAAGGATTCAATCTAAGTTTTCCATGATCCATTTCATAATATAAAATTATATGGCCATTTTTTCCCTTAATAATTATTCATAAGGATCTTGTGTGTTTACTAAATCATATAACCAGAGAGTATAAAACCAGGTGTGAATTAAGGTCTATTTTCATGCACTAAGTGATGATCGATTCTAGCTCAATGTTCCCTTTTCGAGGTTATTGCCCCTAGGTGACCCTTATACCCAAGCCACATCCACTTTTAGTATCTATAAAGGGATGTATATTATTTTAAACCACTTAATCTATACTCAACCAAAATTTAGGGATTTTTTATTATGTTTAGTCTTATCCCTAAGGCTTTTTCTAGAGTTTTCAAATCCTAATCCTAAAATTAATTAGCCTATCCTCTGATACCAATTATTACAATTCATGTCTTTAATTCACTTTATTTCATGATTTATTACATAAAAAACACACATAGTACAACCCATAAGATCATGAATCCCAGTTTATTAGGTAAATTAAGTACACAGTGAAACAACATGATACATAGACACAACAACATTATTGGAAACTTCTTTATCATGCTCTAAAATTCCATTACTCTTGAAATTTCATGGGATAACCCTAGGATATACATAAGAAAGGGGTGAGATATAAAGCCCGGTAAGGGGATAAACAAATAATAACATGATGAAATTATTACATTTTATTCAATAGGCATTTCAATGTAACGTAATATGGGTTATAATCACAATCTTTAACATTGAGGCATGATACAATATGATTGTTTAAAGGTGGTATGGGAATATGGAAAAAACATTAAACATTACATCATAAACATAGGTCAAGTATAACCATAAAAACATCATAACATGCTGGATAAAGTCCAATAATGTATTTGGTTTACTCCATAATCCCATACATTAAATTCATGAGACTAAAACATCACCCAATTCAATGGGGATCTTTATAATTCTGGTTTTACTCATTACTTTCATATCATGAACATGGATAAGTGTGGCATATAGATCATTCGACATAGGATTATACTTCATAAATTTTTATCCAATGATTAAGGAGTGTGAAATATATACATGTAATTACCCAATAAAATAAGGATATGTATGTCTTATTGAATACCCTTGAGTGTAAATGGTTATGGTATTCACAATACAAAGGATTGGAATATAAAAATCACAGGATAATTTTAATGGCATAATGGGAATACATAATGAATAATGTAAGGGATTAATGAGATTGTAAGGAGTATATCATCACTTGTAAATGATAAGGTAAATAATAGGGATATTTAAGAACATGTTCCAACATAAAAAATTGATAATTAAGAGTAATAATATAAAAAAGGTGATTGAATTAAATTTTGGAATAGAAAAAACACAGGATAATTTTGACAGCATAATGGGGTACATAATGAATCATGGGAGGGATTAATGAGATTAAATGGGTATCTCATCACTTGTAAATAATATGTGTGTTAAGGGTAATTTTTGATAACTTACCACAAACTGAAAAAATGAAAAATAAAAGGTATAACATAAAGGAGGTGCTTAAATAAAAAGGAGGAGAGAGGGTGTTTCCAAAAGTTTGGGAGGAGATTCTTGTGGGATTGGGGGAACAATGGTAGGACTATATAAAGGAAATAGTACATTATATGAATTATTCAATGGTTTCTAGTGAATTTTAATTGGATCTTGGGTGGTTTTATATATAAAAGAGAAGGGAGTTCCTTATTATTTTCCTAAACTTATGTTTTGGAATCTATAAATAAATTAATTAAAATCACAAATGTTTCCTATGGTTTTTTCCCATGGTTTATTCCAAATTGTATTGATTTTAATTATTTTATAATTACATGAAACTATAACATTAAAATAATAACCTTTTTGTTGTGGAAGTGAGTCATGTTTTCAAAGAATTGATTTTAAAACCTTAAAATATAATACAGGTTTTGGAGGATTCATAAAGGGTTTATAAATTTAATAAAATAACCAAAAAAGTTATTTTAAAGGGTAAATATATATTTGGTCTTGGAAACCTTTTATAGAACATATTACATCAATTTTGGGTCATTATGATCTTATAATACACACTGTATATTTATAAAATATTTAATTTTTACACAAAAATTCAACTATCTCAGAAAATTATAAAAAAAATTACCATTGGATAATTTAGAAGTGATTATTCAAAAGTTAATAATTATTTTATCAAAATAATTTTATAAATATGAGAAATTACACAATTCAATTAATATATATATTTTTTGAAAAATACTGGTTTTTTGAGAATAATAGTTTTATGTCCCTTATAAAAATTATATTTTCACTTCTTAAAAATGTATTATCATTTATATTTAATATATACATTATAAAAATAATATTTTATTAAAAAATAATTTATTTTAAAAATTCATTAATTCATCAAAAAGAATTTATTAATTGAAATTGCATATTAGCCAAAATACAATTTTTTTTGTATTAAAATCTAATTATTATAAAACTCTTTAATTAATCATTTATAAAGTAAAAACAATTAGGAATAAATAGAATAATTATTTTATTGGAATAAAATATAAATATTCACACTATTAGGGTTGATATATATGTACCCTTATTACACCAACAAATTCCCCAAGGGTAAGGTGTGCGACAATGATATTTTCTTTAGGTGGTTCAAAAAACATGGTTTGGGCCATGATATTAATGCACTTGAAATTATCTTATAATTTTTTTATGGTTCTTGAGTTTTTGAATCTCAACTTGGGATTGATCAATGGAAAATCTCAGAGATGTTATATCCCTTATAAGAATTTATAAGTGGGATTCATAGGGTACGATCCTACTGATCGAGGCCATATCTTCTTTCATCTGTTTTAATTGGATTTATCATAACCCTTAATATATAATAATCATATGATCAATATTAAATGGATATGTTATCAATGGTCATGATTCTTAACAGTATTTTAAATCATATAAGATATAACCAATGAAGTACATGTAGTCCGCCATACACATGAATGATGGATTCCTTTCCCATTTTATAGAGGTTGGATATGTATATAGGTTACAAAACTAACATAATAAAATCCTAGTATATGTAAGATACTTATTTAATTATCTCATCATGGTTGGAGAAAATTTTAAAGAGGTGGAAGAAGAAATAAAATTAAAACGCTCAGTTAAGAGAAATACTTTTTCAAAAAAACTCATTTTCATTACACATTAAGCCCTATAAGGTTAGAATTATAGGAAAAAATAAGAACTCTATAATGTGGATATGGATTTTAAGAAGGTATTTTTGTAGGGACTGTCTAAACCAAATAGTTCTTTAGGAGTAAATAAATAAGAAAAATAGGTTCCCTTTTATAAGATATGGGAGGGACATTCATGGAATTTCTAAAAATATTAAATTAATAAAAGTTAATTTTGACTTCCAAAAAACTATAAATTGATAATATTTTAATATAACATGAGTATGAGTCGAAATCCCTTCATCTAATAAATTTTGGACTAGTTTTTATTACATTTTTTTAACCCTTCATTAACCCTTTTGAAAATTATGGCAATATCAATGTTTTTTTACACTTAAGGGGTTAATATAGTCTCTCTAAAATAACAAACTATAATAGACCAAAATTTTATAAATATAATATTATTTATGACTGAATTAAATTCCCTATTATGTAATATGGTTATAGAAAACACATGAACTTATTTGGTTATATCCTATTTAACTTAAAATTCCATTAAGAATCATGACCATTGATAACATTGTCATTGAATGGTAATCATATGATTAGTATATATTAAGGGTTATGATAAATACAATTAAAATAGATTAAATAAGAGATATCTACTCCATGTATAACCATTATGGTTAATCCATGTGTAACTGTCAGGGTTACTCCATATGTGTGAGTGATATGAAAATGATAACCCAGGTTTCATAAATGTATTATCTATGATTTTTATGGGTTTAAAAGGTTTTATTTGAGAAAAATGTGTGTGTTAATTTCATGTGAAAATGATTTCTTGCATCTTCTCAAATAATATTTACATAAAGGTAAATGTTTCATAGGTTTTCATGTTTTTACTATAATAATGGATTTATTTATTTATATTTCCTTTACTGATATTTTTTTGATAATAGCACATTTTAAAATTATTTTGATAGGGTTTAAGGATTAGTAAGGGAAAATAAGAATTCAAGTTTAAAGTTGTGAATATTTTTCATGAAAATAAAACATGTTTCATTTTAAAAGTTTTATTTTATGGGAAAATGGATTATTAGTATATGTGTCTACCTTGTGATATATGGGTCATTATATAAGAGTTATGAACTAATTATCTAAAACTATAAAGTTGAAAAGATCCTCAAATGTAAGCTAATTAATTTTTTACTTAAAACTCAATATTTTTAATGTTTAAGGTTGGGTAATTATAGTTGGTACTGGATGAAAGGTTTAGATAATATTAGATGATAGTTTTTCTTTAGATAAAAAGTTAAAAGTCCTTTATAAAAATAATGGTTAGTATTTTAGGGATAATTATAGTTATTTTAGATAAATTTAAAGAGTTTAATACACCATTGTTAAGAATATATTAGTATTTATCATCCTCTTAATATGTTTTATTGTGATTTTATTGATATACTCACACTAAACTTATTGGTTTTTGTAAATGGATGGATCCATTAAGATCCCAAGTAATAATGGATGTGGATGAAAATGTGGTGGTTTTTTGAATGAGAAACTAAATGTAATGGGACCTATACTGAAAAATATTATTGTTATTATTAACTAGCTATCACGATTTATGATTAACAACTTGAACCTATGTTATTTTATTAATGCATAAAATAAGTGATAAATGATTTTATATGGAATTTTAGGTGATAAAGGTCACAAAGGTAAAAATATTCAAAGAACTATATGTCAAGAATGTGGGAATAATCACCTAGGAAAATGTTTATAGAGAATGGGAAGATTGTTTGTATAAATGGAGGGCATAAAGAAAAAATCTACAAAAAAAGAAGCATTCAGTTAATTTCATGAAGGGGAATAAAACTCTTCTCAATGTATTAATTAAATGTTTTAAAATTGGGGAGTATGGTCCTTATTCAAATCTTTTCTCTATGGGAAATCTCAATATCGGGATCAACAAGACCGTATAGATTAGTTTCTAACAATTCTTAATGACATTACATTTGAAGATGAGGAAACTACAGTTGATATATGAAAGGTATGGATTATATCTTGTATTATGTTTTAATATTATTGAATCTTAGTAAATTATACATACTTTTGTTTACAAGAAATAATTATTAAGGAATAAGATGGGAAATCATGGTAAATTAATTGGGATGAACTTTTAATGATTATGGTTTTTACATATAGGGATTAAAGACTTAAGATATAGTGGTATATTTAAGGTCGATCATAATTTTAAACTCTTAGACACACCTTTTTTAAGTTTTATATGTTTGGGGGTACTTTGGATAAATTTATTATGTTTTGATATATGTAAACATTATGTTTAAAATGTAAAACATTTATTTGAGGATGAATTCTCTTTTCATTTTGTGGACATAAGTTTAAAGGTATTGATTACACAGAGGGTTTATATGATCTTTGATATTAAGGTAATTTTGGGTTATTAAAATTTTGGGAACATATGTTTTATCATATATATATCCATGGGATTGATAAGTGATTTAGTGATTAATTTTATTTTGAAAGAATTTCACTATTTTTTGAACCTTATATGATTAAGGTAAACAAAATATTATGATATTTTATTTAAGGATTAAAGGTTTAATTATATTTTAAAATAATATATGATATTAATGTGTAATTATGGTTATTTAGTTTATTTATGTAAATGATAATAATATCTTGGTGATTATATGATTAGGGAATATGGTTTTTGGTATATAAAATTAAGTGTGATTGATATTATTTGGAGATAAAAGATAAATGTATCTTGGAAGAATATGTGATCAAATAATTCAAATATTTGAGTTTTGATCTTATTTTTGGAATATTTTGATTGATTTAGTGTTATTTATTTATCTAATGATATAATTTAAACTTTGGGTGTTATTATTAAGGATTTATATATTAATTTTGTACTTCTCTATATGATGGTTTATTAATTTTGGTAATTATCTTACCTGGTTCTAGACATTTTGGTTTTGGTAAATTCCTAAAGATAGTAGGAATAACTTGTTATCATTTTTTTGAATTATGTGATCCATTATAATTTTATTCTAGTACTTTAAGAATGAAAAAATCATCTTTAATACTCATCGTTTGGAGAAAAGGATAAGAATGTGGTGGAAATTGATGAAAAAAGGAAATTATAATTTTCAAGTAAGTATATTTCCTTATGTTCCTAGTCGAGATAGTCACATAATTCCTAAAATATAGGAAAATATTATTGAAAAAAAAATCTTGTTACCTTATTTTTGAATGAATCAATGGTCATTTTTACACCTATTTTATTTATGGTTTTTTGGTTATTAAATTTCTCATGATCCTTCACTATCTTGTGAAAAAAGACCTTTGTCACTCTCTATCATTGTTTAGACATTAAATTTTACATCCATGTCCATATTTTCACTTCCTACTAATGTTTTCCTATTTGGAAACCTAGTAAGGTGTTATTACAGATAACCTTCATACTTCCCTTTCTCTATTATCAATAATAAGTTTCATTAACCCTTTTTACGATGTGGAATTTCAACAAAAGTATTTTTCAGATCAGAACATGTGATTACCAAGATCAACTTCAAATTGTGAGGAAAAAATTTTTTAAATGGGAGAGAATTTAACTCCATGATATTTTTTTAAGAATTACATTATATTCGATAGCGTATACGACTCCCAACACCAAATTTAAATGAACCACGAAATATTTTTATTTAAATGTGACCATTATAACATAGTTGTTGAAATGGAGGTCTGGATAGGATTAACTAAATTTTGAAATAAATATATATAATGGCACTAATCAATAAAAAATTATTGATTAATTCTTATAAAATAATCAATCGATTTTTAGTAAATTCATTTTATTCATCAAAAGTACATTTTTTTTAAAATGGTTTGCTTTTCATGATCAAATATTATAATGAATTTCTAAAGAATTTATAAATTTTGTCTAATAAAAATTATATAATTTTTTGAAATCATCATATTAAAATTATCTTATGGTGAAATTTTGATATTTTTCTAAAAAACTTGATTTTCTGATGAATAGTAGAAAATCTGAATTTTTATTGAAAAATTTAATTTATTTTAAATTAGTTATAAATTAAATTATATTTTGGACTAATTTGAAAATTTTACTAATTAATTTTGATTAAAAATAAAACATTTTTTTTAAATAAAATTTACACTTAAATTAAGAATAAACACATTTTATATTTAAAAATGGATTTTTTTCGAAAAACCATTTTTCATCGCATTTTGTTGGTTTTATTCTAAATTAAATTATCTCACTAATGTGTTTTGAATATTGAAAAATGGATTCCAAATTTTTAATTAGTGGTTCCAAATATTTTAAATAATCTCTTTTTATTTTTGGATATTATGAATTGTAACCTTGGTAAATTTTATAGTCACGGTAAAGGATAAATCAGGTAATTAAAGTTAAAAATAAAATTGATAAGGATTATAAAATGACTTTAACACTTGTATTAATTTTATTTTATGAGTATATATCCTTTATAATCACCCAAATTTATAATATATATCCTTTTCCATTTGAATATGATTTTAAACTTTATAATATTTAAGTTAATATAAATCCCAAAATGTCACACTCTTTCTTTTAATAACTATACTATTTTTGAGATAGGGATAAACAAAGGATATTTTTTTGTTATAAATATTAATTTTAAAGATACATTATATTTTATCGTGTAAATTTCTTTTTAATTTTTAGTAAATAAATAATTTCTTTAAAATCTTACACAACATTGACATAGTAATTGTTCAATTAATAGAAAAATTAAATAAATGATTTAAAAATGTCAAAAGTAATATTATTTAAATGAATATTTTTGTAACATGATTTTATATACAAACATGGCATACTATATAGGTTTTAATTCATTTTATTCAAATTACATTGTTGTATTGTATTTTTAAAAGTCAAATTGAAGGAATAGTTCCAAAATTGACATTAATGATATTTTTTAATAAATAATATTTTATTAAATGATTTAAAATTCATAAAAATATAATATTAGGTTAATTGAATGATATATAATTTATAAAGTCAATAATTGTCCATTTATATTTTGTTTTCCCTTTTATAGTAACCATATTAACCCATTTAGAGTAAAAAAACATTGACATCACTATAATTGTCAAAAGGGTTAACGGAGGGTTAAAAAAGATAAGGGAAAAATTATGATCCAAACTTGTCCAGATTTTATTTTATGAGATTATTTAGACTAATACTCATCTTATATTCTAATAATATCAATTTTTATCCTTTTTGGAGTCAAAATTAATTTATATAAATTTAATATTTTAAGAAATATCAAGAATGTCCCTCCCCTCTCTTATAAAAGGGAACATATTCTTATCATTTATTCAGACATAAAAAAAATTCAGCCAATACCTACCCAAATAACTTAATAACATCCATATCAACATTCTAGATGTATTATTTTTTCAATAATTCCAACCTCAAAGGGATTAAGGTGTAAAGCAAAGGAGGTTGTCCAAAGAAGAGGTACAGTTATTAACCCAGTGTTTACATTTTATTTATTATTCCACATCCTCCAAATATTATAAAACCATGATGAGATAATAATATAATTATATTAAATATACTATTATTTTATTTTTTTAGTTTCATAACTTATATCCATCTCTAATCTCCATCAAATGGGAAAGTAATTCATTATTCATATGTATGGCAGACTACCGCCTCACGAACCGATATAATTCATTTTCCATCACCACCTTTCATGGATGGTTATAAAGATGGATTTAATGAATATATATGAAATTAATGGAATATTTATAATTTTTTAAAGATAATATAACACCTATTTTATTACACTTTCATTCACCAAAAAATTATAATGTCATTTCTACGTACGTGTGAACTACTACCTCCACGAAGAGATGTGATTCATTCTTCATCACGACATCACTTAGATTATATATATAAGTATATTTAAAAGAATAATATGGTATTTATGATATTATTATAATTATTTAAAGGTAAAATAATACTTACCTTCTTTCCATGATGATCACTGAAAAATGGGAACGTTACTCATGTGTACATACGACCTACCATCTCAAAGATTGTAACATAGTTCATTTTTAATAACCATCACTCATGGTTGGTTTTAAAAGTATAATTTATTTATAAAAATTATTATTATTTCATTATTATTATTACTATTTTGATGATTTAGTAATGACTTATTTGATCATATTCAACCTGCCGAAGTCATTTTGGACATATCAGTCGAATATCATCAAATCATCATACGTGAACTTAAATGATTAAGGGATTGTATATAAAATTGTAATAAGTCAATTAACTTTAAAAATTTTCTAAATAAGTTAAATAATTAAAGTAATTTAATTATTTATGAATATAAATAACATACAAGATGATTCAGACTCGAGGTAAGAGGCTTTATTTTAAAAATACTCTTTTAATGTTTCGCTTCCAACTCTTTTTCATCCATGTACATATTTTTAAAAATATTATATTAATGTATTTATATGGGCATAAAATAAATATAAATGAAATTTTGTTCCCCTTTTTAATTTATTTTAAAGGTTTTTAAAATGAATATTTTTATAATAATTTTTTGACTTTCTTTACAAAAGACAAATGGAATGTTCTTTTTTAACATACACGATGATAATGAATCGTCCCGTCACTATAGTCATTATTTTATTTTTGGATTCCTTTACAATATTTAATTTTTTATTCAAAGAAAAAACCTACTTTCCTTTTCCAGGTATTTTATTATTTAAAATGGTTTTTAATAAAATAGTATTTTGATATCTGAAATTTTTTTAAATATGAATTTAAAATAGTTTTTAAAGGTTTTATAATGAAAAAGTGAAGGAATGAAATGTTTTATTCATGATATGGTACTTGAGAATTATATATGAGAAATGGGTAACCCTGATACATTTTATACAATGGGTTGAGCCCCATTATAGATCATGAGAAATGGGTGATCTGAATATACCTTATATGAACAGTGATACCCATTATATCTCTCTCATGCATTGGGTAAGAATTATGTTTGAAAGTTGACCTTAAAGGTTATTACAAGTATAACCATGATGGTTATTGAAATTTTAACTATGATGGTTACTCCAAGTATAACCATGAAAGTTATTTAAAGTGTAATTGTGATGGTTACTCTATGTATAACAATGATGGTTATTTTGTGTGAAACTATGAGGTCTACTCTATATGTAAGAGTGGTATGAAAATGACACCCTAAGTTTCCTAAATGTATTATCTATTATTTATATGAGTTTTAAATGTTTTATTTTAGAAACTTTTTTGTTTAATTTTGATATGGAAATTATTTTTTTCATCCTCTCAAATAATATTGAGATAAAGGTAAAGGATTCATGGGTTTTCATGTTTTCACTAGATTAATGGATTTCTTTATTTTTATATCCTTTAATGATATTTTTGAGTTAATATCACATTTAATTTTTTTTCATAGGGTTTAAGGATGATTAAGGGAATAAAATAATTTAAGTTGAATGTTTTAAAGATTTTTCATGAAAAAAAACATGTTTTATTTTAAAAAAAATATTTTTTGGGAAAAATAGATACTTAGTATAAGTGTACACCTTGTGATATATAGGTTTTTATGTAAGAGTTGTGGTGTAATTATTTAAAACTCTAAACCTGAAAATATTCTAATATATAAGAGAATTAATTATTTACTTAAAACTTAAGATTTTTAATGTTTAATTTTGGGTCCTTATAATAAATACTTTATTAAAATAAAATAACTAAAAATAGGTTTCATTTGAACAAAACATTACTTAGAATTCCAAAATTTTATTCATATATTTCTATGTTGAACATTATATTTTTATCTGAATTATATTATTTATTTAATATATATTTTTTCTATAATTTTTTTATTAATATTTAAGATATTATTTTATCACTATAATTTCATAAAAGTGATAGTATTGTAAAATTGGTATTTATCACTATTCACCTAAAAATAAACTATTTCTAAAAAATCTCAAAAATTCATCAAAAGATAATTTTGAAATGATGAATTAAAAAAAGAAATTTATTTATTTAAATAAAATAAAACTTGTGAATTTATGTTTTAATAATATTTTTTAATAATCTATGAGCATCATTTTATTGTTTCTTTAGAAAGAAAATCTTACTTACTCTAATTGAATATTGGGTGTTACATTCTTCCTTCCTTTAAAAATCACATTCTTGAAATTTCCAAAATTTCACCACATGAATTGATATAAGTGGTTATTTATCATAACTTATTTAGGTTCCCACATTGCCTCTTCTATTTTTTTATTTCTCAAAAGTACCTTCACCAATCAAGCCATATGAATCTGTAACTCTTGTTCTCTAGTGTCAATAATCTGGATAGGCTCTTCATAGTAAGGTAAATCAGGTTAAAATTTAATTTTCTTATAGCATATAACAAGAATTGGATATATCATGTACTTAATAAATAAAAATGGGACACGTCATGAAATTTAGATAGGCTGGGTGGCATTTCCAAATTGTAAACCACAACTCTAATTAATTCCAAAATTTCAAAATGCCCGATGTACCTGGGACTTAGTTTCCCTTTCTTGTTAAACCTTATAACACCCTTACCTATAAATAATTTCAATAAATCATGATACACTACTTGAAATTATAAATACTTCCTTAGTTTATTGGAATATCTCTTTTTTCCTTTGATATTAATTTTAATATTTCTCACTTTCATCAATGTATCCTCAACAATTTCTTGGACTAAAATCTTATTTTCACCAACTTCATCCCAACAAGTTATTTTATGAAATATTTTCCCATACAATTATAAATATGGTTCCATTTCAATACTTTAATGTAAGAAATTTTTTAAGAAAACTCAACTAAATATATATATATTAATCCCACATATCTTGAAATTCAAGTGATCATGAACTCAACATGTCATATAATGTATAAATAGTTGTTTCCGACAATTTATTTATCTGAGGATGATATTTAGTGATAAAATATTTCTTGGTGATAAGATCCTTCTAAATAATTTTCTATAATTTCAATGTAAACTACGGTTCATGATAAAATACAATTTAAAGTGTTTCATCTTGAATACTCACAGATTCACTAATATAGAATTGTGAAAGGTGATCAAGTGGTAGATCTTCCCTTATAGAGAAGAAATTTGTGAACTTGGTAAGGTGATAAACAATAACCCATATGGAGTTATAATTTCTTATATTATTTGGAAATTAAGTGATAAATTCTAGAGTAAAATCATCAAATTTCCACACAAGAATAGGTAAAGGGTGCATGTATCCTTTAGGATATTTTCTGTAAACATTTACTTGATAAAAACCATGAATATTGAAACAAAGTTTGAAATTTCCTATTTCATATTATCCTAAAAAAAATTCCTTCATGTCCTAAAACATTTTGGGGCTACCATGGTGTATGGATAAGTTTGATCTATAAGATTCATCTAATAATTATATTTTTAGCTCGGACATGGATAGAAAACATAGCCTCTTTCCAAATTTCAAAATATCATATCCATAGTTGAAGTATACCAAATTCCAATTATTCAAATCCTTGATTTTATTTTGAAATTTTATGTTATAAAGTTGGAAACTTTATATTTTCTATGATAATGATGGTTTAATAATCATTTCTAATATATGTGATGTTTCCCCTTATTTAATTATTCTAATATATAAATTTACTAAATCTATTAATATAGGATATTTATTAATAATCATTTTAGTCAAAACTACATGATATTTTATAATCAACACATAATACCCATTATTTTTCATCTCATGGTGGTGGTTTATTTAGAAATCATAATCCTTGAGTAATTTTATACATCACCTTTTCCTCATGTTGATTTGTTTCTATAATAATATGTATTCTAAACTTTTATTGTCCGTATATATTTCAAAGTTCTCACCATAAAGGTAATACATATATATATTAAATGATAAGATTATGACAATAACACCTCAATATTTTACTGTATTTCTCTTTTTAAAATTTAACTTCTTTGATAGCTTATGTTACATAGATCGCTGAGCTTAAAGAAATGATTAAATATTATTATTATGACATAGTTGTTGGAATCACTATAGGAAAACATACCTATACCCACGATTTGGAACCATGGGTATAGACCCTAGAACTGTGGGTATAGGTTATACCCATAGTTCCATAAACAATGGGATAATGAGGTTTCAGTATAGAGATATACCCAAGGTTATATAGAAACTATGGGCATAACCCTAGATAGTTCCATAATACCCACAGTTTTAGATAAACCATAGGTATATAGTTATACCCATGGTTTATAAAATTGTGGGTATAACTTATCATAGTTGACATAATATACCCACATTTCAATGAACCATGGGTATGGATCCTCCTCTAGGACAAGCAGAACCATCCTTCCTTCCTTCCATCCTTCACCAGTAAAAAAATAAAAACTTGTTGTGGTACATCTAATCTAATCAAAATTATATTTCTAAAACTAATTAAACAAAAAATCACAAAAAATGATTGAAATGGATAATTAAAATTCTAGAAATTAAGAAATCAAAGATATGAATATGGATAACTTAAGGCTTAAAATCATTTTAGAAAACCATAAATTCAAAAGATGAGTAATTTCATAGTATGAATATCAAGACAGAAAAAATTTCCTAATGAATCACTCCAAAAAATGGTAAAATATACCAACTTAAAAAGAAGGCAAGGATAACCCCCCCCCCCCCCCCCCGCTCCCCAACACCTATAGTCCCCCCTTCTCCTCAGCAACCCAGAACCCCCTGATTTTGGGATTAGCCATCCTAAGTGAAACTCACAACCCTTTGTAATCATATCTCAGATTTCATGGTCCTTAGGCCAAAAATAATCATTCACATGAAAAGGGAATTAAAAAAACCTATTTACTAACATTCAACTTGATATAATTTTCTTGTTAGTTCACCATTCATGGTTTTATGAGAACACCCTTGGACTATACCATTAGTCATTGTTCATTATATAGGTAACCTATCATTTATTGACATAGCTAATAAAGAATCATTCCATATACGGGCCCTAAAGGTGAACAATTCCTTGGGTGATTAAATATATAGTTTATCCTTAATAAAGACCTCTTAAGATCACATGAGATCTCTTGAGTCCAATCATAATTATGCAAATTTAACCCAATGGCCACCTCTCTAATGAACACAATTAATATATTAATTTATAATAAATCCAATCAATTGGATCCCACATAGCACACCAATGTTTGTGAAATGACATACATCATCACATATGACTATATAATCTCACTAGGTCATATTCTTATAGCTAGATAACCTCCATGGTTTCCCAATAAATTCCATCCAATGATCTTAATCTCAATAGTCTAACAAAGATATGTTAAAATTTATGGAAACACCTATGTAATATTTTCTATGAACTTAATAGGTTATAACTATTCCCCACATCTAGTTTATACCTATTGGTTCCCCTTTGTTTCTTCCATACCCACCTACCCCTTCTCACATATAACATAACAAATGAAAACACATATAAAATGAAATAAATAATATGGACCACTTACCTTATAACAATTTACATTTTTTACAGGATCTATCTAGTTATCCTTGATTCACATGAGTTCATGTATCATTAAAAAGGTCTCAGAATAAAAAACTAAATAAATCAAATCCAAAATATAAAATCAATATAATCAAGGTAAATTTCATCGAGAAGCACCAAAATGATGTAATAATTTACATCAAGGTATAGATGGATCATAGAAGACTCTATCCTCCCTAGGAGAAAAAATCACAAATTTTATTTCCAGTTCATCTATAAAATTAAAATTGAAATTAGTTAAAATAAAATTATAATTCTATAGTGACGTACATTAACTAAAATATTGTGAAAAAATGTTGATTCATTAAGACTCCCCTAGAATATAACTTTGGTATTTGGTGTAAACATACATAATTTTTTCAAATAACATGAAATTACTACCAACCCACAAACTCTAATGTTTGGTCTCTTTATGAACAAGGTATATATTACATCATCATCTTACAAAATATAATGAAATACTTCATTTTAGACCCCTTATGATATAATAAAAATCTCTTTATTTTCTATGATCACATGGGGAAATGGGTAAATATTTGGAATTAATGAGAACAAATTACAATTGAGGGGTAAAACATTATCCATGAGTCATAAAGAAATTAATAATAGATCATAATAATGTGAGATATATGATCATGGAAAAATGGAATAGATGTGGGGAATAGTTAATAATAGTTCCAAACCTGAAGGCATGTTACTAGTTTCCCTCTATATGTGTCTTCACCCTTGGTGTTATTGGAGTCATTCTCAGTTTTCTTACTATAAAAAATGTACCTATGTGATATATAAAACACAATTAACAATAAAGACTCAAGGATCAGTGCAAAGTGAGATTCTTTCTTAAGTTGTTATTTTTTTATTTTGGTTATTATTGTTGAAGAGCCATTTTTATAGGTTTTTCTTGATATTTTCAATGTGGTGATTGGTCAAAAGTAACTTGAGGATGGGAATAATGCATCAAGCTGTTAAAAGAAGTGGCACCTCCCCATACTATAGAACTCTGCCTATGAACAGTAGCCAAGTATGATCCAAGTGGAGACCACTGAACAAAACTTTCAGTCCAAAACTGTAACAAGTTGCCATTATAAATCAGGAAAACAAAAACCTACCACTAAAACATAAAAAATTTCACTCACAAGGACTAAAAGAACAAAATAAAAAAAATTACATAGCAGTTGTAAACAGGTTGTGGCTTCAACTACCTAAAATTGTTCCATAGAACTTCTGTATCAGAACCAATGTGGATGAAAAAATGGTCATGATATTTTACATCAGTAATCCAATTCTCTATATTTTCCTGTGATGATGCCCATGGAAAATATATTGAAATAACTTGAACATAAAAAGGTAAAATATATAAATAAAACTCTATGTTGTGCCAACCAAAGCATGTTTCAATAGTAATTCATGGGGTTTTGAATAATAAAATAGCAAAGAAATATGAATAGTCGAGGGAGATACATGATGATGTAACAATAAAACTCAAACAAAAGATCAAAATCCATCATACCCTGCCAAAAACATCCTGCCTTCAAGTAAGAAATCACCTCATCCAATAAAGACAGCAACTCCAAGATAGCACCAAAACCTCATAAGATAGATCTTCAGTCTTCAAGAGAAACTTTAAGGGACTATGAAATACATCAAAGTGGAATGAGTGACATCATAAATGAAAGAATAAGAAGTGATATTACTTCCAAGAGAAAAAACCACATGTAATAAATGCAAACTCCCATCAGGTGTAGAAGATAATGCATATCTTCTGAGTAGAATGCAATATAAATTCTTTAGTGCATGAAAAAATAAACAAAAGAAACCATAGGGGGGTTATAGAAATTCAATGCCAACGTCATAAAGTAAATTCCATAAATCCAATAGTCTTTATAAACATTAGGATGTTTTAGTAGAGTAAGAATCCTTTGTTCCCTCTCTTAAACATGAATAATAATTAGATATGAGGAATCATGAATACAATATTAACATCAAGAAGAAAGATAATGATCTAAAAACCCTAAGGCCCTAGCATAGTAATTCTCTAGTCAGAGTTAGCTGCCACAAAAAAAACAATGGAGAAAATAAAAATTAGTGTCCTCAGAGAAGACCATCGCAAGTCACTGAGCAGAAAAATAATCACTAAAAAACAAACTAGCAAATCTCTTGAGTAGGTGAAAAGTCATTCCCAAGCCACATGAAGCATCCCACTCTCCCCCCTCCCACCACCCCCTTACAATATCCCATCTCTCTTCCCCCCAACCACCTATAGTACCCCCCCCCCTCTCCCATCCCCCTACAACATCCCCTTCCCCCTACAATATCCTCCCATCCCTCAACCCAGCCCCCTCTTCCCCCCTCCCACAAACCCACTACAGGAGCCCCCTCCCCCCTTCTCCCCAGACACATGTAGTCCCCCCTACTCCTCATCCACCTGTATCCCCCCTCCCCACCCAACACCCCCTTCTCCATATCCACCAATAACCCTCCCCAACCCTCCCCCACCGACAACCACCCCTCCCTCTACCCAACCTCTTCTCCCCCCTCCCAACAGAACCCTACAGCAACCCCTCTCCTTACCCCCATCCACCTACAACACCCCCCTTCTCATCCCCCAACAACAACCCTCCCTCCCCCCAACAGTAGCCTCCCCTCCCTCCACTCATCCCCCTCTTCTCCCCTCCCTCCACCCCCTATAGGATCCCCCCATTCTCTCCAACTATAAGGAGACCCCCTTCTCCACAACCACCTAAATCCCCCCCTTATCCCTCTACCCAACACCATCCCTTCTCCCCAACCACCTGTAGCCCCCCTCCCTTCACCCAACACCCCCCTTCTCCCCTTCTCCCCAGCCA
Organism: Viscum album; assembly: GCA_963277665.1. NCBI lineage: Eukaryota > Viridiplantae > Streptophyta > Magnoliopsida > Santalales > Viscaceae > Viscum > Viscum album. Next base: position 2,077,777,189 of record OY728146.1, read on the forward strand.
CCTGCACCCCCCCCCCCCCCCAGACACACAACACCCTCCCCCACCCTCCCCCACCAATATCCTATACTCCCTCCACACAGCCCCCTCTCCCCCCTCCCACCAACCCCATGGTCTATATGCCATATCATTAAAACAAAAACTTCAATAAGATTAATATATAATAAGGTATTAGGTTATATGAAATTATCAATTACTACCTTTAGAAACATCAAAAGTGGTCATATTATGGAATGGTTACTACAAAGAAATAAAATTAAAAAAAATCTCATTAATTCAAATAATTAACATAAATTAGAATCATAAACTTCTATTGAAAAATATTCATGAAAATCATGAGAAAGAATTTAAGAGAGGTAATATGAAATAAAAAACACACTTTCGAGATGTATGGAATGTACAAATAGTCTGCAGCCCATGCACCCTACTCTTGCTACTTACTGGTCCACATTTTAAATTCATTCAAAGGTAGAATCATACAAAAATTGAAGGATAAATCAAACCCAAAACTAAAATTACACTTTACAAGAATATATTGTAAACTCAAGGTTCATTACAAAAAAAATATTGGCTAGACACTTTTTCATACATACCAATTGATTTTATAAAATCATAACTTATATCTATGTTTTCTCCCCAAATTAAATAAATCAAAACCAAGATCTGATATCATATTATCACAAACCAATGAATGATATCCTAGAAAAAAATACCCAATGTACTCTATTATAATTCTTTAATTGAATTCCAAATCTCCATGTGTGAAAAACTAGTCCCTCATAATCAATAATACAGCTATGGTAATGATTCTTCCTAATAAATCCTACAAGACGATCTTAACCAATAACCTAACATGACTTGACCATTTTTTTGAGTCAAGAACTCAAATAAGTGAAAAAATAATATCCATAATAATATTAAAACAAATCCATAACATTTACTGTTTAAATGAACTAAATATAAATATATATATGAAAATATATTATATGATAAAAAGGGAAATGGGATGGGAAACCATTAATGTGATAAAAATTATGTATTAGCTAAAAGTACAAATGAAAAATAAATTAAAAATTCCACTACCTAAACCCAAACACAGATAGCATGAATACCCACCAACCCTGAGGGGATCCTTCCCATTACCTTTATTAGTCATAATAAGGTTGAGATAAACCTAGTGGATATATATATATAATGTAGTAATATCAAGTAAAGTAGAACCCCTCAAAGTGTCCCATTATCAACCTTTCTTAGGTAACATCCACACCAATGTCAAATTAACCATTCTCATCCATACAAGAATTCAATTAAAGTTTTTAAAGTACTTGCAAAATTCTCCCTGATAAGTCATAAATGGAGAGGATTAATATCCCCCCCATCATCAACAACATCCCCATCCCCATGTCCATAATCGTCATCAGTAACAACATCATCACCAAACTCATCACCAACAGCAGCATCAACAAAATCCTCAACACCAATAGCTATATCTCCACCACCTTCATAACCACTATGACCCTCATTGGAATCACCTGATGCACCATTTAAATATCATATTGATTCTATATATGATTGAAAAGTAGCAGCATCCTATGATGGAAGTGACTGACTCAAAACTTCCATAGCTTTCATGAATTGTTTGTTCATCATCTTACTTATATCATGCTCTTGTTTTCTTCTTTCATAATCCTCTAAATTTATTTTATTTGCCTCAATTTATTTTTCTTGAGATCATTCAAGCTTAGAGGTATGATAAGCTTAATAGGAGCATGATGAGGACCAATACCTAGAGGGGATGATGTTTTTCCCTAATCGGCATCATACACTCCACGGGTTCTTCTCACCTAATACCTAACTTAAATGATCATTTAGCCTGAAGTTTTCATATTCCTTATCATCGATGGCCTCCAAGGTAGACTGTTGAAATTATAAACATATTAAATTATGAATTTTTTATAAATATTTAAAATATAAATAAAAAACCTTATAATCTTATCTTGTGCCTATGCATTTACTACATTTCCATCCTTTTCTCTCTAATGGAGAAAAATAATTTGGCACAAGGTATACATCCTTTAATGCTCAATATATCTTGATGCAAATGACAAATTTACAAATCTTTATTAAAACTATATGTGAGAAATGAAAAAATATGGTCTATGTCTATTCAATAACATTTTCAGTAGAACATCTTGTATAACATCAAAATATCTGGTTAAAGTACCTAGTGATTCTCATTCTTGGACATTATAGTGCTTCCCAATGTGTAAAAATATGTTGTTGAATCTTTATTCATTTTTTTTTCTTCAAAACTTCCTAAAAAATCAATACATGTAATATGAATTAAATTTTATATGAAAACCATTAAATATTGGGATTACCTTAAACACATCCATCTTCTAATGTGCAATCACTTTTTAATATTGACTTTTTGGATAGTCAAGGAATGCGGGTACACCCTCTAAGTTATTACTAACTATTCTCTTCCAACCAACATACAACTCTTGCTTGTATGATCACCAAAACTCCCCAACATCACTCAACCTTATAGTCCTAACAGCTTATCTATCGAGAAAGTTAAACCGACTCTAAAATGAACATGTTATTTAATTTGAAAACAACAATAATATAGATATGTATTTATAAAATTTTCTTACCCATATTTTCTCCCATGATTTTTTCTTGATCTTTTTATTAATATGTCTCCATGACACTGGTTCCACCAGAATGATATTCTGATACTTGTCCAAAGTTTTCATGAAACTTCAACATTACCTTTCATTCTTACCTACCATATTAATCCACCATTAGTTCTGTCTGTTGATTCTAGGCTTCCTTCATCTGAGTGTGCCCATATTTCCTAGAAGAAGATCTCGCTGAATAAGAAAAATAGGTGGAAATAAGAATTAAGTCACAGTACAAAATGAAAAAAATAAAGTGATATAATTTAAAAAATTTATAATAAAAAAACCTTCTATAGTATAATCAATATACTGTGATAGATCTTTGGGTTTTCCTGGATCAGCATCCTCTAAAGGAAGTGTCTGTTTTAGTGCTTTCTCTGGGTGGCCTCCAAGAACTAGAGTGGAAGCTGAAAGAACAGATTCATCAGATGCTGGTTGGATGGTAGGAATTGGAGGTGATGTGAAAATGAAATAATATGGATAGTAGGATGGGTATACATCATCGGATATGGATATGGTAAAGATGGAAACATCTATAGAGGTAGTGTAGTCATGGTATGAGAAGAAGAGGAAAAATGAGATGATGGAGGCATCAATGGGATCATCCCTGAAGGTGGAAAAGAAATGGAATGTGAATAAGAGGGTAGTTGAGATGATGATGGAGGAATGGATAAGAACATCCTCATAGACTCAAGCATAGGATGGAAAGGTGTGGGGGGTATGATGTCCTCTGGTGGGTCAGTGTGGGAACGGGTATGATGGGTGCTCTCTCTAGGTCTAAGAGCATCCTCACTTAGACCCATGCTAGCAGGATGAGGAGGAAAATATTGTTGAAATGGATGTCCCTAAAAAATTGATAAATAATATTAACATGACATTATATGTAATGCATATGAAAAACATTAAAATTAATATACTCACTAATTAAAGTGAAGGAGGAAACACACGCTCATGCTTCAGTCAATCGGGATCAAATCATCGCTTCCTTCAGCCTTCTATAGTATTTGGAATAATATGTATAAGAATGAAATGTAAATTTTTTATAAACAATTTTTAGAAATCATGCATAAAACTTACATCTTTCAGCAATTCATGAGAGGAACCAATTTGACTTCTTTTAATTATTAATTATACAAATGATTACAATTAAATAACTGACATAGTTTTTAAAATTACATTACCAAGTTATACATTTTTTTAAATGAAATTTAAACCAATTTTTCTGTATTGAAATAAATATAATTTAATGAAATTACACCAGAAAATAAAAAAAAACAAACATATCATTCCAAACTAAAAACATAATTAAAGTAATTACAGTAATACTAACCTGACAAACTCATGTCAATGTAAACTTAATGAACAATTAACATATATGGTTGCTTCTATATATTACCCATCACTAATTTAGGTCCAAAATCAACTCTCACAATGGGAAAATATTATTCATCAAATGAAATATTTTGGGAAACACCAATGGTGGTTTCAATGGTGGAAATTTCATCACCAACATCATGAAAAATATTTCTTGGGGTTATGTCATTAATGACACCATAATTAGGTCTCATATGATCTTTCACATAAAACAATTTTATATCCATTGATGAAAAAATGTATGGTTCATCAATATGTAAGAATTGACTCAGGTAAATAACTTTAAATCCACAATCATCAATAAATGTACCATGTCGTCTCATTGAATCGAACCATTTATATTTCATCATAGTGACTCTACCTTGAGAGTAGTAATACAATAACTATATTTTCTCAAAAATTCCATAATAATACACATCTTTGTATTGAGGCCAACTATCTGATACACTGGAATAACAATCCCTTATAGCAGTTAACATAACTTCATCATGTTGTGTTCTCATTTTCACTGCTCGATCAGTTGTAACAAATTTATACCCATTGATTTTTAATGATTTTTATTCACAAACCAAAGAATTAAAACCAAAAGTCAACACTCTTAATTCTGGAGAAATATATTCAATAGGTAAACTCAACACCTAAAATATATATGAATAATACAAGTAAATTGATATTTATATTTTAAGATAATTAAATCAATGGTAATACCTTCTTATTTCAGCCAAGTAAGAAACTATAGTCTATGCAAAGCCTCTATGCTTCTAAAAGTCAAATATCAATGAACTCTACTTACAATTTATTTATGTTACCTACATAAAATGATAATAAAAGTGTAAGGTATATGTGAAATTTCATAATATGAGATAACATATAAATATTCAAATTACTTACTTGATATAGTCATCGAATAAACCATAGTTAAACAAGACTATGCAATGTGCCATATCCCACTCTTCAAGGCTCAATGTAGCCAATGTATAAACCCAAAAATTCCTATTGTTTGGGAAAGATATGGAAATAAGGGAACAATTTCTTGATACTGTTCATATTTATTTCTCATTGTTTGGTTATGTCTTGTGGTCACATTAGACAAATACATTGAAAAAAAATTCATACATTCTTGATCTAGATAACCCCTCATAATCGAACCTTCAGGATAATTATTATTTTGGCCATATGATTTCATTGTGCACATATTTATTTTAGTAGGATACATCCACCAAAAATCATTTGGTCCCACAAGAATTTTTTTAGTTGGAATATGAACTGTTAAATGCAACATGCAAGTGAAAAAGGATGGAGGAAATTTTTTTCCCTCTCATGAAAAATTAATGGTGCCTCCTTATGCATTTTTATCAAGAATGGATTGGATAATCTTTTAGAATAATGGTATATAAAAAATCTTATAAGAGAATCATTTTCACCCTTAAATTATTGGATAGAAAATGCTAAATTTATATTAGAATCAATTTATTAAGAATGATGTGATCATTATGACTTTTTAGGGATTTTAGTTTCACATATATTTTCTTGAATCATTTATATATGTTACTGGAATAGACATCAGGAACCTTGATATTCTCCAATAATTCTAGAAATTGATCTTTCTCTGATAGTTTCATCACATAATAAGAACAAGTAACTTTATATTTATTTTCACTGATACACACAGGGTATAGTTATGGTCAAATACCCCAATCCAACAAGTCCCAAAAAGATTGGAATCCTTATTTGGTATTCTCCTTGATATTCAGAAGAATTGAAAGAAACATTTCAAACATATTTTTCTCAATATGAATTATGTCTAAAAAATTATGTAACAAATTGGTAGACCAATATGGAAACTCAAAAAAATATATCTCTTTTTCTAATTATAAGTGGATTCAGTGTCAAAAATATTCCTCTTTTTAGATTTCAAATAACCTTTACCAAATAAAAAAATCAAATATTTCAATTCATTAAGAAAGTCACTTGGTGACATATGTTGAGGTGTTTTTTTAGTGTCAACAGTATTATCAAACCTCTTACAATTCTTCCTATATTGATGATCTATTTTCAATAATCTTCAATTCCCCATGAAACTGAAACTATGAAAATATTTAAGCCTTCTAGATTTTTTATTCTTCATTAAAATGGGACATGATAGTTTTCCCTTCATGCTTCACCCATACATCATTGGATATGTGAGGAAATCATTTATGGTCCATAGAAGGGAAGCACGCATCTAAAACATATTCATTGAAGAAACATCAAATGTATGCACACCCAAATCCCAAAGTTGTTTCAACTCTATTATTAAAGGAAAAACGTAGAAATCTATATAATTAACAGAATCATAAGTTCTAAATATCAATATACTCAAGAAATTGAAAGGTGTTTCCATAAAAATCCATGGAGTAATATTATAAACATGAAAAAAACTAACCATGTGATGTGAGCAGTAAGAATCTGACCAAACGGATTAAAACCATCACAGGATAAACCCAACCTGACATTACACACCTTTGCTAAAAAATAAGGATTTGGTGCATCAAATGTCCACCATGATAATTCATATGTAGGATGAGCTAACTCATTATTTCCTTTAATTCTCTCAACATCATTCCATCGCATATTCGTTGGGATTTCTGTAGACATGAATAGATTTTGATGTTTAAGAATCAATGGAAAGTGTCACATGAATTTCTGTGGCATATGAGATGTTGTTTCATATGTATTTTTCATCCATCGAGATATACCGCATTCTTTATAATCATTATAGTTAGCTATTTCCTCTCAAAATAAACTGACATCTTTCGAACAATCATGGACTTTATTTGTGGAAAATCTAATATACTTCATTAACTAATCTGATTTATAATTATTTGAGGGAATATATGAACCATATGGAAGAAATTCCTTCAAAAAATGTAAGAATATAATAAATGTTAGTATTATAAATTCCATAAATTGTTTTCCCATGATATAACCACAATAAAAATTCTAACTTGGTTATTTTAGTACATTCCTAATATACTAGAGTTATGGAATCATCCAATAAATTTTCTCTCTCTCAACATCATTGTCTTCAATATTTTCCCCATGTGTACTAATATCATTTCTTTCTTGCACTAGCATACTATCTCTCTCGGTATGATCCACAAATAGAAATAGATCAAATATCAAATTCTCTATGTTACATATTTTATTTCATTCATGGACAGTAGAAGATTGACTCATCTCTCCATGGTGATACCAAACAAAATAGTTTGTTTGAAATCAAAATTTCATTATATGGTAGCTAACTTCTTCCAGGATTAACCAATGTCTTCCAACACATTTATAGTATGGACATTATAAAACCTCCATCTGAAGCATTATTAAATGTAAAATCTAATAAATTCTCCAAATTATTTTGAAACTAGGTTGAAATCGAATAAGTACAATAAATCTATATTCTATTCATTCTATAACAATGAAAAAAAGTTATCTTAAAATCAAAAATGTAAACCATGATTAAAAAATGGATATTTACTATAAAAAAAATAAAACTATTAAAACATAAAAACTTAATAGTTAAATCTAATTCACATTTGTATTTTAAGTGCCTTGTTTGTTATCACCAATTTCAACCCTTTCAATATCAGAGTTAAAATCCTTACATCTATCCTATAAAGGGATGATTGACAAGGTAAACCATAATGAGATAAGAAAGGTTCAATGACTATTATAGAGGGGTATGTGTCATTATAGTTGAACTATACTATGATAGTGTTATCATCCCATGTCTATCTAGAATCTAACATACAATCCCTTTCTTAGATCCTTTAAAATATAAAAGTATTAATTTTTATAGTAGTTAATCTAATGGAGTTATTTTCTAATGATCCATTATTGGGTAATGAATTACTCCTAAAATCACATCGATAACTAAGAAGTAAACCAAGTGTCTTGTTATGAAGTGACCATATATAGTACCTCATATAATCAGAAAATATAATTTGTTTATAAGAATCAAAATCCGTCTACTAAACTCTGACCATGTATAGTATGGCAGTGGGGTGACTTGGTCTAATTTTAGGAGCCAATAGAGGTGTTTCACCACTAAAAAGGTTGGGGGGTTTGAATAAGTTGTTATTTTTATAACTTTTACATTATTTTTAAATTGACCAATATAGAAATATTAGGATTTAATCCAATTTTTATAAAATTTAACCTTACTTAGATGTAGTAAAAATTAATAGTATAGTGACACAATATTATTACATGCTTTAGTCTCAAAACTAGAAAAATTCTTATTATTATTGGTAATATACGCCAATAATATATTCTCTAATATAATTCCAATTGGTTACTCTATCTTCTCTAGAATAGATAAGATTATACTTTTCTATCCTCCAAGATGAATTGAGTAGTATATTATCACCTATTCATGATTCCTGATAAGAGATAATTTCATTATAGCTCAATGTCTATCAAATATCACTAAATTATATACTTTTTAATGTCTATAAATTAATAACATCTCAAATTTATGATTATTATATAGTACATGAAATTATAATCACATAAAATATATGATCCATTCATATAATATGTATCTTATCTCATTTTTTGGTTTAGTAGTTTTATTCTTCATGGACTGTTGTTTCAAAAATAAATTGAATAAAGTTAATTATTCTTAAAGAATATTGATATAAAACAACACTTGAATAAAAATTTCATAAAACACGCACTTCACATATATATATTTCTTTGTGAAGGAAAATAATTTTTCAAAATGAATCCTTCATATAGTGTTATTATTTCATTGAAAAAAATCAATATGGAGAAAATAAAAAAAAATATTCTTCTTAATCTCATCTCTAAAAAAGTTTCAAAAACTTTACAATGTGTTAATTCTATATTTATAGGGTACTTTTCATATATATAACACTTTATAATTCAAAAAAATATGGTTACCTATAATTCAATAAAATATGGTTACCCATTCAACTATATGTGAATCCAAAAAGAACATCACATTTATTCATAAACCAATTTCCCTTCACATACATCATGTAAATATTTAAAGAGTACGAATTAGATAAAATTTTCATTTGAAAATTATAACACTCCATTCACATGAAAAATTTATCAAAAAATAATCAATGGTATGAATAATTCTACACATATAATATTCTTAACATTTGTATGAGCTATTAATGATTTCACATAGAATGTGATATTCTTTATGAAACTAGAAACGCATCATGTATTGTTCAACTAAATTGTAAAGAAATCATGTTCTCATGGTATCATCTATGTGAACTTACACTAATTTATATGTAAAAACACAACAATTATAACTATTTTTATGTTTTGAGAAAACCAAAATCAATCGGATATCAAAGATAAATGAAACAATATGAAATGATACAAATGGAATCAAAAAAACTCAAACTAAACTAGAATAAATTAACTATACCAGAGGAAAAATTGGGGACTCTCTATCAAAGAAGACCCAAATCCTAAAAACACCCAATAGTAGAAGGGGATGCGTGACCAGAGGGGATGCTTGACTTGTAACGACCCGAAATTTTTGAATAAATCTTATTTCCTAATTTTATGTGTTATTTTATTTTATTTTTATACTCAACAAAAATGTTTCATTTGATAACATGAGTATAATTAAAATGAGACTGTTGGGTTTTGACTATTATTTGACCATTGGTCAATATGACTGCTGGAAACTAAATGTTTTGATTACTATCTCTAAATACAAGCAATCTTGGTTAATTAATATAGAAAGAAGATTCGATGGCCTCACCAAGTAGTCTTGGACCGATTGAAGCCCATCTAACAGAACTTGGGAAGGAGGTAGCACCACTGGGCTTTGCTCTGGACCAAACCCAAGCTGAACTTCATCGTGTGAAGCTAGAACGGGATCGCCTTCGCGAGAAGTTCAAACTAATAGAAATTACGACTCGTGCGATGTTGGCTGAGCCTCCCTTGGATTCCCTCACCTTAGCACACCTTACACTTAGGTCCTATGCTGGTGTGATAAGGGGCTATGTAAGGAGATCGTGATTGCCTTGTGTAATCCTATGTTTTAAATAAAAAATTGGATTTCTTCTTATGATGAAGTTTATGAATTTTCAAATGTCCATATACATATAGTATGCATATTTTTGATAAATTTTAGAGAAAGGATATTTTAAAAATGTTTATGTAAACCTTAAATAAATAAAAATGTGTAATGATTTTCAAAAAATGGTCTTCTACAATTATGTTCACTACGAAATTTCGAGTCTAATAAGATCAACTTTATTTTTGATGAATAGTAAATTATGAATAGTGATTTTACGCTTAGGATTAGTAATGTGACCAAATGGATTAGTAATCTCATTTAAAGAAAGTATTAATATAATCTAGGCACCTTGATTAAGTAATGTGATTCAATAAAATGGTTAAATAACGGTTTCATAAATTATTATTCAAGTATTAGTTTTTCGGGTGAATAGTGTTTTTTTAAATTAAAATTTTAATTAAAAATATTTATAAAATTATTTTTATAAAACGGATTTCATTTTTGAACTCAGAGCACCGGTATTATGCTATGGTAATTTTTGGGGTTTTTTCTGAAAAAATGAATTTTTGGTGAATAGTGTTTTTATTTAAAAATTAAATTAAAAATATTTAGAAAATTATTTTTATAAAATGGAGTTCATATTTGTAATCAGAGCGTTGATATTTGGTTAAGGTGAAATTTTGGGATTTTTCTGAGAAAGTTGAATTTTCAATGAATAGTGAAAATACAGTTTTTATGTTACGGGTGTCTAATGACATCATTAAATGATGTATTAAGTATATATTCAATATGGTCGAATTGTTAATAGTAAGATAAGGTATGAGGTGTCCCAAGTGGCCAATACCATGGGCAAATACCACGGGAAAGCCCATGGTTTTGCCAAAACCACTAATGAGGTGTCCCTTGGCCATTAATGCCTTGTCCCCTCACTTCCCTATAAATACCCACCCATTCCTCCTTTGGTTTTCACTCCCAACTCTCCCCCAACGAAGTTCTGGTCTCCTTACCTCCCAAGGAGTCCTCCCAAGGTTCCTCCAAGCCCTCAAGGTCCAAAACGTTGAGTTTCAAGAGTCACGTTTTAAGGTAAGGGATCTGACCTCTCTCTTTCATTTCAAGTAATCTCTTTTATGTCATTCCTTTTATGCTACATGTTCTTATGTTGTAGGATGTTCTTTTATACTCCTCTTACTTCACTTTTTGTGTTCATATAATGAGATATCCCCTCTTCCTCTCATTATTTCGTTTTATGAAGTTTTAAGTGGCGCCGTTAGGCTGCCGAAATTTTTGTAACAGACTCTTTCTCCCTTCTCATTTTTCAACATCTATTTTCATGTAAAGTCTTTCAAGTTCCTTTTTATTTTGTTTGGGTATGATCTCTAAATTTATCATACTGATCTTTTATGATCATATGATGAGAGACCCCATTTTATCTCTTCAATTCAGTATTTTGAAGTTTTAAGTAGCGTCGTTAGGCTGCCAAATTTTTAAGTGGTTCTTCACCCTTCTCGTTTTGAAGTTCTACTTTCATGTCAATTCTTTCAAGTTCCTTTTTTGTTATGTTGGGGTATGATCTCTATATCTATCATACTAGAATATTATGTTCATATGATGAGAGACCCCATTTAATCTCTTCAATTCAGTATTTTGAAGTTTTAAGTGGCGCCGTTAGGCTGCCGAATTTTTAGGGGATTCCTTCACCCTTCTCATTCTTTTCAAAGTTCTACTTTCATGTCAAGTCTTTCAAATTCCTTTTTAATTATGTTGGGGAATTATCTCTATATCTATCATACTGAACTCTTATGTTCACATTATGAGAGAACCTATTTGATCTTTTCAAATCATTGTGTTTGAAGTTTAAGTAACGTCGTTAGGCTGCCGAACTTTCATAAGAGAAATCTAATTTTTGTCTTTCTTCCATGTTTTTCATTTCAAATGGTATGTCCTTGAAATTTCATTACCATGATCATATATCCTTATTATTATGTCCATATACTGTTTTATGGGTCATTTATGAATGTTTGACCCATTTTCCCTCTCTTTTTAATGTCTTCTAAAACCTCGTAACATAGCCGTTATGCTGCAGAATTTCCATCTCAAAATGTCTCTCCCTTTTTCTAAAGTTCTTTTATATTATTAAGTGACTACTCAAAGCTCTTTCTTCTAAAGGGGTATTCACATATATACCAAAATGTTCTATTTTAAATTATGGGATTTACATACATGAGACCCACCTTCCTTTTCTGTGGGTTTTAAAGTGATGTAAAAATAATGTCTTTAAAGCGGTTTTTAAAACGTTATGATTATGAAATGAAACCCATTTATTTTGTGCTACATGGGTTCTTTATGAAATTTTTGATGATGATATATGTGGCTCACATGATAATAAAGGAAAATTTAAGGGTGCACCCTGATAGCGCTCCAATGCATTGGGTAAAGACTTAATCTCTAGAGATGACCATTTTTAACGACGCCTTGGTGAATAACCTTGGTAATTTTTAATGACACCTTGGGGATGGACCTTGGTGAAACGAAACGATTGTCAATATTAAATGTTGCAGCCACATCTTCAAGTTATGAAAAATGTTATTTTTATTATGAAATGCCTCATGATTTCATTCTCATGCCTTAAAGTTCTTTTCATGACCTTATTGAAGTATCTCAAGTTCACATGTAAAATGTTCATCTTGTTTCCCTTACTGGGACTTTTGCTCACCATTTCTTTTGATGTATTTCCCGAGGTTATGAGATGCAGTAATGAACCTAGGATGAACTTATGGAGAAGTCTTTCAATTGTTTAAGATTAATGTTTTATGTTGTTTTCATGTATTATGTTCCTGGTTTCCAAGACACTAAACCTTAAAGATCCTCAGTTTTGTGTAATGTAATGAAAGTTTATGTTATAAAAAGGCGGGATGCTATAGTTGGTATCAAAGGATGGTTTAGTTATTTGTGGAAATTAGGATATGAAAACTCTAGTAAGAACCCTATAGAAAAGTTAAAAAAAATAGGAAATCTTCTTGGTATTTTGGTGAGTATTGAGTAAGGGGTTGCCAAGCAAATACATCCCTGTCTGGATACGAGCAGGTAGAGGTGGCTCTGGCACAGATGTACATAGGGGTAAAACCCGAAAACACCGCTTTGAGCTAGACTCGAACGGGAACTGGTACACGACAACGGGCCTTGCTGCACTCTTGGTTACGACACTCCCGGGGGATATGCTTTAGTATATTCATAAGCTTAGTATGAACCATTGTTAAAGGAACAAAGATAAAATAAAATAAAGATTCACATAAGAATATATGATCATGGATAACCTAGATGGGAACCTAGGGGATCACAAGTTAGGGTATACTTTTCTTCTACAAGTTATCCTTATATGCTTTCAGTTCCTTTTCATGATTATTGGCTAAGTACTTAAGCCCCTAATTACGCTTTCTCTTCATAGTTAATGGTGGGAAATGGAAGAACATGTCCAAACAACCAATGTGATAAGAAATATGACGATTGTCGTATTAATATGACAGGGATGACTAGGGGATTAAAATATGATTATTATTTTGGAAGATTTTCACTATTTTGGGGACCCTATATGATCGAGGTAAATAGATTACTACGGTATTTTTATTGAAGAGTAGGGTTGACTTATATTTTGAAGAATCGATGAATTTAAGGTGGAATTATAGTAATTTAGGTTACTTATGGAAATTATTAACCTATCTTGGGGAAAATATGTTTAGGTTAGCTACTTTTTTTATAAGATGTTAGGAGTGGTTGATTTTGTTTGGAGATGAATGATAAAGTTTACCTTGGAAGACTATGTTATCAAATCCTTCTTGTATTTGGGTTTCAATCTTAGTTTGGTTTATTTTGAGGATTTTTAAGGACAGTTATTTATGGAATGGACTATGATGAACTTTGGGTAGTACCGTGGAACTTTGAATATTTAAAAGTAGTTTCCATTCCTATGGGATTATTTCTTTTTGAAGAGTTGTTTTACCTTACCCTTTCTGTTTTTAGGATAATTTTTAAAGATAGAAGAAATAGATAGTTAATCTTTTGTGGATTATGAAGATGATTCTTGTGTTTTGATGAGACCAAGTAGTTTTGAATGATCATAGTTTGGAGAAAAGATTAGTTTTGGGTAGAAACTTATTAAAGGATGAAACTCTACATGAAGATAGGTATATTTTCTTATGTTTTTGTTTTATGTTGTAAATGAATTCCTAAAAATTATGAAAAGGAATGTGAAACAAAAATGTTGTTGGTTTACGTTTTCTACTTGGTAATCAAAGACCGTTTACACAAATCATAAGTTTGGGATTTTCTTATGGTTAACATTCTCCTAATCATGTTCTCTATCACTCTCCCCAGAAATTGACCCTTTGTTTTTCTTCCATGTCCATGTTTTCCTCCATGGAATCCTAGTATGGGTTAACTCGGGTGACCTTTGTACTTCCCTTTCTTTCTTTTAAAGTAATAGTTTTACTGACTCCTTTTCCGATGTGGGACTTTCAATGAAATTTCAAAACCCAATTTTAAAAATTGCGAGGACGCAATTTCTTAAGGGGGGAAGATTGTAACGACCTGAAATTTTTTAATAAATCTTATTTCCTAATTTTATGTGTTATTTTATTTTATTTTTATACTCAAAAAAAATGTTTCATTTGATAACATGAGTATAATTAAAATGAGACTGTTGGGTTTTGACTATTATTTGACCATTGGTCAATATGACCGCTGGAAACTAAATGTTTTGATTACTATCTCTAAATACAAGCAATCTTGGTTAATTAATATAGAAAGAAGATTCGATGGCCTCACCCAGTAGTCTTGGACCGATCGAAGCCCATCTAACAGAACTTGGGAAGGAGGTAGCACCACTGGGCTTTGCTCTAGACCAAAACCAAGTTGAACTTCATCGTGTGAAGCTAGAATGGGATCGCCTTCGCGAGAAGTTCAAACTAATAGAAATTACGACTCGTGCGATGTTGGCCGAGCCTCCCTTGGATTCCCTCACCTTAGCACACCTTACACTTAGGTCCTATGCTGGTGTGATAAGGGGCTATGTAAGGATACCATGATTGCCTTGTGTAATCCTATGTTTTAAATAAAAATTTGGATTTCTTCTTATGATGAAGTTTATGAATTTTCAAATGTCCATATACATATAGTATGCATATTTTTGATAAATTTTAGAGAAAGGATATTTTAAAAATGTTTATGTAAACCTTAAATAAATAAAAATGTGTAATGATTTTCAAAAAATGGTCTTCTACAATTATGTTCACTACGAAATTTCGAGTCTAATAAGATCAACTTGATTTTTGATGAATAGTAAATTATGAATAGTAATTTTACGCTTAGGATTAGTAATGTGACCAAATGGATTAGTAATCTCACTTAAAGAAAGTATTAATATAATCTAGGCACCTTGATTAAGTAATGTGATTCAATAAAATGGTTAAATAACGGTTTCATAAATTATTATTCAAGTATTAGTTTTTCGGGTGAATAGTGTTTTTTTTAATTAAAAATTTAATTAAAAATATTTAGAAAATTATTTTTATAAAACGGATTTCATTTTTGAACTCAGAGCACCGATATTATGCTATGGTAATTTTTGGGGTTTTTTCTGAAAAAATGAATTTTCGGTGAATAGTGTTTTTATTTAAAAATTAAATCAAAAATATTTAGAAAATTATTTTTATAAAATGGAGTTCATATTTGTAATCAAAGCGTTGATATTTGGTTAAGGTGAAATTTTGGGATTTTTCTGAGAAAGTTGAATTTTCGATGAATAGTGAAAATACAGTTTTTAAGTTACGGGTGTCTAATGACATCATTAAATGATGTATTAAGTATATATTCAATATGGTAGAATTGTGAATAGTAAGATAAGGTATGAGGTGTCCCAAGTGGCCAATACCATGGGCAAATACCATGGGAAAGCCCATGGTTTTTCCAAAACCACTAATGAGGTGTCCCTTGGCCATTAATGCCTTGTCCCCTCACTTTCCCTATAAATACCCACCCATTCCTCCTTTGGTTTTCACTCCCAACTCTCCCAAAACGAAGTTATGGTCTACTTACCTTCCAAGGAGTCCTCCCAAGGTGCCCCCAAGCCCTCAAGGTCCAAAACTTTGAGTTTCAAGAGTCACGTTTTAAGGTAAGGGATCTGACCTCTCTCTTTCATTTCAAGTAATCTCTTTTATGTTATTCCTTTTATGCTACATGTTCTTATGTTGGAGGATGTTCTTTTATACTCCTATTACTGCCCTTTTTATGTTCATATAATGAGATATCCCCTCTTCCTCTCATTATTTCATTTTATGAAGTTTTAAGTGGTGCCGTTAGGCTGCCGAAATTTTTGTAACGGACTCTTTCTCCCTTCTCATTTTTCAAGATCTATTTTCATGTAAAGTCTTTCAAGTTCCTTTTTATTTTTTTTGGGTATGATCTCTAAATTTATCATACTGGTCTTTTATGATCATATGATGAGAGACCCCATTTTATCTCTTCAATTCAGTATTTTGAAGTTTTAAGTGGCGCTGTTAGGCTGCCGAATTTTTAAGTGGTTCTTCACCCTTCTCGTTTTGAAGTTCTACTTTCATGTCAATTCTTTCAAGTTCCTTTCGTGTTCTGTTGGGGTATGATCTCTATATCTATCATACTGGAATCTTATGTTCATATGATGAGAGACCCCATTTGATCTCTTCAATTCAGTATTTTGAAGTTTAAGTGGCGCCGTTAGGCTGCCGAATTTTTAGGGGATTCTTTCACCCTTCTCATTCTTTTCAAAGTTCTACTTTCATGTCAAGTATTTTAAGTTCCTTTTTAATTATGTTGGGGCATTATCTCTATATCTATCATAATGAACTCTTATGTTCACATTATGAGAGACCCTATTTGATCTTTTCAAATCATTGTGTTTGAAGTTTAAGTAACGTCGTTAGGCTGCCGAACTTTCATAAGAGAAATCTAATTTTTGTCTTTCTTCCATGTTTTTCATTTCAAATGGTATGTCCTTGAAATTTCATTACCATGATCATATATCCTTCTTATTCTGTCCATATACTGTTTTATGGGTCATTTATGAATGTTTGACCCATTTTACCTCTCTTTTTAATGTCTTCTAAAACCTCGTAACATAGCCGTTATGCTGCAGAATTTCCATCTCAAAATGTCTCTCTCTTTTTCTAAAGTTCTTTTATATTATTAATTGAATACTCAAAGCTCTTTCTTATAAAGGGGTATTCACATATATACCAAAATGTTCTATTTTAAATTATGGGATTTACATACATGAGACCCACCTTCCTTTTCTGTGGGTTTTAAAGTGATGTAAAGATCATGTCTTTAAAGCAGTTTTTAAAACGTTATGATTACGAAATGAAACCGATTTATTTTGTGCTACATGGGTTCTTTATGAAATGTTTGATGATGATATATGTGGCTCACATGATAATAAAGGAAAATTTAAGGGTTCACCCTGATAGCGCTCCAATGCATTGGGTAAAGACTTAATCTCTAGAGATGACCATTTTTAACAACACTTTGGTGAATAACCTTGGTAATTTTTAATGACACCTTGGGGATGGACCTTGGTGAAACGAAACGATTGTCAATATTAAATGTTGCAGCCACATATTCAAGTTATGAAAAATGTTATTTTTATTATGAAATGCCTCATGATATCATTCTCATGCCTTAAAGTTATTTTCATGACCTTATTGAAGTATCTCAAGTTCACGTGTAAAATGTTCATCTTGTTTCCCTTACTGGGCCTTTTGCTCACCCTTTCTTTTGATGTATGTCCCCAGGTTATGAGATGCAGTAATGAACCTAGGATGAACTTATGGAGAAGTCTTTCAAGTGTTTAAGAAGAATGTTTTATGTTGTTTTCATGTATTATGTTCCTAGTTTCCAAGACACTAAACCTTAAAGATCCTCAGTTTTGTGTAATGTAATGAAATTTTATGTTATAAAAAGGAGGGATGCTATATGACTAGAGGGGATGCTCGACCTAGTTGAAGAGGATACACTTTCAGTGAGGTAAATCTCAACCTAGGGGAGATGCGTGACCCGGTAGGGGATGCTTGAATAGAGGAGGAAGAGGAGGGGGAATGTTCTTAGACTAGAATAGGAGGAGGAGAAGTTGGGATGTCCTTCGACTAGAGGAGGATAAGGGGAATTGGGTTAGGGAAACACAGGGGGGAGGGAAAGGGACATATGGGGTGAGGGGGTATTTTGGCCCGACTAGGGAGGGGGGCTAGGTGGGGAAAAAATATTCACCCCTCTATACTAACGGTTGAGTAAAAACTTTTGGTATATATTTTATATACCCACGGTTCATTCAAAACAGTGGGTACAGACAAACCCTAATCAGGCTATACCCACGGTTTATAAAACCGTGGGTATAACTCTCTATGGGGTAAGCCCCTCTTTCCAGTAGTGAATGGAGGGAATATAAGAGATTAATTAAATTATGAAAATATAGTTTATACATGTTTATAAAATTAATTCATTGGTCACCAATTAATTATAAATGAAAATAAAAACCAATTGAACATAAAGGATGTGTTTTTATAAAAAATTATATTTATGATCATAATGACATTTTATCTTAAATTAATCACTATTATTGATATATATTAATGAAATTTATATATTAAATATGAAATTAAATATTTTTAAATTTTATCATTAATTTTGATGGGTTTAAGATAAGAATAAATCTAATTTTAAGCACAAAAAGATATATTGTCTAAAAGAAAATCTTACTACCTTTTAATGGTGCACATGTTTAAAAACTAAATTTTGAAAAATTTATAAATTCTATTAAAGGAAATAAACTTCATTTCTAAAATAATAATGTAAAAATTATCTTAGTGTGAAATATTGGTATTTTTCTGAAAATATTTATTTTCTAGTGAATAGTGTAAAATCCCGATTTTTATAAAACTGTTATTTTCATTATATTAATAGTATATGTATGATTTGAATAGTTAAATCATCTATTAAAATGTTATTAAAATTTTTGGTATCTTATAAATGAAAATTTGATATATTTCTATCATGGAATAAGTAAAAAAATAAAAAAATGATAAATTAAGTGTTGATATTTTTGTGAAACATAAATGGTTATTTTCAATATTATAATTAACATAATGATTTAAAAGAAAATTTATTTTCATAAAATAAATTCATGAATTAATTTTTTTTCCTTATGATTATAATATAATTTTATGACACCTTAATTAATTTTTTAAAGAGTTATAAAATCAGTAGTAATTTTAAAATCGATATTTTTTAAATAAATGATGGTTTCAATTAAAAATTAAATTTATCATATTTAGAAAAATATTTTCATAAAATAGAATCCATTTTTTAATTCTACACATAAAAATGGTAATGGTGAATATTTAGAAATTTTCTAAAATAGTTGAATTTTTTTTAATAGTAGAATTCAATAATTTTTTGTGTTTAACATTTTAGCCAAATACATGAATTATTGGGTCATGAATGATGTATGAATGTGTTAAACACCCATTGTTTCAAAATAAAATTAATTAGTTACTTTATTTAGTCACAAAAATCATCACTATTCATAGTCTTGATTCAAAATAATAATCTAATGAATAAAATAATAAAAAAACCTCTCTCCCCTTCGCTATAAATACCATCCCTCATTTCCCCTTCTCCTCAAACCTCTACAACCTTTAAGATTACTTATATTCAACCCATTTCCTCTCCCAAACTTCTCCCCCACATTCCAGTCTTACTGGTCTCACTAAAATACAATTTCCAAGTCCCTTAATAAGGTTCTCTGTAAGATCTCGGATCTCCGTTAAGGTATGTTTTCCCATGTTTCAGTTTAAGTCCTTCCTTTTGGTCAATTAAGTGTTTTTCAAAGTCATTAAGAAGGATTAGGGGTGTTCTGAGGGTTCAGGAACTGAAAAAAGGGAAAAAGTGTTTTTTGGGCAAGCCGTATAGTCTACACATGGTTAGTCCTAACCATGCAGACAGCCTAGGTAAGCCATGCAGAAAAAGGATTTTCAGACAGTAGCATCCGCAAGATTTGGAAAATGGTGCGGGTAAACCTTGCAGTGCAGGAACTTTTAAAAAAATACAAAAATTCCATTATGAAGAATTAAGTACCAACTCGGGATTTACCTCCTCCTTCCCTCTTGCAACCCTAGGAAAGAACCAAAGCTCCCAATATATCCCAAGGGTGATTATCCTTCAATCCTAGGCCGTTTGGAGTGCCGTCAGTTGCGGATTGAATATCTGGGTAAGGCTAAGTCCCTCCATGATTCTTTTTCTTGTTTAGGGTTGGTATATTTCTCTTCTCTCCATATGAATATCTAAAACCTTTCATTTATAGTGATATATAGGTTGAGGCTTCAAATGTATTTTGAATCAATATATAAGGCCATGATTAAGGGTGCATTCACTGATGGATTCAAGGTAGGTGGTCTACAAGTTATATCTCTTGGTTTTTGTATAGATTTGTGCATGTAGGGTCTTTATTATTTCCCTATTTTGATGAGTTCTTGGTGTCTTTGGCATGATGTTATGTATTGTGCATCTTAACAATTAATTGAACCCCTCTTGATCTCTTTGGGTTGCAAGTAAGATTAATTGAACAAAATAGGGTCACCCATGGGGTGTGCCGACCCTCCTGACGAGGTTAACATAAATATAAGGCCTAAAATTTACCCATGATGATGTAGAGACTTATCGATTAAGCTAATTGGTTTATGTAATGAGTTTTAATGGAGGGTGGTGAGTTGTGTCTAATGTGGTAAAAGGATTAGGGATTGTTTAGTTGAAATTTAAATGGGTTAAATGGGAAAATGGGAATATGATAAGGAATCATGTTTACACTTGAATATGCTTAGTGAGATAGGCATGGGAAATGGGAATGGGGATAAAGGGTTAAGTAATATAAATGATGAATGTGTTAAAAGATTGAGGTAAAATGCTAATTTTCTATTTATTGATATTGTTGTCATGTTGTACATGATATTGGCTATTCTTGTTGTGATATGATTAATTGTGCTAAATGATAAATATGTATGTGCACATGGCTTGGTAGAGTGGGGTATTGAATTGATCTTCTACGCCCATGGGTCGAGTTGGACCAAGGTTCTAGCTCCACCCCCAAATTCATGGGTTAGAGAGGGGGACAAATTTTTATTCTCCTAACAATTTCATTCCACCCGGACTGAGGCTTTGAGGTGAGGATTATGAGTTTGTTATAATCTGATGCCTAGTGTGATAGGAAATGATTTTTATTCCCATATTCTTGAGAATATTGAACATTCCTAATCCATTGAGCATTTGAAAAAGGTATATTAAACCATGAAACATCTAATTAGTGAACCTGAATTCAATAGTAGTATAATTTAAAGGAGAATAGTCTAGAATGACCTATTGAATTGTTTACCTTTATTCTCTATTACACTACTACAAATATGGCTTTTATCAGTGCTAGAAAAGGGCATTAACAGTACTAAAAAGCGTTTTTAATTGAGGTGAAGATAAAGGGGGTCCCTATTATCAGCGCTCAGAAAATCACTGATAAAGGCCCCTTTTATCAGTGCTAAAAAAGTGATGATAAAAGGGGCCTTTTATCAGCGCCAAAAAAACACTGATAAAAGTGGTCCTTTATCAGCGCTTTTTTTAGCACTGTTAAAGGACCCATTTTATGAGTTCTTTTTTAAAAGCACTGATAAAAGTTAAAAAATAGAAGAAAAAAATTGGAGGGGCTTCAATAGAACTTGAATCCCCCCTTCAATAACTCCCCACCCCCACTGTAGACCACACACCCCATCCACTACACCTTCCTTTAATAGTGCCCCATATCCCCTTTAATAGCACTAGCCATTATTCCCCACCTGCGCGTGTGACCTGCCTCCCACAATATTTGAACTCAGGTCATATTGTATGTGCGCTTAAGCCTTTACCACTCCACCATATTGTTTTTCTCTTCATTTATTAATATATCTTTATATATATATATATATATAGTTATATTTACTCTTATGTTAATATATATATAGTTATATTAACATATATATATATATAGTTAAATTAATATAAATATATATATATAGAGTTATATTAATATATATATATATATCTGTATATTTATATATATATATCTCTATATCAATATATATATATATATATTAACATATATTTAGTTATATTAATATATTAATATATATAGTTATATTAATATATATATGTATATGTATATTAATATATATATATATATATATTAACAAATATTTAGTTATATTAATATATTTATATATATATTTAGTTATATTAATATATATATATATATATCTATATATTAATATATATATATACATATATATATAGTTATATTTATATATTAATATATTATTCGTATATTAATATATATTTATAAGATCAGTTTTGAATACATTTATAAAATATACTTTTTATGTGTGTTTATGCACAAATAAATACATTAATGCAACACACACATACACACGGACATATGTGCACACGAAAGGATCATCACAGGCTACACGAATCAACAACGCCCAACACACAAAACAAAATCTAGCATTTTAAACATGCAATTGACAATTAAATCCTGCCAATACATTAAATCATTAAATTAATGTAATATTCATGCACACAATTTCAATTAACAAGTTTCATGGTTAAAGCGTCAAAAAAATTAGAAAATGAAAATTTAAATAAAGATCCCCCCCCAAAAAGATGTATGTATTTAAGATTTTCAAATAACACCTGAAATTATTATTTTAAATCCATAAACAAATTAAAATTTTAAAAAATATGATTTCCAATATCTTTTAAAAAATCCGACACTACATCAGTGAATTTATAATCATGTATTTTAATCATAAAAAATTTCATAAATGGTATAAGAAATATGAGTTCAATTAACTAGTAAATTACCTTCAAATGTATTTTTTAAAGATAAATAGACATTGAAAAATTGAAATCAAGATGTAAATAAATTTTAAAAATTAAAATGTAAAAAACTAAAGAAAAAATACATGTTAATCACAACATGTAGAACTCATTGTAGACTTCGATTTGATATGTTGTAGAGTTCAAACGGACACCTGAATCAAAAGTTATGACCGTTTGAATTTTGAGTTAGGTTTTCAACTTATTTTAGATCTTTTATTAATATTTTGATTTTTTTTATCTTCAAATTTATATTAAATGACTATTACTCGGTAATAATAATAAATTTATTAATTAAAAATATTTTTTAATTATTTTATAAGTAAATTTCACAAAATATTTTATATATTAAGTGTGAATGCCTATTTTTCTTATCTAAAACATATTTTAAAAAATATATATTATATTTATATCAATATAAATATACTTATATATCAATATATTATTTTTTATGATTTTTTTATATATACACTTTTATCAGCACTAGGAAAAGCACTGATAATGCCCCCCTTCATCAGTGCTACTAAAAAAGCGCTGATAAAGGGGGTGTCTTTATCAGTACTAAAAAAAGCACTGATAAAAGGTCTTTTTAACAGCGCTTTTTTTAGCACTGTTAAAGGGTGGTGTTGCGGAAACCCAATTTTGTGGTAGTGTTAATTATCACTTGCATGCACTATCTAATTTTTATGGATATTTTGTAAACATCGTTGGTGGTGGTCTACTGAGTTATACTCACACACTTCTCGGGCTGCCATTGGGTACCTGGGCAGATTTCATGCATGCAGGTCATGGAAAGCTAAAGGGTCTTATGCTAGGGAGTTGATTTGGACATTGGACATTTATGGGCGAGGTTCCAATATCAGAGTCTTGAACATTTTTGAGATCATTCATTTTTCCTTTCATTTGGGGTTTTGTTCACATGGAACTGTAGCATGGCATGACATATTTATTGTTGCATATGGTTGTACCCAGTTTGGGAATTGGTTATTTA
This sequence comes from Viscum album, assembly GCA_963277665.1. Classification (NCBI taxonomy): domain Eukaryota; kingdom Viridiplantae; phylum Streptophyta; class Magnoliopsida; order Santalales; family Viscaceae; genus Viscum; species Viscum album. The sequence goes on from OY728146.1 coordinate 2,077,801,262, forward strand.
TGAATTTTATTGATTGTTTGTTATTATTTCCATTAAATAAACTATTTTCTTCTATGGATTACTCTGGTGGATAGGGTATAGTCTCCCCACTTATCCTAATAGACCCTTTATGCTAGTCGGAAACCTCTAGTGTACGGGGAGGCACACTTGAGGTCATGTGGCGACCCGACTCGGGGCACCGGTTTATTGGTTGTGGGTTGGGGACTTTACAAAGTGGTATCAGAGGAGTTCTTTTCTCTTTATTACTATTTGGGAAATGGTATATAGGAGGTTGGGAATGTGTTGGGCCTTGTTAATGAGCTCTTTCTTGGGAGTAGCTAACCTATGTACGAGGGAAAACCCAAGTCACCCTAGGAGGGGATTGTTGTTCTTATTGTGTGTTGTTATATTTGATGATATTTCACCATTGGTTGATTCACTTGTTGTGTGATTTGACAGTTTTTTAATATTTCTCTCATATCTAGAAAGGGGTATGAGGCTTTGTATTCATGAATCATTCTAGGCACCTTTGTAGGTAAGTGACATGCATAATGGTAGTCAAACACACGGGATGGGTGTGTGGGATATAAAGGTTAGGATGCATTTTTTTTCTTAAAAATTTAATGAAATTGTGCCTAATGGGATGATATGAATGGGTAAAAAGTAAAGTGAAAAGGGTAATTAGTAATTATAAAATGGTGGTTAAAAAGAAGAAAAAGTGGATTAATATGTTGTATGAGTAAAATGGAATATGGAAACTATTTTGATTTGGGTAAAAGATAAGACTTGTAACCGTGTGAATTAGATATTGTGTTAGCAATGGCCTTTGGGGAGATGGCCAAGGGTAGTGATCTGGTTGTGAGTGGGCTCATTTGGGTATAGTATACAAACTGGTTCAGTTGTGGCAAGTGATGAGTCTGCCTATATCTCTTTCCTTCTCATAAAATCATTTTGGTTGCGTTCTAAAGCTCATGTTTCACATTGTAGAGAAATGATGCCTCAAAGATGTGTGCATGTTGGGTGATAGGATGACATTGCTAATAATGATCCTCCAGTAGTAGAGAAAGATAACGTGGTGATCCAAGAAGATATGGTAAGAACGGTTCCTATAGAACTTTTCTCTTTTTATGAAGATGGTGGAATGAGACCCAGGGTGGGTTGCACTGAGTATGTTTGAGATGACCAGGGTGTTTCAACTACAGCACCCTCGGACCTTTACTGTAGAGGGTAGGCTAGAGGTAGTGGAGTTTTGGATAGATTCCATCCAAACTATTCTTGACCACTTGGAGACAACTATTGAAAAGCGAGTCAAGTTTGAAGCCTATATGATGAGGGCTCAGACAAAATGTTGGTGGGACATCATGGTCCAAACAGAACAGGATGAAGGAAAAATGTGGAAGGATTTTCAGGAGAAGTTACTTGAGCACTTATACCCAGAAACCTTGAGGTAGTGGAAGGTTGTAGATTTTATAAGGTTAACTCAGGGGACAATATCGATAATGGACTATGCTAGTCGTTTCACTGGTCTGAGATGCTTCCTTCTAACATTGATAGGAGACGAGCTAGCCATAGAGAAATGCTTTCAGGATGGGTTGAGACATGAGATTAGAAATCAGGTGAATATATTTCATCTGAAGAGGTTTGCTGAAGTGGTGGATCAAGCCTTTATTTCATACGGGAACCTAAAGAGAGCTTCAGGTAGTGAACTTGTGGCACCAGATGGGTGAGAAAGTGGTGTGTCTTCTGATAGTAGGAAGCACCACTTTGGAATCTTTCCACAGGGTGGAAGTACACAGAGTAGTCAGAAGAGGGGGTCAGCTTCTCAGGGTGGCAACCAGGTCTTCTATTATTAGTGTGGAAGGACGGGGCATAAGTGTGACCAGTGTCCCCACCCACCGGTTGAGTACTGAGCATACGGAAGGTTAGGTCATGTGTAGAGGTTTTTCAGGAACCTTTGATAGTCAGTAAATGATGGAGGTTATAGAAAGATTCCAAGGGTATATAGGGGGTCATTTACCCCACATCAGGCAGGCAGTTGGAGCTCCACATGTTGTACTATTAGAGGCGGTGGACGTAGAACTCTAGGGTGAGATCAACATTACCAATAGAGAAGTGCAATGCAGGGTACTCAGGCTGAAGCCCAGGGTAAAGGGGTAGGTCATCTCCATGCAGTTCAAGCTACACCTTAAGGTGGTGAGGTAGGACCATCTACTATTTGAGGTATGATTCTGGTATCTTTCATGCTTACTAGATCTTTATTTGATATAGGTGTTATTCATTCCTTTATTTCTACTCAGTTCGTAGTTGCGTTGGGATTAACCGTGGAGACTACATGTGGGGTAATTTATCTTGATACTCAACTAGAGGTACGATTTGAGTACATCAGACAATGTAAGTGTTGTTCTCTGAATATTGGTGAGTATTATTTTCTTTGGTATTTGTTTTTCTTAGAGATGTCAGGTTTTGACCTAATCTTGGGAATAGACTGGTTGGTGTTGTATCAAGATCATATCGACTATTACCGATGTCATTTAACATTCACATCCCTCAATGGAAGCACTTATGTCCTTCGTGGTGAATGGGATACTCAAGCGGGCCACTCAGGGTCACTACACCAGTAGTTGGGGAAACTCACAACCCAAGTGGAATGCCTTATGTTAGATGATGGGGAGAAAGGATAGTCATTCTTCTCTTTTGTTGTGGACAAGTTTCAGTATGTGATTTTTGAGGACTTCTCGGGGTTATCACCTGAGATAAATATTGAGTTTACGATCAAATTATTTCCATGAGAGGAACCAGTTTACATTCCAACCTATCAAATGGTGCTAACAGAGCTCCAAGATCTAAAGGTTCATTTAGAGGAATTAGAGTGTAAGGGGTCTATATTTCCTAGTACATCACCTTGGGGATCTTAAGCGTTATTTATTAAGAAGTCTAGTGGATCACTAAGGCTATATACCAATTATAGGATGTTGAACCAGATGAAGGCTAAGAATCAACACCCTATTCCTAGAATTGGTGACCTATTTGATCATCTCAGAGGTGATTCAGTGTTTTCTAATATCGATTTGAGATAGAGATACTATCATTTGAGGTTGAGACCTTCTAACATACCCCAGATAGCATTCCAAAGCATGTATGGGTTGTATGAATTTCTGGTGATGCCATTTGGATTGAAAAATACATCAATTGTGTTCAAGGCCTTGATGAACCGAATATTTCACTTATATCTATATTAGTTCATAGTTGTCTTCATTGATGACATCTTGGTGTATTCCATAACTCATGATTATCATAAAAAACATCTTGACATAATCTAGAGTACACTAAGAAATCATAGGCTTTACACCATTCTATCAAAATTTAAATTTTGGATTGATGAGGTTTACTTTCTAGGACACATAATTTCTGAGTTAGGTCTATCTGTGGATCCAAAAAATGTGCAAGCTATGGTTTCTTGGGAGAATCACAAGAAAGTCTCTAATGTTCAAATTTTTTTGGGTTTGGATGGTTATTACTGAAGGTTTATTAGACATTTCTCTCATTTGGCAGTGCCTCTCACGAGCCTAACCAAGAAGGGTGTTAAGTTTTATTGGTCAGAGGCTTATGAGAATGATTTTCAGGATATGAATAAGTGGTTGACTACCACACCGATTTTGATCTTACCCAAACAAGGTAAGAGGTACACCTTGTTCTGTGATGTGTCTGGTGTTGGACATTGGGCATTTTTTATGCAGGGTGATTTGGTTGTAACTTACGAGTTAAGATAGTTGAGGCTACATCAAAGGAATTATCCTACTCATGACATGGAGCTAGCTATTGTGGTTCATTCCTTAAAGTGTTAGAGGCATTACTTGTTGGGAGAACCCTTTATGGTGTTTACCAACCATAAAAGTCTCAAGTACATATTCTATCAGTGGGATTTGAATCTTCGACAACGACGGTGGGATGCGTACCTCCGGTCTTTTGATTTTGAGTTAGTTTACACACCAAGGAAAGGGAATAGTGTCACTGATTCTATGAGCCGTAAGAATTAGGATCAGGTAGTTCAGGAATCCATTTTAGAGTGGATGATGATGGCCTTGTTTGTTGAGATGCATTTTTAGGTACAGGATGGGCACGGGCAGATAAACCTTACATCTATAGAAGTTGAGTCTGCACTTTTGATCTGAGTTAAAGAGATTAAATTGGTAGACCCATAGTGCCTCACTATGAAGAAAATTCTTAAAGTTGTGGATTCACCTTATGGTTGGACTTTCGGTACTGATGTAGTTGCATATGTTCATGGTCATGTTGTGGTGTCAGCAGATGTACAGGAGGAGTTGATGAGTGAGTTTCACACGTCAAAGTGGGCAGTGCATATGGACTTGACTAAGATGTAATGTGATCTTTATAGGTAGTTTTGGTGGCTTGGAATGAAGAAATAAGTTGCAAATTTTATGGAATGATTCCTTACCTATAAGGAGGTGAAGGCTGAACATCAGAATCCCAGTGGGTTTTTGCAGTCATTTCCTATTCCAAAGTGGAAGTGGAATGATTTCATGATGGACTTCATAGTGGTTCTTCCAAGTATTACTCAGAAGAATGATGCAATTTGGGTGGTGGTATATTAGATAACAAAACTGGCTCATTTCTTACCAATCTAGGAGACCAATACAGTCGACCAGTTGGGTGAATTGTATGTTCGAGAAATTGTATGGTTTCATTGTGTGCTGAGAACCATAGTTTTAGATCATGATCCACATTTTACCTTGCACTTCTGGAGGGAACTATATAAGGAACTTGGTACCCAAGTTTTTTTAGTACGGCTTACCACCCATATACTAATGGATAGTGAGAGTGTACAATTCAGGTGTTAGAAGACATGTTCAGAGCATGTGTTCTGGATTTTGGTGGTTCGTGGGAAAAACACATGTCACTTGTTGAGTTTTCTTACAACAATATCTTTTAGGATACAATTTAGATGGAACCTCTTGATTCAATTTATGGAATACTATTTAGATCTCTGTTGTGTTGTTTAGAGCCTTGAGATTTTGAGTTGTTAGAACCGAGTCCTGTGCAGGAGATGTCGAAGAAGGTTCGATTGATTCAAAAGTGTATGGAAACAGCTCAGAGTAGGAAGAATTAATATCCAGGTCAGTTTCGTAGACCTCTTGAGTTCATGGTGGGTGATAGTGTGTTTCTTTGGGTGTCTCCAAAGTTGGGTACCATCGAATCCAGATGTAGGGAAAGTTGGAACCTAGATATTTGGGGCCATTTGAGATTGTGGAAAATATTGAACTGATGTCTTACTGATTGGATCTTCCATAGTGGTATAGTGGGATAAATTATGTTTTCTATCTTTCACATCTATGATAGTATCATCTAGATCCATTACATGTGATAAACGCCAAGGATGTTGAGCTTGAGGTTTATGTGTCCATTGAAGAGCACCCGGTTTGTATTACGGATCATGGTGAGAAGGTCTTATGGGGAAGGTTTGTTCCTTTGGTTCATGTTATATAGAAACATGGAAATATTTAGGAAGTACCTTGGGAGAGAGAATTAGATATGCGGGCTCAGTGTCCTGATATCTATTCTTTGGGAACTCAATGAAGCTCGGGAAGAGCATATTGGGGATTATCTGTTATAAGGTGGGGAGGTTGTAAGATCTCAGATCTCCATTAAGGTATGTTTTTCCCACATTTTAGTTTAAGTCCTTCCTTTTGGTCAATTAAGTGTTTTTCAAAGTCCTTAAGAAGGCTCAAGGGTGTTCCAGGGGTTTAGGACACAAAAATTAGGAAAATGGGGTTTTTTAGGAAAGTTGCACGGTCAGCGCATGGTTGGTCCTAACCATGTAGACAACCCAGGTAAACCATGCAGAATGAGGATTTTCGGATATTAGCATCTACACGGTTTACCCGCATTGTTTGGAAAATCGTGCAGCCTATAAACTTTTAAAAAAATACAAAAATATCATTACGGGGAATTAAGTACCAACTCGATATTTACCTCCTCCTCCCATATTGAAACCCTAAGAACAAACCAAAGCTCCCAATAGCTCCCAAGGGTTATTCTCCTTCAATCCTAGGCCGTTTAGAGTGCCTTCAGTTGCGGATTTAAGATTTGGGTGAGTATAAATCCCTCCTTTCTTCTTTTTCTTGTTTAGGGTTTGTATCTTTCTCTTCTCTACATACAAAGCTCTAAAACCTTTCTTTTTCAATGAGATATAGGTTGAATCTTCAAATATGTGTTGAATTGGGATCTAAGGCATTGATTAAGGGTTCATTCACTAATATATTCAAGGTATGTGGTCTACAAGTTATATCCCTTGGTTTTTGTGTAGATTTTTGTATGTAGGGTCTTTATTCTTTCCCTCTTTTGATGAGTTCTTGGTTCCTTTAGCATGATGTGATGTATTGGGAGTCTAAACAATTAATTAAACCCCTATTCATCTCCATGGGATTAAAGGAGGATGACTTGACCAAAATAGGGTCACCCATGGGGTGTGTCGGCCCTCCTGATGGGGCTAACGAAAATATAAGGCAAGAAATTGACACATGATGATGTAGAGAATTAGTGAGTAGGCTAATTGGTTTATGTAATGAGTTTTAATGGGGGTGGATAGTTGTGTCTAATATGGTTAAAATATAAGGGATTTTTTGGTTGACATTTAAATGGGTTAATTGGAAAAAATGGGAATATGATAAGGAATCATGTTACACTTAAATATGCTTAGTGAGATAGGAATAGGAAATTGGAATGGGGATAAAGGGTTAAGAAATATAAATGATGAATGTTTTAATGGGTGAGGTAAATGCTAATTTTAATTTGTTGATATTGTTGTGATGTTGTAAATGATATTTTCTATGCTTTTTGTGATATGATTAATTGTGTTGAATGATAAATAAGTATGTTCACATGGCTTGGAAGAGTAGGGTGTAGACTTGAGGTTCTACGCCCAAGGGTCGAGTTGGACTGAGGTTCTAGATCTACCCCCAAATGTACGGGTTAGGGAATGGGATGGAGTTCTATTCCCCTAATGGTTTCATTCAACCCATACTGAAGCTTCGAGGTGAGGATTATTAGGTTGTTATAATGTGATGCCTAGTGAGATAAGACTTAATTTTTATTCCCATATGCTTGAGAATATTGAACATTCCTAATCCATTGAACACATGAAAAAAGTACATTAAACCATGAAACATCTAAGTAGTGAACCTGGATTCAATAGTAGTATAATTTAAAGAAGAATAGTCTAGAATGACCTATTGAACTGTATACCTTTATTCACCATTAATTATCACTTGCATACACTATCTACTTTTTCTAGATATTTTATAGACACCATTGGTGGTGGCCTACTAAATTTTACTCACACCCTACTCGGGCTGTCATTGGGTACCCAAGTAGATTTCATGCTTGCAAGTCAGGGTAAGGGAAATGGCCCTATGCTAGGGAGTTGTGTTGGACATGGGATATGTACGTGTGAGGTTCCAGACTCAGAGTTCGGACCATTTTGAGGATCCTACATTTTTTATTTCTTTTGGGGTTTCGTTCACATGGCATTGTAGCATGGCATGACATATTTACTATTCCATATGGTTATACCTAGTTTTTGAATTGGTTATTTATACATGTTATTTATTTTTCTCTATTGTTTCCATTATTTAAACTATTTTCTGTTGTGGTTTACTCTGGTAGAGAGGGTATAGTCTCTCTACGTATCCTATTGGAGCCTTGTTTCTAGTCATCAACGTTTGGCATATGGGGAGGAATGCTTGAAGTCATGTGGTGACCTGACTTGGGGAACCAATTTAGTGGCTTCTGGGTCGGGGGTGTTACATTCTCAAAGGAGGCGACACTTAAGAGTTAAAAATCTTTACTCCCCCCCTCTCTTTCAATTTATTTTCTTTTCTTATCCTTCCCTCACCTCCCCTATCCAAAGTGACATGATAACTAGAGTATTTTAAATATGATGGAATGTTATTATGTTAATGTTATATCAACTATAAATTCTCTTCTCTTCTCCTTTTATTCTAAAAATTAAAACACCGTCCGTGAGGTGCCGATTTACCGCCTTTGTGGATGAAGATTTTTTATTTTTAAATTCCACCTTCATGGATAGTCATAAAACAATTTTTATGGTTAAACCATAATTTATTATATGTAATTAAAATTATTTAATGTTTTGGAACCAGTATATATACATAATATTCATAAGAGAAAACTAGTCGGTGATGATAGAAAAATACCAAAATAATCCAAACTGTTAACATTAACGTTTTATCTAATGAATAATACTCGTATATGAAATAAATGATACATAAGACCATTAAATATCCTGAATTTTCATTAATAACATATCATTTCAATTATGGATAACTATTTTCATTTTACATGATCCTTCATACATGTATACAAGTGAACCAATTATGAAAACCAAGGAAATAAACACTCCCGAACGATAAAATTGAATATTATAACTCATCAAAAAGGCCATAAATGAACATGATAAAATTATAATAAATCAAAATTATGTTTAAATGATTCTAAATTAAAGTATTAATGAATCTAATTTCACTTTCTAGGACATTAAGTGAAAGTGAAGAACACTTTTGAACATATGGTAAGGGTTTTCTCATCTCACTTTTATTTTTGTGAGATATCTCTTATTCACCCTTATTTATTATGTGTAGAGTATGTATACTACCAATTGATGTATAATATCATGAATCTATTTATATTCATGTTATTAAATGTCTTATTTGATGATAATTAATTTTATGGGGTATATGGTTCGATTGTTTTCAAAATGGTAAGGGATTCTTACCGAAATTCAAATTTTCATTCAGATTACACTTTCTCTCCCTTTACACCAATTTAATTCTTCTTTATTTTTTATGTACTTATTTTAAATTTAGTTTATATGTTCCAAACTCATGTATCCAGATCATTTAATCCTTCTTTGATGTGAAATACATGATTTTATAAGGTTCCCTTCTCAATTATTCATGATAAACAAGCTCGGTTAAAGGGAACTACTCAGTTTCTTACCCATTTTTAAGTGAAATCCATAATATATTTTAATCTATCATTATTTTTCAAAAATAACTCATTTTATCATGACAAAATATCTTTTTTCATTTTTAGTTTTATAAAAAAATTATTCCTTTTTCTATTTAAAAAACCATTTAGTATTTTTCCTTAAACCACACTAAAGTGGCTCATTTGTAAAGTTTCTTAAATACTATTTTTACATTTTTTCACCTTATTTGGAAGTCATTTATTCCTAAAATATAATTTCATTGTACATCCCTTTTCTTTTCAGGTATATACATGTTTATAATCTGATTTTATGATAAATAAAAATGATTTTCTCAAATTAATCTTCTGTCTATAGTAAAAAGGTTATTTCTCACAAGAATTCATTGATGATTTTATTAGTTTATCTTCATATTTTTCAACACACTCTGTTGGATATTATGTTTTATTAGGATTGGTATTTTATGATATCATATACTATATTTTATTAAATTTTTTATGATGAGTTTTACTGTGGATGTGCTATCTTGATACCATTCTCTATATTACTCAGAATGCTTAGTGATTTTGTTTACCAGTTAGGGAAAGTTTATTACATTTTATATGTATATATTGTTTATGTTTTACCCTATTAATATTATGAATTCATCAGGCTTTGTAAATAATGGGTGGGACCCACTATAGCCCCTTGATACATCGGTAGGTATCATGAGACAAACCTGATATGGACTTGGTTGAGGCCTTGCCCATTTATTTTCATATCTTGATTTAGATGAGGCCTTAACCATTTATTTTAAAATGTATTGGATAAGGGATTTATGGTATGTTTTTGATGTCCAACAATATGCATTTTATCATTATGATATTAGATATTGATAATCCATATGATTACTTGACTAGTAAAATATCTATGGTTAAGTTTCATTCTCATATGATTATTTATATGGAATTATTTAATTAGTTTTTATTCCTGCCATATTATGATCAAAATTATGTTTTACTAGCATGTGTTTTTAGTTATTCACCTTTTTTATTATTTATATTTATTTATAATATATTACAGTGTATTAATTACCCTTACTGATCATATGAACTCACCTATTTCTTATGTTTAATTTTCCCCCAGGATGTGAAGATCTATATTATAAATGAATTACAGGGTAATATAGGATTTTATGGGTGTTTCCAATGGATTTTCTATGTTGTATTTCATTTCTAGTTATAATGTAACAATTATGTTTATATCTAGTTTTTAAAAGTTACTAAACTATGTTTTCCTTTGGGATGTGAAGGTTTGTTCATAGTACCAATGTAATAAAGTGAGGCATCGGATCTAGGATACTGGGGTAAGGGTCTTTACAGTTTGTATCATATAAGTTTATTAGAAATTTTAGAAACTAGATTTAGAAAACATAGATTAGGAAACATAACACTAAGATATACTTTAAGGGTAAGAATAGAAGAAAATCTTATAATTTTGGTAAGGTAGAGATTATGTGGGTATTTATAGCAATACATCTCTGTATGGATACTACAAGTGGATGTGGTTCTGGTAAAGATGTACCCAGGGGTACCAAATCGGACAAGGTGTATCAGTCCTGACTCGGTGTAACCTGGTACATGACAACAGAACTTATTATGCACTTGGTTTGACACTCCTAGGGGATATGTTTAGGATAATTTACATTTTCTTTATAAACCATTATCAAGGATTTAAAATTAAACATGTCTCAAAATAAACCATGTTTATGATTATGAGATTAGTTACGAATAAATTTTCAATTTATGTTGTTTTTTTTCTAGTTTGAAATTATGAATTATTATTCGTAACCTAATTTAGTGTATGCCATTTTTTAGAAATGTCACCTCATAGAAGGAATGGAAACCTCACCAATGCACATAATCTAATGTATAAGAATGATCATATCTTTTATGGTCTTATTCTAATATTTCAAAGGGAACAATTATCATTAACATTATCATCATATGAGGATATAGTATCATGTGCTATCAAGATAGATAAATAATTCACCAAGTTTTATGAATTCAAAATAAAGAAAAAGATGAAGAGGGTGGAATAGAAAAGGATGTATAAAGAGAATAATGGAAATAAGGATTTCCCCATGTGTGATAATTGTGGAAGGAAACACCTTAGTACTTGCTTTAAGGGAATGAGAGTTTGATAAAAGTGTGGATAGAAAGGCCATCTGGCTCATGATTGCAATGGAAATAAAGAATTCGTCCAATGCTTCAACTATAAGGATATGAGGCACTACACAAATCAATGTCTCAAGCATCAAAAGAATATACCATAAAAAGGATAATGGATCATGGTTAATCTTATGATACTACCATAAACAAAGAGGAATTATTATTATACATGTGTTTGGATTTAAGAATTATATCAATGTTATGTTCATAATAATCATGAGATATATAAGGATTGTACTACAATGATTATTTTGTAAGGAACTGAAATCATGTGATGATTAGCACAAGTAATCAAGGGGAGTGATTCTGTTATAAGTTAATCTTCTTAAAAACACATGACTTGGGGAAGATAACACTAAATATTTGATTGATGTTGAGATAATAATAATTAGATGTTTATGGGATATTATTGGTGAACATGAATTTGGTTAGTGGTTTGATGGTTTATGTTATGCTGGAATTATTAGATGTTTGAATTTAAGGACTTTATTTAGCAACCTGATATTATACTCATAGAAGCATGCATGTTTCATTAAGAATTAATGGATATTAAGGTATTCATATTTTTGGTATGTGAAAATAAGAGATGCATTATTTGTGGAATCTTATCTTAAGTTTATTTTGTAAATTTAGGGACCTTCCTTCTAAATTTTTGGCCTTTGAATTTGGACAGATATATTCTTGATAAGTCTTAAGTTTAACTAATTATGGAATGGATTAAGGATATTACTGATTAATATTAAAGTATTATTTGTCATATTGGATAACCTATTCTAACCATCTTGGTTTAAGTAATCATTTAAAGGATGAACAAATGACTTGTGCATATTATGATACATAAAATTTCTTCAGGCATAAATTTTTTTCTTGAATATAAATCTCTAGATTGAATAAATGAAGTGGAGATAGATTAAAACACAACTAAAGGATGAGATTATGAAATGGAAATGAATAAAGTGTGTTTATTTTATAAAGTTATTTTATAGAAAGTAAAAAACCCTCAAATCTAGGGAAAATATTTTATTACAAAAACTTCATCTATTTACTTTTCCTTATAAGAAATATATGGTCTTTTAATTGATCACAAATTTATGATTTTTTATGGAACAATTTGTAATAACCATTTTTCTATCACTCTCCATCAGAACATTATATTTATATTTATTTTCCATGTCCATATTTTCATGAATGTTCTCCTATTTTGGAATCTTAGTTGTTCGGTAACCTTTTCATTTCTCTTTACCACTTTTTAAGATGAATTTTTATAAGCTCTTTTTACGATGTGGGATTTAAACAAAGGAATTTTCAAGTATCAACCTTTAATTTTTTTAAGTGAAATTTAAAATTGTGAGGAATAAATTTATTGAAGGAGGGGATAATTTAACACCCCAGGATTTTATGATATGTCTCTTTTTAAAATTTAACTTCTTTGATAGCCTACGTTACACAAAACACCAAACATAAACAAATGATTAAATATTATTATTGTGACCTAGCTATTGTAATGGTGGGAATATAAGGGATTATGTAAATTATGAAAATATAGTTTATACATGTTTATAAAATGGATTCAGTGGTTAATAATTGATTATAAATGAAAATAAAAACCAATTGAACATAAATGATGTGTTTTTAATAAAAATTATATTTATGACCCTAATGGAATTTTATCTCAAAGTAATCACTATTATTGAAAGATATTAATGAAATATATATATATATATATATTAAATTTTCAATAAAATATTTTTAATTCTAATCATTAAGTTTGATAATATTAAGATAAGAATAAATCCAATTTTAAGCATAAAAAGATATATTTTCAAAAAGGCAGTTTTACCATCTTTTAATAGAACACATGTTTAAACACTAAATTTTGAATCTTTTATAAATTCTATTGAAAAAAATAGACATCATTTTTAAAAGCGTAATGTCAAAATTATTTTAGGGTGAATTTTTGGGTTTTTTTGAAAATATTTATTTTTAAGTGAATAGTGAAAAAAGTCTGATTTTTTATAAAACATTCATTTTATTTATATTAATAGTATATTTATGATTTGAATAGTAAAATAACCTATGAAAGTATAAATAAAATTTTTATATCTTAAAAATGAAAATATGGTTTATTTATATCATGTAATAAGTAAATAAATGTTTTCAAAATGATAAATTAATTGTTGATATTTTTGTGAAACAAAAATGATTATTAAGATTTTTATAATTAATATAATGATTTAAAAGAAAATTTATTTTCATAAAATATATTTATTAAATTATATTTCGTTTCATTATAGTTATAAGATAATTTTATGAGACCTTAATTAATTTTTCAAAGTGTTATAAAATCAGTTATAATTTTAAAATCGGTATTTTTTAATAAATGATGATTTTAATTAAAAATTTAATTTATAATATTTAGAAAATTATTTTCATAAAATTTAGTCCATTTTGGAACTATACACATTGAAAAATTTTAAGGGTTAATTTTTGTGATTTTTCTAAAATAGTTGAATTTTTTGTGAATAGTGAAATGCGACGATTTTTTGTATTTAACATTTTAGCCAAATACATGAATTATTGAGTATTTTATGATGTATGGATGTGGTAATAGACCATTGTTTCAAAATCACATGCATTAGTTTATTTTTTCATAATAATTTTTTCTATTCATATTCTTGACCCAAAATAATAAACTAATGAATAAAATAAAAAAAAACACCACCTTCCTCCACTATAAATACCACCCCTCCCGTCACAACTCAAAAGCCTTGGATATTTATTATATTATACCCATTACCTCTCCAAAAATTCTCCCATATGTTCTGAAATTTATATTCTCACCAAAATATCATTTCCATGTCCCTTAAGGAGGTTCTCAAAGAAGGTGACACTCAAGAGGTAAAACTCTCTCTCTCTCTCTTTCAATTTCTTTTATTTTTGTATCATTCCCTCACCTCTACTATCCAAAGTGACACGATAACTCCAGTATCTTTTATATGCTATAATTTTATTATGTTAATGTTATATAAACCATGAATTCTCTTCTCTTCCCCTTTTTATTCTAAAAATGGAAACATCGTCTGTGTGATGTCGATTTACTGCCTTCGTGGACGATGGGTTTTAATTTTTTAATTCTACCTTCCAGTCTGGTAATAAAACCCTTTTATGGCTAAAAAAATTAATATATATAATAAAACTTATTTATTGTTCTAGAAATATTATATATACATAATATTAATTAATAAGACAAAACTAGTTCGTGATGATTGAAAAAACACCAAAATAATCCAAAAGGTTATCATTAAAATTTTATCTAATGAATCATCCAAATATATGAAAAAATTACATATAAGACCATTAAATATTATTTATTTTCATTAATAACAAATAATTTCAATTTTGGATAACTATTTCCATTTTACATGATCTTTCGTACATGTATACAAGTGAACCAATCATGAAAACCAAGGAAAAGAACACTCTGGAATGATGTAATTGAATCTTATAACTCATAAAAAAGGCCATAAATTAACATAATAAAGTTATAATAAATATAATAAATGTTTAAATTGTAATAAATTAAATTACTAATGAATTTAATTTCATTATCCAGGACATTAAGTTCAAGTGAAGAACACTTTTGGACATAAGGTATGGTTTTTTCATCTCATTTTTATTTTTGTGAGATATGCCTTATTCACCACTATTTATTATGTGTGGAGTATGTATAATACCAATTTATGTATCATATCATGAATATATATATTCATGTTAATAAATTTATTATTTTATGACCATCAATTTTATGTGTCATAGAGTTTGACTATTTTCAAAATGGCAAGGGATTCTCCCTGAACTTCTATTTTTCATTCAAGTTACGCTTTCTCTCCCTTTATCCCAATTCAATTATTATTTATTTTTTATATAATTCTTATAATTTTTCTGTATATATTTCAAACTCATGTATAAGGATCATTTCATCCTTCTTTTTTGGTAAATATGTGATTTTATAAGGTTCAATTCTCAATTTTTCTCGATAAGCAAGCTCGGTTAAAGGGAACTTCCTAGTTTTTTACCCATTTTCAAGTGCACTCCATAATAAATTTTAATCCACTATTATTTTTATAAAATCACTCATTTTATCATGAAAAACTATATTTTTTTATTTCTAGTTTTATACAAAAATTATTTCTTTGACTTTTTTAAATGCTCTTTAGTATTTTCCCATAAACTGAACTAAAGCGGCTCATTTCTAGAGTTTCTTAAATACTCTTTTTACATGTTTTCACTTCAGTTGGAAATAATTTATAAATAAAATACAATTTAATTGTCCTCCATTTTCTTTTCTAGGATATACATGTTTATAATCTGATTTTATTATAAATACAAATTATTTTCCAAAAGAACACTTCTTTACAAAGTAAAAAAGGGTAGTTCTCACAAGAATTCCTCAATGATTTTATTAGAGTATCTTCATCAATTTCAACACCCTTTGTTAAATCTTATTCTTAATTTGGATTTATATTTTATGATATCATATACCATATTTTATTAAATGGTTTTTGATCATTTTGACTGTGGAGGTGCTATCTAGATACAATTCACCATATTACTAAGAATGGTTAGTGATTATGTTTACTAATTGGGGAAATTTATTTAAATTTTTTATGTATATGTTGTTTATGTTTCACCCCATTTATAGAAGCAACGAATTGGCCAAAGTGATGTTTGGGGACTTCTATATCCCTTTGATGCATGTGTAGGTCTTATGAGATAAACCAGATATGGACCTGGTCGAGGCCTTTCCCATTTATTTTCATATATGGATTTGGATGAGGCCTCTACCATTTATTTTCAAATGTCTTGGAGAAGGCCACAAAGGTATGTTTCAGATGTCCATCATTATGAATTCCATAATTATGATATTATTAATTTATAATCCATGTTATTACTCGACTATTAGAATATCCATGGTTCGGTTTGATTCTTATATGATTATTTATATAGTGTTATTTAATTAGATTTTATTCCTGCCATATTATTCTCAAGATTATGTTTTAATGGCATGTGTTTTTAGTTATTCACCTTTCCTTATTGTTTATGTTTATTTATGATATATTTCATTGTATTACATACCCTTAATGATCATCTAAGCTCACCCCTTTCTTATGTTTTATTTTTCCCCAGGATGCGAAGATGTATATTATGAATGACTTGTAGAGATAATCTAGTAGTTTATATATTTTATTTCATTTATAGTTGTAATGTGAAAATTATGTATGTATCTAGTTTTCTAAATCTATTAAACAATTAATTTCTTTGGGATGATATATATTTTTCATAGTACCAATTTAATAAAGTGAGGAATCGGCTCTATGATACTAGGGTCAGGGTATTTACAACAACCACCAACCCAATATTATGGGTTGGATAATTCTGTTCATGAATCTTTAACTACCCTGATATATAGGAAACACCTCTATCATTATTCATAAGGACACATCCAAGTCATTTATTTGATGCATCACTACGTATCAAAAATCCATCCCTTAAATATGGTAAAGTTAATATTAGTGCATTGACTAGTATCCTCTTTTATTATTCAAAAAAAATTATTCTAACAATATGACCTTAACCCCTTTACATTTTAACTTGGATTATGAGTTATCTAATAAAGTAAAATTTTCAACAAAAAATTGATAGTAACTTGATAATCCAAGGAAAATATATACCTATATTATAATCATTAGTATTGGTCCATATTCCACTACCTTTTTCTTTAAAGGATCAACTTATATATTATCCTTAGAGATAGTGTGGATAATAAAAGAAACATCCCAAAGCTTGAATTTTCATTTTCTAACTTTTTTCATATAACACTTTTTCTATAAGAGTCATAAGAATGATTTTCAAATGAATAGTATCCTCATCATAACTTTTAAAGATATCAATATATCATCAATAAATACCACAATGAAATTATTGAGATAATCCTTAAATACTTTGGTCATCAGATCTATAAAAAAAGGGATCATTAGTTAATCAAAATGGAACTAATGTAAATTTTTGATGTCCATAAATCATATGAAATTTCATCTTTGGAATATGTTCCTTCTTTACCCACAATTGATAACACCTATAAGGAAGATCAATCTTTGAAAAATATTTATCTCCCTATAGTTGATTGAAAAATCCATCAATACAGGGTAGAAGATACTTATTATTTATATTAATGGTATTGATTTTTCTATAATCTATGCAAAACTTCATAGACACATATTTCTTATTAAAAAAAAGAATAATGGATCCCTATGGTGAAGCACTAGGGAGTATAAATACCTTGTCACAAAACTCCTATAGTTTTTTATTCAATTCCACTAATTACATTGTGGTCATCCTATAGGGATTATAGATATATATTTTTCATAATGGATGAGATCAATATAAAACTAAACTTCACACTTAGGTGGATTCTCAAGTAGTTCATCAAGAAATACAAAAATGTATTTCTCCAAAATAAGTATGTCCTCTATTCTAGGGATATGTCTCCCAATCATAGATATAATTTTCTGTATTATAATTTGAAATCCAATCCATACCAAGTATTATATCAAATTTAACCATAAGAATAGCAATAAAGTTTAAAAATAGTTCATGTATATGTTCTATAATGTGAATTTAATGACATATCCTTTTTGTAATAATATTTCCACTAAGAGTCGTCATTGAAAAATTCCTTATTAAGGTGCTAGAGAAATATATAATTTTCTTAGAAAACATAGAATATTTAGAATTGTGGAGATAAAGAATCAAATAAATAATTATCTAAATTTAATGTTATGATCAAAGTACCTAGAACCCATATTTAGGAATTTCAACCTCAACTATAGTAATTACATAAACTTGGCCTTCTCCCTCTTAGCTTATTCTGCAGGATGTTTCCCTATCACTTGAGATATTGGATTAAATAATTCCACATATATTTACAGTTGAAGAACTTGATAGAAGTGGATTATTTATTTAAATTTTATTCAAGAGCTTAATGACCCCTTTATCCTCACGTAAAACCAAATCATGTTCCCATTAAGTAAGTGTCTGGGTCTTTCATTCCATAATTATCACTTATTTCAAATTTCATCTTCCATTTATTCTTATTTAACACATTTCTTTTTTCTTGTTGATCATCTAACATCTAATTTTATTGATTTACCTTAAATATATAAGACCTATAAAATTATTTCTTTATCTTGAGGGAACTTGTTACTATATCATCTTATGATGAAAAAATTTAAGAAACCAGTTCCCTTCAGAGACTCAACTTAATCCCTTCAAATAAATGGTCAATAATTCTTTCCAAATTATATATATAGTTTTCATTATACCTAGGTAATCTTATAAAGTTAGACTCATATTATTCAATACTTCATTCTTCCTTCTTATTTAATGTGAGGAACTTCCTCTCCATTTCATATTGCTATTCTCAAGGAAATTATTTCTTTAATAATATCACTTTAAAAGTTCTACATTAAATACTTTCTATTTTTTCAACCTTTTTAGAATTATGGATCAATAAACACCATTGATCAAAATCTCCTTTCAAACAATACACTACAATAATAAATATTTTCCTTTCATTACTTCCCAATGCCATAAATATCTTTTTATGGAACTGAATTCATTTTTCATCTACTAATGGATTCGTATTTACATTAAAATATAAAGGCTCAAATCACATGAAGCGATCCAAAATAGGTGAATTGTGTTATGGAACAACAAGTTTCCCCATACTATAAAGGTTATTCATCATAAACTAAGTTAGGTTCTCTAATATGGACATGATATGCTCAGTTATAACATAAGTTGTAATTGATTTGTCAATAAAAAAATCTATATGTTGACTATTGGTGTTGATTCTTATCCTTACTATAGAAACCATCTCCAAACAAAGGTATAAACATAGTTATCTCATGATTATCATGAATATTGAGCTATAAAATAAAAATCACTATAATGGTAAAATTCCCCATATACCATAAGTGATTATCATAATTCTCACATTATCTCTATTCATTTAAATTATTGTTTCAAAGTCTCATAATAAACCTGAATAAATACAAATTGTACCACCCCAACTCCAAAAACCTAGAGTTATTGTTTACTTTATTATATTGGTATAAGATACAAGGGATCCCACCATGTGGGATTAAATAGTTTAAAATCCTTGGAAAAATAGATTCATACTTGATTCCTATATCACATTGGAAATATAAAAATATATCATAATAGAAATTATTGCATCCTTAAAATCATTTATAATATCCCTATTCATATCCCAAGGAAAGGAAAAAAATAAAGTGTGAGATCAGATGCATAATAAGGGCTATGTATAGGAAAATATATCATGATTAAATAAGGCATAATCAGTATGATAGAGTGGATAATCAAAAAAATTCCATTCAATCAACAACATGAGTTCAATGAACATCCATGGATAATATCCACATAACAATCGCATGGATAATATAAACTAAATTAATAATAAATAAAATGTATAATTCTATAAATTCATGACAAAGACCTCTCAAGAAAAATATCATAAATATTTTTATCAAGTACTCTCAACTGTGAAATCATTTGTAGTAAATGGGTTGGTGAAAACAAGATACCCATATGACATGATATGCCTATAGTTTTTTTCATGAGACTTGTTGATCCATAAAGGGGATATCGATTACAAGGACACACCTATCACTTTCACATTCTATGAATTCCCCATATTTTGAATGATCAATTCAATTCATTCTCAAAAGGAATTATAATTCAATAATTATTCATATTGAATCAAGAATATGGAACATAAATATTTCCCCAGTAAATGAAATAAATCACTTAATAAGTTTCTTTCGATTGATATTGTATATTCAAATAGTATATGATTAAAAAAACATTAAAGTAATAGAAATTATTCTGAATTAATCCATGATATTAAAAATATGGATAGGATATAGAAAAATAATGTCCAATAAATAATGGATTTTAGTAGATAACAAGATCATGTGAAAGTGAATGATCTCAAAATAAAGTATAATAAATTAATAGTAAAGGATGATAAAAGACCATTGATTCATTAGAAATAAAGGTTTTTTATTAAAACCAATACTTTATAAATGAAAATAGAAGCAATAAATAAAAAATAACTTCCATGTAGCTTCATATAAGAACAAATTTATAAATCACATTCCATAATTATTTTCATTACATTAAGAAAATAATACCCTTTTCTTTTGATATTATGTTAAATAAAAATTTACAAAATATAGAGAAAATTATTTTCTTTGAAAATAACCATAGAAAATTGTAAATGAATATTCAATGAAAAGAGTATCCATGATGATAGTAAAATTTGTTTGTGTGGTTTTTGTTAAAATAATGATTTCATTCACACATTTAGTAAAAATTACCTCAATTATAAAATGATAAGAATATTACTTTTAATTTTTTTTATAGAAAGTAAAAAATGTATAAATATGAAATTAATTTTCTTTTGAATAATATTAAAATTCTTCTTGAAAATATTTTAAATAAAATGTGGATATTTAAGAAAAATAGTTGGAAGGAAAACTTCAAAACAATATTTTTAAAAGAAATTTCTTTACATGTTACTTACTTGTTGATTCTGGATACAACAAGAGAGGAAATGGAAAATAAACATATAAAAGACAAACATAACTAGATGAAAAGAAAATATATGGGGTTTAAGAGATTTGGATCATATAATTTTCACAAATGAAATATGAACATAAATAATCCTGGAATAAAATAAGATTTTAAAACAAATATTATACCTTGGGTTTCCTCTTAGTCATACATGTTTAGTCCTTCTGTATGATCAATTTATATTAATTAAATACATTATTAATAACTTTTTCATATTTATTCCATTTTTTGATTTATTTTTATAATTATTTGAAATACATTCATTGAATGTTTCTTTCTTGCATCGACCACTTTAAGGTTGTTCAGTCGATTTCTCCAAAATTACTTTGGGATATTTTATATGGTTAATGGAGTTATGAAATGGTTCCATAATATCAAAAAATTTAATAATTTTATGAAGATAATTTTTATCCACTATATTCAATTTTATAATCATCCATGTATTGCGATAATAGAAAAACGAATTGCATCTCTTTGTGGAGGTGGCAGTCCACACGTACGCACGAGAGATGTTATAATTTTTTAATGTATGGAAGGGTAAGAAGTTAGATGATATATTATATTTAAATAATCATAATTATTTCATAAATATCATATATATTTAATCAATTCCATCTTTATAACCATCCAAGTAAATAAATGATGAAAAATGAATTACGCCACTACGTAGAGACAATTGGTCGTATATATGCAAGAGTGATGTTTTAGTTTCTCATATGTTGTAATGAAGGTATAAAATAGTTTTCCCATAATAATAATAACATATAATTGTATTTCTGATACAAGATTAATTATGTTATTATAGATACAATTGATTCGGATGAAGTATAATAAGAAAAAAACATTGAAATAGTTGGGTATGATGATTACCTATTCTTTGAGAGACCTCTTTTGGATTACACCTTAAGCAATATTAGGATAGTATTAGGGTAAGAACATGAGATCAAGAATGAATTAAAGGAATATAGGAAGGTTTTTTAGGCATTTACTAATCTAGATGGTTCAAAGTTTGTGAATAATGAAGGAGAATATACTCTCTTTTATAAGTGAGAGGAGGGACACACTTGAAATTACTTAAATTATTTTAATAGTATAAAGTCATTTTATCATGAAAGTGGTGCTAAATTTTTATATATTCTAAGATTAAAAGGGTAAATTTGAAATAAAACCATCTAATGATAATTAATAAAGTATTTTTATCTTGAATCCTTATCCCTTTATTTTTAACCCTTTAAACCCATTTTACCCTTAACCGTGGTGATAAGTATTTACCTTGGTTATTGTTCATTATGTCCAAAAATTAAGTTTTTAATGTTTAAAACCCTAGTCTACTAGATTTGGTGTTTAATTTATTACATTATCACTAGATATATGAAATCACATTTCAGAGGACCAAATAGTTTAGTAATCTTGGTAAACTAGATACATACTTGAATTTCCCACTACATTTTAAAATATAAAATACACAAAAAAAATTATTTGAGATCACCATTATTCCCCTTATAATATCCCTACATATTAATCACTAAACACTTCCTAGTATCCTGGGGATAACAAAATATAATAAATAGGTGAGATCAGATGCTCAATAAGGGTATGTGTACAACAGAAGCTATAAATAAATAAGGCATAATCAATATAGAAAGGTAAATAACTGAAACATATATAATTTAATAAATATATTGTGTATAAAATTTAAAGAATAAATGATGACCAAATAATTCCGTATAAATAATCACATGAACTTGAAACTTAACCCTAGAAATTATATCTAATCGAATAATAACATGGAATATCAATGACTAAATTCATCATGATGGAATGCATGATGTTGGATATCCTAAATATACCGTAAATGACTAATTCCAAGACTTATTACCATAAATTTTTCATACTAATAAATCTTACATAAATGGTTAATGTCTTAGCTAAATACCCAAGTTAATTTGTCTTATGATACCTATTGATGCACCGAGGGGCTATGTAATTTTAAGCCTCTCCCATAACTTAATAAGTCCAATGAATTCCTTATATGAAAGGGGTAAAACATAATCAACATAAAAATTTATATTGAAATAATAACATATAAAATGCTAATACTTACCCCAATAAATAAATATAATCATAAACTATCCAGAGTAATATGGTGAATGTAGTAAAATTGTACATCCCTAGTCAAAAAGATTATAAACCATCCATATATCTAATAAGTATGGTATTAATATAATAAATCCCTAGTGGATTGTAAGTAAAGTAAATTTTTTATGTCATTGATGAATATAAATACCACAAAAAGTCTTTAAAAATATTTTTGGGGAAAATAACATTTTTCACTTTGAAAATACTTTTAAAACAAAAATTTCAAAAATTATTTTGAAAATAAACTTTTAAAAATTATAAAATAATCTATAAAATTTTTATAGTTCATGGTGATGGATAATTTTATTCATGTTGTAGACGTTAAAACAAATATTCTTTTCACATTTTTGGTAAAACCAAAATGTGCCTTATTTTGTAAACGACATGATGATTTATTTCGAAACATTTTTTAAATAGTAAAAATGGGTAAAAATTATTTAATAAATATTTTTTTAAATGATAAAAACAATTTTGAAAATATTTTTTGAAAACATTGATTTTGGTGAAAACGGATTTTCAACCGAAGAGAGAAATAAAATCCTATTTTTTTAAAAACATTTTCTCAATCATTTTAAGTACCAAAGAGTGTAATAATGGAAATATTACTTGAAAAAGTTCATTAATAACCATAGAAGAAGAAAATATATTTATTTTACTATATAAATATCAAATAATCTCTTTAAGGGAGACTTAAACAAATACAATCCCAAATAATGATGAGATTGTGAAATAAACCTTTTCCACTTTGTTAGCTTTTCAATTATATGACCCATAAAAGAAATAACATCAAATGAAACTTAAAATATCATTAATAGAAATATATTTTTGATATAAAATATCAAAAGGGTCAGTATATACACAACACAAAGTAATAATTCTTGAATATGGCGTATGTCTCACGGAAGTAAAAGTGAGATGAGAAACCCTTACCACTTGTCCGTCTTCCTTCATATGTGTCTGAAACTGCTGAATAATAAATATAGTTTTATTAATAAACAATTAAATACCCATAAAAATACATCTAATACCATATATTATTTCTTTATAGTCTTTTATCACTCTTTTATTTTAAATTCTTTGATAAAATCACTATTTCGGGTGATAATTGCTTCGTTTTTCATGTATGTATTGGTTTGGTAAATTTGGTCATTTTAATATGATCATGGTTAAATCATATAAATAAATTTAACCATGATATAAATATATATATATATATTCATTATATATTTATTTATATTAATCTATAAAATTTAGAGATAAGAAATGGATTACACCATTCATGGAGACGGTAGGTCGTATGTACACATGAACATTGTTTCCATTTTTCTTGACAGATGGAATGAAAGGAAAATAAATATTAATAAACCTTTATAAACTAATTATGATTTTATATATATAATTTATGTTAATAAAATCCATCCTTATTACCATCCGAGAAAAAAATAAAATGAAAAACATTTTACATCACTACGTGGAGGTGGTACTCTACACATACCCATGAGCGGCGTTATTGTTTTTCAATGGATTGGAAGGTAATAATTTAGATGTAATATTATATTTACCAAAATATTTTTATATCATAAATATCATATATATTCATTAACTTTTATCCTTAATACCTTCCATGTAATTCGTATGCGAAAAATGAATCACATCACTTTGCGAGGTGTTAGTCCACTATACACACAAGTGACATTATCATATCCCTCAGAGAAAGAAAATTAAGAAGGAATTTTTTATATGATAATTGTATAAGTATAATAATATCATAAATATCATTTAAATATGTTAAAAATATCATTACATCCATCCTTGAAAAGTGGTGATGGAAAACAAACTACACCATTTCGCAAGGTGGTAGACCGTTATACACACGATCGACAGTTTCTTTTTCCATTTTATAGAAGTTTATATGAATATAGGTTATGAAATTAACATAATAAAATCTTATTATATATAATATATTATTTTTATTATTTTTTAATAGTTGGAAAATATTAGAATGGGTTGTAATAAGAAGTAAAATGAAAATGCATAGTTAAAATTTTTACTTCTTCTTCGAGCAACCTCTTTAGGTTTAACCTAAATCCTTACAAGATTAGATATATGATATAAAAATGCCTAAATTATGTGGGTATGGATTTAAAAAAGATATATTATAAGTAATTTTATAAAAAAAATGGATTTGGGAGTGTGAAGTGGAGAGGATAGGGGTGACCTTTTATAAGTGGGGGAGAGGAGACACTTGGTATTTCTGAAAAAACAATCAGTTACACCCACATTTTTATCATAAAAAGAGACTCAAAAATCGGTATTTATGAAACAATACAAGTTATAGGGTCTAAATATTTCTATAAATTGGGTTTTTTACAAGTTTTTAAGTCATTTTAACCAATATCTTTTTAGTTTAGCCCCCTGATAAACCCATTTTTACCTTAATCATGGTAATTAATTTTTACTTTTTTTATTGATCATAATGGTAAAAAATTAATTTTAACTTATTAGATAATATAAATTATCATGATTAAAAATATGGAATACAGTTTTACAAATTCAATTCACATAAGTTGTCAAATCCAGTTCAAAATGTTACCTACATACACGATGAAAAAGTGGTATTCCAAAGAGAAAATATGCATAAGTATAGAATGTTTTAATATAAAAATTCAATATGAAATTGATTAAAATTACTTAAAGTAGTTAAATTTTAATATAATTTAACTATTTTAACTTTAAAACTAAATTAACATAATAAATATTTTAAAAAAAATTAGTTTTCAATTAAAATTGAATATTTTTCAATATTCATCAAAAAATTAATCCTTTCAAAAAAAATTCCAAAATTCATCCAAACATTATTTTTAAATGTATGTTTAAAATTTTAAGTTTATTTTTTCAAATAAATTTTCTAAAATTGGTAAAAATTAATTTCAAATTATGTGTGCAAAGAGAGACAAATCTACCATTCAGAAAAATATAGTTTTTCAGAAAACATTTCTTTCCCTTTCAAATGGTTCTTATTTTATTTATAATAAATAGATAACCATTGGATTTATTTTGTACATGTATAAACCATATAATTTCCATAATTGAGATATTCATGTTCACACTCGACAACTTAACATCTATGTTATAATGGTCATATTTAAATAATAATATTTTAACAGTGTCATATTTCATTTAAACCTGGTATTTTGTGTATTGAAAACTATCAATGATATTGAATTTATTTAAAAATATATATATCATAAATTCTTTGGGTGTTATACTTTCCTCTAATGTTGGATTTTTGTGTCATACATTCTATCGAACATGATGTTCCTATTTTAAAAATTTAGGGTATTACAAAGTTAACCTTATAACCTAATATTAATATGATTAATTCCAAATATAGAATATTTTTTAAATGATTAAAATTAAAAATTTAGAATAGATTAATTCTAATATAAGTTCATAAAACAAAATTAAAACCATTTTTAGAAGAAAAAAATTACGCATAAAAATGATTTTACCTCAAAATCAAGTATAATGTTGATTTAAATGGGATTAATTGGATAATTTTAAATCAATTGAAACTTTACTTCCTTTAATTAAAAACCAAAACGTAAATTTTCCTTGTAAATAATTCATTAAAATAAAGTAAATAAAAAAATTTATTTGAACAAAAACGTTACTTAGATTTCAAAACTGTTAAGAATATATTTCTAAGTTCAGCATTATATTTTTATATGAATTACACTACTTATTTAATATAGATTTTGTCTAGAAAAAAATTATTTCATAAAAATTTAAGTTATTATTATATAATTATTATGTCACAAAGGTGATAGATTTTTAAAATCATTATTTTTCAATATTTACCTAAAAATAAACTATTTATGAAAAAAGCTCAAAAAATTATCCTAAATTAATTTTGACACACTAAATTCCAAAATTGAATTCATTTATTCAAATTAAATAAAAATTGGTAATTGTTTTAATAAAAAAATTAATCTATGTGAATAATTTTATCATTTATTTAGAAATAAAAGATTATTTATTATAATTGAATCTTGGGTGTTATATGATTCATGAAGATGGAATCAGTGACGAACTTGTTTCGATAATTTTTTAAGAACAAAAGTTGGTATGTTAATAATAATTTAAATATTAATTAACCTTATAAAAACATAATATAGACATTAAAATCATTTTAATTCATTAAATATATTCTTATAATCTTCTAAGTGGGATAATAATGAAAAATAAATACATCGTTCCATGGAGGTGATAGTTTTCACATGTACACGAATAATGTTTTTATTTTCCATAAAATGGAAGAAATGTATAAAATGGTTTATATTTTTAGAATATTAAATATTTTATAAATATCATATTTATTCACAAAATACTATTTTAAACCATCCATGTGAAGTGGTCGTGAAAAATAAAATATGTCACTTCATAATGGTGGTAGTTCACACATACGCAAGAATGATGTATTCATTTTTATAAGGAGATGGAAAGAGTGGATAATAATGGTTCAATAAATATAATAAAATTTCACTATACTAGTTATACTGATGTTATTATTTTAGTATGTTATAATATACTCTTAGGTAGAATAATAATACTTAATGAAATAGAAATGAGAAAAATCAATTTGGGAACTTTTACCATATTCACTAAAACGAATCCCTTGTAAAATAGATTAAGGCTTTGAGGGGTGGTCCTTTTAGGAGAGAAAAACCTATATGATTTGGTTAGAAGTATTGTTATGGATTTGGGAAGATTTTTACAAACTAAATTTCTTGTGGTGTGAAGAGAAGTTTTGTAGTGAATGCATCCTTTTATTAGTGAGAGGAATGGAATTTTTGTAATAAGAGAACAACTATTCAAGGAAAGCTGCTCAAAAAGAGAAAAATAATGGATATAGAATGAGTTAAGGATGATACACTTCTCATACACACATATTTAGACATTTTTTCAACATGTTTTTAGAACTTTTACCCTTAAATAAACTTTTACCATAATTTACTTTTACCACGGTAACTCATTTTTTAACCACGATAACTTATTTTTATATCTAAAAGTAAAATTTATCTTATTAGATAATTTGGATATTATGAACCCAAATATAAAAGCAATATTATAATTTTAAATTTATAAAAGTGATAAAAATTAATTTTAAAATAAAAAAATTAATATACATTTAAAACAGACTTAAAGAAAAATAGAACATAAGTTCTAAAATTTAAAATATAGGTTTATAAATTTAAATTAATATTTTTAACTATATAATTTCACTTATAAAATACATTTTTTGTCAAGAAAAAGGTTTTATAAAATTTTATGTGATACTTATATCCTAATCATATCATAAAATACTTTGTATTTAAAGAAGGGTATTTTTCACCATTCACTTAAAAAGTAACCTTTTAAGATAAAACCTAAAAAATATCCTAATATAATATTATCATGCTATATCCAAAATAAATTTAATTATTTAAAATTAAAATTCTAAATTTTAGGAAATTAAATTTTAAATGGAAATATAATGAAAACTTTTTTTATGAAAATGAATTTATAAATATTAACAGTTTTTATTCTTATTTTCTATCAATTAATTAATTAGTGTTAACATTTATTCATATCAATAATATTATTTTTTATTTAACTATTATATATTTAATTTATTAAAATTAAAATTCATAACTCATAAAAATGAAACTTTTAATATAATACATTTTTATTCATAAAGTGATGTTATTAGTTATTTATATATACTATTTTAATTTTATCAATGTATTAGTATTAAAAAATTACTTTATTTTTATTTCAAATTCAAAATGTGAAATATGTAAAATAATTGGGATATATATAAATAAATTATTACATTAATAATTACATGTTTATACCATATTAACTTTTACTTACATTACCCTTAAATATATCCATGTAAGACCTAATTATAAGATAATATTCAATGGAAATTGTGGGTGGTAGTTTAGCTAGAATGTATCTCATGGAAATTTAGATGAGATTAATCTTCTCTCACAAACAATTTTTCTCGAACTATGATTGTTGGAGTTCGGCTTGAACCTAGTCTGGGGAAAACCCTAGTGAAGCTACCTCATTTCTAATATTGGATAAATGAGCCTCCTAAATAAGACTTATACTACTTGATTTCATTTATTCTACTTTCTGTATTAATCTCATAACATAGTTACTTCTATTTATACTCATTAATCTAATAGCTACATTATAATTGTAACATTTTAATACTTATAATTTTCTATTAATAAAAGTATTACAATTTCATTTTAGTTTTTTTGGGTATGAAACAATCTATTAAATAATTTAATTAAATTAATACCAAAATTTCAAGGTGTTACATTCCCCCTAAATAAATTGTGACCTCACAATTTTTATTATCAAATACAAATGAAAATAGATAAATATATATAAAATATATTCATGAATCAAGATATAATTTATAGAGAGATATCAACCATACAAACTTTTGAAACATATCTTTTTCCTAAAAATATACTTATCTCTAATATTTATTTTCTATCCAATCATTTGATATAAAAATCCATTATGATTGAGTATCATTACTCATATAATATTATTAGTTTTCTTATAGATTTTATAGTCATACTTGTACTAGTAGATGATCATAGGTCAGTTTGATGTGTGAAATTTTATTTCCCTATTTTGATAAATAATATGGGGCCTATGGAGATAAACAATCCATTTCCAAAATCACATCATGTTCATCTAAATAATATTTATATGAAGAACATTCTCACAAACTTCAAATTGATATACAATAAAAATACAACTAGAAGTTTTCTTTGATAATTAAATCATTATGGTGGTTATTTAATGCTATTAGAAAACTTTCAACATATACTAGGGTAACTATAATCAAATTCCAGTAAGACATCCACAACTCTAGAGTGAAGGATAATAATGAATTAATTATCATGATCCACTCCAATTCTTGGCATATCATAGGCCCTTACTTATTTCCTTTTTATGAAAGTTTGTTGATTATCATAATCCTTGTTAGCCTTTAGAATATGGAATTGACTTAAATAATGCCCGAGTTCCCCATATTTAAGACATTTAACAATTAGTAATACTTTAGGATGAAATTTATTTCCCTCCAAGTGTTAAATTAACTCTTCATTTTCCATCAGCATTTAGCTAATCGATGACCTCTTTTACCCCAAATAAAGCATCTTTCAATTCATTTTATACATTTCCTTTAGTGATTATTTCAAAAAATATTAACACATAGGAAATTTAATCATATTTTCTCAATGTCATTATCACTTAAACATTCCAAAAAACTCCATTTTTCTATTATTTGGAAATGAAACTAGGATCAAGTTGTTAATCAAAATTGAAGACAACTGATTAGGAATAACCACATGATTTATTACTCTATTTATTACCCCATTTGGTTTCTCATTGGGATAATCATTACATTGTTCACCACACTATTTTTCACTTGATTCCTCTTATACCCATCCATTTACTAAAATAGAGAAAATTTAACTATTAGAATACTTAATTCAGTAATCTTATAAAAAGTAAAACTATTAAATTAAAATAAATAAATCATAAATGACATGTGTAGCCTATATTATGAATTTTTATGGTTTAATATAGGTTATACATGATAATTTTACTATTAGTTTATCTAATCATACAATAAAATGTGCTCAGATACTTTGTAATGGTTTACAAAGAGAATATATATTAACTAAATCATATCCCCTAGGAGTTTCAAAACATGTGTGTAGTTAGTCATATTTTTTGCACATGAGATTAAGATCAAGTTAATACCCAACTATCCCTCTCAATGTTGTTACCCTTAGGTACATTTTTTTCAAAACCTGCATCCATTTATTTTTATCTATATGGGGATTTAAGTTCTATGAAACCATATAATCTCTACTTCATAAAAAACGTATGATGTTTTTATAAATTTAGGATTATTAATTCTAATAATAATCCTAAAAAATAACTAAACTAATCCATAAAAAATAACTAAACCTTTATATGATACCAACTGAGGTGCCTCATACTCTTACTCCCAGGTTCGCTGCTAAAAACACATACCTTACATGTAGGATTTGATACCAAGTGAGATGAACTAAGAAAAAAATAACTTTATTTGACATCATTTCAATAAGTTTAACATTAAAACTCAAAAATAATCACACAATCCCATGATCTAAATGTTTAGTGTATTTGAGGACTAGCTACATAAACAACTTATTTTAAAACACTTGTGTGAGTATTTCTTTATAATCAAACCAAACAAGACCCTCTTCTATACTCATAGGTTATACTCATATTCATAACCTATAGAATAAAAACTTAAGAAAGGGGTGACCTAAAATGATTAGTAATGGAAAACTTATCAACATATCATCAATTATTAGATTATAATATTTTGAAAAAACATTAGCATGGGAAAAATATCTTATTAAAATAACCTGGAATAATAAGAATTTTCCATTCAGCATAATAGAAGGAAATGTAATTCTAAAATTATTAAACATAAACCATGTAATAATAGTGATAAATCATGAGATAATTAACATAATCCATGGAGCATAATTTAGGAATATAACATAGGAATATGGAAAAAAAATAAGCATATAATTCATAAAATATTATATAATGAATCAATTCATGTTTCTCTTAGTCAATTAGGTGTCACAACCAATTTCATGTACTGTATGTGGATCATAAACTATTTCCCATTGTGGATTAGACATCACACCTTGTTTCCCATAGTAGATCGAGCATAATTACTCATTTCCCATTATTCTCTCATGAGATGCAAATATTTACCCAGTTCATTGGAGGATTATATTGGACCCACATATCACATAATAATAAAACATATATATATATATATATATATTCCATAATAAATAAATCATCCATCTTATCATAAATAACCCAGGGAATGAAAATCGGTTTCGTAACATTTCCAAATGGTATCAAATAAAATGAATTCAAAAAATATATCGATTGATAAAAAAATTCAATCACCCAAAATGAATATTTAATAAATTTATTTAGAAGTTGATTCATAAAAAATATCTCCATAAGAGTTAGATATTTTAGAGTTAAATAGTAAAATGGATGTCAAACATATAAGAGTCAATGGAAAAAATTACTTAATATTTTCATAAAGTGTTTATCATTCACTTTAAAAAATATAATTTTTGAGAATTTTCTTTTAATAATTTTCAAAAATTATTTTTCAATAAATATTAATAAAACATCCTTGAAAATTTTATAAATATTTTCCAAAGGAAATGTGGAGTGGAAGATAAAATTTAAAATTGATAAAGAAAAAACATTTTCAATCATTTTAAAAATACATTTATTGAAACCCACATCATAAAAAGTGTAATAAATATTTATTTTGAAAATAGTTAAAGATAAATTTTAAGATAAAAAGATATAAAATATATTTTTATTTCAAAATAATAAAGAACAACATTGGTAGGAAGAGTGAATATGGATATGGAAGAGAAAGATTGTAACGACCCAATGTTTTATATTTGGAATTCCCTTCTTATAATTATGTCTTATAGTATAATCACATAATATTACTTATAGAACATAATAAAAACCTTATAAATTAATAATGAGTGAAATAAAAGGTAACTCTTGAAGTTAAGGAACATATATCGATGAAATTGTAACATGACCTTTGGAATAGTAATGTGACCATTATGAATAGTAAACCAAACAATGTAATAGTAACGTCACCAATGAAAGCATAAATAAAATTTATACATATTATAAGTGACACTGTGATATAATTATATCATAGTATAAGTAAAAAATATTTTAAAATTTATTAATGAAGTGTTGGTATTTTTGTAAATCATGTATATTTAATTTCAATTTTTTGATTAATTTAATAAATTAAAAGAAAATTTATCTTTATAAAATGAATTCATAAATAATTATTTTGATGTTTTTTTATCATAATATAATTTTATGAGACCTCAATTAATTTTTCAAAGTGTTAAAAAAGCAGCTTTAATTTTAAAATTTATATTTTTCAAGTAAATTATGATTTTAATTAAAAATTAAATTTCCCATATTTAGAAAATTATTTTTGAAAATTTTATTTCATTTTTAGATTATACGCGTTGAAAACTGGTTGGGGTAAATTTTGGGGATTTTTCTTAAATAGTTGATTTTTTTACTAATAGTGAAATATGATAATTTACAAAATAAGCTAAATACATGAATTATTGAGCCATGGATGATGTTATACTAAGTTAATAACCCTTGGTTAGAAATAATATGATCTATTTACTATTTTTTTCTCAATAATCAATACTATTAATAGTCCTATGAAAAAATATTAAACTAATGATTAAAATAATGGGAAACCCCTTCTCTCCTCCACTATAAATACCACCCCTCTTTACCTCCTCTCCTCACACATACCAAGACTTTTTCTTAGTCCAAATTTTACTAAAATATCTCCCTAATCCCCTATACCACATTCAAGATCTCTTTATCTCATAAAAAGACCAAAACTTATCCCCTAAAGAGGCTCTCAAGGAAGATATATTTAAGAGGTAAATTTCTCTTTTCATTTATTTTATTTTATTTCAAGTTTCTTTCTTTATTTTTATTTACTCACCTCCTTTCATGAAAATGTTGTGATAAATTTAGTAACATACATATAATATAATTTTATTATGATAATTAAATAATTTATCATCTCTCCTTTCCCCCTTCTTTTATTCTAGGAATGAAAACACCATCCGAGATGTATTCATTTATCACATTCAAGGATGGCGGGTTTTCAATTTATATTACCATATTTAATTCTAGTAATGAAATCATTTTTATGGTTGAACATAACTATAATATATGTATTATTTATTATTTAATTTTCTAGAATCTTTTGAAAATGTGATATTAATTTATAAATAAAAATGTGTTTGTTGTGAAAAAAATGTCAATTAACCCAAATGGTTATCATTGAAGTTTTATATAATGATTAATATTCACTCCAAATAAAAAATAATAATTTTATAACCATGTAATCTTTTTTATTTTCACTAATAACATATATCTCTAATTTTGAACATTTATCCTCTTCTTACATGTTTATCCTTATATGTATATAAGTAAACCAATCATGAAAACCAAGGAAACAAACGCTCCCAAACAATGAAATTGAACCTATTAACCCATAAAAAAGGTCATGAATTAAATTAATAAGGTTATAATCAATAAATTAAATGTATAATATGTTCTATATATATTAATTAACTAATGTATTATGGTTATCCAAGACATTAAGATCAAGTGAAGGACATCATCGGACTTAAGGTTGGGGATTCTACCCAAACCCCCTTTATACCTTTGGGTTGCTCTATCTTTATTTTAACCCAAATAAAGTTATATTTTATTTTCATCTACATATTATAAATGTTTTTATATTCTAAAAACTCTTGTATCAAGATCCATTAATCATTCTCTTTTTGGGATATACATGTTTTTAAGTGGTTCCCTCCTTAATACTTCTCGATAAGCAAACCCGTTTTAAGGGAACTTCCCAAGTTCTTCCTATTTTCAAGTACACTATATAATCTATTTTTAAAACAAAATTATTTTTATAAAATAAAATTTTTATTATTAAACCCTTCCTGGTTCACTTCTGGTTTTATATAAAATATTATGCCCTTTTTGTGTTTTAAATGACCTTTGATATTTTCCATTCACCGGGCTAAAATGTTTTAATTATAAAGTTTCTTAAGTACTATTTTTACATGTTATTACTTCAAGTTGACCAAAATTTTCATAATATATTCCCATTATACCCTATGAATTTCCATTCATGATCTAATTCCCTTCTTTTATGGATATTTTTATGATACTCCCATTTGTTAAGCTTTATGACATGACTATGATATCCAATTATTACCATGGGTAACCATTATTTTTATTTATGATTGATTATGTTTGATTATTTATATGGAAAACATATTCATGAATACATTAAGATGGGTGCACCCAAATAGTTCTCCAATTAATTGGGTAAATTTGAGTCTCATAAGATGTTATGTGCAATGGTCTTGGCGGTTATCCTTGACTTGTGCTACCATGTGAAATGGTCTTGATGGTTAAACTTGACTTATGATCCTATATGTGCAATGATCCTTGAATCGTGCTAAATTCATGTTTTATGTTTCTTACACATTAATATGACTCCATGTTTATATGATCCCATTTTTATATGTTGATATTATATATGTTCCATGAATTTTTATATCATTATGCCATTCTTTCTAACCCATGTACTAAAGATTTATTCTTATGTTTCTTCCCTTAATGGGATTTTTAGCTCATCCCTTTGTTCATGTTATCCCCAAATTATCCTATGAATATTTATGAACACAATGGATGTTAGAATCTCTTTATGAATATTAAATAAAGAAATTTTTTATTTAATCCCATTCTTTCAGTTTTATGTACCTATTCTTCCAAGACACTGGAATTTATGGTCCTTAGATTGTAATATGATGCTTTACTATGATTAAAATCATGTAATGATATGTGTAAAAGGGATAGGGTTTTTATAGATAGTATTAAAGGAAAGGTATAGTTATTTTTGGAGATTAATAATAGAGCACTTTAGTAATAACATTAGGGATGAGACTAATTATAAGAAACCATACCTAAATTTTGGTAAGTATAGAGTAAGTGGTTTATCAAGAAAATACACCCCTGTCTGGATACAAAAAAGTTGATATGGCTCTGGCATAGATGTATCTAGGGGTAAAACCTAAAAAAACTGCTTTCATCCATACTCGAATGGGAACTAGTGCATGACAACAGGCCTTTTTGCACTCTTATTTTGACACTCCCAGGGGATATGATTTGGTAAATTCATAAGATTAGTATGAACCATTATTAAGGGAACAAAAAAATAATTCCATAATAATAAATGTGAGGAAACAAATAATGGGTAAACTAAATTGAAACCTAGGGAATTTCAAGTTAGGATATACTTTTATTTAATGATTTTATCCTTTTATATTTAAAGTTTCCTTTTTATGCTTATTATCTATGTATTCAATCCATCTAGTTATACATTCTTTTTCTTAGTTAATGGTGGGAAATAGAAGAACACAGGTCAATAATCAATGTGATAGGAAATATGATGATTTGCCTAATGATATGCCTTATATGATGGGAACAAGTTCTCAAAACTTTATGAAAATACTTGCTCAACTGGCTCAAGTTATGAATAATAACATGAATAATTTGGAACACCCTCCTTCTTCCAGAAAAGATATAGTTGTCATAGAATCCATCATGCGGAAAAGGCCTCCCATGTTTAGTGGATCTTCCAATCCCCTCATCGTGGAATAGTGGATTAACTCCATTGAAAATATATTCTCTATACTTCAGTGTTCAAAAGAATTGAAATTCATGATGTAGGTATATCATTTTTATGGGGAAGCTGATCAGTGGTAGAAACAAATTTAGAATACAAAGTCCCAAGAGTAAATTGATCCCATTTATTGGAAGGAATTCAAGAAAATTTCTTTCAATAAATAATTTCCCCGAGCCCTCTGTGTCAGGATAGAAAGAGAGTTCCTTGGATTCAGTGGAAGTAATATGATTCCATCAGGGTGTATGAAGAAAACCTCACAAGGATTGCAAGATAAACATCTGGATTTTTCATGAACACCAAAATCAAGTTGGATCACTTCTTTAGTAGACTAAATATGATTCTACAAAAAGTATTGGTGATTCGAGACTTCAATAGTTATGAGAAGATTTTATGCTGTTCCCTCAAGGTTGAAATAGATATTGGAGACTACCAATGGTCTCATGGTCCCAGTGATAAAAAGTATAAAATGGAGTCTAATTTGGGTGGTTCAGCAAATAAATCCCATGATTAAAATAAGATAGAACATCCCACAAATCAAAATTGTGGGAAGAAGTATCCTGGGAACTATCAAAAGGGAACCGGGAATTGCTCCAAATGTGGAAATATGGGACATTTGGATAATAACTACTAAAGGGATGTGAATAATCCCACTAATATGGAATAATAGTGGAAGGATCATATCAACACTCATCCATTAGTGCAATGTTTCAACTGTAAGGAACATGGGAATTATGAAAACAATTTCCCTAAGACAAGGGATGTTGGAGGAAATCAACAAAAACCTACTAGGAAACAAGGAAGGGATTATTCTATCAATACTATGAAATTAAATATAGACAATGATGTGGTGACAGGTACACTATTTATTTCTTCAATAAGAGTGAATGTACTATTTGATTCTAGTTATATGCATT
This sequence comes from Viscum album, assembly GCA_963277665.1. Lineage (NCBI taxonomy): Eukaryota > Viridiplantae > Streptophyta > Magnoliopsida > Santalales > Viscaceae > Viscum > Viscum album. The sequence continues at coordinate 2,077,838,696 of OY728146.1, forward strand.
CTTTCATATCATGCAAGTTTAGTAGAACTATTCAAACACCACCTCAAAATTTAGATGTTGAGTTATCTATGAGAATAGAAAACGGGGAAATTATTGCATCCAAAGTATATAACTCATCTCTAGTTAACATTTATAGACTGAAACTCCCATAAAATCCCTTCATACTTCTTTTGGTGTAGTTATTTGTTATCTTAGGCATGGATTGGCTATCCTTATACAAAGCCAACATCAAATGTTGGGAAAGGGAGATCACTCATCACATCCCGAAGTAATATCTAATTCTTTACAATTGTATAGAGGAAGATGAATATCCTTTATAATCATTTTATCAAGTGTGGATATTACTGCCTTATGGTCAAAAATTTATAGCTCAAATGATTGAGACAAAGGAGAGAATCATGCTCAAAGACATTCCCATTATAAGGGACTACACTGATGTATTTCCCAAAGAATTTCATGGTATTCCTCCTGATTGATAGGTTGAGTTCTCAATTGAACTTATTCTTGGATCTCAACCTATATCAAATACACCTTATAGAATGGAAACCATATATATGGAAGAGATGAAGAAGTAGTTACAGGAGAATATTGACAAGGGTTTTATATGCCCAAGTGATTCACCATGGCGATCTCTAGTCCTCTTCTTTAAGGAGAAGGGTGGTTCAATGTGTATCTACATTGATTATCGTGAGCTCAATAAAACCATCATAAAGAACAAGTATCCCCTACCTCGGATAGATGACTTGTTCAATCATCTTTTTTGGGGCCATTTATTTCTCTAAGATGGACCTCTAGCCGGAATATCACCAATTAAAGGTGAGTAAGGAAGATATTTCCAAAACAACCTTATGAACGAGGTATAGAAACTATTAGTTCATACTAATTCCCTTTGTACTCAATAATTCTCCAACAATTTTCATGGATATAATGAATAGAGTCTTTAGAGACTACCTTGAAATATTCTTGGTATTCTTTATCGATGATATTTTTATATACTTCAAGACCAAGTAGGAACACGAGGAGCATTTGAATACTATTATAAAGTCTTTTTGAAGGGAGAAAATATATACAAAGTATAGTAAATGTGAGTTATGAATGGAGGAAGTGTCATTCTTGGGGCATGTTATCACTTGCAAAGGGATATCTGTAGACCCTTCTAAGACAAATGCAATCAAATAATAGCCCAATACAACATCTGTAACAGAGATCTGTAGCTTCCTTGGTCTAGCTGGGTAATACCGACGATATGTGAATAATTTTTTATGAATGTAAAATACAATGAAAAAGCAAGCATTGATATGGTGAAGTTTTTTGGACTCAATAATGTGAGTAAAGCTTTAAGGAGCTCAAAAAGATTTTTATCACTACACCAGTGCTCACACTCTCAATAAGTGGATAACTCTTTTTGGTGTATAGTGATTCTTCAAATAAAGGATTAGGTTGTGTACTAATGAAAAATGATAAAGTGATATCTTACACTTCAATATAGTTGAAAATACATGATAAAAACTATCACATTCATGATCTAGAGTTGGCAACTGTGATCTTTGATTTGAAAATCCAGTAGCATTATCTCTATGAGGAGAAGTGTGAGATATATACTGATCCCAAGAGTCTCAAATATAAATTCACACAGAAGGATATTAATATATTCCAGTTAATATGGTTATAAATCATCAAGGATTGTGACTTCTCAATCCACTACCATCTTGGTAAGGAAAATAAGGTGGTGGGTGCTTTAAGTAGAAAGGATCCTGAATCTTTATCAATTATGAGAGTTGAGAAGGATCCAATCTTTTTATATTTGTAGAGGATAGACAAGAGAATCATTAAGGGAGGAACATCATTAGTCCTTTCTCAAATGGTTGCTCAACCATCTCTCATGGAAAAAATAAAGAATTCTCAAAGAAAATATGTGGAAATTCTAAAAAGGGTGCAAGTTATTAGAAATGGTAAATCCTCTATGTTCAAGATTGATGAGGAATGAGTTGTAATTTTTGGGTCACGATTATGTGTACCCTCATACCCAAAGATAAAGAAGGATATTTTGAATGACACACATAGATCAACATTATCTATTCGCCCAGGGAGCACAAATATGTATCGATGTCTCTTAAAGAACTTTTGGTGGGACAATATAAAGAAGGAGATTTCTAAATATACATCAAAGTGCATGGTATGTCAACAAGTGAAAGATGAAAGAAAAAAGTATAAGAGGATGATTTAACCACTACCCATACCAATATAGAAGTTGGAGAACATTACCATGGACTTTGTCCCTGGACTTCCATGGACATCCAGAGGAAATAATGAAATATGGGTCATTGTGGATTGTCTCAAAAAGAAAACTCACTTTATCACAATTAGATATGACTTCTCATTGGATCAACTTGCATAGATATATATCAAATAAGTGGTGAGGATGAATGGAGTACCACTATCTATTATATCTAATAGAGATCTAATATTCACCTCAAAGTTTTGGAAAAATCTTCAACATGCTCTAAGCATTGAACTGAACTTCAGTATGGTCTATCACCCTTAAACTGATGTCTAATCTGAGCGAAATACTCAGACACTAGAAGATATGTTGATAATGTGTTCTATAGACTTAAAAAGAGGATATAACCAACATCTTCCACTAGTAAAATTCTCTTACAATAATATTTTCCACTCCAGTATCTGAATGGAACCATATGAATCCCTTTATGGGAAAAGGTGTAAAACACTAGTGTGTTGGGATAAAGTCGGTTTGTGTAAGTTTCTAGGACCTGAAATGGTCTAAGAAATTGTGGAGCAGGTGAAAACCATTCAAAAGTGCATAAAGGCAGCCCAAAGTTGACAAAGGAGTTATGCAGACAATCATTGATGGGACCTTGAGTTCAAATTTGGAGACATGGTATTCCTATTCATATCTCCATGGAAGATAGTCATGAGGTTTGGGATGAAAGGAAAGCTAAGTCCCAGGTACATCGGCCCCTTTGAGATTATTGATCGTGTTGGAGCTATAACCTATCGACCAACACTTCCACCTACCATGTCTAAAGTACATGATGTATTCTATGTATCCCTATTAAGGAAGTACATACCAGATCCTTCACATATACTCTCTTCAGAGATGGTACATTTAAGGAAATATATTTCTTTTAAGGAACAACTAGTGAAGATCTCGGATCTTAGAGATAAATTGTGATGTAATAAGACTAATCACCTGGTCAAAGTACTATGGCAGAACCATAAGTACAAAAAGTCAACATGGGAACTGGAGGAAGTAATGAAGCAAAATTACCCACACCTGTTTACGACTTAGAATGTAAAATTAAATCTTGAGGGTGAAATTTCATAAGGGGAGAAGAATGTAATGACCCAATGTTTTATCAATGGAATTCCCTTATTATAATTATGTCTTATATTATAATCACATAATATTACTTATAAAACACAATACAAACCTTATAAATGAAGAATGAGTGAAATAAATGGTATCTCTTGAAGTTATGGAACATATACTGATGAAATAGTAACTTGACCATTGGAATAGTAATGTGTTCCTTATGAATAGTAAATCAGCCAATGTAATAGTAACCTCGCCAATGAAATTATAAATAAAACTTATCCATTTTATAAGTGACACTATGATATAATTATATCATAGTATAAGTAAATAAATGTTTTAATAATTATTAATGAAGTGTTGGTATTTTTGTAAGTCATGTATATTTAATTAAAATTTTATGATTAATTTAATAAATTAAAATAATGTTTATTTAATAAAATAAATTCATCAATTATTATTTTGATATCTTATGGTCATAATATAACTTTATGAGACCTTATTTAATTTTTCAAAGTGCTAGAAAAGCAGTTTTAATTTTAAAATTTGTATTTCTAAAGTAAATTATGATTTTAATTAAAAATTAAATTTCATATATTTATGAAACTATTTTTGAAAAATGGATTTAATTTTTCAATTATACAGTTTAAAATATGGTTAGGGTGTATTTTTGGTTTTTTTCTAAAATACTTGAATTTTTTATGAATAGTAAAATACAATAATTTACAAAATAAGCTAAATACATAAATTATTGAGCCATGGACGATGTTATGATAATTTAATAACCCTTGGTTCAAAATAACATGACCTAATTACTATTTTTTGTCACAATAATAAATATTATTCATAGTCTTGAGAAAAAGTATTAAACTAATGATTAAAATAATGGGAAACCCCTCCTCTCCTCCACTATAAATACCACCCCTCTTTACCTCCTCTCCCCACACCTCCCAAGACTTTTGACTAGTATAAATTCTACTCAAATATATCCCTAATATCCTATACAATGTATAGTATCTCTTGGTCTCATAAAAATACCAAAACATCTCCCATAAACAGGATCTCAAGGAAGATATATTCAAGAGGTAAATTCCTCTTTTCATTTCTTTTATTTTCATTCAAGTTCCTTATTTATTTTTCTTTCCTCACCTAATTTCATCCAAATTTTATGATAACTCTATTAAAATAAATGTATTGGAATTTTTTATGATAATGGAGTAATTCATCATTCTCTTTTCCTCTCCTTTTATTCTAGGAATGAAAACCTCATCTGAGATGTGTTAATTCATCACATTCAAGGACGACAGGTTTTCAATTTCTATTATCATCTTTAATTCTGGTCATGAAACTATTTTTATAGTTGAACTAGAATATAATATATTCATTATTTCTTATTTAAGGTTCTCGAATATTTTGAACACATGATAATAATTTATAAATAAAAATGTGTTTGTTGTGAAAAACCCGCAAATTAACCCAAACGGTTATCATTAAAGTTTTATATAATGATTCATATTCACTCCAAATAACAAAATGAATTTTATAACCATGTAATATTCAATATTGTCACTAATAAAATATAACTCTAATTCTGGATAACCATTCTCACCTTACATGTTTATCCTTACATGTATATAAGTAAACCAATCATGAAAAACAAGGAAACAAACGCTCCAAAACAATGAAATCGAACTTCATAACGAATAAAAAAGGTCTTGAGTGAACTTAATAAGGATAAATTAAATTTATAATAGGTTATATAAATATTAATTAATGAATTTAATTTAGTTATATAGGATATTAAGATAATTTTAAGGACATCATTGGACTTAAGGTAAGGGATTCTACCTGGAGCTCCTTTATTCCTTCGGGTTTCTCTATCTTTTTTTCCACCCAAATGAAGTTATATTTTATTTTTATTTACATATTATAAATGATTTTTATATAATCCAAACTCATGTATAAATATCAATTCATCATTATATTTCATTTATATAAATGTTTTTAAGTTTTTCCCTCCTCAATACTTCCCAATAAGCAAACTCGTTTTAAGGGAACCTCCCCAATTCATACCATTTTTAAGTACACTATATAATCTATTTTTAAGCTGCCATTATTTTTATAAAATAACTATTTTTATTATTAAAACATTATTGTTTTACTTCTAGTTTTATATAAAATATTATTCCATTTTTTTTAATGACCATTGATAATTTTCTTTAACCGCGCTAAAATGTTTTAATTCTAAAGTTTCATAAGTACTCTTTTTATATGTTATTACTTAAATTTGACATCAATTTTCATAATATATTCCCATTATACTCTATTATTGTCCTTTATTGATCTAATTTAATTCTTTCGTGTACATTTTTATGATACTTTCTTTTGTTATGTCATATGAAATGATTATGATACCCAATTCATACCATGGGTAACCCTTATGTTTATGTATGGTCGATTATGTATGATTAGTTATGTGGAAAAAATATTCACGAACACATTAATATGGGGGTTCCTAGATATCAATCCAATTAATTGGGTAAAGTTGAGTCTCATGAGATGTTATGTTCAATGGTCTTGGCGGTTAGCCTTGACTCGTGATACCATGTGCAACAGTCGTGGTGGTTAACCTTGACTTGTGCTCCTCTATGTGCAACGAGCCTTGACTCATGATAATGTTATTTGTTATGTTTCTTCCACATTACTATGATTCCATGTTTATATGTTCCCATGTATATATGTTATGATTCCATATGTTCCATTCCTTTTTATATCATTATGTCATGCCTTCTAACCCATGTGATAAAGCTTTATTCTTATATTTATTCCCTTACTGGCCTTTTTAGCTCATACCTTTGTTCATGTTATTACCAGGTTATCATATAAAGATGTATGGGTATAATGGATTTTGGGATCTATTTTTGAATATTAAATAAATAAAAGTTTTATTTAGTCCCATGTTTTCATTTTTATGTACCTAGTCTTCCAAGACTCTAGACTTTACAATCCCTGGCTTGTAATATGATTCTTTATTATGCTTAAAATCATTCAATGATATGAGTAAAAGGGATAGGGTTTCTATAAAGATCTCATTTTGATAGGATGATAATTATTCTTAATGTCATAAAATTTTAGGAAGAATTTAATCCATAAATGAAATTCCCTATAAATAATGAAGTAAATAAAATATAATATCATCATATTATAGAATAAAAAAATCTTATAAAACTATATTCAAAGGGTAATCATTATGACTCACAAAAATAATTTGATTTAAGAAAACCCCTTACAACTATGTTATCTATTGAACTAAAAACTTATAAAGGGTATAACATAAGATATATTTTTAAATCCATTGAATTAAATGACAATTATATTAAAAATACATTCATGGGTAGAATATACACCACAAAATAAAAATAATTGGTGAATACGAATCATATTTCAATTGAGAAAATTTATATGAGTAAACCCTTTCCTTTAATATCAACTTATGGTAAGGTGATTTAATCTCAGGAATCATAAACATAACCGTTTTGATAACATATTCCAGTAACTTATTAATATCTATTACCATTTTTAATCTTTAATTATAATCATTGATTATACATTTATTAGTTATTTATAGTTAATTTTCATAATCAGATGTTAGCTATTTTGGGTTGTTTCGTGCATGCTTTAAAATGTTGATGTTGATTCCCATTATTTGATACCAAGTTCCTAATTAATATATTATAAAATTTACTAGAATATATTCTTTATAATTATTTATAATTTTCTAATTTCATTCAATGAGAGTTTTAGTCACGATTCATGATGATGAAATCATTGACGAGCTTATTTTGTTAAATTTTAACAAAAAAATGTATATTAATAATGAGTTAAATATTAATATAACCTTAATAATGATATAAATATAATTTTAATTTGTTAAATACATTATTATACTCATAAAAGTCGGTTTATGATGAAAAATAAATATGTCATTCCATGGAGGTAATACTCTGCATGTAAACACGAACAACATTTTTGTTTTCCAAAGAACGAAATAAAGGAAGAAAATATATTATATTTTCAGAATGTTAAACATGTTATAAATATCATATTTATTCATAAAATACCCATATATAACCATAAATTTAATTTATTTATGAAAAATGAATATTCCACTTCATGGATACGGTAGTCCACACGTACACACAAACAGCGTATTCATTTTTCTAAGGAGAAGGGAATGGTAGATAATAATCGTTACATTAAAATAATAACATTTAAATATACTAATGATACTTATTTTACAATTTTTTGATGTTATAATATACTTTTATGTTGAATAAAAAGTCTTAAATAAATATAAATGAGAATTGGCTATTTGAGAATTTTTACCCAACTCCTTGAAATAACTCCTTTACCAAGTGGATTAAGGCTTTGAGGGGTGGTAATTTGAGGATAAAAGAACCTATAAGATGTGTATAGGATTTTTTGGGATTTATTTTGGTAGATTTTTTCTAAACTAAGGGGATTTTTGGTGTTAGTATAAGTGGCGTGGTGAAAGGATCATTTTATAAGGGGAGGGGTGAAATTTTTTTAATAAGAGGTTCACTATTCAAGGAAAGTGTCTCCAAAAAAGTATAATAATGGAAAAGAAATGAGGTAAGGTAGATAGAACTCTAATACACACATTTTAATACACGTTTAAAATATATATATATATATATATTTTACCCTTAATTCAATGTTTACCATAATTTACTTTTACCATGACAACTCATTTTTCAACCTTGGTAAATTATTTTTATGTCAAAAAATTTAAAATTATTAGATAATTTGGATGTGTTGATCCAAAATATAAAAAACATCTTATAATATTAAAAATTTAATTTTAAAATAATAAACGTATAACACATTAAAAACAGTTTTAGAGAAAAATATCACGTAAGTTATAAAATGTCAAATACAGGTTTGTAAATTAAACATAATACTTTTAAATGTATAATTTAACTTATAAAAAATATTTTTTTCATGAAAATTTTTTCATAAAATTTTAAATAATACTTATATCTTAATGGTTTCATAAAATTCATTGTATTTAAAAAACAATATTTTTCACTATTCACCTAAAAATTAATCTTTTCAAAAAAAACCCAAAAATTCATCCTCATATAATATTATCAGGATGAATCAAAAATAAAATTTGTTTCATAAAATTAAAATCCTAAAATTTAAGAAATTATTTTTTAAATATAAATATAATGAAAAGTATTTTTAAAGGAAAATGACTTTAAATATTAATTTTTTTTATTCTTATTTCCTATCAATTACTTAATTAGTGTTAATATATTATTCAAATAAAAAATATCCATTTTTATTTAACTATAATAAATTTTTTTCCTTATAATAAATATTCATAATGTATAAAAATGAAATTTTTAGTGAAATATATTTTTAAGTATAAAATGATCATATTAGTTGTTTAACTATACTAATTGAATTTTATCAATGTGTTTGTATTAAAAATAAACTTTATTTTTATTTAAAACTCAAAATAAAAATTTATAAAATAAATGTGATATATATAAATAACTTAATACATTGATAATTACAAGTTTATACCATCTTAACTTATACTTATGTAACCCCTCAAGATCTTCATGTAAGGTCTAAGGATAAGATAAGATATGGTGGTAGTCGTGGGTGGTAGATCAGATAACATGGATCTCTAGGAAATTTCAAAGATCTTGAACTTATATTATAAATGATTTGTCTCAAATTTCAATTTTTGGAATTTAGCTTAGACTTGGTCTAAAGAAAACCCTATTGAAGCTACCTCCTTTACAAACGTGGATAAATGATCCTCATAAGAAATACTTCTACTCCTTGATTCCATTTCTTCTACTTTCTATATTGATTTAATAATATTGTTTCCTCTATTTATACCCAATAAATTAACAACTACATTATAATGGTCACATTATAATACTTATAATTTTCTCTTAATAACAAATATCATGGTTTATTTTTAGTTCAGTTTTGTGCAAAAAAAATCTATTCAAAATTTTATTTTAATTTATTCCAAAATATAGAGGTGTTTCATATGAGTGATTGGAATATGAAAAGGGAGGGGTGTTGGGTCTTAGTGTGGAGGGTATGAAGATAGCACAGAGAGGAGACAAGAATGGAGATATAGGAATAATGCTCTAGGTAAGATGGGGAATAAGGGGAGATAGAATGGGATAGGGAAGAAGGGGAGAGTGGATGAAGTAGTGGGAAAGCATGGGAGGGATACTACTACAAAGGGGTAGTAGGGGATCATTGTTTTTCTTATGATGAAGGGGAAAACTACTATTGTGATGGGTAAGGGAGATCAAGGGTAAATAGAGGAAAGATGTGTGGGGATGGAATTATGTAACAAGGGTATGAAATTAAATTAGAACTAATCTTAAGAGTTTATTAAAACATATTAAGTTGATTTTTTTAAAAGTACACTAAATAAACATTCAATACCAATTAAAAAATAAAACTAATGTTAAATTTTTTTTAAAAAAAATTATCATTTTAACATTGTCTTTTTATAACTACCATTAAAATTAATTTTTATGTCTACGCAACATAAAACATACATAAAAATATATCCTAAAAATTATTTTTTAAATATATTATATTTTTACATCAATTATTTAATAACTAATATTAAAAAAAATATTTTTGTAGGTTATTAAATAACCAACATAAAAAATTGACATAATAATTATGGTTTTTTAGTTATTATTCCTATGGTATCCTAATTCTATTAGTTTAACAAACCTAACACCTAAAACCTAGAGTAGGTGGTCACTTTATTACATTAGCACAAATACAAGTAGTTAAATCCTGAAGGACTGATCATTTTAATAGTTTTGGAAAACTAGATGCATACTTGATACCCATTTTACATTGGGTATAAAACATTAAACATAGTACTTGATAACATTCTTCATCCTTGAACTCGTTCAAAGGATTCTTCTTCATATCCTGAGGAAATAAAACAAAATAAGGGTGAGCTCAAATGATTAACAAGGCTTACATAAATTGGAATCTATCTTGAATAAATAATGCATAATGAATATGGAAAGGTAAATAACTAAAAACAAATTCCATTTAATCAATAAAATTTCTATCATGAGAAGATAAGTCATAATCATTATATAAATGTAAATAATTGGAAACAAATGAAATTTGAACAATAACTTGTGAACAATATAAATATATGGATAATATCATAGTGAAAATATCATGGATGATAATAACTAAATTCTTATATATTATCATTTCTCCAAAGTACCTATACCATCTGAGTCATCTAATTCTTCAAAACATGTTCTCAAGTGTCCATAATCTAGATAGACTCTTCATAGTATAATAAATCAAGTTTCAATTCTATATCTTCAGAAGTGAGAACATGTGTCTATTATAGTATGCACTTATTTAATAAAGATCTATGGAACACATCACGAACTTTAGAGATAATTGGTGGCATTTATAAATAGTAATACACAGCTCCAATTCTTTCTATAAACTTTAATGGTCTGATGTACATAGGTCTCAATTTACCTTTCTTACCAAACCTTATGACACCCTTCCATAGAGTTGCTTTTAGAAAGGAACGATCTCCCAATTGAAATTAAAAATTCTTTCTTAGATTATTAGAATAGATATTTTTTATATTTAGATGCGGGTTTGAATATTATTTACATTTTCCATTGTATCCTCTGCAATATATAGTCCTACAAGCTTATTTTCACCAACTTCATCCCAACAAGTTGGAGTATGACATCTTTTTTCATATAATGATTTATATGGATCCATTTGAATACTCTAATGTAATCTATTGTTATAGGAAAATTATACCAAAGGTAAATAATAATCCCACATACCTTTAAAGTCAAGTGAGTTCAATTTCAACATGTATTCTAATATTTAAATAGTTATTTTAGGTTGTTTATCAGTTTAGGATGGTAAGCGGTGCTCAAATAAAGCTTAGTATTAAGATATTTCAAAATAATTTTCTAAAATTTTAATTTAAATTGTGGATCATGATCAGAAATAATTGAAATAGGTTCACCATAAATCATTAAAACTTCATTAATATATATTCATGAAAGGTACTCCAGATGAATATATTCTATTATTGTAATGAAATGTGCAGATTTGGTGAGGCGATCAATTATAACCCATATCACATCATTCCTCATAAAAGTATTTGGTAGTCCTATGATTAATTCAATAATAATGTCTTCCCATTTCTCCATAGGTATATGAAAAAGTTTCATGACTCCTCTAGGATGTTGTCTCTCTACCTTTACTTGTTGAAAAACCAAGCATCTTGACACATAGTCAACAATCTCCTGATTTATATTATCCCACAAAAAATGTTCCTTCATATCCCTATAAATATTGGTACAACCAAGTTGTATAGATAAATTTAATATATGAGCGACATCCAATAGTTCCCATTTCATATCAAGTATTGATGGAATGCATAACCTCTTTAAAAATTTCAAAACACCATCTTCACGAAAAATTCCTTCCAATTTTCTATCATTAAGATATTTAATTTTATACTAAAAATTATCATTATCGTATTGAGAGATTTTTATCTTTTACAACAAATATGGTTTCAAAATTATTTTTAAAATTAGTGGTGTCTCTTCTTTATTAATAATTATCATATCCATATTTACTAAATCCATGAATATATGTTCTCTCTCAATCCTCATTTGGGTCGTAACTTCATGATATTTCATATTTAATGCATCTGCTACTATATTTTCTTTCCCTATGGTGTATTTTATTGATAAATCATAATACTTTAGCATATCGAGTCATTATATTTTCCTCTTATTGAGTTATTTTTGTGATAATATGTATTTTAAACTCTTATAATCCATATATATCTCACATATTTCACCATAGAGATAGTGTCTCCATATATTCATAGAAAATATTACATCTTCTAACTCAATGTCATGAGTTGGATAATTTTTTCATGAGTATTCAACTACCTTGATGCATATGCAATAATTTTATCATTTTTTATAAGTAAACAACCCACTCCTTTTTTCGATGAATCATTTTATATCAAAAACACATCATTTCCTAATGGTAGATTCAAAATCAAAACATTGAACAATCTCTTCTTAAATTATTAAAATCATTATTCATATTATTTTTTCTATATGAACTTAACCCCTTTACATGTGATCTTGGATAACAGAGTAGCAGATTAGGAAATATTTTGAATGAATCACTGATAATAACATACCAAGCCAATGAAACTATGTGTCGTTGTTATGTTTGTTGGTATAGAACATTCTTGGATTTCCTTTTTCTTTACAAGAACTACTAAGATTCCATACTTAGAGATAATATGGCCAAGAAAAGAAACTTTCTGAATCCAGAATCCACACATTCTAAATTTTCTATATAGTTATTTTCTTCTAAGATAATCAAGGGTGATGTTTAAGTTATTCTTGTTATCCTAAGAGTTTTTAGAGTACACAAATATATCATCAATAAATACCACCACAAAATCACCAAGATATTCCATGAATACTCTATTCATTAGATCCATGAAAACATAGGGTTCATTAGTGAGTCCATATGGAATTAATGTAAACTTATAATGTTCCTACCTTGTTCGAAATGTTGTCTTTAGAATATTTCCTTCTTATTCATAATTTATGATACCCAGAACAAAGGTCAATCTTTGAAAAATATTGATCTATGTACATTTGATTGAATAATCATCAATGTAAGGAATAGGATAATTATTCTTTACTGTAATAGCATGAATCTCCCTATAGTTAATACACAACTTCATAGATCCATATTCCTTTTTAATGAAAAGAATAGGGGATCCCAAAGTTGAAACACTATGATGTATAAATCCCTTACTATAAAACTCCTCTATTTATTTATTCAACTACACTAATTTTATAGTATCCATTCTTTAGGGAGTTTTTGATATAGGTTTTTCATTAAGTATTAAATCAATAGAAAACTCAAATTCGTGCTCTAGTGGATGTCCAGATAATTCCTTAAGAAATACATCAATGTATTCTTATATAATAAGTACATCCTCAATTAGAATATTAAATTTTCCATATTTCTTCTCTTCATATCCAAGAATCTCATTCATCATAACTATTTTAGGTAGATATTGACATGACAAAGATGATGAAGTATCTTTACTAAAGATAAGTAATTCCATGCCTTCATCATGAATCTTGATTTCATTTTATTTAAAATAAATTTTTGCATCATACTTTGAAATTAAATAAATACCAAGGATTATATTAAATTCAACCATATGTATTACAATAAGTTCAGAAAATAGAGCATGTGTCTATTTCATAATCAGGACTGCCTGACACATCCTTATTTTGGAGAGAATTCCACTAGGATTTTTGACTAAATATCCCTTCTTAAAGTGTAAAGAAAATATCAATTTTTCTTATAAAACATGGAAGTTATAAAAGATTGTGTGGATCCAAAATCAAATAATTAATTGGAAAAACTTGTGTCAATGATTAAAGTAGCTTCCAAAATATAATTAGGGACTTCAACTTTAGTTGTAGTGATCACATACACTTGGAATTCTCCCCTCAACTGCTTCTATGGTATATTCCCTTAGAACTTGGGACATTGGTTTGAATAATACCCCATTTATTTTCATTTTAAGTATTGTATATCATTGGTCTTTTTCTTCCCCTTTAATTTATGATATGGATGTCCCTTTTCTCTACACTTGTAATACACTCTTATGCCCTTCAAAAATTTCCCTAGATGTTTCTTCCCAAAATTTTCACAAGATTGAAATAGTTGTATTACCTTTTTCTTATTTGGGGATTTACCTTTCTCATGGTTCTCATCCTACCTCTTCTTATCTTGATTTCCCTTGAATATATAAGATATATAAAATTCCTTATTTGTTTTGATGGAACATAATGTTATTTCATTGTATGATGAAAATTTTTGGGAAACTCATTCCCTTAATAGGTTTGGATTAAAGTCTTAAAATACCTGATCAATATTGCTCTTTGGATTATGTATATAGTCTATAGAATTATTTTATAGTATTGTAAAGGTATCCTCAAACTAGGGAACACTTTATTCCTCCTTTTACTTTAAGTTGGGAAACTTTATCTTCATTTCAGGTCATTGTTCATAAGGGAAGTATGTATTGAATAATATTACTTTAAAATATATTAATTCCATATATTCTATTTCTTCTTCTTCCTTATTATTCTAGATCAATGACCACAATTGATCTTCAACACCTCTAAGATAATAAACTTTTGGTGTAACATTTTACCTTTCATTGCATCCTAAGGCAAGAAATATATTTTCAATAGACTTGATACATTTCTCAGCGACCACTGGACTAGTAGTTACACTAAAAGATGGTGGATCTTGTCCCATAAAATGATCCAATATAGGTGTAACATCTCATATAAAATCATTTTTATTCATATTTTCAAGGTTATTAGACATAATCTATTTTAGTTACCCTAATATAACCATGATTAGTTCTAATGCCGATTTTATTGTCTTTCTTAGAAATAAAATACCTACATTGACCACGAGTATTTATTATCTTTATTACATTAGGTACTATTAATAAATAATTTCATGCACTGAGTTAGCTCAAAATTATCATGAATACTGTGCCAAGAAATAAAATCCCACTAATGGTAAAAATTATCAAATACTATCATAGATCTCATGTTAGTTATGTTTATTTTAAAATCTAGTTCCCAAGGTTTCTACTAAAATTTCCACTGATACCAACTATAACAATCCCTACTCTAAAATCCTAAAGTTAGCGGTCACTTTATTACATTGGAACAAATACAAGTAGTCAAATCTCGAAGGACTAATCAATTTAGTAGTTTTAGAAAACTAGATACATGCATTATACCCATTTTTCGTTGGGTATAAAACATAAAACATAGTAATTGAAAACATTTGTAATCCTTAAACTCGTTCAAAGGATTATTTTTAATATCCTAGGAAAATAAAACAAAATTAGGGTGATCTTAAATGCTCAGTAAGGGTTACATATAGCGGAATATTTAGTTAATCAATAATACATAATCAATATGGCATGTTAAATAACTGAACAAACATTAAATTTAATCAATAACTTATCTATGATGATAATATAAGTCATAATAATTATGAAAATTTAAATAATTGGAAAAAATCCATTTAATCAATAACTTCTACACAATCTGAATCCATAGATAATAACATAGTGAAAATATCATGGATGATAATAAGTAAATTCTTAATGATGGAAATGATTAATATTGGATGCCATGATCTCATACATAATTATATCTATACTTTCAAGACCTTTCACAATACAATTTAATCAATATGGGTAAAACCCCATTTAATTTGTTAAATTTATTTGTCTCATGAGACATACAAATGCATCAAGGGGATATATAATTTTTGTCCCCAACCATCACCGTACGTCCAATACATTCCTCATATATTGAAATGATCTATTTAATTCATGAATCAATATTCCTTATAAAAAATCCATATTGATTAAAATATGTAGATTTAACATTATTTATCTAGTTATTAAAATTACTTTCAAAGTAATCAGTGTATGTAAAAATGGTATAAGACTTAGGTAATAATAATATCCATGATACAATAAATTTGGATATTTAAGATAAATTAAATTTTCAATGAATTTTGATCATAAATAAATCAAATGGATATTATATTCACCATATAAAATAAATTAGGTTCATAATATTAAAATATGGATCAATGAAGTGAAATTGAGATGAGTTCCCTTAACTCACACTTTCCTTTAGTTGTGCATACTCTAACCTCATGTTTAATGGTTTAAAGAAAGTTATTAATTTATTCCATAACGATATTAATATTTATAATATCTTATATTATCCTTTTATAACATCTTACCACCCGTTAATTAATAATATTTCATTATTTTTACTAATTAGGGGAATTTCTGGTTCTTTTGAATATAATATATATCCATAATTTATAGAATTATATTAATTTTATCAATATAATATTTAATCATGAAATAATTTTTTATAACCATTCTTGAATGTTAACCCTTGAAAATGAATCGCATCACGTTGTGGAGACGGTTGGTCGTACAAACGCATGAGCGACGATATCATTCTATTAATGGGTGAAAAGGTAAGGGAGTAGATGATATATTAATTATATAGAACTAATATATTATAATATTTATTATATATATTAAAATTTTCCATCATTATAACCATCCAAGTGAAATGGGGATGAAAAACTAAGTACACCTCTATGTGGAGACGGTAAGTCGTACGTATGCAGGAGCGATGTTTTCACTTTTTATAGGATGGAAAAGATATGGAATATAGATGTTACATAATCATAACTACATATCATTACATTTATTATGATTTATTTATTATTTTAGGATGTGTATAACATATTAATAGGAGGTATAATAATAAAAAAATTTGAAAGTGTCAGTAAAGATGATTACCTCTTCTACGAAGGGTCTCCTTTATAACTTCTCTTAAGGGATGAAAGGTAGGTATTTTGGAAAGAAAATTATAAGGCCTCAGCCTTAAACCTTACTTAATCTTGAGTTATTACAAGATTACACATTGAGGATCTTTTCGGGTTTAGAGTTTTAGAGAATTAGATCATAAAACTTGCATTACATTCCACTTATAAACAAAGTGGTTACATAAAGATAGTATTCTTCATTCCCATCAATGGAAACACATTTAAAATAAAACACGGATTATTTATTGACACATCCTTGACTCTATCATCTTATCATGTACCTTTCCCTTGACCTGTGAAAACATTTCAAAAACTTGGGATGAGCATAAAAACTCAGTATGGGTTATAAAAAAAACATGGAAAGGAAACATGAGTTCATATATACATAATAATGAAATCATACTTTACCCATAAAACATAGGCACTTTAACATACCTCATAAAATCATGAATAAATCATATAAATCATAATACATAAAGGTAACTTGAGGCATTCATAACATTCTTACGTAGGGAGTAACCCTCTTGGTTACGTTTGGAATACCCATCACAGTATATTCCCTAAAATCTCTTCGGAGAAACCTTAATGTTTCACTCCTTCGCGTTACCCAATGCATTGGAGAGCTATAACGGGCTCATCCGCCCTTAGTTTATCACGGAACCACCCGTCTTCATAATAATTCCCAAGAACCATAACATAATCATATCACATAAAACATGCATAAAGGAAACATAAAATTTCTACATTTCAATCACAAGATATCAATACAACACATTGATATAAAAACATTATGAAAACCATTTTCAATACTAAAATAAAAGAAAAGTAAAACATGGTATTTATTTTTCTTTTAAAAAAGAAGGTATGGCTTGTAGAGGAAGCCGAAACTCAAATAACGGTCACGACGGCGGAGAAGTCGTTGTCGTCGCATACGTACGACAAAAACATTCCCTTTTTTTGTTTAGTAAACGCTTCGTATAAAAAAGATTCCTTTTGAATAAACGTAAAAGTCAAAGGGGTTTATACACCGTATAAAAGAAAGTTGTGTATAAAATAAAATATGCCTCAACGAAAGGAGATTGAGACGAAGTCCCATACCTCGTATCCGACTTGACCCGACCATTCTTTAATCTCCTGAATAATAAACTTGAGTTAATCTCTACTTGATTATGAATCTTTTTCAAGTTCATTATTCCTTTTATACCATGTTATGAACATCATGTAATCAGTTAAGTTAATAATGTTTATTTTGTCGGTATTTGGTTCTTAAGTCAAAAATAGTCTTCTTACACTTACATGTTGTTAATTTGGTCAAAGGTTAATTATATCCAGAATGGTATTCATGATGTAGATATCATATATGTCATATATATCCAGTACATACATGCATTTATAATATTACATAATCATTTAGAGGTAAGAAATGAAATGCACCGTTCATGGAGACGGTAAGCCGTACGTACGCATGAATGCTACTTTCATTTCTATTTCGTATTTTATAGAATGGAATCATAATGATATAAAGGTATATTATAATTCCATTATAATATCATATCTAATATCATAGTTCCATCCTTTATATGTCCCACATATGGTATTTAACGAATCAAATCACTTTGAGGGGGCGGTAGTCCGCACTTCCTAAAATGAAGATATCGTGTTTACCCACAATGGAAACCATAAAGGTATGTCCAAAATGAAAAAAACAGAAGTTTAAGGAAAACATAAACATATTATATATCATATATAAAAATAGTGACATCATAATGGCCACCTTTGAAGGTGTTAAATGAGTATTGAACAATCATCGTTTCGGGAGGCAGAATTTCGCCATCCACGGAAACCGTATGTTCTTTAACCATTTGATGTAGTTGTGTGAGAGTTTAGCTCTAATAAATCTTATAACAACATCCTAGTATATTGAATATACTGGTGTTGTTACAAAAGAAGTAAATAAAAAGAGTTTAGGGGGGTTGGAGAAGCAAAATAAAACAAATGAACATGAGAGAATGAATTACCTTTAAAAGTGTAACTCCTTTTGAGTTGAGCCTAAAGGCTTCCTTTGAAAGGATTCTGCCCAAAGGGAATCCTCTAGGATGAGGAGAGGGATTTGGAGAGAGCAAATGGGCAAGGGTTGGCTGAGCCAAAGGCTTGAAGAGTGTGTGAAATGAGGTAGAGGTGGGGGCCTTTTATAAGAGGAGAGGAGGGGCACTTTTGGAAAGTAAAGAAATATTACATTATTTGAAAATGTGTTTCGGTTTTAAAAGGTCCCACATTGATATAATTCGTGGATAAGGTGATAAGGGTTCGAAATCCACTCATCCAATTGGTTTTGGACATGTGTAGTTCATAGATGTTACATTATCTTTCTATTTTATTTAAATCGTCAAATAATGATGTCATTGCTGCATCATTATTATGTCATAAATAATTAAATTTATTTAATGTCTAAAAATTATAAAAAAAATACTATTATATAGGAAATCGTTTTAGCTTTCCAATGAATATTTATAATAAAATTTTGGACTTGTATAACCCCACTTAAAATTGTTTTCGTAAAACATATTATGTTTGTGTCATTTTCCCTTTAACATTAAATAAAAAGTAATTTATGTCATTTCCCAACAAAAGTGGATCCATGGGGTCCCCAAGTTGACCCATGGAATTTCATGGTCGGCCATGACAAAACCAATGAGGTTGGGACATGTGTCTAGGTCATTTCATTTTATTAAAGTATTATTTATACCTTAAACTACCCTAATTACCACTAATCGTGATTAAGAACTTAATAAGTTACTATTCACCAAAAAATTATTATAATCTCATTGAACCACATTTTACATACTAATGACAACCATGTATGTCGGATTTTCAAAATTCAATACACATTAGTGGTAAACTTTAATTTAATTGAAAAATCAGTTTGCTTGATTATCACTTAGTGGTTTCACTATTCATCAAAAATTGAAGTTTTTCAGAAAATTACCAAAAATTCACCCTAAGCTATATTTGATATTCCGAATTAAAAAATGAATTCCATTTTACAAAATTCAAATCATATAAGTCACATTAATAAATTCAATAATTAATTCCCGCTGCCAGAGCAAATAGCATGTTTTTATGGAACAATAAGTATCAAAAGATTGACACCAGTTTAAGTCCAATTCCAAAGTGAAATTGATTCCAATGACCACCATTGGATTAAATGGTAAAAATATATTCATATTACACATTAATACCAATTCAAAAGATAATCTAATCATATAAATAAATTAGATTAAAAATCAGTTTTGATGTAAAATGCAGTATTTTTCACTATTCATTAAAAAATGAACATTGTCAGAAAAATACCAAAAATTCCCACAAAGTAAATTTTGATGTCCCAAACATAAAGAATAAGTTTATTTTGACAAACATAGTTTATAAAATTGTCAAAATATAGATTCAAAAATGGTTTTCCATCAAAAGGCACTAAAACAATCTTTTAAGAATATTAGTGTATTCCATGCATAAGATTGTATTTATTTTCATTTTAATCCTCTATAACACTATCTTAATCATTAATAGACATAGATAAAAATATCTATTATTCATTACTTACTTGGGATGTTACATCCTTCCCCCCTTTAGAAAATTGCGTCCCCGCAATTTATTTACTTATCAAATAAATGGGGGTACTTATCCCTCATTGCATTTTCAGATTCCCATGTTGCCTCTTCAATCATGTGGTTTTTCCACAAAACCTTTACCTGCTTAATCACCTTATTCTGTAACACTTGCTCCCTGTTGTCAAGAATCTGGACCGGTTGTTCCTCATAAGATAGGTTCTCTTCTAGCTGAACTACCTCTGGACTCAAAACATGAGATGGATCTGGCATATACTTTCTCAACATCGAAACGTGAAAAACATTGTGTACCTGAGATAAACTCGGAGGTAAAGCCACTCGGTATGCAACTGATCCAACTCTCTCCATAATTTCATATGGTCCAATGAACCTTGGACTCAACTTTCCTTTCTTACCAAATCTCATCACACTTTTCCAAGGAGAAACCTTGAGAAAAACATGATCACCTACCTCGAAAGATAGATCCTTCCTCCGGTTATCCGCATAACTCTTCTGCCTGCTCTGAGCTGTTCTCATGTGTTTCTGAATCAGCTGAACTTTTTCTTCCATCTCTTCTACCAATTCTGGTCCCATCAACTTCCTTTCACCCACTTAATCCTAGAAAGCTGGAGTTCGTCACCGCTTCCCATATAATGCCTGAAATGGTGCCATTTGTATACTAGAATGAAAACTGTTGTTATATGAAAACTCAACCAAAGAAAGATGTTGGTCCCAACTTCCCTGATAATCCATAGAACAAGCTCGTAGCATATCCTCCAATGTCTGAATTGTTCGTTCTGACTGCCCATCTGATTGAGGATGAAAAGCTGTACTAAAATTTAATTCAGTACCCAACGACTTCTGAAGGCCTTTCCAAAAGTTAGAAGTAAACCTGGGATCACGATCCGATACAATGGAGAGAGGAACTCCATGTAACCTGACTATCTCTTTAAGATACAAACGTGAAAGTTGATCAAGAGAGAAAGTATCTCGTATAGCAAGGAAATGAGTAGATTTGGTCAAGCGATCAACAATAACCCAGATTGCATTATTACCTCGAGATGTCTTCGGTAATCCAACAACAAAGTCCATGGATATATTCTCCCATTTCCACTCTGGCACTGGTAAAGGCTGAAGCATCCCTTTCGGTAACTGCCGCTCTACTTTAACCTGCTGATAAGTCAAACACTTCACAGTAAAATCAGTAATGTCTCTTTTCATTCCATCCCACCAGTAATACTCCCACATATCTCTATACATCTTAGTACTGCCCGGATGAACTGAAAACGGAGAACTATGAGCTTCACATAACAGCTCTCTCTTCAACTGTGAATCACAAGGCACAAAAAATCTCTTCCCAAATCTCAAAACACAATCACTATCAATGTTGAATTCAGGCAACTTACCTTTCTAAACCAGCTCTACCTTTTTCTGCAACTCACTGTCTTGCTTCTGTGCTTGCTTGATTCTATCTGATAGAGAAGATCTCACTGATACCTGAAACAAAACAGAAGGACTTCCTGCACCAACAACTTCTATGCCAAAGTTCATCAAATCGTTAACCAAAGGATCACGTTCCAAACGCAACATTGTTAATGAAGCATTACTTTTTCGACTCAAAGCATCAGCCACTTTATTTGCTTTTCCCGGATGATAATGAATTGTACAATCATAATCCTTGATTAATTCCAGCCATCTCCTCTATCTCATGTTTAACTCTTTCTGAGTGAATATATACTTTAAACTTTTGTGATCGGTATATATTTAACACTTTACTCCATACAAATGATGCCTCCAAATTTTTAAAACAAAAACAACAGCAGCTAATTCCAAATCATGTGTAGGGTAATTTACCTCATGAGTTTTCAACTGTCGTGAAGCATAAGCAATTACCTGATCATTCTGCATTAGAACGCAACCAAGTCCTTTCAATGAAGCATCACTGTATATAATAAACTCACCATTCCTGGAAGGTAGTGCCAAAACTGGAGCATTCACCAATCTTCTTTTCAATTCCTAAAAACAATCATCACATTCTTTTGTCCAGATAAACTTAACACCCTTCCGAGTTAGCTTAGTCATTGGACTAGATAACCGTGAAAAATTTCTAACAAACCTTCGGTAATAGCCCGCCAAACCAAGGAAGCTACGAATCTCGGTTACATTTGTGGGTCTTGGCCATTCTTCCACAACTTTTGTTTTTGCAGGATCAACAGTTATTCCATCTTTAGAAACAATGTGACCAAGGAAAGAAATTTTTTGCAACCAAAACTCACACTTGCTGAATTTCCCATACAATTTCTTTTCTTTTAAGGTTTGCAAGATAACCCTTAAATGTTTTTCATGCTCCTCTTTACTTTTAGAAAACACCAAAATATCATCAATGAAAACCACCACAAACTTATCCAAGAACTCATGGAAAATTCTATTCATTAAGTCCATGAATACAGCAGATGCATTGGTTAGCCCAAAAGGCATTACTACAAATTCATAATGGCCATATCTCGTACGGAACGCGGTCTTCGGAATATCTGCCTCCTTTACCTTCAGCTGATGGTACCCCGATCTCAAGTCAATCTTGGAAAAAAACTAAGCTCCCTGGAGCTGATCAAACAAATCATCGATATGAGGCAAAGGATATTTTTTCTTAACAGTGATATTATTCAAGGCTCTATAATCAATGCAAAGTCTCATAGAACCATCTTTCTTTTTAACAAATAAAACAGGAGCACCCCATGGTGATGTGCTAGGTCTAATGAAACCTTTCTCTAATAAATCTTGCAATTGCTCCTTCAACTCTAAAAGTTCAATTTGTGCCATTCGATAAGGGGGTTTTGAAATTGGCTTAGCATCAGGAACTAAGTCAACAGTAAACTCAACTTCCCGATCTGGTATTATTCCAGGCAACTCATCAGGAAAAACATCAGGATACTCATTTACCACTGGCACATCATTAATCTGAACAGTTCCTTTATTTTCAACGACGTGTGCAAGGTAACATTCATTTCCATCTTTTACAAGTTTCTCGGCCTCTTGATATGTTATCAAAAGTAAGGGTTCATTCTTGTAAACAAACTGAACGTCTTTCTGAAAAGAAACTTCTTTAGCTCTACAGTCAATCTTAGCATGGTAGATAGAGAGCCAATCCATACCCAGGATAACATCAAACTCTACTAGAGGTAAAACAATAAGGTTTGCAAGTAGGTTCTTTCCACAGATAAGGATAGGAAGATTCTTATAAATTCTTTTTGCCTCGACACTTCCCCCAGGTGTTTTTACCAAAAGTTCAGGAGTCATTTCTTGAGATGGTATTCCTATTTTACTAGAAAAGGTTTCAGAGATGAAAGAATGTGTAGACCCCGAATCAAACAACACACTGGCATAATCTGAAAAAACAAACATAGTACCTGATACAACTTCATTTGATGGCCCGACATCTACTGAAGTAGTTGCAAAGGATTTCACCACCCCTTTCTGCTTGTAGTCTAACTGCTTCCCATCACTCAAGCTCCTTGTCGGACACTCGTTTGCATAGTGACCCATCTCATTGCACTTATAACACTTCACTAACTGTAAATCAATTTTTTTCTTACCTTCACTTTGATCCTTTTCAGTGCAATCACGAGCCTTATGTCCCATCTTACCACATCGGTAGCACTTCCCAGAATTCAGAAGACATTCCCCAGCATGCCTTTTGCCACATTTATCACAAACTGGAAACTTAGTTCTCTTACCATCAGACTTTTTTGAAGAATTCTTACCTTTCTCCTGCCACCTCGGTCTCTTCTTCTGCTGGTTGTTATAGAAAACTTGGTCATCGGCAAACTCCATTTCTACCTTCTCAGCACATCGAACAAGCTTTTCATAACTTTTAAACTCACGAGAAGCTAATGCCCTTTGATATTTTTGGGTTTAATCCTGAGTAAAAACGATTTATTTTACTATCAAGGTCCCGGATAAAATTTGGAGCATACTTTGCCAATCGAGTGAACCTTTCTTCATAGGCAGCCACTGAGTCTTCCTCTTGCCTCAATTCCAAGAATTGCTTCTCCATCCTAAGTTGAACAGCCTTAGGAAAATACTTCTCAAGAAAAATACCTTTGAATTCATCCCAGTCAAGAGCATCAATCTCATCGGCATCCCTGATATTTTTAACCATAGACCACCACTGATCTGCTTCTCCCTCTAAATGGTAAATAGCAAGACTAACCTTTTGATTGTCTGAACACCCCATGACATCAAAAATCTTCTCCAGTGCTTTAATCCACCCTTCAGCTAGCACAAGGTCAGATGATCCTATGAATGATGGTGGATGTTGCCTCATGAAATGTTCCACCACTAACATGTTCCTCTGCGGTTGATCTGGATGATCTCGTGCATGGATACCACCGCCATTTATCGCTTGAGTCAACTGCGCCATTACTGCAACAAACTGTTCAGTTCCAATTCCGACCATCTCAGGATGCTGATTCGGAAGGTTATTTCCTTCTGTATGCCTTCCTAGCACGGCTTCCCTGTTTCCTCTGCGGAACACAACTCTGAACAATCATGTCTTCGATGAAGCAACATGGTAATCTTTAAATGCTATATCATTTCGAAAAAAAATATTTTTGGATAATCATTTAATAGAATTCTAACTCCTAAAGTTATCTAAACCGAACTTTGATACCAACTATAAGGCCCCAGCCTTAAACCTTACTTAATCTTGAGTTATTACAAGATTACACATTGAGGATCTTTTCAGGTTTAGAGTTTTAGAGAATTAGATCATAAAACTTGCATTACATTCCACATATAAACAAAGTGGTTACATAAATATAGTATTCTTCATTCCCATCAATGGAAACACATTTAAAATAAAACATGGATTATTTCTTGACACATCCTTGACTCTATCAACTTATCATGTACCTTTCCTTTGACCTGTGAAAAACATTTCAAAAACTTGGGATGAGCATAAAAACTCAGTATGGGTTATAAAAAAAACATGGAAAGGAAACATGAGTTCATATATACATAAGAATGAAATCATACTTTACCCATAAAACATAGGCACTTTAACATACCTCATAAAATCATGAATAAATCATAGAAATCATAATACATAAAGGTAACTTGAGGCATTCATAACATTCTTACGTAGGGAGTAACCCTCTTGGTTACGTTTGGAATACCCATCACAGTATATTCCCTAAAATGTCTTCGGAGAAACCTTAACGTTTCACTCCTTCGCGTTACCCAATGCATTGGAGAGCTATAACGGGCTCACCCGCCCTTAGTTTATCACGGAACCACCCGTCTTCATAATAATGCCCAAGAACCATAACATAATCATATCACATAAAACATGCATAAAGGAAACATAAAATTTCCACATTTCAATCACGAGATATCAATACAAAACATTGATATAAAAACATTATGAAAACCATTTTCAATACTAAAATAAAAGAAAAGTAAAACATGGTATTTATTTTTCTTTTCAAAAAGAAGGTATGGCTTGTAGAGGAATCCGAAACTCAAATAACGGTCACGACGGCGGAGAAGTCGTTGCCGCCGCATACGTACGACAAAAACATTCCCTTTTTTCGTTTAGTAAACGCTTCGTATAAAAAATATACCTTTTGAATAAACATAAAAGTCAAAGGGGTTTATACACCGTATAAAAGAAAGTTGTGTATAAAATAAAATATGCCTCAACGAAAGGAGATTGAGACGAAGTCCCATACCTCGTATCCAACTTGACCCGACCGTTATTTAATCTCCTGAATAATAAACTTGAGTTAATCTCTACTTGATTATGAATCTTTTTCAAGTTCATTATTCCTTTTATACCATGTTATGAACATCATGTAATCAGTTAAGTTAATAATGTTCATTTTGTCGGTATTTGGTTCTTAAGTCAAAAATAGTCTTCTTACACTTACATGTTGTTAATTTGGTCAAAGGTTCATTATATCCAGAATGGTATTCATGATGTAGATATCATATATGTCATATATATCCAGTACATACATTCATTTATAATATTACATAATCATTTAGAGGTAAGAAATGAAATGCACCGTTCATGGAGACGGTAAGCAGTACGTACGCATGAACGCTACTTTCATTTCTATTTCGTATTTTATAGAATGGAATCATAATGATATAAAGGTATATTATAATTCCAGTATAATATCATATATAATATCATAGTTCCATCCTTTATATGTCCCATATATGGTATTTAATGAATCAAATCACTTTGAGGGGGCGGTAGTCCGCACTTCCTAAAATGAAGATATCGTGTTTACCCACAATGGAAACCATAAAGGTATGTCCAAAATGAAAAAAAACATAAGCTTAAGGAAAACATAAACATATTATATATCATATATAAAAATAGTGACATCATAATGGCCACATTTGAAGGTGTTAAATGAGTATTGAACAATCATCGTTTCGGGAGGCAGAATTTCGCCATCCACGGAAACCGTATGTTCTTTAACCATTTGATGTAGTTGTGTGAGAGTGTAGCTCGAATAAATCTTATAAAAACATCCTAGTATATTGAAGATACTGGTGTTGTTACAAAATAAGTAAATAAAAAGAGTTTAGGGGGGTTGGAGAAGCAAAATAAAACAAATGAACATGAGAGAATGAATTACCTTTAAAAGTGTAACTCCTTTTGAGTTGAGCCTAAAGGCTTCCTTTGAAAGGATTCTGCCCAAATGGAATCCTCTAGGATGAGGAGAGGGATTTGGAGAGAGAAAATGGGCAGGGTTTGGCCGAGCCAAAGGCTTTAAGAGTGTGTGAAATGAGGTAGAGGTGGGGGCCTTTTATAAGAGTAGAGGAGGGGCACTTTTGGAAAGTAAAGAAATATTACATTATTTGAAAATGTGTTTCGGTTTTAAAAGGTCCCACATTCATAGAATTCGTGGATAAGGCGATAAGGGTTCTAAATCCACTCATCCAATTGGTTTTGGACATGTTTAGTTCATAGATTTTACATTATCTTTCTATTTTATTTAAATCGTCAAATAATGATGTCATCGCTGCATCATTATTATGTCATAAATAATTAAATTTATTTAATGTCTAAAAATTATAAAAAAACTACTATTATATATGAAATCTTTTTATCTTTCCAATTAATATTTATAATCAAATTTTGGACTTTTATAACCCCACTTAAAAATTGTTTTCGTAAAACATATTATGTTTGTGTCATTTTCCCTTTAACATTAAATAAAAAGTAATTTATGTCATTTCCCAACAAAAGTGGATCCATGGGGTCCCCAAGTTGACCCATGGCATTTCATGGTCGGACATGACACAACCAATGAGGTTGGGACATGTGTATAGGTCATTTCATTTTATTAAAGTATTATTTATACCTTAAACTACCCTAATTACCACTAATCGTGATTAAGAACTTAATAAGTTACTATTCACCAAAAAATTATTATAATGTCATTGAACCACATTTTACATACTAATGACAACCATGTATGTCGGATTTTCAAAATTCAATACACATTAGTGGTAAACTTTCATTTAACTGAAAAATCAGTTTGCTTGATTATCACTTAGTGGTTTCACTATTCATCAAAAATTGAAGTTTTTCAGAAAATTACCAAAAATTCACCCTAAGATATATTTGATATTCCGAATTCAAAAATGAAGTCCATTTTACAAAATTCAAATCATATAAGTCACATTAATTAATTCAATAATTAATTCCCGCTGTCAGAGCAAATAGCGTGTTTTTATGGAACAATAAGTATCAAAAGATTGACACCAGTTTAAGTCCAATTCCAAAGTGAAATTGATTCCAATGACCACCATTGGATTAAATGGTAAAAATATATTCATATTACACATTAATACCAATTCAAAAGATAATCTAATCATATAAATAAATTAGATTAAAAAGCAGTTTTGATGTAAAATGCAGTATTTTTCACTATTCATTAAAAAATGAACATTGTCAGAAAAATACCAAAAATTCCCACAAAGTAAATTTTGATGTCCCAAACATAAAGAATAAGTTTATTTTGACAAAAATAGTTTATAAAATTGTCAAAATATAGATTCAAAAATGGTTTGCCATCAAAAGGCACTAAAACAATCTTTTAAGAATATTAGTGCATTCCATGCATAAGATTGTATTTATTTTCATTTTAAGCCTCTATAACACTATCTTAATCATTACTAGACATAGATAAAAATATCTATTATTCATTACTTACTTGGGATGTTACAAAAATTACCTCTATAACTTTGATAATTATGTTAAGAAGACAAATTGTTATATTTTTGTCAAGATATATGTCTCAAATTGTAGTTAATAATTGAGATAAGGGATGTACTTTTATAAGAGAGGGGAAGGACTCAATTGGAATTTCTTAAAAGTTCAAAATATAATAATTTCTTTCTCAATCAAAATGGATAAAAATGGAAAATAAATTCACATGGGATGATATTTTAGACCATATATTATCTTAGTTTTTCGTATTTATATATTTATTATTTTTAAATAATTCAATAAATTATTAAGTACATAAAATATAATTATTGTCAATTTTGATATTATTCATTACTTTGAAGTTAAAGACATTAATACAACAAGTAAAATTCAAAAAAAACTATTTAATTATATCATAAACATGTAATTTTTAACTATATAATTCATTAATAACCATAAATATCTCAATTTGTGTTACGTTTAATATTTTTAATATCATTTATTTTATTATTCTATTAATTAAATAATTTTTCCAGTAGTGTTGTGTAAGAATTTAAGTTAATTATTTCTTTACTAAAAATTAAAAAAAAATCCACGATGAATATAAATATTTTTTATTTAAAAATACAATTTATATTCAAACATATACTTTTTTACCCAATATTAAAAAAAATATAATTATTAAGAACTAGATTGCAACATGATTGACTTTTCTTGAAATAGAATACTATAAAGTTCATGATCTCATCCAAATGGACAAAAGATTATATATAAAAGAATCATGGATGATTATAGACGACATTTAATCTTCCAATAATATCATGTAAGGATTTAGGCTTATTTTATAGTCCTTATCATTTTATTTTTAAACTAAATTACTTGATTTACCCGTACGGTGGTAATAAAATTACTATAGTTATTGTTTATAATGATAGAAAATAAAAGGGTACTATTTACCAAATTTGGACCCAATGATTCTAAATATGTAAAAATAATAATCAAATCACTTAAGTGGCATAATTTAATTTAAAATTAATCCCACAAAAAAAACATTTTTCTTGAAAAATGTGTTTTTAAGCCCAAAAATGTACTTATACCAAAATAAGGTATAAGTATGATTAAAATGTAATTAATTAGATTATATATAACAAAATAGTACTTAATTTACTTTTATATCAAATTAAAATAAGATAGATACTTTTTAATATAATTAAAAAATAGATTTATAAAAATCGATATTTTTCACTATTCACTAAAAAATTAATCTTTTCAAAAAAATCAAAAATTTATCTTAAGATAATTTTAACTTGATGAGTTCTAAAATAAAATTATTTTTTAAAATAAATTTTATAACATTTCCAATAATTAATTATAATATTCACTCATAAAAAAATAAAAATTAATTTTGAAGAAAAAGTATTTTTGAAGCATAACATTACTGAAATTTGAGTAGCATTAGTAAATGAATTTGTATTGAGTTATTACATTATATATACTTTATAATTCAGTTAATAATATTCATACCATATAATTTAATAGATAGGTTATAATTTTTATATTTAGATATTATTATTTTAGGGTTCATTTAGGCTTAGTGTTTCATGCAACGTAAGCCATCAAAGATATTAAATTTATTTAAAAATAGACATACTATAAAATATTGGGATGTTATAATTAGGGTTTTTCTGCCAATTGTAATCAAAATATCATACTTGAGTATGGGAAACTAATCCTATTAGGGTCACACATACCCAACATTCCTTATATAAGATAATACATGGGTTCCCAACTTTAGTATGACCTACCAAGTTAGATGATTGAGGTATTGAGATGTTTTTTATTTAGAAAGAATCTCACACTTCTTTTTTTAGTGGTTTTCTTGGTCTCACCATTTTCATATGAATCCTATGTATATTAAATCTATAAATTTTTCATATTTTTTAATCTTTATAATCTCATGTTTTATTCCTATATGTATACATTTTTCTAATTATTTTGTTTTAGTATCCCAATTTATTTTACCAAATTAATATGATCAAGCCATATTAATATATAAATCATTATACAACTCATATTTTGTGTCAATAACCCAAAAATAGAATCCATATACATTTAAATATATCTAAATTCATCATAAGTTGTATAAAACCCTTTCATTTAAAGTCTTAGAATCATTTAAAATAAACAATCCCCACAAAAGTAATCATAGAGTGATAGGTAGCCAACCACCACTTTTTTGGACAGGTAATAGGCCTCTAATCTAGTGATTAGTCTGACCCAAAGTCCCTATAATCTGGGTTCTTTACTTAATATATACCTCAATTTCATCATAATTCTAACACCTAACATGTATAAACTATAGTCAATGTCAAAATTAAAGATCAAAACTCCATAACAAACCAAAGTCCTGGTAGAATAAAACCAAATATTATATTTATATACCTAGATTGTAACTCTTATATGCATGGTGCAAAAAATTATAATAATTAGTTTAAATGATTTTAACTAATTCATACAATATCCATATCATATAAATAATTTATATACACAAATATTTCAATAGATAATTAAATAAATCAATGAATAATTCAATTATTTAACATTAAATAAAACAACTTTAGACATTAAATTTTATCAAAACCCCTTTTTATATAGTCTAAATTCACATGTTTCAATATGGTAGCTTCAATCCCACGCTATCAAGGGTTTTTGAATAAAAACAGTATTTTTATTGTTTTCTAAAGACTGTGGATTTCTACCAAGGTGTGGTCTCATTGTTCAATCCATTTTAGACCATGACAGAATGTAATTCCTTAATCTATTTTTTGTTATTCAGTATCACCAATAACCATGACATATTCCAAACCATTTTCGACCTCAATATAAATTAAATCCCCATTTCATTTCATTTCATTTATCATATTAATAACCACAAGTTGTTTATATCCACCATGACATGATTAGTCATCATAATGGCACTAACTATGGCATAGTGGTCGGTTAACTGCATTGTGGAGATGATAAAAATGATTATTTAATTTATAGTTAGAACATACATATATTTTTCTCTTGAACCACATTGTTTTCCATATAAATTTTAACAAACCATGACATGGTGATTTTTAACCATATTGTTTTGAGTAAAAATGAACAAACCATGAAATGGTTATATAATTACAACCATGGTTTTAGAAAAACACCCAAAAATAGTTTTTCAATTTTATTTAATTATATATATCCATCATCAAACTATGCTCTGAAACCATTGATGGGTTTTATGGGATGTGAAAATTCTCATATGCAGTAAAAGAAAACACACAACTCTTTCTATGATCAATTGGGAGTGGAATCAAAAATATGAAATAATAAATCTATAAAATAAGTGTACTTAACTATTCATGATTTAAATATTCAATAGAATTGAGTGTCATCAAGTTCCATTAAAAAACCAATATTTTCTTGGATTCAATGTTATCCATTGGCCAATAGAATCACCAAGCACTTTGGTAGGACCTCTTCTCCACAATAGTGTGTTATTACCTCCTCCTCAATGGAAAATAGACAGAATGGAATTGGAGAGAGGTTCATATAAAATAAAATGATCTCTTATATATATAATGAGGTTTAATAAAATACATTTTATATTCCTCATTAATTTGATAGAGGTAACTCTTAGAGTTCTAATGTTTCAAACATTTTGTAATGATAAACCATCAGCAGTATTTCTCATCGATTAATATGATTGTTAAAACCATTTAAAAATACAATATCTTATCTACAAATCATCGTATTATGTGTCAATAGACTAAAATAAAAATCATAATCAATATGTAGGGTTCTATTTAATTATATCATATACAATTCCACATGTTCACCTTGATGTGGTACAAAATACCAAGAGAAAACAATGACCACTTTGTGTTGAATTTCACTATGTCATGGTCTATGCTTCAGATAAAAATATTCAACAATTTTGAAAAGGATTTAAAAAATGTGGTGAACTTTATTAAATAAAAAAATAGTCTATGATTAGTTCTAAATAAAAAAGGTAATTTGATTTATCATTGATTTAAGTAAAAGTACTAATAAAGGAGCATTGAGAAAAGTTTCATTTATTAGTGATAAAAAAATAGGCATTGAGAAAAGGGGTATTTATTAGAGTTTTTTTAGTGTTGAGAAATAAACCCTCTCTCAATGATTATTTTAGTTTCCAAAAAAAATCGTATGGAAAAAAATTATAGGACATTGGGTGGTTAATGGGGGTCAAACCATTGATGCTCAAGCCAAGGAGAAATTGGAAAACCACTCAGTCTAGTGAGCCTATTCAATATATAATATGCTTAATGTGTTTTTGTGTGTGTGTATTTAGTAATATATATTTATATAAATATATAAAGATTTTTATTTAATTATTTATATTCAATTACACTAACAAACACATATAATATTAATATATTATTTATATAAAATTATATATATAACTATATCTTCTACGTTGTGTGTGTGTGTGAATCAAAATCCAAATCTTTAATTATGGTGAGGAGGTATAATTTATAAATGAATATAAAAGTTATAGTCATGAGATAGAAAAATATTTTAAATTTTAAATACATAATATTGGATTGATCCAATAAAACCCCATATTTTAAATATTTAAATACTATATCTGATAGGGATCATGTCACACATATTCATCAAGGATATCGGTGAAATGTTTTTGAGAATGAGATTTAAGACTCAATGTACATAAATTCACAATAATCATTGTAATTAATTTTTATCATAATACCAAGATATGGAACCAATATAATTAATTATTCATTACATGAATCAATCATGAAATATCAAGAGGGTACCAAACACCTTTTCTTGGAGGAAAAATTTGGGCCTATGATTACTATAGTTGAGGATAATGAATTAACTTAAAATCCTAAATCAAGTGTTATTATAAGATTAAATCCAAAACTAACCATATAATCTTCAAAATCAATATTAGTTACATTAAAGTTAAGTCAAAAGGAATAGTTTTATCTATAGTCTATGGTAAGGGCATTAATTTCAAATAAGATGTTTAGTTGTCTCTTAATGTCTTGGTAATGTGATAAAATTATTAAAAAACATTATTTAATTTTTTTGACATATGGTAATAGAGTGTTTTACTATTTTATAACCTCTATGGTTATAAATAACTACCCTCCTTAGATGGAATTCACTAATAAATTTTAGTATTAATTTTGTGACTTTATCTTGAAAGCTTCATGTTATTGCTTGACTATTTAACTTTTCAAATGATTGGTCATCCTTTTTAGTGTCACATGGTTAAATTTATTAAATGAAAGTTATCTATAGATTATACTTTAATAATATATATTATCCCCTTTATATTCACTACCCATATGTCATTATTTATTTTATTTTCGAGATCCAAGAGATCAATACATAATCATTTTAAAAGTTTCTTAATATATTTCCTAGTGGGTTTGGGGTCATATATCATTTGGTATTAGATATCAATAATGAATTTTTTTTTACTTTATTTCAAATTATCCCATGATCATATGTTTTTCTTTTATTTGGATATCACCAATTCCACCCAATTTTTTTTCTTTACTTTTTTATCACTTTTTCTTAGGGGTTTTGAATGTTTAATTTATCATTTTTATAGTTTATAATATCATTTTTTTTTCTTAATTTTAAATAATTGAAATTTGAGTTCTAAAATCAGAGTTATTTTCAATTTAATATTTTTACAAATCCTTTCTTGAAAAATCAAACTATTTTTACATGGGATTTCATTTGAATTTCATGTTTTTATTAAAATATAATCATTTTTTAAATTTATATTATTCATATTTTTGGAACTATTTCAATACAATTTTTTACATTATGATATGTTAATATCTTTGTAAACTACGCACCATTAACATAAAATCTTTGTGTGATATCACTTGATTGTACTATTTTCAAAAAAATAAAGAAAAATAATAGAATGAAAAGGGATGAAAAATCAGAACATAAAATTTTGATTATCTATTTTTATTTACAGTTTTCATGGAATTTCATTTTGAAATATATATTATATCTTATTTTATTCTTCAATGACTTTTCTTCCACTCACTTTTACCCCTGATATTTCTTAAAAATCATCAATCAAATCCTTTTTAAATTTTCTAATTTTTAAATTTGGTCATGATTTGATTGTTTTTTATGAGTTTTACTTTTTATTCTAATTAAGATCATTTTTAGGAATCATGTTTTATGCTAGAAAAAAGTATGAGGATTCCCTTGTGAGATCAAAAATTATAGAGATAGAACAAAGAGTTAAAAAATAATTGGAAAGGGAAAATGAAGTGGGGGTAACATATATTTTTTTATGAAATTTATTCATAATTTATTTATAAGGTTTAATTCTAGGTTGGATGATTTAGAATATTTCATCAACTTACTTTCATTTAGTGCTTCTCTAAAAATACCCCTTTAACATCAGTTTTTATTTGTTTTTAAAGTTTTTTTAAAAGTGATGATAATATGGTAAATGTTGAAAGTATAGTTTTAACATTAGTTATAAAAACTAACATTAAAAAGTTATTTCAATATTAGTTATTATTAGAACTGAAATTTAGAGTTTTTTCTAAACCTGGTATATAGAAACTTTTAATGTATATTATTATAATGTTTAGGAATGTGATGATCCAGCAATTTCATTAATATATTTTCGATTTTGCTGCTCACAAACACCTGCATCTATGTTACTAATGAATTTAATTCATGCTAATTTTAGGATAATGATTACTGGTGTAATTATTATATTTTGGAATTATTTTTAGACTTTAATATAATGGGAGTTTATTTTATTTCTTAATAATTCAGGTCACTTTAAAGGATTCTAGAAACATTTTTTATACCCCATGTTTTAATCACAACATATAGTTTTTGAACCCTAATTTCAAAATGGAACCATAATTTCATAACCTATATTTTGAGTGAATGTATGGATTAGTAATACTAATTTTGGAAGTAAAACTATGTTTAAGGATAAAGTGTATGGTTTATCATCCCTAATTTTGTAATCAAATGTACATTATCAACCATACTTTTTAAGTTTATCTCTACATAAAGAAACCCTATGTTTGACTCAATCAACTATGGAGTTTTGAATTATAGATTATTTACACATTTTCTGAAATGGTATCTCTAAAATTAAATATATCTTTTAAAGTTGTTTAAAGATCAATTCAAAGTATTGTGTTTAATAGATTAAATTATTACTATTTATAAGGGAAGTTATGACTTCCTTTGAACTTTTGAATTTTAATAATTGTGATTTATCATGTGATATTCCTAGAGCTATTTTACTTGAAGAAATCAGAGTATCTTATTAACTATAAAAGAGTGTGTTCTTCTCAAATTATGGAGACATATGCATGTTCTAAAATAATATTATTTTATCATCTATCAGAGCTACACTTTGGATACATACATGGTATGATTCTTATCTGTTTGAATGACTCTTTTTTATTATTGTTGTACTTATTTGTTAATCTTTTTCTACAACCCGAAAAATCATCTATCATAGCTACACTTTAGAGACATACATTTTTTTACCATTTTCCTAGTGTTTTCCCTACTTCTATTTAAAAAATCATGTTTTATATTAAATATTATTTTTCTACTTCTATACTTTATTAAAGATAATTTATATTTGATAGTTTCTACCATAATTGTGAGCCAAACCAATATTCAACTTTTGCATCTAAAATATTTTTTTTTTGAAGTTTTGACATCTCATACTTCATCATGTTGGAGTTTCACCTTCTCATACTAAGTTATGGATTTTTCATTTCCCTATAAAATAACCAAAAATCCTTGTAAGATACTTATTGTAAATGTTTCAACTTTCTACACTCAGTTATAGAGGTCTCTAAATAAGATGATGTACTAGTGAAAATCACCAAGCTTGTGTAGAGAGAGTTAGTGGAGTGAACTAGGGGATTTTTATGCCCTAAACCACTATACACCACTATGTTCTATTATTTCCTCATTTATTTATGATGATCCCTAATACTTAAAATAAAGGGAATTTATTTATTTAAAATCAAGATGGTTGTTTCAAATTTGTGCAGTTTTTTTAAAGAAACACAATTAAACACCCTCTTGTTTCTTCATATTTTCTATTCTGACCCAAAAAATTGTATAAAAGGAAGGTATCTATTACTATATTTATCTTTGTAAAAATTTATGAAGATTCTTCTTATTTTTTCTGATGGCTACAATTAGTATTAGAAGAAGTGATTTATTGGATATATTTCTTTTTAAAAATACCTAATTATTTTTTTGTCTATTTTAAATACCATAAATTACTATTTAAAGGTCATAGTCAAGTTTTTATATTTATTTTGACTATAAAATTTTATATTTAAATATCCAAACAAATAAAAATATCAAATGCTTGATCTTAAAGAAGGTATGTAAATGATCTGTTATCCTTATTTTAATGGTGATGATTATGGATGTTTAAAAGAACGCATGATTATTTATTTTAGAAATCTTGAAAGAAGAATTTATTTTAAATTAGTCAAAACCTATGAAACTTTTAAAGGGGATTTAGAGAAGTTGAATGATGATCAAGAGAAATAATATGATCTTAATTTGAGAGCTATGAATGTTATTGTCTATGGATTATGACTTAATGAATTTAATCGAGTTTCTCATTGTAAAATTGCATATGAGATTTGGAATACCATTTATATTAACTATTAAGGAAATTATAATGTCATAAAACTAAGGTATAAAACTATAAAATTGAAATCTAATACAATCAGGATGTATTAATTTGAAAATATCACTCATATCAATAGAAGATTGAAAAAAATTAGCAAGTATGTTGTAGTCTTGATAAAACAATTTCGTGAAATAGATAATTCATTAAAGGTACTTATAGTTTCACCAAATAAGTGAAATGGAATATCTACTTCTATTTGTCAATCTATTCAAGTTAAAGAGTTGAATATTACAGAACTGATTAGAACCTTGGTGATGTATGAAGATGAGATTCAATCAAAAGATGAAAATAATATCTCTATCAAGAAATAAAGATGCTACGCTCAAAATTAATATAGAAGAATGTTCTCATTCAAGTGATTAAAATTCAATTAAATAGTTATAATTTATTTCTAAATAATTTGTAAAACTGTAAAATATGAGAAAGAATAAATTAAAAATAAATAATGAAGAAAAATTTTATGAATATAATAGGAAATTCCACATAAAATCTAATTGTCCTATGATTAAATCTCAAACGAAATCTAATTATAAAAGAAATGATAAGAAATTAATGAATGATAACAAGAGTTCCTATGATGATTCAAGTGATGAATCCACTATAAATTCTAAATTTTAGCATGAAAATAAAATGGTAAATCTATGTATAATGGATTATGCTGATGGGATACAATCTTCTTACTCTCAAAGTTATAATTCTAAAAATGTTATTATTATGAATTAAATAAATATTGTTGTATACTTTAAGATAAATTATAATATTTAAATAAATAGAATAAAGATCTTAGAAAATCTTATGATGTTATTTCTGTTGATAAAGATTTTTTTTCAAATAGATTTCAGATTCAAGATCTAATTATTCCAAACATTATTTTTTCCATGAAAATAAAATTAAGGAACTATAAGATAAAATTGATGCTTTAAAAAAATCATCTAGCATTCTTATCAAGGTAGAAGACTATTTTAATAAAATTATTGGAAAAAATAATTATAATAATAAGGGTAATATTTGGATTGTAAGTAATATAAAAAAACCCCAAATTATATAGAAATTATATTCCTAGTTCAAAAATAAATAGCATATATACTATTAAATGTTTTCATTATGGAATAAACTGACATTATATTAATGAATGATATTTTATAAAACCTCAATTTAGTGGTTTCAAATATGTTGATTATTCAAAATAATTTTTTGTCTTTAATTATGGATTATCTACTCAAAATAAATATATTTGGTTACCAAAATATTTAGTTTCTAACACTACTATATCTAAAAGAATATGGGAATCAAAAGGAATATGTGATTTATATTTTGAAGATATATGTCATTAAGGTTCATTATTAATATTTATGATTGGATATTTGGAAAATGAAGACTTATTCTTTTTTTCTATCAAATACGAATTATTTCATTATCTTAAAGGAAAATAGGAGCTATTAAAATCTACGAAGTATTTCATTTTATGCATTAGATATTTTATATAGGGGAGAAAAACTTTTAAATGTTTTATATTTTTTCTCTACATTTAATTATTTTTATGATTAACCTATTAAATATTTTCTCACTCTATTATTTTATGTGATGAATCAATCTGTTGAACTATTTTAACAACATCATGCATACTCCTTAAGGATTTTATAATAACCATATAATTTAATTTCATGTACTAAAATAATATATTAAGATGTGTGATAAAATTGTTTAAAGCATTTTATTCTTTAAAAATTATTTGTTATTTTATTAAATGATTTTTAGATATCTTATTAAGAATATTTTTTATAGGATAATCTATAATTAAGTTAGAGTGTGTATTATTTCTTATAATTATTTAAATCATATAAATAAAGATAGGTTTATTTAATTTTAATGAAAAACTATGTTCTTAATTAATATTTTATTTCATGAAATACATTATTTTTGAAAATTTATTTTTCTTAAAAATGTTATTTGATTATTTTAATTTATCCTTAAATAATATTTTATTATTAAAATTAGTATTTTCAACTGTAAAATCCAAAATTATTACACTTTTTTTGCTTGAGAATATAAAATGTCACCTAAATTTTTTTAGAATAAAACATTTCTTCTTCCTCTTTTAAACCCTAATTTTTTCTCAAAACTTTCATATTCCTTCTTTAAAATGGAAAAGTCAAAGGATTATAATGAATTTAGTCTGAATAGAATAAAGAGACCTAGGACCTCAATCTCAAAAAAAAAATTATTCTCAAATGATAAGTGTTTAAGGTTTGGATCATTTACTTATTTTTAGTTGTTCATAATATATTGATAAGGTTGAGTTAAAATAATTATTTAAGTAAGATAACTCCTTTCCTAATACTATGAATAATCTTTTTAGAGAAAATTTAGTTTATTTTATTGAGTATTGTTTAGAAAAATATTCTTGAAAATGTATAAAAAATATTGGTTTTGAAGAACCAGAATTTCAATTTTCTCAAATTGCTAAAGGTGGAATTCCATCTGTTGAGTTGGTGTCCAATTTCAATCTTTTTAAAGGATAGTTAGTGAATATTCATTAAGATAAAAAAGGTCTAGGAAATATTTTTAAGAGTCGTAAAACTCATATGTTTCAAAAATATAATTTGAATCTCTTCAAAGGAAGTATCAAAGTCAGCATGAGATCTCATTTTCAAGAGACTATTTTTATGTATTTAAAGTGTAAATGGTAAATCAAATGTATTATATCAGACACAAAGTTGTTTTTAGATAATATCTTAATGGGATGAATGAGTTTTAAGTTAAACAATTCTCATATTCATTAATGTGTCAAATATCTACATATCTTCAAAGAATAATAGCACTATTATTGAGAGTTATTATTGTTGTGAGTAAAAGAGTTCAGATTTTGGAGTGTGAATATGAACTATTTAACCTTTATAAAAGGAATGATTAATTTTTTTCCTCCACTATATATTATCTAAAATCAAATTCAAAGTATCTTTTTAAATATTGGATGTTTAAAAATATCAAAATGTTATGTTGCTTTATTTTATCTTTGTTATTTTTCTCAGTTTAATCTAATTGTTCATATATCTTACCATTCAAAATGTGTTTCTTCTTTTATTTTTGATGTCTCAAAAAAGGAGAGAAATATATGGGTACAAATTTAAATAGGTAAAAAAATTTAGAAATATATATTATAAATTAATGGGTAGAAATATAAAAATGGGTAGAGAATTTTGAGAATTAAATATTAGAAATGTATGGAAATAAATATGTAAAAAATGAAAGAAAATATATGGGAGAAATATTGGGTGGAAATTAATTTTGTAAGAATGTTTTTCTTTGTAGGGGGGGGCATCTTTTTTTTGATAATCATAACATTTATATCTTGTTTTTATAAAATTTTAAAATTATTTTATCTTAAATAATTTTGGATAAAACTATAATTTATATCTCAGTGTTATTAATTATTTAATTCATTCCTATATTTTTTATATATATTTATATTTGTTTTATGGGTTTTGTGAACATAAAAAATAGGTATATTGTGGGTCATGTGTTTATTCAACAATTTCATTATTTTATTTTTTATTTTGATGCTCACAAACACCCACATCTATGTTATTAATGAAGTTACATTAATTGAATATTAGGATAATTATTACTAAAATAATTATTTTATTTTGGAATTATTTTTATACTTTAATCTCATGGGAGTTTAATCAATTTAGTAAGAGTTTTGGTCATTTCAAGGGATTATAAAAACACTATTTATACCCTATATTTTAAGCGGGTTGTATGGTTTGTAACGACCCTGACCCCAATAGCCCAGAGTCGGTGTATTCTTTATTACATTATCATAAGATACAATTAATCGCATCATAAAGGAATTAATAGTTCATTATTCATGTTAAACTTGATATATACTTGAATCACATTTACATTTCAAAAATATAAAATACAATAAGGCAATTCTTTTAGAGCGCAATTATTCCCCTTAGAATATACCATTATATTAATCAAAAAATACTTCTTAGTATCCTAGAAAAAATAAAACATAATAAATGGGTGAGTTTAGATGATCATTAAAGGTAATATTATAGTGTAATTTATGAATTAATAAGACATAATCAATATAGTAAGGTAAATAACTGAAAACACATGTCATTTAATGAATAAAATGAGAATGAAATGCATCCATAGATAATATCATCATAAGAATATGATGGATAATAATAATAAATTAATTATCAATTAAGGAAATGATTAATTATTTGAATTCATGTCTTAGTCCCATGAAAACATCTACTGTCAAGATCTATCCCCCCGGTAGTTTAAAACTTTAGGTAGAAACCCATTAAATTTTGGCCAACTAATTTGTCTCATGGGACCTATCAATGCATCGAGGAGATATATATATATATATAAAGTATGGGCCCTACACATTACTAAATTTCAAAATAATTTCTCATACATCGAATAATTTATTTAATTCATTAATCATTTTCCATTATCATCATATATCTGTATTGATTAAAATATATGAATTTATCAATATTTTCATATTTAATCAAATAAATTTAAAATTATACATCATATGTAAACATGGTATATGAGTTAGGAAATAATCATATTAATCATAAAATAAAATGTATATTTTAGATAAATTTAACTTCAAATGAATAATTATCAATATAAAGTTATTTTTTCAAGAGAATATTAACAAAAAAAAAAGAAAGTGAGGTTGTACAATAACTTTTACGACTTGATAACTTTCAATTCAAATCCCCTTGGATGAGATAATTAAAATTAAAACTTAAAATACCATTAATTATGAATTAATCATGATACTAAATGTAATTTGGTATATATAAGTAAACTATTTTCATAACATTTCAATATGCGTCAATGAAATGAAATTGAAACAAAATTCCTTACTTCGTGCTTCCTTTTGGTTGAACTTTCCTTAAACTCATGTATAGTAGTTTTAAACATGTTATTAACTTATACCAAAACCATAATCATATTTATAATATCATATATGATCATTTTATAACATTTTACCACCTGTTTGATAATAATATTTCATTGGTTTTCATTATTTTAGGAGTTAATTTCCTTGTTTTCTCATTCACCCTTTGTTATGAAAGATTCGGTTCTTGTGTGTATTATATAGTTTCATAACCTATAGAATAATAATCATGAAATAATTACAATATTTATACATAAATTATCCTTTTAAAACTAATCATTAAATATGGTTATGAAAAAAATGATGTATGTTATGATCATGGTGACGGTAGGTTATACATACACATGAATAATGTTTCCATTTTTCAAAGATCATTATGTAAAAAGGTAATTAATATTTTATATTTAAATAATGATAATAATATAATAAAAACTATATTACATACTTATATATATATTATCCATGTGTTTTGGTGATAAAAATAGAGTCACATCGCTTTGTAAAGGTGGTAATTCACACATACACGAATGATGTTATCATCTTTAAGTGAGTGAAAATGTAAGAAAAGAAAATGATATATTATCTTTGAAGAGTGGTAAATATATCATTAATAGTATAATTATTTTATGTATATCACATATAATTATTAACATTATTCTTATCACCTTCCATGTAAAGTGTTAGTGAAAGAAGAATAACATCACTTCATGAGGCGGTGGTTCACCGTACACACAAGCGACGTTATCATATCCCCTATGGAATAGAAATTAAAAAAGTTATATATATGATATAATGAATTAAAAGGTATAATTATTTTATAAATATCATATATATAATTTATATCCATCATCATACCCAACTGTGAAAGGTGGTAATAGAAGAACGAATTTCATCAAC
This sequence comes from Viscum album, assembly GCA_963277665.1. Lineage (NCBI taxonomy): Eukaryota > Viridiplantae > Streptophyta > Magnoliopsida > Santalales > Viscaceae > Viscum > Viscum album. Next base: position 2,077,882,067 of record OY728146.1, read on the forward strand.
TCACGAGGTAGTAGTCTTCCGTACAAACAAACGATAATTTTGTAACACATTTGATGGAAGTGGGGATGGTTTTAGAACATGAAATTATTATAAAAATATATTATTATATATAAAATATTTATGCTATTATATCATCATGGTTTAGAAATAATTTAAGGAGGTGGATAATGAAATAAAATAAATACACTAGTTGAAAAACATTACCTCTTCTTCAGGTATCCTCTTTAGGTTTGTACTAAAGTCCTCCTAGGATGAATTTATACAAAAAATAAGGCTTATATGATGATTAAATATAAGTTTAAATGTTATTTGGGTAGTTATATACTAAACCAAATAGGTGTGAAGGTGTGAATAAGAGCGTATATGAGGCACCCTTTTATAAGTGAGGTGAGTGGCACACTTGTAATTTTTTGAAATGATTCAATCATACCCATGTTTTTATCATGTAAAAAGATTCCAAAATAGGATATTATCAAACATATAAGATATTAAGTTTAAATATGGACATAAATTGGGTTTTGGACAAGTTTTTGGGTCATTTTTAACCCTTATCCTCTTAGTTTAACCCCCAATAAATCCATTTTCCCTTAATCGTAGTAATTAAGTTTTACTATTTTCACTATTCATTTTGCTCAAAAATTAAGCTTTACATATTAGAAATTATAAATTATTATGATTAAAAAATATGGAATCAATTTTTTCAAATTACATTCATATAATTGGAAATATTTAATTTAAAATTAATCCTACTAATGTGATGAGAAATCAGGTTTTTAACGGGAAAATATTCAAAAGTTTAAGAAGTTTTTATATAAAAATTCAATATGAAAATTATTCCAATGACTAAAATTGGATTAAATAATTTAAAATTGAAATATTTTTACTTTAAAACTAATTCAAAATATAATTTAACATTAAAAATTATTTAAATGAAAAGGCGGTTTATAATTAAAATTAAGCATTTTTTCTCTATTCATTGGAAAATGAAAATTTTCTGAAAAATATAAAAAAAATCACCCTAAGATAATTTTAGAATATTTATTTCAAAATTTTAGTTTCTTTTGTAAAATAAATTTTATAAAATTTTTAAAAATTAATTTTAAATCATGTGTGCAAATCGCGACTAAACCGTCTTTTATAAAAATATAATTTTTTAGAAAACATTTCTTTTTATTCTAAATGATTTTTATTTCAATTTATAATAAAAAAAATTTATAGGTGTAAACTATATATTTCTCATAATTTAATTATTACTATTAATTATTGTTATTTAACGGCAAGTTTATAATGGTCATTTTTAAATAGTAATATTTTAATAGATTATCATGTTTCGTTCAAACCTGGTATTGTGTGCATTGCAAGCTATTTAATAGATTAAATTATTTAAAAATAAATATATTGTAAAGTATCATGATGTTATAGTCCTTTCTATTTTTTGTGATATGCTTCATACACACTTTCAAATATGATTTTCATATTTTAAAATCTCGATGTGTTACATGGTTTGTGAACCCTATGTTTAATAAGGAACCGTAATTTTTTACCCTACATTTGGAGTGAATGTATGGATCAAGAACCCTAATTTTGGAATAAACCCTATATTTTAGTAAAAAAAGTGTGGTTAATCATCCCTAATTTTTTAATCAACCATATGTTGTTAGCCATACTTTTGAATTTGATCACTACAAAAAGTAACCCTATATTTCACTCGATCAACTATGGAGTTTTGAATTATGGATTATTTCCACATTTTATAAATTTGTCTGACTTTAATTAAATATCTATTTTAAATATGTTTAAATACTGATTCAAATGCATGTGTTAAACATATTAAATTGTTCCTATTTCTGAGGGAAGTTACAACTTACTTTCAAAATTTGAATTTGAATAATCATGATTTATCATACAATATTTCTAGATCGATCTGACCCAAATAAATATGAGCACCTTGTTAAATAATGAATATTTTATTCTTATAAAATTATATAGATATATTTTAATTCTAAAATAATATTGTGTCCTCGTATATCATATCTTCACTTGGATACATACTTGTGTTGATTCTTATCTGTTTGATCGATACGTTGTTGTTGTTGTTGTTCTTGTATTTCTTTATTAATCTTTTACAAAAAAATAAAAATTCATCTATTAAATCTACACTTTTTAGACATACATGTTTGATTATCTCTCTATTGTCTTATATACAACTATTTAAAATAATCATGTTTTACATTGAAGATTATTTTGTTGCTACTATACTTTATTGATGATCATTTACATATTCCAATTGCTGCTACAACTGTGTGTTAAACTAGTATTCAACTTCTTCATCTAATCTATTTTTTGTTTAAGTGTTGAATTCTTTTACTCGGTCATGGTGGAGTTTCATCTCCTCATACTAAGATATAGATATTCTTTATCCCTATAAAAATCATAATATCTTGGGAAAACCTTATTGTAAAGGTGTCAACTTCCTATACTTAGTTGTAGAGGTCTCTGGATAAGATGACCTATTAGTGAAAATCACCAAGCTCGTAGAGAGATTGTTAGTGGAGTAGAATAGAGTATTTTTGATCCCTAATCCACTATATATAATTTTGTGTTGTTTTTTTTCATTATTTATTTCCATTTCTCACTTATATTTAAGAGAAAAGGAAATAATTTCTTTAAAATCAAGAGGGTGTTTTGAATTTGTGTAGTTTTTTAAAGGAATAAAATTCACCCCCCCCCTATTGTGTCTTCATAATTTTCATTCTGACCCAACAATAATAACTGACATTGAATATTATTTTCATTAAAATTATTATAATAAAAAATGTTATAAGATGTATTTGATCTCATACATTATAATAATTGACATGAAAAGATATTGAATTTTTTTAAAAAAATATCAAACAATAGCGTACCCCATTCCCTATAAATAGAAAAACAGAGAGATAAAAAGTAATAAAACCACTATAATACAGATAAAAATTCATTCTAAACTATACTATGACATAATTTATAAATAAAATACATATAGAAACTTTTCACTAAGCATCTACAAATTAATCATACTAGTAAAATAGTCTATAAATAATCCTCAAAGATGGTTTGGGTCATTTTTAAAATATGTTGAAATTTCATAAAAAATATCTAAAAATAAAAAATATTATAATGTTAACAATACAACATATTGGTTTAAAAATATAAGAGTTTTAATGAAACTAACCTTGTGAAAATATATCATCATTAAAGCCATGATAATATCATGGATTAATCCTAAAATATAATATCCACATTCAACATTTCTTTTTTATAATGAAATTGTAGTTTTAAAATAAGAATTTAAAAATAATAAACACTATGAATATTTTCAAACAAATCTTGTTTTGGATAATATAAAAGTTATATATTTGTTCTTACACAAAATTAATTTTATTTGACATCTTTTACACCAAGAAATCCTTATGAAACACCTTATATAACTTGTTGGATCTTCTTATTTCTAAAAAATAAGTAACATAGAAAATTTAAGATTATTGGAAGAATATATATAACATCTAGTATCCACTAAAATAAAAAAAAAAGTTTATCATGAATGAAATTATAATGAGTAGTATTTTCTAATTATATAAATCTTATTACCAGTCAAGTAATGTAAGGAACCAACACTTAATATCTCTATTAGTCAATCTTTGAGATATATATTCTACTCTAATATATGCATTCAAGTATTTCACAGTCATTGAAATTTATTTTAGATATATAAAACCATAAATAGTAGTTCTATTATATTGCATATAAATATTGTGAAGATAACTAATTATGTAAATAATAAATTAAATCAATATAATTTTTATCCATTTAACAAAGTGAAAATTGAGATCAAAATTTACTTACATGGAAAGAACTCGAAAAAAAGGTTCTAAGAGATCATCCCCAATAAGAAAATTCATGATATATTTTGTAAATATATTTACTATATAATCTCTTCTACATATTTCATCAATCATCTAAAATTGATAATAATTATCCAATATAAAAAAATTCCCTACTAATTTTGTTATACCATGGGAAAACTGAAAAGTATCTAAAGTTATTGGATCCTAAAACTATTATTTATTTTAAAATTATTATTTAGATTTAAAATAATCATGTATAAAGTAAATGTAAGGAAACATTTCAAGTCATTTTAAATGAAAATTAAATAAAAAAATAAAATCAATACATTCCTCATATGTCAATAGATGACAATGTTAGATGGTTAGAGTAAAAAATGACTCGAACACTATCCAACTATGGTCACCACCTCAGTAGGAAATGACGCTACAATAGTTGGATCAATAACGTCATTTATCATCACTCTTTATTGATTTGTCTATATAATATGATGATGTATATAATTCCCTAGATCATGTATTATTTATATTTTATAATATGTAAATTAGGATCCCCAACATGCAACTCACGGTACATAATTGGGTTTGAATGAAGAAGTAGAGGAGCTAGATAAGTAGGTTGTGTTTGTCTCAATATATATCAAATTTTAGGCTTTAAGGAATCTATTTCACCCTTGTATGAATCTTATATCACTTTTTTATTAGGTAAACCTAAAACTTTACTAATAATATCACTCATCTCATATCCTCTTAAACAAATTGGGTGTTCTTACTTTCCTAAAGTCATACGAATATCATTTCTACATGTAGTGGTGAAGGTACCCTATGTCACTTTCTCCTAAATGGAATCCTAAAAAGAAATATCTAAATTACATATTAATGTGATGAATTCAAAAAATAATATATTTTAAATAATTATTATTATTAATTTCTTAAAATCTTGTTGGTTTCATCCTTTGATTGATCAGAAACTTACTTCCTATTTTTTTCATTCTCACCCTTCTCCATTTTTCAAGGTTAGTGGGGGAAATTGGGGACTAAAATCAACCACTTCAGAGCCACTATTTGATTTATCTATTAATTCCTCATAATTTTTAGAAATCATTTGATCATTCAGTAATGTTTTCCCTCTATGTGAAAATATGAGTATACACATTCTATGACCGGATATCCTGGTGATATCTCCTAGTGATATCTTTTATATATTTATAGGTTGGCTCGTATTGATTGAATTAACTTGGAACCAGGTAAATTTTAAAATTTAAATAGAATATGTTTAATATTTTAGTATTTCACTATAATTACTATGATAATTTGGATAAAATCATAATTAATACACACACATTCACACACACACAGACAAATCTCAATTAAGTCAGACCAACATCCTTTAAAGGGTTTAGCCACACCCTTTTAGTCTTCTTCAAGGATATTGAGTAAAAATTACAATAGTTACAAATCCCCAAACCCCCTAATATAGGATTACTGAAATACACCATTATATTACTCCACCATAATATCACCACTACAATTATCCATAATTGTATTATTGTGGTGCCCCTACCATGGTAGTATACTATAATAATAGTAGTAGTGGTAATAGTTTTATTTTTATAAAGTTATATTAAAATTTAAAAAAAATATGGGTGAGTTAGAGGGAATAAATAAGGGTAAATAGTAGATATTATAATAAAAGATCATAAGTGAGCATAGGATGAGAATATGGGTATTAGAACATAATCAAGGTGCATGAACATAACAACATATAATTATAATCAAAAAAACATATACCACAAATAATGAGTCATGGCATAAATATTTTTTCATAACAAAAGACATGAGTAACAAGAGTATGGAAACATAAATCAATAATCATGAAAAAATAAAATAAGAATAAAAATGTGGCATATGAATAAGTATAGTAAATCATAAAATTGTGAACATATCTAGCCGCAATCATGTCCACTCACAAAATTGTGAATTTAGCTACCTACAATCATGTCCATGTACCAACTTATGAACATATATACCAGCTATCATTTCCATGGAAAAACTTGGGAACATAAATACCCACAATAATGTTCTTTCATATACTTGTGAACATATCAATATGCAGTCATGCCCATAAACATACTTGTAAACATAATTGCCTGCAATCATTTTCATTCAAATACTTGTGAACTTAGCTACCTAAAATCATGTATGCACATATACTCGTGAACATAGCAACCTCCAATCATATCCATGCCCATACTTGTGAATATATCTACCCACAGTCATGATCATTCACATACTTTTCAACATAGCTACCCACAATCATTTCAACACAAATGATTGTGAATATAGCTACCCACAATCATTTTCACACATATACTTATGAACATAGTTACCCACAATCATGTCTATTTATATACTTGTGAACATAGCTACTTACAATCATGTCCATACATATACTTGTGAACATAGTTACCAATTCATGTCCACACACATAATTGAGAACATATATACCTTAAATCATGTCCACACACATACTTATGAATATATCTACCCAAAATCATGTCCATACATGTACTTGTCAACATAGATACCCACAATCATGTTCATGCACATGCTCATGAATATAGCTACACAAAATCATGACCATTTACAATATTAGTATCTCATTATATATATAACTTTACCCAGATAATTGGAGGACTATATCATACTAACCCATAACATAATGACAAACCATATATAAGTTTTCCACTATAGCATAAAAACATTCATAATTCCACAGTAGTTTAATTAACACATAAAAAGAAACTGGTTTCATGAAAACATCCATAATACATTATCATATGTCATCTAGAGAAAGAAATTGGATTATATAATTATATAATATCCCCTATGAATCATAATAAATGTAAAAGTTTGTTGACATAGATAAAAAAATTATTTTATAAGATAATTATAAAATATATTTTAAAAAATAAGAAAAAATATCATTTACTTTTAATAACTTTTATTTTAAAAGAAAATAATTCACAAAACAATTGGGATATAAATTTATTTAGAAAACCATGAAAAATTGTAAAGGAAGTTTTATAATTAGAATTTAATAAAGAGTCTAGAAAAGGAATTCATCTGCAAAATGTTAAAAAAATTATATTTTTTCCCAATTTTGTAAATATAGTCAAATAAATAAAAAATGAACTATATGGAAAATTTTTAAAAATATTCCTTTCAGAACTTCGTAAAGAAAGTAAAATTTAATATAAAATTATCTTATAAAATCACTAAATCCTATAGAAGTACATCCATAAAACAATATATAGAATATGAACATGGAGAATAAATATTATTGACTAAAAATAATAGATAAGGTTGGATCCACTTACAAACATCCTTTCGATTGAATTTTTGAACTAGAGGGAAGTGAAATAGTAAGAAGGCATGTAAACCCTAGAAATAACAAGTGGGTAATAAAAAATATTGGTTTCAAGATATAAATTATAAATGAATTCCTAAATAGGATTTCATGCATATACAATATCTATTTAAAAGTGAGATTAGAATGAAACTCTTACAAATTTGGTAACTTTTTAATCAAAAGGAATTGAAAGATAGATTGTGATATGGATTTTTAAATACCATGAAGTATATAAAAAATATGGTATGATAAATTCATGAGGAAGTATATATGAATTCCATAGTCTATTGAACTATATTATTTGTCAACAAGGTGAGATTCCTTGATGATTAAATATGTTGTCAATATGTTTTTGAGAAGTGATGATAAGTTAATGGAGGTGATCTCTTGATTAAATAGAAATTTGTTTTGAGGCGATATGTAACACTCCAAGATTCCACGGTATGTTTCCCTTTGAATAATGCAATGGTGTGCATTGTACGCAACTTTGAGATTCTAACACACCACAACCAATCAAACTAGCCGTTATGAATAGTAATACCTACTTTTTGAAATTTTATAAATTATATCTCTCAAAATAGACTAAATTTTTGGATTCGGAATATCGAAATTATCCTAGGGTGAAATTTTGGTACTTTTCGGATAACTTTCATATTTTGATGAATAGTGAAAATTACTAAATTTTAATTAAAAACAACTTTTTTAATTGAAATAATTAATATTGATAAATTATGAATTTGAGTGGTTTTAAAGTATACTTATAATATATTTTTACCATTTAATTCAATTTTTTTCATTGGACATAATTTCACAATTAAACCAGACATAAACAAGTGTCAATCTTTTGATAGTTATTCTCTCTTAAAAACACGCTTTTTGTTTTGACAGCGGGATTTAATTTTAAATTAATTTCTGCCACTTCTGTGTTTGGAATTTGGAAACATGGATTAAAAATTTGGAATCAGGATGTTCAAATTGTGTAAATAGGTAACTTTTATTTTTAGACATTTTGAATAATTACTTCGGTAAATATTTTATTTACCATGGTTAAAGGGTAAATCCAGTAAATAAGGGTCAAAAAATAATATTATAATAATAACAAATTACCCTAAAACGTGTCCTAACCTTATTGGTTGATACATTTCCAACCATGGACATCTTTGGGTCGTTTTTGGGACCACATGGTGCCACTTTTAAGTGATAGGGACAGTTTATTTTAATTAAGTTAAAATGAATACAAAAATGACACAAGCATATATCTTTTAGAAAATCAATTTTTACATAGGGTTATATATGTTGGATCTTCGACTAAAAATATTCATTAGAAAGATAAAACGGTTTCCTACATAATGGTATTTTATTTATAATTTTTATACATTAAATAATTTTTTTTTTATGACACAATGGTGATGCAGTAATTACCATAATAGTGAAAAATTAAAATGATTGATATTGTAGATACCCAAATAAATATAATTTGAAACTTTTTATGAATTAAAATAATTTTATAGGTTAATATGAAATTTATTATTGATTTAATTAACTTTTTTCTAAGAAATAATTCTGTTATGAGTTTTAAAAAAATTAATTATTGAATAGTATCAAAATTGACATAAAAGAGTTTTTAAAACAAATATTATATTATTAATTGATATTAAATTCCTAAAAATATACGTTTCGGCCAAGAGACTTATATAATGATAGGTGAATCATTAATGGACCACTTGGGGGTCTCTTGGAGTTATATATTAAGTTTATTAACCATATAATATAAAAATACAAAGAGACATTGTAAAAGTGAAACTAATTAACTAAGAGTTAAAAATAAAAGATAAGGTTAATATAATGACCCAAACCTGTCTAAATTCTATTATTTTAGTGGTTTTAGACCCATCCCCACCTTAACCTTTAAATAATACACTTTTGATCCATAAGAAACCGAATATGAATTTATTATAAAATAATATTTCTATCTTTTCCAAAGGTGCCCCTCACCCCTCTTATAAAAGGGAACTTCTCCTTCTCATTAATTCACACCTTCAAAACCTTTTGGTTCATACAAACTCTTCCCAAATACTCTCTCAACTTCCCTAACTTCATCCTAGAGGCCTTACTTTAGTCAGAAAGCCAACCTAAATAGCCCTTTTGATCAAATCAAAAGGAAGAACCTGAAGAAGAGGTAATGTTTTCACCACCCTTTTTCAAGTTCCTTTCTTCTTCCACTTCTTCCTTCTTTTTTATTACCATTCTAAAATAATAATTCCAGTATCTTATATATAATGTGATGTTATTATAAATATGGTACAACCATATTCATTATTCTATCCATACTTTGAATAACATGTCACCATACGTGCGTACGTACGGCTTACCGTCTCCACGTAATGGTGTAATTGTCATTCAATAAATTATTATTTGGATGGGTATAATAATGATGTGTAATTCATGTAAATAATAATTATAACATGATAATTATTCTTTATATATGGTATACCATCCAATTATATATTATTTTAACATCAAAAGAATTATATTGTCGCTCGTGCGTACGTACGGACTACCGTCTCCACGAATGCGATGAGATTCATTCTCTATCGTATTCATTCAAGTATAATTATCATTTTTTTATTTAAAAATAATGTTTAAGGACTTGATATAATTATGGATATGTATAAGATACAACCTATCCATGACAAACATGGCTTACGTAACAAAACATATAAAAGAAAACGAGTAAGTTAACACCCGAAACAACGATAATACTAAGATATTATTAACAAATAAATGTTAAAAGATCATATATGATATCATATTAATGTAAATGATTCTTTTATAATTAAATAACAATTATTTCACCATTATACAGGAGGTTAACCTACCGTCGACCAAGTAAAAAGTTCAAAGTAAGGGGTTTCTTATCTCACTTTTAATTCCGTGAGAATTCCATTGTTCACCACTTATTTATTACATGTGGTATGTGTACTGCCCATGTTTTTATTCATTGTGTAATATAATTTAATTCATGTATATTTACATAATCATTTTATTATCCTTCTTTCATGGGTGTATGTTTTTTATGTTACCAAATCAATAAGGGAATTTGAAATTTCAATTTCCATTTATTCAGCTTTACGTAAACTTCATTGATTATTTTACTCCGAGATTATGTGTGGAATCAATATTCATTTTCTTATGTCATAATTTCCACTCCCCTTTTATGTGGATATACTTTTGATACACATAATCACTTCATTGATAATTTCTCAAGTCATCGATATGAATTTGATAAGAGTAATTTTAACTCATTCTCCATTTGTTTAGTTAAACATCCAATTAATTGGTGTTGTTTTTACAAGATTATGTGTGAATGTCCTTTGATTGTTTTACATTGAATATCCAATAATATTTAGTGTATTTATATTTGTCACACATAATTATGTCATTGATTTATCCTTAACCTAAGGATACGGCCTTTATGAGTGATTTCATCTCAATTTACATTCCATTGAGACTTCTTTGTTGTTATACACCAAATCACTTTTATGTGGCATATATAATTTACTTTGACATAGTATATCATGAATCCCTTTATTCTCATGATATTACAATGTTTTGATTACCTCAATTATTTGTATTCAAGGGTCTCTCTTTTGGTTAGAAACTCTAACTAAAATACCATTTTTTAAATGTTTTAAAGACTTATTCTTCTAAATCTTTCTCATTAATATCCATGTTTTAAAAAATAGTTTTAAAGATTTATTTATATGGACATTAAAGTTTTAAAATTAAAACTCCTTTTAAAAGTTTCAAAGTGGTACGGGACACTTTGATTCAAAAAATCTATTTTTAAACGGCTTCTTGACAAATAGTATGACTTTTAAATGATTTCAAGAAAAAGGGGGATATTTCTCTCAAATAGTTTTGATGATTATTTTCATCTATGTAAATATCCTTAATTATTCTCGATTGAGGTTAATATGATACAATACAATCTTCCATATTGTATCGAATGAGTTATGTTTGACTGTGGATGTTCTATTTTTATACCATTCATGGTTTGTGGATATGTATTGACATTTAGTATGCTAGTTTTAATACGAATGTTTATGTTATGTTTCAAACTTTTCATATGAGGAATGCATTGGACTTAGTAAGTGACGGGTGGAGCCCTCTATAGCTCCTTGATGCATCGGTAGGTCTCATGAGACAAACTAGTGTCTTGGCACAAGGCCTTGGAAAAATCTTATTTGTAGTCTTAGCACGAGGCCTTGACTATGTGGTTATGATAGTCTGGAATTATGAATTCCATCATTATGAAAGTGATTATTGATATTTCATGTGATTATTCGATTAGTAGAATATCCATGTGAATAAGTAAATGGCATTATTTCATTTTATTTTTTCCATACTATGTTGAAGTTAATGTTTAAAATGATTTTGTTTTAGTTATACATTTCCTTGAATGTTTATTCTTATTTATGAAAGTTTCTACTATATTGTTATCCTTACTGGGCATTTAAGCTCACCCCTTTTCTATGTTTTATTTTTCCCAGGATATAAAGAAGTAATTTATGAATGACCTGCAGGGATAGTATGCGGGGATAAGAGTTTGGACTATGGAGACTATATTGGTGTAGTTTTCATTTTATGATGTAATGTAAAACTTTATGAATATATCTAGTGTTTCTAAGGCTACTAAACTAATCGGTCCTTCGGGACTTGATTCCTTGTAATCATTCCAATGTTATTTAATAATGCACTGACTCTGGGTAACTGGGGTCGGGGTGTTACAGTTGGTATCAGAGGAATTTTAGTACAAACCTTGGAAGCTAGATTTAGATAAACTCTGATTATAGCACGTAGACCTAAGATGAACTTTGAGGATTAGTATAGAAGAGCTTCCTAAAATTTTGGTATTGTAGAGATTTTGTGAGTTTTCCGAGCAATACATCCCTTTCTGGATACGAGCAGGTAGAGGCGGCTCTGGCACAGATTTACCTAGGGGTAAACCCCGAAAACACCGCTTTGAGCTAGACTCGAACGGGAACTGGTGCACGACAACGGGCCCTACTGCACTCTTGGTTATGACACTCCCGGGGGATATTCTTAGGATAATTTACATTTTCTTTACAAACCTATTTGAATTATTATATATAAGATGAGAGTAAATGACCTTGGTTAATCCTAATGTGTTTAAAATTTAGAATATGGTGACATGTTAATCTCTAAATGATTTTATGACTACTGTTACTCACACAATGCTTTCTGGTTTTAGTCAATGGCTAGATTCCAAGGAAGTCATAGTGACTTTGAGAATGATGTACAAGGTGGGAACGGTGGTGGAAATGAGCAACAAAATGGAATGTTGATATGCGTAAAAGATATCATCTTCATGCTAAATAAATTTTCCAAAAATATGATCAACAATATATATATTAACCAATTCCCGGACTCAACAAAGAAGAGAAAGGTGATGAATGATAAGAGCTCTAGCAGTGGAGACCATGGAGAAAGGAATCCTCAATTTCCATCATGTAGGAAATGTTGAAGGAGACACCCAGGAAAGTGTCTCAATGGGACAAAGAAATGCTTTACATGCGGGAAGGAAGGACATAAAGTGAATAATTGTTGAGGAAAAATTAAGAGTACTATTAAAGAAGATAAAAATGGTCCCAATAATCCATTTATAGTCTTTTGCCGTAAATGTAGGGGACCTGGCCATTACCCGAGTGAATGCCCTATTCTATAGGATATTTTATTGGTCAAAGAAGAAGCTATGTGGAAATAAATGTTTAGAGAAATGTTTAAAAAGTATTAGTGCTCCTTGTTGATGGGTTTACTTTGGAATAATTTTCTCTTGTATTTTTAACCCTGCAGTTTTCCATGTGAGAATGATATTTGAGGAATAATTATCTTTTCTCTTGTGGATATAGTTATAAATAACCATTTGGTTTTATATGATCGTTGGGTTTGAGGAAATTATAAGTTATTATAATTTGGGATGAAAATGAAAGGTATGAGATAAGATTTGTGGTTAAATTATGTTATGGTTATTTTGAGAAATTTATCTCATTTTGGTAATGTTATAAAATATAGTTTTTGAAAAAGGACAACACGCAGACCGTGTGACAACCCGTCGCGTCGGACAAAGCTGTGGGAATCGAACCCACAACCAAAGTGCGATTGGGATTTATCGCCTACCACTAGACTACGTGAAGTCCCTGGTTAGTGTGACTATTATTTTTAGTTAAATGATTTTATTGATCAATAATAATTTGATTTGGGATCTTGTGTCTTATCAAATGAATACCCTTATTATAGGAAAATGATTTGGTGATTAAGTGATAAATGTTATTTTGGAAGTTGTTCGCTTTGTTGTGAAAACTATATGCCCAAGGAAAATAGAATATTATGGGATTTCATTTGAGGAGTAATGGTGGATTTTTATCTATGTTTTTATTGTGGATATATAGTGATTTGGGTTATTTATGGAAATGATTAGGTTAATTACTTTTAAGTATGTGAATTTAAGAGTAATTAATGTCATTTTGAGATACAATTTAATGGGGAAGACTACATTCTTATAAGTTTTGGGTTTCAATATTAGTTTGGATTATATTTAAGTATTTTAAGGGCAATTGATTATTGAATGGTATTTATTTAACTTTGGGGTATTGATGGTTTAATTTTAGAAATTAAGATTAGTTTTTGTTCTCTAATGGAATATCCATTTGGGGGATCATCAGATATTATACTAACCATTTTGGTTTTGATTAATCTCTAAATACAAGGTAAATATATATTTTATCCTACGTGGATCATGTATTTCTATAGATGTTTATTCTAGCTCTTCCATTGTGACCAAGTCTTCTTGAATACTCATTTTTCAAAAAAAATGATTTAGTGGAAAAAAGTTATTAAATAATGAAACTCTACTTAAAAAGTAAGTATATCTCTTTATGTTCTTATTCAATATCATAAATTAATTCCTTTTCCTTATGTAATGTAACTTAAAACAAAAAAAAATGTCATCTGTTTACTTTTCCTACTGGGAGACTATGGACCGTTTGTCCCAACACAAGTTTGTGATTTTCTTATTGTTAAATTTCTCCTGATCATGTTTTCTATCCCTCTCCATCCGAACTGAACACTTAGTTTATCATCTATATCCATGTTTTCCTACATGGAATCCTAGTATGGGTTATCTTGGGTGACCTTTATACCTCTCTTCCTTTCTTTTAAAGTGATAGTTTTATTAACTCTTTTTCTGATGTGGGACTTTCCATTATATTATCAAGCCCAATTTTAAAAAAATTGTGAGGACGCAATTTATTGAAGGAGGGGATAATGTAACACCCCAATATTCCATGGTATGTTTCCCTATGAATAATTCAATGGCGTGCATTGTACGCAACTTTGAGATTCTAACACACCACAACCAATCAAACTAGCCGTTATGAATAGTAATACCTACTTTTTAAAATTTTATAAATTCTATCCTTCAAAATAGACTTCATTTTTGGATTTGTAATATCGAAATTAGCCTAGGGTGAAATTTTGGTACTTTTCGGATAACTTTCATATTTTGATAAATAATGAAAATTACTAAATTTTAATTAAAACAACTTTTTTAATCGAAATAATTAATATTGATAAATTATGAATTTGAGTGGTTTTAAAGTATATTTAGAATATATTCTTACCATTTAATTCAATTTTTTTCATTGGACATAATTTCACAATTAAACCAGACATAAACAAGTGTCAGTTTTTTGATAGTTATTATCTCTTAAAAACACGCTTTTTGTTTTGACAGCGGGAATTAATTTTAAATTAATTCAATATTTGGAATCAGGATTTTCAAATTGCGTAAATAGGTAACTTTTTTTTAGACATTTTGAATAATTACTTCAGTAAATATTTTATTTACCATGGTTAAAGGGTAAATCCGGTAAATAAGGGTTAAAAAATAATATTATAATAATAAAAAATTAACCTAAAACGTGTCCTAACCTTATTGGTTGATACATGTCCGACCATGGACATATTTGGGTCGATTTTGGGACCCCATGGTGCCACTTGTAAGTGATAGGGACACTTTATTTTAATTAAGTTAAAATGAATACAAAAATGACACAAGCATATATCTTTTAGAAAATAAATTTTTACATAGGGTTATCTATGTTGGATTTTCAACTAAAAATATTAATTAGAAAGATAAAAATATTTCCTACATAATGGTATTCTATTTATAATTTTTAGACATTAAATAATTTAATTTATTTATGACATAATGGTGATGCAGTAATTACCATAATAGTGAAATACTAAAATGATTGATATTGTAGATTCCCAAATAAATATAATTTGAGACTTTTTATTAATTACACTAATTTTATAGGTTAATATGAAATGTTAGGATTTATTTAATTAACTTTTTTCGATGTAATAATTCTGTTATGAGTTTTAAAAAAATCAATTATTGAGTAGTATCAAAATTGATATAAAAGAGTTTTTAAAACAAATATTATATTATTAATTTATATTAAATTCCTAAAAATCTATGGATCGTCCAAGACACTTATATCATGATATTTGTATCATTAATGGACCACTTGGGGGTCTCTTGGAGGTATATAGTAAGTTTATTAACCATATAGTATAAAAATACAAAGAGACATTGTAAAAGTGAAACTAATTAACTAAGAGTTAAAACTAAAAGATAAGGTTAATATAATGACCCAAACCTGTATAAATTCTATTGGTTTAGTGGTTTTCGACACATCCCCACCTTAACCTTTAAATAATACACTTTGGAGCCATTATAAACCGAATATGAATTTATTATAAAATAATATTTCTAGCTTTTCCAAAGGTACCCCTCACCCCTCTTATAAAAGGGAACTCCTCCTTCTCATTAATTCACACCTTCAAATCCTTTTGTTTCGGCCAACCCCTTCCCAAATACTCTCTCAACTTCCCTAAATTCATCCTATAGGCCTTCCTTTAGTTATAAATCCAACCTAAGGAGCCCTTTTGATCAAATCAAAAGGAAGAACCCGAAGAAGAGGTAATGTTTTCACCACCCTTTTTCAAGTTCCTATCTTCTTCCACTTCTTCCTTCTTTGTTATTACCATTCTAAAATAATAATTTCAGTGTCTTATATATACTGTGATGTTATTATAAATATGGTACAACCATATTCAGTATTCTATCCATCCTTTTAATAACATGTCACCATACGTGTGTACGTACGGCTTACCGTCTCCACGTCGTGGTGTAATTGTCATTCAATAAATTATTATTTGGATGGGTATAATAATGATCTGTAATTTATGTAAGTAATAAATATAACATGATAATTATTCTATCTATATGGTATAACATCCAATTATATATTATTTTAACATCAAAAGAATGATATTGTCGCTCGTGCGTACGTACGGACTACCGTCTCCACAAATGCGATGAGATTCATTCTCCATCGTATTCATTCAAGTATAATTATCATTTGATTATTTAAAAATAATTTTTAAGTACTTTATATCATTTTGGATATGAATAATATACAACCTATCCATGACAAACATGGCTTACGTAACAAAACATATAAAAGAAAACGAGTAAGTTAACACCCGAAACAACGATAATACTAAGATATTATTAACAAATCAATATTAAAAGATAATATATGATATCATATTAATGTAAATGATTCTTTTATAATTAAATAAAAATTATTTCACCATTATAAAGGAGTTTAACCTACCGTCGACCAAGGAAAAAGTACAAAGTAATGGGTTTCTTATCTCACTTTTAATTCCGTGAGAATTCCATTGTTCACCACTTATTTATTACATGTGGTGTGTGTACTTCCCATGTTTGTATTAATTGTGTAATATAATTTAAATAAAGTATATTTACATCATCATTTTATGATCCTTATTTCATGGGTGTATGTTTTTTATGTTACCAAATCAATAAAGGAATTTGAAATTTCAATTTCCATTTATTCGGCTTTACGTAAACTTCATTGATTATTTTACTCCGAGATTATGTGTGGAATCACTATTCATTTTCTTATGTCATAATTTCCAATCCCCTTTTCTTTGGATATACTTTTTATACACATAATCACTCCATTGATAATTTTTCAAGTCATCGATATGAATTTGATAAGAGTAATTTTAACTCATTCTCCATTTGTTGAGTTAAACATCCAATTCATTGGTGTTGTTTTTACAAGATTATGTGTGAATGTCCTTTGATTGTTTTAAACTGAATATCCAATCATATTTAGTGTATTTATATTTGTCACACATAACTATGTCGTTGATTTATCCTTAACCTAAGGATACGGTCTTTATGAGAGATTTCATCTCAATTTACATTCCATTGAGGCTTCTTTGTTTTTATACACCAAATCACTTTTATGTGGTGTATATAATGTACTTTGACATAGTATATCATGAATCCCTTTATTCTCATGATATTACAATGTTTTTATTACCACAATTATTTGTATTCAAGGGTATCTCTTTTGGTTAGAAACTCTAACTAAAATACCATTTTTTAAATGTTTTAAAGACTTATTCTTCTAAATCTTGCTCATTAATGTCCATGTTTTAAAAAATGGTTTTAAGGATTTATTTATATGGACATTAAAGTTTTAAAATTAAAACTCCTTTTAAAAGTTTCATAGTGGTATGGGACACTTTGATTCAAAAATCTATTTTTAAACGGCTTCTTGACAAATAGTGTGACTTTTAAATGATTCCAAGAAAAAGGGGGATATTTATCTCAAATAGTTTTGATGATTATTTTCATCTATGTTGATATCCTTCATTATTCTCGATTGAGGTTAATATGATACAATACAATCTTCCATATTGTATCGAATGAGTTATGTTTGACTGTGGATGTTCTATTTTTATACCATTCATGGTTTGTGGATAAGTATTGACATTTCGTATGCTAGTTTTAATACGAATGTTTATGTTAGGTTTCAAAATTTTCCTATGAGGAATGAATTGGACTTAGTAAGTGGAGGGTGGAGCCCGCTATAGCTCCTCGATGCATCATTAGGTCTCATGAGACAAACTAGTGTCTTGGCATAAGGCCTTGGAAAAATATTATTTGTAGTCTTGGTATGAGGCCTTGGCTACGTGGTTATAATAGTCTGGAATTATGCATTCCATCATTATGAAAGTGGTTATTGATATTTCATGTGATTATTCAATTAGTAGAATATCCATGTGAATAAGTAAATGGCATTATTTCATTTTATTTTTTCCATACTATGTTGAAGTTCAACATTAAAAGGATTTTGTTTTAGTTATACATTGCCTTGAATGTTTATTCTTATTTATGAAAGTTTCCGCTATATTGTTATCCTTACTGGGCATTTGAGCTCACCCCTTTTCTATGTTTTATTTTTTCCAGGATATAAAGAAGTAATTTATGAATGACCTGCAGGAATAGTATGAGGGGATAAGAGTGTGGACTATGGAGACTATATTGTTGTAGTTTTTATTTTATGATGTAATGTAAAACTTTATGAATATATCTAGTGTTTATAAGGCTACTAAACTAATCAGTCCTTCGGGACTTGATTCCTTGTAATCATGTCAATGTTATGTAATAATGAACCGACTCTCGGTAACTGGGGTCGGGGTGTTACACTATATATTTGAAATATATCTTAAAAATATTCAAGACTGATTAAAAGATTAAATGTAATGATTTATGTAATACTATTCATGGTCATGACAAGAACTTGTGATGAAAGTGATGTCTACTGCATTTATTGGAAGTTGGAAGTTTCTAGCTAGTGTGGAGTTTACATTGGATGTCATGCTTGATAATTCAGCTATTAAATAAATTAAAAAGTTTCATACTTTGAATAATGAACCTTTTGATAATGATTTTAGATGAGTTTAAGCTGCTAAGAAGGAACTAAGATCAGTGGAAGAGTTTCTAAGTAAGTTTAAGAGAAGTATATATATTTTTTATGGGATAATATGATCTCATAAGGATGGATCCATAAAGATCAGTAGACAATAAGGTTTATTCATCCTTAAGTTTTAATATTATTGGGTCAAAATAATTAATGTGATAAGTATGTCCATTAATATAAGTGTTTTATAAGAATGAATTTCGTAAGTATTACCATTAATCCTTACATGTAAATATGATCATGTTGTAAGCAAGAGTGTCATTAGGATGGCCATCATTTAAGGATCATTTTACCCTTATGATAATGTCTATATCATAAATATAATTTATCCTTACATGAATATTTATAATTCCATAATTACATTTTTCTAGAGAATTTAGGAACTAAAATCAGATGATACTCGAGACCTTTTCCTCAAGGATTCAATATCATGATCAATTCAAATGGAACATGATCCAACTCATGATTGAAAGTAGACCATCCGAGGGAGAATTTAGTTATTGAGATTAGATCTACACTACATACAAGACTTCTACATCACAATGCATGATTTATATGAAAACATGGATAGTTAAAAAAATATTAATGTGGTTGAATTCATAGAGATTTTAAAAAAGGAAAGAAGCTCAAATATTTAGGAAATTCAAAAATAGAGGAATTTAATGAGATCTTGAATGATAATTTTAATTTGAATAAAACTATAAAATTTATTTCAAATTTAAAAATGATCACCTACCATATAAAGATCACGTAGTTTACAAAATTTCATTTTGTAAACTATTATTCATTATATTATTTTTTTAGTATATATATGAGGAAAAAAAGAATAGAAGGTGTGTGAATATTTAGAGAACTAAAAAAAATAAGTGTGAGAATTATAAAGAACTGAGATATCGATATTTTAGTATACCTAACATATAAAAATTAATTTAAGTCGAGATCCAATCAAGGAGGAAAAGACTTTTTATACTCAAGTATTTAAAGTTTTGAGAATAACTTATTCCTGTAAAGAATTAAAAGCTGATAAATCCAAATAAATTTGTCTTAAATAATACCTATATGTAAATACTTATATTGTACACAATAATACCAAGTAAATCTAATCTATTTATAGATGAATATACACATAATGTGGTATAGAAGGATCCCAGATAAGAATGAGTTCATTCCTTATTTTGGGTTATATTTATATTTGGTAGTGTAAAGATGCAATCACTCATGTGTGACTTGGGAGATGAAGTTTAGTTGGACTCTAATAGGATTAGATTATGGTGGTCCATGGTGTATCCACTTGTGTATATATTATATAATATGTGATTTGGGTGACAAATCAATCAAAATAATAATTAGGTTTTTTATTTCAAACCTTATAAATCCTTGTGTGTTGTTCATTATTTATATTATGTTATATATGAGGTGATTATGAAAGAATGTATTGAGTGGATATAGACCTTAACATGTACAATAGTTTGAGTTTAAAGAAAAAATTTGTAAAATAAGACATCATATTCAACCCCCCCCCCCCCCAGTGGTCAATATGGTCTAGGAAATCACAAGTGGTATCAAATAAAATCCAATTTCTCTGTTAATATCCAAGAATTTGTTGAGTTTGGAGAATCATAATTATGTGAATTATATGTATGTTTATACTTTTTTAAAAAATAACTACTACAATTGGTAGAATAACTTTTTTCCTACCTCTCATATCTTGGACTATAAGTAAGAGTTCTTTCCATAATTGGTTTTCCACCCATTATGAAGGGAGGCTCTATGTATTTTTTTAACAAGAAAAGTTTAGATGTTGATGGAATATAAAAAAATGTTATCTTGATGTATCTTATAAAAAAGGTGTATACAAAGGTTATGGGACTCCAAACTACTAAGGAGTTTTGGGAAAAATTAAAGATCAGTTATGGAGGTAATGTTAAAGTCAAATAATCCAAGTTAAAAGTCTATAGGAGTATATTTAATGATCTTAAAATGGTTTATGATGAGAGTATTAAATATTATTTCACAATATTAAATTATTTTTTGAGTAATATCCAAGAGTTTGGTGAGAATATGGATGATTCCAACATTTTAAAAACTCTTGTGATCAGTTTTCTAGATATATTTGATTCCAAAAAAATTTCTTTTAAATATGGGGAGGATTTTTCTTTGGATAATATTCACAATACTCTTATAGATTATGAAATGAGAAAGACTCTATATTTTAAGAATAAATAAAAGGATGAGATGGATTTTGAGGTTATGATAAAAGAAAAATTCAAAGAAGAAAAATCTACAGAATCAAGTGACTCTAATAATGATGAGTGTGGTGAAGACTTCAACAAAATTATTTCTTTTATTTTAAATATATTTAATAATATAAAGTGGAAATTAAATGGAAATCAACCACCAATGTGATAAAACCATAATTAAATTGGTTATTTTTTCAAGGGATTCCCAAGGAAGAAGGTTAAAGAATCTAAATAAAATAATAAGTATGATAAATATCAAATGAAGAAAAAATTTAAGAGTAAAAATAAGTATTCAAATGTAAATAAAATAAGCCTAATGAGTGAGAAGTATAAATATGACTCATCAAGAATATAATTATAAGATAAATTCAATTTATTTTATCATATTTAGAAAGGTTTTGACACCTCTACTGGTAATGATGAGGAATAAAGGACATGGATAGAATCATAGATGAAAATAGAGTTGGAATATTGTATTGATAATTTTAGACATATCAATAAATAGAAGTGAAAACTATTGAAATAGAAAAATAAAGTATCAGAGGAAAATAAATAGTTAATAAAAAAGAAAGCTACTTGTGTTGATGAGATCAAGAAAAATAATCTAAATATGGTTGAGTAAGAGAATATGGTGAAAAATATTTAAGATAAATTCAATGTAAATAAGAAGATCTTGATGAGATACAATCATTTTATAGTGCTCAAAATCAGTTAAAAAATATTATATAAAACCTTTCAAAGGATGTTAAGGTTAAAGTATTATATTATCAAGTAGGTGAGATGATGGTTTCAAATGGGTAAGAAAAATATACAATTGATATATCTCAAAACAAATCTATTATTTATAAAATTTCATGCGATAAAAATTAGTATGAACCTATTTGGATCAAAAGGAAAAATGATATATACTCTTCTGTATTATCAGTTAAAGATGAAAATTAGTATGAATCTATTATTTTACTAGTGTTGTGGGAGGTATGGAAAAAATTATACTCTTACTAGTTTAATATGTCATTACAAAGGAAGAGGAAAGAACTAAGGGGGTTATGGTGAGAAAATGAGGATTTTTCTTAAAAAAATTATAACTAGGTTTCCATCAAATAAAATCACCCAAAATTTATTTGGTTGTCTAGAATTGATATGTGGTAGATGTGAGAAAGAAGATCACAAAGCATAGGTATGAATAACTAGGTTACCAGGATAATTTCACAATATTGTAAAAGTGAAGGAAGTTCAAAAGAAAAAGTGTGGAAAGTCTTGCATTGTGGGGACTACTAAGGAACAAAAATGAGAAGACCAAGTAAGCTTAGTAAGGTAAAATGGAATGATTAATAGTTTTTATATACCAATTTTATATGAAAAATAAAATATATAGAGAAAAGATAAATTCTAGTAATAAAGGAAATAAAGTGGTTACACATGAATAGGTTGGATTCATGAGAATTTTTCTACAAGTGGTGATCTAAAAACTCAATTAAAATTTTGTGAAAGGTGTGGAAAATGTATGAATAAAAGAATCCACTAAATGACCATCCTATTGGTCTAATGAGATTTTACGAATAAGCATATCCAAAAATTAGTAAAATAATTTTCCTTAGTTACTCATATAGAGAATATAACTTCACCAAAGGAAACTACTCAAGGGAAGAATATAAGCATGAAACCTATGAAGTATGTTGATAAGATAAAGAACAATTTTCCTGCTAAGATTCAAAAGAATAAGAAATCTAGGTTGGGAGAGATTCATGGACATGAGTGGATTTCAATTTTTTAATCCACAGTTTAAAGTTTGAACTATATTTTGAAATGTGGGGTTCACTATTTTGAATTATTGAATATAAGGTTACTGCTAAAACTTAAATCGGATTTTTTAAAATGAAAAAAATGGATTTTTAATAAGATATCTAGGTTGAGAGGAAACTCTCAACCTTTTTGTTTCTACTGAAGAAAAAATTGTTCCCTCTTTATTCCCTTGCCTTTTTTATTTTTCACTAATGTACAAGGAATTAAAGAGTTAAATTAAGAGTTTTACACACAAGATAGAAAAGAAGTTGGTCTTCATGGAGTACCCTAACTACCATGAAGAGTAAGAGTTGAGTGTAATCAATAAGGGGGAGAAAAAAGAGATGAATTAGTCTTTTAGTGAATATATAAATTCAATATGACTATAAAAAATTGGATAATGAGGTTTTCTAATCACACTTAAGCCCCTTATTTTTATTTATATCAAATATATTTATAAAGGGGGTGTTTTTTGATGAAAATGTGAGATAAATGGGGAGTTTATATGTCATTAACTTAACCTTTTATATCTATTTATTTATTTGAGTCTAGGTTTCATTTATTTTGATAAATCTATTTTGAATGGACCCTAAATGATAATTTGAGTTGGTATCACATGTATAGTAGTTTATGGACAACATTGAAAACCATGGTTAAATTACTTTTGTTTTCTACATCGGGTTAGCCCATGTAAAAAGAGTTTTATAAAAAAAATCACTACTAAAAAAACATGTGGTGACATCATTATCTCGAAATTTTATCAAGATATGATTATAAATAAAAGATGGAGAAGAGTAAACTATTTCGAGAATTTTTTAAAGAAGCATGATGAAATGTTAAATCCCTACATCTCTTTTGTATTTCTTTTTAATCATGGGTGAAATAGAAGTAAAAATATTGAATTGAGAAGTGTTGGGTGTTATTGACAATAAATACAAAAGGGGATATTGATGTTATCATTATATTTAATTGTATTTGTTATTATTAAGGTGAAATTATTTGATAATTGAAGATTGTGTAAATATGTGTTGAGAAGTGATGAGGAGTTAATGGAGGTACGATTATTATTAAATGAAAAAAAAATATGTTTCATCTTGGAAATATATCTTGTACATATTTAAGAATAATAAATAATTTAAATGTGATGATTTATATACTTTTATTCGAGGTCATGACAAGAACTAATGATGGAAGTGATTTCTAATACATTTGTTGGAAATTGGAAGCCTCTAGGAAGTGGGGAGTTTGAATTGGATGTCATACTTGATAAGGTAGTTTTTAAAGAAAGTGATAATATATATATTTTGAAGTAATATCTTTTTGATAATGATTTAATGCTATTGAGAATGCAAAAATATGTAGAGACCCAAAGATTTACGTACAAGGACATTACATTACTTTTGCGGAATACTTAGTACATAACAAAAACACACACACAAGGACCGTAATAGTTTAGTGTCTTTGGAAACTCGGAATATAATCTTCTAATCATGGTGAAAGATCTTCAACATATCCCATAAAGATCTTCCTTTTTTTACCTAAAACCTTTCTTTATATCCTGGGGAAAAGAAAACATAAAAGGGTGATCTCAAATGCTCATTAAGGGTAAACAAAAGAAATATCAATCACATCATATTCATAAGGACATAAAATTTTGGAAATCTTAACCTGCAAAAGAGATCATAATATCATAACATGGGATAAATCATAGTAGTGAAATGTAATCCCAATAATCATAACTTAAAACATGTAACTTTTTGGCATACACACATAATCATAGAGGATCATTTCTTATTAGTCAAGAATCATTGTCAAGACTATCTTAGTGGACAAAGTCCATTTCTGAACCGAGTTCACTCCTCGCTTCAGTCCTGTTTCACTGAACCGATTTAACCTACCGTTCTAGCCATGTCTATATCATGAGATATAAAATCTTTACCCAATGAATTAAAGGGAGATATAGGTCCCACCCATCTCATAATGATACCATTCTTATGTGTGCCACAAAATCAGAAATCATATATCATAGCATAACCCATGTAATAAAAATGGGAATCTTAAACATCGTGACATCATAAAATAATTCATATAAGATAAAGGAATTTATAAAATTATTTCCATAAAAAAATAATAAAATCCATGTAATAATAGGGATAGAAACAGAATCCTATATTATCTTAGATGGAAAATAATTTTGATAAAACACTTGAACTCCATTCTTGAGGAAAGTATCCTTTCTACTTCAAAAACACTTTTCCTTTCTTAACATGTCATACAATTCTAAAATAAAAGGAGTTGATTAAAAATAAACTTGAAAACTTGTAAGGGAATATTCTTGGAAATAATGTTTTAAAAATCCGTTCATGCCGTATAAGTTAAAAGAAAACATTCTTCTCGTACTTTTGTCTGAAAAGTCAAAAAGTACCTCGTACGAAAAATGAAAAAAGATTCCTTTCATATCTTTTACTAAAAACTCACCGAAGGGTAAAATTGGATATAAACTATTGTAGAAGGATATAAATATTACATATTGAGGAAACATGTATGTGGATGATAAAATACACCCCAGTAAATACCAAAGTATAAACAATCTCGGATAAAAATGAGATTGTGATATTTCCCTTACCTTAGGTCCGATTTGCTTTGTAAGTTTCCCAACCTCCTGTATAATGATTTAAATAATGTAATTTACTTATTCCAGAATCATAATCATTGTTATGATATCATATATGGTTCACTTATGACTTTATATTACCCGTTCTTTTGTAAATTCCATGTTAAAGAGCGTTTTGGGTAAAATTGTTTCATTTGTCGTCCGTGTTTTGACTTGTAATTATTCATATGATTACTTAGATCATGATTACTTAATTACAGAACATAAAACATGATTTATATATAATATATATTCAGAATATACATATATATAATAGATCATTAAATGGAAATAAATACACCGTTCATGGAGACGGTAGGTCGTATGTACGCATGAACGCTGTTTTTGTTTCCTTATTGAGTTGAATGGAATTAAGTAGATGACATACATATATATAAACATCAATATAGTATAATTATTATGTCATATATTTCATGATTACTTATTATGTATACTTTATAATCATGAATGGTTAACGTGGAGAATGAATCTCATCGCGTCGTGGAGACGGTAGTCCGTACGTACGCACGAGCGATGATATTGTTATCATGATCGTGGAATTGTATTTGAGTGTATGTATACTATTTCAGAATCAATATCACTTTAAAATAATCATATATAGTTATTATGTACACCATTATACCCATCCAAGTATGGTGGTGATGGAAAATAGATTACACCACGGCGTTGAGACGGTATTCCGTACGTACGCACGCGCGGTGATTTCATTTTCCATAGGATGGATAGATGGTGAAATAGGGTTGTTTCATACTTATAATAACATATCAGTATATGAGTGATACTGATGTTATTACTTAATAATGAAAAAACCTAAGAAGAATAAGTGGAAGAAGAAATAAATTTGAAAGAATCGGTAACGGACATTACCTCTTCTTTGAAGCGCCTCTTTGAGTCCTCCTCTTAGGGCAATAACATTGGTCTTTGAAGAAGACCAGGACCTCTAGGATGTTTCTAGGGAAGTGGAGAAGAGAATTTTTCTGGGTTTGGACGAGCTTTAAGGCTCAAAGTGGTGTGAGGAAGAGAGGGAGGAGGTGCCCTTTTATAAGGGAGGAGAGGGGCACCTTTGGAATAACTAAAAATATTATTCTATTATAAAGCCAAATTCGGTTTTAAATAGCTCCAAATTAATTTATTTCTAAGATAAGGTGGGGATGGGTCCAAATACACTCATCCAATAGAATTTAGACAAGTTTTGGTTCCTATTTTAACCTTATCATTTAGATTTAACATTAAGTTAAATAATTTTACTTTTACCGTGTCTTCTTGTGTTCTTATACTATAAGGTTAATAAACTTACTATAATCAGCCAAAAGAACCCCAAATTTTTTATTATTAATATATATAACTTTATATAAGTCATTTGGCCGAACCTTATATTTTTAGGAATAAAATAACAATTAATAATATAATTTTTGTTTTAAACACTATTTTATGTCAATTTTGACACTATTTAGTAATTGATTTTTGTGAAACTCATAACATAATTATTCGTTCGAAAAAAGTTTATTAAATCAATACTAACATGTCATATTAACCTAGAAAATTAGTGGAATCCATAAAAAGTATCAAATTACATTTATTTTGGTATTTATAAATCAATTATGTCAATATTTCATTAATAAGATAATTACTACATCATCTTTGTGTCATAAATAAATTAAAATATTTAATGTCTAAAAATTACAATTAAAATACCATTATGTAGGAAATATGTTTAGCTTTCTAATGAATATTCATGGTCGAGTTTATCTTATGTATAACCCTATATTAAAAATTATTTAGTTATTAAACATTGATTTTAACTATTTTAACCCTTCTTTAAATAAATTAACAATAAATGTCCTAATCTAATCCAAGTGGGACTAAATGGTCATGTTTTATTCCTAAGGTTGTTTTTGGTCGAATTAAACTTGTCCAATAGAATTAGGACATGTGTTAGGGTAATAATAATATCATTTTTACCCTTAATTACCCTATTTACTTTTAACCGTTGTAAAAAAAAGTAAAAAGTTACTATTCACCAAAAATTATTTTCATCCCATTAAACCACATTTTACTTACTGACATCAACCGTTTCTCTCGGATTTTTGAAATTCCACTCACAGAAGCGGTAAAATTAATTTTTATGAAAAATTCATTTTTTTTAACTACCACTTAGTGGTTTCACTATTCATCAAAAAATGAAAGTTTCCAGAAAAATACCAAAAATTAGGCCTAAGCTATATTTGATATTCTGAACTCAAAATTGATTTCTATTTTACCAAATTCAAAACATATCAGTTCCATTAATTAATTTAAAAATTAACTCTCATCATCAAAACAAATAGCGTGTTCTTAAGAGATAATAACTATCAAAAGATTGACACTTGTTTATGTCTGGTTTAAATGTGAAATTACATCCAATGACCAACATTGTATTAAATTGTGAAAAAATATTCTAAATATACTTTAAAACCACTCAAATTAATAATTTATCACTATTAATTATTTCGATTAAAAAGGTTGTTTTTAATTAAAATTTAGTAATTTTCACTATTCATCGGAAAATGAAAGTTATCCGAAAAGTACCAACATTTCAACCTTAGCTAATTTTGATATTCCGAAACCAAAAATGAAGTCTATTTTGAAAAATAAAATTTAAAAAATTTCAAAAAGTGGTTATTACTATTCATAATGGCTAGTTTTAATAATATTTTAATAGCATATCGTTGTTTAGTGAAACTCGGTATTGCGTACTACACACGCTATCGAGGAAGGTCGTGATTGCGTGTAATGAAAGGCAACTCAAGGATGCGTGTTGTGCAAGATCTTTTTGGTGTAGCGTACAACACAAGACATTAATGAAATTAAAAAGAATATTTTTCATAAAATCTCATGGTGTTACATTCTACCCCCCTTAAAATGAATTTCGCCCTCGAAATTCGTCAGGGTTATAAATGGTTTACTATTCAAAAGTTTCTTTAATAGAAACCCACATCGTAAAAAGGAATACCAAAACCAATCTTTAAAAACAAAAGTATGAAACATAACGGTTACCCAAATAAACTAATCACTGGGTTTCCACATAGGTGAAAATATGGATATGGAAGAGAAATCTAACCATCATGTTCTGATGGAGAGTGGTAGAGAACATGGCTATGGAAAATCCAGCAATCACAAAGCCATAAATTTGTGACGACCTAAGGTACCATCTGATTCATCAGATATAAGAGCACTAGGACAACATTTTTGGTTTTCAAGATCATTTCCCTAAAGTTGATGAAATTGGAATTAGAAGAAATACTTTCGTTATTTTGGTATAGTCTCACCGTTGGTAGTTCTTTGGACAATTTCTACTTAATATCTTAAAGAAATGAAGTTGAATTTTTCATTCGTGATGTGTTAGCAGATCATGTGATAGAATGATGGGTCATTCCATCTGTCTCAAACAAAAGGTTAGAAAAGTTATCAAAAAAATACATAAGTCCATCTATAGTGAGATTAATCATATATGGTTCCTAAAATGGACTTATACTTCATATATCATACTGCTTAATATAATAAAACTAGTTTCTACTAAACAGGGACTTCCTGTAGGCTAGTGGTAGGCAATAAAGGCCAGTCGCACTTCGGTTGTGGGTTCGATTCCCACAGCCTTGTCTGACGCGATGGGTTGTCGCCCATCCAGCAGGTTGTCCTTTTTCTAAAACTACATTACTATAACATCCCATAAATAATATCGAAAAAAAACTTCTATCCTTATAGAATACTAAATTATGTCCAACATAATCCATTCCAATCTTTAGGCTTATCCGAAATAATGTTGTCTAATCTCATATTATAGTGAAAACGGTTACCAAAGAGTTCATACAACTAGCATGTTAATACCATTGTTGATCCCCATATATCATGAGATATGTCTTGTTGGTCACATTCCAAACATTCAAAGGCCTTAATCAGGTATTCTGTTGAAAAAAAAAGAATACCCATTGAACCTTATTGAAAACATGATTGTTGTTAAAAGTTAACTCTTTCCACATACCAAAATCCTCAAAATTCTATATACTCAAACCATGATATCACTTAGTCCTTATATCAATCATGAGCTCATGTATACAGTCAAACATTTCATTTTTTCCTTATCCCTTCATTATGCGCATATCATCTTTTTTCCAAAAATATCTCAATCACTTTCCATGGTTACCGGTACCATAAAATTATTGAAAACCACAATAAACCAATAGATAAATATTCCAATATTCCACGATACTATATACAACATTATTTTGGAATCCCATTACATAAACACTTAATCATTCCACCACATCGTTGTCATATTCAACATCGCCAATAGTGATCACATGTGACTTCCCTTTGTCCTTTTCCTTAAGTGGTTGCTTATGTCGATCATCACTAACCCTTGGATTAGGGAATTTATTAGCATAATGCCCCATTTCCTTGCACTTGAAGCATTGAAGTGTAGTAGGTTCATTCTGTGTATCCCTTCCTTTGTTTTCATCATTAGACATCTTCTTCCCATCATTGCAGTATTCAAATTCCTGATGACCTTCCTTTCCACATTTGAAACATTTAATTATCCCTTTAAGACAATCTCCACCATTCTTCATTCCACACTTTGAGCATAAGGAAACATTCATCTTCCTTTCACCATTATTCTGAGATTTCTCCTTGAACTCCATCTTTCATTTCTTGTCAAAACTATGAGATGGATAAGTAACACCAACTTCCATTTCTACCTTGATATCACAACGCACAATTTCTTCATATCTACTGAAGTCTCTTATAGATAATTCCCTTCGAAGATTTGGTTTTAAGCCACTGAAGAATCGATCAACTTTACTTTCAGGTTGGATGATAAAGCTAGATTCATACCTTTCAAGCCTTGTAAAATTCACTTCGTATATACCAACAGATTCATCATCCTTTTGCTTTAGTTCAAGAAACTCTTTGTCCATATTTGTTCGAAGAATACGAGGGAAGTACTTATTGAAAAATAAGTTCTTGAACTCGTCCCATTCCATGGACTCAATTTCATCTCTTGGCCTCGTATTCTTGATAAGATTCCACCATTGATCAGCTTAACCTTCCAAACGATATACTACTAAGATGAATTTATCATGTTCATAACATTGAAGAACTGAAAATATCTTTTCAGTGGTAATGATCCATTGTTCAGCAACAAGTGGATCAGAAGACCCACTGAAAGAAGGTGGACGTTGCCTCATGAAGGACTCAATAGAATATTGTTCCCTTCTCTGCTCATTTGGAAGTCCAGAATGATTCATAGCTTGTGTAAGTATAGCAATAAGATTTTGCACTCCATCTCCCATAACGTTAGTTTGTTCAGGAGGACAATCATTGCATTGTCCATTACATTGATCAACACGGTTCCTTCGTGTTCCAGCCATCGTCTAAAACCCAAAAAGAATAGTGTGAGAGGAAAAAATCACACTAGGGAAAACAACATAATAAAGGGGGATTACCTTCAATATCTAACATCTTAGGTTACCGTAATTCTATTACTATAACCTATACTTAACCTTAGGGACATCCCTAGACATACCTTAGAAATATCTCTAGGGATCTTACTAAAGTTCTCGCATCCTAGTTTCCAAAGTTTGACTAAACCTTTCCTCTGATACCAACTGTAGAGACCCGAAGCTTGACGTACAAGGACATTACATTAATTTTGCAGAATACTTAGTACATAAGAAAAACACACACACAAGGACCGTAATAGTTTAGTGTCTTTGGAAACTCGGAATATAATCTTCTAATCATGGTGAAAGATCTTCAACATCTCCCATAAAGATCTTCCTTTTTTTACCTAAAACCTTTCTTTATATCCTGGGGAAAAGAAAACATAAAAGGGTGAGCTCAAAAGATTAGTAAGGGTAAACAAAAGAAATATCAATCACATCATATTCATAAGGACATAACATTTTGGAAATCGTAACCTGCAAAAGAGATCATAATATCATAACATGGGATAAATCATAGTAGTGAAATGTAATCCCAATAATCAAAACATA
This sequence comes from Viscum album, assembly GCA_963277665.1. Taxonomy (NCBI): domain Eukaryota; kingdom Viridiplantae; phylum Streptophyta; class Magnoliopsida; order Santalales; family Viscaceae; genus Viscum; species Viscum album. The sequence goes on from OY728146.1 coordinate 2,077,914,045, forward strand.
AAACATGTAACTTTGTGTCATACACATATAATCAGAGAGGATCATTTCTTATTATTCAAGACTCATTTCCAAGACTATCTTAGTGGACAAAGTCCATTTCTGAACCGAGTTCACTCCTCGTTTCAGTCCTGTTTCACTGAACCAGTTTAACCTGCCGTTCCAGCCATGTCTATATCATGAGATATAAAATCTTTACCCAATGAATTGGAGGGAGATATAGGTCCCACCCATCTCATAATGATACCATTCTTATGTGTGCCACAAAATCAGAAACCATACATCATAGCATAACCCATGTAATAAAAATGGGAATCTTAAACATCGTGACATCATAAAACAATTCATATAAGATAAAGGAATTCATAAAAATATTTCCATCACAACATAATCAAATCCATGTAATAATAGGGATAGAAACAGAACCCTATATTATCTTAGATGGAAAATAATTTTGATAAAACACTTGAACTCCATTCTTGAGAAAAATATTCTTTCTACTTCAAAAACACTTTTCCTTCCTTAACATGTCATACAATTCTAAACTAAAAGGAGTTGATTAAAAATAAAATTGAAAACTTTTAAGGGAAGCTTCTTGGAAATAATGTTTTAAAAATACATTCATGCCGTATAAGTTAAAAGAAAACATTCTTCTCGTACTTTTGTCGGAAAAGTCAAAAAGTACCTCGTACGAAAAATGACAAAAGATTCCTTTCATATCTTTTACTAAAAACTCACCGAAGGGTAAAATTGGATATAAACTATTGTAGAAGGATATAAATATTACATATTGAGGAAACATGGATTTGGATGATAAAATACACCCCAGTAAATACCAAAGTATAAACAATCTCGGATAAAAATGAGATTGTGATATTTCCCTTACCTTAGGTCCGATTTGATTCATAAGTGTCTGAACCTCCTCTATAATGATTTAAATAATGTCATTGACTTATTCCAGAATCATAATCATTGTTATGATATCATATATGGTTCACTTATGACTTTATATTACCCGTTCTTTTGTAAATTCCATGTTAAAGAGCGTTTTGGGTAAAATCGTTTCATTTGCCGTCCGTGTTTTGACTTGTAATTATTCATATGATTACATAGATCATGATTACTTAATTCCATAATATAAAAAATTATTTATATATAATATATATTCAGAATATACATATATATAATAGATCTGTAAATGGAAAGAAATACACCGTTCATGGAGACGGTAGGCCGTACGTACGCATGAACGCTGTTTTCGTTTCCTTATTGAGTTGAATGGAATTAAGTAGATGACATACATATATATACACATAAATCCAGTATCATTATTATGTCATATATTTCATGATTACTTATTATATATACTTTATAATCATGAATGGTTAACATGGAGAATGAATCTCATCGCGTCGTGGAGACGGTAGTCCGTACGTACGCACGAGCGATGATATCGTTCTCATGATCGTGGAATTGTATTTGAGTGTATGTATACTATTTCAGAATAAATATCACTTTACAATAATCATATATAGTTATTATGTACACCATTATACCCATCCAAGTAAGGTGGTGATGGAAAATAGATTACACCACGGCATGGAGACGGTATTTCGTACGTACGCATGCGCGGTGATTTCATTTTCCGTAGGATGGATAGATGGTGAAATAGGGTTGTTTCATACTTATAATAACATATAAGTATATGAGTGATACTGATGTTATTACTTCATAATGAAACAACCTAATAAGAATAAGTGGAAGAATAAATAAAGTTGAAAGAATCGGTAACGGACATTACCTCTTCTTTGAAGCCCCTCTTTGATTCCTCCTCTTAGGGAACTAAAATTGGTCTTTGAAGAAGACCAGGACCTCTAGGATGTTTCTAGGAAAGTGGATAAGATAATTTTTCAGGGTTTGTCCGAGCTTTAAGGCTCAAAGTGGTGTGAGGAAGAGAGGGAGGAGGTGCCCTTTTATAAGGGAGGAGAGGGGCACCTTTGGAATAACTAAAATTATTATTCTATTATAAAGCCAAATTCGGTTTTAAATAGCTCCAAATTAATCTATTTAGAAACTAAGGTGGGGAGGGGTCGAAATAATCTCATCGAATAGAATTTAGACAAGTTCAGGTTCCTATTTTAACCTTATCATTTAGATTTAACATTAAGTTAAATAATTTTACTTTTACCGTGTCTTCTTGTGTTCTTATACTATAAAGTTAATAAACTTACTATAAGCAGCCAAACGAACCCCAAGTTGTTTATTATTAATATATATAACCTTATCTAAGTCATTTTGCCGAACCTTAGATTTTAAGGAATAAAATAACAATTAATAATATAATATTTTTTTTAAACACTATTTTATGTCAATTTTGACACTATTTAGTAATTTATTTTTTTGAAAATCATAACTGAATGATTAGTTCTAAAAAAGTTGATTGAATCAATACTAACATGTCATATTAACCTATAAAAGTAGTGGAATTCATAAAAAGTGTCAAATTACATTTATTTTGGTATTTATAACATCAATTATGTCAATATTTCATTAATAAGATAATTACTTCATCATCTTTGTGTCATAAATAAATTAAATTATTTAATGTTTAAAAATTACAAATAAAATACCATTATGTAGGAAATATTTTTATATTTCTAATGAATATTTATGGTCGAATTTATCTTATTTATAACCCTATATTAAAAATGATTTAGTTATTAAACATTGATTTTAACTATTTTAACCCTTCTTTAAATAAATTAATAATAAATGTCCTAATCTAATCCAAGTGGGCCTAAATGGTCATATTTTATTCCTAAGGTTGTTTTTGGTCGAATTAAACTTATCCAATAGAATTAGGACATGTGTTAGGGTAATAATAACATCATTTTTACCGTTAATTACCCTATTTACTTTTAACCGCGGTAAAAAAAAGTAAAAAGTTACTATTCACCAAAAATTATTTTCATCCCATTGAACCACATTTTACTTACTAACATCAACCGTGTCTCTCGGATTTTTTAAATTCCACTCACAAAAGTGGTAAAATTAAGTTTTATGAAAAAATCATTTTTTTTAACTACCACTTAGTGGTTTCACTATTCATCAAAAAATGAAAGTTTCTAGAAAAATACCAAAAATTTGGCCTAAGCTATATTTGATATTATGAACTCAAAAATGATGTCTATTTTACCAAATTAAAAACATATCAGTTGCATTAATTAATTTAAAAATTAATTCCCGTCGTCAAAACAAATAGTGTGTTCTTAAGATATAATAACTATCAAAAGATTGACACTTCTTTATGTCTGGTTTAAATGTGAAATTACATCCAATGACCAAAATTGTATTAAATTGTAAAAATATATTCTAAATATACTTTAAAACCACTCAAATTAATAATTTATCACTATTAATTATTTCGATTAAAAAGGTTGTTTTTAATTAAAATTTAGTAATTTTCACTATTCATCAGAAAATGAAAGTTATCTGAAAAGTACCAAAATTTCACCCTAAGCTAATTTCGATATTCCGAAACCAAAAATGAAGTATATTTTGGAAAATAAAATTTAAAAAATTTCAAAAAGTGGTTATTACTATTCATAACGGCTAGTTTTAATAATATTTTAATAGCATATCGTTGTTTAGTGAAACTTGGTATTGCGTACTACACACGCTATCGAGGAAGGTCGTGATTGCATGTAATGCAAGGCAAGTCAAGTCAAGGATGCGTGTTTTGAAAGATCCTTTTGGTGTAGCGTACAACACAAGACATTAATGAAATTAAAAAGAATATTTTTCATAAAATCTCGGGGTGTTACACAGTATCAGTGGAAGAGGTTTTGATAAAGTTTGAGTAGAGTTTGTATATATTATGAAATATGTTTTTAAAGAAAATGATGTATTATATGGTTGAGTTTGTAAAGATGATTATACTATATGATTCATTCATACTTACACATAAATATGAGAAGCTAATAATAATAAGTATCATAAATATGAACTACCATTATTAAGTTTAAAGATGATCAGGTCATAACCATGACTTCCATAAAGATGGTCATCGCGTAAGGATTATTTTACACTCACAAGAATACTAACCCTATAAGGATCATTTTTTCTTGCATGAATATTGAGAATTACATAATTAAATTTTAATAGAGAATTTGTAAACTAAAATTAGATGATTCTTGAGAACTGTTCCTCATGTATTGAAATATCATGACCAATTCAAGTGGATCAGGCTTCAGACCAAGATTGAAGGAAGTCCAACTGAGGGAGATGTGGGTAACTGAGATTATATTCATTCCGCATGTAGGTTTTCCATTTCATGGTGAATTATTTAAATTAATAAATATATAATTCAAATAATATTAATGCAATAAACTTCATAGATATTTAAAAGAATGAAAAGATCCCAAGTCTTTAGAAAATTAAAAGAAAATTGGGGACTTGACTGAGGTTTTGAATAATAATTCAATTGAGAATGAAAATGGAAAAGTTATTACGAATTTAAAAAATACCACATGTCATATAAATATCAAGGAGTTTCAAAAATCTAGTTTGTAAAATATTATTAACGATATTTTTTTTGAATTTATATATGAAAAAAATAATGAAAGGTGTGTGAATATTGAGAGAACTCACAAAAACTGAGTACGGGAATTATGGATAACTAAGACCAAGTTACTTTATTGTATTTAAGATAGAAGAATATATTAAATCCAAGAACTATTAAATGTGGGTAGGACTTGATGTTCATGAGTATTCAAAGTGATAAGGAGAACCAATTCATGTGAAGGACTGGAATTTGGGTGATTTGGATGACAAAGTTCAAAATAAAACCTGCATGTAGAAACTTGAAGTGTACATGATCTGACCAGGTTGATCCAAAAAATTCATAGAGGAAGATCATCATCGAGTGGAATTGAAGGATCCTGGAGTAGAATGAGATCATTCCTTATGTTGGATCATATTTTTAGTGGGTAGTGTGAAGCTACAGTCTATCCTATGTGACTCAAGAGATGGAGATTAGTGGGACTCAATGTTGATTAGAAAATGACAATCTATGGTGTGACCATATAAGGCCCCAGCCTTAAACCTTACTTAATCTTGAGTTATTACAAGATTACACATTAAGGATCTTTTCGGGTTTAGAGTTTTAGAGAATTAGATCATAAAACTTGCATTACATTCCACATATAAACAAAGTGGTTACATAAAGATAGTATTCTTCATTCCCATCAATGGAAACATATTTAAAATAAACATGGATTCTTTCTTGACACTTCCTTGACACTATCATCATATCATGTACCTTTCCCTTGACCTGTGAAAAACATTTCAAAAAAAACTTGGGATGAGCATAAAAAGCTCAGTAAGGGATATAAAAATATGGAAAAGAAACATGGGTACATATATACATAAGGATGAGATCATACTTTACCCATAAAACATAAGCACTTTAACATACCTCATCAAATCATGAATAAATCATAGAAATCATAATACATAAAGGTAACTTGAGGCATTCATAACATTCTTACGTAGGGAGTAACCCTCTTGGTTACGTTTGGAATACCCATCACAGTATATTCCCTAAATCTCTTCGGAGAAACCTTAACGTTTCACTCCTTTGCGTTACCCAATGCATTGGAGAGCTATATCGGGCTCACCTGCCCTTAGTTTATCACAGAACCACCCGTCTTCATAATAATTCCCAAGAACCTCAACATAATCGTATCACATAAAACATGCATAAAGGAAACATAACATTTCCACCTTTCAATGAAAAGATATCAATACAACACATTGATATAAAAACATTATGAAAACCATTTTCAATACCAAAATAAAAGAAAATTAAAACATGGTATTTATTTTTCTTTTAAAAAGAAGGTATGACTTGTAGAGGAATCCAAAACTCAAATAACGGTCACGGCGGCGGAGAAGTCGTTGTCGCCGCATACGTACGACAAAAACATTCCCTTTTGTCGTTTAGTAAACGCTTCGTATAAATAAGATTCCTTTTGAATAAACGTAAAAGTCAAAGGGGTTTATACACCATATAAAATAAGGTTGTGTATAAAACAAAATATGCCTCAATGAAAGGAGATTGAGACGAAGTCCCATACCTCATATCCGACTTGACCCGACCATTCTTTAATCTCCTGAATAATAAACTTGAGTTAATCTATACTTTCTTAAGAACCTTTTTCAAGTTCATTATTCCTTTTATACCATGTTATGAACATCATGTAATCATTTAAGTTAATAATGTTCATTTTGTCGGTATTTGGTTCTTAAGTCAAAAATAGACTTCTTACACTTACATGTTGTTAATTTGATCAAAGATTCGTTATATCCAGAATGATATTAATGATTTGGATAACATATATATCATATATATTCAGAATATACATGTATTTATAATATTACATCACATTTAGAGGTAAGAAAATGAAATGCACCGTTCATGGAGACGGTAAGCCGTACGTACGCATGAACGCTACTTCCATTTCTATTTCGTATTTTCTGGAATGGAATCATAATGATATAAGATTATATTATAATTCCAGTATAATAACATATATAATATCATTAACTTTATCCTTTACACATCCCACATATGGTATTAACGAATCAAATCACTTTCAGGGGGCGGTAGTCCGCACTTCCTAAAATGAAGATATCGTGTTTACCCATAATGGAAACAATAACGGTATGCCATAAATGAAAAATACAGAAGCTTAAGGAAAGAATAAACATATTATATATCATATATAAAAATAGTGACATCATAATGGCCACCTTTGAAGGTGTTAAATGAGTATTGAACAATCATCGTTTCGGGAGGCAGAATTTTTCCATCCACGGAAACCGTATGTTCTTTAACCATTTGATGTAGTTGTGTGAGAGTGTAGCTAGAATAAATCTTATAACAACATCCTAGTATATTTAAGATACTGGTGTTGTTACAAAAGAAGTAAATAAAAAGAGTTAAGGGGGTTGGAGGAGCAAAATAAAACAAATGAACATGAGAGAATGAATTACCTTTAAAAGTGTAACTCATTTTGATTTGAGCCTAAAGGCTTCCTTTGAAAGGATTATGCCCAAAGGGAATACTCTATCATGAGGAGAGGGATGTGGAGAGAGTAAATGGTCAGGTGATGTCCGAGCAAAAGGCTTTGGGAGTGTGGGTAATGAGGTAGAGGTGGGGGCCTTTTATAAGAGGAGAGGAGGGGCACTCTTGGAAAGTAAAGATAAGTTACTTTATTTTAAAAAGAGTTTAGGATCCAAAAGGTCCCACATTGATATAATTCTTGGAGAAGGTGATAAGGGTTCTAAATCCACTCATCCAATTGGTTTTGGCCATGTTTAGGTTTTAGATTTTACATTAACTTTCCATTTTATTTAAATCGTTAAATAATGAGGTCATCGCTGCATCATCATGATGTCATAAATAATTTAATTTATTTAAAGTCTAAAAATTATAAAAGAAATACTATGATGTAGGAAATCTTTTTATATTTCCAATGACTATTTATAATCGAAAATATAATCTTTATAACCCCATGTAATAATTGTTTTCGTAAAACATATTATGTTTGTGTCATTTTTACTTTTACATTAAATAAAAAGTTATTTATGTCATTTCCCAACCAAAGTGGCTCCATGGGGTCCCCAAGTTTACCCATGGCTTTTCTTGGTCTTACATGACACAACCAATGAGGTTAGGACACGTTTCAAGCTCATCTCATTTTATTAAAGCATTATTTTTACCTTAAACTACACTAATTACCACTAATCGCGATTAAAAACTTAATAAGTTACTATTCACCAAAAAATTATTTTAATCTCATTGAACCACATTTTACTTCTTAATGAAAACCATGTATGTCGGATTTTTGAAATTCAAAACACAATGATGGCAAAATTTCATTTAAACGGAAAATCAGTTTTTATAAGTACCACTTAGTGGTTTCACTATTCATCAAAAATTGAAGTTTTTCAGAAAATTACCAAAAATTCACCCTAAGCTATTTTTGATATTCCGAATTAAAAAATGAAGTCTATTTTACAAAATTCAAAACATATAAGTCACATTAATTAATTTAAAAATTAATTCCCGCTGTCATTACAAATAGCGTGTTTTTATGAATCAATAAGTATCAAAAGATTGACACCAGTTTAAGTCTAATTTCAAAGTGAAATTGATTCCAATGACCACCATTGGATTAAATGGTAAAAATATATTCTAATTTCACATCAAAACCAATTCAAAAGATAATCTAATCATATAAATAAATTAGATCAAAAAGCAGTTTTGATGTAAAATGTAGTATTTTTCACTATTCATTAAAAAATGAACATTGTCCGAAAAATACCAAAAATTCACACAAGGTAAATTTTGATGTCCCAATCATAAAGAATAAGTTTATTTTGACAAACATAGTTTATAAAATTGTCAAAATATAGATTCAAAAATGGTTTGCCATCAAATGGCAGTAAAACAATCTTTTAAAAATATTAGTGTATTCCATGCTTAAGATTGGTTTTATTTTCATTTTAAGCATCTAAAACACTATCTAATTCATTAATAGACATAGATAAAAATATCTATTATTCATTACTTACTTGGGATGTTACATCCTTCCCCCCTTTAGAAAATTGTGTCCCCGCAATTTATTTACTTATCAAATAAATGGGGGTACTTATCCCTCATTGCATTTTCAGATTCCCATGTTGCCTCTTCCATCATGTGGTTTTTCCAAAAAACCTTTACCTGCTTAATCACCTTATTCCGTAACACTTGCTCCCTGTGGTCAAGAATCTGGACCGGTTGTTCCTCATAAGATAGGTTCTCTTCCAGCTGAACTACCTCTGGACTCAAAACATGAGATGGATCTGGCATATACTTTCTCAACATCGAAACGTGAAAAACATTGTGTGCCTGAGATAAACTCAGAGGTAAAGCCACTCAGTAAGCAACGGATCCAACTCTTTCCAGAATTTCATATGGTCCAATGAACCTTGGACTTAGCTTTCCTTTCTTACCAAATCGCATCACACTTTTCCATGGTGATACTTTGAGAAAAACATGATCACCTACCTCAAAAGATAGATCCTTCCTCCTGTTGTCTGCATAACTCTTCTGCCTACTCTGAGCTGTTCTCATGTGCTTCTGAATCAGCTGAACTTTTTCTGCCATCTCTTCTACCAATTCTGGTCCCATCAACTTCCTTTCACCCACTTCATCCCAGAAAGCTGGAGTTCGACACCGCTTCCCATATAATTCCTGAAATGGTGTCATCTATATACTGGAATGAAAACTGTTATTATATGAAAATTCAACCAAAGAAATATGTTGGTCCCAACTTCCCTGATAATCCATAGAGCAAGAACGTAGCATATCCTCCAAGGTCTGAATTGTTCGTTCTGACTGCCCATCTGATTAAGGATGAAAAGCTGTACTAAAATTTAATTCAGTACCCAACGACTTCTGAAGGCCTTTCCAAAATTTAGAAGTGAACCTGGGATCACGGTCAGATAAAATGGAGAGAGGAAATCCATGTAACCTGACTACCTCTTTAAGATACAAATAGGAAAGTTGATCCAGGGAAAAAGTATCTCGTATGGCAAGGAAATGAGCAGATTTAGTCAAGCAATCAACAATAACCCAGATATCATTATTACCTTGAGATGTCTTCGGTAATCCCACAACAAAGTCCATGGATATATTCTCCCATTTCCACTCTGGCACTGGTAAAGGCTGAAGCATCCCTTTCGGTAACTGCTGCTCTGCTTTAACCTGTTGACATGTCAAACACTTCACAGTAAAATCATCAATATCCCTTTTCATTCCATCCCACCAGTAATACTCTCACAGATCTCTATACATCTTAGTAATGCCAGGATGAACTGAAAACAGAGAACTATGAGCTTCACATAACAACTCTCTCTTCAACTGTGAATCACAAGGCACACACAATCTCTTCCCAAATCTCAAAACACAATCATTATCAATGTTGAATTCAGTCAACTTACCTTTCTGAACCAGCTCTACCTTTTTCTGCAACTCACTGTCTTGCTTCTGTGCTTGCTTGATTCTATCTGATAGAGATGATCTCACTGATACCTGAATCAAAACAGAAGAACTTCCTACACCAACAAATTCTATTCCAAAGTTCATCAAATCCTTAACCAAAGGATCACATTCCAAATGCAACATTGCTAATGAAGCATTACTTTTTTGACTCAAATCATCAGCCACCTTATTTGCTTTTCCCGGATGGTAATGAATTGTACAATCATAATCCTTGATTAATTCTAGCCATCTCCTTTGTCTCATGTTCAATTCTTTCTGAGTGAATATATACTTTAAACTTTTGTGATCGGTATATATTTCACACTTTACTCCATACAAATGATGCCACCAAATTTTTAAAGCAAAAACAACAGCAGCTAATTCCAAATCATGTGTAGGGTAATTTACCTCATGAGTTTTCAACTGTCGTGAAGCATAAGAAATTACCTGATCATTCTGCATTAGGAAGCAACCAAGTCCTTTCAATGAAGCATCACTGTATATAACAAACTCACCATTCCTGGAAGGTAGTGCCAAAACTGGATCATTCACCAATCTTCTTTTCAATTCCTGAAAACAATCATCACATTCTTTTGTCCAGATAAACTTAACACCCTTCTGAGTTAGCTTAGTCATTAGACTAGATAACCGTGAAAAATTTCTAACAAACCTTCGGTAATAGCCTTCCAAACCAAGGAAGCTACGAATCTCGGTTACATTTGTGGGTCTTGGCCAGTCTTCTACAACTTTTTTTTTCCGGATCAACAGTTATCCCATCTTTAGAAACAATGTGACCAAGGAAAGAAATTTGTTGCAACCAAAACTCACACTTGCTGAATTTCCCATACAACTTCTTTTCTTTTAAGGTTTGCAAGATAACCCTTAAATGTCTTTCATGCTCCTCTTTACTTTTAGAAAACACCAAAATATCATCAATGAAAACCACCACAAACTTATCCAAGAACTCATGGAAAATTCTATTCATTAAGTCCATGAATACAGCAGGTGCATTGGTTAGCCCAAAAGGCATTACTACAAATTCATAATGGCCATATCTAGTACAGAACGTGGTCTTCGGAATATCTGTCTCCTTTACCTTCAGCTGATGGTACCCCGATCTCAGGTCAATCTTTGAAAAAAACTGAGCTCCCTGGAGCTGATCAAACAAATCATCGATATGAGGCAAAGGATATTTTTTCTTAACAGTGATGTTATTCAAGGCTCTATAATCAATGCAAAGTCTCATAGAACCATCTTTCTTTTTAACAAACAAGACAGGAGCGCCCCATGGTGATGTGCTAGGTCGAATGAAACCTTTCTCTAATAAATATTACAATTGCTCCTTCAACTCTAAAAGTTCAATTTGAGCCATTCGATAAGGGGGTTTTGAAATTGGCTTAGCATCAGGAACTAAGTCAATAGTAAATTCAACTTCCCGATCTGGTATTATTCCAGGCAACTCGTCAGGAAAAACATCAGGATACTCATTTACCACTGGCACATCATTAATCTGAACAGTTCCTTTATTTTCAACGATGTGTGCAAGGTAACATTCATTTCCATCTTTTACAAGTTTCTTGGCCTCTTGATAAGTTATCAACAGTAAGGGTTCATTCTTGTAAACAAACTGAAAGTCTTTCTGAAAAGAACTTCTTTAGCTCTACATTCAATCTTAGCATGGTAAATAGAGATCCAATCCATACCCATGATAACATTAAACTCTACTAGAGGTAGAACAATAAGGTTTGCAAGTAGGTTCTTTCCACAAAGAAGGATAGGAAGATTCTTATAAATTCTTTTTGCCTCAACATTCCCCCCAGGTGTTTTTACCAAAAGTTTAGGAGTCATTTCTTGAGATGGTATTCCCATTTTACTAGAAAAGGTTTCAGAGATGAAAGAATGTGTAGACCCCGAATCAAACAACACGCTGGCATAATCTGAAAAAACAAACAAAGTACCTGATACAACTTCATTTGATGGCCCGACATCTGCTGAAGTAGTTGAAAAGGATTTCACCACCCCTTTCTTCTTGTAGTCTAACTGCTTCCCATCACTCAAGCTCTTTGTCGGACACTCATTTTCATAGTGACCCATCTCATTGCACTTATAACATTTCACTAACTGTAAATCAAATTTGGTCTTACCATCACCCTGATCTTTTTCAGTGCAATCACGAGCCTTATGTCCCATCTTACCACATCGGTAGCACTTTATAGAATTCAAAAGACATTCCCCAGCATGCCTTTTGCCACATTTATCACAAACTGGAAACTTAGTTTTCTTACCATCAGACTTTTTCGAAGAATTCTTACCTTTCTCCTGTAACCTTGGTCTCTTCTTCTGTTGGTTGTTATAGAACACTTGATCATCGGAAAACTCCATTTCCACCTTCTCAGCACATCAAACAAGCTTTTCATAACTTTTAAACTCACGAGAAGCTAATGCCCTTCGATATTTTGTCTTTAATCCTGAGTAAAAACGATTGATTTTACTATCAAGGTCTCGGATAAAATTTGGAGCATACTTTGCCAATCGAGTGAACCTTTCTTCATAGGTAGCCACTGAGTCTTCCTCTTGCCTCAATTCCAAGAATTTCTTTTCCATCCTAAGTCAAACATCCTTAGGGAAATACTTCTCAAGAAACATACCTTTGAATTCATCCCAGTCGAGAGCATCAATCTCATCAGCGTCCCTGATATTTTTAACCATCGACCACCACTGATCCGCCTCACCCTCCAAACGGTAAATGGCAAGACTAACCTTTTGATTGTCTAAACACCCCATGACATAGAAAATCTTATCCAGTTCTTTAATCCACCCTTCAGCTAGCACAGGGTCAGATGATCCTCTGAATGATGGGGGATATTTCCTCATTAAATGTTCCACCACTGACATGTTCCTCTGCGGTTGATCTGGCTGATCTCGTGCATGGATACCACCACCATTTATAGTCTGAGTCAACTGCGCCATTACTGCAACAAACTGTTCAGTTCCAATTCTGACTATCTCAGGATGCGGATTCGGAAGGTTATTTCCTTCTGTATGCCTTCCTAGCACTGCTTCCCTGTTTCCTCTGCGGAAAACCATTCTGAACAAACATGTCTTAGATGAAGCAACATGGTAATCTTTAAATGATATATCATTTCAAAAAAAATATTTTTGGATAATTATTTAATAGAATTTTAACTCCTAAAGTTATCTAAACCAACCCTCTGATACCAACTATAAGGCCCCAGCCTTAAACCTTACTTAATCTTGAGTTATTACAAGATTACACATTGAGGATCTTTTCGGGTTTAGAGTTTTAGAGAATTAGATCATAAAACTTGCATTACATTCCACATATAAACAAAGTGGTTACATAAAGATAGTATTCTTCATTCCCATCAATGGAAACATATTTAAAATAAACATGGATTCTTTCTTGACACTTCCTTGACACTATCATCATATCATGTAACTTTCCCTTGACCTCTGAAAAACATTTCAAAAAAAACTTGGGATGACCATAAAAAGCTCAGTAAGTGATATAAAAATATGGAAAGGAAACATGGGTACATATATACATAAGGATGAGATCATAATATACCCATAAAACATAAGCACTTTAACATACCTCATCAAATCATGAATAAATCATATAAATCATAAGACATAAAGGTAACTTGAGGCATTCATAACATTCTTACGTAGGGAGTAACCCTCTTGGTTACATTTGGAATACCCATCACAGTATATTCCCTAAATCTCTTCGGAGAAACCTTAACTTTTCACTCCTTCGCATTACCCAATGCATTGGAGAGCTATATCAGGCTCACCCGCCCTTAGTTTATCACGGAACCACTCATCTTCATAATAATTCCCAAGAACCTCAACATAATCGTATCACATAAAACATGCATAAAGGAAACATAACATTTCCACCTTTCAATCATAAGATATCAATACAACACATTGATATAAAAACATTATGAAAACCATTTTCAATACCAAAATAAAAGAAAATTAAAACATGGTATTTATTTTTCTTTTAAAAAGAAGGTATGGCTTGTAGAGGAAGCCGAAACTCAAATAACGGTCACGGCGGCGGAGAAGTCGTTGTCGCTGCATACGTACGACAAAAACATTCCCTTTTGTCGTTTAGTAAAAGATTTGTATAAAAAAGATTAATTTTGAATAAACATAAAAGTCAAAGGGGTTTATACATCGTATAAAAAGGTAGTGTATAAAACAAAATATGCCTCAATGAAAGGAGATTGAGATGAAGTCCCATACCTCGTATCCGACTTGACCCGACCATTCTTTAATCTCCTGAATAATAAACTTGAGTTAATATCTACTTGATTAAGAACCTTTTTCAAGTTCATTATTACTTTTATACCATGTTATGAACATCATGTAATCATTTAAGTTAATAATGTTCATTTTTTCGGTATTTGGTTCTTAAGTCAAAAATAGACTTCTTACACTTACATGTTGTTAATTTGATCAAAGGTTCGTTATATCCAGAATGATATTAATGATTTGGATAACATATATATCATATATATTCATCATATACATGTATTTATAATGTTACATCACATTTAGAGGTAAGAAAATGAAATGAACCGTTCATGGAGACGGTAAGCCGTACGTACGCATGAACGCTACTTCCATTTCTATTTCGTATTTTTTGGAATGGAATCATAATGATATAAGAGTATATTATAATTACAGTATAATAAAATATATAATATCATTAATTTTATCCATTACACATCCCACATATGGTATTAACAAATCAAATCACTTTCAGGGGGCGGTAGTCTGCACTTCCTAAAATGAAGATATCGTGTTTACCCATAATGGAAACAATAACGGTATTCCATAAATAAAAAATACAGAAGCTTAAGGAAATAATAAACATATTATATATCATATATAAAAATAGTGACATCATAATGTCCACCTTTGAAGGTGTTAAATGAGTATTGAACAATCATCGTTTCGGGAGGCAGAATTTCGTCATCCACAGAAACCGTATGTTCTTTAACCATTTTTTGTATTTGTGTGAGAGTGTAGCTCGAATAAATCTTATAACAACATACTAGTATATTGAATATACTGGTTTTGTTACAAAAGAAGTAAATAAAAAGAGTTTAGGGGGGTTGGAGAAGAAAAATAAAACAAATGAACATGAGAGAATGAATTACCTTTAAAAGTGTAACTCCTTTAGATTTGAGCCTAAAGGCTTCCTTTGAAAGGATTGTGCCCAAAGGTAATCCTATAGGATGAGGAGAGGTATTTGGAGAGAGTAAATGGTCAGGGGATGGCCGAGCCAAAGGCTTTGGGAGTGTGGGTAATGAGGTAGAGGTGGGGGCCTTTTATAAGAGGAGAGGAGGGGCACTCTTGAAAAGTAAAGATAAGTTACTTTATTTTAAAAAGAGTTTCGGATCAAAAAGGCCCCACATTGATATAATTCTAGGATAAGGTGATAAGGGTTCTAAATCCACTCATCCAATTGGTTTTGGACATGTTTAGGTTTTAGATTTTACATTAACTTTCCATTTTATTTAAATCGTTAAATAATGAGGTCATCGCTGCATCATCATGATGTCATAAATAATTTAATTTATTTAAAGTCTAAAAATTATAAAAGAAACACTATGATTTAGGAAATCTTTTTATCTTTCCAATTACTATTTATAATCGAAAATCTGATCTTTATAACCCCATGTAATAATTGTTTTCGTAAAACATATTATGTTTGTGTCATTTTTACTTTTACATTAAATAAAAAGTTATTTATGTCATTTCCCAACCAAAGTGGCTCCATGGGGTCTCCAAGTTGACCCATGGATTGTCTTGGTCGGCCATGACACAACCAATGAGGGTAGGACATGTTTCAATCTCATCTCATTTTATTAAAGCATTATTTTTACCTTAAACTACACTAATTACCACTAATCGCGATTAAAAACTTAATAAGTTACTATTCACCAAAAAATTATTTTAATCTCATTGAACCACATTTTACTTCTTAATGAAAACCATGTATGTCGGATTTTTGAAATTCAAAACACAATGATGGAAATTTTTCATTTAAACAGAAAATCAGTTTTTATAAGTACCACTTAGTGGTTTCACTATTCATCAAAAATTGAAGTTTTTCAGAAAATTACCAAAAATTCACCCTAAGATATTTTTTATATTCCGAATTCAAAAATGAAGTCTATTTTACAAAATTCAAAACATATAAGTCACATTAATTAATTTAATAATTAATTCCCACTGTCATTACAAATAGCGTGTTTTTATGAAACAATAAGTATCAAAAGATTGACACCAGTTTAAGTCTAATTTCAAAGTGAAATTGATTCCAATGACCGCCATTGGATTAAATGGTAAAAATATATTCTAATTTCACTTCAAAACCAATTCAAAAGATAATCTAATAATATAAAGAAATTAGATTAAAAAGAAGTTTTGATGTAAAATGTAGTATTTTTCACTATTCATTAAAAATGAACATTGTCCGAAAAATACCAAAAATTCACACAAGGTAAATTTTGATGTCCCAATCATAAAGAATAAGTTTATTTTGACAAACATATTTTATAAAATTTTCAAAATATAGATTCAAAAATGGTTTTCCATCAAATGGAAGTAAAACAATCTTTTAAAAATATTAGTGTATTCCATGCTTAAGATTGGTTTTATTTTCATTTTAAGCCTCTAAAACACAATCTAATTCATTAATATACATAGATAAAAATATCTATTATTCATTACATACTTGGGATGTTACATACCACTTGTATAAATAGTTGACAATCGGTGATTGGGGAGACTATACAATCATGACAAGGAGTATTTATTTATTCCAAACCTTGTAAATCCTTGTGTTTTATTCCATTATATTTTGTTGCATAAAAGGGGAAGCTAAGAGAAGGATCAAGGCCTTAACAAGTCATTGAGTTTGAATTCAAAGAAAGAATTTGTAAAAGAAGACAATTGATCCCCCCCCAATGGTCAATCCGACTTAGGGAATCACAACATACACCACACAAAAGAAGATATGTGGTGGATATAGAAGATATCTTAATAAAATGAAATTGAGTTAAAAAAACCCATACCTTTACCCACATGTTCCACGAAATAATTTTAACCTTCGGTATAATAAACATAGTCATATTAATCACTTATGTAACACCCCAAGCTTCCATGGTACGTTTCCCTTCGAATAATGTGATAGCGTGTGTTGTACGCAACCTCGAGTTCTAACACACACCACAACTAATTAAACTAGCCGTTGTGAATAGTAATACCTACTTTTTGAAATCATATATATTTTATATTTCAAAATAGACTTCATTTTTGGATTCGGAATATCTAATTTAGCCTAAGGTGAAATTTTGGTACTTTTCGGATAACTTTAATATTTTGATGAATAGTGAAAATTACTAAATTTTAATTAAAAACAACTTTTTTAATCAAAATAATTAATAGTGGTAAATTGTGAATTTGAGTGGTTTTAAAGTATATTTAGAATATATTTTTACCATTTAATATAATTTTGGTCGTTGGACATAACTTTACAATTAAACCGAACATAAACAAGTGTCAATCTTTTGATAGTTATTACCTCTTAAAAACACGTTTTTTGTTTTGACAGCGGGAATTAATTTTAAATTAATTTCTGCCACTTCTGTGTTTTGAATTTAGAAAAATGGATTCCATATTTGGAATCAGGATGTCCAAATTGTGTAAATAGATAACTTTTATTTTTAGACATTTTGAATAATTACTGTGGTAAATATTTTATTTACCATGGTTAAGGGTAAATCCGGTAAATAAGGGTTAAAAAATAATATTATAATAATACAAAATTAACCTAAAACGTGTCCTAACCTTATTGGTGGAAACATAACCGACCATGAGCATCCTTGGGTCAATTTGGGGACCCCTTGGAGCCACTTGTATGTGGTAGGGACACTTTATATTAATAAAGTTAAAATAAAAATAAAAATGGCATAAGCTTACATCTTTTAGAAGAACAATTTTTAAATAGGGTTATACATGTTGGATTTTCGATTATAAATATTCATTAGAAAGATAAAAAGATTTCCTACATAATTATATTTTACTTATAATTTTTAGACATCAAATAATTTAAATTATTAATGACACAATAATGATGCAATGTTTACCTCATTAATAAATCATTTAAATAAATAAGATTATAATGATTAAAATATTATCTAAAACCTGTCCAATTCTTATTGGTTGATGTTATTTAGAATATGAGTCATCTTATCTTCGACCTCAATAATTTTTGGACCATTATAAACCGAACATAATTATATTATAAAGTAATACTTTCACTCTTTCCTAAAGAGCCCCCCCTCTCCCTTATAAAAGGAGACCACTTCTACTCATTCCTCACACCTCTCAAGACACTTGGCTCGTCCAAACTCTACCCAACTAATCTCCACACATCCCTATCCTCCTCCTTGAAGCTTCCCCTTAGGTATAAAGCATTTCAAGAAGTCCTTTGGTTCCAACCAAAGTGAGTTACCTAAATTAAAGGTAACATTTTCTCTTAAATTATTTTCATTTATTTTTCTTCTCCAACCCCCAAAATCTTTTTATTTCCTTTCTTTTGTAACAACACCAGTATCATCAATATACTAGGATGTTGTTATAATAAGGATTCAAACTAAACATACACACAACTCCATCTAATGGATGATGAACATAATGTTTCTGTGGATGGAAAACTAACGCCTCACGAAACGATGATTGTTCAAATACATCTTACCGCCTCTCATGGTGGCCATTATGATGGAACTGTAATTAAATATGATATTAATGATATATATTTTATATATAAGCTTATGTAATTCCATTTTATTTCATACCATTATTCGTTTCATGTTGTATATACATACGATAATTTCATTTGAGGAAGTGCGGACTACCGCCCCCTTAAAATGATATGACTCGTTCATACCACACATGGAACGTATAAAGGATGGTGTTAATGAACTTAAGTAACATATATAAAATATTATATTATACTGGAATAGTAATATACCTATGTATCATTTGGATTCAATTCTTTTAAAATAAAAATTAAATGGAAGTAGCGTTCGTGCGTACGTACGGACTACCGTCTCCACGAACGCGGTGAGATCCATCCTCCATCGTATCCATTCAAGTCTTATTCTCATTTTAGGGTTAAAAATAATGTTAATATCATTCTGATTATGAATAAGATTTAATCTATCCATTACAAACATGTCTTACGTAACCAAACATTTAAGAAGAACGAATCGATTATCACCTGAAACGACGATAATACTAAGATATTATTAATAAAGCAATGTTAAAAGATCATATATGATATCATATTAATGTATATGATTCTTGTATAATTTAATAACAATTATTTCACCATTATATAGGAGGTTAACCGACCCCAACCAAGGAAAAGTACAAGGTAAGGGTTATTTCACAATCTCTTCATTATCCGAGGTTGTTTATACGTAATAATCTACTGGGATCTCGTTATCATCCACATCCATGTTTCTTCAAAATGTATTTCAAAACATTTTTACAAGAATATGGGTTAAAGTAATTTATACCTTTTTTTGACTTTTTATAAGAGGAATCTTTCTGTCGTTTTCCAAACAAGGTGCTTTTTAACCTTTTCGACAGAATTAAGATAAGAATGTTTTTTTTAACTTATACGGCGGGTGCGGTTATTTTCCGCCGTTATAAAATCGTCAAAGCTTCCCTTACAAGCTTATAAGAATATTTTCAAAGAAAATGTTTTATTTTATAAATATATGTCTCTTAAATGATTTCAAAATAGAAAGAGATATTTCTTTAAAAAGAGTTTTGATTTCATCTATGTCAACATCCTTTAATGGATTTTATGCTTATTTGAGGATGATATAATATGATACAAAACTTTTATATTGTATTGAAGGTTTTGTGATATGTTTGACTGTGGATGTGCTATTTTTTTTATATACCATTCATGGTTTATGGTGAAAGTATTGACATTTCGTATGCTAGTTTAATACGAATGTTTATGTTATGTTTAAACCTTTTCATATGGGAATGCATTGGACTTAATATGTGACGAGTGGAGCCCGCTATAGCTCCTCGATGCATCGGTAGGTCTCATGAGACAAACTAGTGTCTTGGCACAAGGCCTTGACAAAATCTTATTTGTAGTCTTGGCACGAGGCCTTGGCTATGTGGTTATGATAGTCTGGCATTATGCATTCCAACATTATGAAAGTGGTTATTGATTTTTGCATGTGATTATTCGATTAGTAGAATATCCATGTGAATAAGTAAATGGCATTATTTTATTTTATTTCTGCCATACCATGTTGAAAGTTCATGTTTAAAAGGCTTTTGTTTTAGTTATACATTGCCTTAAATGTTTATTCTTATTGATGAAAGTTTCCGCTATATTGTTATCCTTACTGGGCATTTGAGCTCACCCCTTTTCTATGTTTTATTTTTCCCAGGAAGTGAAGATGTAAGTTATGAATGACCTGCAGGGATATTATGAGGGGATTATAGTGTGGACTGTGGAAACATTATGTTGTTGTAGTAGTTTTTCATTTTATGATGTAATGTAAAACTTATGAATATATCTAGTGTTTCCAAGGCTACTAAACCAATCGGTCTTTCGAGATTTGATCTTTCTTGTGATCATGCCAATGTTATGTAATAATGAACCGAATCTAGGCAACTAGGGTCAGGGCGTTACAGTTGGTATCAAAGGAAGTTTAGTACAAACCTTGGAAGCTAGATTTAGATAAACTCTGATTAGAGCACGTATACCTAAGATGAACTTTGAGGATTAGTATAGAAGAACTTCCTAGAATTTTGGTATTGTAGAGATTTTGTGAGTTTTCCGAGCAATACATCCCTGTCTGGATACGAGCAGGTAGAGGCGGCTCTGGCACAGATGTACCTAGGGGTAAAACCCGAAAACACCACTTTGAGCTAGACTCGAACGGGAACTGGTGCACGACAACGGGCCTTGCTGCACTCTTGGTTACGACACTCCTGGGGGATATGCTTAGGATAACTCTCATTTTCTTTACAAATCATTATGAAGGGTTTATGAGTATATACTTCCTCAAAGAAAACATTTTTATGATTATGGATTATATCCATAAATAGTTCAATTTATGTTAAGTGTTTTATAAGTATGGGATTATGTATTTTGATTCATAAACTGATCTAGTTTAAGCCATTGTTTAGAAATGGCGCCTAGTGGAAGAAATGGAAACCGTATCAATGCACGCACTCCATGTAGGGATTGCCCTCCTGCTCAAGATAATTATAGTGGGGCTGGTGATGCAACTGGTGCTGATCAGCTAATCACCATACTGGGACAACTTACTCAGGTTATGAATAATAACCTTACCCGTATGGAGCACCCTGATCCGCAGCGTGGAGGATCAATGTTAGATCGATTCATGAGGAAACAACCACCAACGTTCAATGGGAATAAAAATCCCTTAGTAGCTGAGCAATGGATATTTTCCCTAGAGAAAATATTTCAGGCTTTGGGGAGCAGTGAAAGGGAAAAAGTTATCATGGCAGTTTACCGCCTCACTGGAGATGCTGATCAATGGTGGTCATTGATTCAGAACATGAAGAAAGATGATGAAGTATCAAATATGGAATGGAGGGAGTTCAAAGATCTGTTTTTAGAAAAATACTTCCCTCGCGACCATCCAGCAGATATGGAAAGGCAATTTCTGAGTCTGAGACAGAAGGAGGATGAGAATGTCACAAAGTATGAGGCTAACTTTACAAGGTTAGCGAGGTATGCTGGAGATTATATTCGCAACCCAAGAAGTAAGATTGATCGTTTCTTTGATGGGTTAAAACCATTTCTCCGTCGAGCATTAGTCTCACAATCCTTTTCATCGTACGAAGACATTGTCTCATGTGCTATCAAGACCGAAAAAGAATTCTCTAAGTCTTATGACTTTAAAGCAAAGCAAGAGAAGAAGAGACCTGCTGATCAATCTGGGAATGGAAATAAGGGGAAGAAGGGAAAGGTTGAATATCCATCTTGTGGTAAATGCGGGAAGAAACATCCTGGTACTTGCTTGAAGGGAATGGGAGTCTGTTACAAGTGTGGTGAAAAAGGCCACCAAGCTCATGATTGCAAGGGGAAGAAGGAAGCTACCAACGTTCAGTGCTACAATTGCAGGGAGATGGGGAATTATGCAAATGCATTCCCTAAGCGTCAGGAGAACTTACCTCAGAAAAGGCCGAGGGATCAAGGCCAGGCTTATGTTATCACTACTGCTGAGGTAGAAGCTCCGAAAGACGTGGTGGCAGGTAATTTAATGGTTTCCTCAAGTTTAGAAAATGCATTATTTGATTCTGGATCATCGCATTGTTTCATATCTTCCCAGTTTGCTAAGAAAATTAGATATTTCCAATTTGATTTAATAAGGGAGTTGTCAGTTAAAACTCCTAAGGGAAGTATCGTTGCAACAAAGTTTTGTGAATCAGTCCCCATTAGAGCACATAAATTTTCTTTATCTGCTGATCTCATCGTCATACCTATTATTGAGTTTGATATAATCCTCGGTATAGACTGGCTTTCGGACTATGATGCGAAGATTTATTGTAAGAAGAAAGAGGTTACGATTCTTGATGATAATGATAAGGAACACCTTATTTTTAGAGCAGAATCGTCACCACCTAATTCTTATTTAGATCCACCCTCAATAGCTCAACTAAATTCAATTATTGGGGAGGAAGAGAATGAAATAACTGCGGGTGAGGAAAGGAATGTTCAAATAGAGGATATACCTGTTGTGAAAGAATTTGTTAATGTATTTCCAGAAGATTTACCTGGACATCCTCCAGAACGAGAAGTTGAGTTTTCCATTGATTTGATTCCTGGATCAAGGCCTATATCGAAGACCCCTTATAGAATGGCCACTGTAGAGTTAGTCGAACTAAAGAAACAACTAGAGGAATTGAGTAATAAGGGATTTATTCACCCTAGTGTTTCTCCATGGGGAGCCCCTGTTCTTTTTGTTAAAAAGAAAGATGGATCTATGAGGTTATGTATCGACTACAGGGAGATCAATGCCATAACGATAAAGAACAAGTATCCCCTACCTTGTATTGATGATTTATTTGACCAACTGCATGGAGCTCAATACTTTTCAAAGATTGACCTTCGATCTGGATACCATCAGTTGTGTGTGAAGAAGGAATACATTCCTAAGACAGCATTTCGAACCAGGTACGGGCATTACGAGTTTACTGTAATGCCGTTTGGATTGACTAATGCACCCTCTGTATTCATGGATCTGATGAATAGAGTTTTCAAGGAGTATCTCGATGAATTTGTGGTGGTATTTATTGATGATATTCTGGTATACTCCAAAACCTACGAAGATCATGAAAATCACTTGCGTATTATCTTGAAGACTCTGAGGAGGCATGAATTATATGGGAAGTTTAGCAAGTGTGAATTCTGGCTTCAGGAGATTTCTTTTCTTGGCCATATTGTCTCTAAAGATGGAATCTCTGTTGATCCTTCTAAGACCAAGGCAATCCAAGAATGTCCAGCACCTACGAGTATAACTGAGGTACGTAGTTTTATTGGTTTGGCAGGTTATTATCGACGTTTCGTCCAGAATTTTTCCCGATTGGCTAACCCATTAACGAAGCTCACACGTAAAGGGGTTAAATTTGTTTGGACAAAAGAGTGTGAAGAATGTTTCGAAGAACTGAAGAGAAGATTAGTCAATGCTCCTATATTGACTCTACCATCGGGGAATGATGGGTTCATTATTTATAGTGATGCATCGAAGAAAGGACTTGGCTGTGTCCTTATGCAGAATGATAGAGTTATTGCCTATGCATCACGACAGTTGAAAATTCATGAACAAAACTATCCTACTCATGATCTCGAGTTAGCAGTAGTGATCTTTGCTTTGAAGATATGGAGGCACTACCTCTATGGTGAAAAATGTGAGATTTATACTGATCACAAGAGTTTGAAGTATATTTTCTCACAAAAAGAACTCAACATGAGGCAAAGGAGATGGCTTGAATTACTCAAGGATTATGATTGTACGATACACTACCACCCGGGGAAAGCAAACAAAGTAGCAGATGCTTTGAGCAGAAAATACCATGGAGTTCTGAACATGATGAGAATTGAAAGGGATCCAATTTTCATGGATCTAGTGAAGATGGATATGGGAATAACCAGGGAAGGTGAAACATCAATGCTTTTTCAAATGGTTGCCAAACCATATTTACTAGAAAGGATTAAGAGTTCTCAGACCAATGATGAAGAATTTCAGAAGAAGATTAAAGCTGTGAATGATGGGAGATTGAGAGACTTTGTGTATGAAGATGGAATTTTGAAATTCGGGAAGAGACTTTGTGTTCCCAATATACTTGATCTAAAAAGGGAATTGCTGGATGATGCTCATAGTTCCAATTTCTCTATACACCCTGGGAGCACCAAAATGTATAGAGATTTGAAGGAACATTTTTGGTGGGACAATATGAAGAGGGAGATTACTGATTTTGTGTCAAGATGTATGGTTTGTCAACAAGTGAAAGCTGGAAGGCAACAGCCTGGAGGAGTCATGCAACCTCTTCCTATACCGGAGTGGAAATGGGACAATATTACGATGGACTTTGTCATGGGGCTACCGAAGACTCCTAGAAGGAACGATGCAATATGGGTTATTGTTGATCGTCTTACCAAGTCAGCACATTTTCTTGCTATAAGAGAAGATCTACCCCTGGAACGTCTAGAAAGACTATACATTAATGAAGTTGTGAGACTTCATGGAGTACCCCTATCGATTGTTTCTGATCGTGATCCCCGTTTTACTTCAAGATTTTGGAAAAGTCTTCAGAAATCCCTGGATACTGAACTTCATTTGAGCACTGCTTACCACCCTCAGACAGATGGACAATCAGAACGGACTATTCAAACCTTAGAAGACATGTTGAAATCTTGCTCACTTGACTTTCAGGGTATGTGGGATCAATATTTACCACTGGTAGAATTTTCCTATAACAATAGCTTCCATTCGAGTATACAGATGGCACCATATGAAGCGTTATACGGAAAGAGATGTCGTACACCAACCTGTTGGGATGACATTGGTGAAAGAAAACTTGTAGGCCCAGAACTGGTGGAGGAAACGGTGGAAAAGGTGAAAGTAATCCAAAATCACATCAAATCAGCTCAAAGTAGGCAGAAGAGCTATGCCGATAATCGAAGGAAGGATTTGGAATTTCAAGTTGGTGATCATGTTTTCCTAAAGGTATCTCCATGGAAGGGAGTCATACATTTTGGAAAGAAAGGTAAATTGAGTCCCAGGTACATCGGACCTTTCGAAATTCTAGAACGAATTGGGGCTGTAGCTTACCGATTAGCAATGCCGCCAAGTCTCTCCAAAGTTCACGATGTGTTCCACGTATCTCTGTTGAGAAAATACATGCTTGACCCAACGCATGTACTCACCTATGAGGAATTAGAACTGGAACCCGATCTGTCTTATTGTGAAGAGCCCGTCAAGATTCTTGATACAAGAGAACAAGTACTGAGAAACCGGACGACGCGTCTGGTAAAAGTTTTGTGGAGAAATCATAAGATGGAAGAGGCAACGTGGGAACCCGAGGAACTTATGATGAAGAACCACCCGAGTCTTTTTATGCTGTAATACCCTAGAAATTGCGAGGACGCAATTATTTGAAGGAGGGGAGAATGTAACACCCCAAGCTTCCATGGTACGTTTCCCTTCGAATAATGCGATAGCGTGTGTCGTATGCAACCTCGAGTTCTAACACACACCACAACTAATTAAACTAGCCGTTGTGAATAGTAATACCTACTTTTTGAAATCATATATATTTTATATTTCAAAATAGACTTCATTTTTGGATTCAGAATATCTAATTTAGCCTAAGGTGAAATTTTGGTACTTTTTGGATAACTTTCATATTTTGATGAACAGTGAAAATTACTAAATTTTAATTAAAAACAACTTTTTTAATCAAAATAATTAATAGTGATAAATTGTGAATTTGAGTGGTTTTAAAGTATATTTAGAATATATTTTTACCATTTAATATAATGTTGGTCGTTGGACATAACTTTACAATTAAACCGAACATAAACAAGTGTCAATCTTTTGATAGTTATTACCTCTTAAAAACACGTTTTTTGTTTTGACAGCGGGAATTAATTTTAAATTAATTTCTGCCACTTCTGTGTTTTGAATTTAGAAAAATGGATTCCATATTTGGAATCAGGACGTCCAAATTGTGTAAATAGGTAACTTTTATTTTTAGACATTTTGAATAATTACTGTGGTAAATATTTTATTTACCATGGTTAAGGGTAAATCCGGTAAATAAGGGTTAAAAAATAATATTATAATAATACAAAATTAACCTAAAACGTGTCCTAACCTTATTGTTGGACACATACCCGACCATGAGCATCCTTGGGTTAATTTGGGGACCCCTTGGAGCCACTTGTATGTGGTAGGGACACTTTATATTAATAAAGTTAAAATAAAAATAAAAATGGTATAAGCTTACATCTTTTAGAAGAACAATTTTTACATAGGGTTATACATGTTGGATTTTCGATTATAAATATTCATTAGAAAGCTAAAAATATTTCCTACATAATGATATTTTATTTATAATTTTTAGACATCAAATAATTTAAATTATTAATGACACAATAATGATGCAATGTTTACCTCATTAATAAATCATTTAAATAAATAAGATTATAATGATTAAAATATTATCTAAAACCTGTCCAATTCTTATTGGTTGATGTTATCTAGAATATGAGTCATCTTATCTTCGACCTCAATGATTTTTGGACCATTATAAACCGAACATAATTATATTATAAAGTAATACTTTCACTCTTTCCTAAAGAGCCCCTCCTCTCCCTTATAAAAGGAGACCACTTCTACTCATTCCTCACACCTCTCAAGCCACTTGGCTCGTCCAAACTCTGCCCAAATAAGCTCCACACATCCCTCTACTCCTCCTTGAAGCTTCCCCTTAGGCAGAAAGCATTTCAAGAAGTCCTTTGGTTCCAACCAAAGTGAGTTACCTAAATTAAAGGTAACGTTTTCTCTTAAATTATTTTCATTTATTTTGCTTCTCCAACCCCCAAAATATTTTTATTTCCTTTCTTTTGTAACAACACCAGTATCCTAAATATAATAGGATGTTTTTATAAGAAGTATTCAAACTACACATACACACAACTCCATCTAATGGATGATGAACATAATGTTTCTGTGGATGGCAAACTAACGCCTCACGAAACGATGATTGTTCAAATACATCTTACCGCCTCTCATGGTGGCCATTATGATGGAACTGTAATTAAATATGATATTAATGATATATATTTTATATATAATCTTCTGTAATTCCATTTTATTTCATACCATTATTCGTTTCATGTTGTATATACATACGATAATTTCATTTGAGGAAGTGCGGACTACCGCCCCCTTAAAATGATATGACTCGTTCATACCACACATGGAACGTATAAAGGATGGTTTTAATGAACTTAAGTAACATATATAAAATATTATATTATACTGGAATAGTAATATACCTATGTATCATTTGGATTCAATTCTTTTAAAATAAAAATTAAATGGAAGTAGCGTTCGTGCGTACGTACGGACTACCGTCTCCACGAACGCGGTGAGATCCATCCTCCATCGTATCCATTCAAGTCTTATTCTCATTTTAGGGTTAAAAATAATGTTAATATCATTCTGATTATGAATAATATTTAATCTATCCATTACAAACATGTCTTACGTAACCAAACATTTAAGAAGAACGAATCGATTATCACCTGAAACGACGATAATACTAAGATATTATTAATAAAGCAATGTTAAAAGATCATATATGATATCATATTAATGTATATGATTCTTGTATAATTTAATAACAATTATTTCACCATTATACAGGAGGTTAACCGACCCCAACCAAGGAAAAGTACAAGGTAAGGGTTATTTCACAATCTCTTCATTATCCGAGGTTGTTTATACGTAATAATCTACTGGGATCTCGTTATCATCCACATCCATGTTTCTTCAAAATGTATTTCAAAACATTTTTACAAGAATATGGGTTAAAGTAATTTATACCTTTTTTGACTTTTTATAAGAGGAATCTTTCTGTCGTTTTCCAAACAAGGTACTTTTTAACCTTTTCGACAGAATTAAGATAAGAATGTTTTTTTTAACTTATACGGCGGGTGCGGTTATTTTCCGCCGTTATAAAATCGTCAAAGCTTCCCTTACAAGCTTATAAGAAAATTTTCAAAGAAAATGTTTTATTTTATAAATATATGTCTCTTAAATGATTTCAAAATAGAAAGAGATATTTCTTTAAAAAGAGTTTTGATTTCATCTATGTCAACATCCTTTAATGGATTTTATGCTTATTTGAGGATGATATAATATGATACAAAACTTTTATATTGTATTGAAGGTTTTGTGATATGTTTGACTGTGGATGTGCTATTTTTTTTATATACCATTCATGGTTTATGGTGAAAGTATTGACATTTCGTATGCTAGTTTAATACGAATGTTTATGTTATGTTTAAACCTTTTCATATGGGAATGCATTGGACTTAATATGTGACGGGTGGAGCCCGCTATAGCTCCTCGATGCATCGGTAGGTCTCATGAGACAAACTAGTGTCTTGACACAAGGCCTTGACAAAATCTTATTTGTAGTCTTGGCACGAGGCCTTGGCTATGTGGTTATGATAGTCTGGCATTATGCATTCCAACATTATGAAAGTGGTTATTGATTTTTGCATGTGATTATTCGATTAGTAGAATATCCATGTGAATAAGTAAATGGCATTATTTCATTTTATTTATGCCATACCATGTTGAAAGTTCATGTTTAAAAGGATTTTGTTGTAGTTATACATTGCCTTAAATGTTTATTCTTATTGATGAAAGTTTCCGCTATATTGTTATCCTTACTGGGCATTTGAGCTCACCCCTTTTCTATGTTTTATTTTTCCCAGGAAGTGAAGATGTAAGTTATGAATGACCTGCAGGGATATTATGAGGGGATTATAGTGTGGACTGTGGAAACATTATGTTGTTGTAGTAGTTTTTCATTTTATGATGTAATGTAAAACTTATGAATATATCTAGTGTTTCCAAGTCTACTAAACCAATCGGTCTTTCGAGATTTGATCTTTCTTGTGATCATGCCAATGTTATGTAATAATGCACCGACTCTAGGCAACTAGGGTCGAGGCGTTACAACTTATTTCATAACCTTATTCATATTTATTACCTTATATACTCTTATATTATAATCATTAATTGCACATATATTAGTTAGTTTATTTTCATCATAAGATGTTAGTAATTTCGATTGTTTTATACAAGTTTCATAATGGCGATGTTGATGTTCATTCATTGATACTGAATTCATCATTCTCAAATTTGTCATGGTAGTGGAATAATTGTGTTCCAATTACTTATACATCTCTAAGTTCATTTGATAGAAGGTATGAGCATGGTCTACGAGAATGGAATCCACACTATAGGAAAAAGAGAGTTTAGCGGTGGTTTTCAAAACCATCACCAATTAGTGATACTTTTTTATCGATGGTTCAAAGCACCACTAAATCTGAAATTTAATTTTTAAATATTATGCATTTAATCTTTTCGTGAATTTTAAATACCACCATGAAATTAATGATAATAAATAATTGATTAAAATCTTAATTACTTGTTAATAATTAATAATTATTTCTTATTTAATATTTAATATTTTTTTATTATTTATAATAATTTATTATATATTATTTAAAAGTATAATTAATTATTAATTATTTATAATTATTAATTATTTACTAATTCTTAATTATTAATTGGTAATTATTAATTAGTAATTTTTTATATATGAATATATTTACATATAAACACACACACAAAACATAGATACATACATATATGTATGTATGTATATTCATTTATAATTATATATAATTTTATATATTTATGTTTATTTGTGTATATTTATATATAGTTATAAAATTTTAAAAAAAAATTATATTTATATATATACGCATGCGTACATGTGTCTGTGTCTTTATATATATATATATATGTGTGTGTGTGTGTGTGTGTGTCCAAATATATAACTATATTTAATTATATATATAGTTTTATTTATATATATTTTCATTTATTTATTTATAATTCATATATATTTATGTATATTTATTTATAATTTATATATATTTATAAGTATTTATATATATTTATGTATATGTATATATGTGTGTATATGTTTATATGTTTATATATTTATATATATTTATATGCATTATATATATATATATATTTGTATATTTATATGTGTTATATATATATATGTGTGTATTTATATATATATTATGTAAGTATATATATATATTTATTTATATGTATTTATAAATATTATGTGGGTGTTTATATATATATTTATATGTTTTTATGTATAGATTTATATATATTTATGTTAACATAAGATTATATTTAATTGTGCATGTGTGTTTATTTATATATATTATGTTGGTATGTATGTATGTATGTATGTACATTTATATGTGTTTATTTATATATTTATGTTTATATACAATTATATTTAATTATACATATATATATATATATAATATTTGATGTGCACTAAAATTATATGTATATGATGAGTAAAGGATACATTTTAGAAGCTCAAGATTACGCTGGTTCCAACATATCCTGGTGTGAATGTGATGCAACCTATGACTATAGTGTACCCAACATGGTGTGTGTTTTTGGCTGGCACTACAACTGTACCATCTCTTTATGTTTTTCCTTCAGTTATAATCCATGATATGGATTGTTTAAATTATGTATAATGTTCATTAAAGGAGTTCAATGAATGAACCCCAATAGGTAATAATGATTGATGTCAAGAGTTATCACCCGATGGGCTGACGCTCTTTTTTAAATGAAGAGAATTGTGAAGGATTATATAAGGAAAGGGTTCCCTTCATTTAGGGTTAACTTTGTTATTTCATACTTGTTGAAACTCTCTCTCTCTTTATCCCAAATTCTAGTTTTTCACTAGGTAAAGGTGCTAGCATACCTTCCTAGCTCAAGGGTCCTCAAGAAATTTTATGGGTTCCATTAGCTGATGTACCACCTCAAAGAATAAAGTAGTTCATTTACTACATAGGTTATCTATATCAAGTGTACAAAAAAGTAAAATATAGATTACTCGACATTGAAAGTATGATAACGCCCATGGTGTTCTTAGTTTCCATGAACGTCAGATTCTTGAAGATATATTCAGCATCATATGGGTTTGTTTTTACTACCTATGATCATGAGATGATCCTATAAACCCCATCGATGGTATCAAAGAAAACTTCTTCAATGGTTAATCGTGTTCTTATTACTAGTTTAAATAAGAATAGTGTTTGTGTGGTGAAATTGATCCTAATTAATAATATGTTATGAAATAATGTAATGTTGGGTGCACCATTCGACATTATAGTAAGCAATTATCATAATGTTAAGTGTGTTCACAATAAACATTATAAGGATAATATATCATGTGTTGTATCCATGGAAAAATAGAGTATTTTTTATGACTAATATTATATTGAGTGTCAATGTAATTTCAAGATTGGGCTTGACATTAAATTGTGAGACAATATAATTTCGCTCTCAACATGTAGCGCACACATTTAAATAATGAATGATGCCCAATTAATTTGAGTCTCATGTCATACTTCACTTCATAAGAGAACTTGTTCATTAACCTAAATTATCTAAGGGGTGTCATTGAATTCCCATGAATCCACCTCATTGCATGACCACTGTTTTCATGTCACCCTGCATGGTGGCACCTTGCCCCAATGCCACCATGTGCTCTCCCTGTAAATGTTGACCCACACAGGACCTCTTTCTTATGAAACTTTGTTAAGGTTCAACATAATGTTGAGTGTAAATTTTATAAAAAAATAAATAAAATTTTATATATAGTGAATTTTTCTTATAGTTTGAAATTTTTTTATTAATAATAAATGTTAGTCTTTATAAAATGTGTTTTTTAAATGATTAAATTAAATATGAATTAGTTCATATTTGTTTCTCATGTTAAATAAAGTGTTTGTTTAATTTTTTTATCCCTCTATATTATTAATATTTATAAATTTTTTATATAATGTGAATAATGTGTAAGATTATATTTATGTGATAAATTATTTCAAAGAGATGGTGCAAAGAACCAAACCGAGTTGGCCCAACATTTCACTCGGTCTAACCCACCACAAGGCACAAAGGGAATTTATGACCCCATGGGCTAGTAACTAGTTTCTGAGTATCAAAAACACACCCTAGAGAATTATTTCATCCTCATATTAATATTAAAAAAACAATGAAAACATCACCAAGAATGTTGAATGGGGAATCCATACCTTAAACCACCACACAAATGTAATAAACTATTTCAATATAAATTATATATCTAGATAGAGTAATACACAACAATAATAACAATAAAAATAACTCATAAACCACATCCAAGAATAAACTGAACATAAGGAAAACATCTCATACACCACGCAAACAAAAATAAAGATCTAGGATGAGAAGGTCAATACATGACTATTGGACATGCACTTAAAATATATTTATATGATACTTATGATTTAAAGAGGCATTGGAGGAATTTTATGAAACCTAATATGATGATGTGGTCTATATTAAATTAAACGCATTGAGGATGGTTATAAAATAGAATGGTCTCCCTTGTTCGTTGAGTGTTCATGATCATCAGTTTTGTAAGAACTTGAATCTTCTTTTCAGGCATGTTTTTCTCTTTTCTAGTGTTTTTGAGAAAAAAAAGGAGTTTCTGGAAATTTTTGAAGTACACACCGTGTACTTATATGTACACACTATGTACTCTTTTTCCGCATGTAGTCGTGTGATGGCTGTGTAACAGCCAAGAACATAGCCTTGTGTGGTGACCTGGAGACCGCCTTATGTGGGGGCTAGTAAGAAAAATTACACGCCGTGTATTTCTAAAGTACATACCGTGTACTTTCTTTTTTTCATTAAACGGACCGGGGTCACATCTAATTGGCAGAAGTGTCTTATTATTTTCCTTCTTCGAACGAGAGTGTCTGTATGACGCTGATCCTTCCCCGATCCACCGATCGAGAATCCATTCTACAAATCGAACTCCATCGGTTTCATTGGAATCATATCAGTGAGTTATCTCTTCTTCTTGAACCTTGTTTCCTGATTTCTCTTCTCTCATGAGTTATCCTCGGTTGAATGTTTTAGATGTTTTTGTAGATCTACCACATTCTAGGTTAATCCAAGGGCCGATGTCAGATTATATCGATCATACAATGCTGAGGTAGGTGGTTTTTGCCTTTCTGTAGATAGTCTTTGAGTTATATGTGCAAAAGTGCCCAATACCCTTGATCGGGGTATTGCGTATTTACAGTTTTAACCTTGTAATTTTTTGTTATGATTTATATTCTTGAGTATAGGTCAATTGAATGTGAATGGGGTTAATTTCTATGCAATGGATTTCTTGCCCATGCTTGTATTATTTATGATCATTTAGTCTTACTTAGCCTGTTAGGCTGCTTTCTTTCCATTCCTAGTGTTGATAGGATGGAGTGATATTATTTATCTGACATGTTGTTATATTGTATACTTTTAATCAAAGTAGTTATTGGGGAATAATTTGGTTGTTATATATCACTCTACTCGATTGACTTACACAGGGCTGTGAGAACCTGGTGTAGTAGACCATATGAAGAATGGATGTTGAGGGCTTCTCCAAAGTGTCTATTTACTGTTACGATGCGAGACCATAGGGGGGATGGACATAAGTTCTTCCTTAAAGTATTTTTAGTTCCTAGATGCGGGCCACAAGGGTAATTAGACATTGAGTTCTTCCCCAAATCATCTTTTAGTTACCGATACGAGACTATATGGTGGAATTGATGGTGAGTTCTTCCTTAGAGAGTCTGTACAAAAGCTGAACTAGAGGGGTTAGAATGTGTGTACATCCCAGAGGGTTGCTTGAGCTTGTTTGGTTGAACTAGAGGGTTTAGGCTGTGAGTACTTTTCAGAGGGTTACCTAATTTTGTTTAGCTACTTACTTGATATATGAAAATGAATGAAATTGAATTTGTAGGATGGTTACTATGTGTACTTACTTGTTTACTGCTTTATTTTGTTATAGCCTGTCATATATATTGACTGACTATTGGGCATAGATCTTTGGGTGGTTTCCTACTGGGATTTAGTCTCACACCCTGTTTGGGTCATGCTTTTGGGCCCAAACAGATTATATTGCTTCAGGTATAGATAAGGGAAATCCCCCTTCTACTTCAAGTACTTGATTACTACGGAGCTGGGGAGCACGGTACCAAGCTGAGGCTTGCGATGCTGTGGAGTTTTTCTTTTTTTTTCTGTTGAAATTTGGTTTATTATGGTATTCCAGTATTGTGACTTGTTTGGCTTCTTTCCTAGACATATATATCATACATCATTTATATATGTTCTCCATTTATTATTTACTTTCAGTCTTCTATTGTTTACTATTTTCTGGTATTATTATTGCTTCATCTATGGTTATCTATTTTACTTCGGCTATGTTACTCTGCCAATGACGGAATAGTTTCCCCACCATCACACCCAAGTCTCTCGCTGCTAGTTGTCAGCCTCTGGCATTTGGGTAAATGTACTTGAGGCCATGTGACCAACCAGGTACGGGGCACCTCTGGGCGGCTTCTGGAACCGGGACATTACAAAGTGTCATCAGAGGGATTATTTTCTTCTTGACTTACTATTTGGAAATTATAGCTAGGGATAGGAAGTAATAGTTACTTGGTAATAAGTTGTGTTTGGGAGTAGCTAACCCATGTACAGGGAAAACCCAATCTACCTCATTATTGCAAATTTTTCTGGTTTTTCAATTTTACAGTTGATTTAATTTTACCATTGGTTGATTCACATGTTTTGTGTTGTTATCATTGATATTATTAAGGTTCTATTTATGTTTCAACCCAATGATATGAAGGTATGTCATGTCATGCATCATATAGGAACTTTCTATAAATCACATGTCATGCATTCTTGTCATTCCATTTAGGGTGAATTAGTGATTGTATGTTGATGTGATATAGGTTGTGTTAGATATACATGTTTTTGTGAAAAATTCCTTGATAGAATACCTACTTTTTTATAATGTATTGGTTGTGTAAGTTTTTGTTTGAATAAATTCCAAACTTTGGTTCTTGAGGTGTTATGGGCCCTCATGAACCAAAATTTGGTGAACCATTGCTCTGTTATCCTTATTTATGACCTGTATGAGATGCCAAACTTTTATTTATGTGGAGTATGGGCCATCACGGATCGGAATCTGGCACTTTAATGTTCATTTCATTGTTTTTCTGGGTTCCGGAGTAGATTGAGGCTTACTTTCTGGAAGAACCCAGAATACACGACGTGTAATGATGAATACACGCCATGTGTCCTTTTATTAGGGAAGGAACTTTTTTTCCTGAGTACACATCGTGTAATTTATTTACATGTCTTATAGTATCTAACTGTGTCACTGACTATGTGGGAAGAGACATGGGGTTGAGAAATATTTGGGGGAACATGTTGTGTACCGGTTGTACACACCGTGTTGTGTATACCATGTGTCTACCCATGTGACTAATGACACGGATGGATTAAATCATTAGTTATACACATTGTGTCATGTTTTAACACGTCGTGTAGTGTAACCCAGGTATATAGTAGTGTAGAGAACAACACGGGTCAGTGAAACCTTTCTAGTACACACTGTGTCTGGAACAAACACGCCGTGTAGAGTAAGACGTGTAATCGGCCGTGTGACTAACAACACGGGTTGGTGAATTTAATATAGTACGCATCATGTCTGTCACTAACACGTAGTGTATTCTTGTTCTAGGAGAACTGTGTGGCTTAACCATGTAGAAGAACTCAGGCAGGGGAAGAGGATTAAAGTACACGTCGTGCGTTAGGACAACACGCTGTGTGTATGGGGTGTTACACGACCTGGTTTGGTAGAAGTACACGTCGTGTAGTCATTATACACATCGTGTATCCATGTTTTGAAAAACTTTAATACTTTCTTCCTCTTGTTCCTTTCTCACACTTCTAAGTTTCACCCCTTGTTAATCTTGATCTAAGGTGTACACTTGACCTTGCAGAGTCATACCACTGAGACGTCCTCTGGTTGTCTACCAGTTACAGGGCAGTGATCAGACATCGGATATGGCTGATCAAGAACTACCAACAGATACTTCAGTTGTGCCAGTCTTGGAACCAGCTGTTATCTCGGATACAGGTGCTGATGCACTATTCTGAGAGGTCTTCATGAGGTTCATGCAGACCTTCCGAGGAGTATTACATCATTCCCCTTCTATGGCAGAGTTGACGTGGGTTTTCCAATAGCAGCATCCTCCCACCTTTATAGGGGAAGGAGGACCTTAGGATTCATAGTTATGGTTAGAAGTCATGCTATCAATCTTAGAGCATCTGGAGACACCTCCAGGGAGAAGGGTGAAGCTTGTTATGTATATGATTCGAGATTTTTCCAAGAAATGGTGGGATGTGATCTCACGGGCAGGACGCCAGCAAGTTATGGTGTGGGATGAGTTCTAGAATTCCTTCTATGACAAATTCTGCTCAGATACCTTGAGGTCCAATAGAGCCTGAGAGTTCATGAGTCCAGAGCAGGGTACTCTTTCTATTATGTATTATTATTCTATCTTCGCATAGCTGTAGCGCTTCAAACCTATTCTAGGAGGTGATGAGATATTTTTGGAAAATAAGTTTGAGGATGGTCTCAGGCATGACATTCGATCATAGTTGAACATCTTCAGGTTGACTTCTATTACCTTAATATTCAACTAGGCACTAATCACGGAGAAATATCTGAGGGATTCTGGAGTTGTGATCCAGGGTGGCTCGACATTTGGAATTGGTATCCCTCCTACTGACAATAGGAATCACCATATGGAGTCTACACGTGGAGATATGAGGAGGCAGGACACATCTTCTGGTAGCCATGTGGTGTGCTACCAGTACAGGAAGAGCGGTCATATAAGGCTGCATTTCCCGAGAGATCTAGTGGAGTGCCGATCTTGCGGCAAGATGGTCCATCTTCAGCGCTTCTGTCAGTTATCCTCACCAGCATCTGGTGACATGTGTTCTTATATGAATCCGCATTCAGGATCAACACCACCAATTTCTCATCAGTCAGGGAACTAGAGTTCTTTCGTCCATTCAGGCCGAGGTGGAGGTTGTGGACATGGTAGTCAGTCTCTAGGATTTTAGTGACAACAGGGTGTATCAGCTCAAAGTGGTCGGGCAGAGTCACAGGGCCATGGTGTAGGTCATACTTTTGTAGTGGAGTACACCCAATAGGAGTAAGATCCCAGACCCTCAAAAGTATGAGGTATGATCCTAGTTTCCTTAGTTTTAGTTTCGGGTCTTTTTGATACAAGGGCTTCCCATAGTTTCATATATGTTGCTATTGTGGAGAGCCTTGGGCTCTGTATCTTTTCTTCTTTTGATATATTAATTCTATACACTCTTTTGGGGACAAGAATGGCTATTGTACAATAGTGCAAGGATTTCCCTCTAGAGGTTGGTGGGTGTCACTTCTTATGGGACCTTTATGTCCTAGAGATGACAGGTAATGGTGTCATTCTTAGAATGGACTGGTTAGTTTCCTTCCCGGAATTTTTTGATTGTTATCATCGTAGGGTGAGTTTCACATCCCCGGAGGGTGGATCGTTTCTTTATAAGGGAGAATGGGATGTCCAGGAGAGCATATCAGGACTCGAGCATCATGGGTTGGGAGGATTTATATCCCATATTTCTAGTCTATATCTGGATGACCAAGGGACTTCACAGATGGAATTTCCTCTAGTGGTGGATCATTTTAGGGATGTCTTTCTAGAGGACTTTTCAGGTTTTCCTCCAGAGCGAGAGGTGAAATTTTCTATTGAGCTTGTTCCAAAAGCAGCACCAGTGTCCATTTCTCCCTATAGGAAGGCTACACCAGAGTTACAGGAGCTCAAGAGGCATTTGGAAGAGTTATAGAAAAAGGGTTTCATCCGACCTAGTACTTCTCCTTGGGGTTCACCTATCCTGTTTGGGAAGAAGGCAGACTGTACCCTTAGACTTTTTGTGGATTATCAAAAGTTGAACCAGTTGATGATCAAGAACCAATATCCCTTTCCGAGGACTGATGATCTCTTTGATCAACTTCGAGGATCCTAGGTGTTATCGAAGATTGACTTGAGATCCAGTTACCATCATTTGCGTGTTATACCATCAGATGTACCTCTTACAGCCTTTCAAAGCAGGTATCGTCTATACGAGTATGTGGTTATGTCATTCAGTCTCGCGAACGTGTCTGTAGTTTTCATGGCACAGATGAACCGAGTGTTCCATCCATACTTGGATTCTTTTGTGGTAGTCTTCATGGATGATATCTTGTTGTACTCTCACACTCGGCACGACCATGCCACACATCTTGAGATCATTTTGAGTACACTGAGAGAGAATCAGTTATATTCTAAGCTCTCAAAATTCCACTTTTGGATGAACCAAATTCACTTCTTGGGTCATGTTATCTCAGAGACAGAAGTATTAGTAGACCCAGAGAAAGTGAGAGCAGTAGTTTTCTGGGAGTATCCAAAAAAATTTCTTTGAGGTATGAAGTTTTCTAGGGCTAGTTGGTTACTACAAACATTTTATATAGGACATTTCATGCTTAGCAGCACCATAGATGGGCCTGACTAAGAAGGGTGTAAGGTTCTTGTGGTCAGATTCTTGTGAGTCATCCTTTCAGAAGCTGAAAGGGAGGTTGACTTCAGCACTGATACTAGTTCTGTTAGATCAGGGAAATAGATATACTGTGAATTGTGATGCATCAGGTATCGAATTGGGAGTAGATATTATGCAAGGGGAAGGGGTTGTTGTGTACGGGTCTCGACAGTTGAGGCCACATGAGAGGAACTACTTGACACATGATCTCGAGCTGGCTACAGTTGTTCATGCTTTTCTCTATTGGAGACATTATCTTCTGGGAGAGAATTTTGTGGTTTTCACCGACCACAAGAGTCTCAAGTATATCTTCACTCAGCATTATCTGAATTTGAGATAGCGAGGGTGGGTTGATTATCTTTAGTCCTTTGACTTTGAGCTTGCCTACATGCCTTGGAAGGGCAACGCTGTGGCTAATTCGTTGAGCAGGAGGACTCAGATACAGGAATTTTAGAAGGCCAGTAGTGAGTGTCAGTATATGGATATATTCTCTGATATGCATCTAGATGTGCACGATAGGAAGTGGTAGACATTTCTTTCTTCTATATCTATTACCTCGACTCTACTTGATCAAGTGCGAATGAGGCAGCTATCAGATTCAGAAAGCATGGTCCTACAGGAAAGTGTTTCAGGAGAGGACACTATTCCTAAATGGACTATAGGCGAGGATGAGATCTTGTGTCTTCATGGGTGCATATGGGTGCCAATGGACATATGTGAGGAGCTGATACGAGAATTTCATTCCTCAGTTTCAGCATTTCATCCTGGCATCACTAAGATGTATCATGATCTACGCTGTCAGTATTGGTGGCTAGGTATGAAGAGATATGTTTCTAGTTTCATCATGAGATGTTCCACCTATTAGTAGGTGAAGGTAGAGTATTAGTGACCAGCAGGTCTTTTACAGTAGTTACCCATTCCTGAGTGGAAGTGGAACTATGTCACGATGGATTTCGTGATAGGTTTACCGAGGTCACCTCAAGGGAATGATGCAGTTTGGGTTGTCATTGACAGAACCACGAAGGTTGCTCACTTCTTGTTGATCAAGGTGACCTTCAATGTTGATAAGCTGGGAAGGTTTTACATATGAGATATTGTACGTTTAGATGGATTTCCACACTCCATTATTTCTGATAGAGATTCCTATTTTACTTCTCGGGTTTGGCAGGGATTACAAAAGACTTTGGGTATATAGGTACTTCTGAGTACGGAATACCATCCCCAGGTAGATGGCCAGTCCAAGTGTACTATTCAAGTGCTTGAATAGACATGCTTCGATCATGCATCCTGGATTTTGGAGGTTCATGGGAGAAGCACATACCTCTTGTGAAGTTTACCTATAATAATAGTTTTCATGCAACTATTCAGATGGCACCTTATGAGGCTTTGTACGGTATTCCATTCTGATCACCCTTATACTAGCTAGAGGCAGGAGAGGCATCTATGTTGGGACCTCATCTTGTCCAGGAGACCACAGAGCAGATAGAGTTGATTCGGAAGATGATATCTACTGCACAGTCTCAACAGAAGTATTATGTTGATCGACGAAGATGACCTCTGGAGTTTGAGGTCAGGGATTAGGTTTTTTTGCATGTCACATCAAGTTTGGGACATAAGAGGATTAAAAGATAGAGTAATCTTTCACCGAGGTACGTTGGGCCGTTTGAGGTGTTGGAGAGAGTTGGTCTAGTTTCCTATCAGTTGTAGTTACCTCAGAGGTATCAGGATATGCATGAATTCTTCCACATTTCACAGCTTCAACATTACTTCTCAGACTCATATCATGCTTTTTAACCTGAGTAGGTTGAGTTAGAGGTGGACGCCTTATTTGAAAAGAATCCTATCTAGATTGTTGATCAGAGTATGAAAGTTCTATGTGGCCGGTCTATTCATCTGGTGCGAGTGCTATGGCAGCACGGGCGAGTACAGGACGAGACCTGAGAGAGGGAGGTCGATGTACAATCACAGTGGCCAGAGCTTTTTGAGGATTCTTCTTCTACACCGCCTTGATAGGGAAATTTGGGGATGAATTTATTTAAGGGGGAGTTTGTAAGAACCTGGATCTTCTTTTTAGGTATGTTTTTCTCTTTTCTGGTCTTTTTAAGAAAAAAAGGAGTTTCTAAAAAATTTTGAAGTACACACCATGTACTTATATGTACATGTCCTGTACTCTTTTGCTGAACGTAGCCTTGTGTTGGCCATATAACAGCCGATCACATATCTATGTGTGGTGACCTGGAGACCACCTTATGCGGGGTCCGATAAGGGTACGTACATGTCATGTACTTCTAAATTACACGCCATGTACTTTCTTAATTTTCATTAAATGTATTGGGGTCGCATCTAATTGGAAGAAGTGTCTTCTTATTCTTCTTCTTCAACTGAGAGCATTCGTACGACACTAATCCTTCCTCGAGCCACTGATCGATCATCCGTTCTTTGAATTGAACTCTGTCTGTTGCGTTGGAATCGCATCGGTGATTTCTCTCTTCTTCTATATCCTCATTTCCTGATCTCTCTTCTCTCATGATTTATCCTCGTTTTAACATTTTAGATTTTTTTGTAGATCTACTGAGTTCAAGGTCGATCCAAGGGCTGAAACCAGAGTATATTGATCATACAATGCCGAGGTAGGTGGTTTGTGCCTTTCTGTAGATATTGTTTGAGTTATATATACAAAAGTTCCCAATACCCATGATCGGGGTATTGTGTGTTTACGGTTTTAACCATGTTATTGCTTTCTATGATTTATATGGTTGAGTAGAGGTCAATTGAATGTGAATAGGGTTAATTGATATTCTATGGATTTCTTTCCCATGCTTATATTGTTTATGATCATTTGGTCTTGCTTAGCCTGTTAGGCTTCTTGCTTTCCATTCCTAGTGCTGATAGGATGGAGTGATATTATTTATCTGACTTGATGTTATGTTGTAGATTGTTTAGCCATAAAGTTCTTAAGGTATACGTTGGACATTATATATCATTGTTCTTGATTTACTTACACAGGTCCATGAGAACCTAGTGTAGTAGACCATATGGATAATGGACGTTGAGGGCTTCTCCAGAGTGTCTGTTTAATTTTACGATGTGAGACCATAGAAGGAATGGATGTAAGTGCTTCCTCAGAGTGTCTGTAGTTCCTCGATGAGGGCTACATGGGGAATTGGACATTGAGTTCTTCCCCATAGCACCTTTTAGTTACCTATATGAGACTATAGGTGGAATTTACGGTGAGTGCTTCCTCAGAGAGTCTCCGTAAAAGACGAACCAGAGAAGTTAGACTGTGTGTACTTCCCAAAGGTTTGCTTGTGTTTGTTTGGTTGAACCAGAGGGGTTAGGCTATGATTATATCCTAGAGGGTTAACTGCTTTTTTTAGCTACTTACTTGATATAGGAAAATGAATTCAATTGAATTTGTAGGATAGTTACTATGTCTACTTCCTTGTTTACTGCTTCATTTTGTTATAGCCTGCCATATATATTCACTGACTGTTAGGCATAGATCTTTGGGTGGTTTCCTACTGGTATTTAGTCTCACACCATATTTGAGTCACAATTTTGGTCCCAAACAGATTATATTTATGTAGGTATAGATAAGGTCAAGTGCCCTTCAACTTCAGGTACTTGATTGTCGCGGAGCTGGGGAGTATGGAACCAAGTTGAGGCTTGCGATGCTGTGGAGTTTTTCTTTTGTTTTCTGTTGAACTTCGGTATAGTAAGGTATTCCAGAATTGTGACTTGTTTGGATTATTTCCTAGACATATATATCATGCAAAATTTATATATGTGCTCCAGTTATTATTTATTTTCAGTCTTCTATTGTTTATTGTTTTCTAGTATTATTATTTCTTCCTCTATTGTGATATTTTTTAATTCTGTTATGTTACTCTGCCAATAAAGGCATAGTTCCCCCACTATCACACCCAAGGCCCTCGCTACAAGTCTATAGCCTCTGGATTTCGGGAAAATGTGCTTTATTCCAAGTGACCAACCGAGTATGGGGAACCTCTGGGCGGCTTCTGAAACCAAGACGTTACAGGTTTCATACAAAGAATTATATAGATCCTTTTTTCATGAAATGTCATTTATCATTCCATCAAATACACTATCACCCATTCAACCTTTGAGAATACTCACAATATAGTCATGAATACTTTGGATGATGGATCACTTACGAAGGCATGGAACCTTTTTTGTTTCTCATGTGATCATCATAAATTGATTGTCTATCGAAGAATAACGTGGAATCTTCTTTACCACCATTCATGATATGATCAATTTTTTGTGTTTTCCATTTTTATTCATATTTGATTCTATTGGGATATATTATGATATGTTTTGGGTTTTTATCTACTTACTAGGATCATAGGATGATTCCCCAATACCCATCAGTGGTATCAGATCCTTCTTCCTCATCGGATCAACATGTAAATTTCGTTAGTTTTAAATAACACATCATATACATCACTAGTGTTTTGGGTTAACATTATGTGATAGCATTATTGTAGGAAACTATAACACCCTAAGAGGGGAGGGGTGAATTAGGGTGTCAAATTTTTCTTTTAAAGTGATGGATCACATTCCCATGTTGGTAGGAACTAGTTAAACTTGTATGATGGAATTGAGCGGCAATCAAACATTCAAATACAGAAAGGAAGAACAACAATTTTACTTGGTTCACCACTCAGGGATATTACAAGGAGAATATGCTGACAGTGTGTCATTCATACCTAAATACACTAATATTCACTAGTTGTGGAATACATAAGTTCAAAGATAGTCACTCTATTCTAAGCACACTACCTTTACAAGATTCTAGGAATAGCACGATGCATCCATTGGAACACTTTCATCGACTCCCCCTGGCTCACTACCTTGGGTGAAGTCTTACTCATTTTATCAACTTGAAGGTCACTTCAATAGGTTTTCATTAAAGTATTCACCCCTATCTAGAATGAGAATATTCTTTCATCAAATTCCTAAATTGATTCCCTGGAAATCACTGAATAAACAAACTATATATTCAAAACCTGATAGAATCTCAACACGGTACTTGCGTGTAACACCTCTTCATACGCTCGAGTTTTGGGACTATTGCGCAAGATGTATTTCAGTTAGCCCTTATCTTTCATGAAACCACACCAAAAGATTCACTTGGTCTTGATAGACTCAAAGATCATTCTATGCATAATATTTATTGTGCGTAATTCTTCCATGCACAACTCTTTCACGCGACAAAGACACCGGATCTTGGTTGAAAAAAGTTATGAGTCTTGAGTGGGGGTAACCATATATTTATAGGTCGGGACAACCCTATCTGTAAGATCCTGACATTTATTACTCTTTGCGTGTAAGATTCTATCCGAGTGTGTAAACCCATTTTTGATGTTGCATTGAGCATGTAAATCTTTTTCGTGCAACCTCTTCTTTCACACACATTTAAATATTTCGTACGTTTTTTGCTTCTGCCATATTTTGATGTGATGATCCAAAAACATGCCTT
Organism: Viscum album; assembly: GCA_963277665.1. NCBI lineage: Eukaryota > Viridiplantae > Streptophyta > Magnoliopsida > Santalales > Viscaceae > Viscum > Viscum album. Next base: position 2,077,958,620 of record OY728146.1, read on the forward strand.
GCGCTCAACTTTCCAAACCACCTTCAATCCTACACGAAACTTCCTTTTCCAAAATCACCTTTCTCTATTCACCAATTTTTAGACCCAAAATTTTTTATAACACTAGGAAATGACGCCACCTTCAACACTATTTTAGATTGAACCGTAGGACCACATTTCTTGTAAACTTCCTGATCAACCTAGTGTGGATTGAAAACAAACACAAACTAAACTATATTTCCAGAAAATAACACCCTTGGTTCCAATAGTTATGAATGATAATTTTACTATATCATTGGTATTATGTTAATGTGTTAACATAATCGAGAGGGTGAAGCGCAATAAGGTTATTTGATAACCTTTCCTGAATTGTGTGCTATAGAAAAAAAATTCATTTTTTCTTATATTAAAGATACAGTGAGTTTCATCATGATGTCATAATGTTCTCAAGTTTCAATTATATCTTGTAGATGGAGTGCAAGCGTGATGAACGTAACATATAGATGGAATGCTCAGTTCAAGAATGGGATGCACTTATAGCACATGTGTGGATGAACAATGCTCCACTGAATACATCCCACATTAGAATTTACTTTGGGATGGAACTTTTTCATTAATATGGATGCATTGTATTACCCTCAACTAATTCTCGTACAACCTCCCCACTTCACGACCACATCCTTCAGCCACCCCTCATGATACCGCTCTTTCTTATACCACCCCATGCTCTTGGGTTAGTACTGATGCTACACTCACACCCTATGTCGCTCAAGGATAGACTAACTAAGATCTTGTCTTATATTCATGATATTTTCATATGGTTGGGTGGATTAGAAAAGGGTTGGCCCTTATTTTTTGATAAATAAATTAAAAATGGGATTTGAATGATTTTTTATAGTTATAATTTTTATGGTGATTATAAATTATGAGTATTAGGCATTAAGAAATGGGTTATTTCATACCTAGATTAAAATATAAAAATATTCTATATATTTCCTCCGATGAATAAAACATTTTTTTAAAATTTTTAAAGTTTATAAATTAGTTATAAATTATAGTTCTGAGCTTAATAAAATTTTCATACCAATATCAAAGATGAAAATTTTATCTTTGTTTCTCATATTAAATAAAACGTTTATTTAATTGTTTATTAATTTATATTATTTAAATTTATAATTTTATTATATAATTTGAATAACTTATATGCTATAATTATGTAATAAATTTCTTCTAGAATAAATAGCCTTACATTACACACTAGGTTCATTTCCATGATTTTTAGTCTTCATATTCTAAGACCTTAGTTTGTTTTTAGAGTTATGAGATTGAGAATAGTTGTTTAATATAATTTATTAATATTAGGTGTTATAGATATCATTAATTTAATTATATATTGAGTAAATTCTCCCCTGGGATAGGGACTTAGGGTTGAATTACCCATTGATGCCTTGATCTATAAAGGTGAGGGTTAGTTATCTGTCACTACGGGCTTACTCGTGTGGAGTTTTTCAATCTCATATATCTCTATGTATTTACATAAAAAATTCCATGAACCTTATATATGTGATGAATTCGTATATTTATTAATATACTTGTATTTTATTTTGGTTAAAGAACAAAAAAATTTGGGTTTTGTAAATAGTTACACATTAATGTGGTGTGGAAACATTAATTTGGTGGATCAAATAAGAATTTAAAATAATAATAAATAGTTAGAAGCATGTATAATAAAGGTATAAAACATTAGAAGATAAATAAAATTTTTATGAATTTAATATGCATATGATTTATATTAAGTTGGTGGGAACTTTAAAAGTAAAAACCCTTTAAATAATAATTGTGAGATTCATTCCAAAGCACACTTGTCAATACCTCAATCATCCAAGCAGGTAGTTCATGTTAAATATGAGTTCCTATAAATTATCTCATGTAATGGAAGAAATTAATAAGGTGAAATTAATGTTTAGATGATTTTTTTTATATTTTATTTGGGATATACTAGCTAGGAAGCCCTAATGGTTAGGATACCAAAGGAATAGAGTTGAGTAAATCCATTTAATGGATTTGGATAAATGATTTTATCCAATCAACTATCCAAGAATCATATATGATGTGATTGAAGAGTTTTTTCTACTAGATATAGTCTTGAATTTATTACATACTCAAACCAATGTAAGGTATTAAGAAATATGGATCTTAGATCACTAAATAGTTATGATGTACATGGCCATAATTTTAGTGGAAGATCTTTCATTAAAATTCCTTGATACAAATATATAATACACGATAATCACACATGAATGTGTCTTTGTTATAGTTTATGGATTAATTCATGATAATCATATTGAGATCCCATATAGGTATGACCTATAAAATAGTTAAATATTGGTATCTAGGGTTAAAAATATTTCTTAAATAAAAACATTCTAAACATATAAATATGAATATTATAGATATCAATTCCACTAACTCTGACTCGTGGGTATTAGATACTAGATGTACATCAGGTGTTTTTTATGATAAACACATACTCAAAAATAGGAGGAAATTGATGAAGGGTGGAGAAGATCTTCATGTTAGTAATGGAGCAAGATTTTTTGCATTATAATTCAGCACTTATGATCCGATTTTACCAAGTGGATTAATACTAGAATTAGAGAACTATTATTATGTTCTCAACATAAACATGAATTTTATTTTTATATCTTGTTTAAGTAATAATGGATTCTTATTCACTATTAAGAACAATAATTATTAGATGTATGAATGAAAATTTTTATAGCATTGGTAATATAGAAAATGGTTTATACTTTCTATATATGTATAATAATATTTATAACATTAATAATAAGAAGGAAATATTGATTCTAATCCCACCACCTTTGGCATTGTTTCCTTGGAAATATAAATGATAAATGTATATAAAGACTCTGTAGAGATAGATTTTGAACCATTAGATTCTAAATCATTTGAAAATTTTAAATCTTGATTAATTGGATAAATGACCAAAGAACATTTTAAGAAAAAAGGTGAAAGGGATATTGGACTATTGGATATCATACATACTGATGTATGTGGTCTAATTTGTACTCAATAAAGTTGTTATTTTAGGTACTTTGTTACCTTTACTGATGAATTTAGTCAGTATATGTGTAACATCCCAAGTAAATGAAGAATAAGACATATTTCATATTTATTAATATTTTTGAATTAAATATTAATTTTACTTTAAAGGGGTTGCTATGTTCGGTATCGTACCCGATACGCAACAACGAGTTTCTTTGGAATCTTACGTTGCAAACTAATAATATAATATTATTATTTTAAATTGTAGTTAACTCCTAGCTGTTGTATTGGTGGGAATGAATGAAACTAACTAAAATATGATTATACATTATTGTTAAATGTATTTACATTTATCCAATAAAAATTTAGAGGCTTAAAATATGAATGAATCTAATTTTAAGTATAATTTACTTTAAAAGGCCGATTTACCGTCTTTTAATGGAGAACCCTATTTAAATATAGTTTTGGTAACTTTAATAAATTCTAATTAAACAAATATAATCCTTCTTTAGAATGGGGACATCAAATTTTACTTTGGGTAATTTTTTGGTATTTTTCTGATAAAGTTCATTTTTTAATGAATAGTGAAAAATACTGTATTTTAATTCAAAAGTTCTTTTTAATCTAATTTATTTATATGGTTAGATTATATTTTTAATTAGTTTTAAATTAAAATTAAAATATATTTTTACCATTTGATCCAATGTTGGTCATTGGAAGTAATTTCACTTTGAAATTGAACATAAACAAGTATCAATCTTTTAATAGTAATTGTTTCTTAAAAACACGCTATTTGTTTTAACGAGAATTAATTTTTAAATTAATTAATGTCACTTATATATTTTGAATTTTTCAAAATAAACATAAAATTTTAATTCTGAATATCAAATAATGCTTAGGATGAATTTTTGGTATTTTTCTGAAAAACTTCAATTTTTGATGAATAGTGACACCACTTAGTGGTAGTTAAAAAACTGACTTTTTCATTTAAATGAAATTTTACCACTTATGTGAACTGAATTTCAAAAATCCGACATACATTGGTGTTATCAAGAAGTAAAATGTGGTTCATTAAGATGAAAATAATTTTTGGTGAATAGTAACTTTTGACTTTTATTTACCGCGGTTAAAGGTAAATAAGGTAATTCAAGGTAAAAGGAATATTATAATAATTCAAAATTACCTTAACACTTGTCCTAACCTTATTGTTTGAGTCACTAACGACCATGGTCATCTTTGGGCCTATTTTGGGACCCCTTTGATCCACTTGGAAGTGATAATGACAATTTAGATTAATTAATTTAAAGTAAAGGCCAAAATGACATAAACAGAAAAATATTTTAGTAATTAATTTTTATGTGGTGTTATATAAGTCTTATTTTAGACTATAAATATTATTTGGAAATATAAAAATATTTCCTATATCATGGTATTTTTTTATAATTTTTAGACATCAAATAAATTAAATTATTTATGACACAATAATGATACAGTATTTACCTCATTAATAAATGATTTAAATAAATAAGATTATAATGATTAAAATATTATCCAAAACATGTACAATTCTTATTTTAGGATTTTATTTCAACCATGACTCATCTTATCTTTGACTATAATGATTTTTGGACCATTAGAAATATAATATCATTATATAATAAAATAATAGTTTCACACTTTCCTAAAGAGCCCCTCCTCTCCATTATAAAAGGAGACCACTTCTAACCAATTACTCACACCTATAAAGCCATTTGGCTCGTTCAACCTCTGCCCAATTAATCTCCATACATTCCTCTCCTCCCCTTAGAAGCCTTACCTTAGGAAGAAAGCTCTTCAAGAAGTCCTTTTGGTTCAAACTAAAGGAAGTTACCCAAATTAAAGGTAACGGTTTCTCTTAAATTGTTTTCTCTTATTTTACTTCTCCAACCCCTAAAATCTTTTTATTTATTTCTTTTGTAACAAAACCAATATCCTAAATATACTAGGATTTTTTTATGAGAATTATTATAACTGCACTTACATACACCTCCATCTAATGGATGAAGAACAAAATGTTTCTGTGGATGGCAAACTAACTCCTCACGAAAGGATGATAGTTCAATTACATATTACCGCCTCTCATGATGGCTATTATGATGGAAATGTATTTATATATGATATATATTATTTTTATGATTTCCTTATTCTTATTTACTTCCCATTTATATCATTCCTTTATGGTTTCCATAGTGGGTAAATATGATAATCTCATTTGAGGAAGTGCGGACTATCGCCCCCTCAAAGTGATTTAATTCGTTAATTCCATATGTGGGATGTATAAAGGATGGATTTAATGATATTATATATGATATTATACTATAATTATAATATACCTATGTATCATTATGTTTTATTTCCATTAAAATAAGAAATATAAATGAAAGTAGCATTCATGCGTACGTACGGCTTACTGTCTCCATGAACGGTGCATTTCATTTCTTACCTCTAAATGTTATGTACTATTACAAAAACATGTATATACTGGATATATATGATATATATGATATCCAAATCATGAATATCATTCTGGATATAACGAACCTTTGACCACATGGACAACTTGTAAATATAAGTTGTTCATTTTTACTCAAGTACCAAATATCGACAAAATGAACGTTATTAACTTAAATGATTTCATAATGTTTATAACATGGTAATAAGTGATATAAAATGAATAATAATCTTGAAAAAGGTTCTTAAGAAATTAGAAATTAACTTTAGTTTATTATTCAGGAGATTAAAGAACGATCGAGTCAAGTCGGACGCGAGGTAAGGGACTTTGTCTCAATCTCCTTTCATTGAGGCATTTTTAGTTTTATACACGACTTTATTTTATACAGTGTATAAACCCCTTTGACTTTTCATTTTATTCAAATGGAATCTTATTATACGAAGCGTTTTACTAAATGAAAAAAAGGAATGTTTTTTTTAATGTAAGCAGTGACAACTACCTTTCCGCCGTCGTGAGTATTATTTGATCTTTGGCTTCCTTAACAAACCGAAATGTTTTTTAAAAGGAAAAAAAATACCATATACTCTTTTTATGTATTTTGGTATTTAAAATGATTTTTAGAATGTATTTATTATTTCAATATCTTGAAATGATATTTTATTATTACAATGTGGAAATTTTATCTTTCCTTTATGCTTATGTTATGTGTTATGATCATGTTATGGTTATTGGGAATAATTTACGTATATGGGTGGTTCCGTGATAAACCTAGGGTGGTTGAGCCCGATATATCTCTCTAATGAATTGGGTAACGTGAAGGAGGTAAAATTGAATGTTTCTCCTAATATATTTAGGGAATATATTATGATGGGTATTCCAAAGTAACTCCCTATATAGTTGTGATTGTTATGATGTAAGTATGATATGAATGCGACAAGTTACCTTTATTATTAATTATTTCTACGTGTCTTTCATAAATCTTATGATTTCATGAGGTAAGTAAAAGAGTTCATGTTTTGTATGTATTTATGAACAAATGTTTTCATTCTTTGTTTTATAACCCTTACTGAGCTTTTTATGCACATCCCAAGTTTTGAAATGTTTTCATAGGACTTAGAGATGAATAAGGTTAAGGATGGGATCAAGGAAAAGTCATGTTGTCTAAAACATGGAACTAGACATGACTCTTTTTTTCAAGAGTTTTTATTTTATGAAAAAAATGGAAACTATGTAGATATGTCTACCTTGTAATCTTTTGAGATGTAATAGTTATGTCCTAATTCTCTAAAACTCTAAACTTGAAAAGATCCTCAATGTGAATTATTCATTTAATTCAATATTATGTAATGTTTAAGTCTGGGTCCTTATAGTTGGTATCAAACGTCGGTTTAGATAACTTTAGGTGTTAGGGTATTGTTAAAGTAATATCCATAAAGTAATTTATGTTAATATTGACATCATATAGCATTTACAGATTACCATGTAGCTTCGCCTAAGATATTTCTATGTTCAGAATGGTTTTCCGTAGAGGAAATAATGCAGCTATGTTGGGACGACATCAGGAGGAAGACAACCTTCCAAATCAGCAACCTGAGATGGTCGGAATTGGAACTGAACAGTTTGTTGCAGCGATGGAACATTTGACTCAGGCTATAAATGGTAGTGGTATCCATGTATGAGATCAGCCAGATCAACCACAGAGGAACATGTCAGTAGTGGAGCATTTCATAAGGCAACATCCCTCATCATTTAGAGGATCATCTGACTCTGTGCTAGCTGAAGGGTGGATTAAAGCACTGGAAAATATTTTCTATGTCATGGGTTGTTCAGAACATCAAAAGGTTAGTCTTTATGTTTATCATTTTGAAGGTGAAGCTGATCAGTGGTGGTCGATGGTGCAAAATATCTGGGATAGTGAGGAGATTGATTCTCTTGATTGGGATGAATTCAAAGGTATGTTTCTTGAGAAATATTTTCCTAATGTGGTTCATCTTAGGATGGAAAAACAATTCCTGGAATTGAGGTAGGAGGATGACTCAGTGGCTGCTTATGAATAAAAATTCACTCGACTGGCAAGGTATGCTCCAAATTTCATACGATATCTTGATAGTAAAATCAACCGTTTTTACTCAGGATTAAAGCCAAATTAATGAAGGGATTTAGCTTCTCGTGAGTTAAAAATTATTAAAAACTTGTCCGTTGTGTGGAGAAGGTGGAAATGGAGTTTTCTGATGATCATGTATTCTTTGAAAAACAACAGAATAAGAGGTCGAGGTGGCAGGCGAAAGGGAAGAACTCTTCAAAAAAGTCTGATAGTAAAAACTTAAGTTTACAGTTTGTGAAAATTGTGGTAAAAAGCATTCTATGGAATGTCTTTTGAATTCTGGTAAGTGTTACCAATGTGGTAAAATGGGACATAAGGCTCGTAATTACACTGAAAAAGATCAGGGTAATGGTAAGACAAAATCTGATTTACAGTCAGTAAAATGTTTTAAGTGCGATGAAATGGGTCATTATGAAAATGAGTGTCCAGCAAATAACTTAATTGAAGAAAAGAAGCCAGACTATAAGTATAAATGAGTGGAGAAATCCTTTTCAACTACTTTAGCAGATTTTGGGCCATCAAATGAAGTTGTATCAGGTACACTGTTTGTTTGTTCAGATTATGCCAATGTGTTGTTTGATTCAGGGTCTACACACTCTTTCATTTCTGAGAAGTTTTTTAGTAAATTGGCAATTCCATCTCAAGATATGAATACAGAACTTGCGGTAAAAACACCTGGAGGAAATTTTTAGACAAAAAGAAAACATAAGAACATTTATGTCCTTGTGTGCGGAAAGAATCTACCCGCAAACCTTTTTTTTTCCTCTAGTAGAGTTTGATATTATTTTGGGCATGGATTGGATTTCTGTTTATCAAGATAAGATTGATTGCAGAGATAAAGAGGTTTCTTTTCAGAATAATTTTCAGTTTGTATACAAAAATGAACCCTTGCTGTTGATAACATATCTGGAAGCTGAGAAACTAGTAAAATATGGAAATAAATGTTACCTTGCACATATTGTTGAAAACAAGGAAACTGTTCAAATTAATGATGTTCCAGTGGTAAATGAGTACCTTGATGTTTTTTTTTATGAGTTTCCTGATATTATACCTGATCGATAAGTTGAATTTATTGTTGACTTAGTTCCTGATGCTAAGACAATTTCAAAACCCCCTTATCTAATGGATCAAATTGAACTTTTAGAGTTAAAGAAGCAATTGCAGGAGTTATTAGATAAAGGTTTCATTTGACCTAGCACGTCACCATGGGGTTCTCCTATCTTGTTTATTAAAAAGAAAGATGTTTCAATGAGACTTTTCATTGATTATAGAGCATTTAATAACATCACTGTTAAGAATAAGTATCCTTTTCCTCATATCAATGATTTGTTTGATCATCTCCAGGGAGCTCAGTATTTTTTGAATATTGACTTGAGGTCGGGGTACCATCAGTTGAAAGTACAGGAAGCAGACGTTCCAAAGACCGTGTTTCGTACTAGATATGGCCATTATGAATTTGTAGTTCTGCCTTTTGGGTTAACCAATGCACCTGTTGTATTCATGGATCTTATTAATATAATTGTCCGTGAGTTCTTGGATAAGTTTGTGGTTGTGTTCATTGATGATATTTTGGTTTATTCCAAAAGTAAAGAGGAACATGAAAGTCATTTAAGGGTTGTCTTGAAAACCTTAAAAGAAAATAAACTTTATGGGAAATTCAGCAAGTGTAAATTTTGGTTACAAAAAATTTATTTCCTTGGTCACATTGTTTCAAAAAATGGCATAACTTTTGATCCTGATAAAACGAAAGTTGTTGAAGAATGTCCAAGACCCATAAATATAACTGAGATATGTAGTTTTCTTGGTTTGGCAGGTTATTATCAGAAGTTTTTTGAAAAAATTTCACGGTTATCTAGTCCAATGACTAAGTTAAATCGAAAAGGTGTTAAGTTAATCTGGACAAAAGAATGTGATGATTGTTTTCAAGAATTGAAAAGAAGATTGGTGAATGCTCCAATTTTGGAACTGCCTTCCAGAAATGGTGAGTTTGTTATCTACATTGATGCTTCGTTGAAAGGACTTGGTTGTGTCATAATGCAAAATGATCAGGTAATTTCTTATGCTTCACATCAGTTGAAACCACATGAGTTAAATTACCCTACACATGATTTTGAATTAGCTGCAGTTGTTTTTGCTTTAAAAATTTGGAGGCATCATTTGTATAGAGTGAAGTGTGAAATATATACTGATCAAAAAAGTTTGAAGTATATATTCACTCAGAAATAATTGAACATGAGACAGAAGAGATGGTTGGAATTAATCAAGGATTATGATTTCACGATCCATTACCATCCGGGAAAAGCAAATAAAGTGGCTGATGCTTTGAGTTGAAAAAGTAATGTCTCATTATCCATGCTACGTTTGGAACGAGATCCTTTAGTTTTTGATTTGATGAAATTTGGCATAGAAGTTGTTGTTACAAGAAATTATTCTATTTTGTTTCAGGTGTCAATGAAATCATCTCTATCAGATAGAATTAAGCAAGCACAGAAAGAAGATAGTGAGTTGTAGAAAATGGTAGAGTTGGTTCAGAAGGGTAAGTTACCTGAATTTAACATTGATAATGATTGTGTTTTGAAATTTTGGAAGAGATTATGTGTACCTTGTGATTCACAGTTGAAGAATGAGTTGTTATGTGAAGCTCATAGTTTTCCGTTTTCAGTTCATCCTGGTATTACTAATATATACAGAGATCTTTGGGAGTATTACTGGTGGGATGGAATGAAAAGAGATATTGATGATTTTACTTTGAAGTGTTTGACTTGTCAGTAGGTTAAAGCAGAGCAGCAGTTACTGAAAGGGATGCTTCATCCTCTACCGGTGCCAGAGTGGAAATAGGAAAATATATCCATGGAGTTCGTTGTGAGATTACCAGAGACATCTCGAGGTAATAATGCAATCTGGGTTATAGTTGACCGATTGACTAAATCTGCTCATTTCCTTCCTATTAGAGATACTTTGTCTCTAGATCAACTTACTCAGTTGTATGTTAAAGAGATAGTCAGGTTGCATGGAGTTCCCCTCTCCATTGTATCTGATCGTGATCTCAGGTTTACTTCTAACTTTTGTAAAGGCCTTTAGAATTCATTGGGTACTGAATTAAATTTTAGTACATATTTTCATCCTCAATCAGATGGGAAGTCATAACGAACAATTCAGACATTGGAGAATATGTTATGTGTTTTCTCGATGGATTATCAGGGAAGTTGGAACCAACATCTTTCTTTGGTTGAATTTTCTTATAATAACAGTTTTCATTCCAGTATACAGATGGATCCATTTGAGGCATTATATGGAAAGCGTTGTCGGAACTCTAGCTTTTTGTGTTGAAGTAGGTGAAAGGAATCTGATGGGACCAGAATTGGTAGAATAGATGGCAGAGAAAGTTTGGTTGATTCAGAAGCACATGAGAACAGCTCAGAGAAGATAGAAAAGTTATGTCGATAACCAGAAGAAGGATCTTTCCTTTGAGGTAGGTGATCATGTCTTTCTCAAAATTTATCCATGGAAAAGTGTGATGTGTTTTAGTAAGAAGGGAAAGTTGAGTCTGAGGTTCATTGGACCTTATGAAATTCTAGAGAAAGTGGGATCAGTTGTGTATAGAGTGGCTTTACCTCCAAGTTTATCCCAAGTACACAATGTTTTTCATGTTTCTATGTTGAGAAAGTATATGCCAGATCCATTTCCTGTTTTGAGCCCAGAGGTAGTTCAGTTGGAAGAGAATCTCTCTTATGAAGAACAACCAGTTCAGATTCTTGACCATAAAGAACAAGTATTGCGGAATAAGGTAATTCACTAGGTAAAGGTTTTGTGGAAAAACCACATGGTTGAGGAGGAAACGTGGGAATCTGAAAATTCTATGAGGGATAAATACCCCCACTTATTTTGATAAGTGAATAAAAATTGTGAGGACATAATTTCAAAACGGGGGGAAGGATGTAACATCCCAAGTAAATGAAGAATAATACATATTTCATATTTTTTAATATTTTTTAATTAGATATTAATTTTACTTTAAAGGGGTTGCTATGTTCGATAGCGTGCCTGATACGCAACAACGGGTTTCTTTGGAATCTTACATTGCAAACTAATAATATAATATTATTATTTTAAATTACTGTTAACTCTTAGCAATTGTATTGGCGGGAATGAATGAAACTAACTACAATATTATTATACATGATTGTTAAATGTATTTACATTTATCCAATAAAAATTTATAGGCTTAAAATATGAATGAATCTAATTTTAAGCATAATTTACATTAAAAGGCCAATTTACCGCCTTTTAATGGAGAACCCTCTTTAAATATAGTTTTGGTCACTTTAATACATTCTAATTGACCAAATATAATCCTTCTTTAGAATAGGGACATCAAATTTTACTTTGGGTAATTTTTTGGTATTTTTCTGATAAAGTTCATTTTTTTAATGAATAGTGAAAAATACTGTATTTTAATTCAAAAGTGCCTTTTAATCTAATTTATTTATATGGTTATATTTTATTTTTAATTGGTTTTAAAGTGAAAATAAAATATATTTTTACCATTTGATCCAATTTTGGTCATTGTAAATAATTTCACTTTGAAATTGGACATAAACAAGTATCAAACTTTTGATAGTTATTGTTTCTTAAAAACACGCTATTTGTTTTAACAACGGGAATTAATTTTTAAATTAATTAATGCCACTTATATGTTTTTAATTTTGGAAAAATAGACATCAAATTTGAATTCGGAATATCAAATAATTCTTAGGCTGAATTTTTGGTATTTTTCTGAAAAACTTCAATTTTTGATGAATAGTGACACCACTTAGTGGTAGTTAAAAAACTGACTTTTTCTATAAATGAAATTTTACAACTTCTATGAATTAAATTTCAAAAATATGACATACATGGTTGTTATCAAGAAGTAAAATGTGGTTCATTAAGATGAAAATAATTTTTGGTGAATAGTAACTTTTGACTTTTATTTACCGCGGTTAAAAGTAAATAAGGTAATTCAAGGTAAAAAGAATATTATAATAATTCAAAATTACCTTTACACTTATCCTAACCTTATTGTTTGAGTTATTAACGACCATTGGAAACTTTGGGTCTATTTTGGGAACCTTTTGATCCACTTGGAAGTGATAATGACAATTTAGATTAATTAATTTAAAGTAAAGGCCAAAATGACATAAACAAAACAATCTTTTAGTAATTAATTTTTATATGGTTTTATATAAGTCCTATTTTCGACTATTAGTATTCTTTGGAAAGATAAAAATATTTCCTATATCATGGTATTTTTTTATAATTTTTAGACATCAAATAAATTAAATTATTTATGACACAATAATGATGCAGTATTTACCTCATTAATAAATGATTTAAATAAATAAGATTATAATGATTAAAATATTATCCAAAACAAGTCCAATTATGTTTGGATTATTTTCTTTCGACCATGACTCATCTTATCTTCGACTATAATGATTTTTCGACCATTAGAAACCGAATATCATTATATAATAAAATAATAGTTTCACACTTTCCTAAAGAGCCCCTCCTCCCCCTTATAAAAGGAGACCACTTCTAACCAATTCCTCACACCTCTCAAGCCATTTGTCTCATCCAAAATCTGCCCAATTAATCTCCCTAAATCCCTATCCTTCCCCTAGAATCCTTACCTTAGGCAGAAAGCTCTTCAAGAAGTTCTTTTGGTTCAAACTAAAGAAAGTTACCCAAATTAAAGGTAACCGTTTCTCTTAAATTGTTTTCTTTTATTTTACTTCTCATACCTCTAAAATATTTTTATTACTTTCTTTTGTAACAAAAATAGTATCTTTAATATACTAGGATATTGTTATGAGAATTATTCTAACTACACTTACACATACCTCCATCTAATGGATGAAGAACATAATGTTTCTGTGGATGGAAAACAAACGCCTCGCGAAATGATGATTGTTCAATTACATCTTACCGCCTCTCATGGTGGCCATTATGATGGAACTGTATTTATATATTATATATATTATGTTTATGATTTACTTATGCTTCTGTACTTACCATTTATATCACGCCTTTATGGTTTCCATAGTGGGTAAATACGATAATCTCATTTGAGGAAGTGCGGACTACCGCCCCCTCAAACTGATTTTTTTCGATAATGACTTATGTGGAATGTATAAAGGATGGAGTTAATGATATTATATATGATATTATACTGAAATTATAATATAACTATGTATCATTATGTTTTATTTCCATTAAAATAATAAATAGAAATGAAAGTAGCGTTCATGTGTACGTACGGCTAATTGTCTCCATGAATGGTGCATTTCATTTCTTACCTCTAAATGTTATGTACTATTATAAAAACATTTATATACTGGATATATATGATATATATGATATCCATATCATGAATATCATTCTGGATATAATGAACCTTTGACCACATGGACAACTTGTAAATATAAGTTGTTCATTTTTACTCAAGTACCAAATATCGACAAAATGAACGTTATTAACTTAAATGATTTCATAATGTTTATAACATAGTAATAAGTTATATAAAAGGAATAATAAACTTAAAAAATGTTCTTAAGCAAGTATAAATTAACTTTAGTTTAATATTCAGGAGATTAAAGAATGATCAAGTCAAGTCGGATACGAGGTAAGGGACTTCGTCTCAATCTCCTTTCATTGAGGCATTTTTAGTTTTATACACGACTTTATTTTATACGTTGTATAAACCCCTTTGAATTTTCATTTTATTCAAAAGGAATCTTTTTATATGAAGTGTTTTACTAAATGACAAAAAGGAATGTTTTTTTAACGTAAGCGGTGACAACGAACTTTCCGCCGTCGCGAGTATTATTTGGTATTTGGCTTCCTTAACAAGCCGGAATGTTTTTTAAAAGGAAAAATAGATACCATATACTCGTTTTACGTATTTTGGTATTGGAAATGATTTTGAGAATGGATTTATTATTTCAATATCTTGAAATGATATTTTATTATTGCAATTTGGAAAAGTTATCTTTCCTTTATGCTTATGTTATGTGTTATGATCATGTTATGGTTCTTGGGAATTATTTACGTATATGGGTGGTTCCGTGATAAACCTAGGGCGGGTGAGCCCGAGATAGCTCTCTAATTCATTGGGTAACGTGACGGAGGTAAACGTGAATGTTTCCCCAAAATATTTAGGGAATATACTATGATGGGTATTCCAAAGTAACTCCCTATGTAGTTGTGATAGTTACAATGTAAGTATAATATGGATGACACAAGTTACCTTTATTATTAATTATTTCTATGTGTCTTTCATAAATCTTATTATTTCGTGAGGTAAGTAAAATAGTTCATGTTTTGTATGTATTTATGAACAAATGTTTTCATTCTTTGTTTTATAACCCTTACTGAGCTTTTTATGCTCATCCCAAGTTTTGAAATGTTTTCACAAGACTTAAAGATGAATAAGGTCAAGGATGTGATCAAGGAAAAGTCATGCTGTCTAAAACATGGAAATAGACATGACTATTTTTTTCAAGAGATTTTATTTTAAGAAAAAATGGAAACTATGTAGATATTTCTACCTTTTAATCTTTTGAGATGTAATAGTTATGTCCTAATTATCTAAAACTCTAAACCTGAAAAGATCCTCAAAGTGAATTATTCATTTAATTCAATATTATGTAATGTTTAAGGCTGAGTCCTTATAATATGTGTGTGTGTTTGTGTGTTTGTTGAGACAAAAGTTTAAAACTTTTTAAAAGTAAAAAAGTTCTTTAAATTGAAGTATAAAATCATCTGGGAAAAAGTATTTAAATTGTATGATCAAATCATGGTGGTGAATACTTGGGAAAAAAGTTTATTGAACATCTAAGGAATTTTTAAATTGTTTTGAAACTCACCCCTCTTGGAACACCATAATGTAATGGCATGTATGATAGGAGAAATATTACTTTTTTAAACATATTTTTATTGATGATAAGTCAATGTGACCTTCCTATTTCATTCTAGGGTTATTCTCTAGAAGTTGCTGCATTTCCACTCAATTGTGTTCCATCTAAACCGGTCATAAGGACACCATATGAGATATGGACTGATAAATTTCATATTATGTATTTAATTGATATTTTGGGATGTGAATAATTCATATGAGGATTGAATTATGATAAGCTTGTCTCAAAATCATAAAAATTCTTATATTTTATTATCTTAAAGAAACTATGGGATATTATTTCTATGATGTTACTGAATGAAAATTGTTTATGGACCAACATTGTGTTTTTTCCAAGAAAGAACACATAAGTAGAGGATTTAGTTAGAGGAAAATTAAACATAAATAAGTTCAACAACAAAAATAGGAAATGTTTATGAGGTCAAAGTTGAGTTGGTTCTAAAAATAGTTTTGGAAGAAGAACCAACTCAAAATATGCATGAAACTTGAAGGTCTTGTAAGATTAATCAAGATATTATGAGATATGGATATCTTATAGTAAATCATGATGATGTAATATTCAAAGGATATGAAACAACCTCCTAATGGGAAGCTATCAATAGTTTTGATTATGAGACATGGTTAAAATATATGGAATATGGAATGGACACCATGTGCACTAACAAAGTTTGAAACATGGTAGATTCACCTAAAATAGTGAAACCCATAGGGTGAAAGTAATATTTATGTATTAAAAACTAACATATATGGTAGAGTGTCTACCTATAAATTATTCTTGGTGGAAAAAGGTTACAAAAAATTTCATGTTATTAACTATGAAGAAACCTTTTAATTAGTTGTGATGATAAAGTCCATTCATATTTTTCTTTCTATAACAACACATTTTGGTTATGAGATAGATCAAATGGATTTCAAAACTTATTTACTTAACTGAAATTTATCTGATCATGTGTATTTGATATAGCTTCAATGTTTTGAAGTTCCAAATTAGACTTCTAAGGTATGAAAACTATAACGGTCTATTTATGTATTAAAAAAATCTTATCATAGTTGGAATATCTTGTTTGACAATGCAATTAAAGAATTTAGATTCATCAATAATGTGGATGATTCTTATATATATAAATAAATAAGTGGTAGTATATTGGTATTTCTAATATTTTATAAATATGACATGATACTTATTAGAAATGACATCCTGACACTTCACTCCAAGAAGATGTGGTATAGAAAATGCTTCTTAATGAAATACATGGGTGAAGCAGCCAATATACTAGGTATGAATATTTATAGAGAAATATCTAAAAGGATACTTGGACACTATCAAGACACTTAAAGTGGTAAGTTAATAAATAGTTTTAGCATGGAGAACTCAAAAATAGGGTCTTTACAAATTTCACATGGAACAAATATTAGGAAGATTTAATATCATTTTAAATAATTATCAAGTACAGATAAAATTCTCTTTGCATATATAATATGATCTATCATATATTCCATGTTGTGCACTTGACCAAATTCCACCTATTCTCTAATCATTACTAGTAGATACCAATCCAATATTACTGAGAGTCATTGTATTGTTGTGAAGAATATTCTTAAGTGCTTGAGAAGGACTAAGGATATGTTCTTGATATTTATACATGATGATAATCTCTGTATAAAAGGATACAGAGATG
Source organism: Viscum album (assembly GCA_963277665.1). NCBI lineage: Eukaryota > Viridiplantae > Streptophyta > Magnoliopsida > Santalales > Viscaceae > Viscum > Viscum album. Next base: position 2,077,975,896 of record OY728146.1, read on the forward strand.
ATAGTTTCTAATATGATACATATGATATGAAATCTCAATCTAGATTGGTGTTTTTCTTGAATGGTGGATCTATCAGTTGGAAGAGTTCTAAATAATCCACAATAACAGACTTGATGGTAGAGTTAAAGTACGTCACTGCATTAGATGTTGTAAAGGAAGATGTTTGGGTCAAGAAGTTCATTACTAAACTTGGAGTGATTAAAAGAATTGAGGGAGAGATTGAGATTCATTATGAAAAAAATGAATCCATTTATCAGTCTAAGGAACCCCAATCTCACCAAAGGACCAAACACATCCTTTTTAAATATTATTCCATATAAGAGATCATAGGGTGGGTGATGTGAAGATTAGTAGGTTGGAAATAGATGAAAATGTAGTGAAACCTTTAATGAAATTTTTGTTACATAAGAAGTATGAGAGTAATTTATAACTCTTGGTATATGATATTTAAAATATTTATGTAATATTTGTATAATGTATCATGTTATTATAAAAAATTCCTCCACAATTTATTAATCATTCATGGTTTTTGTCATTTACTTTACATGAATGGTGGAATGATAAAATCCCCTGAAAGTAATACTTTGAGTTGTCCCTAATCGATAATCTTCATATATTATTATGGGTTATGATTATATGTTAATATTAGAATGAATAGAATATTTTACTTATTATAAATCATTGTATATGATATATGAAGAATATATTCATGAGATAATAAGTAGTAACTTATTACATAGATTGATCCATGAAAAGTATATCTCATGGAATGTCATGCAATTATTGATATATTTAGTGGCGAGTGTTTATAATCAATACTTTTTTACCTTATGTTAGTGAGATAACTAGCATGAAAACCTACATAAATTGATACCTTCCTTTCACAAGTTATTGTGACATAGAAAATTAGGGGTTGGTTGGGTATGTTTTTTATCATGTCTCCAATTAAAGAACAACCAATATAATAATTTTTCACTTGTATAATGAGTGAAGATATCTATAATTTGATATAATTAGACTAATAAAATTCATATATAAACTTATTTGAGTCACATATAATGTGTTCTTATACTTAGATGAGAGGCATGTTGTCACGACCCATTGTCGGGACCCGTGTCGTGACTACCCCAAGCCCGCCTTCCATAGGCCACGGGCTGGCGACTAGCACTAAAGGCGTAAATCAAAAAAGAAGGGAAGGCATTGCCTTTATGAAGTAACATACACAACAGAGTACGCAAGCGACGTAAACACTAAGAAAAATTGAGTACAAGGTAAGTTCTGAAAAAGTAAATGGGCCAGTATACAAACCCAACTGAAAGGAAAGTACAGCAGCGGAAAGTAAAACAGCAACACCGAGTCATCCTCCGGTAATCCCACCTGAAGGGTGGGTACAGATAGTCTCCTCAGCTCCTCGGTCCGATCGTCTGATCCGTGTTCGTCCCGCCAAGTGGTCTACCTCAAGGTACCATCCAACTTCACAAGCCTCCACCTCGATCAGTGTTGTTTGTCGTCTGCATCCAACACAACGTAGTGCGGGCATAGCCCATGCAGGGGTGAGTATACGATACTCAGTAGGGACCCCGAGACCCCTGAAGGTCTCTCAGAATACACGAAGGATAAACCGAAAGGAAAGATAAAATCACAAAATATCAACAACACTACTTAGGTATATGCCCATAAATATACCTAAGTAATCAGTTACAGTTCGGCTCCAGCTCCTGAGCCCAAGCACAATCCAGTACACATAGGAAAGCACAACCCAGTCCTCACATGAAAGAAAGTCAACCACATCAATGATAATGATTAAGAAACAAGACTCATCTCACGCAGGTATACACTTTATAAGGCGATGGAGATGATCAGATGTAGCAACCGATTCATCTAAGCTGTCGGACCCACATAGGATACAAGACCAGCTAAGATGTCGGACCCACACAGGATAAAAGACCAGCTACTCTGCCAGACCCACACAAGATACAAGTACAGAGGTCAATACTGCCAGACCCACACAGGATACAAGAATAGTAGTCATCGTCGTCGAACCCACGGAGGATTCCAGTACGGTCTTTGTCACTGCCGAACCCACGGAGGATCCAAATACAGTCGTCGTCGCAGTAGAAACCACGGAGGATCCGAGTGTAGTCGTCATCGTTGTAGTCGCAGCCAGCTCTAGGGTTCCCTCACACAGCACGCTCAATTCTGAGAGGGTCTGCTCCACGATCCAAGGGGGTCGATACATCAACTGTCACGAAGTCCAGATTTGATGTGTCACAAAGTTCTATCTCGTCAATAGGAACTCAACACGTCATATGGTGCGTCAATCAGACGCCCGGTCTGAGAGTTATTGGCTTTTTCGTCCCAGGGGCCCGGTTGGTATTTAAGTTAAAACCAACCTGACCATAATCCAGTTGTGTCCAAACCTCAATGGGAGTAATCCAAAAGAACCGTCTCACTAAGAGGAAAATAACGTGACTGACGGTACGTCATTTGGACGTCTGGTCGTTAAGTTATTGGCGTTTCTGCTCCAAGGGCCCAGTTAGTTTCGGGTTCGAACCAAGCCGGCCATACCCAAACTTTACTTAAATCTAGAGTGTAATATACCAAAACTACCATCTCGATACAAGGATCCCAACACAAATGACGGTGCGTCGATCGGAGGTCTGTAGCCCAAGATATGGGTGTTTGAACGGATCCGTCTCAAAGTAGGGGGTTCGGGCCCGGTCCGACTCGGCCTGATACCCCCTAGCTTAGCCCGAATCGGGTCGACCCAACCCGGGTTCTGGTCCGTCCCACTTGGGCGCGGCCCGTCCCGGTGGGGTGCGGCCCGGCCCGGCCGGGCGCGGCCTGCGACCCGGATCAGAGGCCATTCGCGGCTCAGCTCGCGGTCGAGCGGGGTGCAAAGGGGGCACCGCCCCCTGTTTGCAGAAATGGCCGGCCGAAATGGTCGGCCTTTGTTGGAACCGCGGGACCCCCGCGGGTCCATCCTTCAGGTGGCGCCGGCAGCCGGCTCTGCCGGCTGCCCCTTTGCAGAACCGCCGCGGCCAAAGGTCGTGGCTCCGGTCCGACCGGCGCGGCGCGACGATGCCGCGCCCCTCCAACGTGGCCCGCTCCTGGTCGCGGCCACCTTTTCGTTCTCGCGCGATGCAATGTCACCGCACCGCCTTCGCCACAAGTTCAAAGTGGATCAACAAATAAAAGGGAAGGATGATCGGTCGTGTTTGTGCAGTCTGATCTCCTCCCATTATGTCGATAACAAGTGGCCAATTTAATTAACGATGAATGTTAAATTAATCATAAACGTAAAAAAAACCCCTACCTCAAAAAAGAAGGCATTCATCAGCGTCGCGGTAGACGACATCGCAGTAGACGGCGTCGCGGTAGACGGCGTCGCGGTAGATGGCATCACGGTGAAAGGAAACGAAGGCGACGTCGGAGTGTGCTGAGGAGGAAGTGGTGTCTCCTCTCTTGTTACAAGAATAAGATTGGTGGTGCGTCGTCAATATCCAAGGAACCGACATTCTTCTTCATTCTTCATCGGAGTCCGTTGTTCTTCGTCCAATGCTCAAGAGCTCTCCCACGTTCTTTCCTTCACCAACGATGCTCTCCCAAAATTAAATAATAGGTTCCTCCTATTATTTAATTTCACACACAAAGAAACTCTCCCGTAATTAATTCACCACACTAATTAAAATGTGTTGACAAAAGAAGGGAGAGAGAAGGTTCCCCTTAATTAAACGCGTTGGTAGTTTAAATTAAAAAGGGGAAAAGGAAGGTTCCTCATTAATCAATACGAGGAGTTACCCAAATTAAACAAGGGATATTAATGGAGGAAAAGTCAAGGAAACATTAGGGGAATAAATGGGGTAAGAGGAAATTAAATGGTGGGGATCGTGTGGGCCCCACCACTCTAACCTCCTCACTTGGGTAATTAAGTGGCTGCGGGCCCCACCCTTAACTACCCATGGGAGGGAGTAACTTCCTTTAGTAATAAAAATTGTTCCGACAATTTTTATTTATTTCATAAACAAACCACCAAAAATTAACTTCTCCTCTTTTGCGAACGCAACTACAGTAAGTGTCCCCTTAAGCAATTATCGGCACTGTGAGTTCATCGGTGCCCTCAGATTTTAATTCTGAGGACCGGTTCAAAAGTTAGAAAAACCCACTCGTTTATTCACTAAACGTACCCAAGCTAAACTTTGAAAATTGATTCTAGGCACATCAGGCCTCAGAATCAAGCGCCGTCAAAAACCACAGACTCGTAAAATTACAAAGTATTTTTTTAAAAAATTCCTTTAAATTTATGGGTCTTTACATTACTCCCACCTCAAGGCTTTACATCCCCATAAAGCTACAACATAAACTAGGGAAACAAATGAGGGTATTGAGCACGCATCTGAGCCTCCCGCTCCCATGTGCTCTCCTGGAGGTTCCCATGCAGCCAACGAATGTGCACCAGTGGTATCGACCGTCCACGTAGGACCCACTCTTATTGGTCCTCGATCTCCACTGGGACCTCCATAAAAGTCTCCCCATCATTGATGTCCAGCTCTCCATGGTCAATGATATGTTTTGGGTCGTGCACGTATCTCCTTAGCTGAGATACGTGGAAGACGTCGTGCACCCGGTGAAACTGAGGTGGAAGGGCCAGGCGATAGGCCACTTCGCCTACCCTGCTGAGGACCTAGAAAGGTCCGATGAAGCACAGAGATAACTTGCTACCCCGGCCAAATCTCTGAAACCCACGTCGAGGTGAGACCCGTTGGAAAACGTGGTCACCATCCTCGAACTCCAGTTGTCTCCGCCTCCTATCAGCATAGGACTTCTGTCTTCTCTGTGCAGTCCTCATCTGCTCCTGGATGATCTGCACCTTCTCCATCATAGCCCGAACCATCTCTGGTCCTACGAGTGTTGACTCCCCTGGGTCAGTCCAGCACAGAGGTGATCTACAAGGTCGGTCGTACAGTTCCTCGTAAGGTGTCATCCCGATGGTGGAGTGGTAGTTGTTGTTGTATGAAAACTCTACCAAGGGTAGGTGATCCTTCCAGCTGCGACCAAAGTCAAGGACACATGCACGGAGCATGTCCTCGAGTGTCTGAATGGTCCTCTCTGTCGGGCCATCCGTCTGAGGATGAAAGGTAGTGCTCAAGCATAGTTGTGTCCCAAAGGCCTCCTGCAACCCCTTCCAAAGCTGGAAAGTAAAGCGAGCATCTCGATCGGAGACGATAGATGATGGCACACCATGAAGCCGTACGATCTCCTAAACGTAGGGCATCCTAAGATCTCTACTGAGCCCTGCTCTCTGATCGGTAGGAAGTGGTTCGACCTGGTAAGTCGGTCTAAGATCACCCAGATGGCGTCGTGTCCTCTGGAAGTACGTGGAAGCCCCGTCATGAAATCCATGGATATCCCATCCCACTTCCACTCCGGGACTTCTAAGGGATGTACCAAGACTACAGGTACCTGGTGCTCTGCCTTCACTTGCTGACAAGTGAGGCATCGAGAAACGAACCCTGCCATAGCCTTCTTCATACCCAACCACCAGTACTATCGTCTGAGGTCTTGGTACATCTTCGCTACCCCAGTATGTATCGCTAGAGGGTAAGTTTGGAACTCCCTCAGCACCTTCTCCTGTAGTGTAACTGGTACCATGGTACGCCCCCTAAAGAGGATGGCGTGCTCCCCACCTTCATAAAATCCATCGTGTGTTTGCCCTGTGGATATTTTAGCACATCACGCCTCACAGTAAATGTCTCCATGCTGCGCCTCAATGACCCACTGAAGAAGTGGAGGAGTTACTGTGAGGGACTGAAGATAGGATTCCCCATCACTATCCATGAAGGATACCTGCAAAGCGGCTAACTGATTTGTCATCTCTCCAAGTAGCTGAATGCCTGATCTCCTACTGAGAGCATCAGCCACAATGTTCCACTTCCTAGAAGTATAGACAATCTCAAATTCATAATCCTAGAGGAACTCAAGCCATTGATACTATCTTAGGTTCAGGTCCTTCTACGAGAAAATATACCTGAGACTCCGGTGGTCAGAGTAGACTGTAAAGCGCTCGTCCATCAGATAGTGTCGCCACGTCTTCAGGGCGAAGATCACTGCTGCTAACTCCAGTTCATGGGTGGCATAGTTATGCTCGTGCGGACTCAACTTCCGTGAACTGTAAGTGATCACTGCTCTCTCTTGCATCAGGACACACCCGAGTCTGGTCCCTGATGCGTCGCAGTAAACTACGTACCCTACTCCCTCCTTCGGTAGCCTCAAGATGGGAACGCTGGTCAATCTCCGCTTCAGCTCCTGGAAGCTCTGCTAACATTTGTCTGACCACACTAAGGGTTTCCCCTTCCTTGTCAGAGCTGTAAGTGGTGCTTCAACCCTGGAGAAGTCTGACACAAATCTCTGATAGTACTCAGCCAGACCTAGGAAACTCCGCACCTCCTTCATGCTCCTGGGTGGCTCCCAAGAAAGTGTCGCCTCGACTTTCGTGGGATCCACTGCAACTCCCGCCTCTGAGATGACGTGCCCTAAGAAGTGAACCTCTCGATGCCAAGACTGGAACTTTGAGATCTTACCATAAATCTGGTTCTCTCGGAGTGTATCCAATACAATCCAAGGTGGTAGGCATGCTCCTCCTCGGTCATCGAGTAAATTAGTATGTCGTCAATGAAGACTACGACAAACCGATCGAGGTAGGGATGGAAGATCCTGTTCATGAGACTCATGAACACTGCTGGAGAGTTGTTCATGCTGAAGGGCATGAACAAGAACTCATAGTGGCCGTACCGACACCTAAAGTCCGTCTTCTGCACATCCTCGTCCCGAACTCGGAGTTGATGATAGCCTGACCTGAGGTCTATCTTCGAGAACCAGCATGCTCCCTTGAGCTTATCGAAGAGGTAGTCAATCCTCGGAAGCGGATACTTGTTCCTCACAGTCACCTGGTTCAGGCGATGATAGTCAACACACAGTCTCAAGCTCCCATCCGCCTTCTTGGAGAATAGAATCGGAGAAGCCTAGGGTGAAACACTGGGTCGGATGAAACCTTTCCCCTGTAAGTCCTCCAGTTGTACATGTAGCTCATGAATCTCGGTGGGAGCCATCTGATATGCTGGAGTGGATATCGGTGATGTCCCAAGGTATAGGTCTATGTATAAATATACCTCCCTATGAGGAGGTAGTCCTGGAACATCTTCAAAAAAAATGTCTGCATACTGATCCACCACTACAGGAAAAGTCGGACTCTGCAGGTCAACTGCTCTGAGGATGAGACTAGCCAACTAATGGGTGATCGGCTGACCTCTCCTCTGTGTGAGTCCATCCTGTGCTGCGAAGGTTCTCTTCTCACCGGTGAAGGTGAACCTGGTCCCATCCGTGCGGACACACCGCACCTTGCGCCTAAAACAGTCGATCTGGGCATGGAATGTAGATAACCAATCCATACCCAAGATGACGTCGTAAGGCCTCGACGCCGCTAAAATAAGATCCAATTCGAAGCTCTCGCCTCCTAGAGTAAGCTCACACTGCCGGCACCAGTGCGTAATCATCGAGTCTTCTCCCTTAGGAGTCTCTAGCCACAAGTATCGAGCCAACGACTCTGTCGGAATCTCCAAGCTCCGAACAAGGGCAGCAGCAATAAAATAATGACTCGCACCTATGTCTATAAGAACTGCAGCAAGGGTGGAGTAGACACAGATATTACCTCGAATCATCTCGGGTGCGTTGTGGTTATAAGCCTCTGCTACCTAGAACTGAGCCTGCCTCTTCCCACCAGCTCCATGTGGTCAGGGTGGACCTCCTAGGGGGTGGTGGTTGTAGAGCCTCGAAGCGTCGTCCACCACCCGCTGCTCGGGTAGCTCCTCTGCCTCATCCGCCTGCTCCCTACGGACCGCCACGGTCGAACCTCTTCCTCTGCCTGGAAGGTCCCTCCATTGTTTTCTACTCATTTTCATGGCAAGTCGGGCAGTCACGAGCCATGTGGCCCTGCCCGCCGCATGCATAACACTGTCTTCTCCTCGTAAGGCCATCTCTGCGCCGTGTTCCCCACACAGCCGAACTCGTGTCTTGAGGTCCCCCACCTGATGGCCTGGTCTGCTTGGACCCCTGCATCGTCTATCGACTTCCAGCTGCAGAACACTCTACTCCGTGTCATCCTGTGGTGGGTCTCGCTGCTGACGACTGCTCAGTGAGAAATCTCTCCACTAGCAGGGCTCACTCCAGCACCCCCACCTGGGTCGGGATGCTGAGTGGAATCGTTGAAGCCTTGATCTCATGCCTCATCCCCTTCTCAAAGGTATGGGCCCAGAAGAATTGTTCTAGTACCATGTTCGTGGAGTAGTGAGAGAGGTCGGTAAATCTCACCAAGTACTGGGCTACTGACATGCTGCCCTGCCGCAGCTGTAGTAACTCTTGGATGTGCACCGCACGGAGGGTGGATGGAACGAACTCTGAGCAGAAGAGGCTCTCGAAGTCCGTCCAAAGTAGAGATGCCTCATCGTGCACCTGGAGCATCAAGCTCCACCATCTACCTGCTGCTGCGTGCAGGAGACTCGCGACAAGGATCAACATGAGGTCTGCTGGTGTCCCTACCAATCTGAAGACTCTAACGACAGCCTCCAGCCAATACTCAGCTGCCTGAGGATCTGTCTCTCCACGGAACCTGGGCGGCCTCTGTCTCTAAAACTCGTGCAACGCGCTCAGGTGGCGTGCACTCTCCGCTTCTAGGGATGGTAGCATCGGTGGCTCGGTGGGTAAAGGTATCGTCGGTGCCTCTGCTGTAATGGGGCCCTGCACCGAGGCCTCGTCGCTCAGTGGGATGCTGTCTCGCACTAAGCTCGGAACCCTAGCTGGCTACCGTCGTGGGGTCATCCTGAAAAGAAACAGGTGTTCCACGGTTAATATAGTATACCTGGTGAGCTGACACAAAGAAATCACAAAGAAAACTTTTGAAACACACATGCAATCAATGGTTTCGTTCACTGAGTTGGAAATCAGAAGTCAGGGTCCTGGTGTATGGATACGTCGGTCGCCCCACCAACACTCGACTCCTTGGACTGATAACCACACTCATTACTCTAAACATTATTGCTTCACAAAAAATAAATTATCAGAGTCCTGAGTTCTGCTGTAGAACTGACTCCTTTGATACCAATTTTTCATGACCCGTCCTCAGGGCCCGTGCCGTGACTACCCCAAGCCCTCCTTCCATAGGCCACGGGCTGGTGACTAGCACCAAAGGTGTAAATACCAAAAGAAGGGAATGCATTGCCTTTATGAAGTAACATACACAACAGAGTACGCAAGTGAAGTAAACACTAATAAAAACTGATTACAAGGTAAGTGCTGAAAAAGTAAATGGGCCAGTATACAAACCCAGCTGAAAGTAAAGTACAACAACGGAAAGTAAAATAGCAACACCGAGTCATCCTCCAGCAATCACACCTAAAGGGTGGGTACAGATAGTCTCCTCAGCTCCTCGGTCCGACCATACGCTCCATGTTCGTCCCGACAAGTGGTCCACCTCCAGGTACCATCCATCTCCACAAGCCTCCACCTCAATCAGTGTTGTCCGTCGTCTGCGTCCAACATAACGTAGTGCGGGCATATCCCGTGTAGGGGTGAGTATACGATACTCAGTAGGGACCCCGAGACCCCCGAAGGTCTCTCATAATCCATGAAGGATAAACCACAAGGAAAGATACAATCACGAAATATCAACAACACTACTTAGGTATATGCCCATACATATACCTAAGTCATCAGTTACAGTTCAGCTCCAGCTCCCGAGCCCAAGCACAATCCGGTCCACATAGGAAAGCACAACCCAGTCCCTAAATGAAAGCAAGTCAACCACATCAATGATAATTATTGAGAAACAAGACTCAGCTCACACAGGTATACACTTCATAAGGCAATGGAGATGATCAGATGTAGCCACTAATTCATCTAAGTTTTCGGACCCACACAGGACACAAGACCAGCTAAGTTGTCGGACCCACACAGGATACAAGACCAGCTACTCTGCCGGACCCACACAGGATACAAGTACAGAGGTCAATAATGTCGGACCCACACCGGATAAAAGAACATTAGTCATCGTCGTCGAACCCACAGAGGATTCCAGTATGGTATTCATCGTTGCCAAACCCACAGAGGATCCAAGTACAGTCGTCGTCGCTGCCAAACCCACAGAGGATCCAAGTGCAGTCGTCATTGTCGCAGTCGCAGCCAGCTCTAGGGTTCCCGCACACAACACGCTCGATTCTAGGAGGATCTGCTCCACGAGCCAAGGGGTTCGATACATCAACTGTCATGAAGTCCAGAGTTGATGTATCACAAACTTCTGTCTCGTCAATAGGAACTCAACGCGACAGACGGTGCGTCAATCGGACACCCGGTCTGAGAGTTATTGGCTTTTTCGTCCTAGGGGCCCGGTTGGCCTTTAAGTTAAAACCAACCTGACCATACTCCATCTATGTCCAAACCTCAAGAGTATTAATCCAAAAGAACTGTCTCACTAAGATGAAAACAACGTGACTGACGGTACGTCATTCGGACGTCCGGTCATTAAGTTATTGGCGTTTCCGCTCCAAGGGCCCGGTTGGTTGCAAGTTCGAACCAACCCGGACATACCCAAACTTTACCGAAAGCTTGAGTGTAATATACCAAAACTACCATCTCGATCCAAGGATCCCAGCGCAACTAACGGTACGTTGATCGGAGGTCCGTAGCCCAAGATATGGGTGCTTGAACGGATCTGTCTGAAAGTAGGGGGTTTGGGCCCGGTCCGACCCGGCCCGATACCCCCTAGGTCGGCCCGAACCGGGTGACCCAACCCGGGTCCGGGCCCAGCCCAATTGGACACGGCCCGGCTTGGCTAGGCACGGCCCAACCGGGCTGGGCGAGGCCCGGCCCACGGCGCGGCCCGGCCTAGCTGAGCGCGGCCTGACCCGGCTGGGCGTGGCCTGCGGTCCGGCTCGGAGGCCGGCCGCGGCTCGGCTCGCGGACGAGCAGGGTGAGAAGGGGTCGGTGCCCCCTGTTTGCGGAAACAGGAAGCCGAAATGGCCAGCCTTTGTTGGAACTGCGGGACCCCCGTGGGTCCCGCCTTCAGGTGGCGCTGGCGGCCGGCTCTGTCGGCCGCCCCTTTGCAGATCTGTTGCGGCCAAAGGCTGCGGCTCCTGTCCGAACGGTGCTGCGCCCCTCCGCCGCAGCCCGCCCTGGCCGTGGCCCCTTGGTGCTCCGGCATGGCGCGACGGTGTCGCACCCCTCCGCTGCGGCCCGCTCCTGGCCACGACCACCTTTTCATTCCCACGCGGTGCAACGGCACCCCGCCGCCTTCGCCGCAAGTTCAATGTGTATCAACAAATAAAAGGGAAGGAGGATCGTCCGTGTTTGTGCGGTCCGATCACCACCCGTTATGTCGATAACAAGCGGCCAATTTAATTAACGATGAAAGTTAAATTAATCATGAACGTAAAAAAAACCCCTACCTCAACAAAGAAGGCCTTCGTCGGCGTCGCGGTAGACGGCATCGCAGTGAAAGGAAACGAAGGCGACGTCAGAGTGTGCCGAGGAGGAAGCGGCGTCTCCTCTCTTGTTACGAAGAAGAAGATTGGTGGTTCGTTGTCAATCTCCGAGGAACCAGCGTTCTTCGTCGTTCTTCGTCGGAGGCCGGTGTTCTTCATCCAAAGCTCAAGAGCTCTCCCGCGTTCTTTCCTTCACCAACGATGATCTCCCAAAATTAAATAATAGGTTCCTCCAATTATTTAATTTCACACGCAAAGAAACTCTCCCGTAATTAATTCACCACACTAATTAAAATGTGTTGAAAAAAGAAGGGAGATAGAAGGTTCCTCTTAATTAAACGCGTTGGAAGTTTAAATTAAAAAGGGGAAAAGTAAGGTTCCTCATTAATCAATACAGGGAGTTACCCAAATTAAACAGGGGATATTAATGGAGGAAAAGTCAAGGAAACAGTAGGGGAATAAATGGGGTAAGAGGAAATTAAATGGTGGGGCCCGTGTGGGTCCCACCTCTCTAACCTTCTCACTTGGTTAATTAAGTGGTTGTGGGCCCCACCCTTAACTACCCATGGGAGGGACTAACCTCCTTTAGTAATAAAAATTGTTCCGACAATTTTTATTTATTTCATAAACAAACCCCCAAAAATTAACTTCTCCTCTTTTGCGAATGCAACTACGGTAAGTGTCCCCTTAAGCAATTACCGGCGCTGAGAGTTCGTCGGTGCCCTCAGATTTTAATTCCGAGCAACGGTTCAAAAGTTAGAAATACTCGCTCGTTCGTTCACTGAACGTACCTGAGCTAAACTTCAAAAATTGATTTCGGGCACACCGGGCCTCAGAATCAAGTGCCGTCAGAAGCCACAGACTCGTAATATTCCAAAGTATTTTTAAAAAAATTCTTTGAAATTTCTGGGTCTTTACACATGTGATGTTCTCTTATGCTAGATGAATGAAATTGTATGTATTCATTTACTTGGTCTATCTTTTTAGAGAATCAAAAAAAATATGAGGTTTCCAATAATATAATGACATTATTTTATGTCTAGTGGTTGCTAAATGTTAAATAAAAAAGGGATTATATAGGTATACATATGATGTATATAATATATCTTATGGTGGATATGTATTTATAGAGATATGAGTATGTTTGATGAAGATCACACCAAACCGCCTAGTAGCTTGAGTGGCACCAATGATTTGATAAATACCATTATTTAATTAATTATATGAAATATGGATTTTATAAATGTGTTTAGTGATACTAAGTCCTGTAGGGTCACATAGTTAGGCCTATGGATAATTATTAAGTTTAAAAAAAATTATGTTCCAAAATGAAGATATCTTGATCAAACTGTATCCAAAATAGTTTTGAATGGATTCATAAAGAGTAGTAAAGTTAAGAATAAAGTCCTTAGGATTTTATTACAAGTGGAATATTATTAGACATACACCTAAAAAATATCTATATGATACATATGACTTAAGTATATGTTGGTTCTAATATATCCTTAAGCCTGAACCTAAGAGTATATTTTACCCAACGTAGCTTAGTTTCATGCAGTGAAACCCATGGGTGCATGCATCTACCACATTGATCCCACACAATTTTCTTATATTTATTATATTATGAATGGATTAAAAAACATGAATATCCATTTAATTAGTTCAATATATCCATACTAGTAGAAATTAGTTCATGTGTGGAATTTTATGACACCTGATAAAAAGATACAATCTACATTCAATCAAACGCATTGAGGGTGAATATATAAGGGAATGGGTTCCCTCATTCATTGTTTATGCTTTATCATCAGTTTTATGAAAATATTTTTAGAAAATATTTCTTCCCAAAATTTCTTTCATCATTCCAATGAATATTCTAGAACCCCTTTGGTGTTTGAGTATCCTCGCAATATGATTATAGATCCTTCGGTTGACGGATCACTGATAATGCCAGAGAATTTTTTTATTTCTCCTTTGATCATCTTTAATTGAGAATCCATTAAAGAATAAGATGTAAGCTGCTTCACCAGTATTTCAGGTATGCTCTTTTTTTCAGTGATTTTTTTTATATATGTTTGATTATATCAACATATATCAGGATATGTTTTGGGTTTTCTTATACTACCTAAAATCATAGGATGATTCCCTAATTCCCATAAATAACTAAAAGAAATATTCCTTAAAGCCTATGATTATATATATGTGGTATATATATAGTATATTTTATTATATAATATATAAGAATCATAAAATATGATCTATATACTCCAAAATGGTTTTTCATATATGGTTTGGATCATATTATATGATTATTAATCAATCATTAAAAACATATAAAGGTATCCCATAAATGAAATGAGATTTCAGGAAATTGTTGTTTATAATTGATCATTGTATAACCTATATAATAAATGCAGTCATAGAATACAGATAGATGAGTCATATGTAATAAATTATGCTATTAATTATGAAAAATCAAACACTTTCCCACATAGTCTATCATTAAAATAGTAAATTATATGATAAAATGCATATGGGGTCAAATGTATATAATGAATACATTGAATAATGAATTGAATCATGTGATAAATCACATGAGTTAATACACATAATGATAGAGTATCATCCTCAAGTTCTATATAAAACCCACCACCATACAATGAGAGTGTGTTTTATGGATTTCCTAATTGATATTCTATGATCTCATAGCTCTCATCATCCTCCTTTGTGACATTAGGTTCTAGCATGTATGGGTGGAAAAGGTAAACTCGTTTTGAGCATTAGAACAATTCATTTGGACCATGGATACTTAAGGATGTGGGAATATTATTTATGAAACTTGAGTGACTGATATAAAATTCATTTAAAGATGTTGGATCAACCACTATGGTATAAGGTACTCTATAGTTTATAGTATTTTCTCATTTCTATTTTTACATAGTTTTTATATTTAAATGCATGTTGATCTTGGGTATTAGATTTTGATCACTTTTTATTGATATAATAAGAGATATTTGACACCTATTAATCACTATGGTGGTATTATATCCATCCATGTTTTTAGATTTGTGAAATCATGCATGAAAAAAGACACGAAGAAAACAAAGCATCGTCATGATCTTCCAGAATGTAATGGGAAATCTATATTACCATTACATTGAAGGGTTTTGTGTAAGGTTCATCAAAAACTAACATTACACATAATGTTTTGTGTAAGGGTCATTCTAGTTTACCCTTATGAAAAAAATTTCTATGTAAGGGTCATCCAAGGTTACCCTTATGTAGAATGATTATACGTAAAAGTCATCTGAGGTTGCCCTTGCACAGAAGTGTTCAGCGTAAGGGTCATAACTGACTAACCTTACAGAGTGTTCTTCAGAAAGTTCAAAAAAAGTCACCCTTATAAAAAAATATCTATGTAAGGTTATTTCTAAACTACCCTTACACGGGACAAAATTTACATAAGGGTAATAGATTGTTAAAAAAATTGTTAAGTGTGGTTGTGATTTATAAAATGTTTATAAATCATAGTAAATGGTATTTTTAAAATATTTTAATTTATAAAGAGTTTATAAATTAATTAATTATAAGTAATTTATAATTAATAATATTAATTTTTATGAATAATTTATTAATAAAATATTCCAATTATTACATGTTAATATTTAAAATATCTTTTATCAAATTATATGGCTTACCTTGTAATCTAGATATAAATTTTTACTTAGAAATTATAAGTGTAATTTATAAAGATTTTATAAATTACAAAATAAGTCTTAATATAGTGTGTTTATATTTAAATATTATGAACTATTCATAATTAATTAATTTCAAATGTGCAAATCCAGGGGCCTTATTTGGGATACTATTTAAACCTCATCAAAAATGTTCTAACGAATAATTTGATCAATGGTTTAAATAATGGTTAAATATATGATATTTAATATTATGTAAATAGTTTATATAATTGAATTATAAAATTGTTTATAATTCATCAAATATCATATTTTAAAATAAAATTTCATATAATGGAGAATATGAAAGAGTTTATATTAAAATAAATATATATTGTTTATATTCAAAATTATGGAATGTCTGTAATGTAAAGCTATAATTATAAAAAAATTATGGTGATATTTTATTTATGAATTTTTTATAAATTGTTGTATCATATTTAAATATTTGAAATTATTATTTATTTAAAATTTTATTCCCTTATTTATTCATAGTTAAAAAATTTTATTATGAATGTGTATTTTACTTTTGTTTAAGATGTTAAACTTCTTATTATAAAATTGTTAAGCCTTGTATTACTTGCTAGGAATTTCAACATCATATATAATTTTCATCTACCTTGACCTTCGTTTGTTATTTAAATTATTATATTGGATTTAGTTATTGATTATAGTTTTTGAATATTAGGTTTTAGAATTATTATGATTTTAATTCTCTCTTGAGTAATGTCTCATCAGGTAGAGGTACTTTTGGTCAGACTTCCCACTGATCTAGAGGCCTATTCCTTATTCTAGAAAGGTGAGGAATTGGTTATATTTCACTATGGGCTTAATCATGTGAATATTGTAAATCTCATGTAATTTTAAACCTTTTCATGAAGTGTTCATGTGAATTTCACATATGATTCATTTTCATATATATAAATATGTTTGTATCCTATGTTTGGGTGAGTAACACAAACTTATGGGTCATTTAAATAATTATACATAAATATGGATTGAACATATTGATTTTTTATAGAAAATCAGATTTCAAAAATAAATCATTAGAATCATTCATACGCAAGGGAATAAAGATGAGAAAATATTGTGAGATTAAATCCACTAAAAATACTAAATGTTAGATTCCTTCCAAAGAATCACTTTTTAAGACCTTGATCATCCAATTGGGTAGTTTAATTCAAAATTCAGGTTCCCCTAGATTATCTTGTGTATGGAAATCAAGTAAAGGGTGACCCTGGATCATCCAATGAGTAGTTTTTTTTCTATAGTCAGGTTCCTATGGATTGTCTTTTTTCATCCTATTCTTGGAATTTTATTTAAGATACACTTATTTGGGAAACCCTAATGGTTTGGATTCCATAATAATAGTGTTAGGTTTATCCATATAATGAATTGGACAAGAATTTGACTACTTGACTATCCAGAAGTCATATATGATATGATAATGATGATTCTAAGTCTAAATAACTAAGTGATGAGATGAACTCCCCAGATAAATCATTGATTAGTGAAATAAATATCTTGTACCACTAATAGATATGATTTATTTTTAATAGGGGTAATAGTTTTAGTAGGAGTCCTTTAAATAAAATTAATTATTAAAAGGTAATAAAACATGATACTCATCTGATAAAAGATTATGTTATAGATAATATAATCATTATAAACAAAAAATAACTTTGAAATAAATACTTAAGAAGGAGAAGCTTAATGTAATAAACACATTAAAACCAGTATCTTAGGAAAAGTTCTTAAGTATAAGGGGAAGTTCTATGTATTAGAGAAACACCTCCCTAAGTAAAAAAGTGTTTAATTTGTTCAACATGTGAATCTTGACACTTGTGAAGCATATAATGATTCACTTAAGGATTCAAAGAAAAAAATTCCTATGAAATTTTAGTCTCATATACTCAATATGATTGGGAATTTTGATGATATTAAATATGATTGAGTATACTGATGACTTGTAAAGATCGAATATTTCCTATAAGAATTTTTCTAGCTAAGGAATTCATCATATTTTCATTCATGGAAATGTTTTAATAAGATAAATGATTTCAAAAAAAATTACTTGATATTATAAAGTGTTGAGAGTAGATAAACTAGGAATATAATGTCTATGTCCCAATGCTGTGTCAATAGTAAAATTTGGTAAAAGTTTAAACCAAAAGAATAAAAGTTAGTTGGAAATTCCAACAAAGTTTCTTATAATATAAAATTAAGGTCATTGGAACCTAAAGGTAAAATTGGGAAGAAAGATTAATAATTCCATAATATGGGATTATTTAGGATATCTAAAGGATTTTAAAAAACTCCATGGAATGTCCATGTTAGGTATCATTGTTATATAATTTTATTCTTTAGTTTTTAATGGTATGTGATAATGAATTTATATTTTAAAAGTGTTATAAATATATAATTGTTCAAAATTGAAGAAATAATTCCTAGAGATATAATTTAATTTCATGTGATGAAACAAATTTTTGTTACATCATATACTTAAATGTAAAGGAATCTCTCAAGCTTAGAGGTATCTTAAAAGGATGTGTATCTTTATCTCATTTCTATCATATAATAAGAGGATTTATTCATTAAAAATGGTTTTTATGAACAAAATTAGATAATTAATTATATACACATGGTTTATGATTCATTACACTCTATAACATATTTTTGAAAAAAAGATGAGGATAAATATTTTTTATCAAGGACAGAGTATTTATTCAAGTGTATATTAAAATATGCGGAAATTTTTTCCTTCAAACTATCACTGTATTATTTTAATAGTCTTATTTTTTGAGTAAAATACTCCAAACACATAGAATACCATATTTTATATAGATACAGTAGTTTATTTTATATATATATATTCTTAGTAAAAGGAAATAAGTGTTATTTACAATACAAATAAGTTTGTGTTAATTCTTAAGAAAGATATTCTGAGAATAATATAATGTCTAAGAAGATAGTGAGAGTATGGTAAAACTTACAAAAGTTTAAATATTAACAAATAAAATATTATACCAATCTAAATTTAAAATTATTTTTCAATCCATGTCTTAAAAGAGTTTAGAATATGTGATGGTAAATAAAAACGTAAAGAATTCCATTTAGTTACTATAACTACCTTCCAAATGGATTATACTAGCCTATATATAAAGTGAATTTTACTTAATATCCTAAAAAAATTTAATATATATTAGAAAAATAAAAATTTAACCAGTTATATTTAGTTACCACATAAATGTAAATTTCACTTGATTCAAAAGAATTTTAGGATGTTCTCGTGAATGGTAAAGTAAATAGTTACAATGTTATTCGAGGAAAAAAATTTATGGAATAGGTTCCAAGGATGATTATGATTAACTTATAAAGAGTTCTAAGTATACAATAGAAATTGAGATCGTAAAATTTAAAGTTGTGAAGTTAAGAAGTTTGAATATGTTCAAATAGTTGAACGTTGGGAATATGTTTAATAAATCTTGACATTATTCAAATTGGATTACTTTATAGATGTTACTCAATAAAAGAGATTAGTGGTAGGATTTGTCAAGTGGTCACATAGATATGTGGTAGGAATTACATATAGATTTAATGAGTTAATATAAACTCTAAAAATTCAGAAAAAATAAGGTTGGTCAAGTAGTTTATCATATATGATATGATAAAAAGGTTCTTATTTATTGTTTTGTTAAGTATTATTTAAAGAGTTTAAGAATATAAAATGTATCATATAAAAGTAAATCACTATTCTATCATTATTTCATATTGTCTGAAAAAATTTATATATAGATATATATTTCATGAAGTAAATTATAATTGGCCTCTCGAAGCATGACTTGGGGTTGTCCCTAATTGATGTTTTCCATGGATTATTATAGGTTGTGAAAAAAAATTAAGGTTAAAATGAGTATTATTCTTGTATAAAGATATGGAATACGATCATAAGGCATAAAAAGTGTTTTTTATGCATTGTATGGCCTATGAAGTATACCACATGAAGTGTTATACACTATGTATTTGGTATACTTGGGGTGTGTGGACAATATTTGGGTCCCCAATCTTAAGTTTGGTGATAAATATTGCATGAAAATCATCATATTTTAACACCTTTATTATGCAATTCAAAAGTGTCTTAGCTAATCAGAGGGTGGTTTGGTATAATGCAAATCATGTTATCTTCTAAAGCTCAAAAAATATGGGATTTTTACTATTTTATGATGGGAATGACATTTAGGCCCTTGATTGAGATAGACCGGGGAGTGTGATTATGCACCTAGATAGTATATATGATATGGTAATATACTTTTACAAGGGATATATGATGTTCTGATCTATAAATATGAATGAAATGTGATGTATTCATCAACTAGGTTAGTCTATACTCAAAGAACCAAGAATGTATGAGTTGAATATTAGGGATTTATATACTTCATGACCCATGTTCACTTAATGTCTTGGATAAAGGTAAAATATGATAATTCACACTTTCATATGATGGATACTAGTGTGAATAGGTATATAAATACATGTGTTTAAGGTAGATCACATCAGATACTATTATAACTTTAGCAGCATTGATAATCTTTAGATGTCTCTCTTTGATTACATTTATGGATATGGTTATTCATAGCTGTTATTATCACTATAAAGGCATGCGGGGTTACACTTTATGGTTTACTGAAAGGGGATTTAGTATGACTTGTAGAGATACCTTAAAGGTGTTTTAGATTTATCTTAAAGAGTTTTGAATGGGTATTCACAAGGTATTACATATATGTGATATGAGGTAGAGTTAATGATAGCTTTCCAAATGTTTTTTGGAAGATTTCTAAAAGTATTTTTTGATATAATTTCACAATTTATCATATATAATATGATAAACGGTGAAAATGGAATAAATTATTTTATGCTTTAGTATAAGTGGTAGATTGAAGGGAATATATCCTAAAGTCTATGTTTTTATATATATGATTTATATATAGAATATCATATTGTTTGATATACGGGTATCATAGAATGTGATCCATATATTGATAAAGGGTTTTGCATATATGATTTGTATCATATTACATGGTTATTAGGAAATCCTAAAAAACATATAAAGGTATCACATATATAAAATGATATTTCATGTAATCACAATTTACAATTGATCATTATATAAACTCCATGATACATGTAGTCATAGAATATGACTAGATGAGTCATATAGTATAGACTATGCTACTAATTTTGGGTGATTTAACACTCTCTCATATAGGCTATCATTAAAAGAGTGCTTTATATGATAAAACATGTATAGGATCAAATGAATATGATTCATGAATTGACCAAGGTATTAACTCATGTGATAAATCACATGATTTAATGCACATAATTAATGAGGAGAATCCATGAGTTATATATAAACACTACTGACACATGATTTCAGTGGGTTCTATAGTGTGATTGGTCGACATTCTCTGATCTCATTGCTCTCATTTTCATCCTTCCTTATAAAAATAGACACTAGCACATCGTGATGGAAGTGGTAATCTTGTTTTAAGTGTTGGAACAATTCATTTGACCTATGGATAATTATGGTGGTGTGAAGCTTACATGTACCACTTGAGTGATCACCATCAAAAGCATTCTAAGGTATTAGAGAAACCATTATAGTACAAATTATTCTATAGTTTACAATATTTATTCTTTTCAAATTTATTCAATTTTAATATTTCTATGCATGGAGATCTTGGGCATGAGATATTGATCAATTACAATTGATCTAATAAGAGTTATTATACCCCTACAGATCCCTAAAGTGGTATCATATCCATCTATATTTTTAAATTTGTTAAATCATACGTAAAATGAAGACATGAAAAAATCATAGAATCATTTTTCTCTGACTGAATGTATTGGGTAAAAGGAATTACCCATAAACATAAGGGTTTTATGTGAGGGTCATCACAAACTACCCTTTTGTAGATGGTTATGTTTAAGGATCATTTCAGCTTACCCTTACATAGAATGGTTCTGTGTGATGGTCATTCAAGGTTACCCTTATGCAGAAGGGTTCTGCATAAGGGTAATCTGAGGTTACACTTACACAAAAGAGTTTTTTGTAAGTGTTATAATTGACTACCCTTACATAGAGTATTCAGTATAAGGGTAATAATAGGTTACCCTTACACAGAAGCTTCTGCATAAGGGTAAATTAATTATATGAATTTTTGTGAAAGATATATTAATAAAATATTCAAAATATTAAATGCTAATATTTAAAATACTTTTTACCAAATTATATGGCATGCCTTGTGATATATATATAAATTTTTTATATAGAAATTATAATTATGATTTATAAAGGTTTTATAAATTACAAATTAATGATTAATATAAAGTGTTTATATTCAAAGACTATTAATTCTTCATAATTAATTAATTTCAAATGTATAGATTAAGGGACCTTATTTGGGATAATATTTAAACCACATAAAAAATGATTTAAATAATATTTAAATATGTTATATTTAAAAAAGTTGGTTATATAATATTAACGCATGCTACAGAAGAAAACAGCTTGGGGACTCAACCCCGCTGCCAACACCCAACACCCCAACCCCCCGTCCCACCCTAGCTGCCTGCGGGGAAAAATATGTGATATTTAAGATTATGTAAATAGTTTACATAATTGAATTATGTAATTTTGTATGATTCATGAAATATAAAATTTTAAAATAAAATTTCATATAATGAAGAATATGAAAGAGTTTATATTAGAATGAATATAAAGTGTTTATATTCAAAATTAGGTAATGTCCATGATGTAATGCTAACATTATAAAATTTTTATAGTAATATTTTATTTATGAATTTTTTAAAAAAATTATCTCATGTTTAAATAGTTAAAATGTTCATTAATTTAACAGCTTATTCGCTAATTTATTAATAGTTATAATTTTTTTATATTATTAATGTGTATTTATTTTAGTTTAATAATTTAAAATTATTTTTATGAAATCATTACACCTTTTGTTACATGCTATTAATGTCAACATAAGATTTAGTTTTTGTCTACCTTGACCTCAATTTTTTATTTGGGCTATTAGATTGGATTTAGTTATTGATAATAGTTTTTGCATATTAGGTTTTAGAATTTTTATGAATTGAATTACATATTGAGTAAATTATTCCTAGATAGAGGGACTTGGGATTGGACTACCCAGCAGGCCAAAGGCTTATGAATTTTATAGAAAGTTGAGGGGTTAGTTATGTGTCACTATAGAATTAATAATGTTGAGATTTTCAATCTAATGTAATTTTAACCCTTTACATGAATTTTTTATGTACCATATTAATATGATTCATTTGGATATGTATAACTATGTTTGGATCCTATATTTGGGTGAGTAACACAAACTTATGGGTCATGTAATGAATGACACATCAATATGGATTGAACATATTGATTTGGTGGCGAGAATATAATTACAAAACTAAATCATTAGAATCATTAATTCACAAGGGAATAAAGATGAGACAAAATGGTAAGATTAAATCCCCTAAAAATAATCAATGTTATATTACTATTAAAGAATAAATTTTCAACACCATGATCATCCAACTAGGTAGTTTCATGCCAAATTCAGGTGTTCCTAAATTATCTTGTGTAAGGAAAGAAATTAAAGAGTGGCCCTGGATCATCAAATAGGTAGTTTTGTTCCAAAGTTGGTTTCCGGTAGATTTTTTTTGTTAGACTATTCTTAACATTTTCTTTGGGTTTAATATAGATGGGAAACCCTAATGGTTAGGATACCAGAGGAATGGATTTGGGTTTATCCATATAATGGATTGGACAATAATTTTTTTCTTGAATATCTAGGAGAAATATATTATATGATTAGGATTATTCCATCCCTATATAGATAAGTGATGAGATAAAATCCCTAGAGAACTCATTTCTTAGTGAAATAAGGATCACGTATCACTAATAGATGTGGTGTATTTTTAAAAGGGGCCATCATTTTAGTGGGATTTCATTTAATAAAAGTTCTTATTAAATGTTAATAAAACATGATAATAATATAATAAAATATTATGTTAGATAATATCATTATAAACAAAAAAATTAACTTTGAAATTAATCATTAGGAAAGATAATCTTAATATAACTAACTCTTTATATTGTTAAGTTAATAAAATTCCATGGGTATAAAAAGAAGCTATATGTGTTAGAGAAACACCTTACTAAGTAACCAAGTGTTGAAGTTTCTTGATAATTAAATATAGATACTTGTAAAGTGTAGTATGATTCACTTAAGGTTTAAAAGGAAAAATTACCTAAGAAATTTTAGTCTCATATACTCAATATGATTAGGTATGACAAAAATATTCAATATTATTGAGTATACTAATGACTTAGAGAGACTAAAGATTTCAAATAATATTTATTTTGGATAAATAAATCATCATATTGACATCTATGTCAATGTTCCAAAAAGATAAATTAGTTCAAGAAAAGTATACCTAATATTCTCAAGTGTTGAGAATAGATAAATTGTGTATACAATGTTTGAGTTCTAATGTTGTATAAATACCAAAAGTGGGTAAAATTTCGAAGTGGAAGAAGAAATGTTAGGTGTAAAATCTAATAAAATTTATTCTAATAGAAAATCAAGGTAATTGAATCCTAATGATAAAATTGGGAATCATGACTCATAATTCCCAAGAATGTAATTTTTTGGAATATCTGAAAGAGTTTTTGAAACTTCGTGGAATGTCCATGTCAGGTATTAGTGTTTCAAAATATGATTCTTTTATTTTGAATTGTATGTGATACTGAATTCATATTTTAAAATCATTATAAATATACATTTTTTCAAAAATAAGAGAAGAATTGATAAATATATAATTTACATTCAAGTGATAAAAAATGGTTTCTACATCACACAATTAGATATAAAGGAATGTATCAATATTTGAGAGATCTTAAAATTATGTGTATATTTATCTCAAGTATCTTATGTGATAATGGTATTTTTTTCGTTAATAAAGATTTTTTGTTGAAAAAAAATGATATAATTAATTGTATTCACTTGTTTTATGATTCATTGGACTCAATATTAAATTTTGAAAAAAAATAGACAAGGATAAAATTGTTTTATCCAGGATGAAGTGTTTATCCAAATGTTTGTTAAAATATGAAGGAATATTTTCCCACCACCCATACCTAAGGTTAGTTAGATAAATAGCATGATAATCTTCATAATTAGATACCTTTCTTAAGAAATTAAAAATTTACTTATCTAATCAATGAGTGGTTTGGTATGTTATTGATCATGTCATTAGATAGATATCAACCAATATGGGATTTTTTTACTTATACAATGGGTATGAAATCTGATACCTCAATTTAGATGGATTGGGGATTGTGTGGTAACACCTAGATAGTACATGTATTGTATTAATCTACTTGTATGAGGGATATATTATGTTATTATCTTTAAAGACGACTGATATGTGATGTATTCATCAACCAAGTTAGTCTATACTCAAAGAATCAAGAATGTATGAGTTGACTATATGGGATTGACATACTTCATGACCCATGGTCACTAAATGTCTTGTAAAAAGGTAAAATATGATAATTCACACTTTTATATAATGAAAATTGGTGGAAATAGGTATATGGATACTTGTGTTTGATAGATATCATGCTAAATCCCTTTATAACTTGAGTAGTTTTTATGATTTTATAGAGGTCTATCTTTTCTTACATTTATGGATTTAATGATTCATATTTTTTTCAATTATATAAAGTACAATGAGGTTACACTTTTTGGTTGATTGAATAGGGATTGAGTAAGGCTCAGAGAGCCACTTTAAAAGTCTTTTGGTGTTAATCCAAAAAAATTGTTGGATGGGTATTCACAAGGTATTACATATGATATAATACAAGGTGAAGTTAATGATAGCTTTCTAAAATTGTTTTAGAAGATGTCCAAAATGAGTTTTGGATATGATTTCACAAGTTATAATATATGATATGATAAAAGGTAAAAATGGTACAAAATCTTTTAGGCTTTAGTACAAGTGGGAGATTAAAGGGAATATGACCTAAAGTCTATCTTTATATATACATGATATTTATATAGTATATAATATTGTATGATATATAGTAATTTTATAATATCATCCATATAATGTGAAAGGGTTTTTCATAAATTATTTGAATAATATTATATTATTATTAGGAAATTATAAAAAAAATTGATAAAGGTATCCAAGGAATGAATTGAGATTTCATGCAATCTTTGTTAAGGATTGATTATTGAAAGTAAAAATCCAAGTTATTATGAATTTATTTTTTTTGTATAAATTAATTTTTTTATATATTTAACTATACCCAACACCAAGTTAATACTACACTACATGAAACACTAATTTAGCTTGCATTGCATACGACAATGAGTTTTAACAAAACCATAATATATTATTAATATTATTCAAAAATGATTGTTAAATTCGATCAATTAAACTTAGTAAGATAAATAGTAATAACTAATTAATAAATATTATGTATAATAGTTTTATATAAACAAAACATATTGATAATAAATACTTAATTTTTGGTAAATTCTTTATATGTTTTGAAAATACTATTTTCTCAAAAAAATGCTTTTATTTCTTTTTGTGAATAATGATAAAATTAATTTTTTCAAAATTTTAGAAAATAATTTTATAAATTAAAATTAATTTTAAAAATAATCATGTCAAAATTATCTTAGGATGAAATTTTTTGTATTTTTCTGAAATATTTCATTTTTTATTGAATAGTGAAAAATGCTGAATTTTATTTAAAACTGAATTTTCATTTAATTTATTTATAAAGTTAAATTATTGAAATTATGCATCCATTAATAAACTTTAGGTCATTTTAATCAATTTCATATTAAATTTTTATATAAAAACATTGTAATCTTTTGAACATTTTCTCTTTAAAAGCTCGTTTTCTCGTTGTGTCTGCAGGATTAATTTTAAATTAAAATTTTACAATTATATGAATGGAATTTATAAAAATGGATTAAATATTTGGAATAATCATAATTTTTATTATCTAATAAGGTCAACTTAATTTTTTACTAAAATGAATAGTAAAATAGTAAAAATTATTTACTGCGGTTAAGGTAAAAATGGGTTTACTTAAGGATAAACTAAAAAGGTAAGGGTTACATTTACCTATATACTTGTCTAAAATATATTTTATATAAATATTTAGAACTTATAATTTCTAAATTTTGAATTTAAGCCATTTTTTGACCCTTTTGGAATGTGAAAAATGTAGGTACACATTTTCTTTTCAAAAAATTACAAGTGTGCAACTCACCTCACTTATAAAAGGCCACCCCCTATCCTCTATTATTCACAACTTAAAACCATTTTTTCCAATTAATAAATAAAAAAATTTAAAATTTATCTTCTATCATAATATAAGAATTAATTTGGACCTAAATCCAACCTAGGAAGGCTTTGGTGCAAACCTAAGAAGGGTGCTGGAAGAATATGTAGTGTTCATCAACGAGTGTTTTTGTTTTATTTATTCCTCAAAGAAATTAAATTATTTTGTATAAAATGGTTATATAATAACATCATTATATTACATATACTTATATTTTTATGTTAATATCATGAACTAGAACTATCTCCACTTCCATCAAATGGGTTACGAAATGATCATTCGTGTGTACGATGGACTACCGCAACACAAACCGATGTCATTAATTTTTTCATTACCACATATTAAAGATTTTTTAATGATTTATTTATTATTTATATATTATATTTTTGATTTTATTATGATTATTAAATTATTATATCACATATACCTTTATACTCTCTATTTTTTGGGAATATAATAATGTCACTCGTGTGTACGGCGGATTACCGCCTCGCAAAGCAATGTGATTCATTCACGCTTTACATGGAATTTATTAAGTATGGGTTTAATATAAATATATTATATATGTAAAATAAAAATTATTTTAGAATAATAATATATTCCATTTACTTTTCTCTCTTAAAAGAAAAAAAATAAAATAGAAACAACGTCCATGCATACGTATGATCAACTGTCTCCATGAACAATGTATTTCATTTTCTAACACAAAATTTTATTAATTACTATAAATATATATTTATATCATGGTTAAAATTATGGAGATTATTAAAACATTATTTAATTAATAATACCAAAAATAACAAGTCAAAACATATAAGAAAAATAAAGCAGTTATTGCCTGAAACGTAACTTTAACATAGAATTGTTAATAAATGGGTAATAAAAGGTCATAATAAAATAATATATGGTAATATATATATTAATATTTTCATTTGATATGTCACGACCCGACCCTACTCGGGCTCAAGCCGCAACTACCCCAGGCCCGCCTCCATAGGCCAGGGGCTGGCGACCAGCGCCGAAGGCACAATAACTCGGGGAGGCCTTTGCCTAAGCACCTATACACACACACGCAGCACACTCAATGAAAAAGTGCAGAGTAAAAAGAACAACTGCTATATAAATAAACCATAGATGTGCATCGACCTCTAAACAGTACAAAGTACAAGCTGAAAAGAAAAGGGGAAAAACACGCGCCCAACCAAAAGTGCCACAACCCGGCAACAGGTAAACAAAAGAAACAGCTGACGGGTCTCCCACCTGGAACCCGGCCACGACCACCGCACGTGGTCCAAGCTCCCAAGCTCCTATGCTCAACTGAAGTCATGCTCCACCTTTCCGTCGTCTGAAAGGGCACACCAAGTGTGGGAAAATCCCAAGCAGGGGTGAGTATAAAAATACTCAGTAGGATACCCCGAAAGCTCGAGGGAGCAACAAAGGAGGTACCGAAGGGTGAGCAGTAGAGCGAACAAGGAATAGAAAGGAGTACAACCAAGGGTGCAGAAAGAGTAACATCTCAACAGAGAGTCCAGCTCAACCCAACAAAAGAAAGGAAGTAGACTCGTCCAGACACAAGAAGCTGGAAACGGTGAGAAGATGAACTTCTCGTCGAGTCTTCGCTACCTATAGCCGGAGAGTAGACTCATCCAACCACGAGAATCTAGACGCGGAAAGCACATGGCATACCCCGCGCGTCTTCGCCTCTCCTGGAAGGAGAGTAGCCAAAACCCAAGGAGTGGGTACTCGAAACATGGTATATACAAATCCATATGCTCTATCGAGAAGCCCGAACAACGTCGTAAGGGGATCTTTGTCCCGTAGCTCAGCCCAATAAAATGAGTCACCAACAGTCCAAAAAGAAACACCATCATCGATGCCCAGCATCCCGCACGTCTGCCCTGAACTGCAAGCCAAGGGGCTCAATCACCGCACCTTGACACTATCCTCTTTGGGCGGCACTGACTCACCCGCACGGTTTTAGATTGCATCACAAGAACGCGTCTCGGTGGGGAAAGCGCCCCTCATACTTGAGAGTTCTAGGGAAAGTCAAACCACACCTCGTCACTGCCCTGCGGTCGAGAGGTCTCCTCAAAGTCAAGTTGTCACAACACTGACCCGTATAACCAAGGGTCCCGCTCCGGTAATCACGGAGGTAAGCCACAGACTAGCCTAGTCGTAAGGACTGAGCCTGGAATGTTAACGAGTGTCCCACTGCCCATCCCTACTGGAGGGTAATTCATAATATGATATCAGGTGACCCACTGCTCAGCCCTGCTGGAGGGTAAACCATAATACATCGTCAGGTGACCCACTGCCCAGCCCCGCTGGAGGGTAAACCATAACCAGATATCGAGTGACCCACTGCCCAGCCCTGCTGGAGGGTAAACCCTAATACATCATCAGGCGACCCACTGCCCAGCCCCGCTGGAGGGTAAACCAAATTACATCATCAGGCGACCCACTGCCCAGCCTCGCTGGAGGGTAGACCTGGAATAAGTCGACAGGCGACCCACTGCCCAGCCTTGCTGGTGGGTAGACCTGGAACTAGACGACAGGTGACCCACTGCCCAGCCCTGCTGGAGGGTAGACCCTAAGAGGTCGTCGGGTGACCCACTACCCAGTCTCTGCTGGAGGGTAGACCCTAATAGCATCGGGTGACCCACCGCCCAGTCTCTACTGGAGGGTAAACCCTAATAGGTCGTCAGGTGACCCACTGTCCAGTCTCTGCTGGAGGGTAAACCCTAGAAGTCAGTGAGCAACCCACTGCCCAGCCCTGCTGGAGGGTAAGCCCGAGGAAGTCGATGAGTAACCCACTACCCAGCCCCGCTGGAGGGTAAAACTCAGAACTGCTCTGGCCATCTCTACAGGAGGGTACGACACTGGCCAACCGAACACGGAGTGGGTATCGCACAACCACTCAACTCCAGAACAACTCTCTCCCAAAAGAGGTTCAACGTCTTCTCCAGCATTGGGTGTCACTAGCACCACTACCAGCCAATCCATCGAGAACGAAACCAGGGGAGACCACTCAACCCTGGTGGTCAACAAACGAGCACAGAGCCAGGGGAAGAGCTCCACCCTGCTGGTCAAACAAACACACAGAGGGACCCTCTATGTCGCGAGAGGTCAAAGTGCGTAAGGTAGAACACGGCACGCACATGGGGCCCACACGACGTGTGGACCCAAGTCAACCCCAACCAGGAACACAAACATCTCAGGTACAAACCACACGTACCTCCAAGCGCTCCCATATACTCCCAGAGTATACCTCGTTCCAGCCCATAGGCTATCGTGCACACAGAACCCCACGTCAATGCGAAGGCATGACATAACAACTCCACCTCAAAGGCCCAGGAACGGCCAACCACATCTTGTGAATCATTTATATCATTGTCCCAAGAGTGCGCGATCGCACGCCAATGGTCCGCTACAAATATGGCAGGGCGAACCGCCACCGGGGCACCCTTCATACCTCCACATTTAACAAGATCGTGCAAGAGGCTCCGCATAGCCAAACGGATCGCACTATTGTAATCCTCTCGGAAAAACACACGAGATAGACTACTTACTCACCTGAAACGGTCAACCGGTGAAAAAGGTACTATTCACTGTAACCAAACTTGTGTGGGGCCCACCCTAAGATCCCAAAACTGAACCAACGGATCACGCCACTGTGACCCCCTCGGAAAAACACGCGGGATTGAGTACTCAATCGCCTAAAACGGACAACCGGTGAAAAGGGCACTATTCACCGTAGCCGGGTCAGGTGGGACCCACACCACATCCCCGAAAAAGGTGGTGCGAACTGCACCAACGCAATGCTCTCGAAAAAGCACGTCAAATTGACTGCTTACTTGCGTGGAACGGGTATCCGGAGAAAAAGATGCATCCCGACGCACCGCACACGAGCAGTGCCACATGGGACCCGCATCCCGGTCCCGATACTCAACGAACGGATCGCACCATTGTGATCCTCTCGAAAAAGTACACGAAATGGACTACTCACTTGTCCAAAACGGTCGCCTGGTGATAAAGCTGGAAATCACCGTCAACTCCCGAAACGGCCCTCGCGGGGCCCGCACCATCGCGCCGAATTACAGCGGGCAGACTGCGCCAACGCGATGCCCTCGGAAAAACACCCAACATCGACTGCTCGCACGCCCCGAACGGAAGTTCGAGGAAAAAAGTCGCTAAAAGTTGCACGCAGCTCAAAAGACGGGTCGTGGGGCCTGCACCACAACTTCGGCTTCAACGCCCGAAACCACCCTGGAAAACTTCGCCCCGGCGCCAGGGTCCCAACGCAACTGACGGCGCTCAAAACGGACGTCTGATGTGTCTGTGCCGCCCAAAACAAGCTTCCCCCGGAAAACGACAAACCACTTAAAGGCGTGTCGCGCCTCTGTGGCCCCTCGTTTCGGGAATTAAAAATTCCCGAAACCACCTCAAAGTATTCCCCTCGACGCAAGGTCCGCGCTGCCGCTGACGGCGCGCAAAACGGACGCCCGTAGCGAATGCTACGGACGTCGGACATTCAAAGGGCCACTCCCTTGGGTCGGACCGGCCCGGACCGGCCGGTCCGCCCACAGCCGGCCCGCGGCCCAGCCGCGGGTCCGGTTCAAGCCGCCGCGGCCAGGTGGCCACGGCCTGTCACCACCGACCGGCCGTCAAGGCCGGTCTTCCCCTTTCCGCAGCGACCCGCGTTACGCGGGTCGCGATCGCCGCACGCGGGGTCGCGCACCCCGCGGCCTCTCCTTCCCTTCGCGCTACGCCGACGCCGCCCGGGAGCCGCCTCGCCGTCACCCTGAAGCTGGCCGCCTCCGCTGGCCGCTCGCCCAACGGAAGCGCCGCGCCACCGCCTGCTCGCCTCGCCGCCGCCTGGAACCGAAGTTGCGCCGCCCCGGAGCTCCCCGGACCACCACATTGCCATCGCGAAATCCCAAAACTCGCAAACTTCGGCGGGAGTTTGTGACTATGTCCGAACTCGGATTTTTCATCTGAAAGAAGCGATGGGAAGAACAAAAAAATTACTACGCATATACGTGAATTTTTCGAAGATCAAACATCAAATAGACGCCTAAATTTGAATTCAAAGGGAAGTTCGGAAATGAAAATGCAACGCAACCTCCTACCTCTTGGGCGATGCCCGGAGCTTCACGGGGAGTCCACCGCCGCGCCGCACCTTTCCGGAGATGCCTCGCCGAAGATGGAGGAGGAGAGGGGAGGCTGCCTCCTGCGGCTGTCCAGGTGGGGAAAAAGAAGAGGAAGGGGTGTGTTAAGCGTTTAAATAGAAAACGCTTAACCACCCGCTCGTCGGCCCGAACCCGAACCCTCAACAGGGTCAAGGTTAAGCCTCCCCTGGGGTAAACACGATGCTCCGAACGCAAAGGCGGTCTCGGAATTTTAATCCGAGACCCCGTTCAAAAGTTAAAAAATTTAACGTCTGAAGTCGCTAAATTACGAAAACGCCCCTGGGGCCATTTTTTTACAAACGGCCCGCGCCCGCGAAACTTATACCCCTCCTAGGGTAAACGTCATGCTCCAAACTAAACAGTGCTCTCGGTTTTCCAATCCGATCCACCGTTTAAGAGAAACTAGCATTTCGCCATCAAACGAATAAATTAATTTATTTAATCTGTTTAACATTCCAGAAGCGGGCGAGGGGTCCAAACGTCCCGCGCCGACATTTTTATGTCGTTCCTAGGGTAAACACCCCATTCCGGACCCATCCGTACACTCGGATCCCTGATCCGGAACTCCGTTTAGAAGTTATCCCATTTATTTGGCGTTCCCAGTGTGAACGCACTGAAAATTTAATTTCGGCCACTCCGGGGCTCGGAATCGCACACCGTCTGAAGGAACTTCTCTGGAATATTATAAAGAATATTACAAAGTCTTTCTCAGCAAAACCGGGTTCTTACATAATTCCCTCCTTCAAAATTTTTGTCCCCGAAAAGCAAAACTAGGGAGCAACACAGGGTACTAAGCCCACACTCGGCTTTCCCATACCCAGAAGAACCCACACACAGCTCTGTGCCACCGCACTCAGACCAAAGGATTGATCTGTTCATGCGAGGTCGGCCCTTGCCGATGTCATGCACCCACTCCAGACTTTGGGGTTAGGGAAAGGCGGTAGGGAACCTCGCCATCCTTTGCACGGCCTCAAACAGCCCGAAGGCCCTCGGGGGTAGCTCACCTCCCCGGTCAAACCCCTACGTCGCATGTTGCGACTGGAATCACCGACCGCACCTAAAACAAGGCCCGGTGATTCCCTCCTTCAGAATATCCATATGGTGAAACACCCAATGATATCTAGTCATATGAGATTCCACAGTCGATGCTCTCTTACACGCTCAAAAGGTGAAGGAGTCAACACCATCGACTAAAGGAAAAGGTCTCACGCCTTTTTCCTTACCAACACAGGGTGAAACCCAACGCCCTGCGTCACCCTGGTAACACCTCAAACAAGGAGCAGGGAGAAAATACTTTCACACGCAGAGCCTAACAATTCTACTTCAAAAAGTAGAAGAGTCGCAAGGGGTACCTCTCACCATCCCGTGCTCTGCAGGATCGTAGACATCCAAAGCTCGCAGCTACCCGCGGTCCCAACTATCAGCTCCCGGATCCTAACGTGGACTGCCTAGTGGTGATAGGGAGATCTCGTAACGTCGTCCCACACCCCTAGCTCCTCCCGCTCCTCTGCTAGCACCACCTCTCTGTCTACTACTCCGATCACGGCGCTGCCTCTGCCGTGGTGGTGTGCCTGCTGCCTGCCCGAAGCTCTCAGCAACTCGGGTCGGGCAGTCTCGTTCCAAGTGACCTCGCCCGTCACAAGCATAGCACCGACGCTCTCCGGGCTACCTTGTTGCCCTCCGGCGCCACTGTGGTGTACGACCACGGCCCGGGATCCACTCACGGAAGGGCATCCTCGGCCGAGGCCCTGCGCCTTTTTGCCACATTGGTATACGACCACGTCTCCGAAACCGGCAGTGGGAAGGCCACCTGCATCGAGGCTCTGTCCTCCAGCGCCTGCTAGCTATGGCAGACGTCCCGGCTTCGTTGCGCCCACTGCCACTACCAACCGCAAAACATGACGGGAAGCCCTCTGTCACCAGCGCCTTCTCTAGTACCCCGGAATATGTGGAAATACCCAAGGGTACTATGATAGCAAGAATCTCTCGGAGGAGACCCTGCGTAAACTTCCGCACTCGGAAGTTGTCGTCATGGACCAAGTCCGGGTAAAAGCGTGCTCAGTCTGCAAAACTAGCCGTGTACTAGGCCACCGTCATCCCTCCCTGCTGAAACTGTAGGAGCTCTTGAATCCGAACGGAGCGCAAGAAGGAGGGGAAAAAACTCCTCATGAAACAACAACTGGAAATCACCCCACGAAAGCGACGACTTTTCAAGAAGCTGAGTCACCAGACTCCACCAACGCCGAGCTACTCCACGAAAAAGGGTGGCTACCAAAGCCACTCTCTGATTTGTCGGCGTCTGCACAAGCCTGAAAAGGCTAACCACTGCCACTAGTCAAACCTCTGCTGTCCGAGGGTCTGGCTCACCACTAAACCTCAGCGGTCTCTGCCGCTGGAACTCACGGAGCGTGCTCAACCTGCGCTCAAACTCAGCCTGCTCTGCTGAAACTGTCTGCTGCTCAACAGGTGGGGGTGCTGCTACCGGCCCACCCGGAGAAAGGGGCTCGCATGATGGGTCCTGGACTGTGGCCTCGTAGCTCACAGGGTCGTCGTCACGAACCAAAGCTGGTATCCTGGCTGGCTATCTTCGCGGCGACATCCTGAATATTATCAAGGAGTGTCGTGGTCAGATGAGCATATTTGTATATACCACAACAACAACGATGGGGAGTTGACTCAAGAAGGACAGTCAAAGACTCGGTCCTATGTGATGCACAAACCAATTTCCCTGCAACAAGTTTCTCAGCATGCCGAGTCGACAAGCGGGTTATCAAGGTCATGGTGAATGGATACGTCGGCCGCCGCACCATCACTGGACTCCCTGTCCTGAGAGCCGCTCTCGAGACACATTAACACTGTTTCCCTAAATCCCAACCAGTTCCATTTATTTTAGGGACGTCTGAACAGCGCCCCAAGGAATGAACCACCTCTGATACCACTTTGTCACGACCCGACCCTACCCGGGCTCGAGCTGCAACTACCCCAGGCCCGCCTCCATAGGCCAAGGGCTGGCGACCAGCGCCGAAGGCACAATAACTCGGGGAGGCCTTTGCCTAAGCACCTGTACACACACACGCAGCACACTCAATGAAAAAGTGCAGAGTAAAAAAGAACAACTTCTATATAAATAAACCACAGATGTGCATCGACCTCTAAACAGTACAAAGTACAAGCTGAAAAGAAAAGGGAAAAAACATGCGCCCAACCAAAAGTGCCACAACCCGGTAACAGGTAAACAAAAGAAACAGCGGACGGGTCTCCCACCTGGAACCCGGCCACGACCACCGCACGCGGTCCAAGCTCTCAAGCTCCTATGCTCCACTGAAGTCACGCTCCACCTGTCCGTCGTCTGCAAGGGCACACCAAGTGCGGGCAAAGCCCAAGCAGAGGTGAGTATAAAAATACTCAGTAGGATACCCCGAAAGCTCGAGGGAGCAACAAAGGAGGTACCGAAGGGTGAGCAGTAGAGCAAACAAGGAATAGAAAGGATTACAACCAAGGGTGAAGAAAGAGTAACAGCTCAACAGAGAGTCCAGCTCAACCCAACAAAAGAAAGGAAGTAGACTCTTCCAGACACAAGAAGCTGTAAATGGTGAGAAGATGAACTTCTCGTCGAGTCTTCACTACCTATAGCCGGAGAGTAGACTCATCAAACCATAAGAAGCTAGACGCGGAAAGCACGTGGCATACCCCGCGCGTCTTCGCCTCTCCTGGAAGGAGAGTAGCCAAAACCCAAGGAGTGGGTACTCGAAACATGGTATATACAAATCCATATTCTCTGTCGAGAAGCCCGAACAACGTCATAAGGGGATCTCCGTCCTGTAGCTCAGCCCAAGAAAATGAGTCGCCAACAGTCCAAAAAGAAACACCATCATCGATGCCCAGCCTCCCGCATGTCGGCCCTGAACCGCAAGCCAAGGGGCTCAATCACCGCACCTTGACACTATCCGCTTTGGGCGGCACTAACTCGCCCGCACGGTTTTAGATCGCATCACAAGAACGCGTCTCGGTGGGGAAATTGCCCCTCATACTTGAGAGTTCTAGGGAAAGTCAAACCACACCTCGTCACTGCCCTGCGGTCGAGAGGTCTTCTCAAAGTCAAGCTGTCGCAACACTGACCCGTATAACCAAGGGTCCCGCTCCGGTAATCATGGAGGTAAGCCACAGACTAGCCTAGTCGTAAGGACTGAGCCCGGAATGTCAATGAGTGTCCCACTGCCCAGCCCTGCTGGAGGGTAAACCATAATACATCATCAGGCGACCCACTGCCCAGCCCCGCTGGAGGGTAAACCATAACCAGATATCGGGTGACCCACTGCCCAGCCCTGCTGGAGGGTAAACCCTAATACATCATCAGGCGACCCACTGCCCATCCTCGCTGGAGGGTAAACCAAATTACATCATCAGGCGACCCACTGCCCATCCCCACTGGAGGGTAGACCTGGAATAAGTCAACAGGCGACCCACTGCCCAGCCTTGTTGGTGGGTAGACCTGGAACTAGACGACGGGTGACCCACTGGCCAGCTTTGCTGGAGGGTAGACCCTAAGAGGTCGTCGGGTGACCCACTACCCAGTTTTTGCTGGAGGGTAGACCCTAATAGCGTCGGGTAACCCACTGCCCAGTCTCTACTGGAGGGTAAACCCTAATAGGTCGTCGGGTGACCCACTGCCCAGTCTCTGCTGGAGGGTAAACCCTAGAAGTCAGTGAGTAACCCACTGCCCAGCCCTGCTGGAGGGTAAGCCCGAGGAAGTCGATGATTAACCCACTGCCCAGCCCCGCTGGATGGTAAAACTCAGAACTGCTCTGGCCATCTCTACAGGAGGGTACAACACTGGCCAACCGAACACGGAGTGGGTATCGCACAACCACTCAACTCCAGAACAACTCTCTCCCAAAAGAGGTTCAGCGTCTGCTCCAGCATTGGGTTTCACTAGCACCGCTACCGGCCAATCCATCGAGAATGAAACCAGGGGGCGACCACTCAACCCTACTGGTCAACAAACGAGCACAAAGCCATGGGAAGAGCTCCACCCTGTTGGTCAAACAAACACACAGAGGGACCCTCTACGCCGTGAGAGGTCAAAGTACGTAAGGCAGAACATGGCACGCACATTGGGCCCACACGA
Source organism: Viscum album (assembly GCA_963277665.1). Taxonomy (NCBI): domain Eukaryota; kingdom Viridiplantae; phylum Streptophyta; class Magnoliopsida; order Santalales; family Viscaceae; genus Viscum; species Viscum album. Next base: position 2,078,012,927 of record OY728146.1, read on the forward strand.
TGTGTGGCCCCAAGTCAACCCCAACCAGGCACACGAACATCTCAGGTACAAACCACACGTACCTCCAAGCGCTCCCGTATACTCCCAGAGTATACCTCGTTCCAGCCCATAGGCTATCGTGCACATGGCACCCCACGTCAACGCGAAGGCATGACATAACAAATCCACCTCAAAGGCCTAGGCACGGCCAACCACATCTTGTGAATCATTTATATAACTGTCCCAAGAGTGCACGATCACACGCCAATGGTCCTCTACAAATATGGCAGGGCGAACCGCCACTAGGGCACCCTTCATACCTCTGCATTTAACAAGATCGTGCAAAAGGCTCCGCACAGCAAAACGAATCACACCGTTGTAATCCTCTCGGAAAAACACGTGAGATAGACTACTTACTCACCTGAAACGGTCAACCGGTGAAAAAGATACTATTCACTGTAAACAAACTCGTGTGGGGCCCACCCCACGATCCCGAAACTGAACCAACGGATCACGCCACTGCGATCCCCTCGGAAAAACACACGGGATTGAGTACTCAATCTCCCAAAACGGACACCCGGTGAAAAGGGCACTATTCACCATATCCGGGTCAGGTGGGACCCACACCACGTCCCCGAAAAAGGTCGGGCGAATTGCACCAACGCAATGCTCTCGAAAAAGCACGTCAAATTGACTGCTTACTTGTGTGGAACGGGTATCCGGAGAAAAAGATGCATCTCGACGCACCGCACACGAGCGGTGCCATGTGGGACCCGCATCCCAGTCCCGAAACTCAATGAACGGAACGCACCGTTGCGATCCTCTAAAAAAAGTACACGAAATGGACTACTCACTTGTCCAAAACGGTCGCCCGGTGATAAAGCTGGAAATCATCGTCAACTCCCGAAACGGCCCTCGCGGGGCATGCACCATCGCACCGAATTACAGTGGGCAGACTGCGCCAACGCGATGCCCTCAAAAAAACACCCAACATCGACTGCTCGCACGCCCCGAACGGACGTTCGAGGAAAAAGTCGCTAAAAGCTGCACGCAGCTCAAAAGACGGGCCGTGGGGCCCGCACCACAACTTCAGCTTCAACGCCCGAAACCACCCTGGAAAACTTCACCCCGGCGCTAGGGTCCCAACGCAACTGACGGCGCTCAAAACGGACGTCCGATGCGTCTGTGCCGCCCAAAACAAGCTTCCCCTGGAAAACGACAAACCACTTAAAGACGCGTCGCGCCTCCGCAGCCCCTCGTTTCGGGAATTAAAAATTCCTGAAACCACCTCAAAGTATTCCCCTCGACGCAAGGTCCGCGCTGCCACTGACGGCGCGCAAAACGGATGCCCGTAGCGAAAGCTACGGACGTCAGACATTCAAAGGGCCACTCCCTTGGGTCGGACCGGCCCGGACCGGCCGGTCCGCCCACAGCCGGCCCGCGGCCCGGCCGCGGGTCCGGTTCAAGCCGCCGCGGCCAGGTGGCCGCGGCCTGTCGCCACCGACCGGCCGTCAAGGCCGGTCTCCCCCTTTCCGCAGCGACCCGCGTTACGCGGGTCGCGATCGCCGCACGCGGGGTCGCGCACCCCTCGACCTCTCCTCCCCTTCGCGCTACGCCGGCGCTGCCCGGGAGCCGCCTCGTCGTCGCCCTGAAGCCGGACAACTCCGATGGCCGCTCGCCCGACGGAAGCGCCGCGCCACCGCCTACTCGCCGCGCCGCCGCCTGGAACCGAAGTCGCGCCGCCCCGGAGCTCCCCGGACCACCACGCTGCCGCCGCGAAATCCCAAAACCCGCAAACTTCGGCGGGAGTTTGCGACTATGTCCGAACTCGGATTTTTGATCCGAAAGAAGCGATGGGAAGAACAGAAAAAGTACTATGCATATACGGGCATTTTTCGAAGATCAAACATCAAATCGACGCCTAAATTTGAATTCAAAGGGCGGTTTGGAAATGAAAATGCAACGCAACCTCCTACCTCTTAGGCGATGCCCGGAGCTTCACGGGGAGTCTGCCGCCGCGCCGTGCCTTGCCGGAGCTGCCTCGCCGAAGATGGAGGAGGAGAGGGTAGGCTGCCTCCTGCGGCTTTCCAGGTGGGGAAAAAGAAGAGGAATGGGTGTGTTAAGCGTTTAAATAGAAAACGTTTAACCACCCGCCCGTCGGCCCGAACCCAAACCCTCAGCAGGGTCAAGGTTAAGCCTCCCCTAGGGTAAACACGATGCTCCGAGCGCAACGGCGGTATCAGAATTTTAATCCGAGACACCGTTCAAAAGTTATAAAATTTAACGTCTGAAGCCGCTAAATTACGAAAACGCTCCTCGGGCCATTTTTTTACAAACGGCCCGCGCCCGCGAAACTTATACCCCTCCTAGGGTAAACGGCATGCTCCGAACTAAACGGTGCTCTCGGTTTTCCAATCCGAGCCACCGTTTAAGAGATACTAGCATTTCTCCATCAAACAAATAAATTAATTTATTTAATCCGTTTAACATTCCAGAAGCGGGCGAGGGGTCCAAACGTCCCGCGTCGACAAGTTTTATGTCGTTCCTAGGGTAAAAACCCCATTCCGGACCCATCCGTACACTCAGATCCCTGATCCGGAACTCCGTTTAGAAGTTATCCCATTTATTTGGCGTTCCCAGTGTGAACGCACTGAAAATTTAATTCCGGCCACTCCGGGGCTCGGAATCGCACGCCGTCTGAAGGCACTGCTCTGGAATATTATCAAGAATATTCCAAAGTCTTTCTCAGAAAAAACCGGGTTCTTACATGATATATTTATAATAAAATTATATTTATTATATATGAGTTTTTAATTATTATAATGTAATTCAAGACTTAAGGTAAGGGATTTTTGTCTCACTTTTTACTTCTATGAGACACACGCCAAGTTCACCACCGATTTCTTTTATGTGGTGTATATATTAACCATGAATGTATTTTATGATTACTATGATTTAAATTATTCATATTTTCATATCCATTTATTTATCTCTCTTTCATGGGGTTTTCTATCCAAAAGTTACCAAATTGGTAAGGTATTTTTGTCTCAATTTACCTTCTTTGATATGTACGTTATATTATACACCTATATTATTTCATGAGGTGTATATATATCCCCTTTGACATGTAATATCATGAATTTATTTATCCTCATGATATTTTAGGTTACATTTTATGTTATTCCCTCATGGGTTGTATGATTAAAAGTAACCAAAGTAGTCGAGATTTTATGTTACAAACTCATCGTTTAACGAGATTGTCTATGATTATATTTTTTATTATAAAATATTATGATACATATCTCAAGAAACTAATAAATTTTATTATAATATGTTTATTCATGATATTTTAAAGTAATATTTCCATTTTTTTACTCTTTTATTCTTAAAATAATTGTGATAATGTTTTTAATAAAAACTAACTTTATTTATCTCTTCATTCGAAAATCCATTTTCTTCCAAAACCATGTTTTCTAAAAAAATGTTTTCAAAAAATGTTTTTGAAATTCTAAAAATTATTTATTAAATACATTTATACCCATGTTTTACTTTTTATAAAAAAATTAAAAGTAATCTTCATGTCATTTTCAAAAATAATGCCTGTTTGGATTTTACTAAAAATGTGAAAGTAATTTTTGTTTTAACATGTACGACATGAAAAAAAAATTGAAGTCATGAAGAATCATTTCTTTGAAGTTTTGTTTATAATTTCTCAAGTTTATTTTCAAATAAAATTATTTTCAAAATGTTTTACATTTTAAATGGTGTTTTTTAAAGTGGAAATCATATTTTCCTCAAGAAATGTTTTAAATGATTGATCAGAATCATTTTACATGAAGATTTTATTTATTTATGTTAACTATGCCTTACTGGGGATATGATCTAAGGATACCATTCTTATTATTTCTCTGTATGGTTTATGTTTATGATGAAATGAGGTTTATGAAACCTATTTCTCTTCCATGGGTTATTCCATGAGGAAATGATTATAAAACCCACTTCTTTTCATGAGTTATTATATGATTAAATGATTATGAAATTGGTCTCTTTTTCACATGTTATGATATGATGAAATGTTTATGATTCCCATTTCATTTCATGGGTTATGATATAACAAATTTTTATGATCTTTTGGTACACATAAATATGGTTTTCATTATGTGATGAGTGGGGCCTATATCTCCCTCTAATGCATTGCATAAATATTTACATCTCATGAGATAGACGAGACTAGAATGAGGAGTGAACTTGGTTCGGTAAAGGACTTTGTCCACTATGATGGTCTTTGGTGTGAACATTTAATATTATGATGGTTTGGGGAGTGAACCCATTCTAATATGATAGCCTTAGAAGTGATCCTTGACTAATATGGAAATGATTTTCTATACTTATATGTATGCCACAAACCCATGTCTTATACCAATTTTATGCTCTCATGGATCATGTTCTTTGATTATCTTGTGATTCATGTCTTATTAACTTCCAATCCTTATTCTATGATTCAATATTATGATCATTGATATATAGGGTATGTTTTTTATATGTTATTATCATGTCCTTATACCCTTATACGCATGTTATACTTACATATCTCCCTTTTTTAACCTTATTGGGAATCTAATATCACCCTTTATTATGTTTCCCTTCCCCAGATTATGACGAAATTTATTATGTATAATATGTTTAAGAAGGGTGTTAGTTATGAAGAATTTAGTGGGAGATGACATATCTCACTTTTAGACCAGTGTTTATGTTTACATGTTTCCAAATACAAAAAAAACTATTATAGTCCCCAATTATATGTTTGTATAATCTAATGAATATTCATCTAAAAAGTTGTAATATTCATATATGAGAATTTTGGTTTACAATAGTTAGTATTGGAGAAAAGGTTTAGTTAACTTTTGAGAACTAGGATGAGAAAACATTAGTGAGATCCCTAGGGATATTTATAAGGACATGTATAGAGATGTATCTAAGGATAAGTTTGAGAATTAGTCAAAGTTTAGGAAAATGTCCTAGAATTTTGGTAAAGGTTATAGGGAGTGGTTTCCAAGAAATTACATCTTTGTCTGGATACTACAAGTGGATGTGGATCTGGCACAAATGTTCCTAGGGATAACAACCCTGAAAAAACTATATTGATCTAGACTCGATTGGGAACTGGTGCACAATAATGGGCCTTGATACACACCTGGTTTGGAACTCCCAGGGGATATGATTTAGAAATTCATAAACTCTTTTTGAACCATCATGAAGGTTTAAATAGATGATGACTATGAATGAACTAGGATAAACCTAAGGTGTTATGGATTAAAAATAAGTTGTCATGATTTACACATCTTATGAGTGATTTTTTTCATGATTATGTGGTTTTATTCTATGATTAGTGTTTCTATCACTATGATTTTTGGTTTTAGTCAATGGACAAAACTAGAAGGAACATGGTTAATATTGAATGTGATGGTTGATTTTCTGATGAGCATCCAAATTGGATGATGACTGGAGTAAAGGATGATATGATTATTGCTAATTAGTTTTCATAGAACATGATTAATAAGGTGTACCTTAACCAACTCTCATACTCACCAAAGAATAGAAGGAAAGATTTAATTGAGATTTAGGGTAGTAGATACCATGGAGGAAATAAGATTCAGTTTCTTATGTCTTAAGAATGTGGGAAGAAACATTCAAGTGGATGTATTATAGGAATAGGAATATGTTTTGATTATGGAAAATAAGGACACAAATCAATAAACTAAAAAGGAAAAATGAAGAGTTAAATTAATGAAATGGATGAGAATATTAGTCTCACTAAGTTATTATCAATGGATAAATACTTTAAATGTGGAATAAATTGGAATTATGAAAATAGATGTCCCGGTAGGAAATATTGTGAAAAGAATCTGCAAGGTGGTATCAGTAGTGGTTATATTACTGATTATTAGGATACTAAAAATGTAATATGAAAGGAAAGAAGTGTTAATGAATAAGAGGATGAAGCCTAGTTAATTTTTTGAGAAGTAAGTTGGATGATTTAAGTGTTTATGTATTTGAATTTGAGGATTATGTTATGTGGATCATGAAATATATAAGGATTGTTTAGTATATGTTTTTCAATAATGATTTTAAAAAAATATTAAATGGTACTGATGGACTATAAAAGTTATTTAATGGAAAGGTGATTGAGGGGAGATAAGCCTTAATATGTTCCTGAGGTTGAGAAAATGGTTTTTAGTTTGGATAAAGATATGATTGATATGGATAAAGTAAATAGGATAATATTGATGAACTCAAAACTGATAAAGGATTTGTTGAAAAACTGGTTTATATAATCATTGATGTAGTTTAAAACATTATTGGATCTATGAATTATGTTAAATAATCTATGGTTTCAATAAATTAATGAGGAATAATTCATGTTTTAGTTGAGTTTCTATGGTAATTCATGTTATTTCCATGTTTCAAGAGAATACATGATTAAAGTATTCACATGTTTGGTATGTGACAATAAAGAGACACTTTATAATATATTAGGGGTTAATTATAAGTTGATTTTAAGAAATTTAGTGACCTTATTTATAATTTTTTGGATTTTAATCTTTTATAAGGGTCATAACGATAACCATTTATGAAATGGTTTAAGTTTAACTTTTGACATGGCTTTAGATATTAATGAATTACTTCATCATATGAAGATTTATCTATATTAGATAACTAGTGATATCCTTTTTAGATATTGAAGTAATGAATTATCATTATATTATGGATCTTGTGATAAATTAATACTTCATGCAAAAAAATCATCTTCATTTATTAGAGTAAGAGATGAAGTGGAAATTGATCAAATCACAACAAAAGGATGAAATTGTTCTTATGATGAAAAGAAAATCTAATCCCTAGGTATATTGACCCCTTTTAAATTATTTATAATATCAGGATAGTTTCTTATAAATTGGTGACTCCACCAAAACTATCTTAGTTTCATGATTTGTTTCATGTATCAATCCTGAGAAAGTACATACTTAGTCCTTCACGTATACTAAACTCAGAGTTTGTACCATTGGAGCATGAGATTTCTTATGAGGAATGACTGGTAGAGATTCTGGATCGAATAGATAAAGTTCTATGAAACAAGACCACTCACTTGTCCATGTTTTTTTGGAAAACCACTAGTTTGAGGAAGCTATTTTGAACATTAGGATATGGTGAGGTAAAAGTATCTTCATTTGTTTGTATCAGAGTGACGAATTTTGAGGGAGAAATTAATTTTAAGGGGAGTAGAATGTAAAACCCCAAGTTTTTTTGAATTTATTTTTTTCAAATAAATTAAATTTCTTTTATATCTTGTATTATATTCAACACCAAGTTAATATTTCACTACACGCAACATTGGGTTAGCTTGTGTTGCACACAACATTGAGTTTTAACAAAACCATGATATATTATTAATATTATTCAAATATAACCATTATAACCTGGATGTTAAAATTAGTAAGATGAATATTAATAATTATATTTTAAATATTATGTATAATTTATTTATATAAATAAAACATATTGATAAAAAATACTTAATTTTCAGTAAAGTCTTTATATGTTTTGAAAATACTATTTTCTCAAAAAAATAATTTTATTTCATTTTGTGAAAAATATTAAAATTACTTTTTTGACACTTTTAGAAAATTAATTTGATAAAATAAGTTTAATTTTTTAAATAATCATGTCAAAATTATTTTAGGGTGAATTTGTGGAATTTTTCTAAAATATTTCATTCTTTTATGAATAGTGAAAAATACTGAATTTTAATTCAAAATAGCTTTTTCTTTTAATTTATTAATAAATTTAAATTGAATTTTAAATTTATTTTAAATTTAAACTAGTTAAATTATACATCCATTAATCCAATTTAGGTCATTTTAATGAATTTTATATTGAATTTTGATATAAAAATATTGTAATCTTTTGAACATTTTGTCTTTAAAAACTCATTTTCTCGTTGCGTATGCAGAATTAATTTTAAATTAAATTTTTACACTTATATGAATTGAATTTAGATAAGTGGATTCCATATTTGGAATAATAATAATTTATATTATCTGATAAGTTCAACTTAATTTTTTACCAAAATGAATAGTATAAATAGTAAAAATTATTTATTGTGGTTAAGGTAACAATGGGTTTTCTAGGGGTTAAAATAAAAAGATAAAGGTTAAATTTATCTATAAAATTTTATAAAATATAGTTTTTGGACATATTTAGACCTTATAATGTATAATGTTTTAATTTTATCCATTTTTGACCATTTATTCAAGTGATAAATGTGGTTAGACTTTTTCTTTTCAAAAAATTATAAGTGTATGACTCACCTCACTTATAAAAGGCCACCCCACTCCTCTTATATTCACACCTTAAAACCCTTTCAGTATGGAAAATATATTCTCATATAACTTAAAAAATTCCCTCTTATAATCCTATAAGACTTATTTTGGATAGAAATCCAACCTATGAATGCTTTTGGGGAAAACCTAAGGAGGATACCTGAAGAAGAGGTAACGTTCTTCAACGAGCGTTTTTGTTTTATTTTTTCCTCAAAACCATTAATTTTTTTTATATAATCATTATATAATAACTTCATTATATTATATTTACTAATATTTTGTTATTTTAAGGTAATAACCTAAAACCATCTCCACTTCCATCAAATGGGTTATGAAATCATCGTTCGTGTGTACGGTGGACTACCGCCTTACGAACCAATGTCATTCATTTTTCCATTAACACCATTCAATGTTGTTTTTAATGATAGATTTATTATTTATATATTATATTTATGATTTTATTATGATTCTAGAAATATTATATCACACATAATTTCATACTCTTCATTTTTTGGGAATACAATAATGTAGCTCGTGTGTACGGCGGACTACCGCCTCGTGAAGTAGTGTGATTCGTTCAAACTTTATATGGAATATATTAAGTGTGGTTTAAATAAAAATATATGATATATATGACATAAAAATTATTTTTTAATGATAATATATATCTTTTAATTTTCTATCTTTCAATCTTATAAGAAAATGGAAACAGTGTTCATGCGTACGTACGACCTACTATTTCCATGAACGATGTATTTCATTTTCTATCACTAATTTTTTTTGAATTAATATAAATAAATATATAATTAATATATATAATATTTATATAATGTTTTAAATTATTTAGATAATAAAACCATTATCAAATTAAGAAGACCAAAAATAACAAGTCAAAATATATAATAAAAACAAAGCAGTTATTACCTGAAACATAACTTTAACATGGAATTATTAATAAATGGGCATTAAAAGTTAATAATAAAATAATATATTGTATTAAATCTATTAATATGGTAATTTAATATATTTATAATAAACTTATATTTATTATATAGGATTTTTTAATGAGTACGACTGAAGTCAAGACTTAAGGTAATGGATTTCCATCTCACGTCTTACTTCTGTGAGACCCATGCCATGTTCACCACATATTTATTTTATGTGTTGTATATACTACCCATGAATTTATTTTATTATTATTATAATTAAAAAAATTAAATTTCCTTTTTAGGATCTCTCTTTCATGGGTTTTACAGTCCAAAATTTACCAAATCGGTAAGGGGTTTTTGTCTCAATTTTCCTTCTTTGAGATGTATATTATGTTATAAACCTATACTATATCACAAGGTGTATATAAATACCCTTTGAAATGTAATATAATGAATTTATTTATCCTTGTGATATTTTAAGTTCCATTTTATTTTATTCCTTCACTGGTCTTATGATTCAAAGTTAACAAAGTGGTAAATATTTTTTATTACAATCTCATTTTTTACTGGAATTTTTTATGATTATGTTTCTGATGATAAAATATTATGATCCATATCTCAAGAAACTCATGAATTTTCAAGTCATATAACCATTTTTTTCACTATTTTATACTTAAAATAATTGAGATAATGTTTTTAATAAAATAAACTTTATTTCTCTCTTCTATTGGAAATATATTTTCATCAAAAAACATGTTTTCAAGAAAAAACTTTAACATTATTCAAATGATTAATTAAAGTAATTTTTACCCATGATTTACTTTTTAAAAAAAATTTAAAAGGAATATTTATGTCATTTTCAAAAACAATGCAAATTTGTATTTTACCAAAAATATAAAAGGAATATTCATTTTAACATGTATGGCATGAATGGAATTTTCTAAAGTCATGAATAGTAATTGTTGTAACATCCTGAACTGGGAGCTACTAAAATGGTGTCTTGATCTAGTAGGTCTCATGGCCTCAAGAATGTATCCCCGTAATTCAGAGACTATCAACTAGCAACACAGGTCTAATGATGGTACGATGGGGAGACTATATCCTCATGGTTATAGTAGTACAACAATATCATATGGATAAACCAATAGTAGAAGTAGATATATAATAGTGTAGTGGAAGATAATAGGAATAAACTGATAAAGTGGATGACACCAAATATACAATGATTCATGCATGACCATATGAAGATAAAATAACCAAAGAAATAAACATACAGTAGGTGATACAATATAGTATAATAGAAATGAACAAAAACCCCAAGGCTATCTCTATGAGCATTCATGGATCTATCTTAGACTTGTGATCCTAACTCCCATGAACAATCATAACAACACATAACACATTCTATGATCATGAACCTATAAACATGAGGTCTTTTGGGTACCCCAGTGCAATGACAACCCAAACATGGTGTGAGATATACTCAGTAGGCCCACCAATGGTGTCTAAATCTATCTAATCCATGAACATAAAATACATAATTGTGTAGGTATGATAGGTAAAGAAATAAATAAATAAAATTAAGCAAGTCATATCATGTTTCTAAGGGACACCTTACTGACCATACCTGCTTCGGCCTAAGTTGGAATACATCAAACCACAGACAACCTGTATAGATATAATATGTATATAAAATTATTAGGCATATCCACAAGAGAATATAGTTGGACATATCATATGGGTTGAATACAGACATGGATTGAAATCAATCATGTTCTTTGGATTAGAGGACACATCCTTAAATCTGATAAACTAGAAAATATATTATATCTTTAAACAAGTGGTATTAAGATTCTTAGTAAAAAATTCATCTTGGGCCCATCCAAGGTGATCTGTGAATAGGAATCCCAAGTATCACACTAAGAGCACCATAATTACCCATCAATATAAGATTTTATCCAAGGAAATCCATAAATAGGAATCCCAAGTATCACCCTCAATATGGTATAAAGTCATTACCCACTGATCTTGTCCTAGATATCTCATAATAGGGGACCAATTATTGCTCGTAGCATGGTATAACCATATTGCCTACCCATCCCATCCAAGGTAACTCCCCTAGAGAACTGGTATTTCTCATGGGTAAGTAAGTCATTCACCCAGTTTTCTCATCAAATGCATTCCATAAAGAATTCGATTATTATTCTCAGAATATTCATAAAATGAGTAAACTATGAGCCCTTATTTGGAATTCTATAAATAGGAAACCCAGGTATCTCCCAAGTTATATAATTCATTTAATCATTTAACTTCAAAAAATAAATAAGGCCATTTTTATAATCATGCCGCGTCACAAGTCATGTATACTTGAGAGGGCCATTTCCCATGTACCATTTAAATTATACAATAATAAGGTCCATGAACTTAATCATGTAATTTACCACCATTAAATTAATAATAATAGATAAGGCCATGGAAAGTTAAATGTGAATATCATTCTACTTACTTAGAGGTACAAGTAAAACTAAAGGTATTAGGGACTATATTAATTATTCATAAATAGTAAACACCCTACATTTGGGTATCAGATAGGCCATGTTAAGATGTATTCCATTAAAAATCATTTGGTTACTTCAATAAAATTTATGCCACAACAACTTAGGTGATGGTTTGGTCACTAAGGAATAATATAGTGGAGTATTACACCCATCCACATTCTAATTGATCAACCATATTACATTTTATAAGACATCACACCTGAACATGTGGTTTTATTATAAAACAATTGATTAATTAAAGTCATTCAAGGAATTCACCCTTAAGGGGTGGTTAAAATTTGAGTTCCATGACCTTAAACACTGAAAATTTAATATAAAAGGGCTACTAGAATTAGGTCATTAGATATTACACATTAAATTTCATATTTAAGAGGTGTTTCATGGAAGTATCGGCATTTGACACAATGATGTACTTTATAAATAAACAAAACCTTGAGGTAAAAGCTATAGAACACCTACCTTAATCTTATGATGGTCTAAACTTCAAATATTGATCCTTAAATTGAGTCAGTTTGAGATAAATCGAGTCAGTTAGAGATAAATAGAAGAAACAGACAAATTCTCTGAAAATAGAGAGAATTATCTCACACCATAATAGAATTTCATATAGTGAGATAAAATGATAATAGAGGGAAGAGAAGTCTCATAATCACTAAGGGATATTCAATGCACCTGATGACACTTGAAATGGAGTCCAAATAGAGAACATATCTCCATAGAAGGAGGAGAGGAGGAAACCCACAGTGGGTCAGCTACACACAGAGGAGGAGAAATGAGGGAGGAAGAGACTTAAAATAAAATAGAGGACAAACCATAAAATTACCCACATTTAAAGAGGTGAATGGTTTTTCCACATAGTTGGCTAGACCATGTTCCAACTGTGTATAGGTTATTACCTATATAGGGTTTCTCGCATGGTTCATGCACATAGTTTGAGAAACCATGCATAAATTTTGCCATCATCCTCTGTCACGGATTTGAAAATGGTTTAATGGATATGTGGCCTAGTTTTCATGGTTATAAAAAACCTTGTTAAATTGATATCCCCTTGGGATTGGTTTCATTGTTTCTTATGGAGGGTTTCATGGTTTCAAAAAAACCTTGTGCCCCTTCCAGTTCCTCCTAAACTTGATGTTTTAGGAACTGGTGCTCCCAAAACTCAAACATCTTAACCTTTATCAAAGTATAAAAACAAAAAAATTAAGTTTTCAGCCTTCTGAAATTTCATTCTTAATCGTGGTTTAAAATTCATTCTACCACTGAATTAAAAATTCAAGTTACTTCGGAAAATATCATCTGATCCAAAAACACGGGACGCTATAATATCCTCGCCTTAGAACTTCTCATACCTGAGAATCCTTGGGGAAAAAACTTGAGAAACACCCAACCTAATCAGGTCATGAATTTTTGTACAAATTTTTACATTTTGTTTCCAAATTCCCAATACATGACCAAGAATCACTTTAAGTGTACGGTACATAAATCATTATAAATCAATCCAAACTCCTATTCTAAACAGAAACATCAAGACGGTGCCTACCCAAGCCCGTATAATTTGAGACACGATCACATCATTTTCTATTTTACTATCCATCATATAGATCTCCCCACCATAGGTTCTACCATTTAATGTCCAATTCTGATCCATGGTATCTACACTGTCGAAATCATGAATTTAAGCATACCCCTAGAACTCTAATAGTGCTATTAGCATGACTCTTGATTTGATCAAAGGGATGATTCCCAGCTGAACTCATTTAGCCAGTTCAATCTGGATTTTCATGAAAAACCTCAGTTTACCCACACTACACTCACCTTATTCTAACGATGTGTCATGAAGTGGTTCCTCACTGATTGCATTTAATGAAACAAGAGGAAAATCATTTGATCCATGAATTTCTGACTATTCTCAAACCACTTGGCTTAAACCACCATCGCATTTCAAAAACTGGATCTTAGTTCCTATAAAGGAAGGTACATCATTATTTCTCTAAGAATGTTCCATGAGGCCTAAAACTTAATTTTGGTGATGTCTCTAGAAAATAAATTCATTTATGTGGTCGTTCCCTAGTATGAAAATGGGTATATACCCAATCCAGCACACTTGGATCGTCACCCTCAAAACATCTCATATGATCTCTATTGAAGTTCAAGGTAACCTCAGAATCATCAATGGAAGTTTAAGAAGATTATACAAGTTAGTAAACACTTTAGGGTTTACAAGAGAGAAGTCAGTACACATTTAAAATTTCCATGTATCAAGAACACAGACTGAGTCCAAAATGGCATTCGCTCGATGGTTAAGTCAAAGGAAAATAGTCACTGTCCATGAATCCAGTCAAGTCATTCCTACTTGGGAACCCAAGTACCACTCATAACTAACCATGACTTTAAAGATAACCAATCTTTGTAAGTGTAACTCCCATGGGGTTTATTTATCTAAATATAATTTATTTTAATTTAGCTTTGTGTATAACCAATTCTCTCTTATCACACCTTGGACGATGTCAAGATAGGGGAAAAGATCGCCTTTAAACATAGAATAAACTAATAGTATTTAAATAGTTTCAAAAAGGACCTGAGATACTCCCATTACAACAAAGATGAAGTGGTCGGTATGGTTTTGAACCAAATGTCTCCAACTATAAAAAGAAAAATACAATTGGACCACCTCAGGCTGACTCTTTTGAAGAAACTCGGATGCACCTATCGACATGTTGTTATAACTTGACCACAATGACCTTTCTAATGAGGCATCCCATGATTACACAAGCACAAACACCAGATTACATCCATGAACAACAGTGTTTTAAGGGTTGCGTACTCATCCAAACACATCATCTTCATGCTACCTTTCATGAACCGACACATTTCTAAACTTACCAGCTCCACAAAATTCAAAATCAAATCCAACCATTTCTAAATGGCTCACCTTGGTTGTGTTCCTTATACTTTGAAGGATACACATAATTTTTTATATGTGATGATCCCCACTTTAGGAGTGTTATCGTCATTGTATTTAATGAAAAGAGGAAACCCATCCTATGGAACATGCTTCATTAACCATTGAACATGTTTTTTGGATGTGGGAAACATACTTTTACCCAGTGCCAACTTGAAAAGAGAATAAAACTAGCCACCTAAAATTTTTCTAGATTAGATTTTCTCTAGATAAGCATGGTATTCTCTCCTAATCCATGTTCACACAAATCATTGGCATCAGGAATTAAAGCTAAAACAAACTAACCTATTTTTCAAAACACATGATCAACTTTGGAACATCATTCTGATCATTGGAACGAGTTTGGTTTCTCTTTAACGCCCAGTTCACTCTACCTATGATATAACCAGAAATTCAATCATAGTAGCTCAAGGCTTTAAAAATTCCCAAGTAATACATATGGTTCACTATACCATTTTAGAAGCTCAATGGGTATCATGTGTATCAATGCATACTACCATGATATTTGATCTGTACTATAACACATTCTTAATACTATCCATATGCTTAACACACTATGTATCCAAGTATATTATGGCCTATAAAAATAACTATCCTTGATTAATATTATCCCATGTGACTGTAAAACAATCTGAAAACCTCCCACATTGTCTAACATTGAAGAAGAGGAAGAGGGGTCACACAACCCACTAGTCAGATGACTATGCCCCAGGCTTGTCTAACCTGCTGAAACTGAGCATTTCTTGATACTCATTCCTGTAACAAGGGTAAAATTAATAAATTTCCACCCATAGAGACAAATGTTTCATTTTATAAACTAATATTCCTACATGAGACAGATATAACCCTAACAATACCTTTCATCTAAAACTACTCAAAAGAATTTAACAATGTTTTAAAATTTTGAGGGTGTTATCTACTTTGGGATAGATCCTTACAAAAGTATAATTGTTGTATCTATAGCCAAGACACACTAAAAAAGTCCCTAGTATCTACCACCTATCACTTAGTTTATAAGAATCCTATAGAAAATTTTTACATTACCATTCTAAGGCAACTTAGAGAAACATTTAAACTACCCTTGCATGAGTTTCGATTAAAAAAACATCACTTTAAGTTTTTATTTGATCTAAATCATTTATTTATGTTTGATATTTAAAATTTTTAAAGGATAAATTAAAACACCAAGTACTAGTTATAAGGCAAAGTGTACTTCGAAAATTTATTTATCCGGCATCACAAGGCACATAGGAAAGTTTTATCAAAATCCCTTTTAAACATTAATTATTTAGCTGTAATCCCATCACAATTAGGTAGTTTATCTTATAAAATTCATTTTAATCATCATTTATTTATTCATAAGACTTCATAATTAACTTAGTTAAAGAAAATTTCAATTACAATATATAGATGAAAACACCCTTTAGGTTATAATTATAATTTTAATTAATAGAGGCCTCATATAAGTATAGTTCAAAAGCAGATAAAATGTCTTTTATTAATTAAATAATGGAATGGTCAAGTAATATTCCACCATACGTTTATATGTAAATCCATATGATCAGATGCAGACACTTTAAATAACCATCCTTATATAATATATACATACCCCCATGAGGTGAAGCACTAAGGTATAAAAAAATAAGGGTGACCTATGAAGGTCCCATAAAATCATTCTGAGTTCATCTATATGTAACCCAAAAAATTTAAATTATTAAGATTAGAAGACCCTTAGTGGGTTCATATGATAATAATGTAGCATTATGACCAATATAATTAGGTCAAGTCAGGTTTATCCCATAGCTATAATAGGCCAAGACTAACCTAATTGGTTTTAATCATGTAAAAGGTCAACAAGAAACAAATTTATGTAATATTTAAGGCTTAGCATCTTTTACATTTATATAATAGTTTCTAGGTATATTAATATTATAATGATGGTTCTATTTTACAAGTTATAATTTCCCAATTTATAAATCACCCAAACACTTTCTAAATTCCAAATTGGTTCCCATTTAATCACAACTAGTATATTTCATCCCATTCATCCAATGGTCCATGGATCAAACATGTCATGATTGGGTAGTTATGGTTACACCATCAATCTATGTGTAAAAATACTATTTAGGTTTATAATGACACTTTAATAACTAATTTTATATTTAAATTATAACAATTTATGCTATGAAAAGTAGTAGATAAATGTAAACATGATAATAATCGTGAAAACATAGAAAAACATGGAAATCCACTACATAATCAAAGAAACACCCATACATGGTACACAGATAATCATGTTGATCATAACATTAATATTACAAAACCATGTTGTACAGAAAAACATACTAAATAAAACACCGAGGTACATTAAATAGATGATAATTCTAATAAATTACCAAAAAATGTGTACCACTAATCATGTTACTAAATAACCTAACATGGTATATAACAAGAATGTTAATAAACACACAAGGCACATTGAAAAATCTCAAATATCCTATAAATTCAATCAATATGCCATGATATATGCATGGAATGTGAATCTCTATATTCCTATAATGATGAATGTAATGATGCCAACTTGTCATACCAAGTCAAGGGTAAAATACTATAAATATCCTAAGTCAGTAATAGTGGAAACTGGACATTCACTTATGGTGAAATCATAATCAACTATAACAGAGAATAGCACAAACAACAAGACCATCCCTGGACACTTAGACATTTACATATGTGTGGGTTGATCACTCCTAGACACAACTATTTATCAAGTTACAAATCATTCCTAGTCTCTTTTATACCATCCCAAAACAATAATATAAAGGGAAAAAAATTGGCTCTGATACCACTGTGTAACGTCCCAACTCGAGATCCACTGAAACGGTGCCCCGAGCCGGTCGGTCACATGGACTCAAGTGTGCCTCCTTGTATACTAGAGGCCACTAACTAGTATTGAGGGTCTAATGATGCTATGGTGGGGAGACTATACCCTCATGATCAGAGTAGAACAATGGTATCATATGGATAAACCAATATAAAAAGTTGATAAATAAAATATCAATGGAAGATAATAGGAATAAACTGATAAATTAGTTAACACCAAATATACAATGACACATGCATGACCATAGGAAACTAAAATAACTGAATTAGTCAATATAAAGTAGGAAATAAAATATCGTATAAAAGAAATGAACAAAAACCCCAAGGTTGTCTCCATGAGAACCTAGAGCTCTGACTCAGACTTGTGCTCCTAACTCCCATGAATAAGAATAACAACACATAACAAAGTCCATGATCTTGAACCTACAAACACGAGGTCTTATTTGGGAACCCTAGTGTAATTGAATCCTGAACAGGGTGTGAGATATACTCAGTAGGACACTACCAATGATTTATAAATCTAACCAATATGTGAATATAAAATATAGCAGTGTTCAATTTTAACAGGTAAAGAAATAAATAAATAAAAGTAAATAAGTCAACTCAGGTTCCTAAGGGACACTTGGCCAACCATACCTACTTCAACCTAATCCATAATACCTTGAACCATTATCAACCTATACAAATATAATTTTTATATAAAATTACTAGGCATATCCACAAGGGAACATAGTTGGGCCTATCATAGGGCTCGAATAAAAATATGGACCAAACCCAATCATGTTCTTTGGCTTGGCGGATCCATACTTAAATATGATAAACTAACATATAATATATCTTTAAACAATAGGTATTAATGTTCTTAGTAAAAATTCATCCTAGTCCTATCCAAGTATATCCATGAAGAGGAATCCCATGTATCGCACCAAGAGCACCGTAATTACCAATCACCATAAGATTCTGTCCAAGGAAATTGATAAAGAGGAATCCCAAGTATCACTCTTGGTATGGTATAAAGGCATAAACCACTAATCATGTATCAAGTATCTTACAATAGGGGACCATGTATCTGTCGTAGCATGGTATAATCATATTACCTACTGATCCCATCCAAGGTAACTCCCAAATGGAACCATTATCACACATGGGTAAGTAATTAATCCACCCAATGAGCTTGTCCAAGATATTATTTAATGAATCCATGTATCATTCCCTGCCTATTCATAAAATGAGTAACCTATGAGCCCATCCTTGGTATTCTATAAAGAGTAAACCCAAGTATCACCCAAGGTACATAATTTATTTAATCATTTAGCTTACAAAAATAAGTAAGGACATGCTTATAAGAATTCCACATCACAAGTCATGTATACTTAAGAGGACCACACCCATGTACCATTTCAATTATAGAATAATAAGGTCCACACACTTAAGCATTTAATTTATCACCATTCGATTAATAATACTAGAAAATTCCATTGAAAGGTCCATACTAATATCATTCCACTTACCTATAGGTCCAAGTACAACTAAAAGTATTATAGGATAGGTGAACTATTCATAAATAGAAAACACCCTACATACAAAGGGTATAAGATAATCCATGATAACACGAATTCCACTATAGATCATTAGGTTCCTTAAATAAAAGGTAGGATACAACTACTTAGGTGATGGTTTGGTCACTAGGGAACAATATAGTGGATTATTACACCCCTCCACATTCCAATTGATTATACCATTTAAATTTTATAAAACAGTACACCTCAATAGGTTGTTTTATTAGAAAAAAAATTGATTAATTAAAGGAATTCATGGAATTCACCCTTAATGTGTAGTTAAAATTTGATTTATATAACCTTCGATGCTTCCAATTTAATATACAAAGGTTACTAGAGTTAGGGCGTTAGATTATACACATTAAATTTCATATTTAAGAGGTATCGCACTGAAATAACAGTGCACGACACAAAATAATACTTTATAAATCAACAAAAACTTTATTAAAAATCTATATACCATCTTCCTCATGCTTAGGATAGTCCACATATCTAATATCGAGCCTTGAATCGAGTCAGTTTGAGAGAAATTGAAGAAATGAAAAAACGCTCTAAAAATAGGGTGACTTAGATCACACTATGATAACATTTAAGATAGAGATGGAAACCAATAATATAGGGTATAGGAGTTATAGAATCACTAAAGGCTATTCAATTCACCTGACGATGCTCAAGATAGATCCCAGATTGAGGATATCCCTCCATGGAAGGAGGAGAGGAGGAAACCCACAAAGGGGTTATTGTGTGCAGAGGAGGATAAATGGGGGGAAGATACTTGAAATTAAATAGAAATAAACCATAAAATTAGGCTATTTAAATAGGTATATGGTTTGGCCACAACTTTGGACAAACCATGTGCCAAATGTGCATGGGCTACTACCTATACAGGGTGGCTCACATGGTTCATGTGCACAGTTCGAGAAATTGCGTGTAAAAAATTTCATCCTACTCTATCAAGGATCAACAAATAGATAAATGTTTGTATGGACCGGTGTTCATGGTTATAAAAAACCATAAGATACCCACAAACCCTCAAGACTATCCACACGGTTTCTTGTAGAGGTCTGCAAAGTTTCAGACAAACCATGTGCCCCTTCCAGTTCCCCCTGAACTTGACGTTTCGGAGCTCAGCACACCTAAAACTCAATGGAATTTATGTGAAACATCTTGGAATCTAACTAAGTCTAAAGAAACACATTTAAGTGTTCATACTATTGAAATTTCATTCCAAATATTGGTTTATAATTATATCTACCACCAAACTAAAAATTCAATTTCCTTTGGAAAATTTCATCAGGTCCAAAAACATAGGGTGCTACAATTGCTTCGAAGATTAATTTTCAATGTTTTTTTCAAAGAAAAATATTTTCAAAATTTTTTACATTTTAAAAAGTTTTTTTCAAAGTTTAAAGGATATTTTCATAAATAAATGTTTTAAATGATCGATCAAAATCATTTTTCATCTAATATTTAATCCATTAATGTTACATATGCCTTACTGGGGATGAGATACAGGGATACCATTATTATTATATATCTGAAAGGTTTTTATTTATGATGGAATCAGGTTTATGAAACTCGTTTCTCTTCCCTAGGTTATACCATGAGGAAATTATTATGAAATCTGCTTCTTTTCATAGGTTATGATATGATTAAATGATTATGAAACCAATCACTTTTCCATGGGTTGTGATATGATGAAATTTTTATGATACCCATTTAATTTCATGGGTTATTATGTGATGAATTTTTATGATCTTGTAGAACACATAAATATGTTTTTCATTATGTGATAGGTGGGACCTATATCCCCCTCTAATGCATTAGGTAAATATTTATATCTAATGAGATAGAAAGTACTGGAATGAGGAGTGAACTCAGTTTAGTAAGGGACTTTTTCCACTATTATGGTCTTGGGAGTTAACCTTGACTACTATGATGGTTTATGAAGTGAACCTATTCCAATATGATATCCTTGGTAGTGAGACTTGACTAATATGGAAATTATTTTCTATTCTTATGTGTATGCCACAAATCTATACCTCATGCCAATGTTATGCTTTAATAGATCATGTTATTTTATTATATTATGATTCATATCTTATAAATATTCAATCCTTATTCCATGATTAAAGGTTCTGATCTTTGATATGCAGTGTATGGTTTATAGATATTATGCTCATGTCATCACACCCTTATACTCATGTTATACTTACATATCTTCCTTTTTTACCTTTAATGAGAATCTAAGCTCACCCTTTATTATGTTTACTTTCCACGTGTTATGAAGAAATGTGTTATGTATGATATGTTTAATAATTTTTATAGTTAGGAAGAATGTAGTTGGGGATGATGTAGCTCACTTATAGAATAGTGTTTATGTTTCCATGTTTCCAAAGGAACTAAACTATTACATTCCTCAAGCATGTGTTTGTATAAGGTAATGAATATTCATCTAAAAAGATGTAATATACATGCATGAGAAGCCTAGGTCTCTATATTGCATGACCTCCATAATACACGCAGTCATGGAATATGACTCAATGAGTCATATGGTATAGATTATGCTATTAATTATGGGTGGTTGAACACTCTCCCATATAGGTTTTCATTAAAAGAGAACTTTATATGATAAAATATAAAAGGGGTAAAATATATATGATTCATGCATTGACCAAGGTATTAACCCATGCAATAAATCACATGAGTTGATACATGTAATGGCCAAGGAGTACCTTAAAGTTTTATATAAACTCTACTGCCATGAAATATCATTGTGTGGTATAGTGTGCATGGTCAATATTCTATGATCCCATAGATCTCATTGTCTTCCACATTTGAAAAAAGATATTATACCACATCATGGTGGAAGAAGTAATACAGTTTCAAGCATTTAAATGATTCAATTGGCCTATTTATACCTATGGAGGTGAAGTATTATGTCTTCCACTTGATTGATTATTATCAAATACTTTTGAAGGTATTAGAGAAATTGCTATGGAATAAGGTATGCTATAGTTTACAGTATTTCTTCATTTGTAGTTTTACATAATTTTCATATTTCTATGCATGGAGATCTTGGGAATTGGATTTTTATCTCTTCATTTTGATCTAATAAGAATTATTAGACAACTACGAATCCCTATAATAACATCCAAAAAACCAAACCAAACTGACCACTAACACCCACCTCCTCATGACCTATGGTCACACACCACATTATATACCATCCATTAGAAAACCAACAAAAAAAATAAACATATAATGATCATTACCTGGTAACTTGAAGGAAAACATGAGAACCACGTACACCCATTAGTGCAGGAAAGGTGTGAGAGAAAAAAAGATCTATAAGATTTTTGTTACAATCGACAGACTTTATATTTAATTTTTTAGAAATCAATTGATGGATATTGAAGGAAAATAAAAAAGGGATATTTATGGAACAATTGATAATCATTGAGGGTAAATATGGTGAATAATAAGATTTATATTTGATTATAATATTTTTAAGTGGAAATATTTGATGACATGGTGCAAGGATGTTTGATGAAGGATGTGTTCCTTTGAAAGGAAATATCGATTGGATTCATGAGATTACATTAATAAAATATTCATTTGGATTTATTAATAATATATATGGTATGATTTGAATTTATTTAAGATCAATATTAGATAAAAATAGATGATTTTTTTATGAATTTGTGGATGAATACATGAAAGATATATAGAAAAGGTGTAGTTGGCGATGCACTTAGAGTGAATATAAGTCATATAAATAGTGTTAAATGGTTTAAAGATAGTATTGTTCATAATAGATTTAAGTCTTAAAGGTTAGATAATCTTATTAGTGCTTGAAGTTCAATATTAGAGTTAGATATGTCATTCATTCCATGACAGATAGTTCATTCCATGAACAATGTTGTGTGTTGGTAAGTTGAAAATTGTGTAAAGGTCATTCAAATCATGATAGATAGGTCACACCATGAACTAAGTTGTGTATGGGTGACTTTAATATTGTGTAAAGGTAATTCATATTTTGGAAGGTTTCATCACATCATGAAGGATAGTTGGATAGAATTAGATGTTTCTAGATAATGGATGCTTCTGTCATTAAGGATTGATTCTTGTCATAAATATGTGCAGATAATTTTCAATTCCTTTAGAATGAATATGTTCACCCCATCAATTAACAGGTCACACTGTGAAGAAAATTTAAATATATGTCAAGTGTTATAGAATTATCTACTTATGTCATGAAATAGTTGTTCATGTTGTGAAGGTAATTTGGGTGGATTTTAGGGATTTTGTCTAGGTTAATTATATACTATGATTGGAGGTTCATAGTGTGAATACTTTAGGTGGTTGGAGATTAACTGGTCAAAACTGACTATTCAAATTTTGATTCACATCATCACACTATGAAGGATGTAAATAGGGTAGTTTGAATAGCTATATTGAATTAAATTTCATAACTAAGTTTGGTAGTTATATATACATTTGAAAACTACCATTTAAAACTTAAATGACTGGGGTTTTCAAGAAATAAATCCAAAATATTTATTTAAATTTGGAATTTTAAATTTAAAAAATTCTGAGGTTATATTACTACAGAACTAGAAAGTAATAAAATATACACTATAGAGTAAAAATAGAGAGAAAATTATAGAGGAAAAGGAATGGTTTTTTCTTAAGAAGAAGGTGATAGTAACATGTAGTTAAATATAATATCATATTTATATAAATAGAGTTTTCAGTGAACAAAAACATCATTGAAGATCATATTCAATGATATATAGTTGTTGAGATATATTTGAAGAATAGTGAAGTGGAATATGTTGAGTAAAACATCTAGTGTTGGTCCTAGTGGACAACTCAAGTGGGAGTGAATTGAGTTTCCAATAAAATTTATGTTCAGAAATAATTTTAAAAACTTAAATCCACAATTTGATAAAATTTCCTAGTTAACAAAAATAGTATAAATATATAATTTGATCTTTTCACAAGCTTCTCAATAGCTCAGTCACAACTTAGTTAAAATTATTTTGAAAATAATTAAACTTGAAATTAATCTATTCATGTTAAACACATTATATAAAACAATAATTTGAGTTAACAATCAGAGTATGGTTTTTTTAGAAGTTTAGAAAACTAAAATTGGTTTAATTTTTAAAAAATAAAAACAAAATAGATAAAGAACATAAGAATTTTAAATAATGGGTTCGATCTCAAGCTAATAATTAATCCCCTCCACTTGGTAATCACTTACTACCAAGTAATTTATTATAAAAATAAATTGATTCACAGCCTGGATTAGGTTTTACAAAAAACATATCAAAAGGCTATCCAAGAAAAAAGCCTCTTCCACTATTATGTGTGTAAGAACCCAGTTCTTATTCTTGAGGTACGAGTTTCTTCATTTCCTCTTTCCTTAAGTGTTTTGGAGAAAATAAGGAAAATGGGGGAAAATCCCAAATTTTGTGGGTACACACCATTTCCTTTTCCACACGTCATATACTTTGGACGTGTGGGATGAGTACACAGGGCATGTAGGCTTGTCGGCGATGAAGGGTGTAAAAACTAACTATATGTCGTGTACTTAATATTTACACACCGTGTAATCAGTCGGTAGGTGAATAGTAAGGCGGTGATAAGTAGACTCCAGCAGGGCAACAATACATGTCGTGCATTCATAAATACACGTTGTGTACTCATGTCGACAGATGAACAGTTCCGCGGTGGAAAGAAGTCATCAGAGGAACAGTTAAAAAATGAAAAGTACACGTCGTGTACTTGAGATTGCATGTTGTGTAGTTTGTTTTTTTTCTTAAAATGGTCAGTAGCCTCCTCTTATGACATAAGAACCTTAGGACATCAGAAGAACATGAGGGAGACTGTCGGATCTTATAGGAGCTCCCGACCGTCGACCGGAACTCGTTTTCCTTTGCAGACGGTCTCGATTGAACCGCGCGGGTGAGTTCTTCGCTCTTTCTTAACCTTTCCTTCTAATTATTTCTAGAGGGAAAGTTATTGATGTTTGAATGGGGAATTTTCTATCCCAGATCTATGTCGTTCTCTGTTGTTTCGGGAGGCGTCGTTCACGTATATTGATCAGTGGAGATCAAGGTAGGTGGTATGATGTTTAATTCCAACTGTCATGATGTTTTTGTGTACCTTTGTGATATGCGCCCATGTTTGGGTTATCATACAGCTGAGGCCATGACTAATTAAATACCTAGAATTTCATAGGTAATTTAATTAATATGTAAAACTTCTGTTTGGGATCATTTCTTGGATCCAGGGCCACCCCATGGGTGTGTTCCCATGATTAACTGTTTATCCAGGTATGCCTGTGGGCAATATTCGTTATGCCTGTGGGCAGTCACCTGTGGGTTTTGATTCTATTTACCTGAGGGTAAGGTTGAGCATGTCTGAGGACACTGTGTATTTCGTATATTCACTGTGGTGATTTTACATGTTATACCTGCCAAGCTAAAGCACAAGTTTGGTATTGTTTTACCTTGTACTTTTTATATAGATTGTTGTAGTTTTGTTGCGACACTGTTTAGGAGATTTTCGGCTGAGGCTGAGTCTCGAGAACTTATAATTCAATTATCTTGAATTTTTAATTAATAATTAAATGGAAATGGAATTGTTAGGAGTAGATTCTTTTGAGTACTTCCTAGTTTACTGTTTTCCATTACTGCACACTACTGTTGTACAAATTCACTGACAGTTGGGCACGAACCTTTGGTGGTTGCCTACTGGGATTTGTTTCTCACACCCTGTTCGGGTCATGTATTGGGCCCAAACAGATTATATTATTGGAGGTGTAGATAAGGGAAAGTCTCCCTATACAGGTACTTGATTGTTGCAGATGAGTATGAGGGCATGGGACCAATCTTAGTCTTGCGATGCTGCTGAGTTCCTGCTACGCTGTTTTGTTTTACTTAGTGTATCCTATTTTGGATGCTTTCTTAGAAATAGGGACATATTGCATCATTATATATGTATGTTGCTTATCATTTTCTTTAGTATCGTTGTCCTTTCAACTTAGTATTGTTTGCTGATTCCGCACTTTTATATGGTTATATTTTATCCGTTGTGCTACACTTTGAAAAATGAGGGCATAGTTTCCCCACTATCAGACTTGGTTCATCGCTGCTAGTCAGAATCCTCTGGAATTTGGGAAAATGCGCTTGAGGTCATGTGACCAATTGGGTTCGGGGCACCCGTTGAGTGACACCCTGGTCCGGGACATTACAAAGTGGTATCAAAGGGGTTCTTTTCTTCTTGACTTCCTGTTTGGAGCCTATATTCAGGGATAGGATGGAATAGGTACTTTGTAATAAGCTGTGCCCAGGAGTAGCTAACCCGTGTACAGGGAAAATCCAATTTACCTCATGTTGCAATTTTTATGATTTTCAATTTTACAGTTGATTTGATTTTCAACATTGGGTGACGCACTTGTTGTGAGTTGTTTATATTTTGGTACTTGGGTTCTATTTAGTTGCACCTCGATTAGATGAGGGTATTCCATCTCATGCATCATTTAGGAACATTTTATAAATCACATGTCATTCATTCTTTCCATGCCATGTAGGTGCATTAGATATTTCATGTTGTTTTGATAGTTGTTGTGCTATAAAAGCATGATGTTGTGATAGCTGCTTGGATAAATACCTGCTATTTGATAGGGTATGGTTATGTGAGGTATTGTAGAATGAACACCAAACTTTGTTTCTTGAGGAGTATGGGCCCTCATTGTCTGGAATTTGGTGGATCATTGACCTATTTATTTTCTTTAACATGTATAAGATGCCAAGATTTGATTCACGGGGAGTATGAGCCCTCACGGATTGGAATTTGGAACTTAGGTGTTTATTTCAGTGTTTTTCTGGGCTCCGGAGTAGTTTCTGAGGCTTAATATCTGGAAAAACCCAGAATACATGCTGTGTAATTAGGATTAAACACCGTTTACTCTTCTGTTCGGGAAGAAAAGAAAAATTTTAAGTACACTCCATGTACCTTATGTACACGCCATGTAGTTTCTACCTGTGTCATTGGTCGTGTAGGAAGAAACATGGGATAGTGAAACTTTGAAGGTACACGCCGTGTAGTTATTATACATGTCGTGTTGTGTTGAACCTATGTCCTCCGTGCAACTAACAACATGGACAGAGAAATCTGACCATATACACGTTGTGTCAATGAAGAACACACTGTGTAGTTTGACCTGGGGATCCGGCCATGTAACTAACAAACACGAGTCAGTGTCACCTCTTCTTGGACACGTTGTGTACCTGTAGGACACACCGTGTAGTCTTGATCAGTGATATGCCATGTGGACTTGGTCGTGTGGCTGGGGAAACGGGGTGATGTACATACTATGTGCAGGTGTAAAATGTTGTGTAGTGTCAGCCGAGTAGCTGACCGTGTCACTAACAACACGGGAATTTGGAAATTAAGTCGTACATGTTGTGTCTATCTGGAACACGCCGTGTGGTCTGAGATGTGTACCCGACCGTGTAACGGAGAACACAGGTCGGTGAAGCTCATCTAGTACACGCTGTGTAGAATTTGTACATGTCGTGTCATCTCGTTCAAAAGAGAGTCGTGTGGCTAAGTTGTGTAGAAGAACTCATAAAGGGGAAGAAAATTCAAGTACAAGTCGTGTGTGTGGACAACACGTCGTGTGTTTGGGGTGTTACACGGCCAGTTCTGGAAGAGGTACAGACCCATGTGAAAGACTTGAAGGAACACATTATGTAGTTATTATACATGCTGTGTAGTCTTGTTTTGTAAAACTTGAATGTTTTCTTTCCCTTTTTCACTTCATACACTCCTTGTTTTCAGTCCTTGATAATCTTAAATCTAAGGTGTGTATTTGACATTGTAGAGTCATGTCGCCAAGACAACCACGCATTGTTTTCTAGGAGAGCGGCAATGAGTATACTCTAGAGATGGTAGGCCATGGGATACCGATGGATCCTCTAGCAGATCTAGATGCGGTTCCAGCCGTTCTATTGGGCATAGGCACTGATGTGCAGTTCCGTGAAGGATTCATGTGGTTTATGAAGACCTTCCAGGGAGCACCATCGACTTCCACATCTATGGCAGAGTTGACGGGTATATTCCAGCAGCAGCATCCGCCTACGTTTTCAGGGGATAGCGGACCACAGGCTGCAGAGTCATGGTTGGATTCATTGTAGACTATTTTCGAGCATCTCAAGATGCCTCCTGGGTGGAGGGTCAATCTCTCTACTTACATACTGCATGATTCCTCCAAGAGATGGTGGGATGTTACCAATCAGAAAGAGTATCATAGGTACATGGTGTGGGAAGATTTTCCGGTAGTCTTATATGACTTTTTCTTTCCAGAGATGCTGAGGGTGGATAGAGATTTAGAGTTCCTGAATCTGCAGTAGGGCGCTATGTCAGTGATGGATTATTCTGCCCACTTCACCAAGTTACAACATTTTCACCTATTCTGGTGGGAGATGAGATGTTGAGGGCTTGATGTTTTGAGTATGGTCTTCGATATGACATTCGAACGCTGGTGAATGTTTTTAGGTTGCCTACAGTGCATGAAATTGTGAACCAGGCACTGATTACTGAGTAGAACATGCGGGAATCTAGTGGTGCAATCCAGGGTGGTTCGGCACCAGTTTCTAGTACTATTTCTACCAGTAATAGGAAGAGACATATGAATTTCTCTCACAGTGGCAGTAATTGCCAGAAGAACTCTTCAGGTGGCCAGGTCATGTGCTACCAGTGCGGTAGAGAGGGTCACAAGAGACCTTAGTGTCCATGTGACCCAGTGGAGTGTCGAGCTTGTGGCAGGATGGGTCATCTACAAAAAAAATTTGCAAGGTTTTTCCACTAATGGATAGTGAGAGGGGTTCTGTTCAGACTCTGCATGCGGGAGCATGGGCAACATCTTCTTACCAGTCAGAAAATTGGGATACGTTGGGACGTACAGGCAGAGGTGGTGGTCATGGTCATGGTAGCCAGACACCAGGATCTCAGAGACAGCAGGGTAGGTTAGCTCAGGGTAGCTAGGCTGTGTCTTAGGGTCGCGGCACTGGGCAGGCATATGCAGTGAAATAGACCCAACAGGAGCAGGATCCTGGACCTTCCACTGTCAGAGTTACTATTCTAGTAGCTTCTATTTTATCTTCTATACTTTTCGATATGGGTGCTACACATAGCTTTATATCTGAGCTCGTTGTGAAGAGACTTGGGCTTTCTGTTTCTTCTTCTTCTGATGTTATGATACTAGATACCCCATTGGGAACTAGAATGGCCGGTATGCATCAATGTAGGGAGTTCCCCCTAGAGGTTGGTGGGTGTCACTTTCCATGGGACCTCTATGTATTAGAGATGATGAGTTATGATGTCATCCTCAGGATGGACTAGTTGGTACCCTTTCGAGCCTTTTTCAATTTCTATCATCACAGGGTGAGTTTCATATCACCAGAGGGCAGAGAGTTTTTAAAAAAGGGTGAATGGGATGTCCAGGAAAGCTGAGCTGGACCTGATCATCATGGGTGAGGTGGTGTGATATCCCAGATTGTGATTTTATATCTGGATGACCAGGGAATGTGTCAGAAGGATTTCCCTCCAGTAGATAATCATTTCAGGGATGTCTTCCCAGACAACTTTTCAGGTCTTCCTCCAGAGCGAGAGGTGTATTTCTCTATTGAGCTAGTGCAAGGAGCAGCTCCGATGTCCATTCCTTCTTACAGGATGGCTACACCAGAGTTGCAGGAGCTCAAGAGGCAGTTGGAGGAGTTGCAGGCAAAGGGATTGGTTAACTAGTTTCCTTAGTCCAGCTAGAAGTTAAGTATAGTAGACTTTAAATCAGGGCATCATAAGTGGATTGGTTAACTGGTTTCCTTATCACATCAAGATCCAATGTATAACTAGTAGTCTAGGGAATATCACTACCTTTAGTACTCTCCGGTCTAAAAATGTTTTAAAATATATTTATTGTATTTTCTTTGATTTAAAATAATTCCATATTTATTTTTAAAAATTATAAAACCAATAAATAATTTAATTTCACTCATTGAACTCATTTAAAATTCAATTTTCATAATTTATTAAAATTATGTACATAAATAATTTCTTAAATATCCAAAAATAATATTATCAATATAAATATGAACAGCTAAAACATCTTTTGAAATTATTTTAATAAATAAATTAGGGTCATCTATTCCTTTAGTAAAACCTTTAGAAATCAAAAATGATATGATCTTATAATTCCAAGTTTTGGGGGATTTTTTAAAACCATATAAATATTTTTTTAATTTAAAAAGATTACTTGGAAAGTAAGAATTTTAAAATTATAGGGTTTGTTCAACAAAAACGCCCTCAAATATATAACCATTCAATAATTTACTCTTGAAACCCATTTGATATAGTTTTTATAGAAACCCAATCTTTCCATACATGAATATTATGTATTTTTAGATGAATATTCATTAAATTACACAAACACATTCCTGAGGATTATAATAGTTTAGTGCCTTTGGAAACTTGGAACACAATCTTCTTAATTCATGAAATATCTTCAATGTATCTCATAAAGATATTACACTTTAGTAATAATACTTAAAACATTTCTTCATGACCTGGGGAAAGGAAATATAATAATGGATGAGCTTAGATTCTCAGTAAGGGTAAACAACGAAGATATGTAAGAATAATATGAGAATAGGGGTATGAGAACATGAGAATAAAATTTAAAAACCATACCCTACAAATCAAATATCATAATCTTAATTCATGGATTAAATATTGGCATTTCATAAGACATGAATCATAAGGAAATCAAAGAACATAGCCCTCGATATAATAACATTGGAATAGGACATATATTTCCAGTAGACACATAAGCATAGAAAATATTATGTCAAGGATATCTACCAAGACATTCATAACATGTTAGGTTTGTCCTAATCACCCTACCTACTTAAGGATTAGTATGACCTCTTATATACCCTCTTGTTTCAGGCTTGGGATAACCTCCTGTGTACCCTCTTGTTTCGGTCTTGTGATAACCTCCCATATACCCACTTATTTTAGTCGTGGGATAATCTCTTGTGTACCCTCTTATTCTGGGCTTGGGATAACCTCCCATTTACCCTCTTATTTCAATATTTGGAAAACCACTTGTGTACCCTCTGGTTTCAGGCTTGAGATAAACTTCTGTGTACCCTCTTGTTTTGGTCTTGGTATAACCTCTAAACCCTCTTGTTTTGGGCTTGGGATAACCTCCCATGTACCCTTTGAGCTCATATAACATTAATAATTACCCAATTCATTGGAGGGAGATATAGGTCCCAACCATCACATAATTAAAATCAGAGTTATGTGTGCCATAATGTCAAAAAACATTCATCATATCATAACCCATGAAATGAAATGTGTTTCATGAAATTTTTTCTCAAATCATAAATAGTGGAAAATATATAGGATTCATAATCATTTCATCATTCTATAATAGCATAACCCATGAAAATAAGTGGGTTTTATAATATTTTTATCATTTTATAGCATGTGGAAGAAAAACAGGTTTTATAAACATCACGTCATCATAAATAAAAATCATTAAAATAAATAATAAGAATGGTTTCCTTGGATCACATCCTCAGTAAAGCATAAGTAACCTCAAATTAAATCATATTTGATAAATAATGATTTTTAAATAAAAATAACTAGTAATGATTATTGGAAAAAATAATCTTTATTTGAAAATCATTTTTTAAAACTAAAATTGATAAAATATTTTGTAAATACATTTTTTAAGTAAACTTGAAAACTTATAATGGAAGATTTAAAATAATTTAAAACATTTCTTAATTAAAATATCATTCCCACGTTGAAAAAACTTTTTAAAACATAAACCATTTTTAAAATCATTTTATTTGAAAATAGTCTTGAAAATTTATAAAGGAAGCTTTTAAAAATAATTTTAAACATTTATTGAGAAAAATATCCTTTCTATTTTGAAAAACAATTTTTAAAACATAAAACATTTTGAAAATATTTTTCTTTCAATACAGTCTTGAAAACTTATAAAGTAAGATTTTAAAATTCATTTAAAACATTTCTTGAGGAAAATATTATTTTCTCTTTGAAGAATAATTTTTAAAACATAAAAAAATTTAGAAAATATTTTCTTTGAAAACAAACTTGAAAACCTATAAAGGAATAATAAAATAAAATAATGGTCTTGATGGTGGAAAATTAAATTAATATCATACACATTAAAATAAATATTCCTTTCACATTGTCAGTAAAATCCAAATGGGCATTGTTTGGAAAATGACATGAAGATTCATTTCACAATATTTTGTAAAAATTAAAACATGGGTAAAAAATTATTTAATAAATAATTTGTATAATGTTAAAAATATTTTTGAAAACATTTTTAGAAACATGGTTTTATAAGAAAATGGGTTTTTTATTGAAAAGATTCTTTTTCTTAAAAACATTCTTTTTGAACTCTTGAGTACATAAAGAGAGAAAAATGGAGGGAAAACATGTATGCTCATGAAATAACCATAGGATAAGAAAATTTGTGAGTTTATTGAGATATAGATCATAATATTATATCATTGGAAACATAATAATAAAAAATCATTATAATCAATGAGATTTTAACATAAAATCTTTACTACTTTGGTAACTTTGAAATGTAATCCCTGTGAAGGAATATCATTAAATGAAACCTAAAATAACATGAGGATAAATAAATTCAATATATTAAATGTAAAAAGTTATTTATATACACCTTTTACAATAATATTGTTTCATAACATAACCATATGTCTCAAAGAAGGTAAATTGAGATAAAATTCTCTTACCTATTTGGTAACTTTTTAACCATAAACCCCATAAAAGAGAGATCCTAAAATGGATATGTAAATACCAATAATTTTAAGTAGAAGAATCATAAAATACATTAAATAGTATTATATAAACCACATAAAAGAAACAAGTGGTGAATTTTTATATATATCCTAGAAATAAAAGAGAGACTAGAAATCTCTTACTCTAAGTCTCGACTTCCCTAGTACTTGTTTCAACCTCCTCTTCTTCGGATAACCTCCTTAGGTTTGCACAAAAATACTTAATAGGTTATATTTATTCCCAAACTAAGGCTTATAGGATATGATTATGGAATTTGGGAAGTTTTTTGGGTAGGGATTGTCCAAACCAAAAGGGTTTTAAGGTGTGAAGAAGAGAAGAGAGGGGCGACCTTCTATAAGTGAGGTGAGTGCCACACTTTTCATTTTTGAAAATAAAAAGGTTTACACATGTTTTTCACATGCCAAAAGGCTCCAAAAAAGGATTATTATCTATAATTATACATTATAGGGTCAATATATGTCCATAAAATATATTTTATAAAAAAAATTAAGTCATTTTAACCATTATCTTCTAGTTTAACCCCTCGATAAACTCATTTTTACCTTAGTCGTGGTAATTAATTTTTACGGTTTTCATTATTAATTTTGGTCAAAAATTAACTTTATCATAAATTATTATGATTATAAATATGTAATTAATTATTTCAAATTCAATTCACATGAATAGAAATATTAAATTTAAAATTAATCCCCTATATGTGATGAGAAAATGGGTTTTTAAAGAGAAAATGATCAAAAGTTTACAAAGTTTTTTATATCCAATTTCAATATGAAATTTATTAAAATTACCTAAATTAGATTAATATATATATATAATTTAATAAATTTTAATTTAAACACAATTTAAAATATAATTTAACTTGATAAATAATTCTAACAAAAAAGGAAGTTTTTAATTAAAATACAGTATTTTTCATTATTCATCAAAAAATTAACCTTTTTAGAAAATTATCAAAAATTCATCCTAAAATAATTTTTATATGATGATTTCAAAAATTAGGGTTATTTTTTAAAAAAATTATTAAAGTTTCAAAAATTAATTTTAAAAATTAGTGCGCAAAAAAGGCGACAAATTTGTTTTTTTAGAAAAATGTGTTTTTTATGAATAAAATTAGATTTAATCTTATCTCTTTCCTATAAAATGTATAAGATGAATTTTAATCAGTTTATTGAATATATAATATATACATTTCATTAAAATAATTGAAAAAAATTGTTTCGTTTAATTTATTGAGGTAAAATGTGTTTGTTTTCATAAAAATATTTCCTTTATTTTCAAATAGTTTTGATTTTAAATTTTAATTAATTAGTCACCAAATAATTAATTATATATACATGTGTAAACAATGTATTTTTTTAATTTAATTAATCTTATTCATACCCATCATTCCAGTAGTTAGGTGATAACTGTAATATAATAATATTTTAATAATATGATATGTTTCGCTTAAACTCAGTGTTGCGTGTAACACAAGATAAAATTAGTGTTACATGTAATGAAATCAAAAATCATCATTTCATGTAACATAATATAAAATCAATGTTTTGTGTGATTAAAAATATATAAAATATTAAATTTAATTGAATAAAATATTTCATAAAATCTCAAGGTGCTACATTCTACCCCCCTTAAAATGAATTTATCCCTCGAAATTCATCACATAGGTACCAAAAATTAAGGATAATTATGCATCATTGTATCCTCAATTTCCCAAGTAGATTCTTTAATCTAGTGGTTTCTCCACAAAACATTAACAAGGTAAGTGTTATTTTTTTCATATAACTTTCTATATTCAATTTACAAAATCTACCGGTTGTTTCTCATAAGAAATATCATACTCTAGAGATACAACCTCTGAGTTTGGTACATGTGATGGATCAGGTATGTACTTCCTCAATAGAGATACATGGACCACATCATGAACCTGAAATAGGTTTGGTGGAAGAACCATTTTATAGGACACCATCCTGATATGATCAAGAATCTTAAAAGGATCTATATACCTATTACTTGTCTTTCCATTCTATCATAAGCATAATCTCATCCTTCGGTTGTGCTTCAATCAATTTCCAATTTATATCTTACTCGAAGAAATGATGATGAATTTTTTTATTCCTAAATCACTAATAGGTCTTAATATCCATAATATAATGATAATTCATTCCTTCTATATCTAGCAAAAAAAATGTTAGCACTAGTTATCCAATATGGATAAATCTTCATACAGCGAGGTAATATTTTGATCCCTAAAACCTCATCCAAAGTTAAACTTAAACCATTCCATAAATGTTTAGCCTTATAACCCTTCCAAAATTAAAAAATTATAAATAATTATACTAAATTTCCCAAAATAAAATTAACATTAATCCCCTATATATCATAAAGTTGATCTTGACTATCACATACCAAACATGTGAATACCTTCATCATGTATTCTCTTGAAACATGTTAATAACCTAAATTTCTATAAAACCTTATTGAAAACATACATGCTTCCTCATTCCTTGAAAAAAACATAGATTTTTGAAATTATTCTATAGATAAAATAATGTTACAAAATCCATCAATGATAGAATAAGACACTTTTAAAACAAATAATTTATCACTTTTGAGGTCATCAATAATATCCATTTTACGTTATCCATATCAATCATCTCTTTATCCAAGATAAACTCAATTTTATCAAAATTGTGAACATATTAAGGGTTACCTTCCCATAATCATGTATTTTCCATAAAATATAACATTTCCATTAAATCATGTTTCTAGGTCATCAGTATCATTCAATATATTCTTGAAAATCATTAACAAAAAACTAATATTGAGAAATCCTTATATATTTTATAATTTTTTAGTTCTCATACATAAACACTTCAATTATTCCACCTCATAATAAATCCACTAACTATGCTTCA
Organism: Viscum album; assembly: GCA_963277665.1. Taxonomy (NCBI): domain Eukaryota; kingdom Viridiplantae; phylum Streptophyta; class Magnoliopsida; order Santalales; family Viscaceae; genus Viscum; species Viscum album. Next base: position 2,078,049,037 of record OY728146.1, read on the forward strand.
TCGTCTTATTCCTTAATACCTATTTCATTTCATATGTCATTCATAGTCTCTTTATTTTCAATAGAAAACCATTACTCGTACAACATTTCTGATTCTCTTCATGAGATTTCCCCTTAGGACATCAATTTCCATAATTTCCATAATTTAAACATTTAAAACATTCAAAGGTTAATGATAACTTAGGGAGAATATTATTCTTATCCATTATGTTGACCAAAATTTTTATTTTTCCTTTATAGTTACTTGACTTGTGTTCTTTTACACACCCAAAAAATCTTATCGTCCCTTTAAGACATTCCCTTGAGTGATTCTTCCCACATTCTTAGCCTATAGAAAATTTAATCTTATTTTCTCTATGGTTTCCACCACCCTAACTCTTAATGAACTCTATCCTTATCTTATTTAGTGAGTCCAAGAGTTCGTTAAGGTGTGCATTATTAATCATGTTATGTGATAACTGGTTAGGTATAATCGCAATATTCTTTTCTCCATTCATCATACCATTCAACATCTCAATATAAAATGGTCCATCACATTCAATGTTAACCCAATTACTTCTAGTCCCACCATTGACTAAAACCTAAAATCATAGTGTGAGAAACACTAATCATAGTGTAAAATCACATAATCATGAAAAATGACTTATAGGATGTCTAAATTAAGACACACTTTTTTTAATCTATGACATCATAGGTTTATCCTATGTCATTAATATTCATCATCTATTTAAATCCTTTATGATGGTTTATAAAGAGTTTGTAAATTTCCAAAGAATATCCCCCTAGATTTTCAAACCAAGTGTGTATCAAGGATCATTTTTAGGCACTAGGTGATGATCAAGTCTATATAAATGCACCCTTTTCAGAGTTATTACCCCAAGGTACCTATGTGTCAGAGCCACATACCCTTGTAATATCAAGATATGGATGTAATTTCTTGGAAACCACTTGATCTATCTTTTACCAAAATTACAAGAAATTTTCCTATAATTTAAATCATCCTTAGAATTTTCCTTAAATGTATCCCTAGGAATATTCATATAAATATCCCTAGGGATCTCACTAAATTTTTTTCATCCTAGTTTCAAAAGGTTAACTAAAACTTTCATCTGATACCAACTATAAAAATCTAGGATTTTTATATATAGATATTAAATATTTTTATAAAACTATTCATTACATTACACCAACACACGCCTGAGGGTCATGATATTTTAGTGCCTTAGGGAACTTAGGACACAATCATATTAATTCATGAAATATATTTAATGTCTCCCATAAAGATTTTCCTCTTTAGTACTCCTACTTAAAACCTTTATTTGTAACCTAGGGAAAGGAAACAAAATAATGGGTGAGATCAAATGATCAATAAGGGTAAAAAAGGGATATACATAAGAATAACATGAGAATAAGGGTATTATAACATGATCATAACATTTGAAAACCATACCATACAAATCAAAGATCATAATCTTGAGTCATGATATACACTACTACAAATACGGGCAACGGAAGTGTCCCCTTATATCAGCGCTAAGCAAAACCGCTGATAAAGGAGTTCCTTATCAGCGCTTTTCTAGCACCTATATAGGGCCTCTTTATCAGTGCTAGAAAAGTGCTGATAAAGAAACCCGATATCAGTACTAAAATTTTAGCACTGATACAGGGATTCTTTATCAGCACTTTTCTAGCGCTGATAAAGAGGCCCTCTATCAGTGCTAGAAAAGCGCTGGTAAAGAAATATTTTATCAGCGCTAAAATTTTAGCGCTGATATAGTAAGGATTTAACAGCGCTTTTCTAGAATTGATAAAGGGTACTATTATCAGCGCTAAAAAATCGCTAATAAAGGACACATTTATCAGTGCTAAAATGTTAGCGCTGATAAAGGTAGTCTTTATCAGTGATTTTTTAGCGCTAATAAAACCTTAGTGCATTTTTTTATAAATTCAGTCGCACAGTGCCCTCGTTTTATCGCGACCTAAATCTCTCATGGTACTGGAACCCTACGACTCCCCTCTGTCGCCTGCTGAGATAATGTTTTCGGACCTCCACCACCCTCGCTTCTCGTTGTCGGACCTCCTCCACCCATTGAGTTCGCGTTGTCGGACCTCCGCCGCCCTCGAGCTTCAGTTTGCCGGACCTCCGCCGCCCGCAACACTTTCAAGCTTCGGTTTTCCGGACCTACTTTAAGGCATGTTTTCCAAATATTTTTTCAATATTTTTCTCCTCTCCCATTTGTATATCATTTTTTTAACATGCTTTTTTATTCTATGGGTGAGTATTATGGATTGACCGATTGAAGAAAATGAACCATACTTGATGGAAAATGACATAAAGGGGATGATTCACATGTGTTTACTAATTTTCATTATATTTCTCAAGAACATGGTGCTTGTTTACTTTTATTGTTGAAAATCATCATTTTTTTTGGTGGGGTTGTTTGAGAAGTTTTTTTTAGTGTGGTTGTGATAGATTCCATTGGGGGAAAATGTGATATGGTTGAGGTGGTAAATCGTGCAGTGGGGAAGCATCAACCTTTCCATTGTTAAAAATATGTAATGAGTGGGTTATTGTGGGAGATGACATCGTTAGTTGATATGGGTTTTCCTTTTAGTTTCCCAGTGACATAGAATGTAGTTGTTAATAATGAAATTGAAAAGGGTTTAGTGGGAATTGAATAACTTCATGGATAAAAATGAAATGGTGGCTATAAAACAATGCTCACCCCCTACGCGATGAGTGTATCGGGTGGTTCCCTCTTCTAAAATTCAAATATGTGAGTTCCTTTACTGAGATATAAACCTATGACCACTCTTAATTCAGGAAACATCCAAATCTAGGTGATAATCCTAGGTTTCCTTAGGTGACGAGAATATGAAGTCCCTATGTTATGGGAATATGAGATCTTCTTTATCTCCCAAATAATGTTCCCTTGATTATACCTCATGAGATTATAAATAGATTCATTAGGGGATATGCCTAAGAATCCCCTAAGTGATGATCATAAGATCTCTTATTCATCTCCTAGGTAATGATCCTAGGATTATACCTCACATGAGGAGCATGAGATTCCTTAGGCGATGTGCCAAAGAATCCCCTATGTGATGAGCATATGATCTCTAAACACTTCCCTTAGTAGATGATCTTATGTTCTTACCTGGTGTGATAAGAACACGATTCATTAGTTAATGAATATAGAAATCCTTATGTGCTATGAATATATTTTATGAACCAAATTGGTGTAGATTCCTCACATGAAAAATGTGATCCACCTTGTGTAATGAGCATAATATTATAGTGGTTATAAGACTTGAATTCCTTCGGCAATAATAATAAGTTACCAATTATCAATCATGGTATGACTCATGTATTACATATAATACACCTCATGTCATGAGCTAATGAAAAATTAATAACCTCAATTTTAGATGAATTTTATAGTTTATCAATACACTCATCACCATTATTATATTCAATTAAAAGTATATTCCCTGTAACTAGAATAATAATTGTAATTAACTTATGTCCACTAGAGAGTAGAACCAAAAACTAGATTCAGAAACATGTCTTATATCTGGAACAGAGACCCAGAATAGGAATCATACTCCAAGAAGGAAACTATAGAAGGAATTTCTAATATCCCATATTCCTATTCCAATCAAGGGGACAATATTATCAACCATGGAGGTGGACTCTTTCCACCTTTGGAAATAGGTAAGGTAGGTTATGAGGATTGTGGCTAGCCCAAGGAAACAGATTCAAGCCTGAGTGATTTCCCCAGTAGAGGCATCAAAAAATTACCCATGAGCCCAAATATCCAATTCAAATGGACATTATTCTATGGGAACCATACATATTAGGCCATACTCTAAATGAAAACATTCCCACACATAGAGGACCATATTCACTAAGTGGTCCATACTCCTACAAGTTGAAAAAACCCTATACCACATAGTCATATTTTTTATGAATCCAAAATACACTCATTAGGCTATATCCCCTTTTAGTTAGACCAAAAATGTCTTATCACACATATTTACCATACTAAATTTCACTTGGTATCATTAGAAAAATCATCTATACAACTTGATGTTAAACTATATCAATTATTTATTATTAGAAGTATATTGCACATGGTTGTGATAAATACCCTCAGTGCATTCACTAACCCATGACATGTTGGAGGATGGTTTTAGGGGGTCACTACACTATAATATACTAACCAATAGAGGGGTATAAATGGGTATAAGACATGAAATAGTGTTATCAAAGAATTTTATTAGGAGATATGATGGGGTTTGATGTTAGGAACATTTGAGGATTTCAATGGTTTGGTTTAGAAAGTATTTCATTTGAATTAATTGGTATGTTTTGGGTGTACCTTTCCTTAGGTTTCAAATTATTCTCTTAGTGGTTCTTCATGGTTAGTGTTTGTAGTCTCTTATTTGGGTGAAGGGATATGTTCTTAGTATATTTCCATCTTATGATGTTCTTCATGGTTAGTGGTTGTAGTCTCTTATTTGGAGATGTATGATGTTCTTGGTGAGGTCCACTATCTAGATAGTGGTGTCGTTGTATATGAGAAAGCATCGATGTAGTTGGAGATGTATGATGTTCTTCATTTGAGTAGACTCATTCAGATTCCAAGTGGGTGTTTCTATACTATATCTTCTTTTTGGGATTCATGTGTTTCATGAATTCATATTTTATCCATTTGAAGTTGGTTAGACATGTTTTGATCATTTTGAAGCACAAAATAACACTATTAATGAAAATAATATATGGAATGGATGGTATCTTTTTGTGAATTAACCTTTTTCATTGAAATAAATTAGGTTTCCTTCTACCGTTGGTGGATTTGATATTATAAATGAAAATCATGGTTTAAAATAAAGATAAGTTGATTCTTTAAACAAAATTCCAAATGGTTTGGCATGTGTTTGTTTATTGAATTTTTTTGGGAATGATTTCCAAAATAAATTAAAATGTCTTGTTTTTAAATGGTTTATGGTATTGGTATTTTAAAAAATTGAGGGGGATTGATTGTCCTTTTGAACAAAATACCTTTGATCCCGACCACTAACCATTGTTTGTTGGGGGTGACTTTAATGTCATTTCCAACCCAAAGGAAAGGAAAGTTAGAAGCCCATTCCAGAGGAAGGCCATCATGGAGTTTGTTCAGTTCATGGATGGGAAGGTCCTCATTGATATCAGCTTCTTAGGTGACAGTTTCACCTGGTGCAACAACTATAGGGGCCATCACCACTTGTGGAGTCTATTGGATAGGTGTCTATCCAACATGAAAGCCACTAACATATTCTCAAATACCATGTTTTTCTATCTTGTTTGGGGTATTTTGATTCACTCCCCCTTTTGGTTTCCATTTCTTCTTGGCATGATCATCAGGAACAGTTTCACTTCCACTAGCAGTGAGTATTTAGGCATGATGATATTGAATGTAGGGCAGAGACCTAGGAGTGGTAGATGTATCATTCTTGATTATTCTTGTGTTTGGTCTGGGGTTATTTTAGGAAACTATAATGAATATAAAGTAATTATATTTAATGAAGATGAATAAATACTAATGGTTAGGCTCTATTAATCTCCATTTTTATAAGGAAGTGGTTCTCTTATACTGTATTTGGAATTCTTGTTTTGTGTACTTGAACCATAAATACTAATATTTGAGATTCAAATAGGATAGAGATGAATAAATATTGGATGGATGTTAATCATTTAACAATAGAGTACAAGAACTAAGTGAAAGAGTTCATCAAGTTTGCAAAGGATCACGCAAAGGATCCTTCTCAAATCCTTTATCCGTGTTTACGTTGTTTTTATTCTAGACTACTTACTCTAGAGGAGTTGGAAGAATATTTGATATGTCACGGAATAGATCAGAGTTATAAATGTTGGAATAAACACGGAGAAAAAGCGAATGTAGCTACTGGCTGGGATAAAACTGCATTTTATGGATCGTCAGATATGAATACAAATATGGATAATGAAGAAGATCGTATGGAGTATGTGATTATAGATTTCAATGATGATGAAGATCATATTGAGTAAATGACAAATACAATTCAAGATGAACTCTGTGATTGCCCAAAATTGTTTGAGAAGTTGAAGAGTTGTGCAAAGATGCCATTGTATGCTGCTTGCACTAAGTATACAACATTGTCAGCTGTACTGAAGTTGTATAAATTGAAAGCAGGAAATGGATGGAGTGATGCCAGTTTTACGGAACTACTTGCTCTCTTGAATGACATGCTCCTGGAAGATAATGATCTCCCAAGCTAGACATATAAAGCTAGATGAATTCTACACTCGATGGGAATGATTTCTGAAAGAATACATGCCTGCCCGAAAGACTGTATATTTTTTCGCAAAGAGAACAAATTACTTACAGAATTCCCAAAGTGTGGTGTTTCTCGATACAAGAAAGATAAATACAATCCTAAAAAAGTTGTATGGTACTTTCCAATCATTCCAAGGTTTAGGCGTCTATATGGAAGTGAAGAAACTGCAAGACAATTGTCGTGGCATGCAGATAAAAGAAATAAATATGGGTTATTACGTCATCCGGTCGACTCTCCTCAATGGAAGAAAATTGATCATGAGTATCCTGAATTTGGAAAAGAGCTAAGAAACCTTCGTCTTGCGTTATCTACAGATGGAGTGAATCCTTTTGGTTTTCAAACCAGCACTCATAGTACATGGCCTGTTATATTTTTAAATTATAACTTGTCACCCTAGTTATGCATGAAGCATAAATTCATCATGTTATTTATGCTTATATCAAGACCAAAACAACCAGGTAACGATATTGATGTTTATCTGGATCCTTTGATCGAGGATTTGAAGTTATTGTGGGACTCAGGTGTAATGTTGTATGATGCTTATAAAAGTGAATACTTCACGTTGAGAGCGATGTTGTATGGGAAAATAAATGATTTTTCTACTTATGGAAATTTTTCAGGCTATAGCATTAAAGGAACTCAAGGGTGTCCTGTGTGTGAAGAAGATATAGAATCAATTAGGTTGAAACATTCATCGAAATCTATGTTTCTAGGACATCGTAGATTTCTACCTCGTCGGCATAAGTACCGATCTTGGATGACATCATTCAATGGAAGTTCAGAAAAATGCACAACACCATCTCCACTAACAGGTGATCAGTTGTTTGAGAAAGTAAAAGATCTGAACACTATTTTGGGTAAACCATTTTTGAAAAACATTACGAAAATCGGTTGGAAAAAGTGATCAGTTTTTTTTTGAATTATCGTACTGGAATTGTTTGTACGTCAGAAATTTTATTGATGTGATGCATGTGGAAAAAAATGTATATGACAGTGTTATCAGAACATTGATAAATTCCCCTAGAAAAACAAAAGGTGGAATTAAGGCAAGGTTAGACATGATTGACATGGGAATACGAGAAGAGTTGGCTCCCATGAAGGGTGAAAATCAAATGTTTCTTACTCCAGCTGCTTATACTCTTTCTAGGGCAGAGAGATATCAGTTTTGAAACTTCTTCAATGATGTAAAGGTTCCAGATGGGTACTCATCAAATATAAAGAACATTGTTTCAATGAATGATTTGAAGTTAAAAGGTTTTAAATCACATGATTTCCATGTTTCGATGCAAGATCTAATTCCTATAGCTTTAAGTTGCATTTTTTCGAAGAATGTTCATCATACGTTAACCAAACTTTGTTTCTTTTTCAAATCTATATGTAGCAAAGTTTTAGACCCAGGGAAATTTCCAGCTATGGAAAATACGGTCATGTCAGAGGTGCATGGTTTGGGGTAACACCCCAATTATATTTTGAGAAGAAGGAGAAAATGGATGATACAGATGAAAAATTGGAACAAATGAGTGAAAAAATAGCAACCCTTGAAGAAAAATTGCAATGGTAGGGAGAGTTTCTAGAAACTTTTATGGGTGGGAAGCAAAGGGAAGCCACAACTCAAGAACAACCACCGCATGAACATCCCACCCCACCCCCCACCAGCTTTGAGGTGATCCATTCGCCTCAAAGAACTGTCTTAGCCGTGGTAATCAATATTCTAATAATTGTTCCCATGAAATATGAATCAGAAAAACACTGATAATTTTTCTGTACTCATATTCTATAGGGTTATAATGATTATGATTTATATCTGTCAACACCCACCCATCACCTTGTAGCGAGGGCTACAGTATTCAATATCCCAGATTCCACACTGCATAATAGACCACTTCCGAAAGATCATCTGAAAGTGATGATTACTGTAGCTCATGAGCCAAAGGCAGAGCTACCTATTACACTTGATGATGATGATATTCATACAGTCGAAAAGGATATTGGGACATTCATTGCATGGCCATCAGAAATTGTAAGAGTACATGCGGACAAAGAGGTATTTATTTCTTTTTCTTTTCAAGCTAAACCCTTAACAATTAATAAAAAAAGGGTCTGAACCAATGATTTTTGTTATAGACGGAGAAAGGGAAGGGGTGACAAACGTCGTCTCAAAACCATCTAAAGGATCGACCAACCGATCCCAAGGAGCTACTGAAACAACAATAACACCACCTATTCTCTATCCACATTTACTAGCATTAAAGTCTCGTGTGAATACAAAGCTAAAAGATGGTAACAGTCATATAGTGGTTTTCGAAGAGAATATATATGGAGAGGAAAGTCAAGATTTCATTACTGCTGAAAATGTAAATGAAATCCTTGAAAACGGTTGGCTAGGCGTCATAGTTGTAAATGTATATATGAGGTATGTTTCCATGAATTGATTTTCCAAAAGCTGGTCTAATGTGCAAATTATGACTAAATTCATTTTATATTGTTGACAGACGCATTTATGAAAAACAATTGAATGAATTTTCCCATGAGCCAAGATTTGGACTAGTTAGTCCTCATATCGCATCAACACACCTAACAAAAATAAAGCCATCAAAAAGGGATGCAATAGTGAGCGGCTTGCTGAAAACATTTGAACGCAAGATTACAAATGACAGACTTTTCCTAATTTCAACCATGCAGGGGTAATACTCTATGATTAAAGAATATCAATTATATTTTCACTTATTTTATTACTTATTCCTTTTTGTGTTTTTAGGAAACATTGATTGCTAATTGCGGTGAACTTGGATACTCCGAAGATTTATTTTCTGGATTCAAAGCAAGGATATCCATCAAACCGACCACACATGATGGAGTTTGTAAATCTGTAAGACACTACATCTTACATTTTAGGTCTAAACATCAAGTAATATTATTTATATTATATTTTACTGAGGATTATTTTATGATAGGGCGGTGTATCATTATCGTCTAAAAAAGGAATGAGGACAGGGGCTAAGCATAAGGAGGCGAGAAAGTACTACGTCTGGACAAATATCAGGGTATATATAATAAAATTTCACTATCCAAACACATCTCAACACAAGTTACTTATTCTCCTAATGATAAATTTTTTTGTAGTGTCCAAAACAAACAAACGATAATGATTGAGGTTATTATGTTTGTAAATTTATGAAAGATATCGTTTTTCATCAGCAAACTAGCATCCCTAAAGAGGTATTTTTAAAAACAACTACTAGTTCGTTTAAGTTATTTATTAATTCTTTATTTTTTTATTTTGCAGTACTACTCTGACTGCCGAAAAGCCTCATACTCATAATACTATATAGATGTGTTCAGAAATGAGTGGGCCGCATACCTGATGGAAGATTGTACACAAATACAATGAAGATCTGACTTGGGGACATGTATAATTTGTGGTCATTTTTGAGAGGGGTTAAGGGGATCAAAAGACAAAACATTGTTGTATGTAAATGTTCATAGGAAAATTCTAATTGTTATTAAATAAAACAGCCTTTCTCCAATGATTCATTTTCCCATTTTAACAGATGATATGCACCAGCAACATGCAAGAATGTTGAACCACTCAAAGGGTCTCTATTTTGTTTAAAATGGACATGATTTTAAGTGAAAACAACAACTGACCTACGAAAATCCGACCAAACGCATTCGGATTGCATTGATATTTTATAAGAACGATCCAAGGGTCCTTGGTGACATGTACGAGTCAACCCCTCCTCAATCCGAGGGACGATGTGGCCGCTATCACTCAAAGAGTCTCTATTTTGTTTAAAATGGACACGATTTAAAGTGAAAACAACAACTGACCTATGGAAATCCAACCAAACGCATTTGGATTGCCTTGATCTTTTATTAGAATGATCCAAGGGTCCTTGGTGACGTGTAAGATTCAACCCCGCCTCAATCTGAGGCACGGTGTGGCTACTATCACTCAAAGGGTCTCTATTTTGTTTAAAATGGACAAGATTTTAAGTGAAAACAACAACTGACCTACGTAAATCCAACCAAATGCATTCGGATTGCATTGATATTTTATAATAACGATCCAAGGGTCCTTGGTGACGTGTAAGAGTCAAACCCACCTCAATCCAAGGCACGGTGTGGCCTCTAGCACTCAAAGGGTCTCTATTTTGTTTAAAATGGACACGATTTTAATTGAAAACAACAACTGACCTACGGAAATCCGACCAAACACGTTCAGATTGAATTGATATTTGATAATAACAATAAAAGGGTCCTTGGTAACGTGTAAAAGTCAACCCCTCCTTAATAAGAGGTACGGTGTGGCCGTTATCACTCAAAGGGTCTCTATTATGTTTAAAATGGAGAAGATTTTAAGTGAAAACAACAACTGACCTACGGAAATCCAACCAAACTCATTCTTATTTCATTTATCTTTTATAAGAACAATAAAAGGGTCATTGGTAACGTGTAAGAGTCAACCCCGCCTCAATCCGAGGCACGCTGTGGCCGATGGCACTCAAAGGGTCTCTCTTGTTTAAAGTGGACATGATTTTAATTGAAAACAACAACTGACCTACGGAAATCTGACCAAATGAATTAGGATTGCATTGATCTTTTATAAGAACGATCCAAGGATCCTTGTTGAAGTGTACAAGTCAAACCCTCATCAATATGAGGCACAGTGTGGCCGCTAGCACTCAAAGGGTCTCTATTTTGTTTAAAATTGACACGATTTTAAGTGAAAACAACAACTGACCTACGGAAATCCGACCAAACACATTCGGATTTAATTTATCTTTTATAATAATGATCAAAGGGTCCTTAGTGACGTGTACGAGTCAACCTCGCCCCAATCTGAGGCACGGTGTGGCCGCTAGCACTCAAAGGGTCTCTATTTTGTTTAAAATGGACAAGATTTTAATTGAAAACAACAACTGACCTACATAAATCTGACCAAACACATTCAGATTGCATTGATCTTTTAAATGGGGGTCATGGAATGTGATCTATCAGGGGCCTCATATATATCAAGTCATGGTTGGCCTGGTATACTAGGGTGATCATGTGTTTGGGTCTATGATTCTTATGGGCTTATATCTGGATGAAAATACTCCCATTTGGGAGGGTGGATATGCTTATGGGTCTTATTCCTTAAATGAGAATACTCTCATAGGGGAGGGATGAGATGTATATAGGTATTATTCCCCAAATGAGAATACAACCATAGGAGTGGGATGAGATTCTTATCGGGAATATTCACTAAATGAAAATAATCCCATAGGGGAGGGCTGAGATGATTATATAGATTATGTCTCAAATGAGAATACACCCATATTGGAGGGTTAATATGATTCTAGGGATTATTATTTGGATGATAATACTCCCATATGGTAAATAATATATGCTTCTTAGTATTATTCCCTAAATAAGGGTACTCCCATAGTATAGGGATGATATCCTTGTAGGTCTTATGCCTCGGAATTGGAAGAACGCATATGGGTGATCTGAGATACTGTTGAGGGTATTCCCTGGATGAGAAAACTCCCATAAGTGGATTTCAATGATGGAGTATAAATAAAACTCACATATTGGAGGTCAATGATAATTATGTATATAGTGGGGAGACCATGGTATATTATATGTTTTGTGTGGTTCCTATGATGTACTCATAGAAACCCTAACATTGGATGAAGTAGGTATGGTTGATCAAGATTTAATACTTTAGAATCAATGTGTATTGATGTATATGGGGTAGGACTTGGTCAATCTATATTTTTATAATGTCGACACGATCCTTGTGAAATGCTTGGTAAAAGTTCAGCACTTGGAAATTTAATTTTGGTTTAATCATGGTCATGGATTTGAGGATCAATGATGATTTTTTTATTAGTTTTATTCCAGTTATTTCTCAAATAGGTTGTGCATATTGCCTGATCATGCACTTACAATAGTATATTATAGGTTTAATATTGGGAGTTTATTAATGAGATTCCCCCCCCCCCAAGTATATTCACCTCAGTGTGTGTACAAACCTTATAACTTCTTTGAGGTTGAGAACATCACGCATAGTGGATAGAGAAAAGTCCAAAGATTTATGTATTGATAAAACACACCCATGTGGAGCCTTAGGATTGAACTGGAAAGCCCCCCGGACACCCCCTACCCCCCCTTGGACAGCCACCCCAAACCATGGAACAGCCCCCAAACCCCCTGAATTCTGAATTGATTTCTTTAAGTACTTTATTAACTTACAAATTATGTGTTAATGGTGTACGGGTATAATTGTTGTATGGGTATACTTGGTCTAATTTTCTTATGATTTATGAGTTAATTTTGTATGGGTATACTTGCTTTAATTGGCTTATTGAGATGCTGTTTTTTTTTGCAGTTGTTCGGGTGTGCTACTGCAGATTTATAGGAGCAGCATAGAGGGCATTTATTAGGGCTCTTTTAGTGCTAATAAATCGTGATTTTATCAGCACTAATAAAGTTCTGATAAACTACACCTTTATCAGCACTAAAGAAGTGCTGATAAAAGATAAGTTTATCAATACTAAAGGAGCATTGATAAAACAATAATTTATCACCGCTCTTTTAGCACTGATAAAGGTTTGTTTTATCAACGCTCTCTTAGCACTGATAAAGTCTACCTTTATCAGCGCATGTTTAGCACTGATAAAGGGTTGTTTTATCAATTCTTTTTTAGCGCTGATAAAGGGGTACCCCCTTTATCAGTGCCGAGCTTTACAGTGCTTTTTTAGCGCTGTTAAAGCCCATTTTTAGTGCTGTTAATGCCTGTATTTGTAGTAGCGATAATTATTTTAATTTCATAAAACATGAATTATAAAGGAAAAAAAGAACATAATCCATGAGATGGTAACATTTTCATAAGACATAGATTTTTTACATACACATAAGAATATAAAATCTTTTTTCAAGGATATCTATTAGGAAATTAAAAAAATGATAGGATTGGGATAATCACCCATGTACCTGCTCTACTCTTGGGATAACCTCCCATACACCCTCTTATTTCAGGCTTGGGATAACATCTTGTGTACCCTCTTGTTTCAGGCTTGGGATAACCTCATGTGTACTCACTTATTTCGAGCTTGGGATGACCTCTTGTGTACCATTTTGTTTCGGGATAAAGATAACCTTCGGTGCACCCTCTTGTTTTTGGAATAGGATAAACTCCTATGTACCCTCTTGTTTGGGCCTTGGGATAACCTACCATGTACCCTCTTATTTCATTCTTAGGATAATCTACCATGTACCCTCTTGTTTTGGGATTGGGATAACCTCCCATGTACCCTATTATTTAAAAATTGGTATAACCTCTCATGTTCCATCTTGTTTTGGGATTGGAAATACCTCTTGTGTACCCTTTGATCTCATATATCATTAATCATTACCTAGTGTATTGGGGTAGATATAGGTCTCACACATAATATAATTAAAAACATACATATGTGTACCATAATATTATAAATCATTCATCATATAATAACCCATTAAATCAAAAAAAAATCATAAATATATCATCATATCATAACCTATGGAAACAATATAGGTTTCATAATCATTTCATCATTCCATCATAGAATAACCTGAAAAAATAAGCGGGTTTCATAAGATTTTTATCATGGTATAACCCGGGGAAGAAAACCCGGTTTCATAAAAATCATGTCATCGTAAACATAAACCATTCATAGATTGAATAATAATGATGTACTTGGATTATATCCTCAGTAAATCATAAGTAACCTTAAAGGATGTCATCTTAGATGGATAATAATTTTGGAATAAAAATCACTTGGAATGATTCATGAGGAAAATAACCTTTCTTTGAAAATAAATTTTTAAAACTAAACTTTCTAAAATATTTTGGAAATACCTTTCTCTGAAAATACACTTAAAACTTATAAATGAATATTTAAAAATCAATTAAAACATTACTTGAGGAAAATATCCTCATCTATTTGAAAAACACTTTTTAAAACATAAAACATTTTGAAAATACTTTTATTTAAAATAGTCTTGAAAACTTATAAAGGAAAATTTTTAAAAAAAATTAAAACATTTATTGTGAAAAATATTCTTTTCTATTTGAAAAAAAATAAAACATAAAACATTTTAAAGATTGTTTTCTTTGAAAATAGTCTTGAAACATTATAAAGGAATCTTTGAAAAATCATTTATAACATTTTTTGAGGAAAATATCCTTTCCTCTTTGAGAAACACTTTTTAAAACATAAAAAAATTTGAAAATACTATTCTTTAAAAATAAAATTAAAAACCTATAAATGAATATTCAAAAAAAATAATGGTCATGACAGCGGGAAATTTGATTCATACCGTACATGTTAAAATAATGATTCCATTCACATTTTCAGCAAAATACAAATCAGCATTTTTTGGGAAAAAAATATAAATATTACTTTAAAATAATTTTATAAAAATTAAAACATGGGTAAAAAAATTAATAAATCATTTGTATAATGATAAAAAAAATTATTTTTTAAAAAAACATGGTTTTAGAGGAAAAAGGGTTTTCAACCGAAAAGATAATTTTTTTTAAAAACATTCTTTTTGAAATCTTGAGTTCATAAAGTGAGGAAAATGAAGGGAAAACATGTATTCTCAAGACATAACCAAAGGATAAGAAAATTCATGAGTTTCTTGAGAGATGGTTTATATGATTTTATCATCAAAAACATAATCATAAATAATCCCGATAAATGATGAGATTGTAACATAAAATCTTTACCACTTTGGTAACTTTGAAACATAATATCCATTAAGGAATATCATTAAATGAAACTCAAAATACCATGAGTATAAATAAATTCATTATATTACATGTCAAAGGGGTTGTATAGACACCTTTTATAATAATATAGGTTCATAACATAATCATATGTCTCAAAGAAGGAAAATTAAGACAAAAATCTCTTGTCGATTTGGTAACTTTTGAACTGTAAACCCCATGAAAGAGATAACCTCAAATGGATATGTAAATACCAATAATTTTAAGTAGAATAATCTTAAAATAAATTCATGGTTATTTTATAAATCACATAAAATAAATGAGTGGTGAATTTTCATATGTCTCCTAGAAATAAAATAGAGACTAGAAATCCTCTACCGTAAGTCTCGATTTCCCTCATACTCGTTCGAACCTCCTCTTATTCAGGTAACATCCTTAGGTTTGCAAAAAAAGACTTAATAGATTATATTTATTATAAAACTAATGATTCTAGGATGATATGATAAAATTTATAAAGTTATTTTTTTGTAGGGATTTTCCTAACCAAAAGGGTTTGAAGGTGTGAGGAAGAGAGGAGAGGGGTGGCCATTTTATAAGTTAGGTGAGTGACACATTGGTATTTTTTAATAGAAAAAAGTGTACCCACATTTTTTACATGTAACAGGGCTCAAAAATGGATTATTCTTGATACTTATACATTATAAGGTCAACATATGTCCATAAATAGATTTTATACAAGTTTTTAGGTCATTTTAACCCTTATTTTTTTAGTTTAACCTCTGGTAAACCCATTTTTACCTTAAATCTGGTAATTAATTTTTAACTTTTTCACTATTAATTTTGGTAAAAATTTAAGATAAAATTATTCTATAATATAAATTATTCTTATTTCCAATATGGAATCAATTTTTCTAAATTCAGTTCACATAAGTGGTGAAATTTTATTTGAAATTAATCCCTCAGATGCGATGAGAAAGCAAGTTTTCCAAGAGAAAATGATCAAAAGTTTACAAAGACCAATTTCAACATGAAATTTATTAAAATTACATAAATTGGATTAATATATATATAAATAATTTAACTTTATAAATAATTTAAACAAAAATGTGGTTTTCAATTAAAATTCAATATTTTTCACTATTTGTCAAACAGTTAAACTTTTCATAAAATTATCAAAAAAACAAACCAAAGATAATTTTGATATGATTATTTAAAAAATGAATTTTATTTTTCCAAATAAATTTTCTAAAATTGAAAAAAAAATTATTTTTAAGAAATAATTGCGTAAAAAAGGTGACAAAACTGCTTTTTAGAAAAATATAGTTTTTAAGTGTAAAATTAGATTTATTATTATCTATTATATAGAAAACACATAAGATAAATATTAATCATTTTATTGAATATATACTATATAAATGTAATTAAAATAATTCAAAAAAGTGTTTTGTTTAATTTATTAAGATAAAACGTGTTTGTTTGCATATAAATAGTTTTTTCAGAAAAATATTTCCTTTATTTTTTAATAGTTTTTATTTTAATTTTTAATTAATTATTAATAAAAGTATTATTTATATATACATTTGTAAGCCATATATTTTCACAATTTACTTAATTCTATTCATACCCATCATTCCAATGACTGTGTTATAACTATCATATAATAATACTTTAATAATATGACATGTTTTGTTTTAAACTAAATGTTATGTGTAATGCAAGCTAAACTCTGTGTTATGTGTAATGAAATATAAACTTATTTTTTCATTTAATGTAATCTAAACATAATATTGTGTGTAATTAAAAATTTCTAAAATATTAAATTTAATTGAAAATAATATTTCATAAAATCTCAGGGTGTTATAGTTTAAAATTCATATGTGTTAAATTGGAAAGAAATATTATGATGGATTAAAGTAGGGATACTGGAGAAATTTTTTTCCTCATAGTCAATACCTTCTTCTTTAATATATCCTTGTGCAACCAACATTAATTTATTTCTAATTATTGTGCATGTCTCACCAACCTTTCTTATAAACACTCATTTAGTGCCAATAGTTAGGTAGTACTTAGGTCTTTAAACTAATTCCTATAATCTATTTATTTTAAAATGATTTATTATTATTACATTTCCATTTACCATAATTCATCATTAATTTCTTCATTGAAATTCTTAGGTTCAATCTATGATAATAAGGCTAGATGTTCAACATGATTTCTAAGAGAATCTCTTATATGAGTTCCTTTATCTAGGTCACCTATAACAGAATCTATAAGGGGTGATATTTATGAGTCCTAAAATTTATAGTAATAGAAATATTTAACACCTCATTTTCATATTCAGGTTTAGGTTTAGGTAGTTCATTAGAACTGGGATATTTTTTTACAGTAGTTCTAGCTAAAAAGTCACCAAATTTAGAATTAATATCTATATTGGAAAGGTTATCCTAAATATTTTTTAAAGGTATATTTGGATCATATGGATATGTATAATAAAAACTAACATGTATATATTCTTCTACAATATTAATCCTTTTATTAAATACCCTGTATGATTTACTGTTTGTAGAATATCCAAGAAAAATTCCTTCAATACTTTTGGAAGAAAACTTGTATAAATTCTCTTTTGTGTTGAGTATCAATAATTTATAACCAAAAACTCTAAAGTAATTAACCTTTTATTTTATACTATTTTATAATTTATAAGGGGTATTCTTTAAAAGAGGTTTGATTAGAACTCTATTAATTATATATCAAGTTGTGTTCACATCTTCTACCCAAAAATAAAAAGGTAAATCATAATTATTGATCATGGTTTGGGAAATCTCTTAAAGGGTTCTATTTATTCTCTCTACTACACTATTCTGTTATGGGGTCCTAGGAGTAAACAATTTGTGACTATAGCCATGTTTTGAGCATAATTATACAAACTCTTGATTTTTAAACTCACTACCATGATCAATTCTCAAGGTATTTATCATAATTCTGCTAATATTTTCCATAGGTTTAGCATAATTAGTAAAATAGGAAAGATATTCAATTTTATGAGAATGGAAAAACACTCATGTATATCTTGAATAAACATCCATTATAATATAGAAATAAATTTTTCATGCTAAACTATGAACTCTATAAGGTCCAAAAAATACATGTGAACCAACTCTAATGGTTTATAAGTCAAAACTTCTTTTTTTAGTTTAAAATAGATTGTCTTTTCTATCCTTTTTTACAGGTATTGCGCACTTTTTCTGCTGAGAATTCTAGTTTTTAAAGACACTTGAATAAAGCATTCCTAGTCATCTTTCTAAGTGAGTTTAAATTTATATTTCCTAGTATCTTATTCCAAATATAATACTATTTATAAAAGGTACTCAAACAAGAAACATTTTCAGAAAAAAATAATTTAAATAAATAGCATAAACATTATCATTTCTTATAATAGTAAAAACTAAATAACTTTTGACATCAAAAAAATCAAGAATTATTTTCAAACTTGATGATAACCACCATCACACAATTGTGAAATTCTAAGTAGGTTATATTCTAATCCATATATAAATAAAACTTTATAAATTAAAACAGTACTAGAGTTACCAATTTGATCAAGTCCAATAATTTTTCATTTGGCATTGTCACCAAAAGTGACATTTCCACCACCCACCTTAATCAGATTCTTGTAACTTGAGTAGTCCCTAATAATATTTCTAGAATTTCCAATGTCTAAATACCATAATTTCTTACTAGAACATTTTAAGTAGGTTTTATACAAAATGGATTTAAACCAAAAATGATTTTGGTACCCATATTTTATTGTGTCAATAGATGTTAAGAATAAATTATTTAAGAATCCATAATTATTTTACTAGATTTATATAATAAGACCTTATAATTTCAGAAATAAATACTTCTTTTGGTTTAGTAGAATAAGAACTACTTGCAGAACTAGAAAAACTAGAACTGGGTACAAATATGCTCTTATATATTTTTCTCTATCTGGGTTGATATCAAATTCCTATAGTATATTTAAAAGTTTTATGTTTACCAATAATTTGGGTTAGAGTTTTTCTCGCATTAGTGAATCTCTTTAGATATTTATTTAATTGCTAATTAGATAATTTCAACTCATTATTTTCTTTTAATAATTGATAATTCTTATCTTTATCTATAGTAAGATCATTTTTAAAGTGAGAATACATAGCATAATACTTCTTTAAACTTTTATATTTATCTTTTAATTAATTAAATGTATCTTCTTTAATTTTATAATATTCAAATAATTCATTGATGTACATATTTTATACATAATTTTCATTTTTATAATGGTTGGAAATATGATCAAGAGATTCAGGAAAAACATTTAGTACCTCAAATGTGTTTTTCATGAAACACATTAGCTTTATCATTTCTCTTTTCTATGCTCGATTATAATCCACTTAAGTTATCCTCAGAAGTAATCAAAGTGTATTTCATATCCTTTTTATACTTTTTTCCTTTTTCTGTATACTTATTCTTATATTTGATCTTGGGACAATCTTCTTTGATGTTTCCTTTTCTTTTACATTCGTATAATATTACTTAATTGGCAGTATCATCCATTTTTCATTCCTTTCTCTGATTTCCTTTTTTGTCATACTTTACTCTATAATTGTATTTCTTCAAGAAATTTTCCTTCCTATAATTTTTTTTTAAGAATCTAGATAAATGATCCATTTCTTCATCATTTTCTTAAGGTGATTATTTATCACTTGAAATTTCATCTTTGATATTCTCTTTTTATTTTGAGTTAGAAGTATTAAAGGCTACTGACTTACTTTTAGGTTCACCATCTTCTTCCTTATTTATGTGCAGTTACTCTTCATACGTCATGAGTTTTCTAATGAGTTCTTTCATTGGTAAATTACTAATGTCACATTATTCCATTATGGAAATAGAGGTTCTTCTTCATCAGTTTAGTAAGCATATCAGGATTCTCATTAGTTGATCCTTGTCAGGAATTTTCTTTTAAAATGTGTGCATCATGTTGAGTATTTCATTGAACCTATGATACATATCAGAAAAATATTCCTTATACTTAATCTTAAAAGTATCATATTTAATATTATAATTATTTAAATATATTTCTTTAATAGAAGGTGTTCCTTTATGAGATATAGTAAGAGTATCCCAAATCTCAAAAGTAGTGGAACAGGTAGATATTTTGTTAAACACATATTCTCCTAAATTATAATACAAAGCATTCATATTTTTACAGTTACAATCATATGATGCCTTAGTGACATCACTATAATATTTTCTAGGAGATTTATGTATTTAATATTTATCTTCAATAACTATCCAGATATCAAACCTCATACTATCTATATGAATTGTAATTTTAATCTTATATTGAGCATAGTTAGTTCCATTAAAATAATAAGTATGATTAATGGCAGTGCCTACTTTTCTATGATTATCCATAAAGATATAAATTTATATAAAATAAAAATGTAAGATCTTTAGGTAAAACTAGATCACAGTAAAAAGTACTTTTGAATATTATTTGATACTCAATGTTGGTCATATTAGACAACTATAGATGGAGTTAAATTTATTTTCCAATAAAATTTCAATTCCAAAAAAAATTAAAATCTTAAATCCTCAATTTGATAAAATTTACTAGTTAACAAAAATGGAAGAAATATATAATTTTATCTTTTGAAAATATTCCTAGGATCCTGAATACATCTTAGTTAAAATACTTTTGTAAATAATTCAACTTTTGAAACTAATATACTCATATCAAACACAGTATATAAAACACTAATTTTAGTTAACTATCAGAGTAGAGTTTGATTTAGAAGTTTATAAAACTAAAATTGGTTTGATTTAAAATAAGGAAAACAAAATATATAAATCACAATGGAATTTAAAAAAAGGGTTGGTATCAAGCCGAGACTTAATCACCTTCACTTAGAAATCCCCTACTGCCAATCATTTTATTATAAAAATAAACTAATTCACAACCTAGATCAGGTTTTAGAAACAACATCTCACAAGGTTGTCTATACACAAATCCTCTTACTCCCAATCCATTTATTTTATTTAATAGAAAGATCGAATTTAAGGAAAAGTGGGAACCTTACAAAAAACTTTACTAACAGATTTCAAAATTAAAATTAAAAACTTCACACCATTTTAAAATAGAAGCATAGACCATCATCACTACATCGGACCATGAACCGCCTCATGATATGCACAGTGACATAAGTTGAACCCTATAATAACACCAGTCATGAAATTCAAAATTCAACATATCTTGTGAATCACACAATCGATATCATTGTCATATTCTCTAAACACATAACCATGATTCATGTATCTTCCATACACAGAAATCGTCATCATCTTCATTACCTTTCAAGAAAGATGAACTATCCACACACCGATCTTCTTCACCCTTCATCTACCATCACTGAGGAGGAAGTCCACTGTAGTCCATCATCATCATCACTAAAGCACTATTAACATCGAAAAAACACCCCACTAGATGTATTCACCCTTCATATAACATTTCTGATGAGTAAGGACACTGAAGTCCATCATCATCATCACTAAATCACTATTTTCATTGAAAAAACACCCCATTGAACACCACAGGATGAGAATCACCTCCAGAACTGCTATCAAAAAACCATCATCTTCGACCAACACCAACCCCAAAACAAAAAAAAATACACAAAAACTGACCAAACATCAAAGGATAATAAAAGACATCTTAGGAGAAATCCAGAATAATTACAAAAATGAAACCTATGAGGAAAGCTCCACGATCGCTGAACCACATGGCCCAAAACCCCTTTGTATCCATCGCTCCAAAATATAACCAGGAGAGGATATATGGAAAACTAGTTTAAATCAAGGTTGAGGTGGTTGAGGAAGAAGAACAAGGATCAAAAGGAATGGGGGAAGAAACCCAAGAAAAATTTAAAACCAAGAAAGAGGAAGGGGAGACTAGGGCTAGAACCCAAGAGAAAAAAGTTGACGGTTCTTTGAATATCCACATCCACCAATCCGATAACCCCAAAAACTAAAGAATCCAACTCTCCTAAACTGAACTATAGAGGATTGGAGGAACTCGAGGATAGATCAAGGTGTGGAAACCAGGTAAAAGGTGTAACACCTTCATCAGATTAGACCAACCATGAAAGCGAGGAGGAAGAAGCAAAGAGAGGAAGAAAGAGAAAAGAGTGGATTTAGGAGGAACCTAAGAAAGGAGAAGCAAGGGGAGCGAGAACCAACCTACAAAGAGATGAATCTCCATTGAGCCAAAGATAGATAAAACCCTATGTATCCACTGTTGATAAGAGATTAGGAAGAAAACTGGAGATGAGAAAGTCTAAAGAGGCAGGATGAGGAGGAAAAAACAGTGTCGCCAGAAGACTCTAGAAACCCTAGAGAAGGGAAAGAGTGAAGAAGGAGAGGAGGGCGAGAGTGAATAATCTCTAGAGTGAGGGGATAATGAAAAAAACCTCTTCCACGATAACATAAGATACTAGGTCACACATGACCTCTTTCATAGTTTTTCTTCGGAATATAGATGAGAAGAAATTAGAGAGTGTGTCAAGAACTCTCCAATTTAGCACAACAGATTGTGTTTTTAAAAATAAATAGAGTAAGACAAAATACAACTCGAATGGAAATAATAAATACATAGATAAAGAGATTATAGATAGGAATGAGTAGTAATTCTCAATATGAATTTCTTAAAGTATTTATAATCCCTTGAATTTATCTTTGTAAGTTTCTCGAACATGTTTGATAAAAAGTGTATAAAAATAGGGGGTTGTAGAAGTCTGGAAAAAGATTTAGTATTTCAATCATTAGTTTTCTAGATTCTTCCAATCACCTATCTCTTATATTTCTCTTTTTATTCAAACATATGAGATTTTATCTATATGTGTCCATGCATGTGCCTCTCAATATCACACCCATTTATTCATGAACAAGGAATACTCTTTTAAATAATAGCACTCCATGTATAATTATCCATTATAGGATAATATTAGAATAATTTTGATCCTCATACTAATCAACTTATCTAACAAATACTGAATTTATCTTTAATACAATCATGGAGTTTTTGAAGAATAATAATTCTTAAATCCACATAATTATGTTCAGTATTAAATGCATAAACTATCAATTGAAGAATTAATTTTGAAATTAATTCCAAATAGCTATAGTGTCTCATTGGTGATAGCACTTCATAATGGTAGCTTCATCTGGTTGTATAAATTTAGAATAGTAACTTCATCTGGGAGTGTCATCGTTGTATTGGTAGTAGCATCGAGCGACTATACCATCTCTTAGTGGTTAGAGCATTTAATGGTAGAATCATCTAAAATTCCCGATAGCACATACTGGAGGTAGATCCATCTGATGGTATATCAGTTTGGTAGAAGTATTGTGCGATGGTAGCAACTATCATCGATAGCTCCACTTAACAGTATCTTCACATTTCTAGAATGGTAGATTCACTCAACAGTAGCACAACCTGATGGTATATCATGACTATGGTAGATTTGAACTAGATTTATTATGAAGTAGTATCATAGTCCAACTAACGATAAATCATTATAACTAATGGTAGACCTTTTGAACTAATAGTATATTAACACTTATCCACTTTTCATAGTTTATCTAGAAAATAGATTACTATCATAAAATGTTGAATGCATTAGAAACATAACAAACATGATTTATGGTCATTAATATAAGGATGTGTGAAACATATGGTTAGTTTAAGTTTTAGTAGTTAAAGTGGATTCTATTACATATATCCAGAACATTGAATTGAAGTAGACCAAATACATGGAAGATAATTCATATCCTAGAATTATTCTATATGTAGGAGTTCGAATGCTAACATGTAAATTTTTTTAAAGATCAAAGACTCAACTATTCTCAAAATAATTTGATTATATTAGGTAGTGGAATTGGGATAAATATTTATAATCCACAGAAGCATCGACAATATGGAATTTATGATGTAATATATATATATATGATAAACTTGAAATGACCACCATATAATTAAACTAATAATAGACCTATAAGTATGTAAACTAATTCCTTCATCAAAGTAGTGTGTTGAGGAGAAAACGAGGGAGTGACTCTTGATGATAATTGATCATACCTAAACCATTTAACTAGTAGTGAGACTTAGGATTAAGTGAGCTTATCCCTAAATCTTATACGGGTAGCGGGCCTTCATTAAGTAGAAACATTAACTAAATCTTTTATCTACAAAATAGTGATTTATAATATATTTTTTATAGTAGAACAATGTTGGGTGTATAATCCTTAGATATATCCCAATTTGGGATAACCAAGTAAATTTTTCCTTGAATTTACATTTCTATATCTGTGTTTGTAATTTTAGTGGGTCGATTAAGAAGATAATAAGTGGGATGAATAAGTGTTCCTTCTAAAAAGTGAACAAGACCCTATGGAATGTTCATAGGATAAAAAATTTAAATCTACTATCACCCTGATTCACCCCCCCCCCCAATTTTTCATGAGTCCCTATATGTGGTATAAGATCCAATATGTTATTTATTTAATTCAACCTAAGTTTTAAGGTTTAACCTTGAAGATATATTTTCATATTAATATGGATTCTATTTCTCAAAAGGATATAATGATTATTCAGAAATAGAATGGATAAGAATGAATTTTTTATCTTGAAGTAGGGATTGAAGGTGCTCCACAAGAACTAAATATTCAAATGAAGAATAATGGGGACATTGTAAGACCATTGAAATATTCCTATGAATATGTTGAATATATTGAATCTAAATTGATCAATATTGAAGATGTTTTTTATGATCATAATGAAACTCATGAAGAGTCAAAATTAGACATTGATTGGAATAAAAATTCTTGAGAACAAGACAAAGGGTATTGAAAGTTTGTATAATTTTATGGAATAACAAGATGAGAGAATTATGTCTATCAAGGAATAAATTATTATGTTTAAAAATAAAACTTCTAAGTATCCATCTGAAGATGATTTTTTTAACGTGAAAGTTTTTGAGGATTTATTTATGAAGATGATTCACAAGATTATAATGAAAGTATTATTGAATAAGATCTAGAAAAGGTTGAAAAGAAGGTTAGGGAATAAGGGTATATAAGAAGATTAAATTTCTATAGAAACTATTGAAATAATATTATGATATTATAATAATGATTTCTAATGATCGCATTGAGAAAGAATCTCAAGGAATATGTTTTCTTGATCAGTCAAAGGTAAGGAGTTGGATATGTATGTTCAATAAATAATATTTAATAAAAATTTATATATGTGTAATGAACATTAAAGTTAGGTATAATAGTTTTTTCATTAGAAAATATAAAATTGGGTAACCATATGACACAAAAAAATGGCCTGATGAGAATTGGGAAATCTATCCTTTTTATCTTGTGAAGAAGATGTTGTAGTTAAATGAGTTCATGTCATGTTCACTATTTTTGTTTCATCGGAAAAGATATAACTAGGAACATATATTACATAAACAAAATTTCATGATGAGAATTGGGAAGTCTATCATTTTTACTATGTGAAGTAGATTCCATGGTTAAATTAGTTCACATCAGGTTCATTATTCTTATTTTTTCAGAAAATATGCAACTGGGTGAATTTGGTTTAGCCTGATGGTTGATTATGGTGGGTTCAATTTCTTTCAAAATCACTACCATTAAGTTCACCATTATGGTTCTTAATTGAAACTCCCAACAATTCCCACATCCATAACTAGGTATAGACATTCTTTCTAAAGGCAATTGGTTATTTGGGGTTTCAGACCCAATGACACTTAGAATCTGGCATTGATCGAGAGGATGGGAGTTCAAGCTCATCACACCCTTTTGGGTGGAATTATTGCCTACTTCAGGACTCTCTTATAGATTTAAGATATGTTCATGAATCTATTATTAATCTTGATACAGAATTGGTTATCCAAAAAATGAACAAATTTGGAACCCCACTTTGTGAAAAGGGGGGTCTATTAGTGATTTTATTTATATGTATCTAAGGTTCTTCATCCATTTCCCATTAATGTGTAGTTTCTTATATTGAATCCATATAACTAGACACTCTTGAAGGTGATTCTATCCAATGAGGTGATGAATATTTTGGTGATGGGATTGATCCATCATGATGTGTCCTATGTATCCTATTTATAATAGGAATGAAAACCCATGTAGTTCATTAAACCCATACAGATTAACATCATGTGGAAAGGAAATATATGAGGGAACTTAGGCACCAGGTAATTAAAATCAATCCTTAAGGAGACTTTCAATGTATCTAGGTTATAGCAGGAATTAGATTCATCATATTTTGATCATTCCCTTGGGACTTACCTCGAGGTGGATGCCCTTATATGAAAGTAGTCTTGTCATGCCACTGAGGTTTTCCAGCTAGTAGAGATTCATGGTATGAATGATATGGTCACCATGACTCCCTAATCCCTCGTGATCCATGATCGATGTGAGAAATAAGGGATATAAAGTAATCATTCTCACTACACATGGATGTAGGAATTATGTGATGGGACATCCCTTTAGATGTTTAACATGGATCTTGGGCCTTAGGAAGGCTTCCTACGTATCCTTGTTATGACATAAATCATATTCATCATAGTTTAGTTAGCGCCTTAGTCTACTGATGGATGATGAAGAATGATTATCCCGTGAGAGAGATTTGGTCTCAGTGGTTGGAATGTCAGGGACATCGGGTAATTACATCAAAGTGGATACCCATTTGAGCTCAAGTCTAAGGAAGGCTTCCTATATATCCAAGTTGTTGTAGGGATCTGAGTTTTTGTAGTTCCGTTGATCAGGGATTACACATTGAGGTTTACCTTATATGGGGAATATAATATTGTTTCATTGATTGGGAATTACACACTGAGGTTTCCCTTTGTATGTGCACTGGATAGGATTATCATGTCCTAGGATGCCTTCTTGATATGGCCTAATTGTCTGCTTGACCTACTTGATTTTTTTCCTAACATTCCTTGGTTATCTGAATCACATGTATTAATATGTCTTGAAATGTATATTTGTATTTTGGATATATCTAAAAGACAATTTCATGATCCATTTGACTTTTATGAGGGATTTCACATAATATAAATGGAATATCTAAAGGTTAATGCATGATCAAGGATGAATTTTCTAAAGTACATCGCAAGACCTGGATGACTTATCCTAGAGTCCATCACATGATCTGAATGACATGTCTGGAGGGTTTCACATGATCTGGATGACATGTTCAGGGGATATCACATGATCTGGATGACATGTTCAGGGGATATCACATGATCTGAATAGCATGTTCGAGGGACGTCGCATGATCTGGCTGAATTGTCCATGTGTCATCATGAAACCTTATTAACATTCTTGGAGGGTATCACGTGATCTAGATAGTAAGACTGGATGAATTTTCAAGACCTAGATGGAATAAACCAGTATCACCATATAACATGGGTGACATATCTAAAGGAATTTCAGGATCTATATGGTGAGCTCGGAGGGCTTCGTGAGACTTGGGTGGTATGCCCGTAGGGCATCATGAGACTTTCTTGTCATGTAAAGAGGGAATCGAATGATCCAAATGACATTTTGAGAGGATGTCTCATGGATTGGGTAAAATTTAATGATGGTGTCTCATGATCTAGATGATTCACGTGAAGCGCATGAGGATCAGCATATATGTTCTTCACACAAGTCTCCCATATTTGACTAGGTTTTATTTCATATGTTCCTTATATTTCTTCATTGTTATCTTTTTTAGGTTTCACGTGATTCATCAAATATAAGGGACCTCCTTAACATAACTCATCTCACACACCATAAGTCCTTTGCATGATCTCTAGTGATCACATGAAGTGACTATTCTTGCCTTGTGATCCCTTGGGGTTTTCCCATAGTTTACCTAGTGTAAAACCTTTACAATCATGATATTTTTCACTCTAAGAAATCTGCTCTGTAGTTGATCATCCATGGATTTCTGGATGCTTCAGTGTATAGATCCAAAGATGTATTTTTTTTTGTTGAGGGGGATGGATTTATATGCCTTTCCACCCTAATTATATGCCAACTTTTTTGGTGTGTAACTTACATATTCAGGCTGGAGTTAGTGGGGGGATTTGGTATTACACTCTTCACATGATCCAATCATGGGTTATTCATGGCATCATGTGATTTTCAGTGACTGTGATAATGTTCTGAATTTTCCAATTTAATTAGACCCAAGGTGATTAAAGATATTTTTTCAGACCATATGGATATTTCAAGGGGATTCCATAAGGTTAGGAAGACTTGTTTAGGGGCCTTTGTGAGATCAGAATGCCTTTGCAAAGGCTTGCACATGATCAAAGGTGACCTGTCTGGGATCTTCCACGGTATAAAGGTGGCTCACCATGGGGATTTCATGAGATCAAGCTATCGTTCCAAGGGGTCTTTCAAGACCATGATAGATTGTATATGGGGGTTTTTCATGATTAATGGTGATCTCCTAGGGCATATAACTTCATTTGCATAAAATTAACATATCATCCCTCACAAGAAGCTCCCATCATTTACCTTTTAATTTTCTTATTTATTTTAAAAAGTATGGGTATCTCATGAATTTATATGGTTTTTGTCTAATACAATCATTATCCCCATTGTTGATGCATTGTGTATGGTTATGTGGTGATGTGCGAGCATTATTATGGATAACCCTTTTGTTTGTATTTGGAGACATAAGGGGAGCATAGGACCACTTGGACATATCTGAAACTCTTTACAGGATGAGGGTGACATGCTAGTGGGCTCTTGTGTGAGAAGGAAAACATGTCTCTAGGTCTTCAATGATGTCTTGAGAACCACATGGGCACATCGCATGAAAATTTACAACCACGAAAGGCTTTATCCTTATTCATATTTTTATCACTATTTTATAAGGATTTTTGGATGGTTTTTTAGCTGACCACTGATTGAAAAGTCACATGATCCAAAGGAACTCATCCGGAAGTTGCCTCATGTTTAGTGAATGCTTTGGGTGCCTTCCCAAGAACAAAAAGGCTTATCTAAGGGGCTTAGCATGATCTCCCATAGGTCATGGGATACACATGACCCATGTATTCTTTATAAGTTCATGAGATCCATGAGTTCTGGACACCTTCTCTTTCTTTGATTTGCAGAGAAAATAATACCAATGTTTCGGGTATTTATTCCCTTATAGATTTCCCGATGCTCATTTGGTGGGCGTCAACAAATTATTCCCATTAGGAGAAACATCTACATGGACAAGGACCTAGTTATGAAGAAAGTAAATTCACTCCTAATTATTTGGGATTCCACTAATAGGTGTATTGGGAGACATTTGGCATTTTGGGTGACTGTTGGTATTATTTAGACTGCCCTATCTTTGGATAAATTCAGTGGACTTAGTGATCATAACATTATTTTTTCTAAGACTATATAGTGTTCCCACAATAATGTTATTTTTTTATTTCATATTTCTCTAATTTTTTTTTACTGAGATTCATATAGGTGAAGAATTAGTGGGCTTGGACTCAACTTTTTCTCAGGCCACCCTCTTATGAATTTTCAACCTGAAAATTTTATGCCTTTTCTATCTTGCAAACTAAATCATTATTGTGTTTTATTTTAGGGTCTTCTATCTCGGGCCTTCTATTTTTTGATAGTTTAGGGTCTTTTATGTCAGACCTTCTTTTTTTGTATTTTAGGGTCTTCTAGATTGAACCTTATATTGTTATTGTTTAATTTCTTCTAGCTCGGACATTATATTGTTGTAGTTACGGGTCTTTTAGCTCAAAAAATTGAAATACTATACAATTTAAAGTCTTTATAACAAGACTTGATTGATTAATATGAAATATGGGGAAGAAATGTCTGGGATGACTCAAGATATCCTAAGGTTCTAAGTTCTTTTATAGTGTTTCTAGGGATCATTATAATTGGAGTTACTTTTCTGCAAGGATAATATGCCTCTGGTTGGTATGTCTAAACCCTTTATTCGTGATATCATGGTCAAACAGAGGTGTCCCCACTCTTTTCCAAGGGTCATGGAAGATTGTGGATGTGGTATTGGTAGTTGGAAAAAATATTAATTTGAATCCTATTGGATGTTTGGAGTATGGGTTGTGTAAATAATTCTTCTAGAATATTGAATTGATGAATCATGGAATGGGGCATACATACCAGGGGTGGCCCAAAACACCCTAAGTTTTTTATTTTTTCCATGGTGTCACTAGGGCTCATGGGGATCATAGATCCTTTCCTCTAAGGAAAATATGCCTCTAATTAGTAGGTCAAATCACTTATTCATGACTTTAGAGGGATTATATGAATGGTTAATTAGAGTTAATCTACACTCTTTTCTAAGGTCCATGAAAGATTTGAAAAGATTCAAACATCTGGTAAATTAAGTGGGGTATGGAGAAAAAGACTATCTAGGAAGGGTTCTGGAACCCTAGGGTAGTTTATCTTTTAGGTTGGGAAGATTAGACCCTACACTCTGTGGTTTCAAGTCATAGGGTGTTGTTCATCAAAAGGTTCAATAATGGAGTTTGGTATTATTAATTTGAGAAAGGGTACAATACATGGTGATATAAATTTTATAATGTGGAATCTGCTAGAATATTCTGGTTTTTGTAATTATAAATCATGGTCTATGAAAATTTGAGTTAACTAGAGGTGGTAACCATTGGGTATAGTTCAACCATTTTTAATGGAATAAGCCTCTACTATTCCACACAGTCAGGATAATAACTCCTAGATTTAAGGGGGTCCTTCCTGGGATCCAATGATATATTAGGAGGAGCCAGTCCTTGTTACCAATTTTCTATGGGGAAGATCCAATAGAAAAGAGACCCAAGGTCCATGGGATTCCAAGAGAAGGATATTGACTCAGGGAACTAGTTATTTTAGTTCAGAATTCAAAGGCACAAAGGTGTTTTATGAAAACTGTAATATTCAAGAAGGGTTCAAGCACTCTAAAATTTGTTCCACCACCTAGTTAACATGTTATCACAACGAGGAGATGTAACAAATCATTACTCTAACTTTTTTCTTGACTAAGGGGTCCAGGGAGAATAACTTGGATTTTATTATGTTTAAAAAGTGGTCCCTATGAGCTTTACACCTCTTTAATTTTATCTCTAATTTTTGGATAAACTATGGAGATAGAGAGTTTAGTGAGCATAGAATTGACTTTTACTCAGGCTACTCTTTGTAGGTATTCAACCTAAATACTTTTGTGTATCTTTCACTAGTAGTTTAATATATAGTGATTTGGACTATAAAAGTCTAGAGTTTAGTGTCGTATATCTTTGATCAAAGTGCAGGAATTTTAAGGTCATGATGCACATAGACCTAATACAAGGGGATGTTACACCAGATCCAAATTAGGATACCTAGGGTCAAGATTACTCCAACATCCTTCTGAGTGGGAGATGAAAATTTTATAAATCATGGATAGAGGTTCTTAGTACATGAGTAATGATATGGGAAAATCATGTAAGGGATGTCCTAGAACACCCTCAGGTGTTGAGTCCTTCCATGGAGATGTCAAAATCATAAGGATCAGAAAGACCCTCATATAGTTCCAAGATGTCTCTGGTTGGTACGTCTATGCCCTTATGCATCAATAGAAAGGTCAAGCAAAGAGATCACTTTTCCTTCCCAAGGTCCATGAGAGGTTTGAAGAAACCTAAGGTTCTTAAGATATGAAGTGCGATATATGGGATGAGGGGATTAAAATATTACAGAAGCACCCCATACTATTATAACAACCCTTCTCTTTATTACACACTTAATCATGATTTATTACATAAACTTTCACTTAATAAAAATCCGAGGATCTAGGGGTCTAGTGTCTTGGTAAATTAGTATCATTAAATAACAACTTAAAATATAAAATACAACATATTTATTGAAAACTTATTTTACATGACCACAACATTTCTTCTTATTTAGCATTGCATGGGATAACCTGAGGACATATATAAGAAAAGGGTGATCTATAAAGCTCAGTAAGGGAGTAAAAAAAGCATAACATAAAGAATACAATATATGTTAGGTAATAGAAATACCAATGGATAATAAGAGAAACATTAACATAAATTCATGATATATCATTATTATCATAACATGGATATGTGACAACAACATTTAACATGATATTACCATGAGCCAAATCTCATTGCACATGGGGCATGAGTAAACTCTCATTCCACATGAATTATAATGATTAAACCCTAATTACACATGAATTAGCATGAGTTAAAACTCATTGCACATTACTTATCATGATACTATTGTTTACCCAATTCATTGGAGCGCTATCAGGGCACACCCTTTATAAACATTTCATTTCATGCATAAGTGTGCCACATGGATCATATAACATGGAATCATTCAACATCATCATTTATTACACAATAAAGGAATTAGGAATACATACATGAAATTATATAATCAATACATATATGTGCATAAAGGTTAATACCCTTGGTAAAGAAATGGTCATGGTATTCCCTACATGATGATTTTGGCATGGAAAATTGCAGTGAAATTTCGGCAGCCTAACGGCGTGACATAAAAATTCATAAAAATGGTTGATGAGAAAGAAATGGGTCTCTCATAATATGTAAATAAAATTTAAATTAAGGTGTTAATATAGATACTTATCTTAAAACATATAATTTGTAAATACAAGGTGTAACATAATAAAGAAACTTTAAGAAATAGGAAAAATGGAATAACTCTTACGAAATTCCGGCATAGTATCGGGTGTACATGGGAGAGATTAATGAGAGATAAATAGGTATCTAATAATTAAAAAATAAATAGGGAAGTATGGGGGAGGTTAAAAATCATACCCAAAAATTTTTAATTAAAAATAAAAGGTCATAACAATATAAGGAAACTTGGACATAAATAAGGAAGGAAAATGAGGATCCCTTACTTGGAAGTGTGATCCAAAAGGCTTGGGAGAGGATTGAGAGAGGATTATTGGAAGCTTGGGGGAACCTTTTGAGGACTATAGGGAGTATGGAGAAGAGTTTTTTCGAGATCAAAATGGTTTGAGTGAAGAGTAATGGGAGGTTGGGTGGGTTTATATAGGAAATGAGAGGGAATTCTTTATTATTTAGGTTTTGGACACTACACATTAAAATAATAAAAACCACAAACAATCCCATGGTTTTTAACCATGGTTTCTGATAAATGGGAGTGTTATAAAATATTTTATAAGTCCAAGGAAAAAAAATATTAAAATATTAGGCTTTTTATGTGGAGGTAAGTCACACTCTCAAGGAAATCGTTTTAAAATGTTAAAATATTTTATAAGCCTTGGAGGGTCCAATAAGGCATTATAAAATTAATCAAACAAATATAAAATAAAAATATTTTAAATTTAAAACATATATTTTCTGAATATCCATTTTATAGTATTTTATTACATCACTATCAGGTCATTATGATGTCATAAAACACATTATATATTTATTCGGTATTTAATTTTTACCCAAAAATTTGACTGTCTCAAAAAATTATGAAAAATTCACCGTTGGATAATTTTGACATCCAGATTCCAAAAATAATATTTATTTTATCTAAATAATTTTATAAATATGTGAATTTTTACTTTTAAAATAAAAATCGACATTTACTGAAAATTGACGAGTTTTGAAAAAAACAGTTTTTAACCTTAATAAAAATTACATTTGACTTCATAAAAATTATATACTCATTTATTATTCATTAAATTAATTTTATAATAATATTTTATTAAAATATTAATTATTTTAAAATTTCATTAATTCATCAAAATAAATTCTTTAATTAAAAATATAATTTATTTTTTATCGTATAAAAATATAATTCTTATCAAACTGAATACTTAATCTTTTATAGAGTAAAAAAAATATATAATCATAATTTATAATTAAAAGGAGTGTTCTTATAACACTATTATAATAAAATTATTAATAAAAACTTAGTTTAATATAATAATTTATATATTTCTAAAAAGTACCATTTTACCCAAAAATTCATTTTATCTAATTCATTATATTTTCAAGAAACACTATTCTAATAAAGGAAATGATATAATAATAATTTTATTTATAAAATGTATTACACAAAAATTAATTAATACCTTGTTACATAACCCCTTATAACACCCTCATAAGACTTAAGGGTAAGGTGTGCAATTGTGATAGACTCTTGGGGCGGCTCAGATAACATCGCTCGCTTAGGTGGTAATCTCTATTAACTTACACTTCTCCTGTAGGTGATTTTATTCAAGCTTAATGTGTTGAAACTCAGATAGGGATTGGTCAAGAGTGAAGCCCAGTAATGCTACCTCCTTTATGAGCTCTGATAAATGAGCTTCGTACGGCTCGATTCTACTGGATAAGGCCATCCTCTCATTTTTTTGTGTCAAAAAAATTATTTTTAAAAACCTTAAATTTATACAAGTCATGTGATCACTATTCAACAGCTATATTATCAATGGTAATGATACTTAACGGTCATTTAAACCCAATTGGATAAAATAAAAAAATTGCATGTGTTTTCTATATCCATATAAAATTTAATTAAATAAATAAAAGGTAATTGTATTCATGAATGTTCGGGTTGTTACAACTATGGTTGACCGGGGTCAGGCTATATATTGTGGTCCTTTGATAAGGAATGAAAATGGGTAATGTTCTGCACATTTTAACATCGTGTAGTGGGGACATATTTTTCATGTAGTTTTAATGTCATTCAATCTGTACATTTACCTTGTAGTTTAACATCATTATTTCAAGACATTTTATGCATAGGTCTAGCCAATATGTTGTTAGGGGTGCATTTTTATCTTTTATATGTTGTGGTTGAACCCGAGATTGGGGTTCTGGGTGTTGCTTCATATCTTGTGATGTCAAGAATCAATCCATATGTAGTTCTTGTATAGAAGTTCCCTATACAAGTCTAACCCATACACAGGGATGGGGGAGATTTTGTTTTATCACGACTGGACCCAAGAACCATAGATCTTGGTGTTTATATGTATCATGTGAGGATAGAAATCAAGACACATGTAGTTCTTAAATTGGAAACACTCTACTCATGTCTGACCCATAGTAGATGGGGGAATTGTTCGCATTAATTATTTTAGATGGGTCTAGGATTTGAGATATAGGTGTCACTATGTATCCTATGATGGTAGGAATCAATCCACACATAGTTCTTGAGAAACCATGCAGTTTGACATCATGAAAAAATAAAATAGTCTCCCTAATGTGAAAAGGTAATATTGTAGGTGTACTCAATACTTGAGATCAAGGCATCACTACATATCATGTGATGAAAAGAATAAATCCACATATATTTTTGGGGTGAAATCTCCCAACATAGGTCTAACTCGTATGTAGGGAGGGGGAATTTTCATGTTTATTTGTTGTGGTTAGACCAAGTACTGGTGATCCAGGTGTCACTATATATCTTGTGATGAAAATAATCAAGTCACACATAGTTCTATAATGGATTTGTGGTGCGAGAACAATGACTTGGGTAGTGATCCTCTTGGGTGAGGTCCACAGTAATGTGTAGTTTTGTGTCATGCAAGAGGCATTAACCATGTAGTTTAATTTCATGCGGCAAGGACTCGTGGTGTTCCTTTTTAAGGTCTTACATTTAGTACCATGATAACCTTATCATAACTATTATGCCTTGTCCATGCATTGTGAGTCCTTACCAAAATTCCAAAGCTCACGTGAACTATACTCAGTGTGAGAAACAAGGAATGATAAATTTTCTTCTCAGAACATGGAGGTAGTTAGAGAATCGACATGGGTCATTTTGTATCATGTAGTGGCTGGTCTAGGATATAGGATTTGTGTGTCCCTACATATCTCATTAGAATGAGAATCAATCCATGCATAGTTATAGAAACTCATGCAGTTTAGTGTCATATAGAAAGGACATCATTCATTCAGTTTAACTTTATGAGGTAAGGAAATGGGTGGATCAAAGTGAAGAAGAAGAATTTTTTGGTTGGGCCCAAGAATAGATGTTTGGGTGTTACTACGTATCATGTAATGGTAGGAATCAAGCTACACATACTTCATAGAAACCATGCAATTTAGTGTCATGCGGTGAGGACATCCGTCATGCAATTTAACATCTTATGTTAAAGACGTGGGTCACCCAAGGTGGAAGGAAAGTAATATTGTGGATGGGCCCAAGAATATAGTTTTGGGCATCAATGTTTTTCATACAATGGTAGGAATCAATCCACGCATAGTTCTTGGATAAATAGATTCCCTATGTGGATCTGACTCTCACATAGGGACAGGGTCATTTCATCTTTCTTGTATACATATCTATCTCATATGTGGTGAATCGTCAGTGATATAATGATTCCCATAAAGTTTAATGTCATGCAGTGAGTACATCTTCCATGAAGTTTTAATGTAATATAGTAAGGACAAATTTGTGTAGTTTAACATCATGTGGTCAGGATGAGAGACATTGTGCAGTTTAGCGTCTTATTTTTTTGACCTGTTCTATATAGTTTAACATCATGTGGTAAATATGAGAGACATTGTACAATTTAAAGTCATGATTCTTGGATGATTAGATCTTGATGGAAGCTATGAAAAGTATTTCTTAATAAACCTTTCATTGGTGGGGTGTATAAAACACTTTCCATCCACTATGTTCAATGAGTAAGATCTATTTTTATTGACCTTATGTATGATATAAGGCCCTTATTATTTGGGTTCTATCTTTGGAGGCTTCTTTTCTGGTATAATTGGGGATTTGAGAGCCAACACTAGTTCTCCTTATAGGAACAAACGAATGTGGACCTTTTTATTGAAGGCTCGTGTGATCCAATTTTAATGGACTTTGAGGTTGTGAGAAGTATGAAATCTAATCTCATTAAGACTCTCCAATTCATCTAGTATATTTTGATATTTCTCATCATCCAAGAGTTATTTACAAATATCTATTCAAATCAAATGAAGTTGGAATTCTATGGGAAACACTGCCTCAATTCTGTACACGAATGAATATAGTGTTTATTATGTACCAGTATGTGTGGTGGTATGGTAGGCCCATAAAGCATGGAGTAGCTTGTCTAGCCAAGACTTCTTGTCCTTATTCACCATCTTTTGTAGTATATTTGGTAGATTCTTATTGAAGGCCTCTATCTGTTTGTTTTTTGTTTTATGGTGGCGAGATGAATGATTGGACTCAATATTGTACTCCTGGTGTAATTTATTCAACTCCATAGAAAAGATGTTGGTGTTATTATCTGTCAATATTGTGTGAGGGAATCTAAACCTGGTGATAATATGGGACTTTACGAAGTTTATTGTATTATTCATCCTAAATTCTTTGAGGGGTATTATCTTATAGCATTTGGAGAAGAAGTCGGTATCATTAAGTATATACTTGAACTACTTAGTTGTGGTTGGGTAATATAGCCCCACAAAACTCATTCCCCATTCGACAAAAAGCTAGAAATATTTAGCTATATGTAGCAATTTTAGGGGTTGATGGAAGAATTTTTCATGAATCTGATATGAATGACATTTCCTATTGATTTCTACATAGTCTTGCATCATGGTTTTATAGTAATAACCCACCCTCCTGATTTAGTGGGAGAGCTTGGTCCCAGATTGATGAGCATCATATGAGCTTGTTTGTACTTGTTCGATGATATAGAAAATCTATCCTTCTTCTATTCATCTAAGGAGGATTTTGTTTAATCCTTACTTGTAGAGGGATTTTTTCTCATTTAGACCATCCAATAGGGTAAATTTCATTTCTCAATGTCAAATTTGTTCCCTTTTAGCTCAGTCTACTAGGAGGATTTTATCATAAAGATAACCAATTATAGGCTCTATCCATCTAGGGGTGGATATTGCTTCCTCCTAATCAGGGTTGGCTAAGACTATGGTTGCATTATCCAATTCATTGGAATGAGAATTTTGTGATCAGGGGACATGATTCAACGTGGGATCAAAAGGGAACTCTACCATTAGTCCCCTGACGTAGCCAGTGATAAGAGCCAATTATTCCTTTTTTTATGGCATATTCTCCATTGATCTTCTTTATCACTAACTCTAAATATTCTTTTATGTTTAGGTAGGATATTTTAAACTATAGAGATAGTTCCAATACAGCGATAAGGGATTGGTATTTGGACTCATTATTCATGTATCTTTTGGATAGTGAGAAAGAGTATAGAAAATTTTATTTGTCCAAATAAACAAATACAATCCCTAATCCAACCCAATTGAGTCTCGGGTTTTCTAGTATTTTACTGATAGGAATCTAGAAGGTTCCATCAAAATACATCCCCCATGTCTAGGGAGTTTTATGGTCATACAAAACCTCTTTATATGGAATTTTGGTGTCTAATAGTGTGATTTATGGGGTGGGATGTGCCTTGGGGAAATCAGCTTGGTCCTTCCCTTTCACTGACTTCTATGACATAAAATAGATGTCATATTGTTGTAGAATGACTACCCATCAAGCCAA
Organism: Viscum album; assembly: GCA_963277665.1. Classification (NCBI taxonomy): domain Eukaryota; kingdom Viridiplantae; phylum Streptophyta; class Magnoliopsida; order Santalales; family Viscaceae; genus Viscum; species Viscum album. The sequence goes on from OY728146.1 coordinate 2,078,087,752, forward strand.
TTTCCCAATCAACATGGGACAACCAAGTATGTACTTGAGCAGATCAATATGAGAGACCAAGTGGACTTCGTGGTGATATAAGTAATGCCTCATCTTATGCACTACAAATATTAGTGTGAGATGGTTCTTCTTGACATCCAATTATCAGGTCTTGATACCTACCATCATTTGGCTAAGTTAGTAGAGATTGTTCTCAGTCCTTGTATAATTTTTCTATGTGAGTAGGGCATGAATTTATCATTCTATGGTGGCCACATATAAGATGAGTGGCTTTCCTTCCACAACACGGCATTAAAACCAGTGGGTGTGGAAGATACTGCTTGAGAATCTTGAAGTCTTGTTGGTAGTCATTATCCCACTGATAGGAAATCCCCTTCTTCATTAGCTTGGTGAAGGGGAGATATTTTTCATCCAAGTTGGCTATAAAATTCTAAAATTAGGTGATGTTCCCTTGGAACCCCCTCAATTATTTGAGATTCTTGGGGGTAAAATTTCTAGAATTGTACTAGTCTTTTCATGGTCGACCTTAATGCCATAGTGGTATACCAAAAATATAAAGAATTTCCCTAATGTTACCCCAAAATAACATTTCAATGGATTCATCTTCATATTATGTTATCATAGTTTGTTGAAGACTGTTTGAATATTTATGAAGTGATCACATCACTATCATGATTTGACCACCAGGTCATCAACATAACATTTGGATATTTGTCCCAAGAAGGGTTTAAAGATATGATTCATGGAATGTTGATAAGTAGAATCATCATTCATTAATTCAAAGGGCATGATAAGATAGAAAAATATACCCTAGGGTTCTCTAAAGGTAGTGGCTTTCTCATATTCATGGGTCATCTTTATCTGATTATACCTTGAATACCCATCCATAAAGGAAAGGGCTTAGAATCCAGCAGTTGCATCGATCAAGAGTTTTTTGATCGGTAATGGGGATTTATCCTTTGTAAAATGCTGATTAATGTCTTTGAAATTGATGTAAACCCTAATTTTTACATTCTTTTCTTGATAGGGACAATTTTAGAAAGTTTTTTTTGGATATTTCACTTCTCAGACAATGTTGGTTTTGATCAATTTTTTAAATTTCACCTCTACATTGGAAGCATGATAGGGGTGCATCCTTGTAGTTTCCTGCTTGAAACCTCAATGGTCATCTGGTAAGCCGAGATGGTGTGTAGACACATCTGGATTTAGTATGGTCATTTATGTATAGTTATAAGATAATGCATATCGGCGTTGACTTAGAAATTAAATGTACATCTCTTTCTCCCCAAGAGGCATTGCGGTACAAATAAATATAGGTTGTGGGTATTCTTATATTTCCATATTTACCTACCTGAGCTCATCAATAGTGGTGGAGAAGTCTTCCTCAAATATGGGTGGGGAATTCCTAAGGCCATCCTCATCTTCTTCCACCTATGAGTCTGTGGAGGAATTTTCATATGAAGTCAGTGATCTAAGGGCCTCTCCATCACTATTGGTGTGAGAGATCCCATGATAAAAGACATTATCATCCCCTACTACCAGATCCGTTGCAGATATATTTTTAAGTTGATTATATTTCAAACTATCACTAGGGAAAAACAGAGCTTGGACATTCGGTATTGATTCTAATGCCTCAACTAGATTTATGGGTAACACATAATCTTTATCGATCATACTCCATATATTTGTATGAGAGGTCCCCAATCCATCAGGATATGAAATCTATGTATTTTAATCCACAATTGGTTGTTTTTATTCCTTTTTATAGAAACTTTCCTCGGTATATGTGGATTCGAAAGACTCAAAGGGGGCACTGTCACCATGTATTATGCTGACCTTTCTATTGATGGGTTATTTCAAACACTGATGGAATGTTGAAGGTACCACCAAGTGACTGTGAATCCAAATAATTTTGATAAGAACATTATATGCGGTGTCTTATTGGATAACCATGAACTTAGCATTAGATGTGAGATCCCAAAAACTAATCTTTGAGATTGATCTTCCCAAGAGGTATTTTCTCATGCTTATCATACCCTTGAATGGTCATCCTTGTGGGAGATAGGTCTCCTTCACTATATCCAAAACATATAAGGTTTTGAATTATGATGAGTTTGATACTATAAAAATTCTCAATCAGATCCCTTCAAATGTCTACACTATTGATTTTGGAAGAAACATATAAGGGCATGATGTGTCCCTAGATGACCTCTTCTTGATCCTTCTATGTGAATGAGATGGTGACATTTCATTCTAACGACATAATCTCCACTTGATAACACTAGGCTACAATGAATTTTGTCTCAAATTCTTGTGGGATTTTGAGGGATTAAACGATTTCCTCTCTGATTTCTTTTGAAATATAGAGTGCATCCAAGATTGAGAGCTTGGCTGGGACAACCTCCATCTATTTTAGAATTTTGTACTTTTGTGCCAGAGTTTGGTGCTTCACGAGGGGGGGTTTCTCATTTTTATGTGGTTCAGGAGTTGAGGCATTAAAGGTGGATGGGTATGGTGCTTGTGTAGTGGTTGAGGGAGAATTTACTGTCAGTGGTGTAGGTCATGTCGGACTTCCTCAATGTCTAGTTTGATCAGATAACTGCACTCTCATTTGGCAGTCATGCAATATGACTCGGTATAGATGACTGATAAAGGATTATAAGATAAATCCATGTATCTTTATGGATTTATGGAGTTCTTGACCATAGGTCTCAACTTCATATATGTATTTAGTAGGGACATGGCTGAAATATTGGGTTCGACCATGCCTATGTTATCCCATGTATCCTGAGCTCCTACTCCTGTGGCCTCCAACTCCTCGATCATGTATGGGAAAATCATACTTAGATTCATATCCATCATTATAGAATGGTTCTTTCAAGTATATAATGGTAATAGATCCAAATATGAGATCTTCATCTGATAAAAATTCCATTTGGTGGGGTGGTGAATATGCTTTGGATATTACAGGGAATAAATTTGCAAGAGTCAGAGCTTGTGTTGGAGATGAATATGACTCTTCCTCTTCTATCTCTTCCTATACCTAATGGTCGTGTTCACCTTTAGGAGAAACATTCATTATCTCCTCCCTAGGTAACATAACAATTATGGGTTTGTGAATTCGTGCTCTCATGGTAACATGAACTCGGTCAACTGTCTTTTGAGTCATTTAGTTTTTGAACTTCTTCCCATGCCTACCTGGAACTTTTTTCCAATCACCTTCTTCTTCTGACTGAGTGATGGTTATGCAGACCACCTAATCTGAGGATTTTTTCAACAACACCTATTCAGAATCGACCATGATTTTGAGGAATTATTTTAATATGAAGCGATCTTGGATTTTATGACCCATCCTTCTATGGAAAGAGAATTAGTCGAGATGGTTGGCGAGGATGAACTTAATGGGATTCCTGGGCTATGGAAATTTGAGTGTGTTATTTTTCATAGATATAAGGAAATAATTAGGTACTTATTCATTTTTTAAGGAGTGTGATTTATTCATTCATTCCTCAAATCCTGAGTGACCCTGATCTCTTTTTTCTTCTGGTCAAGGGTGATTTTGTTATTATTGTTGCTCGATAAGAGGTTTTGGGTAGTTTGGGACCTACCTTGGAGCATGAATGGGTGATTCTATTGGTTTGAGGGTAATAGTGGAAGTTTATGTTTTTTTATCCTTCTCCCCTATGCTGATGGCATAAGTCAAGACTTAGCTTGGGTCCACTAAACGGATTATTCCATATGTTGTGTTGTTTTTGTAAACTCATGGAATCTTCTTAGATATTTAATTGGGATCAAAGGAATCTAAAACTCATCCTAGATATTTTCAGCACATAGTTCCAACAATTTCTCCTATGATAAAGGTATTCTGAGTGAGTAGGTTAAACCTTTACATCTTGATATGAAGTCATACACCCTCTCATTTTCATGTTTCTTACTATTTTTTAGGTTGATGATTATCATTTTCCTCAATGTCAAGCTGAGATAGTAGAGGAATTGATGAAGAATTTCTTCTCATCTTGAAACTAATCTTTTTGGGATAATGTTATACCAAACAAAGTTTTTCCCTATCAGAGTTTGTATGAAGCACCTCAACGTGGTTGCCTTCTTTCAATTTCAAGGGCCTATCATTAGACCGTATTGGGATAAAAAGTATGTGAGATGCTATTCCAGGTCCCCCACACCTTCAAATATGGATAAGTTGGGATTTCCAAAATTTTCTGGGGGAAAAGTGTCATCCAACGATTTAGGATATGGATTCTTCTCAGGATACACTAGTGTGTGTATCCCTTCCATGCCTTCCATTTGAGTAGTGAGGGACTCAATGAAGTTGAGAAATCCATAAGGTGTTGATGTCTGAGCCGCCTCCCATCTATAGGGAGCAGGTGGGGATTGATGAGGTGGATCTGTTTTCATCTCCTACTGATTCTCAATCCATACTAACACTGGAAAATCACCCTAGATAGGGAGATTTAATTACCGTAATGGAGGTAAGTCATGATCATTTTCGACTTCCTCATTTATATAGACTAGTTGACTAGATCCTGAGCTAGTTTGACACTAAAATGTTTCTCTTATAGGAGGATTGAATCTTTATACATTTATGAGAGGAGAAATATTTTCCTCAGCCTAAAGATGATACCTAGTAGGAATATTTCCCCTCAGTATCTCCTCATTGAGTTGTCTGAGAGGTTGTATATCATTCTCATATTGTGACAATTTTTTCTTTGTGGAAGTGTTTTTTGTTATTCTAGGTAGTTATTGGGATATAGCCACACATTTCCCTTTATCTTTGGTAGTGTTTCACCATAGAGGTGGAAACTTGATATTCATAGGTTCTAGGTTTTGGAGCCTCCTCTGGCTCTGGGTACGTGCAGCCTCGGTGGGTGCATCTAGACCCTCCTCTCATGACATATTTTTCATGTTATGTCCCTCATCATTTGCATCTTGATCTACATTATATTTTGTGTTGAAGGTGACTAAATTCATATAGTTGTAATGGGAAATGGTAGTTGTCCTGTTACACTCAACTTAATAGGATGATTCTACACCGCTTGCATTAGGTTCATTCCTCTAACCCTTAGCCATGTTTCACCATTTTGTCTTGTGACCCTAATGGGGTTTGATTGCCTTCACCATGCGTTCCTCTCGACACGGTCTATGAATAGTGACATAGAAGTAGTTTCTAGTCTATTTTTTCCGAAAAGGTACCGAATAGCATAGGTTCATCTTATAGAGGTAGGAATAGATGGAATTTATATCATCGATATTTACCTTCCAACATGGAGAAGAGTGATTCTTTCTATAATGATGATGCTGATGAAAATGCCCCCAGCCCTACGGAATAGGTCCTATTTGGGGACTCAATTGGAATTAGTTGATCCTTCTGTTGAGGATTAAATGATTCTAGTAAAGTATTTTATGATTCCTAGTATAGTCATTGACATATAAATTCCCTTATCCCAGTGGTTTGGGGTTGATCTAAACCATTATTGATTTCTCCAAGACCCTCTCAAGGGATGATAAATCTGATGATGGAAATTGAGATAATAATTCCCCTAACCTAGCAGGATGGGGTTTTCTTACAGCTATTATTGGAATTTGTTGGATCCTCTCCTGGATTGATGGTCCAAGAGGTGGTGGTGGTGGTAGATATTCCCTCAGCCCGACGGTCTAGGTTCACTCCTAGATGGATGATATGGAAGTTATTATTGTGACTTGTTCAATATGGCATAGCTATGATCGTGTATGATTCGGGTGCAACAGTAGCCTGTGATGGGAGTCATTCTTTATGGTAAGTTGTCTAGTTGATTGTGACTTCAACATTCATGTGTGAAATGCATTCACGTTTCTTAAAGGGGCCCAGTTCAAGGATCTTTTATATATCCTCTTCCATTTTTGTGATGTCTCAACATCATTGTAGTAGGGGAATTTCATTTTAGTGACTAATTAGATCATGTGTTACTTAGTCCCCTGATTTTTCTGGAGGATATAACATGACAATAGATTTTATCTGGGGATTTATATTTCTCTATGGGTGCATTAACATGCAGCACTCCATACTTTATCCAACCTCAAATACTGATTCATATTGTGGATTCAGAGATCAGATGTTAAATATTTGTGATGCGATGATGGTAGGACTCTTCTAGGTTTGTGATGTGTTTTTCATGTTTTGGGTCCCAATCTATAGTGATAGTAGCCAGGTCTAGCTGACAACATAGTATCTTGATGGTCTGGAGGTGAACTTTGTGTCCTGAATGGGAGAGGTGTCTAGTATTCAGTTTCTAATGATTTTTTCATATATTTTGGCATAAATAAGACATGAAATCCTTCTCTAGATCATCTGGGATCTCATAGTTAGTAGTATCAAGGGGCCAAAACATGGTGGAGAGGTTGTTTCAGTCTAAATCTCTACATATGTTAGTGTTGGCCTCCTTTTCATCATACTTACATGCCTCTATCTAGTCAAACCACATAAGAAGCTTCTCATGGTCTCCTACTAACTAGAGTAGAATGTTCCTAGAAGTTGATGGGGAATTATATATGGTTGACCTTGATTTTTCAAGTATATCTCTATAAGAAGGTTTCTGAGTTTTGAGCACCTCTCTATGCAGAGGTTTTTGGGAAAGGGTAGTATTTCTTTATCCATGGGATATATCCCTATGGGTAGGTTGACCACAGTGGATGTTAATAGTAGATTCCCTATTATCCATATCCACACTACCACAAGGAGGACTATCACGGTAATGATCATCTTCTTCTTTGGTTGAAGAGCCAACAAACCCTTGGGGTTGATAATGTATCTCCAAAAACCTCCAAGGGCCCGAAGGCCTTCATTTTTTATTGATTTTTGATAATCCACCTTTCAAGGGGTGAGGTGGAACCCTTACAAGGCCCGTAGGTGTAAGTATTACATGGCATGTAGTCCTTTGAGGAATTCATTGCCCGTAGGCTTCAAACATTACATACATCCCAGACTAACTACTTGGAACTGCTCCACCCCAGCATCTTCATCGTGAAATAAGCTCTCCACCTTCGCATGACTGTTCGGCTAGGCATTCCTGTGCATGCACAAGCTTGTCCTGATGGAAGGTGTCATACCCTCTCATTATTTCAATCCGTTTATCTTATGTTGTGGTGAAAGCTCCTTGCTCGTCCTCCATGTAGAGCTTGTTCCTTGTAGGTTGTCTGGTTTGCATCTGCACTTAAGGTGGCCCGAAGGCCTTGAGGTGGCAGATTAGGGATATGAGCCTCATTCTGTTTCATGGTCAGAATATTTTGACCTACCTTTTGGAATTGTGTAAGGATATGAGCCTTTTTTATGATGGATGCCAGAATATATTGATAACCATATAGCATTTTAGGGATATGATCCCACTGATGAGAAGATGATGGAATATTCTAATGAGATTATTTATTATTGGTAGGAATAAGAGTTTTCCTTGAATCATGTGTCACTTTAACTTGGTGATTCTCATCCAGAATAGGGATATAAGCCTAATTCTAAGCCTTTGCAGCATGTCATCGGTGTTTTTCGATATGAATATGTGCTTGTCCTGATGTATGTTTCGCTCTCACTTAGTGAGACCTGATTATAACAGAAATATGATCCCGATCTTAATATGAATTCCCCATCTGAATATGATAACGAACCTCCATAATGGAAGAAGGGATATGATCCTCCTCCTGTATATCCTTGTAAGGATGTTGATTTAGTAGTTAATTTGTGGAAATAGAGATATGATCTTGGCTTCCATTATTTTCTAGAATATTCTAGGTATATTCACTAATAGAAATATGAGCCTACCTTGAGGCGTGTTCCACTCTCACTTGGTGATCCCTGGCCAAAACTAGGATATGAGCCCAATCATGGGCCTTTGGAGTATGTCGCTGGTATTTTTCAATAGGAATATGAGCCTTTCCCGAGGTATGTGTCACTCTCACTTGGTGATCCCTAGCCATAATGGTGATATGAGCCCGATCTTAGGCCTTTGAAATATGTCATTTGTCTTCTTTGATATGGATGGGCCCCTATCCCAAGGCATGTGTTGTTCTCACTTGGTGTGCCCCGATTGGAATGGGAATATGAGTCCAGTCTGGTGCCTCATCCTTTATTGGTATATTTCAATAATCCTTCTGGTCCTGATAAAGAATGTGTGCTTTCTCTAAAGAAACCACTTGTTCATACTAATCAAATTTTTTTGATTCCCTGACTATAGGTATATTAATAGGCCTCCAATGGCCCGAAGGCGTTCATTTTTTATTGATTTTTGATAATCCACCTTTCAACGGGTGAGGTGAAACCCTTACAAGGCCCATAGGCGTAAGTATTACATGGACCATAGGCCTTATAGGAATCCATTTCCCGTAGGCTTCAAACATTACATACAACCCAGACTAACTACTTGGAACTACTCCTCCCCAGCATCTTCATCGTGAAATCAGCTCTCCACCTTTGCATGGAAGCTTGGCTAGGCTTTCCCATGCATGCATAGGCTTCTCCTGATGGCAGGTTCCATACCCTCTCATTCTTGCAATCCATTTAGCTTCTGCTATGGTGAAATATCCTTTCTCATTCTTCTTCCAAATCTTGTTCCTTGTAGGTTGTTTGGTTTTCATTTTCACTTAAGGTGGCCTGAAGGCCTTGAGGTGGCCCGAAGGACTTAAAGGACTCGAGGACCAAATCGGTGGCCAAAGGCCTAAACAGGGGAATATTTCTGGTTGTTACATTGCCAAATAGTGCCTGCTACAGTCCCTAAAATAGTAACTTCTACAGTGTTGCACAGTTCCTACTACAGCACTACTATAGTAACCCAAAAATTAGCCTCTTCCTGGATGCACTTAAAGAGTCCTCACCAATAGAGTTGAGGCTCATGTGCTATAGTAATATGAATTTTTTCCTATATGTGTATAAGTTTTGTAATATGCTAGTGGATTTATTCAACTATTACTAAGATGTAATGTCACTTTAGCAAAGTGTGCACAAAAATGTAAGCTTACACATTTTATGTCTCCAATATGTAATAGCGGATATCTTTATTTGAAGTGGGAATATGAGCCCACTTCTATCCTCCTTATGCCACTGGAATATATCAATGAACTTTATGCATGGGGGTAAGGATATGTGCCTCCCCCATTCCTGCTGCAGGAATGTTCCCACAGACTTATTTCGAGTAAAGGATATGATCCTATATGCTAGTTACTACCAGAATATACCAGTAGACATCATTAATGGTAGTGTTAATATAATCCCACTCATGATTATATATATCCTTCTGCACCAAATGTGTCTTCCTTATTGCTTGTACATGGGTATCATAGTGTGTCAGGTGGTACCCTTAGCAAGAGACTGAAAGGTACCAGTGGGATGGATTTGTCAATAGTGGTTAATGTAATCCCTCCTCGATAGCTCATGAACTAGAATGGGGTTTTAGTTGACTCCTTATTCAACCTTCATTAGATACTAAATGTGGTGATTATTGTGATTGTAAGAACTCGGATCTTCTTTTCATGTATTTTTTCCCTTTTTTGGTGTTTTTGAGGAAAAGATTAGTTTTCTAGAAATTTCTTAATCACACACCATGTACTTTATAAGTTCACGTAGTGTACTCAGTTACCGTAGGTAGCCGGGTGTTGTCTATGTCACGGCCATGCACATGGCCGTGTGTGGTGACCTGGAGACCGCCTAATGTGGGGGTTGGTGAAGGAAAGTACACATCATGTACTTCTAAATTACATGTTGTGTACTTTATTTTTTTCATTAAAAATATCGGGGTCGCAACTGACCGACAGAACCGTCTTCTTCTCGACCTAGTTCATCCGAGAGCGTCTATATGGTGTGGATCTTCACTGAGCCCTCGATCGAGCATCCGTTCTCCAAATTGAACTCTGTTAGTTGTGTTGGAATCGCCTCGGTGAGTCCTCTCTTCATCTTAAACACCTTCTTTTGATTCCTTCTCTCTTGTGTGATATTTTGGGTTGAATTTTTTATATTTTTTTGTAGATCTACGACGTTCTAAGGTGATTTAAGGGTCGAGACTCAAGTATATTGATCTCCTAATGTCTAGGTAGGTGGTTTGTGCCTTTCCATTGATAGTCTTTGAGTTTTATGTACAAAAGTTCCTAATACCCATAAACGGGGTATTGCGTGATTATGATTTTATCCCTATTGTTGCATGTTATACCCTAGTTTGTTTGGATAGAGGTTATTTGTTGAGAATAGGGTTTAATTTTCCATGTTATAGAGGTTTTTCCCATGTTTTCTTATTTTGACCGTTTGGTCTAGTTTGCCTATTAGGATACTGTTGGTTTCCCATGACTAGTATTGTTAGGATGGAGTGATTGTTTTTCTGACATGTTGTTATGTTATAGACTAGTTATCCAAGTAGTTCTTGAGGTTACTTTGGCCGCTTTTCTTTTTTATGCTCATTTTACTTACACAGGGCCGTGAGAACCTGGTGTAGTAGACCATAGGGAGAATGGAAGTAAGGGCTTCTCCAGAGTGTATGTAATTATTATCATGCTACGAGGCCATAGGGGGGTTGATGTTGAGTGCTCCCTCATAGGGTCTATAGTTACATTACAAGGTCACAGAGGGAATTGACGTTGAGTGATTCCTTAGAGTTCCTGTAGGTTACCGTTAAAAGTCTATAGGGGGAATTGATGGTGAGTGCTTCCTCAAAGATTCTTTGTTCACACCTGACTATAGGGGGAATTGACGATGAGTGCTTCCTTAGAGAGTCTATTCTAAAGCTGAACTAGAGGGGTGAGACTATGTGTGTTCTTCCCAGAGGGTTGCTTGTGTTTTCTAGGTAGGATCAGAGGGGATAGGCTTTGAGTACTTTCGAGAGGGTTACCTATTTTTGATTATCTGCTTACTTGATTTTTAGTATTTGAATTCTTTGAAACTTTAGGAATGTTTACTATTGAGTACTTCCTTGTTTACTGTTTCTTTTGTTTAGTGCCTTCCATATATATTTACTGACTGTTAGGCACAGATCTCTTGGTGGTTTCCTACTGGGATTTAGTCTCACACCTTGTTTGGGCCATGCTTTTAGGCCCAAATAGATTATATTATTGCAGGTATAGATAAGGGCAAGCACCTTTCTACTTCAAGTACTTGACTACTTTGGAGTTGGAGAGCATGGGACCAAGATTTTTCTTGTGATTATATGGAGATGTTTACTCTTTTCTTCTTGTACTTTGGTTTAGTACTGTATTTCAGTATTGTGACTTTTTTGGCTACTTTCCTAGACATATTTATCATGCATCATTATATATGTGCTCCAGCTATTTATTTCTTCAGTCTTCCATTGTTCTTTTGTATGGTAATATTACTACTTCCACTACTGCTTTGTGTTTTACTTATGTTTTGTTACTCTACCAATGAGGGTATAGTTTCTCCACTATCATACCCAAGTCCCTCGCTTCTAGTCGGCAGCCTCTGGTGTTTGGGGAAATGTGCTTGAGGCCATGTGACCAACCGGGTATGGGGCGTCTCTGGGCAGCTTCTGGAACCGGGATGTTACAAAGTGGTATCAGAGGAATTCGTTTCTTCTTGACTTACTATTTAGAGCCTATAGTCATGGATATGATGGAAATAGGTACTTGGTAATAAGTTGTGCCCGGGAGTAGCTAACCCGTGTATAGGGAAAAGCCAATTTACCTTGTTTATTTCAATTTTTTGGTTTTTCAATTTTACAGTTGATTCAATTTCACTATTGGGTGATTCACATGTTTTGTATTGTTACTATTGATATTATTGAGATTCTATTTTTGTTGCAACCCGATGAGATGAGGGTATGTCATCTCATGCATCATATAGTAACTTTCTAAAAATCACATGTCATGCATTCTTACCATGTCATTTAGGGTGCATTAGCGATTGAATGTTGTTGTGATAGATGTTGTGCTAGATATGCATGTTGTTGTGATAAATACCTTGATAAAATACCTGTTGTTTAATAGGGTATTGATTGTGTAAGGTTTTGATTGAATGAATTCCAAACTTTGGTTCTTGAGGTGTTATGATCCCTCATGGATTGGAATTTGGTGGATCATTGCCTTATTTTTCTTATATATAACATGTAATAGATGACAAGCTTTGATTTTCGGGGAGTATAGGCCCTCATGGATCGGGATTTTGCACTTTAATGTTCGTTTTAGTGTTTTATGGGCTTCTGAAGTAGTTTCTAAGTCTTACTGTCCATAAAAACCTAGAATACATGCCGTGTATTTTTTAATAGATGCCATATGTTCTTCTATTAGGGAATAAATTTTTTTTCTTAAGTAAATGTCATGTACTCTTATGTACACGCCGTGTAGTCTCTAACCATGTCGTTGGCCATGTGAGAAGAGACACGGGGTTGGGAGAATTTTGGTGGGACACACCGTGTATCAGACGTATATGTCATGTGTTTAGACCATGTGCCTACTCGTGTGACTAATGACACGGATGGATAAAAACTCAAGCATACACGTTGTGTCGGTCTTGAACACATCATGTAGTGTAATCCCTGGAATCTAGCCGTGTAAATAACAACACGGGTCGGTGAAATCCTTTAGTACACATTATTTCCTTCTAGAACACACCGTGTAGTGTGAGCCGTGTATCCGGTTGTGTCACTAACAACATGGGTTGGTGAATCTTGTCTAGTACACGTCGTGTCTGGCACAAACATGTCGTGTAGTCTTGTTCTAGGAGAATCGCGTAGCTTAGTCATGTAGAAGGACTCAGGTATGGGAAAATGATTTAAGTAAACATTGTGTGTTAGGGAAACACTCCATGTTTTTGGGGTGTTACACGACTAGTTTTGGCAGAAGTACACGCCCATATGAAAGGATTGAGGGAACACGCCATGTAGTTAAGTATACATGCCGTGTATCCTTGTTTTGAAAAACTTGAGTGCTTTCTTTCTCTTGTTCCCTTCTTACCCTTCCAGTTTTTAGTCCTTAATAATCTTGATCTATGGTGTGTGCTTGACCTTGTAGAGTCATTCCACCGAGATGTACTCTGATTGACTGCTAGGTACAGGTCAGTGATCAGACACCAGACATGGCTGATCAGGGACTTCCAGAAGATCCTCCAGTTGTTCCAGTCTTGGCACCAGTCTTCATTCTAGACATAGGCGCGGATGCACAGTTCTGAGAGGGCTTTATGAGGTTTATGCAGACCTTCTGAGGAGTACCACATCTTTCCCCTTCTATGGAAGAGTTGACGTGGGTCTTTCAGCAGCAGTATCCTCCCACCTTCATAGGGGAAGGAGGACCTCAGGCTGAAGAGTCATGGTTAGAAGCCATGCTTTCTATCTTCGATCACCTGGAGACACTTCCAGAGAGGAGGGTCAAGCTTGCTACCTACATGCTTCGAGACTCCACCAAGATATGGTGGGATGTGATCTCATAGGTGGGATGCTAGCAGGTTATGGCATGGGATGAGTTCCAGTATGCCTTCTACGACTACTTCTACCAGGAGACTTTGAGGGTCGATCGAGCCCAAGAGTTCATGAGTCTGAAGTGGGTTACTCTTTCTGTTATGGAGTATTCTTCTCGCTTCACAGATCTGTAGTGATTTATTCCCATCCCAGGAGGTGATGAGTTATTACTAGAAAGAAATTTTGAGGATGGTCTAAGGCATGACATCCAATCGCAGGTCAATATCTTTGGGTTGACTTCTATCACTTCTATCATCAATCAGGCACTAATCATGGAGCACAATTTGAGGGATTATGGAGCTGTGAGTCAGGGAGGTTCGATATCCGGAGTTAATATCCCTCCTACTGACAGCAGGAAGCACCGAAGGGGGTATTCTCATGGTGATCCAAGGAGGCGAGACACTTCTTATGGTAGTCAGGTGGTGTGCTACCAGTATGGGAAGAGCAAGTATACGAGGACACATTTCCTGACAAACCCAGTGGAGTTCCGATCATGTATCAAGATGGGCCATCTTCAGAACTTCTACCAGTTCTTCTCACCAGCAGTTGGTGACATGGTTTCTTTCATGACTCCCCATTCAGAAGATACGCCACTAGTTTCTCATCAGTCATAGAACTGAAGTTCTTCCGGCCGTTCAGGATGAGGTGGAGGTCATGGTCGTGGTATCCAGTCACCATGATTTTAGCGACAGTAGGTTGGATCAGCTCAGAGTGGTCAGACAGGGTCACAGGGCCACAGTACGGGCCAGACTTTTGCAGTGGAGCAGACCCAGTAGGAGCAGGATCCTAGACCCTCCACAGTTCAAGGTACGGTCCTAGTTGCCTCAGTTTTATCTTCTGCTCTTTTCGATACAGGGGATTCCTATAGCTTTATATATGTTGCTATTATGGAGAGCCTTGGGTTATGTATCTTTTCTTCTACTAATATCTTGATGCTAGAAACACCATTGGCGATAAGAACAGCTAGTGTACAACAGTGCAAGGAGTGCCCTCTTGAGGTTGGTGGGTGTCACTTCTTATGGGATCTCTATGTCTTAGAGATGATAGGCTATGATTTCATTCTTGGAATAGACTAGTTGGTTCTCTTCTAGGTTTTTGTCAATTTCTATCGTCGTAGGGTGTGTTTCACATCACCAGAGGGAAGATCATTTCTTTATAAGGATGAATGGGATGTCCAGGCGAGCAGAGTGGGACCCGAGCATCATGGGTTGGGAGGAGTTATAGTAGTCTATATATGGATGACCAGGGGACTTCAAAAATAGACTTTCCTCTAGTGGTGGATCATTTCAGATATGTCTTTACAGAGGAATTTTCAGGTTTTCCTCTAGATCGAGAGGTGGACTTTTCTATTGAGCATGTTCCAAGAGCACCACCGGTGTCTATTCCTTCTTATAGGATGGCTACACTAGAGTTGTAGGAGCTCAAGAGGCAGTTTTAAGATTTTTAGACTAAGGGTTTCATCTGACCTAGTACTTCTCCTTGGGGTTTGTCTGTCCTGTTTGCAAAGAAGTTGGATGGTACCCTCAGAATTTTTGTGGATTATCTGAAGTTGAACTAGTTGATGATCAAGAATCGATATCCCTTGCCAAGTATTGATGATCTCTTTGATCAGCTTCAAGGATACCAGGTGTTCTCAAAGATTGAGATCCATTTATCATCAGTTGTGCGTTAGACCATCTGATATACCTCTTACAGCCTTTTGGAGAAGGTATGGTCTATACGAGTATGTGGTTATGTCGTTCGGTCTCACGAACGTGACTACAGTCTTCATGGCGCTGATGAACCGAGTGTTCCATCCATACTTGGATTCCTTTGTGGTGGTCTTCGTAAATGATATATTGGTGTACTCTCTCACTCGACATGACCATGCCACCCATATTGAGATTGTTTTTAGTACACTGAGAGAGCATCAGTTATATGCTAAGGTCTCAAAATGCCACTTTTGGATGGACCATATTCACTTCTTGGGTCATGTTATCTCAGAGATAGGAGTATCAGTAGACCCAGATAAAGTGAGAGAAATAGTTTCCTGGGAGAATCTGAAGAAATTATTTGAGGTACAAAGTTTTCTAGGGCTGGTTGGATACTACAGGCGCTTCATACAGAACTTCTCATGCTTAGCAGCACCACTGACGGACCCGACTAAGAAGGGTGAAAATTTATTGTGGTCAGATTCTTGTGAGTCATCCTTTCAGGAGATTAAAGGGAGGTTGACATCAGCACTAATACTAGTATTTTCAGAGCTGATAAAGATCTATATTGTTTACTATGATGCTTCAGGTATTGGGTTTGGATGCAGGGAGAAGGAGTCATCGCATACGGGCCTTAGTATTTGAGGCCACATGAGAGGAATTAACTGATGTATGATCTTGAGTTGGTAGCAGTTGTTCATACCTTACTCTGTTGGAGACATTATCTTCTGGGAGATCATTTTTTGTTTTTCACCAACCACAAGAGTCTCAAGTATATCTTCAATCGGCATGATCTGAATTTGAGACAGTGAATGTGGGTTGATTACATTAAGCCCTTTGATTTTGAGCTTGCCTTTATGCCTGGGAAAGGCAACGCAGTGGCTAATGCGCTGAGAAGGAGGACTCAGATATAGGTAGTTTAGGAGGATATCAGTGAGTGGAAACTTATGGCTCTATTCTCTGAGATGCATTTGGAGGTGCATGACAGACAGGGGCAGACATTTCTTTCTTCTTTAGCTGTTACCACTAATCATCTTGATCGAGTGTGAATGGGGCAGCTATCAGATTCTAAAGTCTTAGTCCTACGAGAGAGTGTTTTATGAGAGGACCCTATTCCTATATGGACCATAGGAAAGTATGAGATCTTGCGTTTCTAGGGGAACGTATGGGTGTCATCAGACATACGTGAGGAGTTGATGCAGGACTTTCATTCCTCGGTTTGGGAAGTTCATCCTAGTGTCACCAAGATGTATCGTGATCTACGTCATCGGTATTGGTGGCCAGGTATGAAGAAAGATGTTTTTGGGTTCGTCATGAGGTGTTCCACCTGTCAGCAGGTGAAGGCAGAGCATCAGTGACTCGTGGGGCTTTTGCAGTAGTTACCCATTCCTGAGTGGAAGTGGAATGATGTCACGATGGATTTCATGACAGGTTTACCAAGGTCGCCTTGAGGGAATGATGTTTTATGGGTTGTCATTGACAAACTCATAAAGGTTTCTCACTTCTTATCGATCAAGGAGAACTTCATTGTTGATGAGATGGGATGGTTTTACATCCATGAGATTATACGTTTACATGGAGTTCCACAATCTATTGTTTCATATAGGGATGCCCATTTTACTTCTCAGGTCTGGAAGGGGCTTCAGAAGGCTTTGAGTACATAGGTACTTTTGAGTACAACTTACCACCCTCAGACAGATGGCCAGTCCGAGCGTACGATTCAGGTGCCTGAGGATATGTTGCAAGCATGCATCCTTGATTGTGGAGGTTCTTGGGAGAAGCACATACCTCTTGTGGAGTTTGCCTACAACAATAGTTTTCAAGCAACTATTTAGATGGAACCTTATGAGGATTTGTACCGTAGGCCATACTGATCACCCTTATGTTGGCTGGAGGCAGGAGAGGAAGCTATGTTGGGACCTCATCTTGTCCAGGAGACCACATAGAAGATAGAGTTGGTTTAGAAGAGGATGGATACTGCACAGTTTCAATAGAAGTCTTATGCTGATCAGCGGAGACGACCTCTAGAGTTTGAGGTCGGTGATCAGGTTTTTCTACATGTCACACCGAGGTTGGGGAATAAGAGTATTAGGAGATATGTTAAGCTTCTGTTGAGGTATTTCGGTCTATGAATGACATCTTTCATGTTTCTCAGCTTCGGCGTTACTTCTCAGACCCATCTCATGTTCTTCAACCCGAAGAGGTTGAGTTAGAGGTGGACGCCTCGTTAAGGAGCATCCAATTTAGATTGTTTATCGCAGTACGAAGGTTCTCTGTGGATGGTATGTTCCTATGGTACGGGTGCTATGGCAACACGGGCAAGTACAGGATGAGACTTGGGAGAGGGAGATTGGTATACGATCATAGTGGCCAGATTTGTTCGGGGATTCTTCTTCTACGCTGCCTTTCTAGGGAAATTTGGGGACGAATTTCTTTAAGGGGGGAAGTTTGTAAGAACCCGGATCTTATTGTCAGGTATTTTTTCCTTTTTCTGGTGTTTTTGAGGAAAAGAAGAGTTTTCTTGAAATTCATTAAGTACACATCGTGTACTTTATAAGTACACGATGTATACTCAGTTACCGCAGGTATCCGAGTGCTGGCCATGTCACGACCATGCACACGGCCATGTGTGGTGACCTGGAGACCACCTGATGTGGTGGAAGGTGAAGGCAAGTACATGTCATGTACTTCTAAAGTACACATTGTGTACATTATTTTTTTTCATTAAACATACTAGGGTCATGTCTGACAGACATAACCATCTTCTTCTTGACCTAGTTTGTCTGAGAGCGTCTATACGGCACGGATCTTCATCGAGCCCTCGATTGAGCATCCGTTCTCTGAATCAAACTCTGTCAATTACGTTGGAATCACATCGGTGAGTTCTCTCTTCATCTTGAACACCTTCTTTTTATTCCTTCTCTCTCGTGGGATATGGGTTAAATTTTTTATATGTTTTTCCCATGTTTTCTTATTTTGACCGTTTGTTCTAGTTTTTCTGTTAGGATGTTGTTTGTTTCCCATGCCTAGTATTTTTAAGATGGAGATATTGTTTATCTAACATGATTTTATGCTATAGACTATTTAGAAAAGTAGTTCTTGAGGTTTACTTTGGCTGCTTTGCTTTGCTATGCTCAATTGACTTACACAGAGCCGTGAGAACCTGGTGTAGTAGACCATAAGGAGAATGGACATAAGGGATTCTCAAGAGTGTCTATAATTATTATCACACTACGAGACCATAGGGGGATTGATGTTGAGTGCTCCCCCAGAGGGTCTATAGTTATTTTATAAGGCCATAGGAGGAATTGACGTTGAGTACTTTCTCAAAGTGCCTATAGGTTACTGTTAAAAGACTATAGGGGGAATTGACGGTGAGAGCTTCCTCAGAGATTCTTTGATAACACTTGAGTATAGGGGTAATTTACGATGAGTGCTTTTTCATAGAGTCTATTATAAAGCTGAACCAGAGGGGTGAGACTGTTTGTGTGCTTCCCATAGGTTTTCTTGTGTTTGCTAGGTAGGACCAGAGGGGATAGGCTATGAGTACTTTCCAAAGGGTTACCTGTTTGTGATTATCTACTTACCTGATATGTATTATTTGAATGCTTTGAAACTATAGGAATGTTTACTGTTGAGTACTTCCTTGTTTACTGTTTCTTTTTTTTTACTAATTTTCATGTATATTCACTGACTGTTAGGCACATATCTCTTGGTGGTTGCCTACTAAGATTTAGTCTCACACCCTATTTAGGCCATGCTTTTGGGCCCAAACAGATTATATTTTTGCAGCTATAGATAAGGGAAAGCACCCTTCTACTTCAAGTACTTGACTACTTTGGAGCTGGAAAGAATGGGACCAGGCTTTGGCTTGCGATGTTGTGGAGTTGTTTACTATTTTCTTCTTGTACTTTGGTTTAGTACTGTATTTCATCATTGTGACTTGTTTTGAAACTTTCCTAGACATATGTATCATGCATAATTATATATGTGCTCCAACTATTTATTTCTTCAGTCTTCCACTATTCTTTTGTATGGTAATATTATTGCTTCCGTTATTGCTTTGTGTTTTACTTCCACTGTGTTACTATGCCAATAAGGGAATAGATTCCCCAATATCATACCCAAGGTCCTCGCTGCTAGTCGACAGCATCTGGAATTTTGGGAAATGCACTTGAGGCCATGTGACCAACCGGGTAAGGGGCGTCTCTGGGCAGCTTCCAGAACAAGGATGTTACATCAATCAAGGGATAATCTCCCTAAGCGATTAGCCGTGTTAATGAGTGGCACTAGATTTACTAAATATTTCATCAAATGATGTAGACTATTTTTTTTTATTACTTAGATACCTTTACATGTAGATTCAAGGGTCAGGATTGTACCATGTCAATGGTATTCCTAGATAAGTGAATTTTTCACCTGATTCTGAAGATGTTTGGCATGTGAGGTCATTCTGAGACCCACAGGGGTTGCATCTGTAGCTGATTTTCTAGAATGATCACTGGATGAAGACACTATCTTGGGTCAGGGAGTTGTTTATCAGATAAGTATCTACAGTTATGAATATAATAAGGAAAAATGTAATAGAATAGTTCATCATCTTATGAATGATACATGCTCAATAAAATTTTCATGGGTAACACAATTGTCTTTTATTATTCCAAGTTTATCCATTCTTATAATGTGGGCTTGTCATAGTGAGGATGTACTTATTTTAGAAGAACCCCAGCTTTATTTTAGAGATTCATTCTAGGCTCGTTGGTTTTTTTTTGTGTAGGATATGAAAACAAAATGACCTAATGCATGGTAAATTGATCATTCTGTTATTTGATAGATTCATGTTGGGTTCACCATTTTTATTTCATTAGAAAAGATACAACTCTTCACCCATATGAAAGGAACAAAATGGCCTAACAAGAACTGGTCAGTCAATCATTTTTATCTTATTAAGGAGATTCTGTGGTTAAATGAGTTCATATTGGGTTCATAATTTTTGTTTCATCGGAAAATATATAACTGGGAACCCATATGATAGTAACAAAATGGCCTGATGAGAACTAATAAGTCTATCCTTTTTATCTTCTTAAGGAGATTTCTTGGTTAAATTAATTCACATTGGGTTCAAAGTTTTTGTTTTTTCAGAAAATATACAATTGGTTTAATTTTTTTAGCCTCACAGTTGATTATGGGGGGTTTAATGTCTTTCACAGTCACTTTTTTCGGGTTCACCATTATTATTATTAATGGAAAATCTCAACTATTCCCACATCCATAACTGGGTACAAACCTTCTTTCTAAACGCATATTGTCATTTGAGGTTTTAGACCCAATGTCACTTAGAAACTTGCATTGGTTGAGAGGATGGTAGTTCGATCTCATCACACTATTTTGGGGGGAATTATTTCCTACTCTAGGACTCTATTATAAATTTATGATATGTTTATGAATCTATTCCTAATCCCGATATTAAATTGGTTACCCTAATAAAATAATCAAGTTTGGAACCCCTTTATGTGTAAAGGTAGATCTATTAATGAGTCTATATGTATGTATTTTATGTTCTTAATCCATTTACCATTCATGGGTATCTATTTATATTGAATCCATATAACCAAACACTCTGGAATGTGTATCCATCCAAGGAGGTGATGAATATTATGAGGATGGTATTGATCCATTATGAGGCATCCTACATGTCATGTTTATAATAGGAATCAAAACCCATGCAGTTCGTTAAACCTGTGTAGTTTAACTTCATGTGGAAAAGAAATATATGAGGGCACATAGGCACTGGGTACTTGAGATTGAGCCTCAAGAAGGAATCCTACTTATCATGGTTATAATAGGAATCAGATTCATTGTAGTTTAATCACTCTTTTGGGACTTACCTCAAGGTGGATGCCCTTATATGGGAGGAGTCATGTCATTCCACTAAGGTTCCCTAGCTAGTGCAGATTCATGATATGAATGATATGATCATCATGATTCCCTAAGATCACATGATCCATGCTTGGTGTGAGAAACAAGGGATAACAAGTAATCAGTCTCACTACAAATGGATGTGGGACTTATGTTTTGGGAAAACCTTTGGATGTTTAACATGGAGATTGAGCCTTAGGAAGGTGTCCTACGTATCCTAGTTATGGTAGGAATTATAGGTATCATGGTTCAGTTGGTGCCTTAGTCCACTGATGGATGATAAAGAATGATCAGCCCATGGGAGAGATTTGGTTCTGATGGTTGGAATGTTGTGGACATGGGGGACTTGCACCAAATTGGATGTCTATTTTAACTTGGTCCTTAGGAAGGCATCCTGCATATCTTGGTTATTATAGGAATCATAGTTCTCATAGTTTTTTTGATCAGGGATTACACACTAATTTTTCTCTTATATGGAGGAATATCATATTGTACCACTAATTGGGGCTTACACATTGAGTTTTCCCTTTGTATTTGCACTAGATAGGGATATCATGTCCTAGGATGCCTGTATGACTTGGAATTGTTGTCTACCTGACCTACTTGATTGTCTGCTTGACATGCCTTGGTTGTCTGACTCACATGTTGGAGGATGTCTGGACATGTATGGTTGTATTACGAACATGCCAAAACTAAAATCGCATGATCTAGTTGAATTTTATGAGGGAAATTGTATAATATTAATGGAATATATGAAGTCCATTTTATGATCAAGGTTGACTTGTCTGAAGGAAATATCAAGACCTAGATGACTTGTTCTCGAGGTCATCGCATGATGTGGATGACATGTTTGGAGGGTGACATATGATATGGATGACATGTCTAGGGAACATCACATGATCTGAATGAGATGTCTAGGGGACATCACATGATCTGGCTAAATTTTCCTGGTTTCATCACAAAACCAACCTGACATTCCTGGTGGCTATCACATGATCTGGCTGGTAATCCCAAAGGACTTTGCAAGACCTAGATGACACACACTAGTGTTGCTGCATAACTTCAGATACATGCATGAGAAAATTGCAGGATCTCGATGGAAATCCTAGAGGTCTTCATAAGACACATCTGGAATGCCTTGATTTCATCGTGAAACTTTATTTTAATGTCATTAGATGATCTCATGATCTAAATGGAATGTTTAGAGGACATTTCATAGCCTAGGAGACATATCCTAATGTTATCACATGATCTGGATGAGTCATAAAAAGTGAATGAGGATCAGCCTATATGTTCTTTACATAAGTATCTCGTATTTGAGTCTGTATTCAATCTTTTATTGTAAATGTGCCTTATATTTTTTTAGTGTTATCTTGTTTAAGTTTCACATGATTTAGCATATATGTGGGAACTTTTTTATATAACCCATATGGAAAGACAAAATTCCTTTGTGTGATCTCTAGTGATCACATAAAGTGAATATGAATGCATCAGGATCCCTTAGGTCATTCCTTAGAGTTTACCTAGTGGAAAACCTTTACAATTGTGAGATTTTTCACTTCGGTAATTCCACTATGTAGGTAATTGTCTGTGGCTGCCTCAATGTGTCAGTGCATAGATTCAAATATTTATTATTTTATACTAAGGGGGATGGATTTATAGGCCTCTAAACCTTGGTTATATCTCTCTTTGTACAGCACATATAGATTCAAGCTAGAGTCGGTGGAGGGATTTGGTGTTGCATGCTTCACATGATCCAGCTACAGGCTATTCATGGTGTCATGTGATTTTAAGAGACCATGAGAATTTTATTCCATTTCCATTTTTATTACTCCTAAGAGGATAAAAGTGATTTTTCTTGTCCGTGTGGATGTGCCAATGGGATTCCTCAAGGTAAGGTCAAAACATTTAGGGGCCTTTACAAGATCAGAATGCCTATGGAAAGGCTTCTGCACGATCAAAGATTACCTATCTAGGATCTTCCACAAGACAGGGGGCTCATCAGGGGGCCTTCACGAGATCAATCCATAATTACAAGGGGTCTTACGGGACCATGATGCATTGTCCGGGGGGTTCTCATGATTAATGGTGATCACTTGGGGTGTATAACTCTATTCTCATAAAATCAATGTATTTTACCCTCACGAGAAGATACTATCATTTCCCTTTTAATTTCCTTATTTATTTTACAAGGGTTAGGGATCTCTTGAATTTTTATGAGTGTTTTATAAGACAATCACTCACTCTATCAGTGATGCATTGTGTGACCAATAAAGGTCCATATATTGATGCATGATGATTATTATGGACAACCCTTATATTTGTATTTGGAGTTGAAGGGGGAATGCAGGACCACTTGAACATGTTTGAAACCCTTCATGTGATGAGGGTGAAAAGCCAGTGAACTCTTGTGTGACAAGTTGGACACGTCTCTAGGGATTACGCAATGTCTGGAGAACCGCATGGGTGCATCGCATGAAGATATACGACCACAAAAGTTTTCCACATTTTTTATATTCTTCTCCCTATTTTATAAGGATTTTGGATTCTTTTTCAGGCGATCAGTAACTAACAATTATCATGAACCATAGGAAATCATCTATCAGTCATCGAATGATTATCTAATGTCTCAGGTAACTTTATAAAATAGAAATGATTCTCAGAGGGGCTCTATGCGATCTCCCTTAGGACATGTGTTGCACATGACCTATTTGTTCTTTGGAGGTTCATTTGATCCATGAGTTATAGCCACCATATCTTCCTTTGATTTTAGGAGAAAATAAAACCCATGTTTTGGGTATTTCTTCCCTTGTAAATTTTTCGATGCTTATTTGGATATCATCAATAGTAGTCAATAATACTCAGTTATATAAGAAGGTAAAAAATATTAAATAACTTGAAACTTATTTATTATCATTGAAATAAGGAAATAAATATTGGATGAAGATTATCAAAAGGTAATGTGAATACAAAGAAAAATATTTTTTATATGAAAGATCTTAATTATACTTGAAATTATTTAGTTTAGAGGTAATGTTAAAGAATGATAAAGAATTAGTGGAAACAAATAAGAAAACACATTGTAGATTTATTGATTCATCAAAAGGGCAAGATGAATCACTTGAAGTTTGGAGATCAACAATTACAGGGATGGTAGGTTTGAAGTTTGATAAATTATCATCCAAATAAATCAATAAAACTACATTGGATTACAAAAGGAAGATAATTTGAGTTCACAGTGATGAAACATAGAAGGAAATTCAAGAGGTGAAAGAAGTGTCTGAATCAAACAAGTGGGTTCAAAGAGATAAATATGATCAAATGTGTTTCTATTATGGGATTCTTGGTCATATATTAAGTTTTTATAAAGAATTAATTGAGGTGATTTCAAATTGTGAAATAAATAGAAAATCAAAGTTATGAATACCACAAGAAATAAGGTGCAATTCATACACTTCTAATTATTATCCTTCTAAAAGTGGTGTTGATGGTTTGAGAAGAAAATAAAAATTAGGAAGAAAAATTATACCTAGTCCAAAGAATTAAAATTCCATCTTGGGGGGTGTTTGTGTTTTTTGTGTAGAACAAGATCACATTTCTAATTACTATAGAATAGAATTTGGTAGAAGGAATCCACAGAATATATAGATGAAAAGAAAAATTGATTATTACAATAGAAGAAGTTATGAATGTGGTTTAAAAGAAAATATTATAGGGTATTGTGATATGAGAAGTTGTATTGAAAGAAGATTTGTTAAGTTGGAGAATAGAATCATGTGAGATTATAAAATACATACTGATACATCGAATTTAGGGAATTATATTGTAAGGTATGAATATTTCATTGGGAGATTTTATATTTCTGGTAGTTTTGATCATATATAAAGGTACTATAGTAATAGAAGTAATGAAGATACCAATATGAAATTATCTACTCCTTTTGAAAGTATGAGACAAACATGGAGGGATGAGAAAGTTATTTAATTTAAAAAAAAAGATTCATGAATTTAGAATATGTTAATGAAGAAAGATAATATTTATCTTATTAATAACTAAGGATTGGTCATTCACATTGAACTTCCTTGAAAGAAAAGAAGAAAACATGGAATGAAAATAAGAAATTATATGTTTCTATTATGTTCATAAAGAACAAGCAAGAAGAATGATTAAGTAGTTCCATCCATACCACTATAAAGAAAAGGAAAAAATATGGTAGTGTTTCCCCTATATGGAGAAATAAGTTTGGAAAATAATGTATAGATGGTGAATTAAAGAAGGGAACTTGTACTAATGAGATGATTCTCAATAAGGAAATAAATACCAAGTAATAAAAGAATAATTATAGATGTCTTATAATCAACAGGAAGGAATCTTGAACTAGTTAAATCAATGTGAAGATAACCATATGGTAAATTTCTATAAATAAAAATGATAATATGATTAATAAAAAACAAATTTATGAGGAACAATGCATTGTAGATATTTTTTAAAAAATATCACTATTGGATCTTATAAGAAGAATTTAATTAAAGGTTTGTTTTTCAATAACCAACCAAAATTCTCAAATTGAGGATGTTAGAGGTATAGATTCTCCCTAAGGTGTATAATTTTCTTATGATATAGAACTGAGGGGAATATAAGGCTATAGTGTATATGAATTCAAAGGGATGGATACATAGTGAAAGTGTGTATGATTTGATAGAAGAGGAACATGCACTATGTGTGCATTTAAATAAGATATTTTTACTAGATAGAAAATAATAAATCACTCTCTTCAAGTGGTATTATCATTGGTAATAGTGATAGATGTTTAAAAAACTAGTGGTTATAGAAATTAAAAAAAATGTTGAATCTGGAGAAATATGTAGTGAAGAAAAATTTCAAGTGTTTTCAAGATCAAACCAGATATACATATGGTATCATTAATGATTTTAGATAGTTTCCATGAATTATTTATGTTAAATATAGTTATGCATGCTAAAATGATAAACCATAGTAGGTACAGAGCCTGATTTGATGTGAAATAGATGTCAAAATCATATCTGAATTTTATAATTTGTATCAAGACAATTATGAAATTTATAATGTGGTATCAGGCCATTAAAAAGAGGTAGAAGTCCCTGAATAAATAGATAGACATATTTTTTGATAAGCAACTATATTCATGGAAGAATAATTTTTCTATCTGTTTATGAACTAATAATGTGGTATCATCTTATTGTTGTATTTCAAGATGCATAAAAATTGCTGAGAAGATAAATGATAAGTGGTTTCCTAGTTATAAATATTATTTTATTATTTATTATCAAGGGCCAATAAAATTCAAGGGAATAAAATATAAGTATTAAAATTAATTTTTTCCTTATCTGGGAATGAAGAAGACCAATGAAGAAAGTAAGATAAATTATAACAAGTGTTATCAATTGTTTGTCATTTATAAGTGGTATCAATTGATTCAAAAATATGGTATATCTCACACTCATGTTCTTAATTACTTATTCACTAACAATTTTGGGTGAATGTGATTGAGAACACGTGTTTTTTATGATTGAAACAATGTTATTTATCAAGATAAGTATGTTTAATAGAAATTTGTGAGTGACATAGACATTATTGAGGCTATTAATAAAGACTATTGTTTCTTACATAAAGTTCCAACTCAGTAGGATTTGGGTATTTTTTTATGTATCATTTCCAAGTGGTAAACTCACTCACTTGATTTATTAATAAAAAAACTATCATTGAAAGTGTATTGATAATATCTCTACAAGTGGTGTGAAAAGATTCAAGGAGGATTATATTATAAAGTAGAATAATGATATCTCTAAATATATAATTCTTTGAGGAATGATAGTATATTTATTTCTATTGAAAAAACTAGAGTAAAAATACTTTTAACAAATGGGGAGTAAAGTTGGCAATAGTACTCCAGTATCCTTCTAAAAGGAAGAGTCGATATCATATAAAAGAAGTTAGAGAAACCCAAAGGTGGTGAAATGCAGAGCTGAATTTAAAGGGGAAGAGACACATTGTATTTTATTAAAAAAGGGGTAGAGTTGGAATAAATATAAGGTAATCCATAAAATCCTTATGATTGGAGAATCATAGATTTAATGATAAAGGTAAAGATATTATCTATTATAGTTGTTGGATTTTTTGGTAATAATTATTTTCAATAAAATCAAAAGGGGGAATAATAAAACTAGTGGGTTTTATATTTTATTTTTCTATAATTAATTGATTTATGTTGAAGTAAAATCACTAAAAGATATTGATGGAAGTATAAGAAATCATTAAAGGTAAATATTATCAATAATTAGATTTGTATTTGTTGATAATATTTGGAGGTGAAAATATATGATGAGAAAGTATATGGATATTTGATGAAGGTTTTGTTCCTTTGAAAAGAAAGTTGGATTGGATTCATGGAATTGAATAAATATAGTATTCATTTTTATTTTTTAAAAATATATAAGGTATGATTAAAAATTATTGAATCTCAATTTGAGATTATAATAGTTGAATATTTTTTTAATGAATTCATGGATGAATATATAAAATATATGTAGAAAATGTGTACTTGTTGATGCACTTTGAGAGAATATATGACATGTAAATGGTTTGAAATGGATTGAATATAGTGATATTTTTAATGTAGTTAAGTATTAAATGGTGGAGAATATGGTAATTGCTTTAAGCTCAATATATTAATTGAAGACTTTATTCACACCATGACAGATAGGTCACACTGTAAACTAAGTTCTATATTGGTAACTTGAAAATTGCATAAAGTTCATTCACGTCTTGATAGATAGGTCACACTGTGAACTGAGTGGCATATATGTAACTTGAATATTACATAATGGTCATTTATTCAAAAGAATTTCGCATCACACCATGAATGATAGCTGGACATAATTAGGTGTTTTTGGAGAATAGATGTTTACATCGAGAAACATTAATTCATGTTTTTATGAATTTAAGAGAAATTCCAATGCCTCTAGAATGAATATGTTCACACTTGAATTAAAAGGTCATTCTGTGAAAGAAATTGAGATATATTTCAAGTTTTTTTGAATTCTATGATCACATCGACACTCAATTATTCACCCCATGAAGGTAAGTTGGTTAGATTTTCAAGATTTCGTCCAAGTGAATTACACATCGTGATTGGAGATTTATGCTGTGAATACTTTAGGTGGTTGTAAATTAACTGGTGAAAACCAAATAGTCATTTCTTAATGCACATCATCACACAAATAAGGATGTAAATAGTTTAGTTCAAAAGGTTATGTTGACTTAGCTTTCATAAGTGATTTTAGTAGTTATTTGGACATAAAAAATATATCATTTCAAACTTAAATAACTAAAATTTTCTAGATTGAAATATAAAGGATGGATTTGAAGCCAAATTATTTGGAAGTTAATTTTAGATCTTAATTTTGAATTTGAAATTCAAAAATTCACAAGTTATATTACTATAGAATTGGAAAGTAAGAAAATATATAGTGGAGATGAAAACATAGAATAAAATATAGAGGAAAAGGAATTGTTTGTTCCTAAGAAGAAGGAGATAGAAATATAGAGTTTAATTGAATATATTATTTATAAAGATATATTTTCTACTAAAAAAATATCACTGAATATCATATTCAAAGATTAAGAGTCATTGAGCATATATTTAAAGAATGGGAAAGTAGAATAAATTAAGTAAAACATCTAGTTTCTTGAAGTGGATGGGGTGTAGTGGATTCTTATAGAAGCATCTATAATATTGAAGTAATGTAGAATAAATAAATTGAATATAATTAATATCTGGGAATTATTATATCTATAGGAGTTTGATTGTTTTTGTGCAAAATTTTATTTAAAATAAAAGGCTTAACTCTTCTCACAATGAGTTTATCATATCAGGTATTAGAATTGGGAATAGCATATATAATTCATTAAAGAGTCAATATTTTGGGATTTATGATGAATTATACACATAATAAACTTAAAATTACCTTCATGTGATTAAACTAAGAATGTACCTATAGGTATATAAATCGACACCTTCCTCAACACAGTATATGAGGGAGAAGAAGAGGGATTGACCCTTAACGAGAAGTGATCTAACCTAAACCATTAAACATGAAGTGTAACTTAGGAGGAAATGAGCTTATCTCTAAACCTTGTATGGTTTGTGATCCTTTGGTAAGGATTAACCTTACATAAATATTATAAATACTAAATAGTGATTTATAATGGATTTGGTGAACTGGTACAATACTGAGTGTATGCTCTTTATATATAGCCCAATTTAGGTAAACCAAATAAAATATTTGTGTGTCTTGCATTTACATTTTCATATATGTGATTTTGATTTTATTGAGTTTAATAAAAAGATAATAAGTAGGTTGGATAATTTTTCCCTCTAAATGGGAAAAATAACATATGGAAAGAACAAACAAGAAAATTTTGGATCTATTATAACCCTGATTTACCCCTACCTCTCAGGGTGTCCTATGTCCCTATGATTTTCCCAAATAGTTTATGTAATTAATTTTAAAATACATTTCATTAATTATAGTTTGAAATATAAATAAAAAATATATTTATTTCATGTGGGTAAGATGGAACTAAATAACATTCCATAATTACCTTTTATAAAACATCCCCATTTTTTAACTAATAAGGGTGGAACCTATGTTGTTTCATAAAACAATTTTGAACCATGAAAAGATGATATTTTATTAAATGTATGAAAATAAGACCAAATATATTTACTCTTTCCATAAAAACATTTCTTAAATTATTTTTTATGAAATAAACATCACTTTCCTTTTAAAACACACTTTCAACCCAATTTTTTAAATTGATTTGAAAGAAATTTCAAATAATAAATAAAATAAAATATATATAGGTACCAATATATCAAAATTTAGAAAATAAAACGAGGTGAAAATGAAGAAATAGTGTTGTATATCCAAATAAAGATCTAGAGGATACAAATAAGAAAAATAAAGGAATCCTCTAAATAATCCTCAACAAAATCTAAGAATCATGGGAAACTCATTAGGTTCTAACTTGAAATATATTGGACCTAAAATAAGGAACACCTAAAATAGAATCAGTTGAACCTATGTGAACTTAACAATACTCCACCCCATCTTAACCTATTGGTCTCACTGGGAGGTAAAACCCTATTATAACATAATCATATCTAAGGAACTATCCAGTGAATAATCTATTCTAGCATAGTACTCATACAGATATTATACTTAGCTACCTAAGTTCCCATGAAAGAAATAATTAGGAGGTGACTAATAATTGAGTCAAATAATCAATTAAAAAAACAAAAAAATATAACATAACAGAAAATCAAACCTCACCACCAATTCCCTCACAATTAAAAACCCTTTTTCATCTCATCCATATCACAAATAATATGAAACATCCCACTCAGGGGGCATAATCCATATTGACCATAATAAAAACATGGGGCATAACCAAGGGTCTCATACTCAACATGAAAATCTCTTTTATAAAATTCCAAATTGAACTTTTTAATAAATCTAAATCAATATTCCAATTCATTATCCACAATTTGAAATCCACTTTTAAAACACCCTTTAAGACTAAAACAAATCATACCCCATAGATTTATTTATAATCAAGTACCAAATGGGCCTTTTCAAAAACAAAATAGAGATACCAAGCCATTTCACCATCCTTTTAAAAAATCCACATAAAATCACATTTAAAATCAATTGAATAACCAATTACTATTTCATTTAAATCATATCAAATTCCATGATATCCCTTTTATTTTCAAATAGTTCTTTGAAAACTAAACTTTTTCCCATTTCAATACCCAAATAGGGTCAAATGCATTTTTTCATTAGAATATACTTTGAACAATCCATATAGGAATTTTCTAAAACACTTGGAATTTAACATCACTTTAGAAATGAGAAAAACCATTAAATAATCATTATGAAAAGTAAGAAAGTATTTGGAACTTTTGTGAAATCCACTACCACTATCATATATAGATTTAATTTAACAAAAAAACATTGGAAAACACCAATAACACAATGGCATTCCAATTAAACAAGTCACAAAAACAACTAACTAAAACCAAGTGTAATCAATTTGAAATGATTCACCTCTTATATTGAATCTCAACTAAGAAAATATAATCCCTCTATAATACCTAAACACCCAAACCCCCAAAATTAGAACCACACTCAAACCCTAATCTCAACAAAACAACCCCAGGGTTCATGGGAGAAAACTAAACCAAGAAATACTATGTGTTGGGAAGAATAGAATGGAAGAAAAGGGGGAAAGAAAGGATTTACCTCAAGAATCTATTTCAAATAAATATAGGATAGGCTCTAAAAAAATATTTTAAGTGATTTTAGGAAACTTGCATAGTTGGGTTGCATGGTTTGGTAAACTATGCACCAACCTATAAAATCTACCAAATGAGAGTTGAAAAATCATGCGATTTAGACACATGGTTTCCCCTAACCATCCACCAATCATGTGGGTTACCCCCACACACAAAAATAATCCACATAGTTGTCTAGATACCCTTAATTTGTTTGATACACTATGCATCGATAGTGAAAAACTCACAGTTGAAAATGGAAATGCTATGCATGGGCAACTCACATAGTATCCCCTAACCATAAGATAGAGTTAAAACCTTAAAAATTAAAAAATTCACACCTAAAACTTCCAAAAAATTAAATCACCCCCAAATATTATAAAATAATACACTACAGTGACATGGGGGTGTCACAATTCTCTCTACCATTCTACTTTCTTCCCCTAAAAATTCATTGATAAAAGTAGAAGCAAAGGAAAATAAAAAACCTCAATAAATATATAAGATGTGAGAGATGTTGGGAAATATTGAATGAGGTCTAGTGAGAACTAAGCACTAGACAAACAAATAAATCCTAAAATTCATATATCCAATCCTCAAACATCATCAAATATCACTAAGCATGGAAAAAAATCAGGACCATTAAACATAAGGCTCTAAGAATATGAATACCTCTCATAGGTCTTCCCACTATTTAGAATTCATCAAATATGGTGAGACGTGAGATAAAGACTCCCAATAGAGAAACCAATAAAACCAAGCTACCAACCATCACCCAATAGAAACCATAATACTCCATAAATTATAATAACCATCCAAGAATTGACCTTACATCCCCAAAGAAAGAATAATCCAAAGAACATCCAAACGATCATAATGTGATGTAATCCAAATCCACCACATACCATATCACCAAAAAGGGGAGAAAATGTATAAATTGAAAATAAGAATCAATGATAAATGATAAGGGAACTATTCTTAGGTTACAAAACTGAGTGGAATGGGAGATCAACATCGCATAGATCACCATATCACAGTTAGCCCAAAAAATTCCAAACAAACTCTATATATTGTATAATCTCAATTGGTTCCATGTAAATCCTAGTAACCCAAAACACACACACAAGGTCTTCCCATGTCCAATCCTTCAATACCTATTAAAAAATAGTTTTTATGTTTTTATGAGTTATATTTTTTGAAAATTTTATTGCTTGGAAGATTTTGAAGAAGTGTTCTATTTGGAAGACAGATCCAATGCCGTGGGTCATGATCCACACCATAGAATTAGTGAAATTTGATAATCCTACACTGTTGGTCATTAATCTATGCCATAGAGGTTTTTCTATTCAATATCCAGGAACACCATAGTGTAAGACCCTGTGTAGATCATGTGTATGGGTAACGAGGCTATGTAAGGGTACCTTCATAGTGGTAAAGAGGTTGCATAAGGGAACCTGTGTAAGGGTTGCCTAAAAATTCTAAATATCATGTAAAGTTCAATCTAAAGCTCATTTAAGGGAATTTCTAGGTATCAAAATCATATAGATAATGCTACACCTTAGTTAGATCAACTGTAGAGTAAAGTTGCATCCGAGTGATTTCACTTCCACTAGAATATTTTAGGTTTCGAGGATATAGAGATATAACTACACCACAATGTATTTGGATGATAAGGAGTAAATTATGAAACTTTTACTTGCATCGTGGAAGGTCCAAATTTAGTAGGAATGGAAAATTTGGAATTTTCAACCCTATAGGATTGCACACTATAGTGATGTGTCTATACCACATTTAGTTCCATGTGACAAGCGATTTGAGAAGATCATGATAGAAAAAATCCATGGTTTGATGGAGCAGTTACTACTTTAGGATAAGTGAATCTAGTTAACTAAAATAATCCACATTGTAGTGATATTAACATCATTGTATTTAAGGATGAGATGGTGAGTTTTCACCACAGTTAATGTGGAAACATTGTAGTACATGAAAAATGGGTAATACTACACTGTAGAATATATGACCACACCACAACCAAGAAACTTCAGTCTACTAGAAGTTTCAACCAAAAACATAAATAGAGGGAGTTACGGTTTAAATCTCCCAATGGTCAATTATAATTGAATATTGCATTATGACCCCAGTAATTATAAAGGACACTTGGAACAATCCCATATAAAGAATATTCAATCCTAATCATTGGATAGAAATAAAAATAGGGAGATTATTATTGTGCAGAATAAAGAGATAGAGGCAGACATATGGATAATATTTGGAGTAGGGTTCCATCGGGTTATTCAAGATCTCATCTAGAAGTTTTAAGTTCAAATAAGGTGTTTTTACAGGAGTATTATTCTCACTAAAGTTGGCATTATTTTTGTTAAATAGAAACACCTTCATTGGTGTATGTTTGCATCATCTTTATGTGAAGAAGGAAATATTCAATAAACAGAGTAGTGATTTCCTTTTTTTAAGGAGAGTGGTGAGTTATTGAAATGTTCATGGTAGTGAACTAGGAGGTTCAGTGAGACTACACCAAATTGTACTTATAGAGAAATGATATTTAGTGAATTTTGTGAACAGACACATTTTCATGCATGCTCCTTGGATGTCGACTAGTGTGGGTGAACCAAGTAAAATACATTTTTGTTACTCACTACTTTCATCACTCATTAAGAGAAAAGATAGAGATAAATTTAAGTGTTCCTCAAGGTGAGAGAACAATATCCTCATAATTGGGAAGAATTGTGTTAAACTTTTATACCATGAATAACCTCTACCCTCTTAGGGTGTAATCCTATATAAAGGTCTAACAAGCAGTATCAGAGATGATTTTATTCTTTTTATCTCTTGGAAGTATGGAAATGATTATTAACTATAAATATATCCTCATATTTGAAGGCAATAATTTTTAGTTGTGTAAAATTCTGATGCAATATTATTTTATATCCTTAGGCATGGATGTTTACACGATAGCCATTTATGGAATTACTACTAATATTAAAAGTGGAACCTTGATAGAGATAGATCATTGAGAAATGGATACAAATTCCAAAGCCATAAATTCCTTGGGAATTGCTCTATTCGATCCAATTTTCACAAAGTTAATGTTCTATAAAATCTATCATGTTATCTAAGAACATATTCTAATTATTTATGAAGGATATTTGAAGGTTTTTCAGGAAAACTTGTAGGTTATATGGAAAAAATATGAATATTTGAGAATGAATTCAAATGGTATGGTTGATTCCTTTTTCAATCGTCTAAATTTTCTTGTTGAAGATATATGATGCCTCCATAAAGATCTCAAAAATGAGAAGATCATAAAGGGGGTCATGAGAATACTTAATCCTTATTTCAATTAAAAAGTTTCAGTTCTAGATGAAAAATATCTAAAAGATATTTCTCTCAATAGTTTTCATAGTTATCTTGTGTATTATGATATAAGAAATGAAGATAATCAGTCAATAATGAAGGAAATAATGAAGGAGGTGAACTTTAATTCCTTGAAGAAACTATTCATCAAGGAGAATCCAAAAGTTTATGAAGTTGATGATGTTATGTCATTTCTTTCCTCTAATCTAAAGATAATAATAGGAAGGTTAAAGGGTAATCTTCCTCTTTCTTACTTTAAATGTGGGAAAGTGGTAAATATTGTGGGTAAATGTCCCAAAAACTTTCAAGAAAGTGATAATCAATAAAAACAACCCATGAATATGATAAAAATAATTCTCAATGTAGGTCCTTCAAAATAAAAAATTTTCTTTCTATAGAAGATGATGGCCGGGGATAATGGATAATGTATAGTGGAAGAAGTTTAAAATTATAAGGATAAAGGTGTGTTGATGTCTATAGAAATATTTCAATATATGATGATAGTGATAATGAGAATAAATGAATTTTAGTAAGGTTTATTCTATAGGTTTAACTTGAAGCATACCTTAGAGAACTTGATTTTTGGAGAGAAAATACCAAGAAGGATAATGCAGTGGTGCATAATTTCAAGATATTCATGAACCAACAAGAAGAATAAAATTTATAGTTGAAACTTAAAGTTTAAGAACAAGCTTGAATCATTGATGGTGTTGATGAAACTATCAATGATAGAATTAAGAGAATTGAGGATTTTTAAGAAGAAGTTATGAATTAGAATTAGTGGTGTGAATATCAAGAATGATTACTGACACCCGGTATGGTGATAGCATCATCATCAATTCATTCCAAAGTAATTACTAAGGAAGTGAGTATATGTCACAAACCAACTCAGGTACTCTGGTATCCTGATAACTGAGTCATCCCAAACATAGCCGGAAGGGAATTCCTGATCTCCATGGTTCGGAGACTAGAACCCATAATTATAAAAGTTGAGAGTGGAAATGATTTTTCCACTAACAATGTGGAAATAAAATAAACAAGACAGTATGCATATCAAAAGAAACTTCACTGGGAGTAATGTACCAAAATAAGAAAAGGAATAAATATGCCCAAAGTACTACAACCCATGTACCAAAATAGGGAAAAAACCCAAGTTCCCTAAGGACCCAACTCACCAAGTCCAAAGATCAACAGCCGGATCCACCTCTATGAGATCATGTTCCCTTTCTCAAACTTGGAAGGAGAAAGTATACAAACACCCGAATGGAAAAAGTAAGGTATGAGACAAATATCAGTAGTATTCCACCAAAGATTCCATAACAGATGCCAATAATAAATTAAACAAGGAAAGATTTCAATTTTAAATAAAAAAGGTTTGGCATTTCAAATCATAGTTAAACAAATCATACTATACAGTTCAAATGATGGAAAATACATAAAGTGCGGACTTTACTTTACAGGTGATGGAATATTTCTAAAATAATGGATTAAATAAAACATTTTATATAAAAAAGTTTATATAAATTCATAAGGGCATGTAACATAGTTTAACAATATTGGAATACATTTATATCTCAAAAATAAATAATTGATCAACATATACATCTTCCAAATAGGTACATATGTTCCTAGTTATTGGACTCCGCACTCTCTAAGTGATCACGACAATTTGTGTACACACACACCCTCTGAAAACTCGTCAGAGAGGACTCATCACTATCTCCTAAGAGATGTGACCTGCTGTATTTATATTTTAGAACATTGTATAATCTTAGAGCGTGTCCAAATAACTCACAAACTACATAAGGCTTACATGTTCTCTTACACAATAAATGATGGGAAATTTATAGTAAGACTGCTTAAAATACAATTAAATCCCATTATTCCATTTAAATTCAAATTTTCAATTTAAAACCAAAATAGGTTTTAATAAAAAACATGATTCTTTAACAAGATAAAACCATTGAGTTTCTATAAAAACATTTTTTTAATCCATTTTCACCATTTAACAAATTCCAACAAGTTCATCACAAGCCCCCAATTCACTGGAATTGGGGGTTTTCTCAAATTTTCCACCAAATTAATTTCTACAATTAAATTCCATAATTCAATTGCTTCTATTTTGATCAAAACCATAATTTAATTTTTTTTACAATTTAAATCTCACTCGTTCGAATGTCCATGCCAAAAACTTGTTTTTCTTAAAAAAACAATTCACCAAAATTGGATTCTTCCAAAAAATAAATTTAAAGCTATAAGATTCATATTTAAACAATTGAAACTTAAACAAAGTAATTAGGGTTAATATAAATTAGGAATCATGACAAAACCACCTACCTTTCTCACGGAAACTCAATTCCCACAATGAAACCCGCCATCGAGCATGAAGGCATAGAAGACCTCAAAACTCAAACTAGAAACAAGATCTAACAACACGGATTGACAATTCACACTATGACTAGAACGAAGATCAAATGCTGAGAAAAATGACCAGAAAGGTTTCGAGGGCTCTGAAATCACCTAGGAAGGGCTCTTGATCGAGAGTAAGGAAATTAGGGGGAAGAACAAAAGAAAAATATCATCTGCATATAAAAAAAATAACCTTGATAATTCATGACAATACATATTAACAATTTTATTTTTATAAAATTATTATTAATGTGATTATCAAAGTGTAGATATATATCCATATATATATATATATATATATATATATATTTATAATAAAATTTTATCATTTGATAAATTTTCTTTTCTTTTGGAGTATCATTTTATTCTAAAATAAAATTCTTATATATTTATTTATTATATTATTTAACCCCTTTTTTCATTACAACGCATATAAGGAGAAAAATTAAGAAAAAAAATAAATAAATAAAAACAAACCAAATAAAGAACATACGTTGTGCATGGGTTGAGGGAGGAATAAGACTACCGCCATGCAAGGGGAGTCAGTCTGCTTCACCAATCGTGGTGTTTCAAAATGGTCTGTGAAATTTTAAGGAGGAGAAACCAGTTTATATTATCTATCCAATGTGTTATAGGGTTTTATGAAACATAAGAAATAAACCTCATTTTTAATCCATTAATCATGAAATATGTGATTGCAGAGTGTTTAATTTCCCCTCCTTAATGCGTTTTTAAATTTTAATCACCCAAAACGGTCTCGATTTAAGGTTTTAAATTTCTTCAGGCTTCAAAAATAGAGGAACGCGTTTTTTGGGAGATAATGAATAGTAAAAAAAATATTAATTTAATTAATTAAATAATAAATTAATTAGTATAATTATTAAATAAATTAAATTAATTAGCGACCTAATGAAATTCCCTTTGCATGAAAAAGTTACACCCTGCCTAGGGTAAACACCCCGTTTCAAACCCAAAGGTGGTCTCGTATTTCTCATATGACACACCTCTTGAGATATATTAATTATTAATATTAAAAAATGAATTAAATAATTAATAAAATATAAAAATGGTTATTTTCACGAGCGAGGCATCCAAACGTCTAACACTTATAAATGTTATACCCCTTCTAGGGTAAAAACTATATCCCAGACCTATTTATGGTATCATATTTCCCATACGACGCACCATTTTGGAGTTATTAAATTATTTTTAATAAAAAGTGTGCACTTAATATAATATATTTAATATTTTTATTCAGTCTTCACCAAGACCTTGCGGGCCTCGAAATCTCACACTAACTTAGTTTCAAACTCTAAAAATATTCAATTGATTATTCCAAGATGTTAACTAAAATTTAAGGCCTTTAACACATTTATCAAATTATTTCGTAGATAAATCCATTTTTCCCACTTATGATATTAATAATTTAACACAAGAGTTTTTATCATCATTTTAAAAAAAGGATATTACAATTCTCCACCTCTATCGAATTATCATCTTTAATAAGCATCTCTAGTATTATTTCTCAAAAAAAATCAGGCCACTGAGCTCAAACATCAGACTCACGCTCCCACATATCTTGATTATCATATTCATTCCACTATAGCACACGAACCACAAGTATTGTACTCCCATTAAGTGCCTTGGTCTCAGAATAAAATATCATGATTGGTTGCTCTATCAAGGATAACTATGGTTCAATATCAAGAAAACTCTAGCTCAAAACATGAGATGGATAAGAGATATAATTTCTTAATTGTGATACATGGAACATGTTATGTATCAAAGTCAGCTATGGTGGTAGTGCTAAATGGTAAGAAACTTTCCCCACCTTCTCAAAAACCTCAAAAGGTCCCAAAAACAAGGAGCAAGCTTCCCTTTCCTCACAAATAGTAGATGACCCAATCGGGGAGAAACCTTTAAGAACACCTAGTCACCAACTAAAAAATCCAAAGGCCTATGGTGAAGATTATCATAAGACTTATATGGTCTCTATGCTTTCAATATTCTTTAATGAATCAACTGAATCTTAGTTATCGTCTCTAGGACCAAACTTGGTCCAACCAAGTAACTTTCACCAATCCCTAACCAAAACAACATAGATTTACAAGGATGGTTATACAAGTCCTCAAAAGGATCCATTTTGATTGCAGACTGGTAACTGTTGTTATAAGAAAACTCAACCAACCCCAAATGATCATCTCAAACCCCACAAAAGTCAAGAACACAAGCATAAAGCATATCCTCAAAGATCTATATAGATCTCTATATTTGTCCATCTGATTGAAGATGATAGGTCATGCTCAAATGGACCTGATATCCTAGCGTCTCCTAAAGATCTCTCTAAAAAAGATAAGTAAACTAAGGTTCCCTATCAGAGACTATAACAGATGTAATTATATGAAAACGAATAATCTATTTCACATAGAGACTTCCAAAATACTCAACTTTGGTTGTATATCGAATGGGAACAAAGTGAGTAGACTTGGTTAGACTATCCATCATAACCTGTATCACATTCTTTTTCCTCTGGGTATGAGTAAAACCAACCACAAAGTCCATAGAGATTTCATCCCACTTCCAAGTAGGGACTGTAAGTGGTTAAAGCAAACCCAAAGGTTTATGGTGCTTGGCTTTCACCTATTGGCATGTATAACAATGGGAAACAAATTCAGCAATGCCTCATCTTATACTTAGCTACCAGAACTATATCCTCAATTTGTAGAACATATTAATGGTTCTTGGGTGCATAAACCACTAATAATTATGAAAATCTCCCATCAGATCCTTCCTTTCCACTAATGGAAAAAACATAACAGTTCTGATAACACAGAACACCCTCTTTCAAGAATGACCATTAGGCATCGGTCTTCCCACCATAAAGAGAGTCTCTAATACTACAGAATTCATCATCAAGTTGTTATTCCTAAACAATCATCTTGAAAATAGTAGATGTCAACTAAATTCTAGATAAAGAAACTTCATCCCCATTCTCCTGAACTCCAATATGAAACTGTATAAAAAGATTCATCAAACTCCACTCTTCTAAAGATTCTTTCATGGCTTGGGTTGGAATTTTCATACTTAACACATCTATAATGACATTCCCTTTCCCTAGGGTATAGGCAGTGTCAAATTTTAAATATTATAGGTACTCTACCCAATTCCTCTGGTGGAGATTCAAATATTTTTTAGAGAAGATATAACTCAAGCACTTGTGGTCTAAATATACAGTAAACTTTTCTCCATAAAGGTAATGTAATCAACAATTAAGCATGTTCATTATAGCTAAAATTTCAAGATCATGGGAAGTATATTTCTTATCATGAGACCTAAGATGATGAGATCAATAGGAAACAACATTATTACCTTGCATAAGAACACATCCCAAACCTGAACCTGATGTATCATAGAAGACCATGTGGCCTTGCTCAGCATCTGGAATATTTAACATCATCATAGTAATCAAAATAGGGTTCATCTCAATAAAATAACTCTAACATTTATCATTCCAAAAAAACTTCATTCCCTTTCAAGTCAGATTAGTCATCGAAGAACCCAACTTTGAGAAGTCCTTGATGAACCAGTTATAATATTCGACTAAGCCCAAGAAGCTCTGAATCTCAAAGAAATTTTTTGGTTTCTCTCATGTCCTAATAGAATTTACCTTCTCTGGATCGATTGATATTTTTTTTTCTGAAACCATGTGTCCCAAGAATTTCACTTCTTGAATCTATAAATCACACTTTGAAATTTTGGTATAAAGTCACTGATTTCTTAGCAGACTCAGAACCGTTCTCATATGATTCACATGATCCTCCTCGAATTTAGAGTAAAAAAAGATTTCACCCACAAAGAATACCACAAAGGTATCCATGTAATTCTCTGACCCCAGTTACCTAGAATCGGTGCATTATTACATAACATTGGGATGATACAAGGAATAATGTCTCAAAATACCAATCGGTTTAGTAGTATTAGAAAAAATATACATACATAAGTTCAACATCACAACTTGAAAAAGAAATAAAACACTAATTTGTTACATTAGAAACATCCAAGTCTCCTAGATTATATCGGAAAGTCACTCATAAATAACTTCTTCATATTATGGTAAAAAGAAACATAAGAAAGGGGTGATCTCAAATGCTCAGTAAGGGTAAGCAATATAATGGGAGATAACATAAACATTAGGAATGGTGAATAATTAAAACCACATGCCTTTATAAATAATAAACATGAACACTTTATGATAGGAATATGAGCTGAGTAAATAATTCCATAATAGAACATAGTCATGGGTATTCTACTAGTTGAATAACCACATGAACCATCATTATTATTTTCATAATGAGGGAATGTATAATGCCAAACATTCTGAAACATCTTGTCAAGGCCTCGGCCAAGATGTCTAAAAATGATTTAGGCCACGGAAAAAACCATATATCAAATTAGGAAAGACCTTGGACAATTCCACATCTAATTGTCTCATGAGACCTACTGATGCACCGAGGAGCTATAGCAGGCTCCACCCGTCACATACTAAGTCCAATACATTCCTCATGTGAAAATGTTGAAACATAACATAAGCATTATTATTAAAACTAGCATACAAAATGTCAATACTTTAACCTTAAACCATGAATGATATAAAAAACACATCCATAGTCAAATATAACACAAAACCTTCAATAAAATATGGAATATTTGTATCATAAATAAATTAACTTCAAGAAGGTTTAAAATCCATCAAATAATGGTTACATAGATGAAATAAAAACTTTTTGAGAGAAATATATCTTTCTATTTTGAAATAATTTAGAAGTCATGTAATTATAAAAGAAAAAATTTATTTTTAAAATATTTTTATAAGCTTTTAAGGAAATCTTAGATGATATTATAATGGCGGAAAATAGCCGCACCCATCATATAAGTTAAATAAAACATTCTTACCTTAATTTTTTCGAAAAGGTCATAAAGCACCTTGTTTGGAAAATGATGGAAAGATTACTTTCAAAACATATAAGGTAAAATAAGGGTATAAATGACTTTAACTCATTGTCTTGTAAATATTAAAAAAAATTTGAAATACATTTTTAAGAAAACACGGATGTGGATGATAAAGAGGTCCCAGTAGATACTTACGTAAAAACAACCTCAGATAATAAAGAGATTGTGAAATTAACCCTTACCTTGTACTTTTCCTTAGTCGATGGTATGTTAAAATCCTGTATAATATTTAAAACATTGTTATTAAATTATACATGAACTATATATATAAATATAATATAATATATATTCCTCTAATATTGCTTTGTTAATAATATTTCAGTAGTATCATCGTTTCAGGTGTTAACTGATTCATTTTCCTTTGTATGATTGGTTACGTAAACCATGTTTGTTATATATAGGATGTATTTTATTCATATACAGAATTATATTATGTTCATAAAAATTATTTTTAATCATAAAATTAATATTATTCTTGAATGATTATGATGGGGAATGAATCTCGTCGCGTTCGTGGAGACGCTAATACGTACGTACGCACGAGCAGCAATATCATTATATTGATGGTGAAATCATATGTAATAGGATGGTATATCATATATATAGAATCATTAACATGTTATATTTATTATTTACATCAGTTATACTTATTATTATACCCATCAAAATAATGAAGTGTTTGAATAACAAACTACACCGCGACGTGGAGACGGTAAGCCGTACGTACACACGTATGGTGACTTTATCATTCATATAATGGATATAATAATGAATATGGTTGTAAAATTTTTATAATAACATCACAGTATATATAAGATACTGTATTTATTATTTTAGAATGGAAACCACAAAGAAAGAGGAAGTGGAAGAAGAAAAGAACTTGAAAGAGGTGATGAAATATTTACCTCTTCTTCGGGTTCTTCCTTTTGATTTGATCAAAAGGGATCCTTAGGTTGTCTTTATGACCAAATTAAGGCCTCTAAGATGAAGGGAGGAAAGTTGGGAGTATATTTGGGCAGATTTTGGCCGAGACAAATGGCT
Organism: Viscum album; assembly: GCA_963277665.1. Lineage (NCBI taxonomy): Eukaryota > Viridiplantae > Streptophyta > Magnoliopsida > Santalales > Viscaceae > Viscum > Viscum album. The sequence goes on from OY728146.1 coordinate 2,078,131,005, forward strand.
TTGGAGGTGTGATTTTTAGAGAAGGGGAAGTTCCCTTTTATAAGAGAGGTGAGGGTCACTTTAGTAAAAGCTTGAAATATTATTTTATAATAAAATAATTTTTTGTTTATAATGGATCCAAAATGATTTATTTTTAGTATAAGGTAGGGATGGGTCTAAAACCTCCCAACCAATAGGTTTTAGATAGGTTTAGGTCACCATATTCACCTTATCTTTTATATTTAACTCTTAGTTAAATAGTTTGACATTTACCATGTCTCTTTGAATTTTTATATTATATGGTTAATAAACTTACTATAAAAATACAAGAGAACCCCAAGTGGTTCGTTATTTTTATATATAACCTTATCTAAGTCATTTGGCCTAACCTTATATTTTTAGGAATATTATATCAATTAATAATATAGTATGTTTTTTTAAAACTCAATTATGTCAATTTTGATACTATTTAATATTTGGTTTTTGTAAAAATCATAACAACATTATTACTTCAAAAAAATTATTTAATCAACCCTAACATGTCATATTAACCTAGAAAATTAGAATAATTTATCAAAAGTTACAAATTACATTTATTTGGATATTTATAATATCAATTATTTTAATCTTTCATTAATAAGGTAATTATTGCATCATCATTGTGTCATAAATAAATTAAATTATTTAATGTCTAAAAATTATAAATAAAATAAAATTATGTAGGAAATATTTTTAGAGTTCTAATGAATATTTATAGTCGAATTTATCTTATGTTTAACCCAATATTAAAAATGGTTTAGTTATTAAACTTTGAATTTAACTCTTTTAATTCTTCTTTAAATAAAATAATAATAAATGTCCTAATCTAATCAAAGTGGACCAAAGAGGATAATATTTTATTACTAAAGTTTTTTTCTAATTATACTTATCCAATAGAATTAGGACATGTGTTAGGTTAATTATGATTCATTTTTACCCTTAATTACCCTATTTACTTTTAATCGTGGTAAATAAAAGTCAAAAGTTACTATTCACCAAAAAAATATTTTCATCTTATTGAACCAAATTTTAATTACTGCTATTAACCGTGTCTCTAGGATTTTTGAAATTCAACTCACAAAAGCGATAAAATTAAGTTTTATGCAAATTTGAAAATGCTCCTAGGAGGTGGGTAAAAGACAGTAAAAAGTTCAATAAAATTTTTATATATCTAAACTTATTATAAAATGACTCCAATTAATTAAATTGAACTTATATAGGTATTATGTATCAATTTTTACCTAAAATAAATTTAAATAAAATAAATAATTATTTAAATAAAAAGTCAGTTTTAACCAATAACATAGTGTTTTTCACTATTCATCAAAATTTGAAAGTTTTTAGAAAAATACCAAAAATTCACCCCAAGCTAATTTCGATATTAAAAATTCAAAAATGAATTCCATTTTTAAAAATAAAATTTATAAAATTTCAAAAAGTGAGTATTACTATTCATAACGGTTAGTTTTATTGATCGCGGTGTGTTAAAATCTCGAAGTTGAGTCAATGAAAGCTATTGCATTATTGAAAGGGAAACGTATCGTGGAAGCTTGGGGTGTTACAATCCAGATACTCATGTAAAATCATGTTCATTAATTCCATGAAAACTATAAGACAATTTGTTAGACCAAAGGGCATAATAAGGTACTCATAATAATCATACCTACTCTGGAAGGAAGTTTTTTTTTTACTTCATATTCTTTTATTCTTAGTTGATGGTAACCAGACTGAAGAACGATCTTCAAAAACCACTTTTCACCTTTCAAATGATCAAATAAATCATCAATACGTAGTAACAAATACTTTTTCCTTACTATCACTTGATTGAGCTTTCGATAATCAACACATAATCGAAGAGACCCATCAGCTTTCTTAGTGAAGAGAATTGGCATCGCCCAAGGTGACACACTCATGCGTATAAAGACTTTCTCTAAAATATCATCCAACTGGGACATCAACGCTTTCATTTCAGCTGGTGTCATGTGGTAAGAGATAATTGAAACTGGTTGAGTACCAGGCATTAAGTCAATAGAAAACTCAACCTCCCTTACCAGTGGAAAACTATATAAGTCAAAAGGAAACACATCAGGAAACTCAACAATGATCGGAGGGATATCACCACTTGTTGAATCCTTCTCTAGATCAAAATCATACACTAATATCACTTTACCCAACACCAGATAAGAAGCTCCAACTCTACTCAACCTTGGGTCCCATTCTCCTTTAAAGATAATAGGCACACCACTGGGTGCATTAAGGCAGGCCCGTCAAAGATATCAATCGATTTGGGATTTATTGGCAATGAGCCAATCTATCCCAAATATTACATTAATATATTTCATGTCGAGTACTAAAAAACTCCAAGCAAGATCAACATCTGATAATGAGAATACACAAGTAGGACTATGGAGACCATGCTCTCTCTTCGTACCTAGGGGTGTAGTAATATCCATTTCACAGGATAAAAGCTCCATAGGAAGATTAAGAATATTAATTATATGACTTCAAATAAGCAAATGAGATGCACCAAAATCAAATAGAGCATTCACTAAAGACAAATCTATAGTAATGGTACATCTCACGGTTGCTAGACCTATATCAGCTTCCTCTGGAGACTCTTCCACTGCGTGAAGAAGCTTCATTCCAGATTCTTGGGCTGGAATCCTTTATTACATGAAGAATTTGTTTGACCTGAATTTTTGGAGGTGTTGATGATCCCATACCATTGTGCAAAGTGGAAAATTTATGGCATAATTTTTGCAAGTTCTCTAAACGTCTACAGGAGCCACAATTCTCAGGTGCCTCATTGTAGACCCTCTTTGAATGCCCTAGATGACCACACTATTACTATATCAAAGGGATTCTACTAGGAACTGTAGGATTTCAAAAATGAACTTGATGTTGATAACCACTATGAGAGTCATCATGTTTCCTCTTTCCTTTAAAATAACTCATGACTCCACTGGGAGAAAAAAGGAACTCCCATCAATCCTGACTTTCAAGCCAGACCCATATCAACCATCATTTTCCTATCTAGAACATTAGTATAAGTGGTAAGATTAATAAAGAAAACTTAAGAATGGATATTTGATTAAATTTCCACCTTGAACCATAAATCCTTCATCCTCTCATTAGATACACTCTCAGGTGAAAACTACACCAAATCAGAAAATTTATCAAATGACAAAAATATAAGGGCATGATGTGTCCCTCGATGACCTCTTCTTGATCCTTCTCTATGAATGAGATGGTGACATTTCATTCTGATGACATAATCTCTACTTGATAAAACTAGGATGAAACAAATTTTGTCTCAAATTATTGTGGGATTTGGAGGGATTAAACAATTTCCTCTCTGATTTCTTTTGAAAGATAGAGTGCATACAAGATTGAGAGTTTGTCTAGGACAACCTCCAAATATTTTAGAATTTTATACTTTTGTGTTAGAGGTCAGTGCTTCATGAGGTGGGGTTTCTCCTTTTTATGTGGTTCAGGAGTTGAGCCGTTAAAGGTGGATGGGTATGGTGCTTGTGCAGTGGTTGAGGGAGAATTTACTACCAGTAGTTTAGGTCATTTCGAACTTCCTCAATGTCTGGTTTGATCAGATAACTGCACTCTCATTCGGTGGTCATGCAAGATGATTGGGTACAGATGACTGAGAAAGGATTATAGGATAACTCCATGTATTTTTTCGACTTTTTGGAGTGATTGACCATAGGTATCAGCTTCATATATGTCTTTAGTAGGGACATGACTGAAATATTGGGTCTGACCATGCATATGTTATCACATGTATCCTGATCTCCTACTCCTATGGACTCCAACTCCTCGATCAAGTATGGGAAAATCATACTCAGAGTCATATCCATCATTAGAGAATGGTTCTTTAAAGTATATCATGTTAATATATCCAAATATGAGATCTTCATTCAATAAGGATTCCATTTAGTGGGGTGGTGAACATGCTTCGGATATTGCAGGGATGAAATTTGAAAGAGTCGGAGCTTGTGTTTGATATGAATATGACTCTTCCTCTTTTATATCTTCCTATATTAGATGATCCTATTAACCTTCAGAAGAAACGTTCATTTTCTCCTCCCTAGGTAACATAACAATTATGGGTTTGTGATTTTGTGCTCTCATGGTAACATGAGCTCGGTCAACTGTCTTTTCAGTCATCCAGTTTTTTAACTTCTGCACACGCCTAGATGGAATTTTTTTCCAATCACCTTCTTCTTCTGACTGGGTGATGGTTATGCAAGCCACCTAATTTGAGGATTTTTTCAACAACACCTATTCAGAATCGACCATGCTTTGGAGGAATTCTTTGAAGATGAAGCGATCTTGGATGTTATGCCCCATCCTTTTATGGAAAGGGAATTAGTCGAGATGGTTGGTGAGGTTGACCTTAATGGAATTTCTGGGCTGTGGAAATTTGAGCGTGTTATTTTTCATAGATATAAGGAAATAATTAAGGACTTGTTCATTTTTGAAGAAGTATGATTTATTCATCCTTTCCCCAAATCCCGAGTGACCCTGATCTCTTTTTTCTTATGGTCAAGGGTGGTTTTGTTATTTTTGTTGCTTGATAAGAGGCGTTGGGTAGTTTGGGACCTACCTTAGAGCATGAATGGGAACTTCTATTGGTTTGAGGGTAATATTATAAGTTTATGCTTTGTCGATCCTTCTACCCTATGTTGATTGAATAATTCAAGACTTAGATTGGGTCCACTAAATGGATTATTCCAGATGTTGTGTTGTTTCTATAAACTCATGGAATCTTATTATATATTTAATTGGGATCAGAGGAATCTACAACTCATCCTATATATTTTCATCACATAGCTCCAACAATTTCTCATATTATAGAGGGATTCTGAGTGAGTAGATTAAACCTCTACATCTTGATATGAAGTCAGACACCCTCTCATTAATGTTTCTTATGGTTTGTTAGGTTGACGATTATCATTTTCCTCAATGTCAAGATGAACTAGTAGAGGAATTGATGAAGAAGTTATTCTCATCTTGAAACTAATCTTGTTGGGAGAATGTTGTACCAAACAAAGGTTGTCCCTATCAGAGTTTTTATGAAGCACCTCAACTTGGTTGCCTTCTTCCGATTTCAAGGGCCTATCATTAGACTGAATTCGGATACGAAGTACATGAGATGCCATTATGGGTCTCCCACACCTTCAAAGATGAATAAGGTGGGATTTCCAAAATTTTCTAGGGGAAAAGTGTCATCCACCAATTTAGGATATGGATTCTTCTCATGATACACTAGTGTGCATATCCCTTCCATGCCTTCCATTTGAGTAGTCAGGGACTCAATGGAGTTGAGAAATTCTGAAGGTGTTGATGTATGAACAACCTCCCATCTATAGGGAGTAGGTGTGGATTGATTAGGTGGCTCTATTTTCATCTCCTACTGATTCTCAATCCATACTAACACTGAAAAATAACTCTATATAGGGAGAGTTCATTATCTTAATGGAGGGAAGTCATGATCATTTTCGACTTCCTCATTTATATAGACCAGCTGCCTAAATCCTGAGCCAGTTTGACACTAAAATGTTTCTCTTATAGGAGGATCGAATCTTTCTAGATGTATGAGAGGAAAAATATTTTCCTCAGCCTCAATATGATACCTAGTAGGAATATTTCCCCTCAGTAGCTCCTCATTGAGTTGTCTAAGAGTTTGTACATCATTCTCATATTGTGACAATTTTTTCTTCGTGGAAGTGTTTTTTTATACTAGTTAGTGATTGGGATGTAGCCACACATTTCCCTTTATCTTTGTTGGTGTTTCACCATAGAGGTGGAAACTTGATATTCATAGGTTCTAGGTTTTGGAGCCTCCTCAGGCTTCGGGTACGTGCAGCCTCAGTGGGTGCATCCAAACCCTCCTCTCATGATATATTTTTCATGTTATGTCCCTCATTATTTGCATCTTAATCCACATTATATTTTTTTTTTGAAGGTGATGACATTCATATAGTTGTATCGGGAAATGGTAGTTGTCCTGTTACACTCAAATTAACAGGATGATTCTACACCGCTTGCATTAGGGTCATTCCTCGAACCCTTGTCCATGTTGCACCATTTTGGATTGCAACTCTAATGGGGTTTGATTACCTTCACCATGAGTTCCTCTCGACTCAGTCTGTGAATAGTGACATTGAAGTAGTTTCCAGTCTATTTTTCTGAATAGGTCCTGAATAGCATAGGTTCATCTTATAGAGGTAGGAATAGATGGAATTTCGACTGTCGATATTTACCTTCCAACTTGAAGAAGATTGATTCTTTATATAATGATTATGATGATGAAAATGCCCCCAGCTCTGTGGGATAGGGGCTATTTGGAGAATCAATTGGAATTGGTTGATCCTTTTGTTGATTATTAAGTGATTCTATTAAAGTATTTGATTATTCCTAGTATATTCATTGAGATATAAATTCCCCTATCCCAGTGGGTTGGGGTTGATCTAGAACTATCATTGATTTCTCCATGACCCTCTCAGGGGATGATGAATCTAATGATGGCGATTGAGATAATAATTCTCCCAACCCAGTGGTATGGGGTTTTCTTGCATTTATTATTGTCATGTGTTGGATCCTCTAATGGATTGATGGTCTGAGAGGTGGAGGTGGTGGTATATATTCCCCCGACAGTCTAAGTTCACTCCTAGATGGATGATATGGAAGTTGTTATTGTGACCTGTTAAATATGGCAAAGTTATGCTTGTGTATGATCTGGGTGAAACAGAATCCCATGATGGGAATCATTCTTTATGTTAAGTTTTCTAGTTGATTGTGACTTCAACATTCATGTGTGAAATTGATTCACGTTTCTTCAAGGGATGCAGTTCAAGGATCTTTTATTTATACTCTTCCATTTTTGTGATGTCTCGACATCATTGAAGTAGGGGAATTTCTTTTTAGTGACAAATTAGATCATGTGTTACTCAGTCCCCTATTTTTTCTAAAGGATATAACATTACAAGACATTATATATGGGGATTTATACTATTATAGGGGTGCAGTAACATGAAACACTCCATACTTTATCCATCCTCAAATACTGATTCATGATGTGGATTTAGAGATCAAATGTTAAATATTTGTGATGCGATGGTGGCAGGACTATTGTAGGTTTGTGTTGTGTTTTTCAAGTTTTGGGTTCTAAACCATAGAGATAGCATCTAGGTCTAGCTGAAAACATAGTATCTTAATGGTCTCGAGGTGAACCTTGTATACTGAATGGGGGAGGTGTCTAGTCTTTAGTTTCTAATGATTTTTTCATATATTTTGGCATAAATAAGACATCAAATTCTTCTCTAGATCATCTGGGATCTCATAGTCAGGAGTATCAAGGGTCCATAACATGGTGGAGAGGTTGTTTCCATCTAACTATCTCCATATGTCAGTGTTGGCCTCCTTCTCATCAGACTTACATGCCTTTATCTGGTTAGGCCACATAAGATGCTTCTCATGGTCACCTACTGACTAGAGTAGAGTGTTCCTAGAATTTTATGGGGAATTATATATGGTTGACCTTGATGTTTCAAGTATCTCTCTATAAGAAGGTGTCTAAGTTTTGAGCACCTCTCTATGCAGAGGTTTCTAGGAAAGGGGAGTAGTTCCTTATCCATGGGATATATCACTATGGGTAGGTTGACCACAATATATGTTAATAGTAGAGTCTCTATGATCTATATCCACACTACCATGAGGAGGACTATCACTGTAATGATAATTTCTTCTTTGGTTGAAGAGTCAATAAACCCTTGGGGGTTGATAATGTGTCTCAAACAACCTCAAGAACATTGTAATTAAGAAGATTAGGGATATGAGCCTCATTCTGTTTCATGGTCATAATATATGGACCTTCCTTTTAAAATTTTGTAGGGATATGAGCCTTTTGTATGATGGATTCCAGAATATATTGATAACCATATAGTGTTATAGGGATATGATCCCACTAATGAGAAGTTGATGGAATATTCTAAAGAGATTATTTATTATTGGTAAGAATATGATCCTTCCTTGAAGCATGTGTCACTTTCACTTGGTGATCCTAATCCAGGACAGGGATACAAGCCTGATCCTAAGCCTTTGTAGTATGTCATCGGTGTTTTTTGACATGAATATGAGCCTGTCCCGATGTATGTTTCACTCTCACTTAGTGAGACCCAATTAGAATAGGAATATGATCCTGGTCTTAATATGCATTCCCCATCTGAATATGCTAACGAACCTCCATAATGGAAGAAGGGATATGATCCTCCTCCTGTATAGCCTTAGAAGGATGCTGATTTAGTGGTTAATCTGTGGAAGTAGGGATATGATCCTGGTTTCCATGATTTTCTATAATATGCTAGGTATATTCACTAATAGGAATATGAACCTACCCTGAGGCATTTTCCACTCTCACTTGGTGATCCCTGGCCAAAACTGGGATATGAGCCCAATCATGGTCCTTTGGAGTACGTCGTTGGTATTTTTAGATAAGAATATGAGCTTGTCCCGAGTCATGTGTCACTCTCACTTGGTGATCCCTAGCCATAATGGTGATATAAGCCCAATCTTGGGAATTTGGAATATGTCATTTGTCTTCTTTGATAGGGATGTGCCCCTATCCCAAGGCATGTGTCATTCTCACTTGGTGTGCCCTGATTGGAATGGGAATATGAGCCCAGTATGGTGCCTCGTCCTTTATAATAAAATTTTATCATTTGATAAATTTTCTTTTCTTTTGGAGTATCATTTTATTCTAAAATAAAATTCTTATATATTTATTTATTATATTATTTAACCCCTTTTTTCATTACAATGCATATAAGGAGAAAAATTAAGAGAAAAAAAATAAATAAATAAAAACAAACCAAATAAAGAACATACGCTGTGCATGGGTTGAGGGAGGAATAAGACTACCGACATGAAAGGGGAGTCAGTCTGCTTCACCAATCGTGGTGTTTCAAAATGGTCTGTGAAATTTTAAGGAGGATAAACCAGTTTATATTATCTATCCAATGTGTTATAGGGTTTTATGAAACATAAGAAATAAACCTCATTTTTAATCCATTAATCATGAAATAGGTGATTGCAGAGTGTTTAATTTCCCCTCCTTAATGCGTTTTTAAATTTTAATCACCCAAAACGGTCTCGATTTAAGGTTTTAAATTTCTTCAGGCTTAAAAAATAGAGGAACACGTTTTTTGGGAGATAATGAATAGTAAAAAATATATTAATTTAATTAATTAAATAATAAATTAATTAGTATAATTATCAAATAAATTAAATTAATTGGCGACCTAATGAAATTCCCTTTGCATGAAAAAGTTACACCCTGCCTAGGGTAAACACCCCGTTTCAAACCCAAAGGTGGTCTCGTATTTCTCATATGACACACCTCTTGAGATATATTAATTATTAATATTAAAAAATGAATTAAATAATTAATAAAATATAAAAATGGTTATTTTCACGAGCGAGGCATCCAAACGTCTAACACTTATAAATGTTATACCCCTTCTAGGGTAAAAACTATATCCCAGACCTATTTATGGTATCATATTTCCCATACGACGCACCATTTTGGAGTTATTAAATTATTTTTAATAAAAAGTGTGCACTTAATATAATATATTTAATATTTTTATTCAGTCTTCACCAAGACCTTGCGGGCCTCGAAATCTCACACTAACTTAGTTTCAAACTCTAAAAATATTCAATTGATTATTCCAAGATGTTAACTAAAATTTAAGGCCTTTAACACATTTATCAAATTATTTCGTAGATAAATCCCTTTTTCCCACTTATGATATTAATAATTTAACACAAGAGGTTTTATCATCATTTTAAAAAAAGGATATTACAATTCTCCACCTCTATCGAATTATCATCTTTAATAAGTATCTCTAGTATTATTTCTCAAAAAAATCAGGCCACTGAGCTCAAACATCAGACTCACGCTCCCACATATCTTGATTATCATATTCATTCCACTATAGCACATGAACCACAAGTATTGTACTCCCATTAAGTACCTTGGTCTCAGAATAAAATATCATGATTGGTTGCTCTATCAAGGATAATTATGGTTCAATATCAAGATCACTCTAGCTCAAAACATGAGATGGATAAGAGATATAATTTCTTAATTGTGATACATGGAACATGTTATGTATCAAAGTCAGCTATGGTGGTAGTGCTAAATGGTAAGAAACTTTCCCCACCTTCTCAAAAACCTCAAAAGGTCCCAAAAACAAGGAGCAAGCTTCCCTTTCCTCACAAGTAGTAGATGACCCAATCGGGGAGAAACCTTTAAGAACACCTAGTCACCAACTAAAAAATCCAAAGGCCTATGGTGAAGATTATCATAAGACTTATATGGTCTCTATGTTTTCAATATTCTTTGATGAATCAACTGAATCTTAGTTATCGTCTCTAGGACCAAACTTGGTCCAACCAAGTAACTTTCACCAATCCCTAACCAAAACAACATAGATTTACAAGGATGGTTATACAAGTCCTCAAAAGGATCCATTTTGATTGCAGACTGGTAACTGTTGTTATAAGAAAACTCAACCAACCCCAAATGATCATCTCAAACCCCACAAAAGTCAAGAACACAAGCATAAAGCATATCCTCAAAGATATATATAGCTCTCTATATTTGTCCATCTGATTGAAGATGATAGGTCATGCTCAAATGGACCTGATATCCTAGAGCCTCCTAAAGATCTCTCTAAAAAAGATAAGTAAACTAAGGTTCCCTATCAGAGACTATAACAGATGTAATTCTATGAAAACGAATAATCTATTTCACATAGAGACTTCCAAACTACTCAACTTTGGTTGTATATCGAATGGGAACAAAGTGAGCCGACTTGGTTAGACTATCCATCATAACTTGTATCACATTATTTTTCCTCTGGGTATGAGTAAAACCAACCACAAAGTCCATAGAGATTTCATCCCACTTCCAAGTAGGGACTGTAAGTGGTTGAAGCAAACCCAAAGGTTTATGGTGCTTGGCTTTCACCTATTGGCATGTATAACAATGGGAAACAAATTCAGCAATGCCTCATCTTATACTTAGCTACCATAACTATATCCTCAAGTTGTAGAACATATTAATGGTTCTTGGGTGCATAAACCACTAATAATTATGAAAATCCCCCATCAGAGCCTTCCTTGCCACTAATGGAAAAAACATAATAGTTCTGATAACACAGAACACCCTCTTTCAAGAATGACCATTAGGCATCGGTCTTCCCACCATAAAGAGAGTCTCTAATACTACAGAATTCATCATCAAGTTGTTATTCCTAAACAATCATCTTGAAAATAGTAGATGTCAACTAAATTCTAGATAAAGAAACTTCATCCCCTTTCTCCTGAACTCCAATATGAAACTGTATAAAAAGATTCATCAAACTCCACTCTTTTAAAGATTCTTTCATGGCTTGGGTTGGAATTTTCATACTTAACACATCTATAATGACATTCCCTTTCCCTAGGGTATAGGCAGTGTCAAATTTTCAATATTATAGGTACTCTACCCAATTCCTCTGTTGGAGATTCAAATATTTTTTAGAGAATATATAACTCAATCACTTGTGGTCTAAATATACAGTAAACTTTTCTCCATAAAGGTAATGTCATCAACAATTAATCATGTTCATTATAGCTAAAAGTTCAAGATCATGGGGAGGATATTTCTTATCATGATACCTAAGATGATGAGATCAATAGGAAACAACATTATTACCTTGCATAAGAACACATCCCAAACCTGAACCTGATGTATCATAGAAGACCATATGGCCTTGCTCGGCATCTGGAAGATTTAACATCATCATAGTAATCAAAATAGGCTTCATCTCAATAAAATAACTCTAACATTTATCATTCCAAAAAAAATTCATTCCCTTTCAAGTCAGATTAGTCATCGAAGAATCCAACTTTGAGAAGTCCTTGATGAACCGGTGATAATATTCGACTAAGCCCAAGAATCTCTGAATCTCAAAGAAATTTTTTGGTTTCTCTCATGTCCTAATAGACTTTACCTTCTCTGGATCGATTGATATTTTTTTTTCTGAAACCATGTGTCCCAAGAATTTCACTTCTTGAATCTATAAATCACACATTGAAATTTTGGTATAAAGTCACTGATTTCTTAGCAGACTCAGAACCGTTTTCATATGATTCACATGATCCTCCTCGAATTTAGAGTAAACAAAGATTTCACCCACAAAGAATACCACAAAGGTATCCATGTAATTCTATGACCCCAGTTACCTAGAATCGGTGCATTATTACATAACATTGGGATGATACAAGGAATAATGTCTCAAAATACCGATCAGTTTAGTAGTATTGGAAAAAAGATACATACATAAGTTTAACATCACAACTTGAAAAAGAAATAAAACACTAATTTGTTACATTAGAAACATCCAAGTCTCCTAGATTATATCGGAAAGTCACTCATAAATAACTTATTCATATTATGGTAAAAAGAAACATAAGAAAGGGGTGATCTCAAATGCTCAGTAAGGGTAAGCAATATAATGGGAGATAACATAAACATTAGGAATGGTGAATAATTAAAACCACGTGCCTTTATAAATAATAAACATGAACACTTTATGATAGGAATATGAGATGAGTAAATAATTCCATAATAAAACATAGTCATGGGTATTCTACTAGTTGAATAACCACATGAACCATCATTATTATTTTCATAATGAGGGAATGTATAATTCCAAACATTCTGAAACATCTTGTCAAGGCCTCGGCCAAGACGTCTACAAATGATTTAGGCCTCGGAAAAAACCATATATCAAATTGGGAAAGACCTTGGACAATTCCACATCTAATTGTCTCATGAGACCTACTGATGCACCGAGGAGCTATAGCAGGCTCCACCCGTCACATACTAAGTCCAATACATTCCTCATGTGAAAATGTTGAAACATAACATAAGCATTCTTATTAAAACTAGAATACAAAATGTCAATACTTTAACCTTAAACCATGAATGGTATAAAAAACACATCCATAGTCAAATATAACACAAAACCTTCAATAAAATATGGAATATTTGTATCATAAATAAATTAACTTCAAGAAGGTTCAAAATCCATCAAATAATGTTTACATAGATGAAATCAAAACTTTTTGAGAGAAATATATCTTTCTATTTTGAAATAATTTAGAAGTCATGTAATTATAAAAGAAAAAATTTATTTTTAAAATATTTTTATAAGCTTTTAAGGGAATCTTAGATGATATTATAATGGGGGAAAATAGCCGCACCCATCATATAAGTTAAATAAAACATTCTTACCTTAATTTTTTCGAAAAGGTCATAAAGCACCTTGTTTGGAAAATGATGGAAAGATTACTTTCAAAACATATAAGGTCAAATAAGGGTATAAATGACTTTAACTCATTGTCTTGTAAATATTAAAAATGTTTTGAAATACATTTTTAAAAAAACACGGATGTGGATGATAAAGAGGTCCCAGTAGATACTTACGTAAAAACAACCTCAGATAATAAAGAGATTGTGAAATTAACCCTTACCTTGTACTTTTACTTAGTCGATGGTATGTTAAAATCCTGTATAATAGTTAAAACATTGTTATTAAATTATACATGAACTATATATATAAATATAATATAATATATATTCCTCTAATATTGCTTTGTTAATAATATTTCAGTAGTATCATCGTTTCAGGTGTTAACTGATTCATTTTCCTTTATATGATTGGTTACGTAAGCCATGTTTGTTATAGATAGGATGTATTTTATTCATATACAGAATTATATTATGTTCATAAAAATTATTTTTAATCATAAAATTAATATTATTCTTGAATGATTATGATGGGGAATGAATCTCGTCGCGTTCGTGGAGACACTAATACGTACGTACGCACGAGCAGCAATATCATTATATTGATGGTGAAATAATATGTAATAGGATGGTATATAATATAAATAGAATCATTAAAATTTTATATTTATTATTTACATCAGTTATACTTATTATTATACCCATCAAAATAATGAAGTGTTTGAATAACAAACTACACCGCGACGTGGAGACGGTAAGCCGTACGTACGCACGTATGGTGACTTTATCATTCATATAATGGATATAATAGTGAATATGGTTGTAAAATTTTTATAATAACATCACAGTATATATAAGATACTATATTTATTATTTTAGAATGGAAACCACAAAGAAAGAGGGAGTGGAAGAAGAAAAGAACTTGAAAGAGGTGATGAAATATTTACCTCTTCTTCGGGTTCTTCCTTTTGATTTGATCAAAAGGGATCCTTAGGTTGTCTTTATGACCAAATTAAGGCCTCTAAGATGAAGGGAGGAAAGTTGGGAGTATATTTGGGCAGAGTTTGGCCGAGACAAATGGCTTTGGAGGTGTGATTTTGAGAGAAGGGGAAGTGCCCTTTTATAAGAGAGGTGAGGGTCACTTTAGTAAAAGCTTGAAATATTATTTTATAATAAAATAATTTTTGGTTTCTAATGGATCCAAAATGATTTATTTTTAGTATAAGGTAGGTATGGGTCTAAAACCTCCCAACCAATAGGTTTTAGACAGGTTTAGGTCACCATATTCACCTTATCTTTTATATTTAACTCTTAGTTAAATAGTTTGACATTTACCATGTCTCTTTGAATTTTTATATTATATGGTTAATAAACTTACTATAAAAATACAAGAGAACCCCAAGTGGTTCATTATTTTTATATATAACCTTATCTAAGTCCTTTGGCCTAACCTTATATTTTTAGGAATATTATATCAATTAATAATATAGTATGTTTTTTTAAAACTCAATTATGTCAATTTTGATACTATTTAATATTTGGTTTTTGTAAAAATCATAACAACATTATTACTTCAAAAAAAATTATTTAATCAACCCTAAAATGTCATATTAACCTAGAAAATTAGTGTAATTTATCAAAAGTTACAAATTACATTTATTTGGATATTTATAATATCAATTATTTTAATCTTTCATTAATAAGGTAATTATTGCATCATCATTGTGTCATAAATAAATTAAATTATTTAATGTATAAAAATTATAAATAAAATAAAATTATTTAGGAAATATTTTTAGAGTTCTAATGAATATTTATAGTCGAATTTATCTTATGTTTAACCCAATATTAAAAATGGTTTAGTTATTAAACTTTGAATTTAACTCTTTTAATTCTTCTTTAAATAAAATAATAATAAATGTCCTAATCTAATAAAAGTGGACCAAAGAGGATTATATTTTATTACTAAAGTTTTTTTTTCTAATTATACTTATCCAATAGAATTAGGACATGTGTTAGGTTAATTATGATTCATTTTTACCCTTAATTACCCTATTTACTTTTAATCGTGGTAAATAAAAGTCAAAAGTTACTATTCACCAAAAAATATTTTCATCTTATTGAACCAAATTTTAATTACTGCTATTAACCGTGTCTCTAGGATTTTTGAAATTCAACTCACAGAAGCGATAAAATTAAGTTTTATGCAAATTTGAAAATGCTCCTAGGAGGTGGGTAAAAGACAGTAAAAAGTTCAATAAAATTTTTATATATCTAAACATATTATAAAATGACTCCAATTATTTAAATTGAACTTATATAGGTATTATGTATCAATTTTTACCTAAAATAAATTTAAATAAAATAAATAATTATTTAAATAAAAAGTCAGTTTTAACCAATAACATAGTGTTTTTCACTATTCATCAAAATTTGAAAGTTTTTAGAAAAATACCAAAAATTCACCCCAAGCTAATTTCGATATTAAAAATTCAAAAATGAAGTCCATTTTTAAAAATAAAATTTATAAAATTTCAAAAAGTGAGTATTACTATTCATAACGGTTAGTTTTATTGATCGCGGTGTGTTAAAATCTCGAAGTTGAGTCAATGAAAGCTATTGCATTATTCAAAGGGAAACGTATCGTGGAAGCTTGGGGTGTTACAATCCAGATACTCATGTAAAATCATGTTCATTAATTCCATGAAAACTGTAAGATAATTTGTTAGACCAAAGGGCATAATAAGGTACTCATAATAATCATACCTACTCTGGAAGGAAGTTTTTTTTACTTCATATTCTTTTATTCTTAGTTGATGGTAACCAGACTGAAGAACGATCTTCAAAAACCACTTTTCACCTTTCAAATGATCAAATAAATCATCAATATGTAGTAACAAATACTTTTTCCTTACTATCACTTGATTGAGCTTTCGATAATCAACACATAATCGAAGAGAACCATCAGCTTTCTTAGTGAAGAGAATTGGCATCGCCCAAGGTGACACACTCATGCGTATAAAGACTTTCTCTAAAATATCATCCAACTGGGACATCAACGCTTTCATTTCAGCCGGTGTCATGCGGTAAGAGATAATTGAAACTGGTTGAGTACCAGGCATTAAGTCAATAGAAAACTCAACCTCCCTTACCAGTGGAAAACTATATAAGTCAAAAGGAAACACATCAGGAAACTCAACAATGATCGGAGGGATATCACCACTCATTGAATCCTGCTCTAGATCAAAATCATACACTAATATCACTTTACCCAACACCAGATAAGAAGCTCCAACTCTACTCAACCTTGGGTCCCATTCTCCTTTAAAGATAATAGGCACACCACTGGGTGCATTAAGGCAGGCCCGTCAAAGATATCAATCGATTTGGGATTTATTGGCAATGAGCCAATCTATCCCGAATATTACATTAATATATTTAATGTAGAGTACCAAAAAACTCCAAGCAAGATCAACATCTGATAATGAGAAGACACAAGTAGGACTATGGAGACCCTGCTTTCTCTTCGTACCTAGGGGTGTAGTAATATCCATTTCACAGGATAAAATCTCCATAGGAAGATTAAGAATATTAATTATATGACTTCAAATAAACAAATGAGATGCACCAAAATCAAATAGAGCATTCACTAAAGACAAATCTATAGTAATGGTACCTCTCACGGTTGCTAGACCTATATCAGCTTCCTCTGGAGACTCTTCCACTGCATGAAGAAGCTTCATTCCAGATTCTTGGGCTGGAATCCTTTATTACATGAAGCATTTGTTTGACCTGAATTTTTGGAGGTGTTGATGATCCCATACCATTGTGCAAAGTGGAAAATTTATGGCATAATTTTTTCAAGTTCTCTAAACGTCTACAGGAGCCACAATTCTCAGGTGCCTCATTGTAGACCCTCTTTGAATGCCCTAGATGACCACACTATTACTATATCAAAGGGATTCTACTAGGAACTGTAGGATTTCAAAAATGAACTTGATGTTGATAACCACTATGAGAGTCATCATGTTTCCTCTTTCCTTTAAAATAACTCATGCCTCCACTGGGAGAAAAAAGGAACTCCCGTCAATCCTAACTTTCAAGCCAGGCCCATATCAACCATCATTTTCCTATCTAGAACATTAGTATAAGTGGTAAGATTAATAAAGAAAACTTAAGAATGGATATTTTATTAAATTCCCACCTTGAACCATAAATCCTTCATCCTCTCATTAGATACACTCTCAGGTGAAAACTACACCAACTCAGAAAATTTATCAAACGATAAAAATATAAGGGCATGATGTGTCCCTGGATGACCTCTTCTTGATCCTTCTCTATGAATGAGATGGTGACATTTCATTCTGATGACATAATCTCCACTTGATAAAACTTGGCTGAAACAAATTTTGTCTCAAATTATTGTGGGATTTGGAGGGATTAAACAATTTCCTCTCTGATTTATTTTGAAAGATAGAGTGCATCCAAGATTGAGAGTTTGTCTAGGACAACCTCCAAATATTTTAGAATTTTATACTTTTGTGTTAGAGGTCAGTGCTTCATGAGGTGGGGTTTCTCCTTTTTATGTGGTTCAGGAGTTGAGTCGTTAATGGTGGATGGGTATGGTGCTTGTGCAGTGGTTGAGGGAGAATTTACTACCAGTAGTTTAGGTCATTTCGAACTTCCTCAATGTCTGGTTTGATCAGATAACTACACTCTCATTCGGCGGTCATGCAAGATGATTGGGTACAGATGACTGATAAAGGATTATAGGATAACTCCATGTATTTTTTCGACTTTTTGGAGTGATTGACCATAGGTATCAGCTTCATATATGTCTTTAGTAGGGACATGACTGAAATATTGGGTCTGACCATGCCTATGTTATCCCATGTATCCTGATCTCCTACTCCTATGGACTCCAACTCCTCGATCAAGTATGGGAAAATCATACTCAGGGTCATATCCATCATTAGAGAATGGTTCTCTAAAGTATATCATGTTAATATATCCAAATATGAGATCTTCATTCAATAAGGATTCCATTTAGTGGGGTGGTGAACATGCTTCGGATATTGCAGGGATGAAATTTGAAAGAGTTGGAGCTTGTGTTTGATATGAATATGACTCTTCCTCTTTTATATATTCCTATATTAGATGGTCCTATTAACCTTCAGAAGAAACATTCATTGTCTCCTCCCTAGGTAACATAACAATTATGGGTTTGTGATTTTGTGCTCTCATGGTAACATGAGCTCGGTCAACTGTCTTTTGAGTCATCCAGTTTTTTAACTTCTGCACACGCCTAGATGGAACTTTTTACCAATCACCTTCTTCTTCTGACTGGGTGATGGTTATGCAATACACCTAATTTGAGGACTTTTTCAACAACACCTATTCAGAATCGACCATGCTTTGGAGGAATTCTTTGAAGATGAAGCGATCTTGGATGTTATGACCCATCCTTTTATGGAAAGGGAATTAGTCGAGATGGTTTGTGAGGTTGACCTTAATGGGATTTCTGGGCTGTGGAAATTTGAGCGTGTTATTTTTCATAGATATAAGGAAATAATTAAGGACTTGTTCATTTTTGAAGAAGTATGATTTATTCATCCTTTCCCCAAATCCCGAGTGACCCTGATCTCTTTTTTCTTATGGTCAAGGGTGGTTTTGTTATTGTTGTTGCTCGATAAGAGGCGTTGGGTAGTTTGGGACCTACCTTAGAGCATGAATGGGAACTTATATTGGTTTGAGGGTAATATTATAAGTTTATGCTTTGTCGATCCTTCTACCCTATGTTGATGGAATAATTCAAGACTTAGCTTGGGTCCACTAAATGGATTATTCCAGATGTTGTGTTGTTTCTATAAACTCATGGAATCTTATTATATATTTAATTGGGATCAGAGGAATCTACAACTCATCCTATATATTTTCAGCACATAGCTCCAACAATTTCTCCTATTATAGAGGGATTCTGAGTGAGTAGATTAAACCTCTACATCTTGATATGAAGTCAGACACCCTCTCATTTTAATGTTTCTTACAGTTTGTTAGGTTGACGATTATCATTTTCATCAATGTCAAGATGAACTAGTAGAGGAATTGATGAAGAAGTTATTATAATCTTGAAACTAATCTTGTTGGGAGAATGTTGTACCAAACAAAGGTTGTCCCTATCAGAGTTTTTATGAAGCACCTCAACTTGGTTGCCTTCTTCCGATTTCAAGGGCCTATCATTAGACTGCATTCGGATTCGAAGTACATGAGATGCCATTATGGGTCCCCCACACCTTCAAAGATGAATAAGGTGGGATTTCCAAAATTTTCTAGGGGAAAAGTGTCATCCACCAATTTAGGATATGGATTCTTCTCATGATACACTAGTGTGCATATCCCTTCCATGCCTTCCATTTGAGTAGTCAGGGACTCAATGGAGTTGAGAAATTCTGAAGGTGTTGATGTCTGAACCACCTCCCATCTATAGGGAGTAGGTGTGGATTGATGAGGTGGCTCTATTTTCATCTCCTACTGATTCTCAATCCATACTAACACTGAAAAATAACTCTATATAGGGAGAGTTCATTATCTTAATGGAGGGAAGTCATGATCATTTTTGACTTCCTCATTTATATAGACCAGCTGCCTAAATCCTGAGCCAGTTTGACACTAAAATGTTTCTCTTATAGGAGGATCGAATCTTTCTAGATGTATGAGAGGAAAAATATTTTCCTCAGCCTAAATATGATACCCAGTAGGAATATTTCCCCTCAGTATCTCCTCATTGAGTTGTCTAAGAGTTTGTACATCATTCTCATATTGTGACAATTTTTTCTTCGTGGAAGTGTTTTTTTATACTAGGTAGTGATTGGGATGTAGCCACACATTTCCCTTTATCTTTATTGGTGTTTCACCATAGAGGTGGAAACTTGATATTCATAGGTTCTAGGTTTTGGAGCCTCTTCAAGCTTTGGGTACGTGCAGCCTCAGTGGGTGCATCCAAACCCTCCTCTCATGATATATTTTTCATGTTATGTCCCTCATTATTTGCATCTTAATCCACATTATATTTTTTTTGAAGGTGATGACATTCATATAGTTGTATCAGGAAATGGTAGTTGTCCTGTTACACTCAACTTAACAGGATGATTCTACACCGCTTGCATTAGGGTCATTCCTCGAACCCTTGTCCATGTTGCACCATTTTGGATTGCAACCCTAATGGGGTTTGATTACCTTCACCATGAGTTCCTCTCGACTCATTCTGTGAATAGTGACATTGAAGTAGTTTCCAGTCTATTTTTCTGAACAGGTCCTGAATAGCATAGGTACATCTTATAGAGGTAGGAATAGATGGAATTTCGACTGTCGATATTTACCTTCCAACTTGAAGAAGATTTATTCTTTATATAATGATGATGATGATGAAAATGCCCCCAGCTCTGTGGGATAAGGGCTATTTGGAGACTCAATTGGAATTGGTTGATCCTTTTGTTGATTATTAAGTGATTCTATTAAAGTATTTGATTATTCCTAGTATATTCATTGAGATATAAATTCCCCTATCCCAGTGGGTTGGGGTTGATCTAGAACTATCATTGATTTCTCCATGACCCTCTCAGGGGATGATGAATCTAATGATGGCGATTGAGATAATAATTCTCCCAACCCAGTGGTATGGGGTTTTCTTTCATTTATTATTGTCATGTGTTGGATCCTCTCATGGATTGATGGTCTGAGAGGTGGAGGTGGTGGTATATATTCCCCCGACAGTCTAAGTTCACTCCTAGATGGATGATATGGAAGTTGTTATTGTGACCTGTTAAATATGGAAAAGTTATGCTTGTGTATGATCTGGGTGAAACAGAATCCCATGATGGGAATCATTCTTTATGTTAAGTTTTCTAGTTGATTGTGACTTCAACATTCATGTGTGAAATTGATTCACGTTTCTTCAAGGGATGCAGTTCAAGGATCTTTTATTTATACTCTTCCATTTTTGTGATGTCTCAACATCATTGAAGTAGGGGAATTTCATTTTAGTGACAAATTAGATCATTTGTTACTCAGTCCCCTATTTTTTCTAGAGGATATAACATTACAAGACATTATATATGGGGATTTATACTATTATAGGGGTGCAGTAACATGAAACACTCCATACTTTATCCATCCTCAAATACTGATTCATGATCTGGATTTAGAGATCGGATGTTAAATATTTGTGATGCGATGGTGGTAGGACTATTGTAGGTTTGTGTTGTGTTTTTCAAGTTTTGGGTTCTGAACCATAGAGATAGCATCTAGGTCTAGCTGAAAACATAGTATCTTAATGGTCTCGAGGTGAACCTTGTATCCTGAATGGGGGAGGTGTCTAGTCTTTAGTTTCTAATGATTTTTTCATATATTTTGGCATAAATAAGACATGAAATTCTTCTCTAGATCATCTGGGATCTCATAGTCAGGAGTATCAAGGGTCCAGAACATGGTGGAGAGGTTGTTTCCATCTAACTATCTCCATATGTCAGTGTTGGCCTCCTTCTCATCAGACTTACATGCCTTTATCTGGTTAGGCCACATAAGATGCTTCTCATGGTCACCTACTGACTAGAGTAGAGTGTTCCTAGAAGTTTATGGGGAATTATATATGGTTGACCTTGATGTTTCAAGTATCTCTCTATAAGAAGGTGTCTAAGTTTTGAGAACCTCTCTATGCAGAGGTTTCTGGGAAAGGGGAGTAGTTCCTTATCCATGGGATATATCACTATGGGTAGGTTGACCACAATATATGTTAATAGTAGAGTCTCTATGATCTATATCCACACTACCATGAGGAGGACTATCACGGTAATGATAATCTTCTTCTTTGGTTGAAGAGTCAATAAACCCTTGGGGGTTGATAATGTGTCTCAAACAACCTCAAGAACATTGTAATTAAGAAGATTAGGGATATGAGCCTCATTCTGTTTCATGGTCATAATATATGGACCTTCCTTTTAAAATTTTGTAGGGATATGAGCCTTTTGTATGATGGATTCCAGAATATATTGATAACCATATAGTGTTATAGGGATATGATCCCACTAATGAGAAGTTGATGGAATATTCTAAAGAGATTATTTATTATTGGTAAGAATATGATCCTTCCTTGAAGCATGTGTCACTTTCACTTGGTGATCCTAATCCAGGACAGGGATACAAGACTGATCCTAAGCCTTTGTAGTATGTCATCGGTGTTTTTTGACATGAATATGAGCCTGTCCCGATGTATGTTTCACTCTCACTTAGTGAGACCCAATTAGAATAGGAATATGATCTTGGTCTTAATATGCATTCCCCATCTGAATATGCTAACGAACCTCCATAATAGAAGAAGGGATATGATCCTCCTCCTGTATAGCCTTAGAAGGATGCTGATTTAGTGGTTAATCTGTGGAAGTAGGGATATGATCCTGGTTTCCATGATTTTCTATAATATGCTAGGTATATTCACTAATAGGAATATGAACCTACCCTGAGGCATGTTCCACTCTCACTTGGTGATCCCTGGCCAAAACTGGGATATGAGCCCAATCATGGTCCTTTGGAGTACGTCGTTGGTATTTTTAGATAAGAATATGAGCTTGTCCCGAGTCATGTGTCACTCTCACTTGGTGATCCCTATCCATAATGGTGATATAAGCCCAATCTTGGGAATTTGGAATATTTCATTTGTCTTCTTTGATAGGGATGTGCCCCTATCCCAAGGCATGTGTCGTTCTCACTTGGTGTGCCCCGATTGGAATGGGAATATGAGCCCAGTATGGTGCCTCATCCTTTATTGGTATATTTTGATAATCCTTCTGGTTTTGAGAAATAATGTGTGCTTTATCTAAAGAAACCACTTGTTCATACTAATCAAAGTGTTGTGATTACCTGACTATAGGTATAGTAATATGTGTTTTTTCCTATATGTGTACCAATGTTGTAATATGCCAATGGAGTTCCTCAACTATTACTAAGATGTAATGTCACTTTAGCAAAGTGTGCACAAAAATGTAAGATTACACATTTTATGTATCCACTATGTACTGGTTGATATCCTTAATTGAAGTGGGAATATGAGCCCACTTCTATCCTCCTTATGCCACTGGAATATGTTGATGGACTCCATTCATGGGGGTAAGGATATGTGCCTCCCCCATTCCTACTGCTGGAATGTGCCCGCAGACTTATTCTGAGTGAGAAAGGATATGAGCCTATATGCTAGTTACTACCAGAATATACCAGTAGAAATCATTAGTGGGATTGGTAATATAATCCCACTCATGATTATATAGATCCTTCTGTACCCAATGTTTCTTCCTTATTACTTGTACATGGGTATCATAGGTGGTAGTGTGTCAGGTGGTACCCTCAGCAGGAGACTGAAAGGTACTGGTGGGATGTATTTGTCAATGGCGGTTAATGCAATCCCTCCTCGATAGCTCATGAACCAGAATGAGGTTGTAGTTGACTCCTTGGTCAACCTTCATCAGATACTAAATGTGGTGATTATTGAGATCAATGGATAATCTCCCAAATCTATTAGTGGTGTCAATGAGTGACATTGGATTTACTACATATTTCCTCAAATGATGAAGACTATTTGTTTTCATTACTTAGATACCTATGCATGTATATTCAAGGGTCAGGATTGTACCATGTCGATGGTATTTCTAGAAAAATCAATTTTTCACTTGATTCTAAAGATGTTGGGTATGTGAGGTCGTTCTGAGACCCACAGGGGTTGCATCTGTAGCTGATTTTCCAGAATGATCATTGGATGAAGACACTATATTGGGTCAAGGAGTTGTTTGTGGGATAAGTATCTATAGTTATGAATAAAATAAGGAGAAAGATAATAGAATAATTCATCATCTTATAAATGATACATCTCAATCAAATTTTCATGGGTAACACAATTGTCCTTTATTATTCCCGGTTTAGCCATTCTTATCATGTGGGATTATCACAGTGAGGATGTAATTATTTCATAAGAACCCCAACTTTATTTTAGAGATTCATTCTAGGATCTTTGGTTTTTTTTGGTAGGATATGCAAACAAAACAACCTAATTCATGGTAAACTGATCATTCTGTTATTTGAGAGATTCATGTTGGGTTCACCATTTTTATTTCATCAGAAAAGATACAATTGTTCACCCATATGAAAGGAATAAAATGGTATAACAAGAACTTGTCAGTCAATCTTTTTTATCTTATGAAGGAGATTCCATGGTTAAATGAGTTCATATTGGGTTCATAATTTTTGTTTCATCAGAAAATATACAACTGGGAACCCATATGATAAGAAGAAAATGGACTGACGAGAACTAAGAAGTATGTCCTTTTTATCTTCTCAAGAAGATTTCATGGTTAAATTAATTCATGTTGGGTTCACCGTTTTTATTTTTTTAGAAAAGATACAATTGGTTGCATTCGGTTTAGCCTGACAGTTGATTATGGGGGGTTTAATGTCTTTCAAGATCACTCTTTTCGGGTTCACCATTATTATTATTATTAAAAACTCTCAACAATTTCCACATCTATGACTAGGTATAGACTTTCTTTCTAAACACATATTTTCAGTTGAGGTTTTATACCCAATGTCACTTAGAAACTTGCATTGGCCGAGAGGATGAGAGTTTGGGCCCATCACACCATTTTGGGGGGAATTGTTTCCTACTCTAGGACTCTGTTATATATTTAAGATATGTTTATGTGTAAAGGGAGATCTATTAATGAGTCTATATGTATGTATTTTATGTTCTTCATCCATTTTCCATTAATGGGTATCTACTTATATTGAATCCATATAACCAAACACTCTGAAATGTGTATCTATACAAGGAGGTGATGAATATTATGAGGATGGTATTGATCCATTATGAGGCATCCCACATGTCATGTTTATAACAGGAATAAAACCCCACATAGTTTGTTAAACCTGTGTAGTTTAACTTTATGTGGAAAAGAAATATATTAGGGCACATAGGCACTAGGTACTTGAGATCGATCCTCAAGGAGGAATCCTACTTATCATGGTTATAGTAGGAATCAGATTCATCGTAGTTTGATCACGCCCTTGGGAATTACCTCAATGTGGATGACCATATATGGTAGTATTCATGTCATTACACTAAGGTTCCCTAGCTAGTGTATATTCATGATATGAATGATATGATCTTCATGACTCCCTAAGATCACATGATCCATGCTTGGTGTGAGAAACAAGGGATAACAAGTAATCAGTCTCACTGCATATGGATGTGGGACCTATGTTTTGAGAAAAACCTTTGGATGTTTTACATAGAGATAGAGCCTTAGGAAGGTGTCCTACATATCCTAGTTATGGTAGGAATTAGAGGTATCATGGTTCAATTGGTGCCTTAGTCCACTGATGGACAATAAATAATGATTAGCCCATGGGAGAGATTTGGTTCTGATGGTTGGAATGTTGTGGAAATGGAGGACTTTCACCAAATTGGATGTCTATTTTAACTTGGTCCTTAGGAAGGCATCCTTAATATCTTGGTTATTGTCGAAATCATAGTTCTCATAGTTTTGTTTATCAGGGCTTACACACTGATTTTTCTCTTATATGGAAGAATATCGTATTGTACCACTGATCGGGGATTACACATTGAGTTTTCCTGTTTTATTTTCACTATATAGAGTTATCGTGTCCTAGGATGCCTGTATGACTTGGACTTGTTGTCTACCTAACCAACTTTATTATCTGACTGACATGCCATGGTTGTCTGACTCACATGTCGGAGGATGTCTAGACATGTATGGTTGTATTACAGACATGTAAAAAATAAAATCGCATGATCTAGTTGAGTTTTCTAAGGGACATTGTATAATATTAATGGCATATATGAAGGTCATTGTGTGATCAAGTTTGACTTGTCTGAAGGAAATAACAAGAACTAGATGACTTGTTATCGAGTTCATCGCATGATGTGGATTACATGTTTGGAGGGTGTCGTATGATCTGGATGAAATTTCTATGGAACATCACATGATCTAAATGAAATTTCTAGGGGACATCACATGATCTAGCTAAATTTTCCTGGTGTCATCACAAAACCCACCTAACATTCCAGGTGGCTATCACGTGATCTGGCTGGTAATCTTGGAGGACTTCACAAAACCTAGATGACACGCACTGGTGTCACTACATAACTTCATATACATGTATGAGAAAATTGTAGGATCTCGATGGAAATCCTAGAGGTCTTCATAAGACCCATGTGGCATGCCCTGAGTTCATTGTGAAAGTTTCTTTTAATTTCATTAGGACATCTCATGATCTAAACGGCATGTCTAGAGGACATTTCATGGCCTAGGAGACATATCCTAATGTTGTCACATGATCTGGATGAGTCATAAAAAGTGAATGAGGATCAGCGTATATGTTCTTTACATAAGCATCCCATATTTGAGTCTTTATTAAATATTTTATTGTATATGTGCCTTATATTTTTTTTTAGTGTTAGCTTGTTTAAGTTTCACATGATTTAGCAGATATATCGGACCTTTTTCACATAACCCAGATGACATGCCAAAATTCCTTCATGAGATCTCTAATGATCACATGAAGTGAATATGAATGCATCATGATCCCTTAGGTCATTCCTTAGAGTTTACCTAGTGTAAAACCTTTACAATTGCGAGATTTGTCACTCCAGTAAGTCTGCTCCGTAGGTAATCATTTTTGGATGCCTCGATGTGCCGGTGCATAGATCCAAAGATTCATTTTTTGTACTGAGGGGGATGGATTTGTAGGCCTCTAAACCTCAGTTATATCTCTCTTTGTACAACACATATAGATTCAATCTTGAGTCGGTGGAGGGATTTCATGTTAGGCTATTCATGGTGTCGTTTGATTTTAAGAGATCATGAGAATATTATGCCGTTTCTATTTTTATTTGACCTAAGAGGATAAAAGTGATTTTTCTTGTCCATGTGGATATGTCAATGGGATTCCTCAAGGTATGTTCAAAACTTTTAGGGGACTTCGTAAGATCAGAATGCCTATGGAAAGGATTATGCATGATCAAAGATGACCTATTTGGGTTCTTCCATGAGATAAAGGTGGATCATCATGGGGACTTCATGAGATCAATCCATCATTACAAGGGGTCTTGCAGAACCATGATGGATTGTCAAGGGGGGGTTCTCATGATTAATGGTGATCACTAGGGGTGTATAACTCTATTATCATAAAATCAATGTATCTTCCCCTAGAAAGAAGATACTATCATTTCCCTTTTAATTTTCTTATTTATTTTACAAGGGTTAGGGATCTCTTGAATTTTTATGAGTGTTTTCTAAGACAATCACTCTCTCTATTGGTGATGTGTTGTGTGACCAATACAGGTCCCTATACCAATGCATGATAATTATTATGGACAACCCTTCTATTTTTATTTGGAGTTGAAGGGGGAATGCAGGGCCACTTGAACATGTCTGAAACCCTTCATGTTATGAGGGTGATAAGCCAGTGGACTCTTGTGCGAAAGGTTTGACATGTCTCCAGGAATTACACAGTGTCTGGTGAACCGCATGGGTGCATCGCATGAAGATATACGACCACAAAAGTTTTCCACATTTTTTATATTATTCTCCCTATTTTATAAGGATTTTTGGATAGTTTTCAGGTTCTCACTAACTAACAAGTCTCGTGATTCAGAGGAAATCATCTATCAACCATCGCATGATCATCTAATGACTCAGGTACCATTATAAAATAGAAATTTTTCTCTGAGGGGCTCTATGAGATCTCCCTCGGGACATGTGCTACATGTGACCTATGTGTTCTTTGGAGGTTCATGTGATCCATGAGTTATAGCCACCATATCTTCCTTTTATTTTAGGAGAAAATAATACCCATGTTTTGGGTATTTCTTCCCTTGTAAATTTTTTCAATGCTCATTTGGATAGCATCAATAGTAGTCAATAATACTCAGTTATATATGAAGGGAAAAATTATTAAATAACTTGAAAGTTATTTAGTATCATTAAAAGAAGGAAATAAATATTGGATGAAGATTATCAAAAGGTAATGTGAAGACATATTAAAATCTTTGTTATATGAAAGATCTTAACTATACTTGAAATTATTTAGTTTAGATGTAATGTTAAAGAATGATAAAATATCAATGGAAACAAATAAGAAAACACAGTGTAGATTTATTGATTCATCAAGAAGGAAAGAAGAATATCTTGAAGTTTGGAGATCAACTATTACAAGGATGGTAGGATTGAAGGTTGATACATTATCATCCAAAGAAATCAATAAAACTACATTGGATTACAGAAGGTAGATAATTTGAGTTCATGATGATGAAACATAGAAGGAAATGCAAGAGGTGAAAGAAGTGTTTGAATCAAACAAGTGGGTTCAAAGAGAGAAATATGATCAAATGTGTTTCTATTATGGGATTCTTGGTCATACATTAAGTTTTTATAAATAATTAATTGAGGTGATTTCAGATTATGAAAGAAATAGAAAATAAAAGTTATGAATACCACAATAAATAAGGTGCAATTCATATACTTCTAATTATTATCCTTCTAAAAGTGGTGTTGATTGTTTGAGAAGAAAATTTATACCTTGTCCAAATAATTAAAATTCCATCTTTGGGGGTGTATGTTTTTGTTGTGTAGAACAAGGTCACATTTCGAATAACTATAGAATAGAATTTGTGGGAAGGAATCCATGGAATATATAGATGAAAAGAAAAGGTGATTATTACAATAGAATAAGTTATGAATGTGGTTTAAAAGGAAATATTGAAGGGTATTATGATATGAGAAGTTATATTGAAAGAAAATTTGTTAAGTTAGAGAATAGAATCATGTATGATTATAAAAGACATACTGATACATCACATTTATGTTCAGATGGTATGTGAGTATGATATACTCTATAATACCAAATGTAGGATCGAATATGTAAACAAGAGATGCTCAAATACAAGAGGGGGGTAAATTACATACTTTAAAAATCCCTAAGGAAATTTTTCATAACCAAAATTCACAACACCTCTAAGTTCTAATAACTTGCT
The DNA here is from genome assembly GCA_963277665.1 of Viscum album. Lineage (NCBI taxonomy): Eukaryota > Viridiplantae > Streptophyta > Magnoliopsida > Santalales > Viscaceae > Viscum > Viscum album. Next base: position 2,078,160,494 of record OY728146.1, read on the forward strand.
TGATTCCGGAAAAGTGATTCCGAAAATGAAACTTAAAATTTTTTTACACCAACTAAGATTCTACCTTAAAGCATATAGAATCCTATAAAATCAGAGTACAAGTTTAAGGAATTATATAAAAGTTATACTTTCCTTAACAACTAAAAATACACCGTGGAACACAAAGTAGTAACACTACAAGTAACAAGTAGAAACTCTTTTAACTCAAAGAGGAGGGTATCCAATAGCCCTAGATAAGAGGTCCCTTGATTTATACTTTCAAGAAAGTCTATCTTACCCAAACCCAGGTAAGCCCTCAATCCGAAGATCGGTATATGTCTTGCTATCCCCGCAAGCCCTCGATTTGTAAGGAAATCGGCACCTCTGACTTCACAACCCAAAGTCTCTGATTTTAAGGAAATCAAACCTCTTCACTGAGAAAATTTGCACGAATCAAATTTTGAACAAGTCATTAAAACTTTCTGCACAAAGCCTGAGAGTTTATAAGAGCCTCTCTATCTAGAAATCACTTCAACGGCATGTAAGCACATTTGTCAAAGTTCAGTTATGATCTATTTCAAATAAGCCCCTATTTATAGGCACGGCTTCAACGGTCGGATCCCTCCTCCAACGGTTATATTTTTCCTTGAATTTCAAAGGGACCTATACACATGTCACTCAAACAACGATTAGTTGATAACTGAAAGCACAACATCATTTTATAACAAAACAAGTGTGAGTATAACCAAAATATGATATTCAGAATGTTGGTAAATATGAAAGTTCTGAGTCTAACCAAAAATGAATTCAGAGTCTATAGTACAAGGATATTTGGATTCTATTTTCTAGGAATTAGGAACCTGAATTCTATAGAATTCCGGAGTCTGAATTTCAAGGAAATTCAGAATCTGGATTCACTAGAATTCGAAACCAGAACTTACAAAATTCGGAGTTAGAGTTCATGAGAATTCAGAGTCAGAACTCATAAGAGTTAGGATTCTGGATTCAGAGAACTCAAAGTCAGAACTTAGAGAAGTTTGTATCCAAAATTCGTATTCGGAATTCAGAGTTAGAACTCAGAGAAGTTCATACCTAGAATTCGTATTTAGAATTCGGATTCAGAACACTGAAAGAGTTCATAACCAGAATTCATATTCAGAATTCAGAGTCAGAACTCTGAAAGAGTTCGTAACCAGAATTTGTATTCAAAATTCAGAGTTAGAACTCTTAAAGAGTTCATAACCATAATTCGTATTCAGAATTCATAGTTATAACTCAAATGAGTTCGTAACCAGAATTCTGAGAATTCAGATTCTAAAACTGAATTCTTCATATCTAGGTAATTATAGGATTCCGAGGTTTTTGGTTTCAATCCGAATTTTACACTTAAGAAAAAAATATTGATATGAACAATAAAGTCTAGGTAAGGGTAGATTTCCTTGGGTAAGGAAATTTTCCTTATAGAAGTAAAACAAGGAGTAAAATGAGTTTTTCCTTGAAATAAGGTGTTTTTGATTTTCAAAACAAGAAAGAATGGTAAAGTCATATGGATACCTTATTGACTTATCAATCTCCCCCGAGTTATGAAGGAATGGAAAAATCATAAGGAAAACTTTATTGACTCAACAATCTCCCCATTTTTAGAAAGCAAAAACATCCTTACGAAAAAGAATATAAGAACTTGGTAAAAAAAATAGACTTTAAAATAAATCTTATCTCCATTTTCACATTGGAAAATATGAATACGACTAACTTCCCCCTTAGGCTTTGTAACACTAAGGATCGTATTCTAGATTTCCAGAATGAGAATTTTCTTTTGAATATGGAAATCTTCGTAATGAGCACTCCCCCTTAGATAAACTCCCCCTTACTTAGGGATACTTCTTCTATACTTATAAATCTTTTTCCTTCTCCCCTTTAGGATTCTTTATCCTCATCCCCCTTTGTGATTTTCAAAAAGAGTTTGAGGGAATGGAAAAAAAATATGGTACCTGAAATATTAGTTTAGAAATCCAAACAAAATAAGCAACCATAATTTCATTACGATTGGGAGAATTAGTACAAGGAAGAAAAATAGATCCAACAAAATATCAGATTTGTGTCTATTTTGGTTCTTTTTCCTTAGGAATCAGCTTCTTCATGATTATCTTTAGCTTTTTCAGTTCTTTGTTATCCTCCTCTGCTTGCTTTTCTAGGGTTGTGATCCTATCCTCTTGAGCCTTCAGGGCCTCTGCCTGAGCCTTTATCAAGTCAACTTGCTTCACAAGCTTTTCTTCCATCTCGATCTAAAGATCCTTTTCTGTTTTCCAGCTTTTGACAAAATAACTCATCTTCCCATTAAAGTCTTTCACCTCTTGAATTTGAGTATTTTATCTAGAGTCATATTTTCCTTAAAGATGTTTGTAAGATCCTTGATTTTGGTATCTTCGGTATCAAAGGATTCCTTGATATCTTCTTGAAATTGATCAAGCTATTCCAGATCTACAACAATTTTCTTAGACCATCAGGTCATTTTCTTGCAAGATTTTATGTGATCTTCATAGTTGATCATGAAATTTTTGTGATCAGCCTCAATCTTAACACATCTATCCATCACCATGGATATGGAGTCTGACTTTTGATTCATGCTATGCTGAAGCATCTGGCATCTAGAATCAATTGCTGGAAAGATCGGAATGGTATCCACCAACTTATTCAGAGACTGAACAACAAAATCATGTCCTAAGGCTGATGACTCCGAATTAGACACTTTACTTGGAGATGGTTCTTCCTCTAACTCTACCAGCTTCCTCTTAGAGGATCCTCCAGCTTCCTTCTTCCTCAAAATTTATTTCGTTGGGGTATCAGCAACCACTTGTTTCCCCTTATTGATTTTCGGTACTGATTCCTCATCTGGAGACTCATTCTCACTCTCAGATAATTGGAAAATCTTATCTTCATCAAATTTTTCTTTCTCAACACCAGCCTCAACATCTATAGGCATAATTAAGTCATGATTATGACTCTCTTCCTCTGACGACATATTCACTTCCTCTTATTCACCCTTCTCATCAGCTCCAGGAGTAGCAAGTTTTGAGGATCCGGCTTGAGAAGTCCAGATTGACAACTTTTCAGAAGAACTTTCCTTTTCCTGATAATCTTCAACTTGCTTAATCACATCATCACAGCCACTACTAGTCTCATCTTGTTGTACTTCTTCTGTAGCTTCCTTCTCTTCCACAATCTTCTCTTGTGGTTTTTCCAAAGTCATAAATGTAACACCTAGAGATTTTATAAGATATATTCTTTTTAATTTATTTCATATCTTATGTTATATGCTACACCAAGATTATCTTACGTTATACGCAACATCATATTATCTTGCAGTATACACAACAGTAATCTTGGATCGTGTTACACACAATTTCATGTTTGTTTGATAGTAGTTATTCTACGCAACATTGAGTGTATATATATATATATATACTCAATGTATAAATGAAATATGGTTGCATTCTGTTATATGCAACAACAAAGGAGTCTTGCACTACACGTAACCCTGACTTGGCTTTCATTTCACAAAATCGCGACCTTCCTCAATAGCGTGTGTTATACGCAATACCGGGTTTCACTAAACAACGATATATGGTTATAATATTATTATGAACTAGCCGTTATGAATAGTATCAACTAAATTTTGAATTTTATAACATTATTATTCATCTTACACATTTAGAACATGGTATGAGAACAAAATAAATTTTTTGAGTAAAATAAGTATTTTTCAAAAAATGCAGTTTTGTCGCCTTTTGATGGTGCACCCACTTTAAATCTAGTTTTTGACATGTTTATAAGTTCAATTTGACAAAATAAAATTCTTCTTTGGAATTAGGATATAAAAATTTACTTTGGATAAATTTTTCATATTATTTAGATAACTTTCATATTTTAATGAATAGTAAAAACACGCTATATTTTAATTAAAAACAACTTTTTTCATCGCAATAATTTATAGGGTTAGATTATATTTTTAATTGGTTTTAAAGTGTAATTAGAATATATTTTTAACATTTAATCCAATGTTGGTCATTGGAATTAATTTCACTTTGAATTTGGACATAAACAAGTGTCGATCTTTTGATAGTTATTGTTTCTTAAAAACACGCTATTTCTTTTGATAACGGGAATTAATTTTAAAATTAATTAATGCCACTTCTATGTTATGAATTTATAAAAATAGACATCATTTTTGAATTCATAATATCAAATATATCTTAGGTTGAATTTTTGGTATTTTTCTGAAAAACTTCAATTTTTGATGAATACTGAAACCACTTAGTGGTAGTTAAAAAAAACTGACTCTTTCATTTAAATGAAATTTTACCACTTATTTGAATTGAATTTTAAAAATCCGAAATACATGGTTGTTATCAAGATGTAAAATGTGGTTCAATAAGATGAAAATAATTTTTAAATAGTAACTTTTGACTTTTATTTACCGCGATTAAAGGTAAATAGGGTAATTCAAGGTTAAAAGAATATTATAATAATTAAAATTTACCTTAACACTTGTACTAACCTTATTGGATGATTATTGTAAGACCATGGGAATCCTTGGGTCGATTTTGGGATCCCATTGAGCCACTTGGTAGTGATAATGACAATTTGGATTAATTAATTTAATGTAAAGATAAAATTGACATTAACAAAAATCTTTAAGTAATAAATTTTTATAAGGGGTTATATAAATTATCTTTTCGACTATAAATATTCACTGGAAAGATAAAAATATTTCCTACATGGTGGTGTTTTTTTATAATTTTTATACATCAAATAAATTAAATTATTTATGACACAATAATGATGCAGTATTTACCTCATTAATAAATGATTTAAATAAATAAGATTAAAATGATTAAAATATTATCTAAAACATGTCCAATTCTGATTGGATGATTTTATTTCGACCATGAGTCATCTTATCTTCATCTTTAACGATTTTTTGACCTTTTTAAACCGAATATAATTTTATAATAAAATAATATTTTCACACTTTCCAAAGATGCCCCTCTCCTCCCTTATAAAAGGGAACCTCCTCCATCTCCTATTTACACAACTTTGAGCCTTCAAGCTTGTCCAAACCCTGCCCATTTCCCTTATAAACATCCCTATAAACATATTAGAGGTTCTTTTCTTCTCAAAATACCAACTCTAGTCCCTTAAGTGGAAGTTTAAAGGAGGCACATCGAGGAAGAGGTAATCTCTTCTACCGATTCTTTCAAGTTTATTCCTTCATATACATCCTCTTATTTAGTTGTTTAATTATAAAGTAATAACATTAGTATGACTCATATACTTATATAATATTATAAATATTAAACAACCCCATTTCACCTTCTATCCATCCTACGGAAAATGAAATCACCGCACGTGTGTACGTATAGAATACCGTCTTCATGTCGTGGTGTAATTAGTTTGTCCACCACCAACTTACTTGGATGGGAATAATAGTGTAAAGAATAACTATATATGGTTATTATAACATCATACTAATTCTAATATTATATATCATTCACTCCAATTCTATTCAATAATTATGGGAATGATATCATCGCTCGTGCGTACGTACGGATTACCGTCTCCACGACGCGATGAGATTCATTCTCCATGTTAACCATTCAAGAATGATTATAAAGTATATATAATGAATAATAATGAAACATATGACACGATAAATCTAATGGATTTATGTATATATATATTTCATCTAATTACTTCCATTCAAGTCAATAAGAAAAGGAAAATAGCGTTCATGCGTACGTACGGCCTACCGTCTCCAAGAATGGTGTATTTCATTTCATTTACCTATCTATTATATATATATATATATACTGAATATATATGATACATAAATCATGATTTAAATTTTGTAAGTAATTAAATCATGATATAAGTAATAATAATATCAAGAACAACAAGTCCAAAACGTACGATAAATAAAACGATTTTACAGAAAACGCTGCTTTAACATGGAATTTACCAAAGAACGGGTAATATAAAGTCATAAATGAACCATATATGATATCATAACAATGAATATGATTCTGTAATAATTCAATGACATTATTTAAATCATTATATAGGAGGTTCGGATACATACGAAGCATATCATACATAAGTTAAGGGATAATTATTCCAATCTCATTTTTATCTGAGATTGCTTATACGTAAGTATTTACTGGGGTATATTTTTCATCCATGTCTATAAAAATGTTTTTTATAAAGTGTTTAATATTCTTTCATGTATATTTAAAGTCTTGTTTAACCCTATTTGACTTTTACTTTGTGTTATTGATGGAATCTTTCTTGTGTTTACCATACGTGGTACTTTTTGACTTTTCCGTTAAAAGTACGAGGAGAATGTTTTTTTAACTTATACGGCATGAATGGATTTTTACAGTTTCATAAAGCCTCATTTTCATGAAGCTTCCTCTACAATATTGCATGATTATTTTCAACAAAAGCCTTTTATTTTAAAAATTACATGGCATTTTTAGAAAAGAAAATGATTTTGAAAAGAAAGTATATTTTCCTCAAGAATTCATTTCAAGTGTTTTATCAAAACCATTTTCCATATAAGATGAAATTATTTTATATGTGTATGTTTAAAGTATAATTTCTCTATGATTTACATGGTTTCACTTTTCTTATGATGAAACGATATCCATTTGTTTTATATGGATTATGTTATGATGGTATGATGTTTATAAAACCCATTTTATTCTTTGGGTTATGATGAATGATTTATGTTTATGTTGTGGCACACGTAAGAATGATTTCATTATAAGATGGGTGGGACCTATATCTCCCTCAAATGTATTGGGTAAGGATTTATATCTCATGATATAGACATGGCTGGAACGGTAAGTTATTCTGGTTCATTGATACAGGACTGGAACGAGGAGTGAACTCGATTCAGAAAGGGACTTTGTCCACTAAGATGGTCTTGGCAGTAATACCTTGGCTACTATGGAAATCATATCATATGATTAATGGTTTCCACAATTACATGTTTTATTTCCATGTTATTTTATCATGATTGATGTTCCTTTATGACCTATTCCTTATATACTGCCATGTTTTATGTATTGCTCAAGATTTTGAAGTTTAAACATTATGTTCATATTTTTTTAAGTTCAAATGTATATGATTTGTTATATTTTCTCTATGATTACCCTTACTGAGCATTTGAGCTCACCCTTTATATGTTTTCCTTTTCCCAGGATTTAAAGAAAGGTTTTAGGTAAGAAAACAAAAGGGGAAGATCTTTATAGGAGATGTTGAAGATTTTTCACTATGATTAGAAGATTATGTTCCGAGTTTCCAAAGACACTAAACTATTACGGTCCTTAAGTGTTGGTTTTTGTTATGTATTAAGTATTCTGCAAAAGTAATGTAATTTCCATGTACGTCATGCTTTGGGTCTCTACAATAAACCTCTTACCCGGAGTCTCAGGCAATGGTTCTACAAGGAAATATTTAGGTACGGGGATTTGTTCAGATGAAACTTTAGTGGCCTTCAAAAGGGAATGTACAATCTCTACCTCAGACATATTCTTCTTCAGCTTCTTTTCCTTGGATTGCTTCTCAAGCTCTTCAGTAGTTGATTCTTTCAAAGCCTTAGCCTCAGCAGGATCCAAACCAAACTGTGACTCCCCTGCTTTTCTATTCTTCTTATCCTCCCTTCATTTTGCTACAACTTCATCTGGGTAGGATTTTTGCTTCTTGGGTTTAGGAGGTGCAGATTGTACTTCCTTAGACTTAGTGGTTTTGTCTTCTACTTACACTTCCTTCAACTTTCTTTTCTTTCCAGCCTTCTTTGAAGGTTCAACTTCTTCTATATTTTTCGGAATAGCTTCTGCCTCATCCTCAGGTAGATCATAAAATTCTCCTGTCTCCTTGGAGAAAACAACCTTCATTATCTTGAGGGTGTCATCATTGATCAGCATTACTTTGCAATTCCTCGGCTTGGAACTGCAAGGGATCTTGAATGATTCAAGACACCGAACTATAATCTTGGAAAGTAAGGCAGGATACATAATATTCTGAGCTCTCAGATTCTCATTCTTGATATTCTCAATCGTAATAAAAATATGCTTCATGAGGTTGACCTTCCTTAGATTTACCAAAAAAATCCAAGATGTACATGTCACTTTTCTTAAGAGTATCCTTATCACCCTTCCTCGGTACGATAAGGCCCTGAACCCATAACTGTAGAATCCGATTGTTGGTAGATAGATGGGAAATCTTTGTTGTCTTTACATTAGTAAGACCAAGGCATTCCATAGACTTCACCTTTATGAAACTTCCTTGAACATCCGGCAGTTTGTGAGAGAAAAATTCGGCTTCTCCTTCATATGGCAGCCCCACCAAGCTCGCAGCCTTGGTGTAAGAGAGTTTATGTCTTTCCATAACTCTTGAAAGATAATTTTTCTCTACCTTCTTCCTTAAATAATCAAACTGATTTATAGAATTCTATGAGTAGATCTGGATAGACAACATCATGAGCTTCTGCCTTTGAAATAGATACACTTTCCCATCCATTGATCTTGATGTTCTTGGAGATAAGATAGTCATATTTGTTGAAAAGTTTTGGGTGTACCAACCTCTCCCGGTATATTTTCTACTCCAAAATCAGCTTGACAGTTGACATATCTTGAGAGGGAACTTCTGCAGACATTTGGACTTTAGCACTTCTGAAGAATTCGGAATAGGATTTTGTAGAGGGGTAGAGCTTCGACACGCACAAGCTTTGAAAACTGATGTGGGAAAACCATCGGGGGTCCCCTTTATATAGGTGTTGAAGTGACGGTTGAACTTCCCATTTGAATCCAATGGCTGAGAATTCTTCATATCTGATCTGACGGTTGAAACAATAGTCGCAAGGAAAAATTTGGTTGAATCCGATCTTTTGAGGTTTTAAAAGGAAAACATTTGGATTTAAGGAAACTATAATCTGAGAAATTTTAAAAACAAAAGAAACTAACAGAAAGTAAAAGGTAATTATGAAAAACTCAAGAAAGAATCATACATTTCAGATTGCTAGGAAGATTATTCATACTGAAGAATATTCTTCTTGAAGAACTTTGGATTCCAAAAAAAACTTGAATACAAAAAAGAAACTTTACTATGAATATTTTCAAATCTGAAAATTTCCATTACAAAAATTTCAGGTCCGAAGATTTTCATTACGAAACTTTCAAGTCCGAAAATTTTCATTACAAAAATTTCAGGTCTGAAGATTTTCATTATGAAAACTTTAGGTCTGAATATTTTCATTACGAAAAAAAATTTGAAAAACTATAATACGAAAAAATTGAAAAACTTCATTACAAAAAATATGAAAGAATTCATTACGAAAAAAATATGAAAAACTTCATTACGAAAAATATGAAAAACTTCATTATGAAAAAAATATGAAAAAATTCATAGGAAATGCACTCCCCCTATGGAAAGGAGTTTATTATTGTAAGGAGATTGGTTCAATAGGAAGTTAATTGAGGAGGATTACCTTATGGTTATCATTCCTAACTTCTGTTTAGTTTATTCAAATCTATCGGAGGGTAAAGATTTTGTGAAAATATCAGCAAGTTGATCTTACATTCCAATAAATTGAAGAATAATATCTCTTTTTTGTGTGTAATCCCTAAGAAAATGATGCCTAATATCTACATGCTTTACACGAGAGTGATGTACATGGTTTTTTCTAAGGTCAATGGCACTTGTTTTATCACACAAAATTTGTGTTTTGGTAAAACTCAAGTCATAGTCTGTGAGTGTGTGTTGTATCCACAACACTTGGGCATAGCAACTTCCAGCTGCTATATATTCAGATTCAGTAGTGGAAAGTGCTACTGAGTGTTGCTTATTGCATGACCAAGAAACTAATGAATCTTCTAAGAAATGACAAGTTCTGGATGTACTCTTTTTATCAATTCTATATCCACCAAATTCATCATCTGAAAAACTTTTTAAAATAAAATCATTTCCAGAAGTATAAAAGAGTCCTAAATCCATGGTTTCCTTTAAGTAGCGAAAATTTATTTTCACTGTCTTTAAATGATATTTCTTAGGATTAGATTGATATCTTGCACATAAGCATACTGAAAACAATAAGTCTAGATGACTATCTGTCAAGTAAAGTAGACTTCCTATCATACCTCTAAAAGTTGTTTGATCTACTGGTTTCCCGGCTTCATCAAGATCAAGTGTGTTTGAAGTACCAATGGGAGTACTTATACTCTTAGTGTTGTTATATCCATACTTTTTAAGAAGATATTTAATATACTTATGTTGGGATATATATATTCCTTCTGGTTTTTGAGAAATTTGAAAACCAAGGAAAAATGTTAACTCACCCATCATACTCATTTCAAACTCAAATTTCATTAGATTCGCAAAGGAATCAGTTAAAGATTGCTGAGTTGAACCAAATATAATGTCATCAACATAAATTTTAACAATCAAAACATTTTTCTTATCTTTATTTATAAAAAGGGTTGGATCTACATTTCCCTTGACATAGTTATCTTGAAGAAAAAAACATGTAAGTCTATCATACCAAGCTCTAGGGGATTGTTTAAGGCCATACAAATCTTTGGTAAGTCTAAAAACATGATCAGGATGTTTTGTATCTTCAAAGACAAGAGGTTGTTCAACAAAAACTTCCTCTTGAACATAACCATTAAGGAAAGCACATTTCACATCCATTTGAAAATGTTTGAAATTGAAGAATGCTGCAAAGGAAAGTAAAATACGAATAGATTCAAGTCTAGATATTGGAGCATAGTTTTCTTCATAGTCTATTACCTCTTATTGATTATAGCCTTTATCAACTAATCAAGATGTATTTCTAACAATGATTCCATTTTCATCACACTTATTTATGAAGACCCATTTTACTCCAATAACAGAAGTTTCCTTAGGTCTTTCAACCAAGGTCCAGACTTTATTCCTTTCGAATTCATTTAGTTCATCTTGCATGGATTTAATCCAATCATCATCACCTAAAGCTTCATCAATGATTTTTGGTTCTAATTGGGAAAGGAATGCTAGATGTTATACTTCATTTCTTAAGGAACTTCTAGTCCTTACAGGTTGATTGAAATCACCAATGATACTATCACTGGGATGATTCTTTAGAAACATATGGTTTGGGTTTTGTAAAACCTGTTCATCAACATAGGGTAGGAAATATTCTGGGGTAAATGTTTCAGTAGTATCTTCTTGAACATTTTCCTTATCAGAAGGATATTCTATAAAAGGTTGATAATCAGTTTTTTAAAATACATCTGAGGATGTAGGTTGGGGTTGTTTAAAAACAAAAGCATCAATTTCATCAAATTTAACATGTACTATCTCTTCAACAGTACACGTGTTTTTATTGAAAACTCTATATGCCTTAGAAGTTGTGGAGTATCCTAATAAAATTACTTCATCAAATTTTGATGCGAATTTATGTAGATTATCTTTAGTATTCAGAATGAATACCTTGCAACCAAAAACGTTAAAGTAGGAAAGTTTAAGTTTTCTACCATTCCATAACTCATAAGGAGTTTTATTAAGAAAAGGTCTAATTAAGACACGGTTTATAGTATAACAAGCAGTACTTACAGCTTTAGCCCAAAAATGTTTGGCTATATAATACTCGCTCAACATGGTTCTAGTTATATCTTGAATAATTCTATTTCTTATTTCAACAACACCATTTTTTTGAGGTGTTTTGGGTGCTGAGAAGTTGTGAGTAATACCTTTTCTACTACAAAAAGTTTCAAAATCAGAATTTTGAAATTCTCCTCCATGATCACTATGAATAGTTTTCAATGAAAGGATTTTCTCATTTTTAACTTGGGCTCTAAAACTTTTGAAATATGAGAAGGCTTCAGACTTCTTTGCTAGAAAATAAACCCACGTAAATCTAGTGTAATCATCAACCAGAACAAATACATAATATTTTCCCCCAATGCTTCCAGTTTGTGTTGGAACAAAGAGATCTATATGCACTAGATGTAATGCATCAGTAGTTTAGACTTCACCAAATGATTTAAAACTTTATTTATGCTGCTTTCCATATTGACAAGGATCAAAAAAATTTGAAGAATCAAATATAAGCTCTGGTATATCCTTAACTATTCCTTTCTTAGAAAGTTTGCATAAGTTCCTAAGGTTACAGTGTCATAACCTTATATGCCACAACCAAGAATGATCTTCCATTTCACTAAGGCAAGGTAGATCTTTGATCCTAAGGTCTTTTAAGTTTAGTGTGTAAACATTCTCTTGCCTATTGGCAAAAAGAATAAATTCTTCCTTGGAATTGTGTACTAATCACTTTTCATTCCTAAAATTCACAAGGTAGCCTTTATCACATAATTGACTTATGCTAATGAGGTTGTGCTTAAGACCCTTAACAAATAAAACATTTGAAATCAAAGTTTTTCCAAGAAGAACGATGTTACCTATACCAATAATTTCTCCCTGAGTATTATCTCCAAAAGTTACTTTTCCTCCTTTCATCTTGATAATCTTTTCACAATAGTTTTTGTTACCAGTCATATGTCGGGAACATCCACTATCCATGTACCATGTGTTGTTGTTGGTACCTTCTCTATTTTCCTGAAAATAAGAAAGTTAGACTTTTGTAATCCAAACTTTCTTGGATCCAGTATTGTTAGACAACAAAATTTTGGGTATCCACATTTTTTTAGAAAAATAAGTTGTATGAAACCTAAGATATTGAACTTTATTCAAGGAGCAATTTTTCTTCCAATGCCCACCACTTTTACATTTAGTACAAAAAGGGGCTCTAGAAGGAATAAAATAGTTGTTTTTGAAAACTGGATTTTGGTGAGTATAACCTACTCCAGTAGTGTTTCCTTGAGATTTAATTTGAGAATACATCTTGTCAAAATTTTCCTTCCCATAGGTAAAGTTTTCAAGAAGCTTCTTAAGAGAAAATATTTCAGATTTCAGTCTGATGACTAAATTCCTATCCTCAGGAATCATTTTCTTAGAGTTAGATTTTTCCTCAAAAAATTTTATCTCTAAAATAGAATTATAAATATATTTAGAAAGTTCTTCCTTAACAGAATTTTCTTTCTCAAGGTCTTTAGAAAGTTTTCCTAAAATATCTTCTTTATCTCTAATATCTCTAGAAAGATCTAAAATCTCTTTTGTAAGAATTTCTTCCCTAGTGTTTTCCTTGTCTAATTTTTTAGAAATTTTACAATTTCTCGCTTCAATTAACTTGGAAAATCTAGAAAATTCTTCATATGAAGGTATTTATTCATTTTCTGAGGATGAAGTATCTTCATTAGAAGTACTATTTTCGGAATAGTAAATCTTATCAAGAGATAAATTTGTTAAAGCCTCGACAGAGCGTACCTTGGACATAAGACATGTGTTGGGGAAATAAGTAGTAGCAATGAACCCTATATTCTTCTATGCTGATGAATCATATTCAGAAGATTCACTTTCTGAAGAGTCAATATAGCTATCACTCCAAGTATCATTAGCTTTAAGTCTTTTCTTGTGCTTTGATCGATAGAATTTCTTCTTGTTCCTTTCTAAATTCATTTCATTCTTTTATTTCTTTTTTAACAAAGGACAATCAGGTCTGATATGACCTGTTCTTCAACATTCATAACAAGTAACTTCTCCATCTTTCTTATCTCTGTAGTATTTATTCTTTTACTTATTCTAATGGTTCTTTTGAGCTATAATCTTGTTAATTATCCGAGCAATATTAGCTAATTCATTCTCAGGCTTTTCTGTGTCACTAGATTCTGACTGAATAATGAATTTCTTTGTCTTTGATCTAGTTACTCTTTCTGGGGTCTTGGATTTCATATGTTTAGAAGTGGTTGTAAAAGCAACTCCTCCATTCCCATTTTTCTTCTTAACATTTTTAGCATCTCTCTTCATTCTGCTTTCATGTTGAAGAAGAGTTCCAAACAACTCATCTAAGGAAATCTGAGTGACTTTCTTGTTTTCATCAATAGTTGTCCTCTTGGACTCTCATTCATTTGGCATGATATCTATGATCTTGTCTACAAGAGCCTCATCATCCAAACCTTTTTCTCCCATAGATTGTAATCTATTCACAATAGTCATGAATCTTTATTGTACTTTGCTTATAGGTTCTTCCTAAGGAAAGTTAAAGCCATGGTATTTAGCTCTAAGCATGGCTCTTCTAGTTTCAATAACTTTAGAAGTTCCAAATTGAGTAACTTCTAGTTTCTTCCATATAGAATTTGTTACTTCACAAGATGAAATTTGGCTATATATATTTCTAGTCATAAAACAAAGTAAAGTATTGTGTACCTTGTAATTCAGTTGATATTCATACTTTTCTTGATTAGTAAAGGTACTAACTTCTTTGTCAGGGATTTTATACCCTCCAGTAAAAATAAAAAAGTTATCAACACTATTATTGATAATGAAAGTCTTCATGCAATCTCTCCAATACTCATAGTCATTTCTGTCAAATATAGGTGGTCTAGTCAGATTGAGATTGTCTATGGAACCAACATTGATTCCTGCCATCTTTAAGAAAAATCTTTCCACACAAAACTTGTTAATAGAATAAGTTTTTAAAAAAGGAAAATATTCCAAGCAAGGAAAATATAGAACAAAATTATCTTTAAGAAAAAATGAATCTGAACTATGTGATTCCGAAAAACAGATTCTGAAAAAGTATGAATCCGGAAAATATGATTCCAGAAAATCAATTCCAAAAAGTAATAAGAAGAAGAATTCTCTTCTGAATCTAATCGTGAGAGTAATTCAGAGGTAACCAATCCTCTGATACCAATTTTTGAGATGGTATGTGAGTATGATATACTCTATAATACCAAATGTAGGATCAAATATGTAAACATGAGATTCTCAAATACAAGAGGGGGGTGAATTGTATACTTTAAAAATCCCTAAGGAAATTTTGCATAACCAAAATTCACAAAACCTCTAAGTTATAATAACTTGCTTGATTCCAAAAAAGTGATTTTAGAAATGAAACTTAACAAAAGTTTACACCAACTAAGATTCTACCTTAAAGCGTATAGAATCCTATAAAATCAGAGTACAAGTTTAAAGAAGTATATGAAAGTTATACTTTCCTTAACAACTAAAAATACACAGTGGAAAACAAAGTAGTAACACTACAAGTAACAAGTAGAAACTCTTTTAACCCAAAGAGGAGGGTATCCAACAACCCTGGATAAGAGGTCCCTTGATTTATACTTTCAAGAAAGTCTATCTCACCCAAACCCAGGTAATCCCTCAATCCGAAGATCGGTATCTGTCTTGCTATCCCTGCAAGCCCTCGATTTGTAAGGAAATCGGCACCTCTGACTTCACAACCCGAAGTCTCTGATTTTAAAGAAATCTAACCTCTACACTAAGAAAATCTGCACAAAGCAAAGTTTGAACAAGTCATTCAAATTTTCTGCAGGAAGCCTGAGATTTTATAAGAGACTCTCTCTTTAGAAATCACTTCAACAGCATGTAAGCACAGTTGTCAAAGTTCAGTTATGAGCTCTTTCAAATGAGCCCCTATTTATAGGTACGGCTTCAACGGTCAGCTCCCTCCTCCAACGGTCATATTTTTCCTTGAATTTCAGAGGGACCTATACACGTGTCACTCAAACAACGGTTAGTTGATAACTAAAAGCACGACATTGTTTTATAACAAAACAAGTGTAAGAATAACCAAAATCTGATATTGAGAATGTAGGTAAATATGAATGTTCGGAGTCTAAACAAAAATGAATTCGGAGTCTATAGTAAAAGGATATTCGGATTCTTTTTTCTAGGAATTCAGAACCTAAATTCTATAGAATTCCGAAGTCTAAATTTCAATGAAATTCAGAATCTGGATTCACCAGAATTCAGAACCAGAACTTACAAAATTCAGATTCCAAGTTTATGAGAATTCGGAGTCAGAAATCATAAGAGTTTGGAGTCTAGATTCATAGAACTCGGAGTCATAACTTATAGAAGTTCGTATCTAGAATTTGTATTCAGAATTCGGAGTTAGAACTTAGAGAAGTTCTTACCCAGAATTCGTATTCAGAATTCAGAGTTAGAACTCTGAAACAGTTCGTAACCAGAATTCTTATTCAGAATTTGGAGTCAGAACTCTGAAAGAGTTCATAACTAGAATTCATATTCAGAATTAAGAGTCATAACTCTAAAAGAGTTCATAACCAGAATTCATATTCAGAATTCAGAGTCAGAACTCAAATGAGTTCGTAACCAGAATTTTGATAATTCGGATTCTAAAACAGAATGCTTCATATCTAGGTAATTATAGGATTCCGATGTTTTTGGTTTCAATCCGAATTTTACACTTAAGAAAAAAATATTGATATAAACAATGAAGTCTAGTTAAGGGTAGATTTCCTTGGGTAAGTAAATTTTCCTTATAAAAGTAAAACAAGGAGTAAAATGAGTTTTTCCTTGAAATAAGTTGTTTGTGATTTTCAAAACAAGAAGGAATGGTAAAGTCATAAGGATACCTTATTGACTTATAAATCTCCCCCGAGTTATGAAGGAATTGAAAAGTCATAAGGAAAACCTTATTGACTCAACAATTTAGGGAATTATATTGTAAGGTATGAATATTTCATTGGGAGATTTTATATTTTTGGTAGTCTTGATCATATAGAAAGGTACTATAGTAATAGAAGAAATAAATATACCAATATAAAATTATCTACTCCTTTTAAAAGTAAGAGACAAACATGCAGGGATGAAAAGGTTATTTCATTTAAAAAAAGATTCATGAATTTATAATATGGTAATGAAGAAATATAATAGTTGTCTTATTAAGAACTAAGGATTGGTCATTCACATTGACCTTCCTTGAAAGAAAAGAAGAAAACATGGAATGAAAATAAGAAATTATATGTTTCTATTATGGTCATAAAGAATAAGCAAGAGGAATGATTAAGTAGTTCCATCCATACCACTATAAAGAAAAGGAAAAAATATGGTAGTGTTTCCCCTGTATGGAGAAATAAGTTTGATAAATAATGTATAGATGGTGAATTAAAGAAGGGGACTTGTACTAATGAGATGATTCTCAATAAGGAAATAAATAACAAGTAATAAAATAATAATTATAGATGAATTATCATCAATATGAAGGAATCTTGAACTAGTTAAATCAATGGGAAGATAACCATATAGTAAATTTATATAAATAAAAATGAGTATATGAGTGATAAAAAACAAATTCATGAGGAAAAATGCATTGGAGATATTTTTGAAAAAATATCACTACTGGATCTTATAAGAAGAATGTAAGAAAAGGTTTGGTTTGCAATAACCAACCAAAATTCTCAAATTGAAGATGTTAGAAGTATAGCTTCTCCCTAAGGTGTATAATTTGCTTATGATATTGGATTGAGGTGAATATAAGGTTTATGGTGTATATGAATTCAAATGGATGGATACATAGTGAATGTGTGTATGATTTGATAGAAGAAAAACATGCACTGTGTGTGCATTGAAAGAAGACATTTTTACTAGATAGAAAATAATAAATCACTCTCTTCAAGTGGTATTATCATTGGTAATAGTGATAAATGTTTAAAAAACTAGTGGTTATAGAAATTAAAAAAATGTTGAATATAGAGAAATATGTAGTGAAGAAAAATTTCAATTGGTTTTAAGATCAAACCAGATATACATATAGTATCATTAATTATTTTAGATAGTTTCCATGAAGTATTGATGTTAAATCTGGTTATACATGCTAAAATGATAAACCACAGTAGGTACAGAGCCTGATGTGATGTGAAATAGATGTCAAAATCATATCTGAATTTTATAATTTGTATCAAGACAATTATAAAATTTATAATGTGGTATAATTCCATTAAAAAGAGGTATAAGTCCCTGAATAAAGATATAGACATATTTTTTGAGAAGCAACTATATTCATGGAATAATATTTTTTCTATCTGTTTATGAACTAACAATGTGGTATCATCTTATTTTTGTATTTCAAGATGCATAAAAATTGCTGAGAATATAACCGATAAGTGGTTTCCTAGTTCTGAAGATTATTTCATTATTTATTATCAAGGGCCAATAAAATTCAAGGGAAATAAATATAAGTATTCAAAGGAATTTTTTTCTTATTTGGAAATGAAGAAGACCTATGAAGAAAGTAAGATAAAGTATAACAAGTGTTATCAATTTTTTATCATTTATAAGTGGTCTCAATTGATTTAAAATATGGTATATATCACACTCATGTTCTTAATTACTTATTCACTAAAATTTTTGGGTGAATGTGATTAAGAACATGTGTGTTTTATGATTGAAATGAAGTGATTTATCAAGATGGTTATGTTTAATAAAAATTTGTGAGTGACATGGACATCATTAGGGCTATCAATAAAGACTATTGATTCTTACATCAAGTTCCAACTCAGAAGGATTTGGATATTTTTTTATGGATCATTTCTAAGTGGTAAATTCACTCACTTGATTTATTAATAAAAATAAAACTATCAATGAAAGTGTATTGATAATATCTCTACAAGTGGTGTGAAAATATTCGAGGAGGATTATATGATGAAGTAGAATAATGATCTCTCTAAATCTATAATTCTTGGAGGAATGATAGTATATTTATTTCTATTGAAAAAACTAGAGTAAATATATTTTTAACAAATTGGGAGTAAAGTTGCAAATAGTACTCCTGTATCCTTCCAAAAGGAAGAGTCGATATCATATAAAAGAAGTTAGAGAAAACCAAAGGTGGTGAAATGCACAGCTGAATTTAAAGGAGAAGAGACACATTGTATTTTATTAACAAAGGTGTAGAGTTTGAATAAATGGAGGGTAATACATAAAATCCTTATGATTGGATAATACTAGATTGAATGAGAAAGGAAAAGATATTATCTGTTATGGTTTTATTTTTTATTTTTTTATAATTAATTGATTGATGTTGAAGGAAAATCACAAAAATAGATTGATGGAAGGATAAGCAATCATTAAAGGTAAAGATGATAAATAATTAGAGTTGTATTTTTTGATAATATTTGGAAGTGAAAATATATGATGAGAAAGTATATGAATATTTGATGAAGGTTTTGTTCCTTTGAAAGGAATGTTGGATTGGATTCATGGAATTGAATCAATATAGTATTAATTTTGATTTTTTAACAATATATAAGGTATTATTAGAAGTTATTGAAGCTCAATTTGGGATGATAATAGTTGAAGAATTTTTTTTAATGAATTCACGGATGAATATATAAAATATATGTAGAAAATGTGTACTTTTTGATGCACTTTGAGAGAATATATGACATGTAAATGGTTTGAAATGGATTAAATATAGTGATATTTTTAATGGAGTTAATCATTAAAGGGTGGATAATATGGGAAGTGCTTGAAGCTCAATATAGGAATTGAAGACTTTATTCACGCCATGACAGATAGGTCACACTGTAAACTAAGTTCTATATTGGTAACTTGAAAATTTCATAAATTTAATTCACGTCTTGATAGATAGGTTTCACTGTGAATTGAGTTGCATATATGTAACTTGAATATTACATAATGGTCATTTATTCAAAGGAAGTTTTCATCACACTGTGAATGATAGCTGGAAATAATTAGGTGTTTTTGGAGAACAGATGTTTACATCATGAAACATTAATTCATGTTTTTAAGAATTTAAGAGAAATGTCAGTGCCTCTAGAATGAATATGTTCACACCTGAATTAAAAGGTCACACTGTGAAGAAAATTGAGGTATATTTCAAGTGTTTTTGAATTCTATGGTCACGTCGACACTCAATTATTCACCTCATGAAGGTAAGTTGGTTAGATTTTATATATTTTGTCTAAGTGAATTACAGATCATGATTGGAGGTTCATGCTGTGAATACTTTAGGCCACTGCAATTAAATTTTTATTATTTAAAAACACTTTTGAGGAGAAAGTGAGAAACCAAGAGTGCACTAACAACTACATATCATAATATCCATACACATCACCACATCCTCCATAAGGTTCTTCCTCCGAAGTGGACAATTCCCACTCAGAAGCTAGGTTATAATGCCATAATGGATTAACATACTAGTTTTTAAGCTTTGGTTTCTCTAATAAACTCGCTTCCGGACATATCTGGTTGACCACACGATCTTTACCAAAATCAAGGACAACCCCTATTCCCCTCTTAGAGGTGGAACTTATTTTCATTGGTTTCAGTGGGTAAGAATAATCCTTCTTCATCCTTCTTCTGGCTGGAGCTGACATAACTTCTTCACACATGGGTATCCTAGATTTTCCACCTTGAACAATATCACTATAGGAAAGTCTGGCCATACCACTCACATTCTCCTTGCTAACATCCCCCCTTTGTCAATGTTAGTCCCAACTTCATTACCCTTGCATACATCCTTTTTCAGCAGCAGGGGATGAAGATTAGATTCAACAGGAGTAAGGCATTGAACCACATTTCCATGACTGTCAAAATATTCCTTACCCATTGAACCACTCTCACTCACTACCGTATGAGTGTTGGACTCCTTTTTCTTGCTAAAAACACCGCAGACTTGATTTTTACCAGACTGAGGTCCCATTTGTTTTGGTATCTGTAGGTAATCCTTGTGTCCCCTCCTTTTCTTCTTCTTGATCATACCTTCCTCAAGAACCTTAGATAATCCTTCAACCTCCTCATACCCTGAACCTTCTGAACTGCTTCCATCAGGATCATAGGAAGCCTCATGAGGGAACGCCTCAGTGTCTAGACCCTCAAAATAAATATGAGTTTGAACACCCCCAGGACCAAACTTGGATCAACTGCTTGCTGGTTGACCCTCGAAGAAGAATCGGCCAGGGGATCGCTCACCATGTCACCCATCCAAACCACAACCTTCTTTCTAGATAACCTCCCACCTCCAGATTGAGACAACGTCGAGGAATTCCCATCAACCCAAACTGCCACTGATTTACCCCTAGCCTGACCCCTCAAATAACTTTTACTCCAATCTGCAGCCCCCAACATAGAAGATTCAACACCCAGTTGTTCCATTGTGAAATGCACCGAAATTCTCACTCAGAGAGCCTGATTTCCATCCACAACCTTCCTCTCCTACTCTATCGCCTTCCCCTTGCAGTCACCCCGCCTGCAGACATCACTCGAATGACCCAGCTACCGGCAGGAAGGGAAGTACTCCACCCATTGCTCAAAAACCACTGGTTTCTTACACCTGACCTCCTCGCCAGCTTCAATCCACACAAAATCAATCGGAGATTTTGAGACATCCACCTCCACACACATGCAGAGGTTGACTGGATGGAAAACCACACCAGTATGAGAATCAATGCAAAGAAATCATCAAACCAAATTCCCTAACATACTAAGAATTTCAGGGTTCTAAAATGGAAGAGGGGGCTGAGGAAGGCTTACCCAAAGAGGAACTGTAGAAGAATCACGATTTAGATATAAGTTAAAGCTCCACCGGGACAGGTGAAATCAGCAACCACCACACCTCCCGAGAGCAAAGGCCAAAGCATGAACAAGATCTTCCAATGATGAACATCGCACCATCATATGTCTTCTACCCAACAGACCAACAATCGCTCGATCTTGCATCCCCCAAGAAAAGAAAATGAACCTATCAAATTCGTCCACCAATGGTCTCCTATTTCTGAAACTTTCAACCAAAGTGAGATTTAGAAGGCCCTTCGTTTCTGTAAACTCCAAAGCTGATAATAGGACCATGGGTGCGCCATCACAGAGGCCAGGGACCTTCGGAGCAAGATTAATCAGGGGAAATAACGGGAGCAAATTAGGGTTGGTGAAAGGCGAGAAAACGCGAGATCGGGAATGAGGATACCGAGGATCCTCCCCCTTGCATCGACAAGCGACGGAGGAGGGAACACCGTCAATCCCATTAGGGTTACGCCATCGCCATCGCCTGGAAGTAAGACCGAGATCTCAGTCCCCGTAAGCTAGTGTGTCTATCCACTGTGAATACTTTAGGTGGTTGGAAATTAACTGGTGAAAACCAAATTGTCATTTCTTAATGAACATCATCACACCAATAAGGATGTAAATAGGGTAGTTCAAAATGTTATGTTGACTTAGCTTTTATAAGTGATTTTAGTGGTTATTTGGACATATAAAAACTATCATTTCAAACTTAAATAACTAAAATTTTCTAGAATTAAATTTAAAGGATGGATTTGAATCCAAATTATTTGGAAGTTAATTTTAGATCTGAATTTTGAATTTGAAATTCAAAAATTAATAGGTAATATTACTACATAATTGGAAAGTAAGAAAATATAAAGTAAAGATGAAAACATAGAATAAAATATAGAGGAAAAATAATTATGTGTTCCTAAGAATAAGGAGATAGAAATATGGAGTTTAATTGAATATATTATTTATAAAGATAGAGTTACTACTAAAAAAATATCACTGAATATCATATTCAAATATTAAGAGTCATTGAGTATATATTTGAAGAATGGGGAAGTAGAATACATTTAGTAAAACATCTAGTTTGTTGAAGTGGAGGGGTTTTTAGTGGATTATTATAGATTGAATATAGAATATTAAAGTAATGTAGAATAAATACATTGAATATAATTAATATCTAGGAATTATTATATCTATAGGATTTTGATTGTTGTTGTGTAAAATTTGATTTAAAATCAAAGGGTCAACTCTTCTCATAAGGAGTTGATCATATCAGGTATTAGAATTGGGAATAGCATATAGAATTCATTAAAGCATAAATATTTTGGGATTTATGATGAATTATACACATGATAAACTTAAAATGACCTTCATGTGATTAAACTAAGAAAATACCTATAGGTATATAAATCGATATCTTCCCCAACACAGTATATGAGGGAGAATAAGAGGGATTGACCCTTAACGAGAAGTGATCTTATCTAAACCATTAAACATGAAGTGTTCCTGAGGAGGAAATGAGATTATCTCTAAACTGTTTATAGTTTGTGAGCCTTTGGTAAGGAGTAACCTTACATAAATATTATAAATATTAAATAGTGATTTATAATGGATTTGGTGAACCGGTACAATACTGAGTGTATGTTATTTATATATAGCCCAATTTAGGTAAACCAAATAAAATCTTTGTGTGTCTTGAATTAACATTTCCATATATGTTATTTTTATTTTATTGAGTTTAATAAGAAGATAATAAGTAGGTTGTAAAATTTTCCCCTCTAAATGGGAAAAATATCCTATAAAAAGAACAAAGGAGAAAATTTTGAATCTATTATCACCCTGATTCACCCTTACCTCCTAGGGTGTCCTATGTCCCTATGATTTTCCAAAATAGTTTATGTAATTACTTTTAAAATACATTTCATTAATTCTAGTTTGAAATATAAATAAAAAATATATTTCTTTCATGCGGGTAATATGGAACTAAATAACATTTCATAATTACCTTTTATAAAACATCCCCATTTTTTAACTAAATAAGGGTGGAAACTATATTGTTTCATAAAACATTTTTGAACCATGAAAAGAAGATATTTTATTAAATGTATGAAAATAAGACCAAATATATTTATTCTTTCTAGAAAAACATTTCTTAAATTATTTTCTATGAAATAAACATCACTTTCCTTTTAAAACACACTTTCAAAACCATTTTTTAAATTGATTTGAAAGAAATTTGAAACATTAAATAAAATAAAATATATATAGGCACCAATATATCAAAATTTAGAAAAGAAAACGAGGTGAAAATAAATAAATGGTGTTGTATATCCAAATCAAGATCTAGAGGATACAAATAAGAAAAATAAAGGAATCCTCTAAATAATCCTCAACAAAATCTAAGCGTCATGGGAAACTCATTAGGTTCTAAATTGAAAGATATTGGACCCAAAATAAGGAACACCTAAAATAGAATCAGTTGACCCTAGGTGAACTTAACAACACTCTACCCCATCTTAACCTTTTGGTCTCACTAGGAGGTAAAACCCTATTATAATAAAATCATATATAGGGAACTAGCTAGTGCATAATCTATTCTAGCATAGAACTCATATAGATATTATACTTAGCTACCTAATTTCCCATGAAATAAATAATCAGGAGGTAACTAATAATTGAGTCAAATAATCAATGAAAAAAACAAAAAATATAACATAACAGTAAATCAAACCTCACCACCAATTTCATCACAATAAAAAACCCTTTTTCATCTCATATATATCACAAATAATATGCAACATCCCACTCAGGGGCCATAATCCATATCGACCATAATAAAAACATGGGGAATAACCAAGAGTCTCATAATCAACATGCAAATATCTTTTATAAAATTCCAAATTGAACTTTTTAATAAATCTAACTCAATATGCCAAGTCATTATCCACAATTTGAAATCCATTTTTAAAACACCCTTTAAGACTAAAACAAATCATACCCCATAGATTTATTTATAATCAAGTACCAAATGGGACTTTTCAAAACAAAATAGAGATACCAAGCTATTTCACCATCCTTTTAAAAAACCCACATAAAAGCACATTTAAAATCAATTGAAGAACCAATTCCAATTTCATTTAAATCATATGAAATTCCATGATTTACCTTTTATTTTCAAATAATTATTTGAAAACTAAACTTTTTCCCATTTCAATACCCAAATGGGGTCAAATTACTTTGTTCATTAGAATATACTTTGAACAATCCATATAGGAATTTTCTAAAACACTTAGAATTTAACATCACATTAGAAATGAGAAAAAATATTAAATAATCATTATGAAAAGTAATAAATCCTTTAGAACTTTTGTGAAATACACTACCACTATCATATATAGATTTAATTTAACAAAAAAACATTGGAAAACACCAATAACACAATGGTATTCTAATTAAATAAGTCACAAAAACACCTACCAAAAACCAAGTGTAATAAAATTGAAATGATTCACCTCTGATATTGAAGCTCAACTAAGAAAATATAAGCCCTCTATAATACCTAAACACCCAAACCCCCAAAATTAGAACCACCCTCAAACCCTAATCTCAACAAAACAACCCCAGGGTTCATGGGAGAAAACTAAACCAAGAAATAATGGGTGTTGGGAAGAATTGAATGGAATAAAAAGGGAAAAGTAATGATTTACCTCAAAAATCCATTTCAAATCAATATAGGATAGGCTCCAAAAAACTATTTTAAGTGATTCTGGGAAACTTGCATAGTTGGGATGCATGGTTTGGTAAACCATGCACCAACCTGTAAACTCTACCAAATGAGAGTTGCAAACTCATGAGATTTAGACACACGGTTTCCCCTAACCATCCACCAATCATGCGGGTTACCCCCACACACAAAACTAATCCAAACATTTGTCTAGATACCCAATATAGTTTGATACACTATGCACCAATAGTGAAAAAATCATAGTTGAAAATGGAAATATTATTTATGGGAAACTCACATAGTATCTCCAAACCATGAGATAGAGGTAAAACTTTAAAAATTATAAAATTCACACCTAAAAATTCCAAAAAATTAAATTACCCCCAAATAATATAAAATAATACACTACAGAGACATGGGGGTGTCACAATTCTCTCTACCATTCTACTTTCTTCCCCTAAAAAGACATTGATAAAAGTAGAAGCAAAGGAAAATAAAAAACCTCAATAAATATATAAGATATGGGATCGTTTGGGAAATATTAAATGAGTTATAGTGAGAACTAAGCACTAGACAAACACATAACTCCTAAAATTCATATATTCAATCCTCAAACATCATCAAATATCTCTAAGCATGGAAAAACTCTTGACCATTAGACATAAGGCTCTTAGAATATGAAGACCTCACATAGTTATTCCCACTATTTATAATTCATCAAATGTGGTGAGACATGAGATAAACACTCCCAAGAGAGAAACCATGAAGACCAAGCTACCAACCATCACCCAATGTAAACAATAATCCTCCATAAATCATAATAATCATCCAAGAATCAACCTTACATACCCAAAGAAAGAATAATCCAAAGAACATCCAAATGATCACAATGTGATGTAATCCAAATCCACCACATACCATATCACCAAAAAGAGAAAATTTCTCAATTGAAAATATGAATTAATGATAAATGATAAGGAAACTATTCTTAGGTTACAAAACTAAGTGGAATGGGTGATTACCATCTCATAGATCACCATATCACAGTGTTCCCAAAAATTTCCAAATAAACTCCATCTATTGTATGATATCAGTTAGTTCCATGTCAATCCTAGTAACCCAAAACACACACACAAGGTCTTACCATGTCCAATCCATCAATACCTATTAAAAACCATTTTTTGGTTTTTATGAGTTATGTTTTTTGAAAATTTTATTTCTTGGAAGATTTTAAAGAAGAGTTCTATTTGGAAGACATATCCAATGCCGCAGGTCATGCTATATACCATAGAATTAGTGAAATTTGATAATCCTACACTGCTGGTCATTCAGCTATGCCATAGAGGTTTTTTCATTCCATATCTAGGAACACCATAGTGTAGGACCATGTGTAGATCCGTATGGGTAACAAGGATATGTAAGGGTACCTTTGTAGTGGTAAATAGGTTTCATAAGGTTACCTATTTAAGGGTAACCTAAAAATTCTAAATATCATGTAAAGTTCGATCCCGATCTCATGGAAGGGAATTTCTAGGTATCCAAATCCTAGAGATAAGGATACACCTCAGTTAGATCAACTGTATAGTAAAGGTGCATCCAAGGGATTTCATTTACACTAGAATATTTTAGGTTTCTAGGATATAGAGATATGACTACACCATAATGTATTTGGATGATAAGGAGTCAATTATGGAACTTTTAATTGCATCGTGGAAGGTCCAAATTTAGTAGGAATGAAGAATTTGGAATTTTCAACCCTATAGGAGTGCACACTATAGTGATGTGTCTATACCGCATTTAGTTTCATATGACAAGCAATTTTAGAAGATCATGCTATAAAAAATTCATGGGTTGATGGAGGAGTTACTACTTTAGGATAAGTGAATCTATTTAACTAAAATAATCCACATTGTAGTGATATTAACCGCATTGTATTTAAGGATGAGAATGTGAGTTTTCACGGCAGTTAATGTGGACACATTATAGTATATGAAAAATGGGTAATACTACACCGTAGCATATATTACCACACCACAGCCAAGAAATTTCGGTCTACTGGAAGTTTCAACCAAAAACAGAAATAGAGGGAGTTATGGTTTAAATCTCCCAATGGTCAATTATAATTCAATAGTGCATTATGACCCCCGTAATTATAGGGGACACTTGGAACAATCCCATATAAAGAAGATTCAATCCTAATCATTGGATATAAATAAAAATATGGAGATTACTATTGTGAAGGATAAAGGGATAGAGCCAGACATAGGGATAATTTTTGGAGTATGGTTCCAGAGGGTTATTCAAGATCTCATCTAGAAGTTTTAAGTTCAAATAAGGTGTTTTTACAGGAGTATTATTCGCACTAAAATTTGGCATTATTTTTGTTAAAGAGAAACACCATCATTGGTGTATGTTTGTATCATCTTCATGTGAAGAAGGAAATATTCAACAAACATAGTAGTGAGTTCTTTTTTAAAGGAGAGTGGTGAGTTATTGAAATGTTCATATTAGTGAACTATGAGGTTCAGTGAGATTACACCAAATTGTACTTATAAAGAAATGATCTTTAGTGAATTTTGTGCACAAACACATTTTCATGCATGCTCCTTGGATGTAAACTAGAGTGGGTGAACCAAGTAAAATACCATGTGTTACTTACTACTTTCATCACTCATTAAGAGAAAAGATAGAGAGAAATTTAAGTGTTCCTTAAGGTGAGAGAATAATATCCTTGTAATTGGTAAGAATTGTGTTAAACTTGTATACCATGAATCACCTCTACCCTCTTAGGGTGTAATCCTCTATAAGGGTCTAAGAAGCATTATCAGAGGTGATTTTATTCTTTTTCTCTCTTGGAAGTATGGAAATGATTATTAACTATAAAGATATCCCCATATTTGAAGGCAATAATTTTTAGTTGTGTAAAATTATGATGCAACATTATTTTATATCCTTATGCATGGATGTTTACACGACATCCATTTATGGAATTGATACTAATATTGAAAGTGGATCCTTGATGGAGATAGATCATTGAGAAATGGATACAGATTCCAAAGCCATAAATGCCTTGGTAATTGCTCTATCTAATCTCATTTTCACAAAGTTAATGTCCTATAAAATATATCATGTTATCTAGGAACATATTCTAATTATTTATGAAGTACATTTGAAGGTTTTAGAGGAAAAGTTGTAGGTTTTATGGAAAAAATATTAATATTTGAGAATTAATTCAAATGGTATGGTTGATTTCTTTTTCAATCATCTAAATTTTCTTGTTGAAGATATATGAGGCTTCTATTAATATCTCAAAAATGATAAGATCATAAAGGGGGTCATGATAATACTTAATCCTTATTTTAATGAAAAAGTTTCAGTTCTAGATGAAAAATATTTGAAAGATATTTCTCTCAATATTTTTCATAGTTATCTTGTGTATAATGAGATAAGAAATAAAGATAATCAGTCAATAATGAAGGAAATAATGAAGGAGGTGAACTTTAATTTCATGAAGAATCTATCCATCAAGAAGAATCCAAAAGTTTATGAAGTTCATGAGTTTATTTCATTTCTCTCCTATAATCTTAAGATAGGAAGAGTAAGGTTAAAGGGTAAGATTCCTATTTCTTACTTTAAATGTGGGAAAGTGGTAAATATTATGGATAAATGTCCCAAAAACTTTCAATAAAGTGATAATGAAGAAAAAAACCCATGAAGATGATAAAAATAATTCTCAATAGAGATCCTTCAAAATGAAAAATTTTATTTCTATAGAAGAAAATGGTTGAGTATAATGTAAAGTAGAAGAAGTTTAAAATTATAAGGATAAAGGTGTGTTGATGTCTATAGAAATATTTCAATAGATGATGATGGTGATAATGAGAATAAAGGAATTGTATTAAGGGTTGATCTATAGTTTGAACTTGATGCATCCATTGAAGAACTTTATTTTTGGAGAGAAAATACCAATAAGGATAATGTAGTGGTGCATAATTTCAAGATATGCATGAAACAACAATAAGAAGAAAATTTATAGCTGAAAATTAAAGTTGAAGAACAAGCTTAAATCATTGATGGTTTTAATAAAACCATCAATGGTAGAATTAGGAGAATTGGGGATTTTTAAGAAGAAGTTATGAATTAGAATCAGAGTTTTGAATATCAAGAATGATTACTAACACCCAGTATGGTGATAGCATCATCATCGATCCATTTCAAAGGAATTACTAAGGAAGTGAGTATATGTCACAAACAAGCTCGGGTACTCTGGTATCCCGATAACCGAGTTATCCCAGACATAGCCGGAAGGTCGTTCCTGATCTCCACGGGTTGACAACTAGAACCCGACATTATAAAAATTGAGAGTGGAAATGATTTTTCCACTAACAATGTGGAAATAAAAGAAACAAGATAGTATGCAGATCAAAAGAAACTTCATTGGGAGTAATGTACCAAAATATGAAAAGGAATAAATATGCCCAAAGTACTACAACCCATGTACCAAAATAGGGAAAACAACCCAACTTCCCTAAGTACCCAACTCACGAAGTCCAAAGATCAACATCTGGATCCACCTCCAAGAGATCATTTTCCCTTTCTTGAACTTGGAAGGATAAAGTCTACAAACACCCAAAGGAAAAAGTAGGGTATGAGCCAAAGATTATTTGGATTCCACCAAATATTCTATAACAGATTCCAATAATAAATTAACCAAGGAAATATTTCGATTTTAAATAAAATAGGTTTGGCATTTCAAATCATAGTTAAACAAATCATACTATACAATTCAAATGATGGAAAATACATTAAGTGTGGACTTTGCTTTACAAGTGATGGAATTTTTCTAAAAAAATGGATTAAATAAAACATTTTATATAAAAAAGTTTATATAAATTCATAAGGGAATTTAACACAGTTTAAAAATATTGGAATACATTTATATCTCAAATATAAAAAACTGATCAACATAGACATCTGCCAAATAGGTACATATGTTCCAGGCTATTGGACTCTACACTCTCTAAGTTATCACAACAATATGTGTAAACACACATCCTCTGGAAAATAGTCAGAGAGGACTCATCGCCATTGCCTAATAGATGTGACCTTCTATATTTATATTTTAGAACATTGTATAATCTTAGAGAGCGTCCAAATAACCCACAAACTACTTAAGGCTTGCATGTGATCTTAGATAATAAATGATGGGAAACTTATTATAAGACTGATTAAAATACAATTAAATCCCATTATTCCATTTAAATTCCAATTTTACATTTAAAACCAAAATAGGATTTAATAAAAAAACATGCTTTTTTAACAAGATAAAACCATTGAGTTTCTATCAAAATATTTTTTTAAGCCATTTTCACCATTTAACAAGTTCCAAAAAGTTCATCACAAGCCCCCAATTCACTGGAATTTGGGTTTTTCACAAATTTTACACTAAACTAATTTCTATAATTAAATTAAACAATTCAATTGCTTATATTTCGATCAAAAAAATAATTTAATTTTTTTACAATTTAAATCTCACCCATTCGAATGTCCATGCCAAAAGCTTATTTTTTTTTAAAAAAATTCACTGGAATTGGATTTTTCCAAAAAATCAATTGAAAGCTATAAGATTCATATTTTTAAAATTGAAACTTAAACAAAACAATTAGGGTTAATATAAATTAGGCATCGTAACAAAACCACCTACTTTTCTCATGGAAACTCAATGCCCACAATGAAACCCGCCATCAAGCACAAAGGCATAGAAGGCCTCAAAACTCAACCTAGAAACAAGATCTAACAAAACTAACTGATAATTCACACTATGATCAGAACAAATATCAAATGCTTATAAAAATGACTAGAAAGGTTTAGAGGGCTCTGAAATCACCTAGGAAGGGCTCTTAATCGAGAGAAAGGAAATTAGGGGGAATAAAAAAAGAAAAATATCATCTACATATAAAAAAATTAACCTTGATAAATCATGAAAATACATATTAATAATTTTATTTTTATAAAATTATTATTAATGTGATTATTAAAATATAAATATATATCCATATATATAAAAATATTTTTATAATAAAATTTTATCATTTGATAAATTTTATTTTCTTTTGGAGTATTATTTTATTCTAAATATCAAATTCTTATATATTTATTTATTATATTATTTAACCCCTTTTTTCATTACAACACATATAAGAATAAAGATAAAGAGAAGAAAATAAATAAATAAAAACAAATCAAATGAAGAACATATGTTGTGCATGGGTTGAGGGAGGAAGAAGACTACCGCCATGCAAGGGGAGTCAGTCTGCTTCACCAATCGTGGTGTTTCAGACTGGTCTGTGAAATTTTAAGGAAAAGCAACTAGTTTATATTATCTATCCAATGTGTTATAGGGTTTTATGAAACATAAGAAATAAACCTCATTTTTAATCCATTAATCATGAAACAAGTGATTGCAGAGTGTTTAATTTCTCATCCTTAATGCATTTCTAAATTTTAATCACCCAAAACGGTCTAAATTCAAGGTTTTAAATTTCTTCAGGCTTCAAAAATATAGGAACACATTTTTTGGGAGATAATGAATAGCAAACATTTTTTATTAATTTAATTAATTAAATAATAAATTAATTTGTATAATTATAAAATAAATTAAATTAATTAGTGACTTGAAGAAATTCCCTTTGCATGAAAAAGTTACACCCTGCCTAGGGTAAACACCCCATTCCGAACCCAAAGGTGGTCTCATATTTCTCATATGACACACCGCTTGAGATATATTAATTATTAATATTAAAAAAGTGGATTAAATAATTAATAAAATATAAAAAGTGTTATTTTCACGAGCTAGGCATCCAAACGTCTAACACTTACAAATGTTATACCCCTTTTAGGGTAAACACTATATCCTAGACCTATCTATGGTATCATATTTCCCATAAGATGCACCATTTGGAGTTATTAAATTATTTTTAATAAAAATTGTGCACTTAATATAATATATTTAATATTTTTATTCAGTCTTCACCGAGACCTTATGGGCCTAGAAATCTCACACTAACTCAGTGTCGAACTCTAAAAATATTCAATTGATTATTCCAAGATGTTAACTAAAATTTAAGGCCTTTAACACATTTATCAAATTATTTCACAGATAAATCCCTTTTTCCCACTTATGATATTAATAATTTAACACAATAGGGTTTATCATCATTGTAAAAAAAGATATTAAAATTCTCCACCTCTATCAATTTATCATCCTCAAGAAGAATCTATAGTAGTATTGCTCAAAAAAATCAGGCCACTGAGCTCGAACATCAGACTCACACTCCCACAT
Source organism: Viscum album (assembly GCA_963277665.1). Lineage (NCBI taxonomy): Eukaryota > Viridiplantae > Streptophyta > Magnoliopsida > Santalales > Viscaceae > Viscum > Viscum album. The sequence goes on from OY728146.1 coordinate 2,078,193,031, forward strand.
CTCTTGATTATCAAAACCATGCCACTATAACACATGAACCAAAGGTATTGTCCTCCCATTAAGTACCTTGGTCTCAGAATAAAATATCACAATTGGTTTCTCTATTAAGGATAACTATGGTTCAATCTCAAGATCACTCTAGATCAAAACATGAGATGGATAAGAGAGATGCTTTCTCAGCTGTGATACATGGAACATGTTATGTATCGAAGTTAGTTGTGGTGGTAGTGATAAATGGTAAGAAACTTTTCCCACCTTCTCAACAACCTCAAAAGGTCCCAAAAACAAGGACCAAGCTTCCCTTTCCTCACAAGTAGTAGATGACCCAATTTGGGTGAAACCTTTAAGAACACTTGTTCACCAACTAAAAATTCCAAAGGCCTATAGTGACGATCATCATAAGACTTATATCAGCTCTGTGTTGTCAATATTATTTGATGAATCAACCGAATCTTAGTTGTCGTCTCTTGGACCAAACTTGGTCCAACCAAGGAACTTTCACCAATCCCTGACCAACACAATAGAGATTTACAAGGATGGTTATACAAGTCCGAAAAAGGATCTATTCTGATTGTAGACCAGTAACTGTTGTTATAATAAAACTCAACCAGCCCCAAATGATCATCTCAAGCCCCACAAAAATCAAGAACACAAGCACAAATCATATCCTCAAAGATCTGTATAGCTCTCTATATCTGGCCATCTAACTAAAGAAGATAGGTTATGCTCAAATGGACCTGAGATCCTAGAGCCTCCTAAAGACCTCTCCAAAAGCAATAAGTAAACTAAGGATACCTATCATAAACTATAGCAAATGGAATTCCATGCAAATGAATAATCTCTTTCACATAGAGACTTCTCAAATCCTCAACTTTGGTTCTATCTCGAATGGGAATAAAGTGATCCGACTTGGTTAGATTGTCCATCACAACCCATATCACATTCTTCTTCCTCTGGGTATGAGTAAAACCAACCAAAAAGTCCCTAGAGATTCCATCCCACTTCCAAGTAGGGACTGTAAGTGGTTGAAGAAAACCTGAAGGTTTATGGTGCTCAAATTTCACCTATTGGTATGTATAGTAATGGGAAACAAATTTAGTAATGCCTTGTCTCATACCTGGATACCAGAACTATCTTCTCATGTTGTAGAACATCTTAATGGTTCTTGGGTGCATAACCCACTGATAATTATGAAAATCCCCCATCAGAGCCTTCCTTGACACTAATGGGAAGACATAATAGTTCTAATAACATAGAACACCCTCTTTCGAGAATAACCACTATAAATCAGTCTTCCCACCATAAAGAGAGTCTCTAATGCTACCGAATTCATCATCAAGTTGTTTTTCCTGAACAATCATCTCGAGAAGAGTATATGACAACTAAATTCTAGATAAAGAAACTTCATCCCCTTTCTCATGAACTCTAATATGAAACTATATAAAAAGATTCATCAAACTCCACTCTTCTGAAGATTCATTCATGTCTTGGTTTTGAATTTTCCCACTTAACACATCTATAATGACATTCCCTTTCCCCAGGGTATAGGTAGTGTCAAATTTGAAATATTATAGGTACTCTACCCAATGCCTCTGGTGAAGATTTAAATCTTTTTGAGAGAAGATATAACTCAAGCTCTTGTGGTCTGAATATATAGTAAACCTTTCTATATAAAGGTAATTTCATCAACACTTAAGCGTGTGCATTATATATACAAGTTCAAGATCATGTGTAGGATAGTTCTTCTCATGAGGCCTAAGATAATGAGATCCATAGGCAACAACATTTTTACCTTTCATAAGAACACATCCCAAACCTGAACCTGTTGTATCATAGAAGACCATGTAGCCTTGCCCGGCCTCTGGAAGAGTTAACATCATCATAGTAGTCAAAATATTCTTCATCTCAATAAAATAACTCTAACATTTATCATTCCAAACAAACTTCATGCCCTTTCAAGTCAGATTAGTCGTTGAAGAATCCAACTTTGAGAAGTCCTTGATGAACCAGCGATAATCTCTGACTAAGCCCAAGAAGCTCTGAATCTCAAAGAAATTTTTTGATTGCTCCCATGTCCTAACAGACCTTACCTTCTCTTGATAGATTGATTTTTTTTCTGAAACCACATGTCCCAAGATTTTCACTTCTTGAATCTATAAATCACACTTTGAAATTTTGGCATAAAGTCGTTGATTTCTTAGTAGACTCATAACTGTTCTCAGATGATGCACATGATCCTCCTCGAATTTAGAGTAAACAAGGATTTCACCCACAAAGACTACCACAAAGGTATCTAGATACTCATGAAAAATCATGTTCATTAATTCCATGAAAACTGTAGGAGAACTTGTTAGACCAAAGGGCATAATAAGTTACTCATAATAATCATACCTTCTCTGGAAAGAAGTTTTTTTAACTTCAGATTCTTTTATTCTTAGTTAATGGTAACTTGACTGAAGAACAATCTTCAAAAACTAATTTTCACCTTTCAAATGATCAAACAAATCATCAATACATAGTAACGGGTAATTTTTCTTTACTATCACTTGATTGATATTTTGATAATCAACACATAAGAAAAGAGAACCATCAGGTATCTTAGTAAAGAGAATTGGCATCGCCCAAGGTGACACACTCGTGCGTATAAATACTTTCTCTAAAAGATCATCCAACTAGGAATTAAGCTCTTTCATTTCATCTCATGTCATGCGGTAAGAGGTAATTGAAACGGGTTGAGTACCAAGCATTAAGTCAATAGAAAACTCAACCTCCCTTACAAGTGGAAAACTATAGAAGTTAAAAGGAAACACATCAGGAAACTCAATGAAGACTGGAGGGATATCACCACTCATTGAATCCTGCTCCAGATCAAAATCAAACACTCATATCACTTTACCCAACTCTAGATAAGAAGCTTCATCTCTAATCGACCTTGGGTCTCATTCACCTTAAAATATAATAGGCACACCACTGGGTGAATTAAGGTAGACCCATCAAAGATATCGATCGATTTGGGATTTATTAGAAATGAGCCAATCTATCATGAATATGACATTAAGATATTTCATGTCAAGTACCAAAAAACTTCAAGCAATATCAACATATGATAATGAGAAGACACAAGTAGGACTATGTAGACCCTTCTCTCTCTTCATACCAAGGGGTATATTAATATACATTGCACAGGATAAAATCTCCATATAAAGATTAAGAATATTAATTATATGAGTTGAAATAAACAAATGAGATGCATCGGAATCAAATAGAGCATTCACTAAAGATGAATCTATAGTAATGGTACCTCTCACAGTTGCTAGACTTGTATTAGTTTCCTCTAGAGACTCTTCCACTGCGTGAAGAAGCTTCATTCCAGATGCTTGGGCGGGAATCCTTTTTTACATGAAGCATTTGATTTCCCTGAATTTTTTGGAGGTGTTTATGATCCCGTACCATTGTACAAAGTGGAAAAGTTATGGAATAATTTTTGTAAGTTCTCTAAACATCTGCAAGATCCACAGTTCTTAGGTGCCTCATTGTAGACCCTCTTTGAATGCCCTATATGACCACACTATTACTATATTAAAGGGATTATAATAGGAACTATAGGAGTTTGAAAATGAAATTTATGTTGATAAACACTATGAGGGTCATCACATTTCCTCTTTCCTTTTAAATAACTCATGCCTCCACTAGGATAAAAAGGAACTCCTGTCAATCCTGACTTTCAAGCCAGGTCTATCTCAACCATCATTTCCCTATCTAGAACGTCAGTATAAGTGGGTAGTTTTAAAAAAGAAAACTTAATAATGGATATTTGATTAAATTCCAAACTTGAACCATCAAGCCTTCATCATCTCATTAGATACACTCTCAGGTGAAAACTGCACCAACTCAGCAAAGTGATTTGAATACTCAGTCACAGTTTTTTTGATCTGCTCAAGCTTGAAAAACTAAACATCCTTAGACAATACCATTGACTCTGGATAGAACTGGTTAGTGAAAAAAACCTTGAATTCCTTCTAATATAATCCATAATGTTTCTTTTCCATCACCATTGTGTCCCACCATATCCTTCTTGGTCCCTCCAGTATGAAGGTGGCATGCTTCACCTTGATCTCGCTGGTGTCTCCAGGAAATCAAACAGATGTTCTATCATGCCCATCCATTTCTCAGCATGTTGAGGATCATTTGAGACTTTGAAAACTGTTGGATTATGGTTAAGTAACTACTAAGAACAATTTTTAAGAACACACCCTTAAGGTTCCATATCTAGAGCATGAATGGGGATTGGTGGTGGTGACTGTCCCAAAGCTTAGACAACATGCACGATCAACTCAACCAGATTCAGATCCACAATAGGATTTGCTCACTAAGGTTAATAAATATACTATTCCTAGATCTAATTAACATGTATTCTCAGAGTAAATATGATACATAACATCAATAAACAACATAGAATACATTAGATAATTCTCAAACAGAGCAACGATGGAAAATAATCTCAACAAAAAGAAAAAAACATGATCTGGATTTCACTTTATCCAAATAAAAATAAGGGAAAGACTAGAACTAATCCATAAGACATGTTTCCCTAACCACCCCTGGAGACTTAAGGTTCATTATGGTGAGACCTGGTCAGGCACTCAATCGTAACTACCTCTTAAGTCTGGAAATGATTTCACAAATGCATACTGACTTTAAGATAGAAGATCAACCTAACTTTAATACCATTTTTTCATGAACCATTCTGGGTACCCTGGTAACCTGATAACTGATCTAGCCTTAACATATTCTGAAGGGTGTTCCCGATCCCCACAGGTTGGTGACTAGTACTTAGAATCATACAAAATGATAGTGGGAATGATTTTCCACTAATAATGCAGAAATAAAAGAAACAAGATAGTATGAATATCAAAAGAAACTCCACTAGGAGTAATGTACTAGAATATAAGGCATAAACAAGTCCAAAGTACTATAACCCAAGTACCAAAATAGGAAAAACAACATAATGTCCCTAAGGACACAACTCACCAAGTCCAAAGTTCAATGGTTGGGTCCACCACCAAGATATCCTTTTTCCCTTGCTCAAACCTGGAAGAAGAAAGTCTACAAACACCCGAAGGCAAAAGTAGGGTGTGAGCCAAATACCAGTAGGATTCCACAAAAGATTCCATAATAGAAGCAAATAATAAATTAACCAAGAAAAGTATTCAATTTTAAATAAAATAGGTTTGGCATTTCAAATCATATTTAAAAAAATCATGCTATAAAGCTCAAATGATGGAAAATACTTTAAGAACAGGCTTTACTTTACAAGTGATGGAATATTTATAAAATAATGGTTTAAATAAAACATTTTATATAAAACAGTTTATATAAATTCAGAAGGGAATGTAACATAGTTTAAAAATATTATAATATATTTATATCTCAAATATAAACAAGCGAGAAGCATGGTCATCTTCCAAATAGGTACGTATTTTCCAGGCTATAGGACTCTGCACTATCTAAGTGATCACGGTAATATGTGTACACACACAACCTCTAGACACTGGTCAGAGAGAACTCTTCACCGTCGTCTAAGGAATGTGACCTATTGAATTTATGTTTTAGAACATTTTATAATCATAAAGTGTGTCGAAATAAATCACAAACTACCTAAGGATTTCATGTTCTCTTACACAATCAATGATGGGAAATTTATTTTAAGACTTCTTAAAATACAATTAAATACCATTCTTCCATTTAAATTGAAATTTTCCATTAAAAATGAAAATAGGTTTTAATCAAAAACATGCTTCTTTAACAAGATAAAACCACTGAGTTTCTATCAAAATATTTTTTAAGCCATTTTCACAATTTAAAAAATTACAACAATTTCATCACAAGCCCCCAATTCACTGGAATTGGGGTTTTTCAAAAAAATTCCATAAAATTAATTTCCATAATTAAATCCAATAATTAAATTTCTTCTATTTCCATAAAAACAAGAATTTAGTTTTTTTACAATTTAAATCTCACCAATTATAATTTCCTTACCAAAAACACATTTTTCTCAAAAAAACCCAATTCACTAGAATTAGATTTTTCCAAAAAATCAATTGAAAGATATAAGATTAAGATTTAAATAATTTCATTTGAATTAAAACAATTGAAACTTAAAAAAAGAAATTAGGGTTAATATAAATTAGGCATCGTGATAGAACCACCTACCTTTCTCACATAAACTCATTACCCGTAATGAAACCTTCCAACAAGCATGATGGCATAAAAGACCTCAAAACTCAACCTAAAAAAGAGATCTAGAAACACAGTCCTGTAATTCAGAGTACGACTATAATGAAGATCAAATGCTGAGCGAAATAGCTTGGAAAGTTTGTAGGGCTCCAAAATCACCTAGGAAGGGCTCTTAATCGAGATAAATAAAATCAAGGGGAAGAACAAAAGAAAAATATCATCTGCATATAAAAAAATTAACCTTGATAGTTCATGCCAATACATATTGATAATTTTATTTTAATAAAATTATTATTAATGTTATTATCAAATTCTATATATATATATATACATATATATATATATATCTCTTTTGATAATAAATTTTTATCATTTGATAAATTTTCTTTTCTTTTGGAGTATCGTTTTATTCTAAATATCAAATTCTTATATATTTATTTATTGTCTTATTCAACCCATTTTTTCATTACAACACCTATAAGAAGAAAAATAAATAAAAATAAATAAATAAATAAATAAAAACCAAATGAAGAACATACGTTGTGCATAGGTTGAGGGAGGAAGAATATTGCCGTCGTGCAAGGGGAGTCGAACTGCTTCACCAATCGTGGTGTTTCGAACTGGTTTATGAAATTTTATGGAGGAGAAACCAGTTTATATTGGATACCCAATGCATCATATGGTTTTATGAAATTGGATAAATAAATATCATTTTTAATTATTTAATCATGAAACAATTGATTATGGAGTGTTTAATTTACTCTCCTTAATGTGTTTCTAAATTTTAATCACCCAAAACGGTCTAGATTCAAGGTTTTAAATTTATTCGGGCTTCAAAAATAGAGGAAAATGTTTTGGGGGAGATGATAAAAAATGTATTTTTTTATTAATTTAATTCATTAAATAATAAATTAATTAGTATAATTATCAAATAAATTAAATTAATTAAAGACCTGATAAAACACCCTTTATATGAAAAAGTTACACCCTACCTAGGGTAAACACCCAGTTCTGGACCTAATGGTGGTATCATATTTCTCACACGATGCACCATTTAAGAGATATTAATTATTTAATATTCAAAAAATGTATTAAATAATTAATCAACTACAAAAAGGTTTATTTTCATGAGCAAGGAATCCAAACGTCTGATGCTTACAAATATTATACCCCACCTAGGGTGAAAACCACGTCCATGACCTATCAGTGGTCTTATATTTCTCATATGATGCATCTTTTTGGAGTTATTCAATTATATTTAATAAAAATTGTGTGGTTAATATAATATATTTAATATCCTTATTCAGTATTCACTCAGACCTTGTGGGCCTCGAAATCTCACACTAACTCAGTGTCGAACTCCAAAAATATTCAATTGAATATTCCAAGATGTTAACTTACATTTAAGACCTTTAACACATTTATCAAATTATTTTGCTGATAAATCATTTTTTTCACTTAAGATATTAATAATTTAACACAAAAGGTTTTATCATCATTGTAAAAAAAGGATATTATAGTATACCTACTCCTCAAATTTATTGGTTTAAAGAAAACGTAAAATCTATAGAGATTCATGTTGAAGAGAATAAGTGATCTATGGTTGTTTCAAAATCACAAGAACCAACTCCCCAGAAGAAGGTAGATCTTCACGACACTAGAAAGGTGAAAAATCATGTCGTCAAGGCATACTCTAATGAATCAATAATTATATGGTTTTTCTATGGAAATTTAGGTCACACTTATTATGTGTTATCTATTTATAAGAGGTCCTTCTAGGAGAAAAAACAATAAAAATAGGAAAGAATAATTTCTAATCATTATTTTTCTTTTAATGGATACAATTTTTATTATAGAGGTTGTGGGCATAGGAAAATCAATTTCACATTAAGAATTCCTCAAAGTAGAAGAAAGAAAAAGGTGAAACCTTCTTCCAAATTCATTTAAACTCAAAACATATTTTCTATTTTTTGATAAGAATATGAATTCATGGATCCAACTATTGAGGAGGAACACTCATCACCAACATGAGTGATTAAAGGGAGTTTGAAGAAGGCTAATGTTATTGATATTTCAATAAGGAAAATATAAAAGTCAAGATTATGGATATTGGACAGTGGATTCACATCACATATGACCAAAAATAAAGACCTCATTGTGAATTTCAATCATAATAAAGATAATGTCATTCATTTCAGGAATGATGAGGGTCTTAAGATTTTTAGTTCCAAAAAGGCCAATATTGAAGAAAAAAATCTTAGGCAGACTGATATTCTTTTGTTTAATGGTCTAAGTCATAATATTATCAGTGTTGGACAATTATGTGACCATGGAAATGTGGTGGAGTTCAATGAAAAGGTATGTATTATCAAATACAATATGGTTCACTTATTCTATAGGGAAGAATAACCAAGGAAAATTTATACCCTGTTGGAGAGGAAAATTTCTGCAAACTATACAAAGAGGAGGAGAACATACTATGGCATAGGTGACTTGGACATTTGATCCAAACATCTCTGGAGAGGTTTGAAAAGATTAATGTAGAACATTATATCCCTATATCACATATGATTACACTCACATTTTTTATTCATGTCAAAAGGTAAAGATTATCCTGTATACTTACAAGCCAAAGATTAAGGCATCAAGGATTCTTGAGCTTGTGCATGTGGATGTATGTTGGCCAATACCACCCAAATAAATGAATGTAAATAGGTATTATATGTTTTTTGTTGATTATTTTAACAATATGGAATGGATTATTCCTATCACACACAAGGACAAGGTGTGAAAATGTATTAATCTATATTGAAAGAGATCTGAAATGATGCTTGGTATGAAGATTTGGAAATTCCAAACTGAAAATGGGACTGACTTTAATAATCATAAAGTTGAATAGTATCTAGAGAAGCATGTAATTCATCATCAGGTTTTAGTTGTTCGAACAACCCAGAAAATGGGGTATTGGAAAGAATATATCACATAATCAATAACATGGACCAAACTATGTTGATTAAAAATTTGTTTTTAGAAAGATACTGTAAAGAAGTTATTCTTATAGTAGTTTACATATCTAATAGAGAATTTATATGTTAAAATTAAGGGAGTAATATATATATAATTTTTTGTGGAAATAAACTCACACTCAAGTACTTATTAGAGTTTGGAAATGAATGTTTTATTCTCAATAAGGAGAAGAGAAGAAAATTTAAAGATCAGGGTGATGAAGGCATATTTATTGGATACTCATAAAAGAGGAAATCTTACCAGTGTTATACTAAGATACCTAAAAATATTATTAATATCAATGAGGTTATAGTGGTTGAAATTGGAAGACTAAAATTGTGAATAAAGTGTATAAATCTCAATGGTATCAAGAAGACAAACAAGTAGGGTGAAATGAACAAAAGAAACATTATTGGAGACTAGACATCCTCAGTTCAAACCAAAAAAATGAAGTCTTAACAACAAGTATATTTTCTATCATTGGTGGAACCATATTTTTTTAAAGCTACAAATTATGAGAGCTGAGTCAAGACTATGAATGAATAGCTTGAAAAAATAGAGAAAAATGAGACGTGGTAAGATGTTCCAAGTACAAGTGACAATAATGTCATCAAAACCAAGTTGGTGTTATGCAATAAACTTAATGAAGATGGAAAAGTGATTTAGAAAAAATAATATCTTGGGTGCAAAGGGTATTCCCAAATTGAAGGAATTGATGTTGATGAGACATTATCACCTATAGCATGGCTTGAAACTATTCATTTATTCTTAGTCATTACAATTCATAAGGACTTAAAAATATATCAAATGGATGTAAAATATGCTTTCTTTATTAGTTTCCAAGAATAAGAAGTTTATATTAAGAAACCATATGGTTTTATCATTGATGAAGATGAAGGTAAAGTGTGTCGACTGAAGAAGGATTGGCATGGCCTCAAACGGGCACCAAGATCATGGTATTCCAAGTTAGATAAGTGTCTAAAGAATCTTGGTATCTATAGAGAATAAGTTGATCACAACCTCTATATCAAGAAGAATAATGATTAGTGATTTATGGTTCATATCTATATTGAAAAAATAATTTTTAGAGGCACGTATGATGATCAATACAAGCAGTTTTCAGAACTCATGAGGTGAAAATTAAAGAAGTCTCTAGTAGGTGAAATGGAATTTTTTTGTTGTATTGAAATTTATTCAACTATTGGATAGGATATTTATCTCACAAAAAAAATATTCCAATTAGGTTTTAAAAAAATTTAACATGGATGATTTGAGGTTCATAGAAACTATAGTAGAGAAAATACTAAAATTGTGAAATGATGAGAGGGGAAACATGGTTAATCTGACCATGTATCTGAAAATCATTGGAATTTTACTCTATTTTACTACCACTCGACCAAATATTTTATTCTCTACTTGTAAATATTCTCATTTTTAAGGTTATCTCAATAAAATCCATATGAAATCTATGAAAAGAATAGTTCAATATATCCATTATATGGAAAACTATGGGTTTTTCTATTACAAATATTCACAAAATAATTTATTGGGATTTACTGATATGGATTGGTCTAGTTCGGTAGATGACTAAAAATCAACTTTAGGCGGTTCTTTTTATCTTGGTATTTCATATATATCATGGAAAATCAAGAAGCATGATTGTTTATCTTTGAGTACTGTGGAGGCTGAGTACATTGCTGCTACTCAAGAATGCACCCAATTTCTATGGATGAAAAAATAACTTGATGATGTGGTTGTTGAAGTAATTTCACTTATTCCAATTATGTGTGTTAACTCAAGTGATATCAATATTAGATAAAATCTTATCAAACATTCACGGACCAATAGCATTGAAATCAAACATCACTTCATAAAGGAGAAGGTGGATCATGGAATTGTGGTTTTGGAGTATGTGTCAACTCAAGATCAAGTTTTTGATATCTTGAAAAATTCACTACCTAAAGTGAAGTTTTAGAAGCATCGTTTAGATCTTTGAGTCCAATCATATGCATCCACTTAGTTGATTTTGGGACGGATCCCCACTCCTTGTGGTTTCTTTCATGAGAAAGGTATGTTTTCTCGCCTCATTTTTTTTATTTCTAACCCCATATTCTGAAATTTTAAGAGAAGTGATATCTTTGGGTTAATTTATAAAGGGGGATAAATATCCAAGTGTGAAAGGGGGGTAAGTGTTTCAAAGGGGGAGAGTATGTCAATTCCAAATCAAGGGAAGAGATATAGCTGTTGAAAGGATTCTGAGGTGATCGTGGAAAAATTTTCACTCAATTTTTGTTTATTATATTAAGCATGGATCATGTGGGATTATATTTTATGATTAGTGTCTCAATGATTCACATCTTGAAAGTGGTATTTTTAAAATAATAATTTAGTGACTCTTGGAGTGTGTTGGAGTATTTTCAACAAACCCAAAGAGGAAAATGTTGGATAAAACCCCTTTGTAGGTTTGTATGAGTTGTGTTTGTTGACAAGTTTATTACTTATAAGGTGTTGAATAAGAATCTTGTTTGGATGATAGATCCCACTCCATAGGTAATGATCCATTCCATAGAATTTGTAAAATTTTAGAAGCATACGTCATAGCTCATTTAGCTATGCCACAGAGGTTTTTCTATTCCACAACTAGGTACACCACGATACAGGACCCTATATAGATCATGTGTAAGGGTAGCAAGGTTTCATAAGGATACCTTCATAATGGTAACAAGGCTATTTAAGGGTACCCAAGAAAGGGTAACCAGTGAGTCAACCTATAAAATCATTTCAAAGGGAACAAAAAAGAAACAAGTATAAACATAAAAATTTATATCAAGTAAATAAACATGAGTTTGAATGAAAAATCATTAAAAGTTTTACATTCACCTTTAATAACTCTCCAATATCCAAATAAATTAATCAAAGTAGATTAAGACTCATTTCACAAATTTTCATCTTAAATAATTTTTATTTAAGTATTAAATAACCTTTATTAATGTAAAATAAAGTCTCCTAATATATATCTCTCTTCTCATAACCTCAAGTAAGATAAAAAAATATTTATTTGACATCAAATGATGGGTTACCACTTTTATTGGTCATGGAATCACATTTATTTACAACTTTAAAGCATGATATAGGGTCATATTCATCTTGGGAATTCTTTTTAATATCTAAAAAATTTTCATTGAAGTGAGATACTAGAATTGTATTTTTATACCCATTATTTCAAATGATACCTTGAAAATTTGTAAAAACAATTCTATAGTTCATGAAATTAAGACCATGTAATAATCACATGTGTGGCATTAATAGATTCAAATCATAGCTTCCCAAAAATGAATAAGTAAGAATTTAACTTCAAAATTTTTCTTAATTTAAACTACTTCATCGAAATTTCATACTTAAATAAAAGTTTTTTGAGATGAAAATTTAAATATATTTACTTGAATTTTCCTAATTTAACTCACTAAAAGAATGGTTTATCAATCCATAAATATTAAAATCCTCAAGATGATTCACCCAAGATATTTTATAATTTTTCTAATATTATTGTATGACATTTATAATAATACCTTAAATGGTATATATGAAAAACATGTCATCATTGGTCAGGAATAAATCATTGTTCTAGGTGTGTTACATATGAGAACGTCCCCCACACTTAAAACTAAAAATTAATTCTAATGTCTAATTTCAAGGTGGGGTTTCATATGAAACATGTGATATATCATTAAATTCAATTAATAAAAAAGATAAAATATTTATAAATAGGATAAAAATACTCCCATTTAGTTATTATATCACTTCCCAAGGCCCACATGAGTATAATTCATTGAATCCATCATATATTACAGTGTAGGCCCTAAAAAACAAATTAAACAGAAAAACATATGACCATTCTTCCATGATATTCATAATATAATATCCCCATATGATTTACAATAATTATTCTTAATATTCCCTAGTTAAAAGAAAATATAGGATCCTATGAATGAATTATGAGTACCAATAGTGTGAAAGTTATTTGTTTGTTAGAAGAAAATGAAAATAAAATGATAAGAGAAAGTACAAAAATAAATAATTTCTTATTTTTATTTTTTTGGGTTACCTCATAATGAGCGCCTTTGTTTATAATAATTGGATCATCCATGTTTCCCAACCCTCATCTTTAGTCACTTAGAGGATGTGAATTCCTCTCATAAAACCACCACATGTGACCAGTGCCTTTCCCCCTTACAAAACTTTAACTCTCTTTAGGAGGATGGGGTGGTCGTTTACAATAAAATTTACTTGTATATAAGATGCACCATAGGTTAACCCATGTTTCTTTAATGTTCCTCATGTTATCAACCTCTCATTAGATATATAGGGTGGATAAACTTTGATTCAAGGAACGCAGGTATAAAATTTATGGTTCCTATATGGGTTGTTCATGATGTTTAATTCCATAAACCTGAAATTTATTAAAAAAACATTCTAGAGTAGGTTAATTATCAATTTTATCATCAACAATAAAAGGTTGTTCAAATTTAACACAATCATGGAATACTGCATCTTTATTTTTAATTTCATCACATGAAGATTTAATATCACAAAAAAGAAATTTAGGAAAGAGTTGGCTTCCCATCACTCTATGCTCCCTTAGTTGATAAAACATAAGAAGATTTAATTTTATCATTGATTAAATCCTCATACATATTTTTTAAAATAAATTATTTTAATTATTTTAGTTTTAATGGTATTAAAATGGTATTTATTCTCATCATATTCAATTTTTGTGGTGATAAAATATTTTCCCTCATATAAACACTCATGCATGCCATCCTCTCTAACCAAATAAAGTATTTTCATGTTGTTAACTACTATAGATTATTACCCAACCAAACTACTCAATATTTAAAACTAGTTAGATCATTATAATTTTGTTAAGGGAAGGCCTTCATCATTGATACCAAATTCTCAGCATTAAAATTATCTCTTTTGTTTAGTAAATTTTATTATTGTATTAGAGGTGTAAAGGGGTTCATTTCATTGTAATCATTCCATATAAAATTTTCACACACCCATTATAAAAAATTTGATTTTCCACCATAGTTCTCAAATGAATCATGAAATTAATGGGGTTCAACACTAAGGTATAGGTAATAATCCTCCAACCATTGAAGATTTAAAGTTTATAAAACATGAATTTGATCACTAATGATGGAGGGTTCTCCACTTGGATTCCTCCAAGACTAAAAATCATGTCACTAAATGGATCATTCATGATTTTTTTAGGAAAATTGATTGACATTTTTTTAGTTTTTTAGATCAATAAAGGAAAAAAAGAAACAAAATTTCTAAATTAATTAGTCTAGATGTGTCCCAAGTCTACTGGTAACATCTTCAAAATTTTACATGCTCATCGCATGGTGTGATAAATTAGAAATTTAAATTTTTTCATAAATCGACTAACTATATAGATATTATAATTAGGGGTTGATCCCACATATAATAATGGTATTACATGGTTTTGTGGATTTTACCAAATATCTAGGAGACAAAAAAAAGAGTGGAAAATAGAAAAAAAACATAACCTATCATATTTTAGTTCTATGAGAAGTATGGTTATGAGGTTTGATTAAAATACAAGGTAAAATATAATTTTAGTGGTGATTTGAGATACTAATCTATAAAATGGGTTTAATTCAGTAATAGTTGTTGTGGGGTTCAATGGAATGAATGAGTCCTTGGTCTGAAACTCAAACAATGATACTAGTTTAATTAAATCCTTGGTATTTTGTTCAGTTTAACTAGAATTTAATGAATTAAAAACCCTAAATGAAAAATAATAGTGAATAAAATTTTCATGGTGTCCTCTTATATTAATTATATAGGTGTTCTCTCACTCTCAGATCCTTGGTATAGTAATTAAAAGCAAGAAATAAAGGGAATTTCAGTCACATCACAATAGATGAATAAAAAATCAATAAAGAAATCAAAGTCATGTCCAAAACATCATCATAAAACAATAATACACAAACAAAAATCAAGTAAAATTCCATAAATCATAGATCTAGTGATTTAGACAATGAAAATATCAAAATAGAGAATCAAACCCCATGTTCAATGAATATCTGATAGCGTTCCTTGGTTTGGGGAAATCCTCTCTTAAAAAGCACTTCAATAAGCCTTATAATCCTTCCTCTGATGATCACCCTATGTTATATTTGGAATGGGAACCACCTATGGCCTCTTTTGAGTCCCCTATAGTGTCCCCCTTAATTTTCAAGCTGAATACCCCCTCAAAAAATGTCAAAAATTGATTTAAAATGGTGGTTGGGGGTAGGTTAGTGATGCACAAGTTAGAGGCATTTTAAAACCATGAAGGAGCTATAAATTTTCTTCTAGAATTGGGATTTCATGTCTCATGACTTCATTATATTTTTTTTAAAACTATGTGGAAAGTGTGTAAGTCCTTATTTTCTAAATTTTTCATGTTTCACAATACCTGGGTGGCCTCACACGGTTTTCAAACCATGAATCGCCAAAAAGTGGTCATTTTTTACTCCAAAAAAAATTAAAATCATGCACTCTTACTTGGTAAATTCCATGTGGTATAAATACACATAAATGAAACATTTAAACATGAAAAAACCCAAATTATATTATAAATGATCCATTTTTGCATGAAAAACAAATGGAACATTTGTGTATACTTTGAGTGCATCAAACTCCCCCACACTTGAAATTTTATTACCCTCAATAAAACCTAGAAAATAATTTCAAATGGAACAAAAAAGAAACAAGTATAAAGATCAAAATTCATATCAACTAAATGAACATGAGTTTGAATGAAAATTAATTAAAAGTTTTACATTCACCTTTAATAACTCTCTAATCTCCAAATCAAGTAAGCAAAGTAGAGTTAAGATAAATTTTAAATTTTCATCTTAAATAATTTTTATTTAATTATAAAATGATTATTAATTTAAATGAAATTCAAATAATCCATATCCATCTTCTCATACCCCCATGTAATATAAAAAAGAGTTATTAGACATAAAATAGTGGGTTACCAATTTTATAAATCATATAATCTCATTTATTTATAACTTTCAATCATTATGTAGGGTCATCGTCATCTTGGGTATGCTTTTTGATATCTCAAAAATTTTCATTGAATTGAGATACTTGAAATTTTTTTTATTCCCATTCTTTAAAATGACTTACCTTGAAAATTTATAAAACAAATCAAGAGTTCATCAAATTAAGACCACATAATAACCACATGTGTGGAATCAATAAGTTTAAATCATCACATCCCCAAGATTCATAAGTAAGACTTCAACTTCAAATTTTATATTAATTTAAAGTACTCCATAAAAATCTCATACTTAAATAAAATTGTTTTAAGATAAAAATTTAAAGAAATTTACTTGAATTTTTCAGAGTTAACTCACTAAAAGAATGGTATAACAATCCAAGAATATAAAAGAAATCAAGATAATTCACCCAATATATTCTATCATTCATATAATACAATTTTATGACATTTATAACAAGCCCTTAAATGGTCTCTGAGAAAAACATGTCATCATTGGTTATGAAGAAAGCATTTTTCAAGGTGTGGTGCATATAAGAACCTCTCCCACACTTAAAACCAAACACTCTTTCTAATGTCCAATTTCAAGGTAGGTATGCATATAAAACATGTGATATATCATTAAATTCAATTCATTCACAATATAAAATACAAATAAATAGGCAAAAAAACTCCCCTTATGGTTTCTCATATGACTTATCAAGGCCTATATGAGTGGAAGCCCTTTAATCCCTCATATATTCTAATATAGGCCCTAAAAGATAAAAGTAAACCATAAAAACATAATACCATTCTTCCATGTTATTAATAATGAATTATATCTATGCGATTTATAATAAATATGCTTAAGATTCTCTAGTTTAATGAAAATATAGGATCCTATGAATGAAATGTGAGTACCAGTATTGTGAAAGTTATTTTTTTATTGGAATAAAATGAAAAAATAAAGAGAAAAATAAAGAACTTCCTATTTTTATTTTTTGGGGTTTCCACCTAATTATTACCTTTGTTTATGGACATTGGATTGACTGTGTTTCCCAACTATCATCCATAGTCACTTATAGGATAGAGATTCCTCTCAAAAAACCACCATATGTGATAAGTGCCTTCCCCTTT
Organism: Viscum album; assembly: GCA_963277665.1. Lineage (NCBI taxonomy): Eukaryota > Viridiplantae > Streptophyta > Magnoliopsida > Santalales > Viscaceae > Viscum > Viscum album. The sequence continues at coordinate 2,078,210,471 of OY728146.1, forward strand.
CTAAAATTTAACATTATTTAGAAGGACAGGGTGGCAATTTACAATAACGTTTCTTTATATATAATAAAAATATAGGTTAACTCATGTCTCTTCAATGGTCCTAATGTTATCCACCTCTCATTGGATATAAAGGGTGAACCAAATTTGATTCAAGGGATTGAAGTATAAAATGTATGGTTCCTCATTGGGTTGTTTATCATATTTAATTTCATAAACCTAAAATTTCTTAAAACACCCTTCTAGAGCATGTGAAATGTAAATTGTGTCATCAATAACAAAATGTTGCTAAAATTTAGTACAATCATGGAATAGCGAATCTCTCTTTTCAATTTTAGTACATGAAGATTTTTTATCACAAAAATAAAATTTAGGAAGATTTGGCTTCACATAACTCTATGCTCCATAAATTGATAAAACATAAGGATATTTAATTCCATTATTGATGTCAACCTATCTGATATTTTGAAAATAAATTTTTTCAATTATTTCATTTATAGGGGTAGTAAAATGGTATGTATTCCTCATATTCAATTTTTGGAGTGATAAAATATTTTCCATCATCTAAAAACTCATCCACACCATCCTCGCCAACCAAATCAAGGATGTCCATATTGTTCACTACCATATATTATTACCTAATCCAACCACTCAATCTTCCCAAAAGGTTAAATCGATACAATTGTTGTTCAGTGAAGGCCTTCATCACTAATAAAAAAATTTCAACACTAAAATTATCCCTTATGTTTTTGGAAGGTTCTTATTGTTTCGAAGGTGTGAATGGGATTATTATATTTTAATTATTACATATAAAATCATCATACCCCTATTGTAAAAAATGTTATTATCCTCTATAATTTTCAAATGAATTAGGAAATGAAGGGGGTTTAACACTAGGATATGGGGAATAATCCTCCCACTATTATAGATTTAATTTATATAAACCATAAATGTGATCACTAATGATGAAGGGTTATTCACTTTTATTCCTCTAAGGCTAAAAATTCATGTAACTAAATGGATTATTCATGATTTTTTTAGGAAAAGTGATACACATTTTTTTATTATTTTCGATCAATGAAGAAAAAAAATAAAAAATATTCCTAAATTAATTGTTCTAGGTGAGTCCAAAGTCTACACCATTTCTCCTCAATAATAATACCAAAAAATTCACCCTCTTCACAAGGCGTGATAAATTAAAAATATAAAATTTTCCCTAAATCGACTAACTATGTAGGTATTAGAAATAGGCATTGATCCAACATAGATAAAGGGTAATCCTTTGGTCTATTGATTTGAACAATTATCTATGTGACACAAATGTGAGTGGAAAATAGAAAACAAAAAAAATATCCTATGTGATTGTTAAGAGAGGTAAGGTTCTAAGGTTGGATTGAAATGAAAGATTTGATCTAATTTCAGTGGTGGTTTGGGATCCTAATCACTCAAATGGTTTAAATTCATGAATTATAACTATGAGATTAAATTGAATGAGTGAGTACTTGGTCTGACATGCACAAAATAACACTAAATTAATTAAATCCTTCATACATTGTTCAATTTAACTAGTGTTTCATGAATGATGAACCCTAAATGAAAAGTTAAGAAGATACAATGGTCATGGTATCCTCTTATATTGATTTTATTATTGTTCTATCACTCTTAGATCCTTGGTATAGTAATTTAAAGAAATAAATAAAATAAATTTTAGTCACAACACAATCCATAAATTAAAACTCAACAAAGAAATCAAAATCATGTCCAAAACAACATCATCCATAAAGAATACACAATCAATCAAGAAATTAAAATTACATATGGTATAGCTGTAGGTATTTGAATAATGAAAACATATAAAATAAAATCAAAACCCATGTTTGATGAAGATCTAATAGTGTTCATTGGTTAGGGATGATTCTCATTTGAAAGGTACTCAAATATGCCTTAAAATCCTTCCTCCAATGATCACCTAGGGTTAGAGTTAGGTTTGAAACCTCCTCTAACCTATTTTAAGTCCCCTATAGAATCCCCCTTAAGTTCTTGGCCAAATACCCCCTCAAAACGAGTCAAAAATCGAGTAAAAATGGTATTTGGGGGTAGGTAAGTCATGTATGGGTAAGAGGCATGGTTTTTAAACTATGTGAAATTTATACAATTACTTTTGGAATTGGTTTTTTATGTATCGTGATTTCATTACGGTTTTGGTAATCCATGTGGTAAGTGTGTAAGTCCTTGTGCCCAAAATTTGGCATTCTAAATGGTTCTTGGGTGGGCTCTCATGGTTTCCAAACCATGCATCACCAAAAAGTGGTCGGGTTTTACTCTAAAAAATCTTCAAATAATGAATTCTTCTTTGGTAACTTTCATGTAGTCCAAATACACCTAAATAAAAAATTTAAACATGCTAAAACCCAAATTATATTGTAAATGATCCATTTTTACATGAAAAACAAATGAAAATGTTGTGCACACTTTGAGTACATCAAACTCCTTGCACTTGAACTTTTCTTACTCTCAAGTAAACCTAGACAATAATTTCAAAGGGAACTCAAATGAAAAAAGCATAAACATAAAAATTCATATCAACTAAATTAACATGATTTTGAATGAAAAATAATTAAAAGTTTTACATTAACCTTTTATATCTCTTTAATCACTAAATAAAGTAAGCAAAGTATATTCAAGACCATTTTTCAACTTTTCATCTTAAATTATTTTTCTTTAAACATAAAATCCCATTCTTAAATTAAAAAAAATCGATTAATCCATATCTATCTTTTTATAACCCTGGGTAAGATAAAAAAGAGTTCTTATACATAAAATAGTGGGTTACCACTTTTATAGGTCACATAATATCAATGATTTACAACATTCAATCATGATGCAGGGTCATCATCATCTCAGGAATGATTTTTGATACCTCAATTTTTTTTATTAAAGTGAGATATTAACATTATTTTTTTATCCATTATTTTGAATGACTCGCCTTGAAAATTTATAAAAACAAGTTAAGAGTTCATGAAATTAAGACTGTGTAATAACCACATGTGTGAAATCAATAAATTCAAATAATAACTTTCCCAAAATGCATAAGTAAGACTTAAAATTCAAAAAAAATATTAATTTAAACTACTCAATCTAAATATTATAGTTAAATAAAGTGTTTTAAGAAGAAAATTTAAATATATTTACTTGAATTTTCTTAAGTTAACTCACTAAAGGAATGGTTTATCAATCTAATAATAAATAAAACATCAAGACGATTCACCCAATATCTTTTAACATTTGTCTAATATTATTTTATGACATTTATCACAAGCTCTTAAATTGTATTTAAGAAAATCATGTCATAGTTGATCATGAATAAATCATTATTCAAGGTGTGGTACATATGAGAACCTCCCCCACACTTAAAACCAAATACTATTTCTAATGTCTAATTTCAATGTAGGGATCCATATAAAAATGGCGATATATCATTAAATTTAATTCATATACTAGATAAAATACACATAAATAGTAGAATAATACTCCCTTTATGGTTGATAGTATCACTTACCATGGACCATATGAGTGGAAGTCCTTAATTTCTTCATATATTCCAATATAGGGCTTGAAAAATCAAAGTAAATCATAAAAACATAAGACCATTCTTCCATGATATTCATAATGCATGATATTTATGTGATTTTCAATAAATATTCTTTATATACCCTAGTTTAATGAAAATATAGGATCCTATGAATGAAATTTGAGCACCAATAGTTTGAAAGTTATTTTTTTATTGGAAGAAAAAAAATTAAATGAAACGAGAAATCATAAAATAAATAACTACATATTTTTATTTTTTTGAGTTTCCTCCTAATGAGTGCCTTTTTTTATGGTCATTATCTATAATATGTTTTCCAAACCTCATCTATAGTCACTTGTATAATGGGGATTTATCTCATAAAACCATCATATGTGCATGGTGCCTTGCCCCCTAATTGAAATTTAACACACCTTAGGAGGAAGGGGTGGCAGTTTACAATAAAATTGATTTGTGGATAAGATGAACCATAGTTTAACCCATATTTATTCAATGGTCCTTAAGTTTTACACCACATATTGGATATATAGTGTGACCCAACTTTGATTCAAGGGATACAGGTATAAAATATATGGTTCTTCCTTGGGTTTTTCATTCTATTCAGTGCTATAAACCTGAAATTTCTCAAAAAAATATTCTAGAGAAGGTGAAATGTAAGTTGTGTCCTCAATAATAAATGGCTATTCAAATTTATAATAATTATGGAATAATGCATATCTACTTTCAATTTCAAAAAATGATGATTTAGTATCACAAAATTTAAATTCAAGAAGAGTTGGCTTCAAATAACTTTATGCTCCCTAAATTGATAAAACATAAGGAGATTTAATTTTAGAATTGATTTCATCCTCGCCCATTTTTTGAAATTAAATTTTTTCAATTATTTCATTTTTAGTGGTATGAAAATGGTATTTCTTATCCTCCTCTTAAATTTTTGTGGTGGTAAAATATTTTCCCTCATCTAAACACTCATCCACGCCATCCTATCTTAGAAAATCAAGGATTTCTATGTTGTTCACTATCATAGATTATTACCTAACCAAACCAATCAATATTTCAAACCTATTAGATTCATCCAATTATTTTTCATTGAAGGCCTTCAACATTGAATACAAATTTTTAGCATTAAAATTTTACATTATGTTTTGTGAAGGTTTCGATTGTTTAGAAGGTGGAAATGGGTTTATTTCATTATAATTATTCCAAATAAAATAATCACACCCCTATTGTAAAAATTTTGATTGTCCCCATAGTTCTCAAATGAATAAAAAAATGAAGGGTATTAAACACTAGGTTATTAGGAATAATCCTCCCACCATTATAGATTTAAATTATATAAAGCATGAATGTGATCACTAATGATGGAGGGTACTCCACTTGCATTCCTTTTAGACCAAAAATTCATGTCACTAAATAGATAATTTGTGATTTTTTAGGAAAATTGATACACATTTTTTAGTTTTCTCATGAAATAAATAAAAGCAAAAGAAAAAATGATCCAAAATTAATTGTTCTAGGTGAGTCCCTAGTCTACAATATTACTCCTTGGTAATAATTCTGGAATTTGACATGCTCGTCGTAAGGTGTGATAAATTAGAAATTTAATTTTTTTCCCTAAATTGAATAACTATTTAGATATAAGAAGTAGAGGTAGATTCCACATAGAAAAAGGGTATTCCTTGGGTCTTTGGGTTTAACTAATTATCTAGGAGACACAAATGTGAGTGTAAAATGGAAAACAAACACAATTTATCCTATGTGAGTGCTACGAGAGGTAAGGTTCTAAGGATGGATTGAAATGAAAGATTCACTCCAATTTTAGCAGTGGGTTGGGTTACAAATAAATCAAATGGTTTCAATTCATGAATGATCACTGTAATATTCAATGTAATGGGTTATTCCTTGGTCCAACACTAACACAATAACACTAGTTTAATAAAATACATGGTTCGATGTTCAATTTTTCTAACATTTCATGAATGATAATCCCTAAATGCAAAGGGCAGTGGATCCAATGGTCATGGTATCCTATTATCCTGATTTTATTGGTGTTTTATCACTCTTGGATCCTTGTTCTAGTAATTTAAAGCAATAAATAAAATGAATTTCACTCACAACACAATCCATAAATGAAAACTCAATAAAGAGATCAAAATCATGTCTAAAAAACATCATTCATCAAGAATACACAACCAATAAAGAAAGTAAAATGACATATAGTATAGATCTAGGGATTTAGACAATTAAAATATCTAAATATAAAATCATAACCCATGTTCGATGAATATCTGATAGCATTCCTTGGTTTGGGGAAATCCTCACTTGAAAATAACTCAAATATTCCTTAGAATCCTTCCTCTTATGATCACCCTAGGTTATATTTGGGATAGGAACCTCCTATAACCTCCTTTTAATCCACTATAGTGTCCCCCTTAAGTTATAGGATAAATACCCCCTCAAAAGAGTCAAAAACTAAGTTTAAATGGGGGTTTGGGTTAGTTAGTGATGCGTGGGTAAGAGACATAGTTTTTATACCATACGGGGATTATTTAGTTGATTCTAGAAGTGGGTTTTCATGATTCACAGTTTCTATATAGTTTTTTAAAACTTTTTGACAAGTGTGAAAGTCCTACCATAAATTTTTCTCGGTCCATGGTTCCTCGGTGTCCTCATATGATTTTCAAACCATGTATCATCAAAAAGTGGTCGGGTTTTGCTTCAAAACATATTTAAATCATTAATTCTTCCTTGATAACTTCTACGTAGTCAAAATAAACCTAAATTAAACATCATAAACGTGATAAACCGAAATTAGATAGTATATGATCCATTTTTACACGAAAAAAATGATACACTTGTGCACACTTTGAGTACATAAAACTCCCCCACACTTGAATTTGCTTTCCCTTAAGCAAACCTAGACAGTCATTTCACAGGGAACACAAAAGATACAAGTATAAACATAAAAATTAATATCAACTAAATGAACATGAGTTTGAATTAAAAAACATTAAAAGTTTAACATTCACCTTTCATAACTCTCTAATCTCCAAATAAAGTAAGCAAAGTAGATTCAAGCTCATTTTTTAACTTTTTGTCTTAAATCATTTTTATTTAAGTATTAAATACCCCTTATACATTTAAAATAAATTAACCTAATCCATATTCATCTTATCATACCCCTGAGTAAGATAAAAAAAGAGTTCTTTGGCATCAAATGGTGGGTTTCCACTTTTGTAGGTCATGCAATCTCATTGATTTATAACTTCCAAGCATTATATAGGGTCGTCATTATCTTGGACATGCTTTTTGATATCTGAAAATTTTTCATTGAAGTGAGATACTAGGATTGTATTTTTTATGCCCATTCAGTCAAAGGAATTACATTTAAAATTTTTAAAAACCCATCAAGAGTTCATGAAATTAAGACTATGTAATAACCACATGTGTGGCATCAAAAAATTCAAAGCATAATTCCCCCACAATGCATAATTAAGACTTAAAATTAAAAAGTTTTACTAATTTAAACTACTCCATTGAAATTTCATACTTAAATAAAAGTGTTTTAAGATAAAAATTTAAATAAATTTACTTGAATTTTCCAAATTTAACTCACTAAAATAATTTTTTGTCAATCCAAGAATATGAAAAACCCTAGGATGATTCACCCAATATATTTTATCATTTGTCTAATAGTATTGTATGAAATTTATAACAATCCCTTATATGGTCTCTAAGAAAAATATTTAATCATTGTTCTTAAAACCAAACTCTATTTCTAATGTCTAATTTCAAGGTAGTTATGCATATAAAACATGTTACATATCATTAAATTCAATTAATATACAAGATAAAATATACATAAATAGGATAAAAATACTCCCCTTATGGTTTCTCATATCACTTCCAAAGGACCATATGAATTTAATTCCTCAACTCCCTCGTATAATACAATGTTATCCCTAAAAAATCAAAATAAACCATAAAAACATAAGACCATTCTTCCATGATATTTATAATGCATGATCACCATGTGATTTAAAATAAATATGATTGAGATAACCCAGTTCAATGAAAACATATAATCCAATGAATTAAATGTGAGTACCAATAGTGTGAAAAATATTTTTTTATTGGAAGAAAATGAAAATGAAATGAAATGAGAAAATAAAAAATAAAGAACTTTCTATTTTTATTTTTTGGGGTTTCCTTTCAGTGAGTGCCCTTGTTTATAGTAATTGGCTTGTACATGTTTCCCAATACTCATCCATAGTCACTTGTATGATGGGTATTCCTCTTATAAAACCACCACATATGATTAGTTTATTTCCCTCTTGTTGAAATGTAACACTCTTTAGGATAACGGGGTGATGGTTTACAATAACCTTTCTTTGTAGCTAAGATGCACAGTAGGTTAACCCATGTTTATTCAATGTTACTCATGTTATCCACCTATTTTTGGATATATAGAGTGAACCAAATTTTATTTAAGGGATTAAGGTATAAAATATATGGCTCCTCTTTGGGTTTTTCATGATCTTTAATGCCATAAACCTTAAATTTATCAAAACACCCATCTAGAGTAGGAGAAATGTCAATTGTGTCATTAACAATAAAACATTATTCAAATTTATAATAATCATAGAATAATGAATATATATTATAAATTTTAGTACATAAATATTTAGTATCACAAAAATGAAATTCATGAAGAGTTGGATTCACATCACTCTATACTCTCTCAATTGATAAAACATAAGAATATTTAATTTCATTATTGATGTCATCCTCCCCCATATTTTGAAAATATTTTTTTCAATTATTTCATTTATAGGGGTAGTAAAATGGTATGTTTTTTCCTCCTTTTCAATTTTTTTGGTGATAAAATATTTTCCCTCATGTAAACACTCATCCACACCATCCTCTCTGACCAAATAATGGATTTACATGTTGTTCACTAGCATAGATTATTACCCAACCAAACCAATCGATCTTTCCAATATGTTAGATTGTTCTACTTTTTTTTATTAAAGGCATTCATCATTAATAAAAAATAGACATTAAAATTACCCCTTATGTTTGGTGAAGGTTCTAATTATTTCATAGGTGTAAATGGGTTCGTTTCATTGTAGTCATTCTTTAGAAAATCATCACACCCCTATTGTAAAACATGTGATTACCCCTCATAGTTCTCAAATGAATTGTGAAATAAAGGGGGTTAAATGATAGGGTACTTGGAGGAGTCCTCATGCTATTGGGGATGTAAATTATATGAACCATAAATGATATCACTAATTATAGATAATACTCTACTTTCATTCCTCTAAGACCAAAAATTCATCTCACTAAATGGATCATTTCTGATTTTTTTAGGAAAATTGATACATATTTTTTTAGTTTTTTCAAGAAATTAATAAAATAAAAAGAAAAAAATCCTAAATTAATTGGTCTAGGTTAACCCCAAGTCTTCACCATTTATCCTTAGTGACAGTTCCAAAATTTGACATGCCCATCATAAGGTGTGATAAATTAGAAATTTAAATTTTTCTCTAAATCAACTAACTATGTATCTAGTAGAAGTATGGGTTGATCCCACATATAACATGGGTATTACTTGGGCCTATGTATTTGACCAATTATCTAAGAGACACAAATTTTAGTGGAAATGGAAAACAAACACAATATATCCTATGTGAGTGCTACAAGAGGTATGGTTATAAGGTAAGATTTAAATGTAAGATGCACTCTAATTTTAGTGGTGGGTTGGGATTATAATCTCTCAAATGGTTTTAATTCATGAATGTTTGTTGTAGGATTTAATGGAATGATTGATTCCTTAGTGTTACATTCACATGATAATAATAGTTTAATAAAATTTTTGGTCCAATGTTAAATTTAACTACCATTTCATGAATAAAAGGCCCAAAATTAAAATGAAAGTGGATTAAATGGTCATGGTATCCTATTATACTGATTGTATTGGTGTTTTATCACTCTTATATCCTCAGTATAGTAATTGAAAGTAATAAATAAAAGGAATTTTAGTCACAACACAATTTATAACTAAAAACTCAATAAAGCGATCAAAATCATGTCCAAAACAACATAATTCATTAAGCATACACTACCAATCACGAAAGGAAATTTTAATATGGTATATATATATATATATATATATATTTGTAATGAAAACATCCAAACATAAAATCAAACCCCATGTTTTATGAATAACCGATAGCATTCCTTGGTTTGGGATGATCCTCACTCAAAAGTCACTCGAGTATACCTTAGAATCCTTCCTCCAATGATCACCTAGGGTTAGAGTTGGGTTGTGAACCTCTTATAACCTCTTTTTATTCCCCTCTAGAATATCCCTTAATTTCCAAGTCGAATATCCCCTCAAAATGAGTCAAAAGATGGGTTAAAATGGTGGTTGGGGTAGGTAAGTGATGAATGGGTAAGATGCATGCTTTTTAAACTATATAAGAGTTGTGTAGTTTCTTTTGGAAGTATTTTTTCATACCTTATGATTTAAAAACAGTTTTGGTAAACCATGAAATAAGTGTGAAAGTCCTTTTGACTTAAATTTTTCATGTTTCATGGTTCCTGGGTGGCCTTGCATGATTTCCAAACTGTGAATCACTAAAAAATGGTATGTTTTGCTCTAAAACACCTATAAATTTTGAATTCTTCCTTAGCAACATCCATGTAGTCCAAATATACCAAAATTAAACATTTAAAATGATAAAACCCAAATTATATAATAAATGGACTATTTTTACATTAAAAACAAATGAAACTTTTGTGCACACTTTGGGTACATCACTCCATGATCTACCTTAGGTGCCTAAATCTAACATGATCTATGACCCCCAGTTTTTGTGATATCATTTGAAAAAAATCTCCAGATTTACCATATAGATGCATACCTAACACTCCTTCAATAGTCAATCACATTTTTCTTCCATAGTGGCATCAATGTACCTCTACTCTAACTACCTTTTTGGGTCTCCCCATGTCCCTACTTTCAGCTACCTGGAGCTCCACTAATCATCTTTCCCGACACCATGGTTTGCCTTGGTATATTACCATATGTTAGGTTCTTATCTCCTATCAACACCTAGTTCACTGCCTCCAAAAATGAGTTCAACATAAAGATATTTACCTACACTATTATAGCATGTTGTTGGACCCAAACCTATGTTTGGTATTGGATTTGTTTTCAATCATAGTTTCATATGGTATGACTACAATATTGGTATAGGTTATACCACTAGCCCTCAAAACCATTGGTATAGGCTATACCAATGGTTTGGGGGCCTATAACAATGGTTACAAACCATTGGTATAGGATTTTTTCTAATAGTGATATCAATTTCATATTAATAGGAAGAAGGACATGGACTTGGGTTAATATAGGTATAGCACTAACAAGATATCTAGATGTTAAAGGATGAATGCAACAAAATGATTCCAATGTATAATTATTCTCACCCAGATGAAGTTTTGATTACTATTGTGTTATGTGGAAGACATGGAATTAAACCTTTTCTCAATCAATTAGTCCTATCTTTAAGAGAATATCCAAGAAGATAAGCACAAAACATGAATTTAAAATCCTAAAAGAGGAACTTATAGTTTCACCATTTACTATTGTTTTCAAAAATTTGGGTACAAAATTATGGATGGAGATCAAATTTTCATGAAAGACATAGTTTGGAATATAGTAAAGTATTTTGGAGCAAAGTAAAAAAGTTTCACAAGAGTTGGATTATTACATAATGTTTCACTAAAGTCATAAAGTTTTGTTAAAGAACATTGCATAATGAATATGGATGAAATATTTCCAAAGTATAAATTCTCATGAAATATTTAGTTTTGATAACAAATATATATTGGTGAGTTGATGAAGATTCATTTTGCGGACATGGCATAGATTTTTGAAAGATATAGTTCTTTTAACCAGTATAAATTTGGGAATTTATGGTGCCAGGAAATACGGAAGCTTGGCAAAGTAAAGTTTTGAGAATGGAGAATGAAGTGGCATATTTCATGAATAGAAGTTATGTGAAGGAAAAGTTTACAATTTAAGTGAAGGGTTAATATTTTCCTATAAATATCCAACCCCTAATTGAGGAAGCAGAAGAGGAAGATAGAGACTTGCTTGAGGGAGATTATTGAGATAAAAACACTCTAAATTTTCCAAGGTCTGAAGTTACATGAAGAGTTACATGAACCACTAAGTTTTGTAAATGAATAATCATGAATCGTGGAGTTTTATAAACACGATATTTTCATGAACCTTTTTTGGGTGAAGGTTTATCTTCTGAGAAATAAAAAACTTGAAAAGGTTTCATGTGTTAGAACTTATAAGAGCATAGTTTTGTGAAAGAAGAAGTTTCATGAAAGAATCAATTTCACAAAAGTAAGAGTTTTGTGAAAGAAAAAAATTCATGAATAGAATGTATAGATCATATGTTTTAAGGTTCATTAAAAGAGCATCAAATCAATACTATAATGTAATAATAGCCTCATACTAATCATGTAAAAAGACTTATTCTTCCAATATACTAAAGGAGACCTAAAATTCTATAAACTATGGAAGTACCTTCACTGAAGTAGTTCATGGGAGTGAATAAGAGGTAGTGTGCCTTGGGTGAGGAGTATCCAAAACATAAATCTTATAAAGTATTTATGCCTAATATGTAGTGATCATTGTCAAATAATTTGTATCCACCAAACTAGTGAATCTCAGTGGATTCTAGTAAAACCAACACAACGTCAGCATATAATCCTTAGACTAGACCTTTGTGATGAACCAAGTAAAGATCTATGTGTCTGATGGATGTTTTACTTTCCTATGTGTCTGTGATTATTTTGGTAAGGATTTAATTTTGTGTAAGAGGTTTAACATGTTCCTTCCAATGAGGGAATGAGATCCTAAAAGAAGAAGAAAAGGAATCAAAGAAGAACTTTAAATCACCCAAAACCCTGATTAACCCCCCCCCCCCAAGGGTGTATCTGGTTCCAACACATGCCATAAACCATCATAGAATTGACACAATTTGGAAATCTAATCTCCTTTCATCATCATCACAAACCATATAAAATCTATAAACTTTACATCATAATTCATGGTCAGAGTCTCTCCCTACACCTGGTGCATGAACTTACAGACTTTATCTGCCCTTAGGGGCCTCATCTAGTGTATAGCCCAATGACGCCATGTACCCTCCCTCCTGATACTAAAATGGAGGTTTTATAGGTGTAATCTCACTAAGGACCAAATACCATAATCAATACAAATAAAATAGTCCAGATATCATAAATTGGGAAAGTTGTAATAAGCAGCATGAGCTATTATCCCTTACACGTCCCCACTGTACCTAAGTCTCGCACCATCTAGCATCATGGCCATACTTACCCTATCAAGGTTAGATACCACACATATCATAAACACATGGTATTTACATATTTAATCACACCAAGAATCACATCCTCCGTCTAGTTGAGTATAATGACACTAAGAAACTATATGGGAAAACAACATATAGGTTGTATTTGAAACTTTTAATGGCCAAACTCATTTCCATTATAGAACCAAAATGGTAATAAAAATCTATAACACACATGTCATGTGATATATATGTCTACAAAATGATACATGAGTACCACATTTTTTTCATCAGGGCAGAGAGTCTGAAATAAAAATCAGTAACATCAAATACCAATTTATCCAAGTCAAATAATTCAAATATAACCCCAAAAGACAAAACAAAAATCCTAGTCTCCATGGTAAATTGGGATTTATACCATAATTGTAATGATCATACATGCAACATGACATCCATACCAAGTTATAACACTTTCTTAAACTTCCATATACCACATACCAAATAGAAAAATAAAATATGTCGATATAATTTTACATCAACTAGCTCGGATACCACTTTGTAATGTCTCAAACCATGTAACTCCATTGTAACTAGATCAGACTGCCATGTGACCCTAGGTGAACCTCCTCATACACCAGAGGCTGATGGTTGGTAGTGAGGGTCTAAGGGGAGATACTGGGGTGACTATATCCTCTAAAGATAAATAATAATAATAACACAATAATTGTATAAGTAACATTAAATAACATGCAATGACATGATAGGGAATACATATGATAAGAAAATTAAACATATACAATATCATATTAGTCATAAAAAAAGATCACACATAGGTTGATCGCATACATACATACACAAAATTAACTAGAATAACTATTAGTCTTGTATTGAGGGACCACCCAACCCATCAAAAAAACCACAACATTCAACCCATGAACCACATGCACCTCAATCTCCCATAGACTTCAGATGATGATCTATTACCCTTACCTATACCATAATCCATAAAGTATGCATGTGTCCCAGAGGGCCCATATAGGGTGTGAGAGTATAAACTTGGTAGTCCACCACCAATGGTGACCCCGGATAATATCCATACATATAAATGTTTATGAAAAGTTTAACTAACAATAACCAAATCACACAACTTAACCTACTTCACTCATGCTAAATTATCCAAAAATGATCCTTTACCTACTTTTCCCAGTATTGGAGTGGAATTATGCATCATTGGTCTATCATAGTGAAATTTCCCTCTACTTTACAACCAATTTTGTGTCACACAACATCACACATTAACCAATAACTAAATAACAATCCTAAGTTAACCATGATTCCCCAATGACATGACCACAACCATATCACAAGTCCCACAGTCATCCAAAACCTTTACCAACCATCGAATCAAAAACCTAATGAAACCCAAGTCATAATAACATTCATCCTTTACCAAGCCCGAATCATTGGCCCCAACATATCTCACATATAAGACCAACATCATGCTTTCATCTGGTGGTCTCAATCACCGCCAAAACAATGTGGCCAGATTTTATATATCCCTCTTCCATAATGATGTTTCATTCTGTCTTCCCTAAGTCACTAAAATCATAAATGATACCACCAATAACTAGTGATAAAAACCACCTCATGGTTCTTGTATCATTTGCATATGACCCTAGTGTCCTTATCCCCATGATGAGAGAAAATCACTAACAACCTACGAACACAGCTTGATGAACCTTCATTTCCACCTATGGGAATGGTCAAAACTATACACATCACACCAAATAATCACATCTCCCCATTATCAATTATCAACATCACCCATGGTCACATGAGTTACACCCATCACATTTACAAGGAACCACATCAATTGTTGTATCCCAGTAAACTTTATCCACATCATGCGACATCATGTTGTTAGAGTCAGATCCCTAGAACCAACTTTTGTGTACATTATGAATACCTTTATTCATAGTTTTTAATATTAATGAACTACTTATCACATCATGATTGTTCTTCTACATGACATAGTATATGATAATGTCCTAAGAGTATTTCTCGCATTGAAAGGTCATAATAGTTCCTCGGTATGATGAGAACCCAAAAGTTCCATGATATTATTATTAAATATATATCCTATAGTTAGATGAAATAATTTGAGAGACACAAATGATATAGGATACTAGGGTTGGAAACTCATGGTAATTTGAGTCATCCTCTCATGGTTTATTCCCTTGGTAATTTTATGTGTATGAGATTATGAGAACGAGACCCGCTAGTAGAAAATACACATTTATATGTTTCATTGGATGTTTCCATATGTGGATGTGTGTATTGATAATTGGAATTTAATATTATTATTAATGGATATTAGGAGTCTTGTACTTTGATGTATTTGCAAAAACTATGGTGACATATGTTCGTGGTGAAGTAGGATATGTTGGGTGTGTCATGAGTAATATTTCAATAATGAATGATATGTGAAAATGTTTTTCCATTCTATTATTTAACAGAAGTTTATATCTTAGGTACTTTGATAAAAATGATATAGCCAAAATAAATCCATGTCCATGGTGTTTTGTGGGAAAGTTCAATTGTGAAAAAGTCAAAGAAAAATACATCAAGCACATAGGTTGATGACAACAACATGCAACCATCTTGATTATAGATATTTCTATAAAGGGTTTATATTATACAGTAAGAATCCATATGAGGTTTTATGTTATTATGAAATTAATTTCTTTCTCTATGGGTGTCTTAGAGTGTTTTTAGATGCTAACCTTGGACTTCGGATTGCTTCATCTAATGACACTAAGAAAAATACCTAGAGGGTCACACACTCAGTATATCCAGAACCTCAGTTAAATAATAATATTATTTAACATGTTGAATAAATATTATTATCTCGTGTGGTTTAATAATTATTCATATTTTCTTGATCACATATATCTAGTCACTAATTATTCGAGGGAATATTTTACGATAAGAATATTTAATAAATATTTATTTTTTGTTTAGTGAGTATAATATTTATTTATTTATTGGAAAATAATATAGTGATATTTATTTATTAAATAAATAGTCATTATTCAATTCCTGATAAATATGGAGAACCAAGTTATGGTCTAGTGAGAAATAATATATATTAAATATTATTTGAATAAATAAAATTTAATTAATTCATGTATTTTTCACATGTCGAGAAATAATATTATTATTATTATTATATACATGGGGTTTAGTGGGGATTAATTAAATAATAAGTGATCATGTTCTATTATTATTTTCTAACCCTAGCACTATTTAAACCCGATTATATTATTTCTAATGCAGGTGTTTCCTTTTGTTTTGATTGTTCACAACAACATCCGATGAATTCTCTCAAAGGTATAGAGAGTTCCCTCTACAAAAACACTCTCAAGGATGAAGAGAAATCCTCCTCCACTACACTCTCAATTCTATAGAGATCAAAGATAATCATTCTTAAAGTGATTCTCTAGGTGATTAAAGATTAATGACATGAGCATTAGGATCTACTATGCTAGCACCCAGAGATTCCCATGGTGACGTTTGGAGGTTCATGGAGTACATGTAGATCACTGCTAGAGGGAATCTATACTTGATTATTACAATGAAAATACGATATGACATATATATGTTGTCAAATTCATCAATAAAGAAATAATCCATCACAAGGTAATTCTTTAATTAATCAAATTAGTTATAAATCATTATGTGATGATCCTGCATTTTTTTTGGTGTTCTCTTATAAATTCATCCTTGATTCAATTATATTGGTCATGATGTTTATCGTTGATGTACATCTCATATTAATCATCAATTATAAAAAAAAGTTGAGTTAGGAATACCTCATCTGATGCTTCTGTAGTGCCTAGAACCTTCAAGTGGTATCATAGTAGTCAAATTATTATTTATAATTATTTAAATATTATTGATTTATTTACACATTTATCATTAGTTTTTAATTCTAGTTTAATTTTTCTTTAATATGAATCATGATATTTTCTCTTCTTCCTATTCATTTTCATAAATATAATAAAAATTAATTCATTTTATGAATGAAGAACATTCTAATAACTCATCTGAATGTTCTAAGGATTCTGGTTGGATGGAACAAGAGTACACATTGTGTAGTTTTTTGGTACATGTAGTGTACTCATGTTTAATACACTAAGATAATTCATGAATTAATTCACAATTAATTCAATTAGTGTGACTTTATTATAGGTGGTATGCATTTAAATACAATGTTTGTTGATTACACCAACCTAGATCATAGTTATCTAGACTACAAAATGTGTAACATTCGTACATGACATGTAGTCCATAAGTTAAAGACGAGTCATGTATTTTATTACATAACCTGCATGATTGGTGACCATGTAAATCAGAGACCACGAAACATGTATCCCATGTACATGTAATGTACTACATTAATTTTTATGGCACAATTACATAGATAGTCCCTAGGCGTGTTCCACGGATAGATAGTGAGAACTATACACGACGTGTGGTTGTATTGTACACGCCGTGTGTATTGCTAATTTACACAAATTTCAAAATTAATTTATTATACTGCTTAAACCATATCAACATGTGTTATGTGTTCCATTTATTTGACTATGTATATTCCATGTGATTGGTTATATATATATTAAATATCTAATTAATTTCTCTATAATGTTTGAAACTGCATATCGTGTATAAGTTATAATACAATCACTACTCTATGCACATTGAAACATAACATGTGTTCTATATGTCATTCGGTTGACTTGTACACACCATGAAATTACATGATAATTCATGTATTTCACATTCTATATGAGTAAACAGTATACGAATATAATACATGTTGGGTGGTTCGGACAGGTACTCTCCATTTTACCTCTAAGGTACATGTTTTGTACATAGTGAATTTTAAATAAATATATTTAATTTGTATAAAATTATGATGTATGAAATATAAATAAATATCATATAAAAATTAAGATAAAATAATTGATTAATTAAAGAATATGATTAATTGATTTTAACATGATTTATCATAAATAAGAACGATTATAATTGAATGTTATTTTTATTAAATATATAATTTGTTGAATGTATGTGGATGATCATGAGAATAGACCAGATTCTCATATATGATTGGTTTCCTTTTATATTATTGTCAAATTAAATTGATGGATTGTGCATCATCCCCCCTCTTATTATGTAAGGACATGTGTGTCTATAGTTTCCTTTTATGTAAACCCCTTAACCAATCCTTCAGTTCCCCTCACCTGTGTGTGAGTAAAAGCTTATGTAATGGATGGATCTCCCAAGCTAGTGGAGGTAGTTCAATTTTGGAGTTGAGTAAAAACCAATCCAAGAGGTACATGGGTGGACAGGTGGAAAGGTGTAACATGAACCAAGTCATGGTTCATGGTGTTTGTCTCCTAGATCAATAGTTATTTTATCATCTTTTAGATAAAGTAACCATTAGTATAAGCTCGTGATCAGGAAATTCTATGTATACTTGATGAGGTATGAGTTTGATTCCTCTAATAAATTCAAAGAATTCAAGAATGAAGTGGAGAGTCAACTTGGAAAGAATATAAAGAAGCTTTGATCTGATCAAGGTGGTGAATATCTTAACCAATAGTTTATGACTTTCTATAGGAGTTTGGGATTATTTTTCAACTCACTTCACCTTACAAAACATAGTGTAATGGTGTTAGTTAAATGAGGAATCATACCTTGATATAAATGGTCATCTCAATGATGAGTCATGCAGATCTTCCATTATCCTTTTGGGGATATGTATTACAAATTGAGGCATACACATTAAACTGGGTACCAACTAAAGAGACAAAAAAATCCTTTTGAGTTACGAAGTGGAAAGAAACCTATTTTTTCACATACACATGTATATATTTATGAAGAATTTGTTAAGTCCATCTCAGGAAACAAACTAGCACCTAGGGGCACAAAGTATATCTTTATAGAGAATTTTAAGGAAACGAGGGGATACTACCTATAAAACCCCTCAAAAAATAAATTTATTGTCTCTAGACTAGTCATATTTCTTAAAAGGGAGAACATACTCAAGAAGGATAGTGAGATAAAGATTGAAATTGATGAAGTTTATGCTCAAGATACACAAGAGTTGATACAGTAACAGATTCCATAGGTCTCAGTGAAATAATTTATTCTCAAAACACAAATAATGCATAGGATCACCAAATAGGTAAGATAATGAGAGAGATATGGTTTTCTAGTCACTGAATATGGTGAATCATTATTGATTGACAATAATAAACCACTATCCTACAATTAGGAGGTAGATATCTCTAAAGTTGCAGGATGGAAATAAGCCATGAATTCTGAAATGAAATCCATGTATCAAAACCAAGTTTGAGTTTCAGTCGATCTATTAGTCAATATAAATTTGGTTGGGTACAAATAGGTATTCAAGAGGAATCTACACATATAAGGTAAAGTAAGTACCTATAAATCAATTCTAGTGTCTAAGGGGTTTAAACAACATTAAGGCATTGACTATAATGAAACTTTTTATATAGTTTCTATGTTTAAATCCACTATAATTCTACTTGATATAGCATCTTACCTTGACTATGAAATATAGAAGATGGAAATCAAAACAACTTTTCTTAATGGGAACCTTCATAGATCCATTTATAATTTGAAGCAATAATCTAGGTCATATAACATTTGGTTTGATGAAGCTATAAAAGAATTTTGTTTCATTAAGAATTAATGTGAGCCATGTGTTTACATGCAGTTTAGTGGGGATGCATCCATTATCCTAGTGGTATATTTTTATGAAATATAACTTATTGGAAATGACATACCAGTATTATAGTTTATTAAGGACTGGTTAAAAAAATGCTTCTCTATGAGGGACTTAGTTGAAGTAGCCTACATTCTAGGAATTAAGATAATTTTTGATATATCTAAGAGGCTACTTAGACTAAGTCAAGGTACATACATTGACTAAATACTAAAGATATTTAGTATAGAAAAATCTAAGAGTATATTGGTAACAGTGTCATATGGTATACAATTTTCCAATAAAATGTGTCCTCATACTCAACAGGACAAATATAGAATTATTAAGATACCATACACTTTAGTGATAAGATCAATCATGTATGTCATGTTATATACTATACTTAATTTTTTCTACACGTTGATCATGGTAGATAGATATCAAGCTAATACAGGTGAAAATAATTGGTTTTTTGTTAAGACTATCCTTAAGTATCTAATAATAACTGAGGATAGGCTCTTATTATATGAAGTAGATGAGTAGTTAGTCATCAAAAGTTATACTGATTGTAGTTTTCAAATATATCAGAATGATCTGAAGTCATAGTTAGGATATATCTTCAGTCTCAATAGAGGATCTATGAGCTGTAAGAGTCCAAATTAGTTAGTTATCGCTAATTATACAATGGATTATGAGTATATAATATCTTATGATGTAGCTAAAAAAGAATTTTTATATGAAACTTTGTCCAGAAGATTAATGTAGTACTTAGTATTAAAAACCCTATCACATTATATTGTGATAATGCTACAGTGGAGGCTCTTGCAAAAGAATCAAGGTCATGCCAATGGACAAAACACATACTCTAAAAGTATTACCTCTTGAGATATTTTTCTCAAAGTGGAAAAATTTTAGTAAGAATATTTTTCATGGAAGAAAATGTGGTAGACCCCTTGAATGAAGCATTATCTCATCAAAATCATGCGTATCGTTTGAGAGATAATAGACTGAAGGCTGGAGTTTATTGGAGTTGGTTCCCTAGAACTAACTTTTATTTAATTTATGATTACCTATATTCATATTTATTAATATTAATAAACTATTTATCACATTTTTATTATTATTATATGTTACATAGTATGTGATAATGTCCTAAGAGTATTTATCGCACTGAAAGGTCATAACAGTTCCCCACTATGATGAGAACCCAAGAGTGTCATGGAAGTATTCTTAAATATATGTTCTATATCCATATAAAATCATTTTAGGTACACAAATGATATAGGATACCAGGGGTGGATTCTCATATGAATTTGAGGTACCTTCTCATGGTGTACACTCTTGGTAATTTCCAGTGTAAGAGATTATGAGAATGGGACCTACCAGTAGGAAATCCATATTTATATGTGTCATTGGATGCTCCTATTTTTTAATGTGTGTACTAATCCTTATACTTTAAGATTTTTATTAATGGATATTATGAGTCATTTTCTTTTATGTATTGATGAAAAATGTGATGACATATGTTTTTGGTGAATTAGAATAAATTGGGTGCATCATGAGTAATATTTCATTAATGAATAACATGAGAAAGGATTTGTCCCTTATGTTCTTTAACAGAAGTTTATATCTCAGACCCTTTGATGGAAATGATATAGCCTAAATAAATCCATTGCCATGGTATTCTGTGGGAAAGTTCAATTATGGAAAAGTCAAAGAAAGAGACATCAAGCACATAGGCCGATGGAACCAACATGCAACCTTCTTGATTAGATATATTGTGATAAAGGGATTATATCATATATTAAGTGACTTTATGAGGTTTTACATCATTATAACATTAACTTTATATATGGGTGTCTTGGTGTGTTGCTAAATTCTAACCTTGGGCTTTGGGTTTCTTCACCTAATGACACTGAGAAGGAGTCCTAGAGGGTCACACACTAAGTGTATCCAGAACCTCAATTAAATAATATTATTAATTATCATGTTGGATAAATATTATTCTCACATGTGGTTTAATAATTATTCATGTTTACTTGATTTCATATATTTTGTTGTTAGTTATTCAAGAGAATATTTTATGAGCAGAATATTTAGTAAATATTTATTTATTTTTAGTGGATATAATATTTATTTATTTATTGAAAAATAATATAGTGATATTTATTTATTAAATAAATAGTCATTATTCAAGGCCCAATAAATATTTTGGAGTAATGATGGACCGAGTTTAATGGTCTGATAAGAAATAATATATATTAAATATTATTTGAATAAATAATATTTAATTAATTCATGAGTTTTGAATATGTGAAGAGATATTATTATTATTATTGTTATTATATACATGTGGTTCTGTAGGGATTAATGAAATAATAAGGTCACATGTATAATTATTATTTTCTAACTCTAATACTATTTAAACCCAATTATATTATTTCTAATGAAGGTGTTGCCCTTTGTTTTGGTTGCACACAATAAAATCCATAGAATTATCTTAAATCCCAAGTGAGTTCCTTATCCAACAAAGCTCTAAAATAAAGAGTGAAATACCTATATACCACCACTCTCAATTCTATAGAGATCAAATAGAATCCTTCTTGAAGATATTCTCAAGGCGATCAAAGATGAACGATGCAGACTTTAGGATGTACCATGTCAGCACTTAGAGAATCCTATGGAAACGTTTGGAGGTTCATGGAGCATGTGTGGATCACTTCCAGATGGAATATACACTTGATTACTATAACACAATGATGGTATGACATAGAGACATTGTCAAATTCATCAACGAATAAATATTTAATCAAAAGGTAATTCTTTAATTACTTAAATTGATTATAAATCATTACATGATGATCCTATATTTTTGTTCTGGAATTCTCTCACCAGTTAATCTTTGATTCAATTTTGTTGGTTACAACATTTATTTTCAATGTAAAAATCAGATTAATCATCGATTACAAAAAAAAATATGTGTTGGGCATACCCCATATGGCACTTCTGATGTGCCTAAAACCTTCACATGCCCATCACACCAAACGACACCAAAAATAAATCCAATGCCTAATAGATTGTACCAATCATTTTCCACACATTAACACCCTTAATTATCACTTAAAACAATATAAAACACAAGTGTTTCTATTCTAAGTCACTCACACTGCCCGATTATCACATGATACGTAAACACATGTGTATCACAGGAAAATATCTAGGACACATCTACCAAAAGTTAAGAGGACTCCACTCACAAAAGAAATCATAATTGATCCATATATGATTGAAATGAATTAAGTGATATATAAAAACACCTAATTTAGGGTGTAATTGGTAAAAAATAATGAAACAATGAGTGAAACCAAGATTGGACACCCAAGGTCGATTATTCTTACCCACAGTTATTCCCTGAGATGAAAAAGATGAAAATGGACAATAATCGATGAAGACATCTCAAGAGGGAATAAATAATGAGAGAGATAAGAGAGATATGGGGTTTACCCACTATACCAGTTCTTGAAATGGATAAACCCTCTTTTAATACTTAATTTAACCAATTAATTAATTAATAAAAAAATTATACATAAGGCACATCACAACATGGACCCTTGGTTCATGGACTAATGCTCTTTTCTAGACACCCTTGGCAGTGTGATCCCCCCTTCAATCCATTATACTCATTTTTTTGGTAAAGTCTATATTTACCCTTACCTGGTAGAGTCACCCTTATGTATCATAGATTAACCCTTATGCACCAAATAATATTTTTTAGCCCTCAAGTATCAGACACTTTACCATTTTTATGACCCTTATATATCAGATACTTAACCATTTTCTAACCCATTTGTATAAGATACTTTAACATTTCCCAACCCTTACATATCATAGTAGGATTTACATATCATAAGTAAAATTATGGTTATCCATACAAATCAAATACTTTACCATTTTATAAACTCTTTCATATCAGAGTAACCCTTACATATCAAATATTTTACCATTTTTTACCCAACTTCATTTATCACCTTTACATATCATCTGGAAAATCAGATTAACCCATACATATCATCTAGATAAAAACTTATGTATCGAGTTTTTTACCCTTACATTTGATTTTTTTACGATTGCACGTAATAACTTTATAAATATTTCATGACCTATATCTAACCCATCATTTTAATCATACACCATGAGAATTCATTCTTATGTGAAACCCATCACGTCCTGGTGCCCCTTGTTTACAACATGAACCTCAATTATCCCAAACAATTTATTCCTTGTGTAAACCCCCACCACGTTGTGTTTCTATGTGTCACGACATGGTTTTCTTCTTACTAAAAAATTACAACCTCAAGCTCAATCCAACTTTAAAAACCCGATTCTTGGCCTTCACCAACACCCCTAACACCTTGATAGGGTCCAGATGCACATGGTTGATCCAAGATCCAACCCGAATTGCCACTCCTAAAAACCTGGGGTCATTACATGGTGTGTGAAATATACTTGAAATCCATTCAATAAACACCAAAATTTATCTCAGTTTTGTTGAAGCTAATCTTGAGATCGAGTTAATCGAGTACTGAATCAAGATGAATTCATGTATATGAATAGTGTAATCAAGTAGCTCATGACTCTAATCAAGCATTAAATATTTTAATATTTTTTTTTATTAAATATATATGAATTTAGTTTTTATCTCAAACTTTTTATCCCAAAAATAAATATGAGATTGAGTTCAAATTAAAATTAGATATTATAACTAAAATTACAATAAAATATTGTGATCAATCCTGAGTTGAGCTCAAGCCTGAAAATTTATACTCAATCGAGTATCAAGTTGATCTTGAGCATAAAATTCTAGAAATGAGTTTGATATTGAGTACTGAGTTACATGGGTTGATTAGAGCCCTAGTTTGAACGAAATTTTTTTTTTATATGATATTTATATATATTTATTTAAAATCCCATATAGGTCTAGTCCAGGAAAAATTATTGCCCAAGACTGGTCTTCAAAATGTCTCCCTATACCATGTATATATTAATATAAAATATAAATCAATAATACTAACATTAAAATTAAATTAAATCCACCCCATTCACTTATTACTTGATGAACCCATTTGAATCACCTTTCCATGGGTATAGGTTCACTTTCTCTCCAAAGAAACTGAGAGTCGAGCACCCCTAACATCATGTAGTTGGGGTGACTACACCAAGACTGGAGATGGAAATACACTGAGAATTCAGAGTGGTGTTTGATGATGTGATGATAACCCATCATAAGGAGGAGGTATATAAAAGTTAGGAAGACATGATAAGGGTGGAATCGATAGATTGGTGAAAATGGAATTATTAAAGATGTGCAGTGAAGGGAGAAAGCAATGTTGGGAGGCGTTCTGATGAATTATATCACTAAACAATGGGTCCAATATCTTATCATGAGGATACCTGAATATTGAATGGGTCTCAAACGATGAAAAACAATAAGGAAGGAAGATATAATTGATAGTCTTTCTCACAGTTTGATATTTTCAACATAAGGGATCACATCCATTTATATAGACATCCATGATGCATTTCATTAAATGAAACTTGTCATCCATGTTAATGTATCCATATAAACTTGTTCCTATTAGCATTAATTAATTTAATCATATTCAATTAATATTCAATCCATTTAATCCATTCATGATAGATTGATAATAAAAACCGTTTGGGAGAAATATATATATATATATATATATATATATATATATATATCACATACATATATTTATTATTTCATGTATTTAATACATTAATAATAATAAATGAGTCAAATTCATATTATTAAATATACACTTATATAAATAATATCATTATATATATATATAGTGCATATTCAACAATCCACCACTTGAACTAAAAACCCATAAGGACTTTATGAATAACTCCACAACTCTGTGAATCCATCCAAACTTTTTTGAATACATTTTTTCATCAAACTCTCTTCATTTTGAACAAACACTTTATCCAAATTTTTAAACTTATCTAAGTTCCTAACTATGGGACCCTAAAGGACTTATCATCATTGAAAACAACTATGAAATATCTATTTTATAGATATAAGAAAAAGCGGCCTCTAGAAAAATATTAGTGCTACTCAATATACCAAGGGGTCTAGTATGATCTTCATCAAACATACTCATATATCTATATAAACATTTCTACCACAAGATAAATAATATAAATAATATGTATATTATATAATACCTTTGTCCATGACTTCGAGTGGCCACTAGACATGGAACATGTCGATCTAGTATAAACCTCTCACAATTTTTTTGATTCTCTGAAAAAGACTGACTAATTGGATGAATATATCACATGTCATTTACCTATCTGATAAGTAAATGACATGAAACTTATTCAAGTAGTTGAACACATCATATGTGAAATAACTAAGGATGATCATGAATTTCCTTAGTTTAATTCAATCAAGGTATAGATTTCTTTTCTTGTCATACAAGTGGACAAATCTCGTCTTGGTTTCACTAAAACTGATGACATGATAATCAATGTACCCAACCACCCTCATATTAGCTAAGTTCATATATTGAATTTCATAATTAGGGTATCAAAGTATGAAGGTTCTCATTCTAGGTATATCTACGACCTTAGGTAAGAATAAATAACGATAATAATATATCCCTAAGTATATCCATGACCATATGACATTCCATGACATATACTATAGTGGATCAGTCCAAGTAATAATACTCTACTTATTACCTCAAAAATATATTCTTAAATATCTCATATATAACCATTTTAAATGGATACAAAAACGTATTCAAGATAACATTTACATATAATCACAACCCATTATAATCCATGATGATCACTGATTAGGGACAACTCAAAGTTTTTACTTTTGATGGGATATTTATCATTTGACTGTTCAAGTAAAATAAATCGCAGCACACATGAATGAATGATAAATAGATATTTCCTTTATTATATTAACATGATATGTTTACAACTATTATAACCAATATATAAAGTGTTATACATGTGGATATATAACATAACCCTCATGTGGTTGTTTCATTAATGGATTTTTAACATTATATCCAAATGTAATTCTTGTAACATCCCTATGTGATTGTAACAAATCAATACAAGTAAAATAAACTAGACACCAGATCCAGCCATCACATGGTGAGGTATAACAAATATAGTGGAAACAAATCTTTAATATAACCAAAACAAGACATGAAACCAAATTACAATGTGGAAGAAAGATATAGAACAAGATCCATATAACCCAAGTCAAATAGGCTAAAATAGAAAAAACATAACCAAACAAAAACAACAAGTCTCCATGTGACCAATCATCACCACCAAACCAACCCTCTATGAAGGTTTTAACAATGATAGGAAGTAACATGCTATATAATTCCCTTCCCTTTAGCTAAATCTTACAATACAATATGTGACAAGCCTAACCCAGATACCCTCTCAAACTAGTACCCGACCTTAATTTCCACATACCTGAAGGTAATTATTGATCCCCACAGGCTGAAAACTAGCACCCAGGTATCAAAAAAACTAGAGGGAACGATTTCACCCAATCTAAATAAACAATATGGAATACATATATACAATAGAGAGAAATAATGAAAGATATAAATATATTCCATAACTAAAAGAAGATAGTGTAAATTATACAATCAAAGCAATAAAAATATCCCAAAGTATAATTCTAGCATCAAAGGACTACTAGAATAGAAGACTAATTAATCCATGTGATGGCATGGGAAAACTCCCACTATCTCACCACCAGCTACACATAACATGCTAACAAAACCTCATCTCATCATTGTGTTTCCTTTTATTTTCCTATTTCAAAATACATACAAATATCTATGCACCACTAAAGAGATGCACATGGTGTGAGATAACAGGCTCACTAGGATCCCACCCAGGTGTTCTATAACAAGTCACTATACAATAATATGAACATGATAAACTTTAAAGAAAACAAGGCATGATTAATAGTTTAATAGTTTTTATATAAAAAGCATGGAAAAACATTTAATTTTCCCTTTTTCCACATTTTCAAATAAATTTAGTTAAAACAGTTTCAAATCATTCTATTTATATCAAAGCAGTTAAGTAAAATCAAAGAATGCATCACATACCATGTAAAATCCAATACAAATCAAGCATAGGTAACATCAAGCCAAGGATCACTATAGTTTAGGCTCTCAGACTACTCATACCACAATCAATGACTAGTGCACAATCAAATCCTTAGAACATGTGCCTAAGGAGCAGAGAAACACCCATGATTGAAGCCCCTAACAATGTAAATATCAATTCCCTAGAACAATGGGCTTAGGGAATAGAAGATCTCCCTATAAATAAACCCAACAATAATACATGGATGATGACCCTAAGCTAAACCTTCTACCTAAGTACCTAAGGCTTCCTATGTGCTACATTTTCCAAACCATTTCATCAAATCCATTCTTTGAAAACTATTTTATAAAATCCATTTTAAAATGCTTTGAAAATACTATTTTCTTTTAAAAAATCAAGGGAAATCCATATTTTATCAAAAACCTATTTCCCACACACATAAATTAACCAATCAATAATTCCATTTCATTTATAAAATAATTTATAAAACTGGATCAATGCAGTGCATCCAACACAGGATAGAGACAGAACCACCTACCTCAAACTTAGGGTCTCGCACGCCCACAATAGGATCCACCAACAAGTAAGAACACAAGGATTATGAAAGAGGGCCTAAAATTAATCCACATATCATAGAATCAATTCACTCAAGAAAAATGGTTGATGAAGAGAACAGATCACAACATACCTCAAAGAAACTTTCATGATGCACTATAACCAACACAAGGGTTAGCCTCTGGAGGAAGATCTCGTGATGGATCTGGATAAATTCACCATAACTACAATGAAGATAAATCATTGAAAAAAATGATTCAGAAGAAGCAGATGTATCCAAAATCACTTAGGAGAGATCCTAGGTTGAGAGGGAAGAGGGATGTGACCAAATGAAAAATGTATCAGTTGTGAAGTTCCCTCAACTCATGAGATTTACATGGTGTGAAACCCTTTTTCACACTATGTAACCCAAAAAACCCAAGTATACCGAAAAACCTTTTACCTTGGGTTAAAAATCCTAATTTTACTATTACACGATGTGTAATATATTTTCATAGCATGTAATCTTCATGCCCTATACCAGTTTATGGAATTTTCATGGTACACATTACACGGTGTGTAAAGACTTTACATGATGTGTAAACTTCTCATGACGTGTAATATTTACATGCCCTAAACCAAACTCAAAAAATATTCCCGGTGACCAATACACGATGTGTATTTCTCCTATAGACAGCGAAAATCCTAGTTTAAGCTCAAAATCCTCAAAACAACTCCAGTGTTCTCTGGACTTGGGTAGAACCTGATAAAGACTTTAACATGTTTATACCTAGACTCCATTAATTCAAACAAACATATGTCCTCTAACTTAAGTTCATTATCCCCAGAAAATGATTTCCATTATTGGGAATCTTAAAATTCACCCAAATAAAGTGTTAAATAATAAGAGATATGATAAATACCTGAAATCAGGTAACAAGATGTTATAAACTCCCCACCATAATACATTTCATCCTCAAGAGGTCATGTTGAATAATGATGCTTAGAAAAGAGCTACAGACACTTCTCCCTCGTTAACAACTCATGATCCCAAGTCTTGTGAGAATCTTATCCATGTCTCCATAAAACCCTAACCAGTGGAATTGACTTCCCATGTAAGACTTTCACCTGAGAATCAATGATCTCCACTGGTTTCTCTATAATAGAAACATCTGGCTCCAACTTAATCTCTTCCCAACTCAAAACATGAGAGGTATTAGGATGGTATTTTCGGATCCATGATATGTGGAAAACATCATGAATTTATATCAACTAAACCAAAAATTTCAACCAATAAGTAACCTTCCCCAGTCGTTCAGTGACCTCAAATGGTATAACATATCTCAGAGCCAGCTTTCCCTATTTTCCAAGCTGACGGTGACCCAACTGAAGATAAACTTTCAAGAAAACCCAGTCACCAATTGAAAAAACCAAATTATGACACCATTGGTCCACATATGATTTATGTTGACTCTGATCTATAACAAAACACCGATGTATATCCTAAATTATCACTGATGTATCCTGGACAATACTTGATCCCACTAGAGAGGATTCACCCACCTATGCCCAATAAAATGGTGATTTGCATAGACGACCATACAAATCCCTAAAAGGGTCCATTCCGATTGATGACTAATAATAATTATTATAAGAAAACTCAACTATTCCCATATGGATATCCCATGATCCACCAAAATTCAAGACACAAACATGAATCATATCCTCCCAGATTTGAATAACACACTTTGTCTGACCATCTGTCTGTGGATGGTAAGCTTTAATAATCTTGAAATGAGTCCCCATATCCTATTTAAGGCTCCTATAGAACCCAAAATTAAACCTAGGATCCCTGTATAGAACAATGGTAGAAGGTACCTCATGTATTATCATGATCCCCTATACATACAGCTTACCCAAATCTTTAATTTTTGTGGTGTCCCTAATCAGAATAAAATGAGATGACTTTTTCAACCAATCAATCACCACCTAGATAGAATTCCTCCCTTGAGGATTCCATGGTAATCCAAAAAAAAATTCTATGGATACCTCATCTCATTTACAAACTAGCACCGGAAGGGGATGAAGCAAACTAGAAGGATTCAGATGCTCTGCCTTTATCTATTGGAAGGTGTGACAATGGGAAACATAATCTATAATGTCATGCTTCATACCCAGACACAAGAATCATTATCTCATGTCATAATACATATTTATAGTGCCTTAATGAATTTACCAAGACGAAATATGACAATCAAACAAAACTAAACTCCTCACAGATGTTGGGATGACAACCTGATTCCTAAAATGGAGAATACTATCTGAAGAGAGAGACCAACCAGAAATGGTCTCCCCACTATAAAGGGTTTATCAAATTCCTATAAACTCATCTTCTTCTTGTTGACTCTAAAAAATAGACTCAAGGAGAGATGATGGTAATTGAACACTAGTCAGAACTATACCTGAAAAAACCTCTTGAGAATTCTGGTACAACTGATTGAAAATATCCACAAGGTTCTACTCTTCCTTCAATTCCATAATAGCCCGCGATGGTACTTTCTTCCTAAGAGAATTTACAATGACATTATCCTTCCCCGAGGTATATGTAATGTCAAAGTAAAATTTCTAAAGGTGTTCCACCCACCACCTCTATATGAGATTCAAGTTTTTCTAAGAAAATATATAGCTCAGGCTCTTGTGTTTAGAAAAGACTATGAACTTCTACCCAAAAAGATAGTGTCACAAACACTTAAGTGCATTCATAACCACATAAAGATCTAAATAATGAGTGGGTTAATTCTTATCATGTGGTCAAAGATTATGAGATCCATAATCTACCACATGATCATCCTATATAAGCATGAAACCCAAACTAGCACTAGAAGAATCACAAAAAACTGCATACCCCTTACCGGGTTCAAGTAAGATCAAAATAAGAGTTGATGCTAGAAGTCATTTCATATTATTGAAAGAAGAATGAAACTTTTTATCCCAGATGAATTTCACCCCTTTTCTAGTAAGAGCAGTCAAAGGTGATGACAACTTTTAGAAATATTTTAAAAACCATTGATAGTATCCAACAAGACCAAGGAAGATATAAAACTCAAAGACATTTTGTGGATCTTCCTATGAAAATAAAACCTTCACCTTCTTAAGATCAATTAATAAGCCATGTTCAGAAATCACATAACCCAAGAACTTCACTTCTTAGATCCATAAATTTCATTTTGAAATCTTTCCATATAAATGGTGACTCCTCAAGATTTACATAACCAAACCCAAATGGTTCTCATGCTCGTGATCAAATCTCGAATAAACCAAGATGTCACCCAAGAATACCATAAAAGTTTAGAGATACTCATGGAATATCTGATTCATCAAATCCATAAAAAATAAAAGAGTGTTAGTTAGACCAAATATAATCTCAAGATATTTTTAATGGCCATACTTGCTCCTGAAAGTCATCTTTAGTATATCAAACTCCCAATCTCTAAGCTGATAATAACTTGTCCAAAGATCAATCTTAAAAAACTATTTTTCCCCCTTTAACTGATCAAAAAAATCATCCATATGAGCTAAAGGATACTTATTCTTAACCATTTCCTGATTCAACTTCTGATAGTCCACAAAAAATTAAATTGAACCGTCTACCTTATTGGAAAAAAGAATAAGGGAGGCCCAAGGTGAAACACTAGGGTTAACAAAACCTTTCATCATTAGGTCATATAACTAAATATTGAGCTCTTTCATATCCTCTGCTGCCATATGATAAAAATGTATCAAAATCTATTACATACCTAGCACTAGGTCAATCGTAATCTCCACCTCCCTCTCAAGAGGAAGACCAGAGAAATTTTCTGGGAATACATTAGGAAAATATTTAAAAATAACAGGAAGTACAACAATATAAGAAACATCATTGGGAACAATTTCCATCGGAGACAAAAAAACTCTTGAGTTTAGGGTGGATGGGTCATACATGACCAGACAGCAGATCCCACTATCCCTAAAACACTCATGATCTCCCATCAGTCATAAGAAAAGAGACATTCCAATGATAAAAATCAACCTCAACATGATGAGTGACAAGACAATCCATCCCAATAATGAATTCAAAAATATCCAAATAGAGAATAAGAAGATCCCATACTAACTCTGCATTAGCTATCATCAGTGAACAAGAAATACACTGAAACCCCTACTCTTTCCTCTTTCCAAGAGGTGTATCTAAATCCAGAACAAAGGACATGGGTTCCATCAGAAGTTTAATCATATCAACAAAATGGTCAGATATAAACGATTGGTAAGTACTATTATCAAATAAAGTAATCACTACTGAAGATGCAATAAAGATAGTACCTCTCACTATCATTGGACCCACATCTACCTCCACTACAAACTCATATACTACATAAATGTTCTTCACTCCTAAGGTTTGTGGCTAGAGCCCTGTTGTCTTTGAAGCATCTAACTACACCACATTAGCCTTTGGACCCGACGATCCTTGACTGTATGGAGTCGTGGACATAGCCTGAACAAAATTTTGCAAATAACCATAATATCCAAAATTGTTACACATATTCACAAGTGAAGTATAAGAACATCGGGTGTGTCTAACCTTTACACACTGATAGTAAGTCAAAGGTACACTACTAGTTATAATTGATGGTGAAGAGGAGGAATGTATCTGAGAACCACTTCCATGATTTTTGTGATGATATTATCACTTCCTCTTTTTCCCTTACACACCATTGAATATAAAACTTTGTGGAATAGAAGGGGAATAATAACTAACTTTTCCTTCCATATTCATTTATTCCATCATCATCCTATATACCATATCTATATAGGTATAAAGTTACAACATAAATACTTGGGATCTGATATCTAGTTTCAAACTATGTAGGTACTTATGAGCCTTAAGTTGGTCATTATTTACTACCCCTAGAGAAAAATGAACCCTTAAAGTCCAATCCCACATGCTTATTCTTCTGTACCATGGAATCCCACCATTGCTTGTTGGGACCCTCAAGTCAGAACATCGCACACTTCACCTTGATACTCTTAGGTGTATCAATATTATCCAACCATTCCTCCTATTAAGTTTCATTCATACTCTTTAAGGATTGTTTATTATCAAGTAAGAACTCCCATGGTTGATCCCTATCTCTTCCATGTCCTTATTGTACCTCAACAACTTTGTTTTGGACTTGCGGTACATTTTGATTGACAGCATGAACTACCCACATGATAACCTCGACAAGATTCTGATCTATAGGAAGATTCCATTGATGATAATATATTGTAGACACCTCAAGAACCCATGGAACACATCTCATAGGTATACTACTGCACATTGAAATAGGATCATCTCAGTTCAAACCAAAAAACCATATGAAAAAATTGAGATTGAGATAAAAACTCAAAATATGAGGCACACATCCCAACATATCATGGTAACTTGAGTCTCTTAATGGAAATAGTTGGCCAGGAACTCACCACAACATTCCTCTCAAGACTCAAAAATCCTATCTCCGGTCTACCAAACATCCCAAGACAAGGACTCTTGAGGACAGACGAGACTCTGATGCCAAACTATGACGAACCTGACCCGGATACCCTCTCAAACTAGTACTTGAACCCAAATTTACACATACCCAAAGGGAGTTAATGATCCCCATAGGTTGGTGACTAGCACCATGGCATCAAGTTACTACTAGAGGGAATGATTTCACCTAACCTAAAGCAAAAAACATGGCATACATAGATACAATAAAGAGAAATAGTGGAAGAGATAAATATATGTCATAGCTAAAAGAAGACAGCAGAAACGATACAACTAAAAGTAGTAAAAACATCACAAAGTACAATTCTAGCATCAAAGGACTAATAAAATGGAAAACTAACTACTCCATGTGATATCATGGGAAAACTACCACCATCTCACCACCAGATAAACATAACAGGTTGATAGGGTCTTGCCACCTCATTATGGAACCTTTCCTTTCCCTTCATCGAAATACATACAAAGGTATATGAACCATCAAAGGGGTGCATAGGGTGTGATCTAATTGGCTTAGTAGGATCCCACCCATGTTCCATAATATGTCTCTATACAATAATTTAAACATGATCAACTTTAAATAAAATAAGTCACGGTAAACAATTTCAATGTTTTTATATCTAAAGCATGTAAAAACATTTAATTTTTTCTTTTTCTATATTTCCAAATAAATCTAGGTAAAATAGTTTCAAATAATTTTATTTACATCAAATTAGTTAAGTAAAATCAAAGCATGCATCACAATCCATGTCAAATCCAATACAAATCAAGCATAGGTAACATAATGTCAAGGATCACTATAGGTCAGGCTATCAGACTACTTGTACCATAATCAATGACTAGTTCATAATAAAGTCCTTAGAACATATACCTAAGGAGTAGAGAAACACCCACTGAGTGAATCCCTCAAAAATTTCAATATCAATTCCCTAGAATAATAGGCCTAGGGAAAAGAGGAATGCCCCATGAGTGAACCCCCCGACAATACATGGAAGATGGCCCTAAGATAAACCTTTCACCTAAGTACCCAAGGCTTCCCATGTGCTATTTTTTCCAAACCATTTCATAAAAACCATGATTTGAAAACCATTTTAGAAAATCCATTTCACAATGCTTTGAAAATACCCTTTTCTTTTACCAGATCATGGGAAAAACCATCATTTCTCAAAAACTCATTCCCACACACAAAAATTAACCAATAAATCATGAAATTTCATTTATAAAACAATTTTTAAAACTAGAAAAATATATTTCATCCAACACATTCTAGAGACAGAACCACCTAACTCAAACTTAGGGTCCCACATGACCACAATGGGATCCACCAATAAGGAAGAACCCAAGGATTAGGAAGGTGATCTAGAATAAATCAACACATCACAAAATTAATTCAATAAAAACGGTCAGTGGGGAGAACATATCAAAACATACCTCAAAGAAACTTGCAAACCGCACCACAACCAACATAAGGGTTAGCCTCTGGAGGAATATCTCACAACAGATCTAGAGAAACGCACCGAAACCGCAACAATGAATAGTAAATGAATGAAACAATTAATGAGTAGATGTCTCTAAAATCTCTGGGGATATCTCCTAGGTCGATAGGGAAGAGGATTTGGATGAATAACAAAACAAATCAGCTGTGTAGCACCCTAAAAACACAATCAGCAAGGATTACACAATGTGTAATCCCTTTTTCAGGTCATATAATCCACAGAACCCAAGTATTCCAAAAACCCATCACCTAAAGATAAAAATACTCATTTTAACATTATATAGTGTTTAATATATTTTCATGGTGTGTAATCGTCACACCTTGTACTAGGTCATAGTATGTGTCTGATACCCATTACACGGTGTGTAAAAACTTTACATGGTGTGTAAACTTCTCATAATGTGTAAGATGTTCACACTCTGAACCGAACTCACAATATATGTCTGGTGACCAATACAGGACATTTAAACACTTTTCATAGTGTGTATTTCTTCCACAGATAATGAAAAGCTCAGTTTCAGCTCAAAATCCCCAAAATAACTCTGGTGATCTCCAAACTCAGGGAGAACCCATCAAATCCTTTAACATGTTTATACCCAGAATTTATTAATTCAAACAAACATGAATCCCCAAAATTTAGGTCATTCTCCCCAGAAAATTATATTCATCCTAATGAGTCTTAAAATACACCCAAATAAAGAGGGAAACAACAAGAGATATGAGAAATAATTGAAACAGAGTTATGGAATGTTACACAACATTTAAAATTTCCCAAATGAAAAATTAGTGTGTAAGAAAAAAGACCAGTAGGATACCACCACAGAGTTTATACAATGTATAATGATAAGACTATAGTATTTATATCTTTTAAAACAAAAATAGTTTTTCAAATATTTTTTATAAATCCAAACCCATTTGTAAATAATTTCCTTTGGTTTTCATAAAATACTTTCATATTTACCAAGATAAGAATATGAAAAGTATAAGTGATGAAACCGAAATTCATATCCATACATCATAAGGTAAGAAAGTAAATACATATCCATGAAATAATCCATCGTATGAAACCATGTGATAGAACCTCATATGAAAACATGTGAGCAACAATCCATGACAAAATCCATAATGTGATAAACAAATCATAAATAAAAAAGAAAATTGTATTGGGAATCAGCCTATAAGAATACATAATAGGCATAAAATAATCCTAAACAAAACATATATTGGTACCAACTGATATTGAGTCCTGACACAGTATTTAGATATCACAAAACCTCTAGTGGCATTACACACACTACAAGTGACATGTCTGTTCTAGACACACCTATAGTTCCCAATGTGCCAAATTTTTTAAAATCCATTTCAAAACCATGATAAAAATTTATAAAAACATTTTCCAATTCAATACAATATTCTTTAATGTTTAAAAACCCATTTTTGAATCAAAACCATCATTCAATAATTTAATCAAACACTTGGTGTGAAAAGACCCATTTTTAAAATAAAAACCCCTTTCAAAACATGTATCTTTAGAATAAATCATTTAAAACCACAAATAACTTACATTAAATGAGTAACATAAAGTAAATTTATAATAATAATAAACAATTCATAGAATTAACCATTTGTATAGAAACGCCTACCTCAAGAACAGAGGTAGAATTATTTGCCTTCAACAATAATGATCAGGGATGAGTAGATTGGGTCATCATTATCCTAGATCCACAAGAAACACATAAATACTCTTTCAATCCCCTTATATCTAGAATATACAGACCCTTTGGGTTCCAATGAGAGAATAAGAGAAGAGATCTAGTGAGGATCTGCGAAGAAAGGGTAATTCGTACCAAGAATGCAACATACCTTGATATAATCCATCAAGAATAAATAAAATGTGCCTATAATCCTAAGAGAGAATCCTCTAGACCATTGGGGGAGGATTGGGTAGAGCCAATATGATATTAGGGGGTCATTAGAGGTTAAAATGGGGTCCCGAGAATTTTTAATTAAAAATTTGGATCATTAAAAGTTTGTGTGCATGGTTTGTTGAAGAGGTTGCATGGTTAGGAGTAAATGTGTGTCTTAACTATGATCCCTATACATATCTTCTATTTGGGGTGCATAGTTTGGATGTGTGGTTACTTTAACCATGTTTCAACCATGCATAACCCCACTTCTTAGGGGTTCATAGTTTAGAGGGGTGGTTGTATGGTTTGGAAAAACTGTGTGCCCCCTTCCAGTAGACCATGCATGGCCACACAGTTTTCTGGGCCAAACCGTATGGTTTTTCCTAATAGTTCTCCAGTAATGAACAACCCCAAGGGCTCCCAAAATTTTACAAAAACTCCCAAAACAACCCCAAAGTAAGACCCAGCCAAATCATGTTCAAAATAATGGTCAAGAAGTAACTATAAGAAAGTAACAGAATGTTATAATCTCTCCACCATAAATTCTTTTTGTCCCCAAAAAGTGCTCAAGATTACAAACACACAAAAAGAGAAGGTCACTATTTCTAAATCAATGATTCTCACTCCCATGTCTCGTGGCTATCTCTTCCACACTATCACAATACCCATACTAGAGGAATCATTTTTTCACACAATAACTTATCCCAATGATATTTAATTTGAATTGATTTCTCAACAATGGTGGTATCGGGCTCAAGATCAATATCCTCTCATTCAATCACATGGTAAGGGTCCAAGTGGTACCTCCTCAGTTAGGAAACATGAAACTTGTCATGGATCAAATTCAAATGAGATGGTAATTCTAACTAATATGTCACTTTTTTTAGTATCTCCATGACCTCAAAGGGTCTAACAAACCTTTATGCTAACTTACCCTTCTTACCTAACTGACGATGTCCCAAGTGAGGTGAGACTCTGAGAAAAACTCAATCACAAACCTCAAATTCTAGTGGCTGGTGATAATGGTCCACATAATATTTCTAATGGATCTGTTCTATAACCAACCTCTTCCAGATCAACTGCACCTTTTCTATCATCTCCTAAATGAGACTCAGTCCAAACAAGGACTGCTCTCCAAACTTTTACCTACATGGTTTCCCATACAACACTTTGAAGGGATCCATATTTATCAAATATGGATAACTATTGTTATAGGAAAATTCAACCAAAGGAAAATGATTTTCCCAAGATCCACCAAAATCAAGTACATAAGCATGAACCATATTCTCAAGAATCTGAATAGATCGGTTTTTCTATCCATCCATTTGTGGATGATAATCCATGCTCAAATTCAATTGGGAACCCATCACCTCTTGAAAAACTTTATAGAACTTGGATGTAAACCTGGGGTCCCTTTCAGATATATTCATAGAGGGAACCCCATTAATTCTCACAATTTATCAGACGTACAAGCCTCTAATTTATTCTACCTTCATCATCTCTTTTATATGTAATAAATGATCTAATTTTATAAGTTGATCAATGACCACCTAAATCAAATCTTTCCCACTAATAGTCCATGGAAAACCAATGATTAAATCCATTTAAATATTATCCCACTTCCATAACAGAATGGGTAATGGTTTCAACAAACCTATAGGTCTCTGGTATTCCACTTTAATTTTCTAACTAGTGAGACACCATGAAACAAAATCTACAATTGACAAACCTATCCCTGACCACCAATACTAATGCCACATGTTGTGATGCATATTTGTATCCCCATGTTGTATGGACTAAAAAGACAAGTTTCCAATATCCATCAATTTTTCCTTAGAGATAATGGAACAACCAGCCTGCTATAAAAGCAAAAAAACTCCAATGGGAGATTGAGACCACTCACCTAAGGTCTCCCCGCCATAAAATTATTTACCCAAGATTTATCACTTGGTATATATCACATTCTCAAGTTAAAATCACTCATAAAAATACAAATCATCTTTTATCGAATCCAAAAACACCTTTCCACCAACCTCTTCCACTCTAAATCCCATCTCAGCAAACTAACTCATCAGAGACCACTCTTCAACGGATTCCTTCATAGCTTGGGTTGGTAATTTTATGCTCAATACATCGTTAACCAAATTCCCTTTTCTAGGAGTGTATTCAATATCAAGATCAAAATTATAAAGATACTCCACCCAGTGTCTATGTAAAAAGTTTATATCCCTCTGAGTAAAAATATATTTCAGGCTCTTATGATCAGAATACATTGTAAATTTCTCCCCAAGGAGATGGTGACACCATTTTTTGAGTGCATGAATAGTTGTTTCCAACTCAATATTGTGGGTAAGGTATTTCTTATCATGAGGGTGTAACTCATGAGAACCATAGGCCACCAACTATTTCCCTTACATCAAGACACATCCCAAACCCATACCAAAATCGTTTCATAAAACATAATAACCCGAACTCGATTTTGGAAGACTCAAAACTGGATCTAAAGTTAACCTCACCTTCAGTTCCTCAAAGTATCTTTGACATTTTTCATTCCATTCAAACTTTACACCCTTATGGGTTATAGCTATCATTGAAGATGTGATCTTGGTAAAAACTTGAACAAACTACCTATAGTAACCAGCCAAAATCAAGAAGCTCCAGATCTCATACATATTTCTAGGATACTTCCAGGAAAAAACTTCTTGTATATTTTTAGGATCCACTGAGATGTCCCTCTCAGATATCACATGCCCTATAAATTTCATTTCTCATATCCAAAACTCACATTTATAAAGTTTACCATATAGACAGTGTTCCTTCAAGATTCTGAGAATGGAATCCAAATGGTCCAAATTAACCACTTCTAACTTGGAGTACACCAAAATATCATCCACCAATACAATAACTAAAGAGTCAAGTAACAATCAAATATTTAGTTCATTAGAGCCATAAATACCGTGGTATTGTTAGTGAGACTGAATGGCATAACTGGGAACTCATAATTCTCATACCGTCTCCTAAACATTGTCTTAAGTATATCCTCTTATTGGAATCTCAAGCAGTGGTACCCCAACTAAAGTTCAATATTTAAAAACCAACATGCGCCTTTACCCGAATGGCTCGAATTCCTTATTTTTTATTTTATTATGGATAATACCCCTTTTAAGGGTTGAAGGGGAACTCGTACATGACCCGTAGTCCCAAGGCACAAGGCTTGACATGACTTGCAATACATGACCTGAAGGCCTAGAGGCATACCATGCCCAATACATGACCCGTAGGCCCAACCCATTAGAACTGCCCCTCCCCAGCATCTGCATCATTGATCACCTATCTCCACACCTTAAATTTATAATTAGATAGCATTGCCCTATACAAATCTACACGGTGCCTGGTCCCGATGGCGGTTGTCATACCCTATCATTCTTCCAATCTGGTTAGCTCTGCTTCTAGTGATTGCTATTATTGTTGCCTTGATCCTCTTTTGGGGCCTGGTCTATGTTAATTGGGATACTCCATAGTCTCAATGGACTGAAGGCCCTGTGGGCTAAAGTCCTTTGATGGCCCAAAGGCCCTTGAGACCCATAGGCCCAAACCGATGGCTCAAAGGCCCAAATCGGTTGAATAGTTCGGGCTGCGACAGTACCAAACAATAACTGCTACAGTACCCCGAAAATTCTCCTCTACCCAGTTTTGAACCTGGGTATCTTAGATGCCAAGAAGGAGCCCTTACCACTTAGGTACAGGCTCGTTGTCCCAACATGGCCCTCTAATATGTTAAAATAGATCATCAATCCTGGTAAAAGGATATTTGTTCTTAATAATCACAAGATTAAACTTTCGATAATCCAAGAAAAGTATGAGACTCCTCTCTACCTTCTTAGAAAAGAGGATAGGTGAACACCATGGTGACACACAAGGATGAATAAATCCCTTGGAATCTAGGTCCTCATGATTTAATTTAAGTTCCACCAACTCAACA
The DNA here is from genome assembly GCA_963277665.1 of Viscum album. Classification (NCBI taxonomy): domain Eukaryota; kingdom Viridiplantae; phylum Streptophyta; class Magnoliopsida; order Santalales; family Viscaceae; genus Viscum; species Viscum album. The sequence goes on from OY728146.1 coordinate 2,078,251,916, forward strand.
GGTGTCATTCCATAAGATGGTATAGAAATGGAATCATACCAGGGAGCAAGTCAATAGTTAATTCAACCTCTCTCTATGGTGGAAACCCAGAAAAACATCTATAAAGACCTAGGGGTACACACAAACCACCATAGGAAGTGAAATACCTAAAAAAAGGTAAACAAAATCAATAAATATCTCTAAAATTGGCATGATTTTACTCTATCATAAGGACCAACATGCCCTTATCTTCCTGATCTAGAGTCTTACTCACCCTGAAAAGCATGAGTGACCCCATCAGAAGATAAAAAATGAACTCAATGTCGATAATAGTCTATTTGGGCCTTAACGTTGATCATATAATCCATTCCAAGTATCAGGTCAAATATTTCAATATCAAAAACTAAAAAATTCCGCACCACCTTGAAGTCAACTATCACCACCCGACATGAACAACACTTGAAACCTTGTTTGAGCCTCTATCCAAAAGGTGTGGAAACATAAAAAAAGATTTTAATAAGTTACAAACATAATCCCAACACATCAAATAACTTTGAAAATGTGAAATAATGAGTATCACCTATATCAAAAAAAATCTAACACCATAGAATATGAAATAAACACCGTACCTCTAACAGTAGTTGGCCTTAGTTCAGATTCCACTATCAAATACTCCGTCACATAAAGTCATCCATTATTAGACACATGAACATATCCTTTATCATTAGGATTAGACCCACCACCCTTAGATCATCAGTACAAACCTATAAACCCTTAGTGATAATGGATCTTGCCTTATTACAATGAGATGTCATTTCACAAAAATGCTTTAGGTTTCTAGATAGTCTAAATAATGAAAATTCTTAGGAGTCTCTATACGGTTAGGCTTGGTATGACCATACCTTCTACATTTGTAGCATAAAAACTACTAATGTCTTAATGAGGCCCCTAAAATTGGTCCTAAAGAAAACTGATCACCCATGTGCTTCCTTTTCTAGCCAGAAGACACACCCTGTCTAACAATTTCACCAAATAAAGCTCCACCCAAACATGTATTCCTAGATATGTCTTCCATATACAAATATAATTTTTCAACTACCTATATAAAGGTTTTAATATGCATTAGAATCAACATCGACCAAATATTAAACCTCAATCCCAACTCAAACCTTCGAGCCTTTAGGTACTCATTAGTGACTAGCACTGGTTCCAAATGCACAAACCTAACAAAATGGGTGGAATACTCTAAAACAGTATTCTCCCCTTGCTCCAAGGTCAGAAACTCTTGGGTATTTGTTGCGCATAATGTCTCAGGTTAAAAATGATAATTGGAGTTTTTCTTGAAAGAAGTCTAAGTAAGATTTTCAAGCAATGTAGCTTTCACAATAGAGTCCTGAAATATCTTTCCTAGTACCTCAAGCATATACATGGAAAAATCCACCTTAGAGTCCTCAAGTGTCTTCAATAATTTTAAGATCCTCTCAATATTCTCAAGACACTTCTCAGATTCCTAAGGTCATTTGTCACCACATAAGATGGCTGGATGCTTCTTAGTTAATTTAGAGCCATGATCCACTGCACATATTGGGTTCCTAATGCCCACTTGAATCAAAGTCTAAATTGTATAGATTATAAATTCAATCAAAGAAGGTTATACTAGAGGATTCACCTATGGATCTTGTCTTGTAACTTCCTCTATTAGATTTAGAAAATCTATTCTCGAAGGAATTTTCTATTAAGAATGAGACAATGACTAGTTAGGTTTAAATCATATTCCAAAATCTTAGGACCAACTTCAATAATTCATGTTAATGCGTTAAAACATCAAGCATTTAAATAAATCATGAATTCTACCATCAAAATAAAACACTTTAAGAATGAACAAGGCCATTTAAATAAAATTCCCATCTATTTCATTCAAATTGAAAACCAGGTAAAAAAATAGACCATCCATGGTAACTCAAGTTCGTACATGAAAATGGGATAGACCGACACTCTCTCTCTCTTACTACTCGAATTCTAACGATCCTAACTTGTATCTACCCAAGAAGTATAACCAAACTTGAGAAGTGTTAACACACTTCAGGCTAAGCATTCCCTATGATGCCAAATTGTAACAAACCAACCCAAGTCAACTAAACTAGATACCCAAGTCGGTCATTACATGGTGATTTATAACAAATATAGTAGAAACAAATCTTGAATCTAACCAAAAAAATACATATAACTAGAGTACAATGTCAAATAAATATATACAAGAATATCCATACAATCTAATACAAGCAGGCTAAACTAGAAAAGTATAACCAAATGAAAATAATAAATCCCCATGTGACCAATCATCTTCACCAAACCATCTCACTTCAAAAGCACTAACTTTTTTGTAAATCATTTCCTTAGGTTTTCATAAAAGACTTCCATATTCACAAAGCTAGGAATATGAAAAGTATAAGTGATAAAATAGGAGTGAATATCCATACACCATAAGGTAAGTAAGTAAACACATATCCATGAAATAATCCATCATGTGAAACCATTTGATACAACCTCATGTTAAAACATGTGAGAAAAAATCCATGACGAAATCCATCATGTGATAAACAAACTGTAAATGAAAAATCACACCAAATTAGTCCCTATCCTATGGGAATACATAATAGACATAAAATAATCCTAAAACAGGAATATGCTGGTACAAACCAATACCAAGTCCTAGAATAGTCTATCGATATCAAAAAACCTCTAGTGGCATTACACACTGGTCTTTCCCAAATTTACCTAAGTTTTTAGGGTTAAGCGGTCGCTTGTAGTGTAGCTTGGGTTGTCGAATCCTCAGATACCTAATAAGTAACCTACAGACACATACATTATATGGATTGTTTTTTTATATGAATTGGACAACTTGGGTTCATTTTAGATAGTTTTAAGTGAACACTAAAAGACTTAAGTGGATTCAATTTAAAAGAATGAGTTGATCCTAGGTTATCACTTGGGGTGGATTGGATGCATTCCTTTTTCAACTATTTCGAATTCTTATATTTGAGATGGGTTCATTTAATAAGATCAAACAACATAATCACTTTATATTTTAATACCTAAATACCCTAATACTAATCACCTATATGCTTGGATGATCAAAGTTTTGATCACTCCAAGGTAAAGGTTCGTATTATCACTTGAAGTGTGTAGCCTTAAAATTCAAAAACGACGAAGAAGTTTAAAGATCTTCAAAAAAAATTCTCAATTAAAAGAAGTTATTAGGTATTAATGGAGTGATAAATAACATCCAATGCATCCCCTTGATACTCCATTGTATCAACCCATAAGCAGGTTATCCCTCCATTGATGTTATGGGTTCAATGAAAGCGGGAAGTAGACTCATGAGGGAAGAATTGAAAATGTAAAAAAATGAAATAACGATCACTCCACTGTTGTGTGATAATTTCAAAAGTTTTGGTGTGAATAAATTCATATAGTGAGACAATGGTATCAATTTTATATGAATAATAACATAATAATAGGATAATAAGAACTTTTATTAAGAAACTAAGATGAATTAGAACAACTTACATGTGAAAGACAAACTTGAGACAAAAAAATCACAGCATAACATTACAATGAAAAAAGCACAAAAGATGATCAAATAATTCACCAACACTGCCTTAAATAGTCATGTAAAGAGGAATGGGTCGAGATATCAACATTATAAACCATATCACTTGAGTATGGTAGGCCAAGGGTGGAGGAAAGTAAGGGAGAGTGGACTTTTTTATCCTTGACCCGAAGTGGCATCCAGCTTGCATCCACCGAATAGAGGTGCCTACATGACCTTATATATGTGCTAATTATATTGGTACGTAGAAGAAGAAAATTTATCCCAGGATTTCTACTAACCTCCTGTAAAATTTAAGCCCAAATATAATTTTGGTTTGTGAGATATGTGTAAAATAGTGGACTATTTTTCTGGGCCGCAGAATCTGGCCTAGAATTTTATCTGCAACTTGGGCCACCTGTAACCCCATTGAAAAATCTGAATTATCTCCTATCACTGTTGGATTAAATTTTACCCATGATTTCCTCTATCTTCATTTAAATTTTGAGAATCATTTGGCATAGACTATTGCTGCTACAATCTCTTTATTAGGTTGTTGTCTAGTTTACTTTACCCAGAATGGGTTGGCATGAAAGCCCATTTTGTTAGTCTTTCAATGTGAATCTTCAAGTACTCAAAAAGTATGAATTTTTCCTTATATAATGGGATACATTAAAATAAAATATTAAAATAAAATAAATATCATTAGGTATTTTATATGGTGTTCAAAAATGTACCATGTAATAGTGCATTTTCAGAAGGACTTACAATCATAATGTGAAATGATGTTCAAAGTGTAAAATGCACTAAAATGGTGTTTATGAATAATAAAGAACATGAATATTATATATATTAACAATTAATATTAGTCTCATTTAGTGGATAATCACACACACTATGAGTGACAAGACTGTTCCTGATGCACCCAAGGTTCCCAATGTGCTAAGTTTATCAAAATCCATTTCAAAAACATGATCTCAATTTATAAAAACATTTTCGAATACAAGAAAATATTATTTAGTGTTTCAAAACCCATTTCTGAATCAAAACCACCATTCAAGAATTTAATCAAACACTTGATGTGCAAAAAACTATTTTTAAAGAAAAAAACCCTTTAAAAACATGTATTTTTTCAATAAATCCTTTGAAACCACAAATAAATTCCATTAAATTAATAACCCAAATGAAATTCAAAATAAAAATAATCAATTCATTTAATTAACCCTTTGTATAGAAACACCTTCCTCAAGAACAGGGGTAGAATTATTTGCCTTCGATAATGGTGACCAAGGATGAGTAGATTTGGTCCTCATGATCCTAGATCCACAAGAAACACATTGATACTCTATAAAAACCCTTAGATATGGAATACACAACCCCTTTGGGTTCTACTGAGATAAGAGGATAAAATATATAGTTAGGATATATAAATAAAAGGGTAAACTGGAACATTAACATAACATATCTTGAGATGATCCATCATTAAGGAATAAAATCTACCTAGAATCCTAAGATAGAAGCCCCAAAACCGTTGGGAAAGGATTAGTTCAATATTATATGAGATTATGGGGTTATTAGAGGTTAAAATGGGGTCTTGATAATTTTAATTAAAAAATAGGATCATTAAAAGTCTATATGCACTGTTTGTTGGAGAGGTTTCATGGTTAGGGGTAATCATGCACCTTAACCGTGCACCCTATACAGAGATTCTGTTTGGGGTGCATGGTTTTTACGCATGGTTACTTTGACCATGCGCCAACCATGCATAACCCCTATGCTTAGGGGTGAATGGTTTGGAGGGGTGGATGCACGAACAAACCATGTTCCCCCTTCCAATAGACCATTCTTGGCAGCACGATTTCTTGGGCCAAACCGTGTGGTTTTCCCTAACTGTGCACCAACCATTAACAGTTTCACGGGCTCCCAAAATTTACTAAAAACTCTCAAAACGGCCCCAAAAAAAGACCCAACCAAAACATGGTCAAAAGAATGGTTAAGAAGTACCTGTAATAAAGTAATGAAATTTTATAGTGACCATATGATAAAATACTCCCGCTAACCTCTTAGTGAGTAATTTTTATGAAGAAAGAAATTTTAAATAATGGTGAGGCTTAGGAATCATATTCCTTAAGTTTAACTATTTTAACTTATATTTAAACTTCTTAACTTCGTAACATTAAATGTTATAATTTTATATTTTGTTGTCTACTTAGAACTCTTTCTAAGTATATCATCATCATTATTGGGACTTTTTTCAACAAACCTTTTTCCTTGAAACTATTTTGTAAATAATGTGACTATTTACATTATTACTTTACCAGCACATCATAAACACTTTTAGGATAAAGTGATGTCTACTTTATTATACTAAATAATAAAACTATTTACATTTTTCTTTACCGCCATACCCTAAATTCTTTTAGGATAAATTGATAACACTTTCTTATGGTAACTAATATAACTCTTTAAATTTTTATTTATCATTATACTCTAAACTCTTTTAGGATATAAAGTATAATACTTTTAGTATTAAATGGTATAATCCTATATATAATAGTGATGTTTACTTATTATGTCAACTGAATGTAGCACTTTTCATTTTTCTTTATAATTATATCCTAACTCTTTTATAATATCAAGTGAATTTCACTTTCTCATAGTAACTAATGTAACTATTTATGTTTTTATTTACTTTAAAATATCCTAAAATTATTTAGGATATATATATATATTAAGTGAATATTCATTATAATCTTAGACTGGAACAGTCCTTTAGTTAACAGTAATATTCACTTTCTCACAATAACTAAATGTAACTATTTTCATTTTTATTTATTATCACATATCCTAAACATCTTTAGGATATATATTAAGTGAAAAATTTCTCAAACTAAGATTGAAATAATCTTTTATTTGTTAATTTTGAACTTCAATAAGTCCAGACATACTCCCACTAGCATGTTAGGCATTACATTCTCTTTAGAATATCTTTTTAGGACTCAAAACAGACTACTTTATGTTTTAAAAATAACATTTATTTACTTTTATTAATAATATATAACATATAATATATTTTTTCCAAATCATAAATGGTATTCTATGTGTTTGAAACATTCTTTCTTGAAAAAAAGGACTATTAAATTATACCAACAATGGGTAGTAAGAACATATTCCTACATATTTTAACAAATATCTGGATAAACATTTTTATCCATATATTCTTCTTAAAACATGTTATAGAACTTGATGAATCATAAACCATGTGTATACAATTATTCATATCATACTTGTTCATAAAGATTATTTATTTTATTATCACATAAGAGAGATGAGATAAAGATACACATTTTTACTTAGATTTATCTGAGCTTGATACTATGTTTTTTATTCTAATGTAGTAACTTTTTTCTTCATGAATGTAAATTATAAGCTCAAATAATTATTTCTTTGATTTTTAACTCCTATATATTTACAACACTTTGTAAAATATACATTTTGTATCACATACCTTTCAAAAAATAAAGAATTAATTTCGATAATATCCTTACTTGATATGGACATTCCATAGATCTTCACAAACTCCATAAGGTATATCTTTGATAATCCAATCACATTGAATTATTACTATTCCTTTCTTGAAAGCCCTGGGTTTCAATGACCATGATTTTCTTCTTGAATAAACATTGTTGAAATTTTAAACTAACTTTTCTTCTTATGGTTTGAACTTTTACCCACTTGTAATATCTATATAGTATCAAAATCCAGACATCATATTCTCAGTTTATCCATTCTCAACACTTTGAGAATATCGAGTAAAATTTTCATTAAATTCAATCATATTTTTGGAACATTTACATAAATGAAAATAGGATAAATTACTAAACTAGAACAATCCATTTTAGTCTCACCTTTAAATAAAATTATAGAATTAAACTAATAATATACCATGTGTAAAAACACTCATCTCATTTCATTTAAACAACCATTGTTTAAAAGCTATTCTCAAGAGAAGAGTGAGATGAAATATATATCTTATGATGAGTTTATCCAAGCTTGAAATATCCAAGTTATAAATGTAGTAACTCATGTTCTTCATTACTTGAAAAAAATTCAAGCTTCAATTATTTTCATCTTTCTGACTTTTTGTATATTTACAACACTTTATAAATCATATATTTGATATCATATATCTATCATAATAATAGAATTGATTTATATAATTGAAGAACCTTTGTGGTGTTTTGTTTAACAAAGTTTTGTATTTGTTGACAACTAATCTTTTTGTTGAATAATGTTTTTGAGTTACAGAAAAGTTGAAGTCGCTGGTTGCTGAAGATTTAATTAAAGAAGATTATGTTGAAGAATAAGAAGTCAAAAGTTAAGAAAGTATATCAAACTTTCTTAACAAATCAGACGATTCTTTTTTGATCTTAAAGTTATCACAAATCATGAAAATTTCATGATAAAATCTGGTTGAAGAAATGGTGAAGAAGATTGGTGTTTTTCTCTAAGAAAAATTATGAGAAAGTTCGGATCCAGAAGTTTGGAGTCTACTTGCTGAGCCTAAAGTTCGGAGTCTACCTCCTGAGCCTAAAATTCATAGTCTACTTGATGAGCATGAAGTTCGGAGTCTACTTGCTGAACCTGAAGTTCGGAGTCTACTTGTTGAGCCTGAAGTTCGGAGTCTACTTGCTGAGCCTGAAGTTCGGAGTCTACCTCCTGAGCCAGAACTTCATAGTCTACTTTTTGAGTCTGAAGTTCAGAGTCTACTTTCTCAACCAGAAGTTCGGAGTCTACTTGCTGAGCCTGAAGTTTGGAGTCTACTTTCTCAACCAGAAGTTCGGAGTCTTCTTACTGAGCCTGAAGTTCAGAGTGTACTTCCTGAACCAGAAATTAGGAGTGTACTTCCTGAACCAGAAATTCGGAGTGTACTTCTTGAACCAGAAATTCGGAGTGCACTTCCTAAACCAGAAATTCGGAGTGTTCTTCCTGAACCAGAAATTTGGAGTGTACTTCCTGAACCAGAAATTCAGAGTGTACTTCCTGAACCAGAAATTCGGAGTGTACTTCCTGAGCCATAAATTCAGAGTCTACTTCCGGATCCAGGAATTCAGAGTGTACTTCCTGAACCAGAAATTCGGAGTGTACTTCCTGAACCAGAAATTCAGAGTGTACTTCCTGAACCAGAAATTCGGAGTGTACTTACTGAACCATAAATTCGGAGTGTACTTCCTGAACCAAAAATTCGGAGTGTACTTCCTAAGCCAAAAATTTGGAGTGTACTTCCTGAGCCAGAAATTCGGAGTGTACTTCCTGAACCATAAATTCGGAGTGTACTTCCTGAACCAGAAATTCAGAGTGTACTTCCTGAACCAGAAATTTAGAGTGTACTTCCTGAACCAAAAATTCGGAGTGTACTTCATGAGCCAGAAATTCAAAGTGTACTTCCTGAACCAAAAAATCGGAATGACAATCCTGAGCAACATACTGAGAAATTCAGAATGACAATCCTGAGCAACATGCTGATAAATTCGGAATGAAAATTATGAGTTCAAGAAAACCAAAATTTCAACTTTGCTTAAATCTCAGAGAAATTTAAGGATATTTGAAGAAGTCAAATATTGAAGATTAAATGCAAGAGATTTGCGGAGTTTTTTGAAATTTGAAGAAGCGGGAAAGTTTTTCATGATTCCCGCCTTTGTTTTCTGAGTTGCCTATAAATATGTGCTTAGATCATTCACTCATTCGCAACTTTTTACACATGTGGAAAAGGTGGAGTGTTGGAGAATTCTTTATGAAAATTTCATGTTATCTTGAAGAAATTTCCTTGAGTGTTTGAGAAGAAGAGAATCCGGGTTGAATATTCAGAGTGAGAATTTGTGCGGAACCATCATTATCTTGCTGAGAAGATCGATTTCAGAATATCGAATTCAAGGAAACCGGATTGAGAATTCAGAGTGAACATTTGTGCGGAACCATCATTATCTTGCTGAGAAGATCGGTTTTAGAAAATCAGATTCAAGAAATCGGATTGAATATTCAGAGTGATCATTCAGAGTGAGAATTTGTGGAGCAGCTTATCAAAGCTCTTATTCTTGTGTTTGGATCATTTGTTATTTAAGGAAACATTATAAACTGACGGGAGTCAGTATAATCTTTTCTATCGGGAGATAGAAGGTGTCCAACGGAAGTTGGCACAAGTTGTATTCACTTCTTCATTATAGTGTATTTCCATAGACCCACGGGAGTGGCTATGTCAAGGACGTAGGTTCTCTTATTGAGACCGAACCTTGTAAATATTGTGTGCCTTTCTTGGTTTTACTTTATTGAATGCTTGAGTATCTTGCTAAAGGTTGATAAGGAAATTAATCTTAACAGGTTTCAAGGTTTATGTTTGTTAAAGTTTTGAAACTTATAAAAGTTAAACAACTGATCCAACCCCCCCCCCCCCCTCTCAGTTGTCATTCAATCCTTGAAACTTCAAGTGGTATCAGAGGGAGGTTCCCTTGTTTAATCCTTATCATGGATAATATCAATTCTGTTAGCAGTAGAGGAATTCCTACATTCGATGGAAAGAATTATTATGGATGGAAAAATAGGATGATTCCTTATCTTATATCTCTTGGACTTGAAGTTGTTGATGCTACTACTATTGGCTTTCCACCTATTGAGAAAAATGCTCCTATGACATTTGCTGACAAGAGAAACATAGAAGTTGATGGAAAGGCTAGAAATTCTATTCTCATGTCCTTATCAGAAAATTTTTATCAGAAGGTGATGGGTCTCACAACATCAAAAATCATGTGGGACAAGTTGGAAAGTGTTTTGAAGGAAACACAAAAGTCAAGGAGGCCAAGCTGCAAATCTGGCGTAGTAAGTCTAAAGACATTAGGATAAGAGATGATGAAACAATTGATGAATACTTCACTAGAGTTAATGAAATTGTATGCAACATCAAGGGATTCGGAGAAAACTTGGAAGATTCTAAAATTGTGAAGAAACTTATGAGAAACTTTCCAGACAGGTTTGATTCTAAAATTTCAGCTTTAGAATATAAGGATGATTTATCTCTTGATGAACTGCATAACTTTCTTGTTACCTATTAAATGAGTAAATATCCAATCTTTAAGAAGAATATGAAAGATGAAATGGCTTTTGAAGCTATGAGAAAGATTAAAATCCAAGATGATAAAGAAGCTAACCCTTGTGAGTCTGTTGATAAGGAATATGAAGAGTTGAATGAAAAAAAATCATGTCTCTCATATCCAAGAACTGTCGAATAGGAAGAGGAAAGTATGGAGGGAAACTTCCTCTCAAATGTTTTGAGTGTGGTGGAATTGGACACTTTTCTATGAATTTCCCTAAGAAGAAAGTTGGAGAATATCAAGATGTTTCTAATGAGAATTCTCGGTGGAATAAGTATAACAAGAATGAAAAAGAAGAGAAGAATTCAAAAGAATTCAAGAAGAAGTTTTCAGGAAAGAAAATAAGTATGTTGAGCAAGAAGGTTAAATCAGAATCATCTGACAATGATTCCTAGGAAGATGAAAGTAAAGAAAGATTTATAACCTTCATTGAAAAAGTTTAGAAAACAAATTTTTCCTCAAAAAGTGAAGAAGGTGGTGAAGAATCTTATAGATAATATCAACTAAGATCTGAAATCCTTGCAGGTCTTGAGTAAAACAAATCTCTCAAGAAAAAAAATTGTGTGATGAAGAAAAATCAGGAAGAAGTTCATGATGGAAGTAAAGATGTCACCAAGAAGGAAGATGAATACATTCAAGAAATTTTAAGTTACAAACATAGAATTGTTGAACAAGGAAAGATGATTGAAGATCTTAGAAAGAAGTTGGAAGCTGAGGAATAAGAAGAAAACAATGTGAAATCAAAAATCCTTGATTCTGAAAATACCCTGAGGAAGATGAATGAAAACTTCAACAAAGCTACAGAAGTAAAATTTGAGAACTCTAAAAATGCTGTAAAGGCTCATTACGAGAATCAGGTGAAATCTTATCTTAATAAAAATAATGTTTCATCTGATTCTTATAACATTTCAGGTTTTGGAAGAAGTGTTAGTAAAGCTTGGGTGGAGAAAGGATGTAAGAAATCTATTAATCCTATAAAAGTAGAAGACTCTCTCAAAAGAAGAGATGGCCTACATCCTGAGTTTTCTAGAGCTGAAAGAAGTTATCAACCTCAACAAAGTTTCTATAATGAAATATCATTCATTAATAGAAAATCAAGATTTGAGGGATATTACTGGTGTTGTGGAATATATGGGAATAGATCGTATAATTGTTGGCACAATTTATCTCTACCCAGAAGAAGGTTTGAGAAAAGTGGAAGAAATAGTAACTCTTCGTACTCACAGAATGTTGAAAAGGTGAATTCTCAAGATGTTAGAAACATTCCAACAAATAATTAATTTGAATGTTTGGAAGAAGTTTGTGGAAGATGTGATCAATTTGGTCATCATGCTGAACGATGTATGACACTCCTTCCAGAACAAGTTTCTTATGATAAGAAAGAAAAGAATGCGGAAAATAAGAAGGTTGATGAGAGAGCTTTTGTTGTTGAGACAGCTTTGAAAGCAAGTAAGAGGAACAAACCATGGATTATTGATAGTGTTTGTTATTCACACATGACAGGTGATATAAAAATCTTGAAAAATGTTAAAATCCATGATTAAGGAGAGGTTACATTTGGCAATGATAGTTCCCTAAAAATTAAGGGAATCAGAACGGCAGAGATTGAAGCAGAGAAACTGAAATCTAAGGAAGTCTTGCTTGTTGATGGGCTAAAACATAACTTACTTAGTGTAAGTCAACTTTTTGATGATGGAAAAGAAGTTATCTTCAGAAAGGATTTTTGTATCATCAAAAGTGTAAAAAATGGAAAAGTGATTACAAAAGGAGAAAGAACTAGTGGCAATATCTTTCAAATTGGAGAATCCAATAACTCTTGTTATTTGAGTGCTGAAGATGAGAATAAGTTGTGGCATCGAAGACTTGGCCACCTTGGGCAGAAGAACATGAGTAAGATTTCTAAAGTTGATGTTGTTTGTAATTTTCCAGAACTAAAAAGAAGAGATGAAGATGTTTGTATTACTTTCCAGAAAGGAAAGATGACTAATAAAGGCCATAAAAGAGTTGAGATTCAATCTAACAAACCACTTGAGCTTATTCATTCTGATCTTTGTGGGCCGATGAGACATCAATCAATAAAAGTAGATTTATACTTTATCAATTTTATTGATGACTTCACTCGGATGAAAAACATCATGTTTATGAAGCATAAGTTAGAGGCTATTGAAATGTTTAAATTCTTCAGAAGAGATGTCGAGAAATAATTAGGGGATTCCATAAAGAAATTAAGAACAGAAAACAGTAGCGAATTCACAAGAAATGCTTTTGAAACTTACCTAAGGAAGCATGGTATCAAACATCAGTATAGTGCTCCCTATACACAACAACAAAATGGAGTTGCAGAAAGTAAAAATAGAAACATGGTGGAAATGGGAAGAAGTATGTTATCAGAATACAAACTTTCAAAATTCTTTTTGAGAGAAGCTATTAGCACTGTTGTACATGTTCAAAATAGATGCTTTTTGAGACCAGAAACCTACATGACTCCTTACGAGATGTGGTATAACAAAAAACCTTCTTTTAATTACTTCAAAGTTTTTGGAAGTCCATGCTTGCTCAAAATCAAAAATCCGGACTTAGGAAAGTTTGATGAGAAAGCTGAAGAAGGAATATTTATGGGTTATTCACTAAATGGAAGAAGTTACAAATGTTGGAACAAACATTTACAGAAGTTGGTGGATTCATATGATGTGAAGGTAATTGAAAATCCAAGTTCCTTCACAAAATTTTTTAAGAATACTGAGGAAGATTTTTTTATTAAATCAGAGAATCCCCACCAGAGTGAGAGTGACTCAGATAAGTCACATGGGGAAGAAAGTGATGATGGGAAAGGAAATGTGAGTTTTTATACATTACAAAAACATGTTGAACCTGAAAATATTATTGGGGATTAGAAGGCTCTAGTTCAGATAAGAAGGAAGTTATGATTAGAAAATCAGACTTCCCTTATCTCAAAAGTTGAACCAGAATCAGTTTCAGAAGCTATTCAACATAAATAATGGGTGGATGCTATGAATGAATAACTGGATCAGATTGAGAAGAATGAAACATGGGAACTTGTTCTAAGGCCATCAAATAAGAATGTTGTCGTAACCAATTGGGTTTACAGAAATAAATTGAATGAGCATGGAGAAGTTACAAGAAACAAATCATGGCTTGTGTGTAAATGGTATGCACAAGTGGAAGGTGTGGATTTTGATGAAACCTTTGCCCCTGTTGCAAGGTTGGAAACTATTTGAATGTTTCTTGCAGTGTTTACTCATCGGAATTACAAGGTTTATCAGATGGATGTAAAGTCATCTTTCTTAAATGGTGAGATTGAGGAAGAAGTTTACATTGAACAACCTTGTGGGTTTTTGCTTGATGAGGATGAAAAAAAGTTTGAAAATTGAAGAAGGCCTTGTATGGGTTGAAACAATCTCCACGAGCATGGTATTCGAAGCTTGACAATTCTCTGAGAAAGATGAAATTTTCTAAAGGAAAGGTTGATAGCAACTTGTATATTAAAGATGTTGATTCTGGAACTTTAATTGTAATTGTTTATGTGGATGATATAATTTTTGTTGGAGATGAAGAAAAGGTTTGTGAAGAGTTCTCTTAAGAGATGAAGGAGAATTTTGAAATGTCAATGTTGGGAGAATTAACTTTCTTCCTTGTCTTACAAGTTCAAAAACAAGAAAACTACATTTTCCTATCCCAAGAAAAGTATTCCAAAGAATTGTTAAAAAAGTTTGGGATGGAAGAATCAAAGGAATTTTCAACCCCTATCTCAGTGATCACAAAGTTGAGCAAAGATGATTCAGGAAACAATGTGAATCATAAATACTTTCGAAAGTTGATAGGAAGTCTTCTTTATCTTACAGCTTCAAGGCCTGATATTGCTTATGCAGTGAGTAATCAAAAAGAATCACATATGTTGGCAGTTAAGAGAATTTTGAGATATGTTAAAGGAACAACTTCACATGGGTTGTTATACAAGAGAAACAATGAGATGAAGTTTCATGGTTATATTGATGCTGATTGGGCTGGTGATTGTAATGATAGAAGATCAACATCAGGAGGAACATTTTTCTTAGGGGAATGTTGTGTGAGTTGGCACAGTAAGAAACAAAGCTCGGTAACTTTAAGCACAACTGAATCTGAATATGTTGCAGCTACTCAGGCTTGTACTCAAATGATGTGGATGAAGGTTCAGCTGGAAGATTTGAAAGTGAACTTTTCTAAACCTTTGAAGATACTCTGTGATAATCACAGTGCCATTGATATTTCCAAGAATCCTATTCAACATTCAAGATCAAAGAATATTGATATAAAGTATCATTTTTTAAAAGAGAAAGATGTTGTTGGAGAAGTCTTGCTGGAATATATTTCAACAAAGTATCAGATTGCCGATATTTTCACAAAATCAATGTCAAAGGATAGTTTTGTTGAACTGAGGCTACAACTCCATGTTCAGCCTCCTCCCATGACTTCCTTAAACTCATAAGGAAGTAATCCCCCACCGTGCTTTGGATTATGTTGAAAAAGGGGGAGAGTAAGTTTTCTTTTATGAATCTAAAGCTGTGGTTATCATATAATGGGGGAGAGAGAAAGAAAAATGAGAGATAAAGAAAAATGAGAGAAGAAAAGAAAAGTGAGAGAGAAAGAAAAATGAGAGAAGAAAAGAAAAGTGATAAAGAAAAAGATAAAAGTTGAGGGGGAGTTTTTGTAAGGAGAAGTTTATCTTTACATGGCCAAAAAAATTTCTTGTCACCAAGGGATGGAAATCTTTCAAAAACATTACTTTATCTAGTAGTGTGGTGTCAGGACACTCTTTTTTAGAAAGGATATGTTTTGGTAAAATTCAAGAACTTGAGATATAAAATTTTTGAGAGGTAAAAACTTATTACCAAGGGTTGCCAAAAAATCCAAAGGGGTAGATTGAAGAACCTTTGTGGTGTTTTGTATAACAAAGTTTTTTATTTGTTGACAACTAATCTTTTTTTTGAAGAATGTTTTTGAGTTATAGAAAAGTTGAAGTTGCTGGTTGCTGAAGATTTCCTTAAAGAAGATTATGTTGAAGAATAAGAAGTCAGAAGTTAAGAAAGTATCTAAAACTTTCTTAACAAATCAGACGATGCTTTGCTAATATTAAATTTCTGAAAAATCATGAAAATTTCATGATAAAAGCTGGTTGAAGAAATGGTGAAGAAGATTGGTGTTTTTCTCTAAGCAAAATTCTGAGAAAGTTCAGATCCAGAAGTTCAGAGTCTACTTGCTGAGCCTGAAGTTTGGAGTCTACCTCCTGAGCCTGAAATTCGTAGTCTACTTGCTAAGCCTGAAGTTCGGAGTCTACTAGCTAAACCTGAAGTTCGGAGTCTACTTGATGAGCCTGAAGTTCGGAGTCTACGTGCTGAGCCTGAAGTTCGGAGTCTACCTCCCGAGCCAGAAATTCGTAGTCTACTTGCTGATCCTGAAGTTCGGAGTCTACTTGCTAAACCAGAAGTTCGGAGTCTACTTGCTGAGCTTGAAGTTCGGAGTCTACTTGCTCAACCAGAAGTTTGGAGTCTACTTGCTGAGCCTGAAGTTCGGAGTGTACTTCCTGAACCAGAAATTCAGAGTGTACTTCCTGAACCAGAAATTCGGAGTGTACTTCCTGAACCAGAAATTCGGAGTGTACTTCATGAACCAGAAATTCGGAGTGTACTTCCTGAACCAGAAATTCAGAGTGTACTTCCTGAACCAGAAATTCATACTGTACTTCCTGAACCAGAAATTTGGAGTGTACTTCCTGAGCCAGAAATTTGGAGTCTACT
Organism: Viscum album; assembly: GCA_963277665.1. Lineage (NCBI taxonomy): Eukaryota > Viridiplantae > Streptophyta > Magnoliopsida > Santalales > Viscaceae > Viscum > Viscum album. The sequence goes on from OY728146.1 coordinate 2,078,268,427, forward strand.
TCCTGAGCTAGAAATTCGGAGTGTACTTCCTGAACCATAAATTCGGAGTGTACTTCCTAAACCAGTAATTCGGAGTGTACTTCCTGAACCAGAAATTCGGAGTGTACTTCATGAACCATAAATTCAGAGTGTACTTCCTGAACCAAAAATTCAGAGTGTACTTCCTGAGCCAAAAATTCGGAGTGTACTTCCTGAGCCAGAAATTTGGAGTGTACTTCCTGAACCAGAAATTTGGAGTGTACTTCCTGAACCAGAAATTCAGAGTGTACTTCCTGAACTAGAAATTCGTAGTGTAATTCCTGAACTAGAAATTTGGAGTGTACTTCCTGAGCCAGAAATTCGGAGTGTACTTCCTGAACCAAAAATTCAGAATGAAAATCCTGAGCAACATACTGAGAAATTTGGAATGAAAATCCTGAGCAACATGCTGAGAAATTCGGAATGACAATTCTGAGTTCAAGAAAACCATAATTTCAACTTTGCTTAAATCTCAAAGAAATTTAAGGATATTTGAATAATTCAAAGATTGAAGATTAAATGCGAGAGATTTGCGGAGTTTTTTGAAATTTGAAGAAGCAGGAAAGTTTTTCAAGATTCTCACCTTTATTTTCTGAGTTGCCTATAAATATGTGCTCAGATCATTCACTCATTCGCAACTTTTTACACACACGGAAAAGGTGGAGTGCTGGATAATTCTTTGTGAAAATTTCCTACCATCTTGAAGAAGTTTCCTTGAGTGTTTGAGAAGAAGAGAATCCGGATTGAATATTCAGAGTGATCATTTGTGCGGAACCATCATTATCTTGCTGAGAAGATCGATTTCAGAATATCGGATTCAAGGAAACCGGATTGAGAATTCGGAGTGATCATTTGTGTGGAACCATCATTATCTTGATGAGAATATCAGTTTCAAAAAAACAGATTCAAGAAATCATATTGAAGATTCGGAGTGATCATTCGGAGTGATCATTTGTGGAGCAGCTTATCAAAGTTCTTATTCTTGTGTTTGGATCATTTTCTCTTTAAGGAAACATTGTAAACTGACGGGAGTCTGTATAATCTTTCCTATCGGAAGATATAATGTGTCCAATGGGAGTTGGTACAAGTTGTATTCACTTCTTCATTATAGTGGATTTCCATAGACCCACGTGAGTGGCTATGGAAAGGACATAGGTTCTCTTATTGAGACCGAACCTTGTAAATATTGTGTGCCTTTCTTGGTTTTCCTTTCTTGCATGCTTGAGTATCTTGCTAAAGGTTGATAAGGAAATTAATCTTAATAGGTTTCAAGGGTTAAGTTTGTTAAAGTTTTGAAACTTATAAAAGTTAAACAACTGATTCAACCCCCCCCCCCCTTCTCAGTTGTCATTCGATCCTTGGAACTTCAATAACCAATAAATCTTTAATAAAACCTTTAGTCCTATCAAGTCATTTAGAATATTCAATCATATTGAATATTACTTGATATACCCAATCATATTGAGTATATGAGATTAAAATCATTGATGTAACCAATCATATTGAGTACATGTGTGGAGACTAAGTTTCCTTTGGTCATTTAGCATCTAATTCCTTTGAAACCTTAAACGAATCACTATATACTTCCATAAGCACCCAAAATCACTTGTTGAACAACTTCACTGCTTGTTTATTAAGGAATTAATTGTTCTAACACATAAAATATTTCTATTTCTCAATAACCTTTCTTAAGTTACCAGTTTTAGGATCTGCTTACTTTAAGCTTCTCATTCCAAGGATTAATATAAAGTTTAGTTTGATGATGATCATGCATTTATCTACAAAATAACTTTTAATCATATGAATATCATGTCTTATTTATTTTCATTCAAGAATTTTAATGAAATTACTCCCATTAAATTTGATGACCTCGGGCATCATATAAATTTAGTAATCCAAGATCCATATTTTTTTAATCAATGAGTCTGATTAGGCGTTCCTCTAATCACATAATTATTTAGGTTGGGAATCATCTCAATATCAACAATTATGACTCTTGGATAGTTGATCAGTAACCCTTTATCCAAATCCATCATATGGATTCAGTCAACTCTATTCCTCCAGTATCCTTCCAAAGGGTTTTCCAGCTAAGTGTATCCCAAAGAAAACATCAAAAATAGATTAAAAAAGGAAAATTTAAGGGCACCCTGTGAAGGCAGAACCTACCCAAGTATGATCTAGTGTCACCCATTACTTGTTTGTCTTACAAAAGATAATTCAAGGGCACCCTACGAAGGTAGAACCTACCTGGTTGAATGATCAAGGTCTTGACAAGTGTCTATTTGGAAGGAATATCACACTTAGTATTTTGAGGGTTTTTTTATAGTCTCGTCAATTTTATATATATCATATGCATATTAATTCACAATTATTACATCTTATGTAATAATTATCTTCTCGTGTTTTATACCCTTTCTTTGTATGCATGTTTCTAACTATTTAGTTTTTGAAATCTATATTTCAGCCACCAAATTAATGTGTTCACACTACATTAATGTGTAACTCTTTACACAGACCATGAGTTTTTGTTAATCACCCAAAACTAGAAGTTGGGTATATTCATACATATCCAAATTCATCATATTCATTAGGAACTTGAATGATTCATAAGTCATAGAGTTATGTGAGATTGAAAAACTTCACATAAGTAAGCATGGAGTGACAAATAGTCAACCCCATTCACTTTCCTAGCCATGGAAAGTCATCAGGAAAGTAGGTGGTCTGACCCCAAGTACCTTTAAATGATGATACTTTACTCAACATAGAATTAAATTCATGATATCTCTAACACCTGATATGCACAAAGTATACCTAACAACTATTCTCAAGCTCATAACTAAAATATAGACTGAGGTCAAGGTAGATGAAAACTAAATTTTATGATATCAAACCTAGCATGATATGTAGGACTCTATCCTAAAAGAAATTTATCATATAAAATTTGGCACACAATCATTCATGATATAAAAATTTATAACTATGAATAAAATGGAGAATATCCTTTAAATAAATGAACAATTCAAACATTTAATCATATAATAAAAATTTATGAAAAATTTCATAAATAAAAGATAATTATAAACCCTTTTATAATTTCAACTTTAACATTATGTACATTCCATAATTTTTAATATAAACTCTTTATATTATTTCTAATATGAACTCATTCATATTATACGGTGTTTCATTTTTTTAATATATGATATAATTTGAATTATAAGCAATTTATAATTTAATTTCTATTATGTGAACATTTTACATAATCTAAATATCATATACTTAATTATTATTTAAATCTTGATCATATTATTCATCAAAACATTTCTGGCGTGACTTAAATAATACCCATATAAATCCCCTTTAATTTAAAAAAAACAAATTAATTAATTATGAGCTAAACATGGATGTCAATGAAATTTAACAAATAAATAAACAATTTATTTATTTTCCAAAATATGATACATTTATGAACTATTCATGAATAAATGCTAATTATAAACATTTTATAAATCACCAAGAATATAAACATTTTATATTCATTATTATGAACCCCTTTAAATGGAATTTATATGATATTACCTGAATTATGAACATTCTATAATTCAATATATTTTATGTAAACATTTTTATATAATTGAAATGTTATATATCACTAGTACAATAATGACCTCTAGCGGCCGCCAAAAGTCGTCGCTAAAGGCCTATAGCGGCCGCCTAGCGTCCGCCAAACTGCGGCTGCTTTTGCCCCGTCGCTGTTGCGATCAATGACCTCCATTTGGCGGACGCTGTAGGCAAGCCGGGATAGGCTTTAGCGGCCGCCAAATGGCGGCCGCTATAAAATTTTAATTTTTTTTAAAAAAAAAACAATTATACATTAATATATACCCAAATAAATTTCAGAAGTCATCTTCCAAGCTCGCATCCATCATCACATATAACTGCATAACAAAATTTAATAACAAAATTAGTACCGAATAAAACCTAGAAAACAAAATAACATATTAAACTTCAAACTTACTGTAACAGATCTAAAGTATTTGATTTTCAAAATATATTCATAATTTTGATTACCGTTTTAAAAATTTAAAATCATTAATTCTAATGTTCTAATTAGACAGTTGTCCTGTGATTTCAGGTCAATCAGATGTCATCCGCTATGAGTTTGACCGTTACATGCCCGTTTTTGGCCGTTTATGACACCAGAACGGCGTTCCCAGTCACTGCGGGCACACGGCACATCCGATTGACGTGTCGTCTGCTCGAACACATCACAATTCACTCACCCTTTGATGTCCTCTGATTTCAGGCCATTCGGACTTCGTTTGACCCGTTTGGACCCCCCACACGCGCGTTTATCAAGCGAGCGCAACACTTAAAGAACCCATAATGAGCCCTACGGCGCAGACCGCAAGTCCGATTGACGTTCCGTCTATGCGTACACGTCGCGAATAATAATTAGAATGTTTTCCTATGATTTCAGGTCAATCTGATGTTGTCCGCTGTGATTTTGACCATTAGACGCCCGTTTTTGCCGTTTATGACACCAGAACGGCGTTCCCGGTCACCGCGGGAACACGGCACGTCTGATTGACGTGTCGTCTGCTCGACCACATCACAATTCACTCACCCTTTGATGTCGTCTGATTTCAGGCCATTCGGAATTCGTTCGGCCCATTCGGACCCCCAAACGCGCGTTTATGAAGCGCGCACAACACTTAAAGAACTCATACTGAGCACTACCGTGCAGACCGCACGTCTGATTGACGTGCCGTCTGCGCGTACACGTCACGAATAATAATTATACTGTTGTCCTGTAATTTCAGGTCAATCCGATGTTGTCTGCTATGAGTTTGACCGTTACACGCCCGTTTTGGCCGTTTATGACACCAGAACGGCGTTCCCGGTCACTGCGGGCACACGGCACGTCCGATTGACGTAACGTCTACTTGACCACGTCACAATTCACTCACCCTTTGATGTCGTCTGATTTCAGGCCATTCGGACTTCGTTCGGCCTGTTTGGAACACCCACACGCGCGTTTATCAAGTGCGCGTAACACTTAAAGAACGCATAATGAGCCCTACGGCACAGACCGCACGTCCGATTGATGTTACGTCTATGCGTAAATGTCGCGAATAATAATTAGGCTGTTGTCCTGTGAATTCAGGTTAATCCAATGTCGTCCGCTATGAGTTTGACCGTTAGACGCCCGTTTTGGCCGTTTGTGACACCAGAACGGCGTTCCTGGTCACCGCGGGCACATGGAACGTCCGATTGACGTGTCGTCTGCTCGACCACATCACAATTCACTCAAACTTTGATGTCGTCTGATTTCAGGCCATTCGGACTTTGTTCGGCCCATTTGGACCCCCCACACGCGCGTTTATCAAGCGCGCGCAACACTTAAAGAACGCATTATGAGCCCTACGGCGCAGACCGCACGTCCGATTGACGTGCCGTCTGTGCGTACATGTCGCGAATAATAATTATACTGTTTTCATGTGATTTCAGGTCAATCCGATGTCATATTCTATGAGTTTGACCGTTACACGCCCGTTTTGGCCGTTTATGACACCAGAACGGCGTTCTCGGTCACCGCGGGCACACGGCACGTCCGATTGACGTGCCATCTACTCGACCACATCACAATTCACTCATCCTTTGATTTTGTCTGATTTCAGGCCATTAGGACTTCATTCGGCCCGTTTGGACCCCCACACGCGCGTTTATCAAGCTCGTGCAACACTTAAAGAACGCATACTGAGCACTACCGTGCAGACCGTACGTCCGATTGACGTGCCGTCTACGCGTACACATTTTGAATAATAATTAGACTGTTTTCCTGTGATTTCAGGTCAATCCGATGTCATCCTCTATGAGTTTGACCGTTACACGCCCGTTTTGGCCGTTTATGACACCAGAACGGTGTTCCCAGTCACCGCGGGTACACGGCACGTCCGATTGATGTGACGTCTGCTTGACCACATCACAATTCACTCACCCTTTGATGTCGTCTGATTTCAGGTCATTCGGACTTCGTTCAGCCCGTTCGGACCCCCCACACGCGCGTTTATCAAGCGCGCGCAACACTTAAAGAAAGCATAATGAGCCCTACGGCGCAGACCGCACGTCCTATTGACGTGTCGTCTACGCATACATGTCGCGAATAATAATTAGACTGGTGCTCTGTGATTTCAAGTCAATCTGATGTCGTCCGCTATGAGTTTGACCGTTACACGCCCGTTTTGGCCATTTATGACACTAGAACGGCGTTCCCAGTCACGCAGGCACACGGCACGTCCGATTGACGTGCCGTCTGCTCGACCACATCACAATTCACTCACCCTTTGATTTCGTCTAATTTCAGGCCATTCGGACTTCGTTCGACCCATTTGGACCCCCCACACGCGCGTTTATCAAGCGCGCGCAACACTTAAAGAACCCATAATGAGCCCTACGGCGCAGACCGCATGTCCGATTGACGTGTCTTCTGCGCGTACATGTCGAAAATAATAATTAGACTATTGTGATGTGATTTCAGGTCAATCCGATGTCGTGCGCTATGATTTTGACCGTTAGATGCCCGTTTTGGCTGTTTATGACACCAGAACGGCGTTCCCGGTCACCGCGGACACATGGCACGTCCGATTGACGTGTTGTCTGCTTGACCACATCACAATTCACTCACCCTTTTATGTCGTCTGATTTCAGGTCATCCAGACTTCGTTCAACCCATTTAGACCCCCACACGCGCGTTTATCAAGCGCGCGCAACACTTAAAGAACGCATACTAAGCACTACCGCGCAGACCGCAGGTCTGATTGATGTGCCGTCTGCGCGTACACGTCGTGAATAATAATTATACTGTTTTCCTATGATTTCAGGTCAATCCAAAGTCGTCTGCTATGAGTTTGATCGTTACACGCCCGTTTTGGCCGTTTATGACACCAGAACGGCATTCCCGGTCACCGCGGGCGCACGGCACGTCCGATTGACGTTCTGTTTGCTCGACCACATCACAATTCACTCACCCTTTGATGTCGTCTGATTTCAGGCCATTCAGAATTCGTTCGGCCCATTTGGACCCCCACACGCGCGTTTATCAAGCGCGCGCAACACTTAAAGAACACATAATGAGCTCTACGGCGCAGACCGCACGTCCGATCGACATGTCATCTACGCGTACACATCGCGAATAAAAATTATACTTTTGTCCTATAATTTCAGGTCAATATGATGTCGTCCGCTATGAGTTTGACTATTAGACGCCCGTTTTGGCCGTTTATGACACCAGAACGGCGTTCCCGGTCACCGCGGGCACACGACATGTCTGATTGATGTGTTGTCTGCTAGACCACATCACAATTCACCCACCCTTTGATGTCGTCTGATTTCAGGCCATTCGGACTTAGTTCGGCCCGTTTGGACCCCCCACACGCGCGTTTATCAAGCGAGCGCAACACTTAAAGAACGCATAATGAGCCCTACGGTGCAGACCTCACATCCGATTGACGTTTCGTCTACGCGTACACATTGCGAATAATAATTAGACTGTTGTACTATGATTTAAGATCAATCCGATGTCGTCCACTAGGAGTTTGACCGTTACACGCCCGTTTTGGCCGTTTATGACACCAGAACGGCGTTCCCGGTCACCGCGGGCACACGGCACGTCCGATTGACATGACGTCTTCTCAACCACATCACTATTCACTCACCCTTTTATGTCGTCTGATTTCAGGCCATTCGAACTTCGTTCGGCCCGTTTGGACCCCCACACGCGCGTTTATCAAGCGCGCGCAACCCTTAAAGAACGCATACTGAGCACTACCGCGCAGACCGCACGTCCGATTGATGTGCCTTCTGCACGTAGACGTCTCAAATAATAATTAGATTGTTGTACTGTGATTTCAGGTCAATCAGATGTCGTCCGCTATGAGTTTGACCGTTACACGCCCGTTTTGGCCGTTTATGACACCAGAACGGCGTTCCCGGTCACCGCGGGCACACGGCACGTCCGATTGACATGTCGTCTGCTCTACCACATCACAATTTACTCACCCTTTGATATCGTCTGATTTCAGGCCATTCGGACTTCGTTCGGACCGTTTGGACCCCCCACACGCGCGTTTATCAAGCGTGCGCAACACTTAAAGAAAGCATAATGAGCCCTACGGCGCAGACCGCACGTCCGATTGATGTGACGTCTGCACGTACATGTCGCGAATAATAATTAGACTGGTGTCCTGTGATTTCAGGTCAATCCGATGTCGTCCGATATGATTTTGACCATTACACGCCCGTTTTGGTCGTTTATGACACCAGAACGGCGTTCCCGATCACCGCGGGCACACAGCACGTCCGATTGATGTTTCGTCTACTCGAACACATCACAATTCACTCACCCTTTGATTTCGTCTGATTTCGGGCTATTCGGACTTCGTTCGACCCGTTTGGACCCCCCACACGCGCGTTTATCAAGCGCGCGCAACACTTAAAGAACCCATAATGAGCCCTACGGCGCAGACCGCACGTCTGATTGACGTGCTGTCTGCGCGTACACATAACGAATAATAATTAGACTGTTGTCCTGTGATTTAAGGTCAATCCTATGTCGTTTGCTATGATTTTGACCGTTAGACGCCCGTTTTGGCCGTTTATGACACCAGAACGGCGTTCCCGGTCACCGCGGGCACACGGTACGTCCGATTGACGTGTCGTCTACTCGACCAAATCACAATTCACTCACCCTTTGATGTCGTCTGATTTCAGGCCATTCGGACTTTTTTCGGCCCATTTGGACCCCCCACACGCGCGTTTATCAAACGCGCGTAACACTTAAAGAACGCATAATGAGCCCTACGGCGCAGACCGCACATCCGATTGATGTGCCCTCTGCGCGTACACGTTTCGAATAATAATTAGACTGTTTTCCTGTGATTTCAGGTCAATCCGATGTCGTCCTCTATGAGTTTGACCGTTACACGCCCGTTTTGGCCGTTTATGACACCAGAACGGCGTTCCCAGTCACCGCAGGCACACGGCACGTCCGATTGACGTGTCGTCTGCTCGACCACATCACAATTTACTCACCCTTTGATGTCGTTTGATTTCAGGCCATTCGGACTTCGTTCGGCCCGTTTGGACCCCCACACGTGCGTTTATCAAGGGCGCGCAACACTTAAAGAAGGCATAATGAGCACTACCATGAAGACCGCACGTCCGATTGACGTGCCGTCTGCGCGTACACATTGAGAATAATAATTAGACTATTGTCCTGTGATTTCAGGTCAATCCGATGTCGTCCGCTATGATTTTGACCGTTACACGCCCGTTTTGGCCGTTTGTGACACCAGAACGGCCTTCCCGGTCACCGCGGGCACACGGCACGTCCGATTGGCATGCCGTCTGCTCGACCACATCACAATTCACTCACCCTTTGATGTCGTCTGATTTCAAGCCATTCGGACTTCTTTCGGCCTGTTTGGACCCCCCACACACGCATTTATCAAGCGCGCGCAACACTTAAAGAACGCATAATGAGCCCTACGGTGCAGACCGCACGTCCGATTGACGTGTCGTCTATGCGTACACATCACAATTCACTCACCCTAAAAAGATACAAATATCAAAAGAGTTCTTGGGCTTCTCCCAAGAAACAACTGTCTGGAGTTTCTCTCCATCCACTGACACATCTTCCTCTGAGATTATTTGACCCAATAACTATACCTATATAATCAATACAAAACTGACATATATATAGCTTGACGTATAGTCAATAAGTGTAATCTGTATGATGTCAAGATGTTGGGTATGATCATCATCAGTCTTGGAGTGCACGAAGATGTCATCCACAAATACTAAAACAAACTTATATAGGTAAAAAAGGAAAATTATATTCATCAAGGATATAAAAAATTCTAAAGAATTCATTAACACAAATGAAATTACCTCATGCATGGGGTTCATTCTCATCTGGATCACCAATATCACTGTGATGTCCACCAGATGTATTCGGAGCCTACAATATATATCAATATTATGTATCTTAAACATATCAATAAAATTCAATCTGAGTATGGTTTGTTTTATTGTTTACCTATGGAGCCACTTGGTGCGTCGTCATTTCATCGATACGTGATGACATCTGTGACAACCACTCCTCATACTCTGCACGTAACTACTGAAACTGTGAATCAAAATTGCGCTGCATATCCTGCATGGAAGCATCTATCTCAGCCTTTGTGTGCATCCCTGACTCTCTGCATGCACCCATCACATCTGCTCTAACAACTGCACGTTGTGGGACACCACCGCCATAAGTCAAAGAATAACCATGACCGTCACGCCCCACGACACGGTGAAATATTTCATCTCCATGCACAATACTACAACGTTGCTCCTCTGGAAACTCTGTTAACTGAGCGTCAAACTGAGCCTGTAGCATATAATAAATCAATGAAAAAATATAAATAATTTATATAAAATAAAAAATACATTTATTAGTAAATAATTTTCTTACTATAACACCGGCAACATCGGGATCACCCGCCCTATGAGTCCTTATCTATATGGACATCTGATCGATTGGCTCACTGCGTTGGTGTAACTATAATAAAGGGGTTCACCATGTTACACTACAATATTTTTAAAATATGAATGAAATAGTGAATTCTGAACTTACATCATGTCTGAGTTGTGACACATGTCGAGTGCCAAGTCTGGAAGGCATGCCCTGCATCGCCCGATTATGTGAATGACGAGCAGAATCGGTCTACATTCAACGTATTTACTTAATAGACATTTGAAAAATTAGTCATTTATAGATTAAAAGTAATAAATCTTACCATCGCTGCCTCACTCGACCAAAACGCAACCAAATCCTGACACTGCGCAGGAAGAATGCCCAGAGGGACTCGCTGTAGAATGTCTGGCACACCCGCAAATGGTGTCCAGTGATCTCTCTTCACCCTTAACTTGTAATCCTTCCATAATTTTCGGCATTTGGACATACAAATAGCCCGAAACTCATCTGGACAGGATGTCAAATTATCCTGTTAAAAATATTATCAGTAGATGGGACAATAATAATAACAATATCATGAAAAATTAAACATTGAATTTACCTGAACCTCCCTCCATAATCTGTCCATCGTATCCTGAGGGAAAGAACTCCAGTCACGAGTCGTCAGAGGGAATTTGTGTGAGTCTCGTATCATATGTCCAAACTGAGGACTCAATGTAGTAGCACCATCTTCAACTGGATGAAATGTGTCGTCAAATAACACATCCAATCGGGCTCCAGAGTTCCAGGATCGAACCCCTCTACCAGGACCCCTGCGTCTGCTGGAAGAAGCAGTAGATCCTGATAAACATAAATTCATAATTCAATTACAATATAAATTAATGATTAGAAACAGTTAGGTAAATATAAACAGAAAATTACAATCAATTAATTTAGAAAAATGAAAACATACATACCAACAACATCAGGTGAACCACTGTGACCACCCTGTGACATACCTACATTAAAAGAAATTATAGTTAAATCAAGCAATTTTTATACATATATAACTCATAAATATTTTTACAAATAATAACTAGGGATATAATTAAAATTTCCACTAATCATGAAAGTCTATTGTATCTCCTTCAACTATCTCTCTGGTCCATTGTATATCTTCATCTCGTACAGCTACTGTTGTTTGGTCAAGTGTTTGATCAGGAAATGCAACAACTTAAGGTTCCTCTTGTTCAATCAGAAAACCCCCTCTTCTAGACATTTTCACCACAACTTTCCAATCAGAATCAATGCCGACAAAGTAAACTTGTTCTGCCTGCGATGTCAGTATGAAGGGCTCATTGCTAACCCGGTCATCTTTATATAGCATATTGTTAAAGTTTACTAATGTAAATTGGAAGTTATCAACTTTCGTTCCACGAACTGGATCGACCCAATCACACCTTAACAATATGTGTTTTAAGCCATGATCATAAATAACCTCAATAATATCTCTCAACAATCCATAACAATAACCCGCACCAACAAAAGAACAACCAATGCCACTATTTTGTGTGGCTCGGTTCATGTCAACATCGCTAATATGAAATCGGAATCTGTTAGCATCCAAAGACTTGTAGCAACGAGCTGTAATAAATGGACCATCAGCTAGTTGGTTGAGTTCTTCGCTCACATGCTGGGTTAAATCATGTAACTTTTGAATCTACAAATTTCACATATATAGTTTAATGGATAAAGGATTGTGAAAATACAACTAAGTTGCACTATAAAAATATTAAATCAATTATACGTACATGAGTCTTGAACCACTCATGAAATGTGTTGAAATGATGTTTTTGGATTTGATACTCAGTTGCACGGGGCCTTTCACATTTCAACTCAGCGATATGTATCCTAAATCACAACACAATATAAGGTAAGAAATAAAATAAATATATAAAGAAAATACACATCAACTATGAAACTTACTGTATCAATGTCATAACTGATGAAGTGTTGAACAACACATATCGATGAGCTTGAACCCACTCGTCGTTCCGCATATCAAATGTTATTACTTCTCCAATTGGACCCTCATCAGTATGGGACGGTTTATCTATCTTTGTTTCAACCTCATCAATATATGAAGCATAGAAATTAGCACACTCATCCATTAAATATCCCTTGTCAATTGAGGCTTCTGGACGAGCTTTGTTGCGCACATAGCGTTTCAATGTATTTAAGTATCACTCTATTGGATACATCCACCTGAATTGCACGGGACCGCCAGCAATGACTTCACCAGTTAAATGCACGGTCAAGTGAACCATGACATCAAAAAAAGACGGCGGAAAGAGTTTTTCTAGGTGACATAGTGCAAGTAAAATCTTATCCTGTAGCTTTTTCAAATCACTCATGTGATGATTCCTAGAACAGAGCTGTCTGAAAAAAATTAGAAACTCCAATCAACGGCTCAACAACCTGGGAAGGTAAGCAATCACGAATTGCTATAGGAATTAACTATTGAAGCAGAATATGATTATCGTGACTTTTCAATCCCTGTAATGTCATGCTCGTCATATTCACGTGCTTCGAAATATTAGAGAAATAACCATCTGGCACCTTAACAATCTTCAAAATTGATAGAAATGTTTGTTTCTCTTTTTTACTCATTGTGTACTGTGCAGCAGACATGTATGCCCGATTACCTTCACCCAACTATAAATGTAAAGGTTTTCTCAATCCCATTTCTTGCAAATCACGTCGAGCATTAGCACTGTCCTTTGATTTCCCCTTGACGCCTAAAATGGTGCACAAAATATTATCACATACATTTTTTTCAATGTGCATCACATCTAAATTATGCCTTAAAATATTATATTTCCAATAAGGAAATTCAAAAAAAATACTTTGTTTCTTCCAATTATGACTTCACTGTCTATTTACAGCAGTAATAGAAGGCAATGCAGGAACCAATAAATCTTGAAAATCATACATTGTACAGATGTTTTCTTCATCAAGTTGTGCACAAATTTCAACCCCAGACAGTATTTGTGGTGATGGGTCAAACTCTCTATTCCCATCAAATGATACACAGTCTTTTCTGAACCTGTGCAATGGAGGAAGAAATCATTTGTGACCAAGATATGCCCACTTTCTACAGTGCTTAATCCATATATATTTCTTACTCTTATTACAACAAGGGCAAGCAAATTATCCTTTTGTACTCCAACATGATAAGTTAGCATACACTAGGAAATCATTAATTGTCCATAAAAAAGCATCCCGAAGTCTAAACATTTCATTTGCTGCCGAGTCAAAATTCATTACACCATCGGCCCAAAATTCTTGCAGCTCATCAATCAAAGGTTGCATATAAACATCGATTTTATCACCAGGTCCTCTCGGTCCATCAATTAGAATTGACAGTAACAAAAAAGGTTGCTTCATACATACCCATGGGGGAATGTTGTATGGAACTAACACCACTGGCCATGTACTATGTGTCGCACCAACCATGGACCTAAATGGGTTAAAACCATCTGCTGCCAAACCCAGTCGAATATTACGATCATCTCAGGAAAAGTCCGGGTGTATTTGATCAAACTCTTTCCATAACAAAGAATATGTCGGGTGAGTTAATTTATCAACCTCTTTCTTTCTCTCTGAATGCCAAGTCATCAATTTAGTAATTTTAGTGGACAAGAAGAATCTCTTCAGTCTTGGTTTCAGTGGGAAATAACGCATCTGTTTAGCTGAAACTTGTTTCCCTTAATTCAAGACTCTCCCAGGAAGAATCTGACTACCTTGATTAATCTCATTGGTCTTCCACATGGATGTATAGCAAACAATACAATTATTTAATTGCGCATTCTCTTTTCTAAACAACATAAAATTATTACGACATGCATCAATTGTATCATATGTAAAACCAAGATCATCGATTAACTTGCGAGCTTGATAGAATGACTCCGGAATATTCGCTCCAGCAGGGAGTACCTTCTTCAATAATACCAACAATATGTCGAATGAGGTGTCTGAACACTGGTTCAAGGCCTTCAGGTGTAACAATTCAACGATGAACGACAATTTACTAAATTTAGTGCATCCAGGATATAATTCAGTATGCGCATCGTCAAGAATTTCAAAGAATTTCAATGCTTCTCCATCTGTAGAAGAACGAGGATTACTCAATCCAACGTCGTCATTTACGACATTACTGTCTTCATATTGAAACTGACGCATCATATCATTGATCATTATGTTCATCGGATCAACTGTTCTCAAATCAACATTCATATGAATATTTTCTGAGCGATGACATGAAACAGAATCTTCTCCATGACGCGTCCATGTCTTATAGTTTTTCAAAAACCCATTCAAAAACAAATGTTCTCTAACACTATCTCATTTGAAGAGATATCTATTTGCACATTTTCTGCATGGACAACTAATGATATCGCTTGGAAATTTGTTGGCGAAATCCATAAATCGCTTAATCCCCTCATAATATTCAGCTGAAAATCTATCTTGCATATCAATCCAACTCCTATCCATATCTGTATTTAATAGAAATCAAAAGTGAAATATCTTATTTAAATTATAAAAAAAACACATATCATTAAAATTTAAAAACCAAATTTGGATAAAAACATTACCTATGGAGGACTCGACCGTGGGTAACGGGGTGTGACTCGATTGCGGATCCATGACGGCGCAGTGACTTGACGACAGAGGTTTGACGGCTGAACTCGAAAGGAGAGGAACCATTGGACGAAGCGTGGAGGGTTCTACACGGCGGGGCACAATGGATCGGAAGGGTCCAACAGAGGCAGGAGGACTTGTCGGAGGGATGCAACGGGGCTGGGAGGGGATGACGGCGGCGGGACTGTCCAAAGGTGCAGCGCGGGCAGGGGTGGGGGTTGTCGGGTCGTGGGGGTGTCGGGGTCACGGGGGCGCAGCGCGGAGGCAAGGCGGTGGGGGTCGCCAGGGTGCAGCGCGGGCAGGGGGTGTCGGGTCACGGGGGCGCAGCGTGGAGGCAAGGCAGTGGGGGTTTCCGGGGTTGCCGGTGGAGCAGCACGGAGGCAAGGGGGTGGGGATCGCCGGGGGTCAGGGTCGCTGGGGTTCTGGGTCGCCAGGGGTTACCGAGGTCGCCGGGAGGTTGGGGGTCGGGGGTCGGGGTCCACGGGTTCGGGGTCGCTGGTGGGGTCGGGGTCGCCGGGGGTCGGGGAGGGGTCGCCGGGGGTCGGGCTCGCCGGGGGTCGGGGTCACCGGGTCGAGGGGTCGGGGTCGCGGGGGTCGGGGTCACGGGGTCGGGGAAGGGGGGGTCGCGGGGTCGGGGAGGGGAGGGAGGGGAAAATAGGGTTTTAGGAATTAAAATGCAGCGGCCACCATTTGGCGGCCGCTGTTAATAGTATTAACGGCCGTTATAAGTAACCCGCCTCGAAAACCAGAAATTATAGTAGTGTATGTTGTAATTTATAAACTCTTTATAGATCACTTTTTATGATTTATAAATAAATCATTTATTTATATATCATAAATCATGTCATTTAATTTGTCAAAGAGTATTTTAGAAAATATTTATCAATTAACCATAAACATTTTATAGTTACTTAATTTATAAAAACACTTTTATAAATTTTTATAAATATTTCAAAATATCTTTTATCATTATTTATAAATAATTTATAAATAATATAATTCAATTCTTAATTGAATTCTCTTGATTAAAATAAATAATTTATTTATTTTTCATAAATAAGAGTAATAAATATGAACTCTTCATATTTGAAAAAAGTCAATAAAACAAATTTTATTAAGCCATATCAATGTTATTCCCATTTTGTAATTCATTTTATAAATTTGAATAACATAAATAATTAAACAAACTTTTTATTTAATTACTAAATATGAATTTTTCATATTTATTTCCAGGCTTGAAAAATCTCGTTTTACAATTAAAACGTGTTTTTTCATAAAATTATAAACACGTTGATTTGATAAAGAAGTATTCCCTCTAATACCATTGTTGGGTTTCATATGATCATAAGCAATGGAATATAATCCAAATAAAAGTAGATCCATCTTTAATAATCAACACATAAATAAATATATAAAACATAGTACCAAAAAAAACACAAATGACAACAATCTTATTCTTCCTCAGTGAGGAAGAATGTTTGATAAAGATCACAAAGTAGTAAACAAAAACATCTTACCACCGAGGGGGGGTATACCGACCAATGGATTTGTGATCGTATCGTGAGGATACCTGAATGTTGAAGGGGTGTTAGTGCCTTTGTCTTAGACAATGAACAATGATAAGAGAGTAAGAGGGAATTGATAGGATTTCCCACAATCAGATGTTTTCAACTAGAGGGATCACATCTCTTTATATAGTCATCAATGATGTGTTTCATTAAATGAAATACACCGACCATATTAATACATCCATATAAATTTATTGTTATTGACACTATTTTTTTATAAATTTGGGGTTGAAGCCTCTTTTTATTATGAAAGAAAACACTTCTTTCTATCTGGGTAGAGAGAGATCCATTACATGGCCCTAGGCCCAAGGCAAAGTTGTTTGCATCATGTCTATGTCACTGTCTTACCCACGTCATGTCTACATCACCACCCCCAATGTCAGTGTATGTGTCATTGCCCGCATCATAAACCCACCAAGGGGCTTGTCAGGATTCAAACTCTACTCCTTTGGATGCAGGATTATGGGGTTTACCAATCAGTCACTACCTCAGCCGCACCTATTGACATTAATTCATTGAATCCTATTTAATGAATATTCAAGTCATTTAATCCATTCATAATAGATTGATAATAAAAAAACGTTTAGGAGATATATATATATATATATATATCATATACATGTATTTATTATCGCATGTATACGTGAACAATAAAACTAGCATCAAATGCATATAATTAAATATACACTTATATATATCATATTATATATATAATGCATATTAGCAAGAGGGTTGTTGTGTGGTAGGTGGGGAATCAGTGAAGTGGGGAGATGAATAGGTGCAGAGGCAATGGTAAAGGAGACGGGGTTGTATAGAGAGGCAAGAGGCGTGATGATGAGGTCATGGTGACACTATCACATATTCAGGCAAGGGATGCACCATGTTTTATCAGCGCTAAGTAGAAAGTGCTGATAAAAGGGGGGATTTTATCAGTGCTATTATTAGTACTGATAAAAGTTTTTAATAAAAAATATTATTAATTTATATAAAATTATTATATTTATATTAAAAAATAATGTTTATTTGTATACATTAAATAAAAAATGCATGTTTAATTTTTTTTTTAATAACTCAAATATATATATAATGTTTTAAAAAAGTATTTATAAGATTATAATTAAATAAATATACATTTAAATAATTATAATATTATAATAAATTTTTAAATAATAAATATATTTATTATATTTATTATATTTATTATATTTATTATATTTATTATATTTATTATATTTATTATATTTATTATATTTATTATATTTATTATATTTATTATATTTATTATATTTATTATATTTATTATATTTATTATATTTATTATATTTATTATATTTATTATATTTATTATATTTATTGTATTTATTATATTTATTATATTTATTATATTTATTATATTTATTATATTTATTATATTTATAAATACTATTAAAATATATATATTTATAATTATAATTATAAATAAATAGATATATATTGAAATAAATATATGTTTTCAATGAATTTGGTCAATAAATATATTAATGTGTGAGTATAATTGACGTACATATATGTTATGTATTCATCATGAATGTTCATTTATACATTACACCCTTATTATTATTCATGTTGTCCATATGTGATGACTTGTTTTTTATTATTTATACTTTACTAGGTATATGATTCATTCATGATATACCCATGAATCTATCATGTTCACAAAAGTACTTATAAAATTTAATAAATATATTTATTATATTTATAATTATAAAATTTTAATTATATGTAAATACTTTTTAAATATATTTATTTGTAGTTATAATTATAACTAATAATTATAAAATTGCAATAAATATATTTATTTGTAGTTATAATTATAAATAAATATATATATGTAAATATATGTAAATAATTATAAAATTATAATAAATATATTTATTATACTTATATATATTAGGTGTTTGGGGGTACAATTACATTAAACACACACACACACAATCCTGAAAGGCATGTCATAGCCCCCCAAGGGATAACCCACCCAACCAACTTCTTTTATCACATCATGTATTTTTTACCCGAAGGCCCAATGGGCATGAAGACCATTTCATGGCCCGTAGGCCCCAAATTTTAGGCCTAAAGGCCCATTATGTGAATAGTACCTGGCTACTGCAGTACCTACTACAGTACCGCCGCCACTACAGTGCCCATCGGTGCAACAGTGTCAGCCACCGCTGCTATAGTACTGCTATCATACCCTGCGCCCAATGGATTTTGGACCCCTAACCTCATGTAGTATTACGGGGTTGTTTTACCACTAAGTCAAACCCCAACTAGAAAAAAGTACATCGGGGTTTTAGGCACAGGGGGTTACAAGGTATTGGTGGGTCATCACCCACCACCAAGCGTCTTTATGTACTTCCTCAGCCATAGGCCCAAGTGTAAGAAATATATTTATTATATCTACAATCTTATAAATATATATAATTAATATATTAATTATATATATTTATAAAATTATAAATATAATAAATATATTTGATATAATTTTATTACTATAACTATAAATATATGTATATATATATTTTAATAATTATAAAATTATAACAAATATATTTATTATATTAATAATCTTATAAATATATATAATTAATATATTTATTATAATTTTATAATTATAAATAAATAAATATTTATTTATAATATTTATAAATATATATAATTAAATTTATTATATATATAAATATAAATAAATATTTATTTATTTATAGTTATGGTTTTAAATAAATATATAAACAAATTATTAACATTATATCTTTAACAGCGCTAAAAAAAGTACTGATAAAGGCATGTTTTATCAACGCTTTCTATTTTAGCGCTGATAAAACATGCCTATATTAGCGCTTTTTAACTAGCACTGATAAAAGCTTCACCCAATTTTATAAATGAACCTTAATAGTCCCCTCCTTCCTTCACACACCTCAAGCTCTCATGGAAGTCGACCCCTGTGTCACTGACCCCTCCTCTACCTCAACCTTATCTCTGTCGTTGTCGACCCCTCCTCTGCCACAAACCTTCCCCCACTGCGAACGCTCCTCCACCACGAACCCTCCATCCCCGCGACCCCACCTCCATGGCGACCCCTCCTCCGCCGCGAATGCTCCTCCGCAGAAACCCTTCCTCTGCTGCAAACCTCCTCTACCATAGACCCACCTCCATCACAGATCCTCCTACGCCATGAACCCACCTTTGTTGCACGCTGAACCCCAACTCTGTTGCGAACCCTCCTCCGCTGCGAACCCACCTCTGCCGTGAAGCCCTCTACGGCCTCCACTACCGCTACCACCACAACCTACCCCAACTCCACCACTACCGGACCCTACTGTTGTCATGGGTATTCTATTTTTTCACATTTTTATGAATTCATAATATATAGATAGATTTTGGTTCAACTGATTTCATGGAATCAATGGATTAGAATTCGATAAATGGATCATCATCCCTAATATATAGATAGATTTTAGCATTTAATGGGTCGTTGGCTATGGTGTTTGGATTTTTTTGAATGAGGTGATGGAGATGACACTCATGTTGTGGGGAGTTATGTGTTGGATGTAGGGGTGTGACCCTCATGATAAAAGGGTTGCATATGTTTGGAACTATCTGTTGAGGTACATGTCTAAATTCTATAGTTAATTCCAATGGGAAATCAATTATGGTGGGTGATCAAGTCGAGTGTCATCTTCGGGCTTGTGGTGATTGTGTCATAGGTGCATTGATGGTGTGGTAAGTTATGCCTACAGTTTTGAGTCAGTAGAGGATCTAATGGTGGAATCTTGTCGGGGTTCAGGAATGGACTCTAGTGGGCATGTTTTAGTTGTTTTGGAATGCCTCTAGGTGTGGGGACATTGTGATCAAGTGATATGGTGAGGGAATAGAAATTGGAGTTGAGTTTTTTTTTGGATAAGTTAGTCAAGGATAATCTAACTGGGGTTAGCACATAATATTAGTGTGGAAGGTTGCAAGCTATATCTGGTGTTTCATTTTTGGAATGAAAGGTGTGTTTTGGGTTTGAGTGGCATTTCAAGGAAAATACGACATGTTATTTGTTTGTGGAAGGATGTTGGGTATGCATCCACTTTGGTGGGTTTTTTATGATGAGTATGGGTTTTGATAGTGATTGGAATTCCCAATAATTTTATGGCATGGTTAGTTGGAAACCATGCCAGGTGAATTTTAGGAGCATGAGTTCAAGGTTATTTTATTCTTTTTAACTGTCAGAGGTGCTAATAATGGGAAGTTATTAGTGATAAGTTGAGTCTCATTGTGGGGAGAAACATAAATATGATATGTGATCGGGTAATAACAAAATTCAATGTTTTGTTTAGATGAACCCAGGAAGGCACCATCTTGGTATTTCAATTTTGATAATGGGAATTGGATTGGGTTTTGGTTAGTTTAGTTCCTTGAGTTGTATGTTGTGCCTTAGATGTGTTTCAGACATTTAGAAATGGAACAAGGCTATTTTTGATAACTAGTGACCATCGTAGGTTGGGTGATGTGTATATATGACCACTAAGAATTCATGGGGATGAGAAGTATTATGGTGGGGAGGTTGAAAGAACTTGTGTTCACTGGAACTAAAAATTTATGAAGGATGTTGAATTTTCATTTATTGGACATGTCAAATTTTTAATTGAGACTCAGAATGATAATCCAAGATTTGGAATTCCTCAAAGTGTTATTTTGAGATAAGGAATGAGAATCAAGTGGTAGATCAGGTGTTCAAATAAGGATTGGAGGCTTTATGATAAGTTTCAATAATTTTTAAGTTTCTAGAAAGGGGGCATGGTTTGGTGTGCATGGTTTAGGAGGAACCATGCAAAACCTTGATTCTTAGGAGGTTTTCAATTAATTTTGAACTAATAATGGTTGTGCTTCATGGTTACCACATGGTTGAGAATAGAATTTATGGGGTTCAAGGGGAAACCACATGGGGATGAGGAGGGTCTGGGACTAGGCGCACAACCTGTGAACGATTTTAGACAAATTGTGCAGTTATTCAAATCGACCAAAACATTATCCTTCATGAATCTGTTGCATAAAATCACCCTTAACTTCTCAGTAAATGAAATAAGAAGAAGAAAACTTAATCTTTTTCTTATAATCTATGATGTATGATCACTCAATCAATTCATAATTACAAAATAAATGTTGATACCCAATATAATTGTGGTTCAAGCACCCAGGACTCCACTATGTCATCTTTATTACCTCTACATTGATATGGAATTCCAAAATATGTATATATATATTTATATCACATAGTGATTATTATTCTGTTTAACAATAAATTTTTAATGTCCTTGGAATATAATTCACATTAATAGGTTATAATTGTTTCCCACTATAATGAGAAAATATATATTCTATAAAGATATTCTTGAATCAATATATCATATAGTCTATATACATCTATCTTACATGATATAGATGATGGTTGAATATCAGGTGATGAAGTCTCATATGAAATTGATACATCTTCTCATGAAGTTCACACTTGGTGATATCTAAGAAGAATGGTCCCAAGGAAAGACCCGCTAATAGGAATTCTACATGTTTTATGTGTCATTTGATATTACTATATACAAAAATGTTTATTTTCCCTAAAAATAGATTTTTTTTGGTTTGTCTTATAGCTTTATATTTTATAAAATGTTGGTTATTTTTTATTCATGTATCTTTTATAAAGTGGTTATCTTGGGATTTATGACATTGTGAAAATTCCTAAGTGCCTCTTTTAAAATGATTTAATTGTTTTGAAAAGTTTCTTAAAAAATTATGTGTTCAACACATGTTTTTTTGGTTTTAAATAGCTTTAAAATTATTTAAACACTTGGCATGGACTTAGGTTGCATGCAAACTATTTTTCAACTCACCCAATTGTCTTTCATAAAGGGATGTGAATGTTTTGAAAGTGTATTTAATGCTGGTTTCATTTTAATAAGGGGTGTGTCAAGTTTTAAATAAAAAATTATAAAATATAGAGGGTTGTCGTTCATTTTAAATGATTAAGACTGTTGGGTCATGAAGTTTCCTTGAATGCTTTAAAAAAAGGAATTGTGGTCTTTTGAAAGAGTTTTGGAATTTATTGGTTTATTTTAAAAAGGATGTGTTATTTAAATAGGAATTTGTCTAAATTGTTGGTTTTTTTAATGTTATTTTAAATGTGATTTTATAAATAGTTTCCAAAAGACGTATGAAATTTAGTTTTTCCATAATATTTTAAGTTTATATTTTTATATAATTAAGAAAACCAATACATTATATAGGGAAGACAAGTAGATTGATAATAACACTATGGCAAGGGCATGTCTCTATCCAACCCATAGGATATCCATCATGACCTCACTCCCGCAAAAGATGAATTAATATTTAACCTCATTGCAACTCCTAAACCTACTTTACATACAACATCACCTGCATGGTTTACATTAGTGGGTCCCTTGTTTGATATACCTATTTAGTAATTTTCCCTCTGAGGGATGTGATTGATTATTAATATGAAGTGCTTGATGCTTATTCATGGATGTGAAAATGATCTCTTTCTTGTGATGGTGTTAGAGTTGACATGTGATTGACTACTTATATTATATTTTATTCATGTGATGATCATTGACTTTCTATTTCTCACTTCTACTTGTTTGGTTTCATGGGAACCCTATGAATTAAGAAATAGGTCTAGATGTATAATACACTAGTTAGCTCATGCACTATCTAGTTTTCCCTAGTTGTATGGTTTGCTTAGTCTATAGGAGTGCCCCTAACAAGGAATGTGTGGGTAAGTCAAGTGGATTTTCTATTTTTTTAGGATTCAACATATGACGACTATTGGAATCATTATAGTGTAATTACAAAATGAAGGAATAATTGAATTCCCTCTATAATTTTGATATATTTCAGATAATAGAATTGGAAGCAGGAATGAGGTATCTGTAGAATAATTAGATGTATCATCTAAAGGAGAAAGTGGGTTATAGGAAATAGTGAAAGGTGTCTCTAGTTGTAAATGTATTTCAGTAATTATAAGGATTAGATTTCAGTTAGATTTTCTCTCCTACTGTAAAGCATATAATAATTCATATGGTTCTCAGCTTGGTTTCCATTGAAGGTTTATTTCTAGAACAAATGGATGTCATGATTATATTCCTTTATAGATATTTATAGGAATATATATACATAGATCAACTAGAAGGTTTCATGCTAAATGGAATAAAAGGTCCGGTTCCAGTCTTAAATGGAGTTTTTGTGGGCTTAAGTAGGCACCAAGACAGTGTTACTGGAATTTTAATGATTTCATGGTAGAATTAATGTTTATGCGGTGTAATATAAATAACTTCTACTATATGAAGGTGTATTATGACAAGAGTTTTTTCATTTTTCTTCTTTACGTGGTTGAATTTCTCTTAGTTGGACCAATGAAGGAATGGTCAGAAGAGCTGAATATTGATTTATCTAGAAGATCCCAAATGAAGGACCTTGGTTCTGGAAAGTGGATATCAGGGATAAATATTGAAAAAGACTTAAAGTATGTAACTTTTTTTAGACTTGGTTAATTTTTATATCAATTTTTTGTGTATTTATTTTGTTAAATATTAATATTATCGAATCAAATATGATAGATATGAATAAAGAATGGATGGATTCCAATCCTCTGATAAAATATTATAAAGATGGAGTGGAAGAGTTCATTAAGTTTGTAAAATATCATGCATATGAACCTTATAAAATCCTTTGTCTATGTGTATATTGTTGTTATTCAAGACAAATTAGTCTAGAGAAGTTGTAAGAACACTTGATCTATCATGGAATAGATCAGAGTTTTAAATGTTGGAATAAACATGGGGAAAGGGTGAATATAGCTAGTGGTTGGGATAAAACTGCATTTTATGGATCATATGATATGATTATAAGTATGGAAAATGAATAATATCATATCAAGGATGTGATTACAGATGTTAATGATGATGAAGACCCTATTGAGGAAATGACAAGGACAATTGAAGATGAACTTAATGATTGCCCAAAATTGTTTAAGAATTTAAAGAGTTGTGCAAAGATACCATTGTATGTTGCTTGCACTAAATATACAACATTATCAACCATACTGAATCTATATAATTTGAAAGTAGGGAATGGATGGAGTGATGCCAGTTTTACAGAACTACTTGCTCTCTTAAATGACATGCTCCCAGAAGATAACGATCTCCTGAGCTAAATATATGATGCTAAATGAATGTTATTCTAGATGGGTATGATCTATAAAAAAATACACACCTTCCCGAATGATTGTATACTATTTAGGAAGGACTACTAATCACTTGAAGAATACCCAAAGTGTAATGCTTATCGATATAAGAAAGTTTAATCCAGCCCTATGAAAGTTATATGGTACTTTCTGGTCATTCCAAGGTTTAGGCACCTATATAAAAGTGAAGAGACTACATGAAAATTGATGTGTCATGCAGATATAAGAATAAAAGATGGGAAACTGTGCCACTTTATATACTCTCCTCAATGGAATAGAATTGATCGTGAGTATCTTGAATTTGTAAATGAGCCAAGAAACCTTCATCTTGTGTTATCTACAGATGAAGTGAATCCTTTTGGTTTTAAAAACAACACTCATAATACATGGATGGTTATGTTGTTAAATTATAGATTTCCACCATTGTTATTCATGAAACGAAAATACAACATGTTATCTATGCTTATATCAGGACTAAAACAACCGGGTAATGATATTGATGTTTATTTGGATCCATTGATTGAGGATTTGAAATTATTATGGGATTCAGTTGTTACGTTTTATGATGATTATAGAAATGAAGATTTCACATTGAGAGCCATATTGTGTGGGATGATAAATGACTTTTCTTCTTATAGAATTTTTTAAGGATATAGAATTAAAGGAACTCAAGGGTGTCCTATTTGCAAACAAGGTACACAATCAATTAGGTTGAAACATTCATCAAAAACCATGTTTCTAGGACATATTAGATTTCTACCCCAACGGAATATGTACTGATATTTTATAAAATCATTCAATTTTAGTTTAGAAGAACATACAACACCATCTCCACTAATAGGTGATCAACTGTTTGAGAAATTAAATGATGTGGACACTACTTTTGGTAAACTGTTTTAAAAAAATCTTACAAAAATCAGTTGGAAAAAGAGATCAATTTTTTTTTAATTACCATATTGGAATTTTCTATATGTCATAAATTTTCTTTATGTTATGTATATTGAAAAAATATATATGTGATAGTGTCATCAACACGTTGCTAAATGCACCCAGGAAAACAAAGGATGGAATTAAGGTTGTGTTGGACATGATTGACAAGGGAATATGAGAAGAATTAGCGCTAGTGAAGGGTGAAAAATGAACTTTTCTTCCTTTAGCTACTTATACTCTTTCTGGGCAGGAGAGATATTAGTTTTATAACTTCTTTAATGATGTAAAGGTTCTAAAGGGGTATTCATCAAATATCAAGAACATCATGTCAATGATCGATTTAAATTTAAAGGGTCTTAAATCACATGACTTCTATGTTTTGATGCAAGATCTAATGTCTATAGATTTACATTGAATTTTTTCCAAGAATATCTATCATACATTAACCAAGATTTGTTTCTTCTTAAAATCTATATGCAACGAATTTATAGACTTGACGAAATTGACGACTATGGAAAGATAAATTGTTCTCATATTATGTGAATTGAAAATATTCTTTTGACCAACATTATTTGATATGATGATTCATTTGATGGTTCACTTGGTGAGAGAGATTTGACTATGTGGTCCCATATACTATAGATGGATGTACCCCGTTGAATGGTATATAAAGGTTTTGAAAGGGTGTGTTAAAAATTGAAGTTGGTTATAGGGTTGTATTATGGAGTGATATATTGTTGAGGAAGTCATTGAATTTTGTACTGAATACCTATCTGGTGTGGAAATCATTGGTCTACCAAAATCTCGTCTTGTTGGGCAGCTTGTGGGTGAAGGGATTTCTGAAAGAGATGTTGTCACAATCAATATTACAGATCGAGAGCAGATCCACCTTTATGTTTTTCATAACGATTTGGAGGTTTCGCCATATATTTAAACCCATAAAGAAATTCCTAGTCATTTTAATCCATCAAGGGATGAAAATAGATATAAAATACACATAATCAATAGTTTATAGGATGGTTTTGGGACCATGTTTTTAAGGAGTCGGGTGAAAATCTAGATTCAATTTCAGAATGACTTCGATGGATGGTTGGAGGACCAAGTGTGTATGTATTATCTTACAATGTTTATTTAATTAATGATTATACATCCTATAAAAATGAGCATGATAGAGACAGTACTATAAAAATAGTGGAGTTACACTTGTGGCTGAAGCGATGCATGTTTTTTATACTAAGTAAAAAAATATAATTTACATGAATATGTCATACTTTGGCATAATCAAACAAATATGCGAGTTGGATTATACAATATCCCAAGTTCTGATTTTTTAATGTAAGTGGGTTGATAATAGGAGTGTTGTTAAAATAGATGAATTGGGATTTTTGAAAGTTGATTTCAATAAGGAAGGGTACAAAGACAAACCGTTTATAATGGAATCACATGAAATACAATTATTTTATGTTCCAGATCTTGTAAACTGAAAGTGGTCAATTGTTATGTTATCAACCAAAACCACTGAAGGGTCGGGTGAAAATTCAACCAAGGATGACCCTTTCACCGAGATGTCACAATAATTTCACAATGGTCCCAATATAGATGGAATTTTTTATGTCATAGGAGACTACAATTAAGGGATTTGGATAGTTGATAGAGGTTTCAAATCCCTTAATCCTTAAAAAAAGCAAGTTCAATAATCATTTTATATATTTTTTGTAATATACTTCATATTACCTCATGTTATTATCCATTTACTACTACATTTATGTACTCTAAATTAAATATTAAACCAATTCTATAGATAATGACTTCCACATGTGCTAGTGCTCTCAATCTTGAGGAATAACAGGTCTCTCAACATGTTGTTGATCGTAGTGTAGAGGAATAATGACCTTCTGCATGTGTTGGTGCTCCCAATCCTAAGGCATAATAGGTCTCTCAACCCGATGTTGCTCACAGTGTAGAAAAACGACCATCTACATGTGTTGGTGCTCTCATTACTGAGGAACAATAGGTTTCTCAACCTGTTGTTGCTCCCAGTGTAGAGGTACAACAACCATCTGCACATGTCGATGTTACCTCTCCAGAGGAACATATTGACAATATTGATTTTGGGGAAATGGTAGGCGACGAAGGACCGACAACGTGGAAAAAATAGGAGTGTCATAGTTTGACGGTGTTAGAAAAAATCATTAAACTGAAAGTCAAAGGCATCAAATATGAGGTCAGATGGAATGTGTGGGGCCAACATGTTAACCCCAACAAGGTCATGTTTAGTAGTTACATTGGAATTGTCACTCAGAAACGCGTGCCTATTGATATATATTTGTGGTACCATGTTGCGCTTAGGCTTAAGACACTAATGTGAAAAGAGATTGCAGTAACATTATGATATCATTTCTTTATTTTACTAAAAAATAAAATAATGAAACATTGACTTACTCTTCATCATCCATTGAATAGTATATTTATAGTAGATGACTCCTTCAAGAAATATGTATTAATTCTTTTTGGAATTATTCACAAAGTATTTCTCACAATTTTAATAAGACATCATCTTAAAGATGCTGAAGGAAAAATAAGCATGCACCCATCATTTATCTATGCACACCCGATAACCCAAGAAGTATGGGATGCGTTTATCGGTCATCGTGCTGATGTGTCTTTTTAGGTACATTGTGGAAAGTAATATGTTGTTTTATGATATGTGTATTCATCACTTTGATTGATATTTTTTTATTTATAAAACAACAACCGAGTGTTGGAAATAAGGAACAAGTAGTAAAACCAGTATACCCCTACCGTAAAGTAAGGATGGGGTGAACTTCACTTGAAAAATAATTGGCACGTATTTTAAATCTACCATAATACTTTTATGTGACATGAAACAAAACCATAATTATGTTCCTCTATTTATATACAGATTGATGAATCCAAATCCAAATCCAATTCCATCCCACACTATGTGCTATGGAAGGAGGCACGTGTAAATAAAGACGAGATACTAATATATTAAAACACATAAAAAGCGTGGGAAACATGTGTAAGTATTACATAATAAAAAAAAAATTCTTTAAATCATTATTACATAACAATGATAACTTATTTTCCTATATTTTCTATCTGACGTAGTCACAGGAATCATAAACACCTGTACTAGATGAACACATACTATTGGTGGCCTTAAAGCGGCTAGAACAATATTGTAATGTTAGAGGTGTGGGTTTTGGGGTGACACCCCAAACATATTTTGAGAAAAAAAACAAGATGAGGATCAAAATGAATTAATAAAACAGATGAGAGAAAGAATATCTACCCTTGAAAAATAATTCCAATGGTAGAGAGAGATGATGGAAACTTTTATGGGAGGGAGACAAGGAGAAGAAGCAACTCAAGAACAGTCACCACGTGGAGATCCCGCCCCACCCCCAACATCTATGAGGCAATCTATTTCCCTCAAAGAGATGTCTTAGCCAAGTTAATCAGTGTTATAATAAATGTTTTTGTGAAATGTGAATCAGACAGATACTGATACCTTTCTTGTATTGATATTCTATAGGGTGATAATGATTGTGAATTATATCTATCAACACTCATCCATCATCTTATAGTGAGGGAAACGATGCTTAATATCCAAAACAACATGCTACATAAAATACCACTTCCAACAGGTCATGTGCGGGTGTTGATTAGTGTAGCCCATGATCCGAGTGTTGAGCTACCTATTCCAATTCATGAAGAATATATTCATACGATCAAAAAAGCTATTGGAACATTCATTTAATGGTCATCACATCTTGTAAAAAATATTTCGACAAAGAGCTATTCATTTCCAATTTATTTCTCAAGATAAACCTTTAACAATCAACGAAAAAAATGTTTGAACCGGTGAATGTTATTACAAACAGACAAAGGGAAGAGGTGAAATTAAATACTGACTCAAAACCATCTAAAAGATCAACCAACTGATTGAAAATATCTACCAAAAACACCATTACTCTGCCCATTCTATATCTACATTTACTATCATTGAAGGTTCATGTGAATTCAAAGTTAAAAGATGGTCATAATCACATAGTTGATTTTGAAGAAAATATGTATGAAGATAATGATCAAGACTTCATTAGTGTTGAGAGTGCAAGTAAAATTATCGACTATGATTGGCTAAGAGGCTTAGTTGTAAATGTATACATGAGGTATATTTTCATGATTTGATTTTCCAAAATCCGATATACTATGTTAATTAAGACTAAATACATTTCATATTTTTGGAAAGTGTATATATGAAGAATAATTTAATGTATTTTCCCATGAATTTTTTTGGACTTGTTAGTCCTCACATCATCTCTATAGAACAACCAAAAATAGATACCAAAAAAATGATGAAATAGTGACAGGTCTGATCAAATTGTTTGAAATCAAAATTTTAGATAAAAAACTCTATTTAATACCAATGATGTAGGGGTAAAAACCTAAAATTTAATCATATCAAATATATTTTCATTTCTTTCATTACTTATTCCTTTTTTTAGGCAACATTGGATGCTCATTGCAGTAAATTTGGATACTACAAAGATTTATTTCTTAGATTCAATGCATAGATATCTAACAAATAGTCCACACATGATGGTGTTTTTCAATTTGTAATACACTACATTCAATGTTTTAGAATTAAACATCAAGTTATATAATTTATATTATCTTTTAATGAGGATTCTGTTATGATAGGGTGATGCATCAATATTGTGAAAAACAAGGAATGAGGCAAGGGTCTAAGGAAAATAAAGAAGACAAGTTATACGATTGGACAAGTATCAGGGTATATATAATAATATTTCACTATCCAAACACATATAAAAACAAATTACTTATTTTATTCAATGTTTCTACAGTGTCCAAAAAAACCAATAGAAAAGATTGTGGCTATTATGTTTGTAAATTTATGATAAAGATCTTATCCCATGAACAAACTAGCATCCCTAAAGAGGTATTTTCTAAGATAATTAATATTTCATTTAAAACATTTATTAATACTTTGTGTATTTATATTTTTTTAGTACTACTATGACTGTCACTACTGGAATGTGGGTTTTTCCCCACACTTACATACCAACGGTTTCATAGAACCGTTGGTAAAGGATGGTTTAGGGAAGTTTCTACCAACGGTTCTAGTAAATCGTTGGTATTGATGTGTTTATGGAATTTTTACCAATGGTTCTCATTGAACCGTTGGTAAAAATGTGGTTGGGGGAGGTTTTTTCCAACAGTTCTAAAGAACCGTTGGTATAGGTGTGGTTGGGGGAGGTTTTTACCAATGGTTCTAATGAACCGTTGGTATAGGTGTGCCCTGAAAGTATATACCAACGGTTTTTAAAAACCGTTGGCACAACTTTCCCCCAAATTGGCAGCAGCCTGTCCTCTCCCCCATTCGCGATACAGAACCCTAAACGGGAGCAACAGGCGGGCGATTTTGGAGCTCCATCTGCCAGACCAGTTTGGATCTTTAAGCTCCTTCAGGTTCCTCTTCTTCCATCCCATCCAAGGTGTTGAATCTACTTCCAAATATCATAAGAACCATCCTAAATTAGGTATTTTATTAACCGGCACCTTATTGAAATTTATCTAATATTTCAGTTTTTAGATTTGATTTTGATGTGTTTATGTTTTTGTTTTTGTTTTTATTTAACCTATATGTCTTTGATTTAGACCCATCCTATATGTTTTTGTTTCTGTGTTTTTGATTTTGATGTGTTTATGTTTTTGTTTTTATTTTGATGTGTTTAAGGTATCTTATTAACTGGTACCTTATTTTTTATTGAAATTTATCTAATTATGTTTTTGATTTAGACCCATCCTATATGATTTTGTTTCTGTTTTGATGTGTTTATGTGATGAGATTGTATCGTCATTAAGATGTGTCTAATGATTCTTTGATCATTGTTTTGTGGAGAATGAATGGTTTAGGACCAGCATTAAAAGTAGCTTCCAGTGAGACTATTTTAGTATAAGGGGAAACAAGATTATGATCTACAAGGGGGTGATTGAGTTGGTAGAGACCAAACATAGTTTGTTCCTTGTGTTCAAGAACCATAAATAGTGTTCCAATTAGGTGGTCATTAGTAAAGACATAGGTAAGATTTCCAGGTCCTGTTTCATGAAGTTAAATATGTGGCGCTATAGTGGTTTTGGATTGTTTGAGGTACTCTTAGTGTATTGTAAACCCTCATTTGTTCCATATTCATTTAAATTGATTTAATATCATTTTTTTTCACACACACCATTATATACTCTCAAACTATATTTAGAGTGTATTTTTATTCTTATGGTGTTAAATATTTTAGTAAATGTCCATACTAGCTTCTTTTATGTGTTCTAGGGGTTTAAACTAATGACAGGGCTGCATGATTATTGTGGGGGTATTCTTTTCATATAAATATACCTATACTATGTCATCAAATGAATCAACCGTGGACAGCCCGACCACCCCCCGTGGATAGCCCCCCCCCACCCCCTGGAAAACCCCCCCACCCCCTTGACACCCTCGACCCCACTGGACAGCGCCGCCACCACCGTGGACAGCCCGACCACCCCCCGTGGACAGCCCGACCACCCCCTGGACAGCCCCCCCCCCCCCCCTGGATAGCCCCGCCACCCACATGGGCTGCCCTCCCACCCCCTGGACACCCCGTACCCCCCATGGGCAGCCCGCCCACCCCCTGGACACCCTATACCCCCCCCCCCCGGACAGCCCCACCCACCCCCTGGACACCCCGCTCACCTCCTTGGACAGCCCGCCCACCCCCCTGGACTCCCCCTACCCCATTGGATAGCCTAACCACCCCCACGGACAGCCCGCCCACCTGGACACCCCGACCCCCCTAGACACCCCCGACCCCCCGGACACCTCCAACCCCCCGGACGGCCCCACCACCCCCTAGACACCCTGCACCCCCCTGGACAGCCCGCACCCCCCTTGGACACCTTGTACCGCCCCTGGATAGCCCGCTCATCTCCTTGGACAGCCCGCCCATCCCCGGACAGCCCGCTCACCTCCTTGGACAACCCACCCCCTGGACACCCTGTACCCCCCCCCCCCGGACAGCCCCACCCACCCCCTGGACACCCCGCTCACCTCCTTGGACTGCCCGACCACCCCCTGGACACCCCGCACCCCCTTGGACACCCTGTACCCCCCCGGACATCCCGGTCACCTCCTTGGACAGCCCCCCCCCCCCCCCCGGACAGCCCCACCCACCCCCTGGACACCCCGCTCACCTCCTTGGACAGCCCGCCCACCCCCTGGACACCTCGCACCCCCCTTGGACACCCTGTACCCCCCCCCCCCGGACAGCCCGCTCACCTCCTTGGACAGCCCCCCCCCCCCCCCCCGGACAGCCCGCTCACCTCCTTGGACAACCCACCCCCTGGACACCCTGTACCCCCCCCCCCCCCCCCCCCGGACAGCCCCACCCACCCCCTGGACACCCCGCTCACCTCCTTGGACAGCCTGCCCACCCCCTGGACTCCCCCTACCCCATTGGACAGCCTGACCACCCCCGCGGACAGCCCGCCCACCTGGACACCCCAACCCCCTGGACAACTCCGACCCCCATACGGCCCCACCCCCCTAGACACCCCGCACCCCCCCTAGACACCCCACACCCCCCTTGGACAGTCCCTCCACTCCCCTGATCATTATCATACTCCTCATCTTGATCTCCCTGAAGAATTTAAAGTATAAAACTCATGTACTCCCAACAAGATCCTTAAGGATTATGTATTCCTTGATCCACTTCCAATATCTTACTGGGAAATCCTTGAATATAGGTATTAGAAATTATGTATCTTATTTTCTTATATACACTGTATTTTGTTGTATTTCTTAATATGATTCTCATATAGAGTAATGTGTCAGTTATGCTTTTATATAAAGTAAACAATTGTCATTTACCTAAATATTTTTTTGATTATACTTCAATATTATTGAATTGCTTTGAAATGAATTATTGTAGTTTTTTTACAAAATGGACAGAAGTTGGATGTACGAAACTGATCGGATTTCAACCGATTTTCAAAATAATATGAACAGCTTTCTAGATTTTGCATTTGACAAGGCTTCAGATAGTGGTCGCATACACTGCCCAGGTTTTAATTGTGTTGGAAGACCTTGGTTGAGTCGTGATGCAGTTAGCTATCATATAACCAAATATGGTTTCCAAACAAACTATTATGTGTGGTATCACAATAGAGAGAAAATGGAATCTCAAAATGTTGATGATCCAAATGATAAGACTGAATTGGAGAGTTTGATATATGATCGGTTTCCATTTATTTGGCATCATGAGAAGGAAAGGATGTCCAGCCAACAAGATTTCGATACAAGCACACATGATGCGTCCAATGAAAATGATGATGTTGATAGGGTGAAAAATTTTAATGATGCTGCGACGACTCCAGTATATCAGCAATGTGGTAAAATGAAAAAGTTGGAATTTTTAATCCGATTGTTTCATGGGAAAACTATGTATGGGATTTCAAATACTGCAATTGATTACATTCTTACCTTCTTGAAGGACTTACTTCCAGATGATGCAGATATTCTCTCAAACCACTATATGGCATGGAAGTTAGTTGATGAACTTGGATTCTCAAAAAAAAAATCATGCTTGCTCGAATGATTGTAGCTTATTTTGGGAGGAAACTGCTGAAAGAAATGATTGTATCAAATGTGGAACCTCCCGATGGAAGCCAAAAGATGATGGATCACCATCTCGTGTTCCACAAAAAGTAATGTGGCACTTTCCATTGATACCCAGATTACAGAACCTTTTCATGTCTGATGAAATATCTGTAAAAATGCGATGGCATGACACCGAGAGAAAAAAGAATAATGAAGAGTTGGTTCACCCTGCAGATGGATTTGCATGGAAGAGATTTGATGCTTGATATCCTGAATTTGCAGTCGGCGTGCATAATGTGAGACTGGGTCTTTCATGTGACGGTTTTAATCCATTTGGGCAGATGCTTACTTCGCACAGCACATGGCCGGTTTTCATACACATTTATAACCTTTCCCCTTGGTTGTGTATGAAAAAGCCTTACACTTTCTTGAGTATACTAATATATGGCCCTTCTGATCCCGACAATGATATAGATGTATACATGCAACCTTTAATAAAAGAGTTGAAACTTCTTTGGGATGTGGGTGTGCCCACATATGATGCATGTTCGAAAGACATATTTCAGATGCGTGTTGCGCTTATGTGGACGATCAATGATTTTCCTACTTATGCAATGATGTCTGGATGGAGCACTAAAGGAAAATTGTCATGTCCTGTTTGTATGAAGAATACTCGATCGAGAAGACTGAAATATCGTCGTAGTTTTAGTTTTATGGTACATCGACAATTCTTGCCAATGAACCATCCATATAGAAACAATCGTCGAAGATTTGACAATACCATGGAGAATGATGATCCACCTCAGCATATGTCTGGAACTGATGTGCTTAATGAATTGAAAGATTTCAGTTATTCATTTGGGAAGGGTGTAATGAAATCTAGAAAGAGGAAAAATGTTTCCAATGATACCTGTTACAATTGGAAGAAGAAAAGTCTATTCCTTGAGTTGTCGTATTGGTAAACCAACTGGTTACGTCATTGCTTAGACGTAATGCACATTGAAAAGAATATATGTGAAATGTTGCTTTTGATTCTTCTAAATGTCAAGGGGAAGACAAAAGATGATTTACAATCTCGGTGTGACTTGGTAGATTGGGGGATCAGACCAGAATTGCATCCTGTCTGTATCAGTGAAAATAAATGGCAAGTTCCATGTGCTTCTTATATGATGACACCTGCTGAAAAAAATCAATTTCTGGAAGTGCTAGAGACTATTAAAGTTCCTGATGGCTATTTAAGCAATATATCAAAATGGGTCAACAGAAAAGAGTTGAAGCTGAAATCTTTGAAGACTCATGATTATCACGTCCTTTTGCATGAGTTGATTCCAATAGCAATTTGTCATCTCTTGTCCAATAATGTTAGAGTCTCAGTTATTCGGTTGTGCTATTTGTTTAGAGATCTTTGTGCTAAGAGGCTATCCAAATCCTTCTTGCAAAAATTGTTGGTAGAGACACCATTAATTTTGTGCGAGTTAGAGAAAATATTCCCTCCATCATTTTTTACATGCATGTTGCATCTAACTGTCCATATTCCGACAGAAATACTTCTTGTAAGACCCGTTGATTTCCATTGGATGTATCCAACTAAAAGAAACATGTGCACATTTAAATCATATGTTCGGAATAGGAATTATCCCGAAGGTTCTATTGTGAACGGTTACTTGGCTCAAGAATGTATGGATTTCTGCGCAATGTATTTGTCTGATCTTACTACGAGAGTAAACAGACCAATGAGAAATGAAGAAGAACAGTATGGGCAAATTGAACCCAGTTTTCCATCACTTCCTCAGACAGGAGGAATTTCGGGATCATATACATTGACAACATTAAGCCTTGAAGAGCGAGAGATGGCACATCGCACAGTGTTGTTCAATTGTGATTTTTTCGATGAGTATATCAAGTAAGTAAATTGTACATGTAACTCTTATATTATCTCTTGTAATTTTAAATATTTGTTAAACTATTATTATTTTTATCTACAGGGAACATAAAGAATTGATATATAGAAAGCATCGTTTTTTATCTTTGAGAAGGAAAGAGACTTTGCATAGCAAAGGGTTTTCTGCTTGGTTGAAATTGAAGGTAAAAATATTTCTGTAATAACTAAATAAAAATAATATTTAATTAACTTTACTATTTGTTTATATTTCAGGTATCGAGTTTGCCTGCAGACTCTGTTTCTGAGGAAACAAGATCTTTGGCTTTTGGTCCTAATATCATGGTTCGTGCTTGTAAATCACTTGTGATCAATGGATACAAATTTATTATCACTGAACGAGCAAGAAACATGAGAACACGACATAATGGTGTTATGCTAACTGCTACAACAGACTGTTATGCCAGCTCATCGGATACTAGACCTCGTTCTGAAAATGTTGCTTATTATGGAGTCGTGGAGAAAATAATAATTTTGTATTATTACTCGCATGGTCGAGTCACGATGATGAAATGTCAATGGTTTGATTCAATGACGAGGCAAGGAAACTTTATTGATGATTTTGGATTTCGAGTTATTGACATGACTCGCACTCTTGCCACCGATGAACCATATGTATTGGCATCAATGGTGAAACAAGTTTTTTATGTCAAAGATCATCGTCATCCTAAATTCGGTGTAATTATTAAAGTAAATCTCAGACATGTTTTTGATGATGGTGATGATGAAGTTGACACTATCCCTACTGCAATTGGAAGCAATCCGTTTATTACTTATGATGACGCCAATAGCTAAATTGTCAGAGTTGATTGTGAACCCGAAGTTGTGGTGGGAAATATATAGAATCATACAGTCGTGTTCTCACCTATATGTTTCACCTACATCATTCAAAGTGTGTATCCTAGTACTTACCTTCAAACCACCATAAATGTTCTTTTACTTTATGTTTTTTATCAGAATGGTTTTTCTATATATATTTTTTTTGGTCACACATTAGTTATCTGTTTTTAATTACTTCCATATTTGTTTTCATTGCAGGAAATGATACCCATTGAAGAGAGGCGATGGAAAAAGATGACAGATAATAATCATCGCATTGTACAGATGGGTGTTCCTCCACTCATCCCTGTTGTGAGTATTTTATTTCAAATATAAATATTTCAATAACTTATAATATCATGTGTTTACTTATGTGTTAAACTTTTTTTCAGGATCGACCCCCTAGACGAGGGATATCTGACGAGGAGCCTGATATTTCTCCCAGTAGAGTGGCTGGTGGTAGGAGGGGGGTGGTGTCAGAGATGGACGATCATCTAGTGGGCCCGGTACTGAGGTCGGTGGTACGAGAGCTCATGGGGTGAGAGTTAGACGATCCACCGCCACAGACGTATCTTCTTCACCCCATTTTGATCATGGTGTGTCTCCAGGGACACACGGGATATTTAGACCTCCGATGTTTACACTACCAGTTGTCCAGACGTCTATGTCATCATCTTTTGCTTCTGGTTCATTATCTCTGAGCTATTATATTCCACCTTATTCGACTCCTGATGCGACACAGTATGCGGCTGAGGAGTGTACACTGAGGGACACTCCACCTGTACAAGATATTCCTTCAGCTTCTGCACATCCAGTGATGCCCATTGATCCGACTACCACAGGTATATTTATCTGACTCTATCAAATTTTTATACCAAAATTTATTTTATTATAACTTGTACTGATATTATTTTTCTTTAATAACAGATTCATCTATAGATAGGAGGCGGGGGAGGGGGTGTACTCGCTTGCGTGCGGTATGGAACCGCCAAACACAGTTGATGGTTGAATATAATGTTGATGGACAAATGATTGAGAAATCTGGGTAGGAATGTCGGGGTTTTTTGGCGACGCTAGCCAAATACTCTGATATCATTCCGGTCAGCCCTCTCTCTTGGAGACAACTGCCACACAAAGTCAAAGATAACGCGTGGGCACAAATATGGGTAAAAAATCGATTGGATTTAATGTCGTATTTTTTTGTATTTATATGAACTAATCTATTGGGTTTCAGCTTCGTTTTAACTTCCCTGATGGAGAAGGTGCACGACCAGTGCGTTTAAAAGAGTTGGGAGAGCTTTGGAGAGATTATAAGCATGACCTGTATGTTGGATGGTGTGATAGGGTGGGCACAGATTTAGAGACATTACCTATCGTGGATGACTGCCCGATAGAGCAATATCGCCAAATGATTACCCATTGGGCGACTGCCAAATTTAAGGTATTAATCTCATTTGAGGTATTTAAATCATAGTTTTCATATTTTGAATTAATATAATCTTATTTATTATTAAACATTATTTAGGAATCTTCTGAAAGAAACAAAAAAAACATTGATTCAAAGCAATACCTCCACACTTTGGGGTGCAAAACTATGTCAGATCATGAGAGGCAGCTGGTACGATATAGTTGTTTATAATTTTTCTTTAGGACTTTACCTTTTTATTATTACCTACTTAAATTATGTGATTTATTGAATATTGAATATATGATTATACTTGCACTTTATATTGTTTCAATGTCATTACAGAAGCACAAATTGAATATTGAAGGACGTATCCCTCGAGCAAAATTGTTTTGCTCGAGTAGAAGAAAAAAAGATGGAACTGCGGTAAATGAATCAACCCAAGAAAAGATTGTAAGTTTTAATTTGTTTATTTCAAAGTTTAATATCTATTTTGAAATTTATTAATCTATTAATATTTTTAACAGGTTGCTTTAGAGGCTCTTGATGCCCAGGAGCCTGACAATTTTGGGCCACACGATCATTTATATCAGGTTTTGGGAGAGGAGCACTCTGGTCGAGTATGCTGCTGACCTGGTAAGAATATAGTCCCAACGAGGTATTGGTCCTCTCTAGGTATCCATTCTAGTATGACTAAGTTGGAACAGGTCAAGGAGCAATCAAGACAATCTGATAAAAGGGTCACAGAGTTGGAAGTACAAGTTCAAACGAGGGAAAAAGAATTTATGAAACTGATGAAAGCTTTATCTTCATCACTTCCACCAGAGGCTAGCGCGGCTTGTCAGACATTTATGTCATCGATGGGTGCATTATCCAATGCACCAGGTGACATCTCTAGTGGCGATCGAGATCATGACGTTCCTGGTGATGACGAGGATGCTAAAGAGGACGAGGGAGAGGATGAGGATGAGGACGAGGGTGAGGATGGGGCCGAGGGCGAGGATGGGGCCGAGGGCGAGGATGGGGCTGAGGACGAGGATGAGGCCGACGATGAGCATGGGGATGATGAAGAGGATGACAATGAGGACAGATATGGCGGCAAGGATGAGGCCGATGATGATAGTTGTGATGGTGATGGTGATCAGGGGCAGATTGATCCATTTCATTTTTGAATTCTGTATAACTCTTTATTTTTGAACCTGGTTTTCCACTTTGGGGTTTTCCTCTGCTTTATAGGGATGTTGTTATCAGATCTCTTTTTTGCACTTGATTATTATTGTATGATTAGTCTACTACATAGACCTTTAGTATTCCTTGGTACTGTGATTCTCTGTATGATATCTGGTTTGATAAGTTAATATGGTCATCTTAATATTCAAAAACAATCACTCGAAATTTGGGGTGTCCATGGGCCGGGTCGGGTCGGGTCGGGTCATGGGTGTTCTAGGTCCTAAGGACATATGGTCATCCATAAGTAAGATTTCGGGCCTAAGTACATGACATGAAAAATTATGTGTTTTAGATCCATGGGTAATATTGGGTGTTCATTTTAAAAATAATAAAATGAGGGTTTTTGAGGTGGAAAATGATTTATTAGGTGATGAATTCCCTTGGTTAAAAAATATAAATAAGTGTGTGTCTTTTTGATTTTGATAAATGGATTTTAATGATAATGAAATATTGGTTAATTTCTTTGGTTAAAAAATTTATTTTTAACACTTTTATTCTCTATTTTATATATTTTCATTGATTGGGAATATAATTTACAAACAAAAAATATCCAATTACTTATAATATTTAATGTATTAAATTGAGTAATTTTGAGAAATTTTTATATTGTATTATGTGAAATTTTTTCATATATAATATGAAAAATATGAAGAGTTTATATTTCACCCTTAATATCAATTATTGACAGCACTTTTAGTTTATGGTTGGTGGCTTAGAGTGCACTAAAAATGGATTCGAATTCTATTGAAACTTTAGGAAAACGATCCATGGGTCATTTTTGTCATGTAAGAGTCAACCCCGCCTCAATATGAGGCACGGTGTGGCCGATACCACTCAAACTGTCTCACTTTTATTTGAAATGGACATGATTTTAAGTGAAAACAACTACCGGCATACGGAAAACTGACCAAACGCATTAGGATTCTGTTGAAACTTTAGGAAAACTATCCATGGGTCATTTGTGACGTGTATGAGTCAACCTCGCCTCAATCTGAGGGCCGGTGTGGCCGGTACCACTAAAAGTGTCTTTCTTTTGTTTAAAATGGATGCGCTTTTAATTTAAATAAACAAAACACGAAAAACCGACCAAACCCATTCGGATTGTGTTGATACTTTATGAAAACAATAAATGGGTCATTTTTGACGTGTATGAGTCAACCCCGCCTCAATCTGAGGTTCGGTGTGGCCGACACCACTCAAAGTGTCTCACTTTTCTTTGAAATGGACAACAGTTTAAGTAAAAACAACAACTGACATATGGGAAACTGACCAAACGCATTCGGATTCTGTTGATACTTTAGGACAAGTATCCATGGGTCATTTTTGTCATGTAAAAGTCAACACCGCCTCAATATGAGGCACGGTGTGGCCGGTAACACTCAAACTGTCTCACTTTTATTTGAAATGGACAGGATTTTAAGTAAAAACAACTACTGGCATGCGGAAAACTGACCAAACGCATTCGAATTCTGTTTAAACTTTAGGAAAACTATCCATGGGTCATTTGTGACGTGTACGAGTCAACCCCGCCTCAATCCGAGGGTCGGTGTGTCCGGTACCACTAAAAGTGTCTTTCTTTTGTTTAAAATTGATGCGCTTTTAATTAAAATAAACGACATACGGAAAACCGACCAAACGCATTCAGATTGTGTTTATACTTTATGAAAACGATCCATGGGTCATTTTTGATGTGTAAGAGTCAACCCCACCTCAATCTGAGGCGCGGTGTGGCCGGCACCACTCAAAGTGTCTCACTTTTCTTTGAAATGGACAACAGTTTAAGTAAAAACAACAACTGACATACGGGAAACGGACCAAACGCATTCGGATTCTGTTGATACTTTAGGAAAAGTATCCATGGGTAATTTTTGTCATTTAAGAGTCAACCTCACCTCAATCTGAGGCATGGTGTGTCTGGTACCACTCAAATTGTCTCACTTTTATTTGAAATGGACAGGATTTTAAGTGAAAACAACTACCGTCATACGGAAAACCGACCAAACGCATTCGGATTCGGTTGAAACTTTAGGAAAACGATCCATGGGTCATTTGTGACATGTACGAGTCAACCTCACCTCAATCTGAGGGCCGGTGTGGCCGTTACCACTAAAAGTGTCTTTCTTTTGTTTAAAATGGATACACTTTTAATTAAAATAAACGACATACGGAAAACCGACCAAACCCATTTGGATTGTGTTGATAATTTATGAAAACAATAAATGGGTCATTTGTGACGTTCATGATTCAACCCCACCTCAATCTGAGGCGCGGTGTGTCCGACACCACTCAAAGTATCTCACTTTTCTTTGAAATGGACAACAATTTAAGTAAAAACAACAACTGGCATACGGGAAATGGACCAAACGCATTCAGATTTTGTTGATACTTTAGTAAAAGTATCCATGGGTCATTTTTGTCGTGTACGAGTCAACCCCGCCTCAATATGAGGCACAGTGTGGCCGGTACCACTCAAACTGTCTCACTTTTATTTGAAATGGACAGGATTTTAAGTGAAAACAACTACCGGCATGCGGAAAACTGACCAAACGCATTCGGATTCTATTGAAACTTTAGTAAAACGATCCATGGGTCATTTGTGACATGTACAAGTCAACCCCGCCTCAATCCGAGGGCTGGTGTGGCTGGTACCACTAAAAGTGTCTTTCTTCTGTTTAAAATGGATGCGCTTTTAATTAAAATAAACGACATACGGAAAACTGACCAAACGCATTCGGATTGTGTTGATACTTTATGAAAATGATCCATGGGTCATTTTTGACGTGTATGAGTCAATCCCGCCTCAATCCGAGGTGCGGTGTGGCCGGCACCACTCAAAGTGTCTCACTTTTCTTTGAAATGGACAACAGTTTAAGTAAAAACAACAACTAACATACGGAAAATGGACCAAACGCATTCGGATTCTGTTGATACTTTAGTAAAAGTATCCATGGGTCATCTGTGTCGTGTATGAGTCAACTCCGCCTCAATATGAGGCACATTGTGGCCGGTACCACTCAAATTGTCTCACTTTTATTTGAAATGGACAAGATTTTAAGTGAAAACAACTACCGGCATACAGAAAACTGACCAAACGCATTCAGATTCTGTTGAAACTTTAGTAAAAAGATCCATGGGTCATTTGTGATGTGTACGAGTCAACTTCGCCTTAATCCGAGGGCCGGTGTGGCCGGTACCACTAAAAGTGTCTTTCTTGGGTTTGAAAAGGACATCATTTTAAGTGAATACAACTGAAATTTACACTTATCAACGATAGTCGCAAAATCTTTTTCATGAGTTGGGTAGTTTCACTCATGGGTTCATAAGTTACGAGACTCCTAAGAAAATATATTTTCACCATATATTATAAATAATACAAGTTCAATGCAAAATTCATCACAAATCATTACATACCCAAATCTAGGATCATAAAAAAAATGGGATATGAGCCAATTTCAAACTCTTATTCAACTCTAATAGGTATTTCTCATACTATTCTGCCTATTAGAATTTGATGGGGAGGTGGGGGCTATGCTGGTTGGGGGGTTGTGCAGGGGTGAGGTGAATTACTACTGGATGATTGTTGTCTTATGAAGATTGAAATAGGGAATTGTTGTACATGACATGGTTGGAAGAGTTTGATGATTTTATATGTTTTTTTTTGTTCTATTTTAGGTGTTTTTTATATTGTTTCAAGTCTGTATGTGTTTTTGTGATTTTATTTATGCAGGTGTACAGTGGAGGGGCTACTAGAGGGAGGGGGGCTGCTAGGCTGTAGTTCTGGAAAAACTCAATACCAACGGTTATAAACCGTTGGTATAAGGGTGCTGGAATTTTGGAAAAACACTATACCAACGGTTTTAAACCATTGGTATAGGTGTTCTGGATTTCTTGGAAAACTTATACCAACGGTTTTAAACCGTTGGTATAGGTGTCTGGATTTCTGGAAAACCAATACCAACGGTTTATAATCGTTGGTATAGGTGTTTCTGGAAAACCAATACCAACGGTTGTAAACCGTTGGTATAAGTTTTCTTGAAAATCACATTACCAACGGTTTAGAACCGTTGGCATAATACTTCCTAAAATGCATTACCAACGGTTTATAACCGTTGGTATACATTGGGTTAAATTTATATAACCAATATACCAACAGTTTGGATCAAACCGTTGGTATAAGGCTTTCCTCATGGCTTACTAGCCAACGGTTTGGAAAACCGTTGGTATAGGATATACCAATGGTTTTCCAGCCTATACCAATGGTTTAAAACTGTTGGTATAACCTTCTTTTCCAGTAGTGTGTTGAAAAGACTCATATTCACAAGATGGTATATATGTGCTTAAAAATTAATGGGAAGCATACCTGATGGAAGAATGTACAAAAATAGTATGAAGTTGTGACTTCTATAGAAGTAGTGTATTGTTTCATATTTATTTTTAATTTACTTCTTTTTAATATTACTCATATAAGAATTTTTTTCTTATACAGGTGTATTTTTTTGTTCGAGTTGGGGTGATTTGTTCGAAACTAATCATGC
Organism: Viscum album; assembly: GCA_963277665.1. Taxonomy (NCBI): domain Eukaryota; kingdom Viridiplantae; phylum Streptophyta; class Magnoliopsida; order Santalales; family Viscaceae; genus Viscum; species Viscum album. Next base: position 2,078,313,037 of record OY728146.1, read on the forward strand.
TCGTGAGAGATTATACTTTGAGGCTGGAACTCATAATTCAATGAGAAGGTAATTTTTTTTTAATGTACTATGTTTTACTCATAATATTATCTGTTCTCTATAACATTAACATAATCTAAATCAAATGTTTGACTACTCATGCAAACAATGTCTTCCACGGACTTATTCTCCCTCGAAACCTTTCCACCCCTGCATTGTCGGAATTTATCACTTTCCTTAAAAGGTATTAGAGGTAACTTGAAGGAAAGTGATAAATTTTGACAATGTAGTTTTTCCATTTCGACAAAGAAAGCAAATAGAAAGCATGGCAATGCACGATGCGGCCAATAAGACTCAAAGTGTGTATTTTTATGTAATTAATTAATTTTGTAATCATTTTATATACTATTTGTAAGTTAATTTCCTTATCATTTTTATCTAATTCTTATTTAGTTTTTTATATAGATTTTTTGGGAAGTCATGTTTTCCTTTCAACTATCCGTAATAATCCAGAAAAGAGAGAACATGTTTCTTTCGGGTGGAAGAGGAAACCCCATGTTGCATGAAATGCAAAGTAAATCGTAAGGATGTGTATACCAAGAGATTTATCAGTATTTTAATGTAAAGTATGACATCACAAAAGATATTTCATGAACATTTCCATGAACAATGTAGTAATCAGCTGCAGATCAGTCAGTCGCAGATCAATTAGCTGCACCTCAATCTGTTACACAGTGTGCTTGGTATGACTTGAAGTGTATGTTTTTAGTTTATAATATTATTTGATACTTTAAGATAATATCTTTTGAACTACCATGATTTGATCCATGACTCGTGATTATGATCTATGATATGCAGGGTATGAATTTCTAATGTTAATATCACCTTCTAACATCTTTATGCTCTTAATATCCTTATATAATCATTGATATGTCTCTTGTTTACACTTATTGAGCATCTATAATCACCCTTTATTATGTTAAATATCCTTAGGTTATTAAGAATGGTTTTATAAATGATATGTATAAGAAGGTATCTAGTAAAGAATAATTTAATGAGAGACTCTTATGAACAAGTTCTTTATGTTTTCATGTTTCCAAAAGCACTAGACCTAAATTATTCTAGCATGGATCATTATGTTATGTAAGTAATATTAATCTAATAAGATGTGATATCTATGTATTAAATGTCTGGTTCAATATAGTTGGTATCATAGTAACTAACCAACTGAAAACCAGGCAAAAGGAACAAGTGATTGATATTACTCAAAGTGTCTTTATTTAAAATCGACATTACTTTTAGTAAAAAGAATAAGTGACATACTGAAAATTGAGAAAATGAATTCAAATTGTTTTGATACTTTAGGAAAACAATTGATAAGTCATTTTTGATGTGTAGTAATTAATTGTACCTCAATCTGATGCACGGTGTGACTGATATGAATTTAAGTGTGTATTTTTATATTCAATTGACATTAAATTTAGCAAAAAGAACAAGTGACGTACCGAAAACAGAGAAAACACATTTGGATTGTTTTGATAATTTAGTAAAATGATTCATGAGTCATTTGTGTCATGTAGGAATCAACCACACCTCAATCTGAAGCACGGTGTGATCGGTATAACTAAAAATGCATGTTTCCAATTTGAAATGACATTTTAGTAAAAAAATACAACTAATATACTGAAAACCAAGAAAAAACATTCAGATTGTTTTCATACTTTAGTAAAATGGTATATAAGTCATTTTTGATGTGTGGGAATCAACCTCTCCTCAATATTATGCACGGTGTGGCCAGTATAACTCAAAGTATCTATTTTTATTTAAAATTGACATTAATTTAAGTAAAAACAACAAGTGACATACTAAAAACTGAACAAATGAATTCGAATTATTTTGATATTTTAGGACAATGATTCATGAGTCATTTGTGATGTATAGGAGTAAATAATACCTCAATACGATGCATGGTGTGACTGGTATGACTCCAAGTGTGCCTTTTTATTTAAAATTGACATTAATTTAAGTAAAAAGAACAAGTGACATACTAAAAACCAATAAAACACATTAGGATTATCTTGATATTTTAATAAAATGATCCATGAGTAATTTTTTATGTGTAGGATTCCACCACACCTAAATACAATGCACGGTGTGACGGGTATGACTCCAAGTGTTTCTTTTTATTTAAAATTGACATTAATTTAAGTAAAAGAACAAGTGACATACTGAAAACCGAGAAAACACATTCATATTGTTTTGATACTTTAGAAAAACTATCCATGAGTAATTTTTGACATATAGGAATCAACCAAACCTCAATCTGACGCACAGTGTGACCGATGTGACTAAAAGTGTTCGTTATCATTTTAAAATTAACATTTTAGTTCAAAACATGTCACTCACTAAAAACCAAGAAAATAATATTTTATTGTCTTGATAATTTAGGAAAATGATTCATAAGTCATTTTTTATGTGTATGAAGTATTCTCACATCAAACTGACACACGATTCGATCGGTATGACTCATAATGTGTGTTTCCAGTTTGAAATGACATTTTAGTAAAAAAAACAAAACTAGCATACTAAAAACTAAGAAAACACATTCAGAATATTTTGATACTTTATGAAAATAATATATAATTTATTTTTGATGTTTAGGAATCAGTCTCACCTCAATACGACGTACAATGTGGCCAGTATAACTCAAAATGTCTCTTTTTATTTAAAATTGACATTAATTTAAATAAAAACAACAAGTGACATATTGTAAACTGAGAAAACGCATTAGGATTGTTTTGATATTTTAGGATAATGATATATAAGTTATTTTTGATGTTTATAAATCATCTGCATCTCAATAAAATGCACAGTGTGGTCGGTATCACTCAAAGTGTCTCTTTTTATTTAAAATTGACATCAATTTAAGTAAAAAGAAAAAAGTGACATAATCAAAACCAAGAAAACACATTCAGATTATTTTGATATTTTGAGACAATGATTCATGAGTCATTTTTTATGTGTAAGAATCAACCTCACCTCAATAGGATGCACAGTGTAACTGATATAACTCCAAATGTGACTTTTTATTTAAAAGTGACATTAATTTAAGTAAAAAAGAACAAGTGACATACTGAAAACTGAGAAAAAGCATTCGGATTATTTTGATACTTTACTAAAACAATCCATGAGTCATTTTTGACCTGTAGAAATCAACCACACCTCACTCTGATGCACGGTGTGAATGTTATGACTAAAAGTGTTCGTTATCGGTTTAAAATTGACATTTTAGTTCAAAACGTCTCACTCACTGAAAACCAAGAAAACACACTCCAATTATCTTGATAATTTATAAAAACAATTAATAAGTAATTTGTGACATGTATGAAGAGACTCATGTCAAACCGGCCCATGATTCCACTGGTATGACTCATAATGCGTGTTTCTAGTTTGAAATGACATTTTAGTAAAAAAACACAACTGGCATACTAAAAACTAAGAAACCGCATTCAGATTGTTTTAATACTTTATGAAAATGATCTATAAGTCATTTTTAATGTGTAGAAATTAGGTTCACCTCAATATGATGCACAGTGTGTCCGGTATAACTCAAAATATCTCTTTTTATTTAAAATTGACATTAATTTAAGTAAAAACAATGATTGACATACTGAAAACTGAGAAAATGCATTCGGATTATTTTTATATTTTAGGATAATGATCCAAGAGTCATTTATGATGTATATGAGTCAATATTACCTCAATACAATGCATGGTGTGACCAGTATGACTCCAAGTGTGCTTTTTTATTTAAAATTGACATTAATTTAAGTAAAAAAAGAACAAGTGACGTACTGAAAATTGAGAAAACACATTAATATTGTTTTGATACTTTAATAAAATGATCCATGAGTCATTTTTGACATGTAGGAATCAATTCTACCTCAATTTTGACGAACATTGTGACCGGTATGACTAAAAGTGTCCATTATCAGTTTAAAATTGACATTTTAGTTCAAAACATGTCACTCACTGAAAATCAAACAAACACACTCTGATTATCTTGATAATTTATGAAAATGATTCATAAGTCATCTATGACGTGTATGAAGTAGTCTCACGTCAAACTGATGCAAAATGTGTCTAGTATGACTCATAATTCTTGTTTCTAGTTTGAAATGACATTTTAGTAAAAATACACAATTGGCATACTGAAAACCAAACAAACATATTCAGGTTGTTTTGATACTCTAGGAAAATGATCTATAAGTTATTTTTGATGTGTAGAAATCATTCTCACCTCAATACGATGCACAGTGTGACCGTTATAACTCCAAATGTGTCATTATTTAAAATTGACATTAATTTTAGTAAAAAAACAAGTGATATACTCAAAACCGAGCAAACACATTTAGATTGTTTTGATATTTTAGGACAACGATTCATAACTAATTTGTAATGTGTATAAATCAACTCTGCATCAATAGGACGCACGGTGTGGACAGTATAACTCCAGATGTTTCTTTTTTATTAAATATTGACATTTTATTAATATATTCTTTCATATTAATGTTTAATTTATTTCTTTATAGTATTACTAACATAATATTTGTTTTCTTATATAGGTAGAATCTTTTGCTTGGGTTGAGATGATTTGTTCAGCAACTGATACCATGAGTGACCATTTTTGAGAGGGGATCATGGGCGTCAAAAGATGAAACATTATTGTTTTTAAATGTTTGTTGGGTAATTATATATGTAATTATATAAAAAAGTGTTTAAAATGTATATAATAGTGTTTTTTTGTATATACCATGGGTGGACATTTTTGTATGCATGATGTCACATTAAATGTATATAGTATTGTTTGAAATTATAGGTTTTTGCAAGTTTTTACTGGGTGTGTTGTAGTATTAACAACACATTACAGCCAGCAAGGCCTTTATCAGCGCTATTTCATGCGCTGATAAAGGGTCTCCCTATTTAAAGCACTAATAAATCCCCTCTATCATTGCTACGATTAACAACACTTTTTTAGTGCTATTAACACTACTGGAAATCCCATTTTTACCAACGCTTATATCCCAACGGTTTGATAAACTGTTGGGAATGGTTATGTATACCAATGGTTTTCTTAAAACCGTTGGCATAGAGGCTTTTATGAAGATTTTTACCAACGGTTTATAAAACCGTTGGTATAGGGCTCCATGAATAGACTTTTACCAACGGTTATACACTAACCGTTGGTATATGTTGGAATCTATACCAACGGTTTGTGTAAACCGTTGGTATAGACCTTGGTAAACATACATTCCCAACGGTTTTTAAAAACCGTTGGGAAAGTTTCCCCCTAAATCCAGTAGCCCCTTCACTCGATTGCAGTCCCCCTCCGCTCGACTGCAGCCCAAAATTGAAGCTCTCCTGACGCACTCTCGTTACCCAGTCTCCCAAACTCCATCCATCCTCTTCAATCAAACAATTTTTCTGTTCTACACTTCAAATCTGTAAGTTCTAATATTCTTCATCTATTTTTTATTTTCTATTTTGATTTGACCTAAATGTCTCGGATCTCTCTATACAAGTACTCAGAAACTTGTTCCACTCATATATCCATATTAAATCAAAAAATTTTGTAGTTCAACACTCTAAATATGTAAGTACTACCTTAGTTTTAATGTTTTACATCTATTATTTTTGTTTTCTGTTTTAATTTGGTATAAACTAGGTTGTGTTGTTTATGGCATGTGAAGGTTAGTGTTATTGAGGATGAATTGGATGTTGGTTGGGTGATGGATTGGAATTGTGATGTTTTTTGGATTAAGTTTAGTTAATCTTCAATGAATTATTTGGGGATTTCCTCCCTTTAACAGAGCCCCCACTCCTCATGGACCCTAGACACCCCCCCTCTTGGACCCTGGACAATCCCCCCTCCTGAAACTTGGACAGCCTGGCCCCCCTCTTTCCTGAAACTTGGACATCCCCCATCCTGGACCCTGTACAACCCCCCTCCACCCTCCTCCTAGGACCTTGTATAGTCCCCCCTCCTTCCTGGACCCTAGGAATCCCCCCACCCTCCACCCTGGACCCTGGATAGCCCCCCTCCTCGATGGACCCTGGACAACCCCCCCCCCCCTCTTTCCTGGACCATGGACAGCCCCTTCTCCCCTTCTCCTTGACCCTGGACAGCCCCCCGCCCCCCTTCCTAGACCCTGGACAGCCCCCCACCCCTCCTCCTAGACCTTGGGCATCCCCCTCACCCCCTCCTCAACCACCAAATACCCCCCCACTTCAAAACATTGACCACCAAACTTGGACATGCTGTATTTTCTCTAAAAAGATAGATTTATCCTCAAACCACCTCAATAATATCCTAAACAATGCTTATAATGTGGTTTTCACCACATAACATCCAATTGTATTCCAATTCACTAGTCTATCCTCCCTTGGCTAGATTTTACAAAAAGCGTTCAACCATAAAGATCCAAATGAAAATAAATTGATATAAGACATTTGATAATGGATTAAAATTTCAAATTGGGATCCAATGAGGAATATTTGAGATATTATGCATCATGTCCATGAGTAAATCCATTTTTATATATCCGATAAGTTATTTTTCACAATTTTCACACATTAATTGTTTGTAAAAATGGGACAAACATTTATAAAGGTTCTAATATATAAAAATTAATCTATTTTTGGATGTAGCTTAACCAACAATGTCTAGCTTGTCTGCCTCTTCCATGATCATCGATGTGCATGTCCCGTCTCCATATGACCTCGCACGATGGGTGTCTCAGCGTCTGACTGATGACGAGCACCGGATTCTCTTACTTCCACACTAGATTCATGCCCGCTACGCTCCTGAAGTGATAAATCCCACTCTATGTCTAGCTGATGACGAGCGCCAGATTCTCTTACTTTCACACAAGATTCACGCCCGCTACGCTCCTGAAGTGATCAATCCCACTAAGCGTCCATGTGAGCTTGATGACACGGCCACCAGTTCTTGTAAGAGGCAGAGGAGTTCTGAGTTGATGGACCAAGACGATTGACCAGTGTCCATCCATCTGGCTGAAGACGTAAAACATAGCGCTTCCTGGGAGGCAACCCATATTCTAGATTTTCATCATTTTGATTTTTTTACTCTGTTTTAGGAAATAAACATGGCATGTATGCAACAATTTTTTAGCTGCTTCTAATCTGTATGTGCACTTGTCATTACTCTGCATGACTGCTTCTATTTTGTCTGATCCTTGGTGTTATTTTTTATGACATGATACAACTATGTTTTGTCTATGTGTAGATTTTACAGGTACATAAGTAAGTACACTTTTCATTATTCCATTCTTTCAGTTCTTCGGCCGATGGTACGAGGGAGGTTCGTACCAGAGGTAGACGAGCATCTCCGCGTACCCGACTAGACCCTTCCCCTCTGACCAAACGCATTCGGATTATGTTGAAACATAAGGTAAAAAATCCATGGGTCAAATTTGACATGTATAAGTCAACCTCACCTCAATAAAAGGCACGGTGTGGTCAGGATCACTCAAACAGCCTCTCTTTTGTTCAAAATTGACTTATTTAAGTGAAATCAACAACTGACATATGGGAAACTGAAAAAACGCCTTCGGATTGTGTTGAAACTTTAGGAAAACTATCCATGGATCATATGTGACATGTAAAAGTCAACTCCGCCTCAATCTGATGCGCGGTGTGGCCGGTATCACTCCAAGTGTATGTATTTTGTTTAAAATGGACAATATTTTACGTACATACACCAATCCAATAAAACAGCTTTTGATTGTGTTTATACTTTTTAACAATGATCCATGACCCATATTTGACGTGTACGAGTCAACCCTATCTCAATTCGAGACCCAGTGTGGCCGATACCACTCAAAGTGCCTCTGTTTTGTTAAAAATGGACTTAATTTTAAGTGAAATCAACAACTGACATAAGGAAAACCGACCAAACGCATTCGTATTCTATTGAAACTTAAGGAAAACAATCCATGAGTCAAATGTGAAGTGTATGAGTCAAATCCTCCTCAATATAAGGTTCGTTGTGGCCGACACCACTCAAAATGCCTCTATTTTGTTAAAAATGGACTTAACTTTAAGTGAAATCAACAACTGACATACAGTAAACCGACCAAACGCATTCAGATTCTATTGATGATATATTAAAACAATCCATGGGTCATATGTGACATGTACGAGTCAACTCCACCTCAATCTAAGGCACGGTGTGGACGGTACCATTCAAAATATATCTTTTTTGTTCAAAATGACTTTAATTTTAAGTGAAAAAAACAACTGACATATGGAAAACCGACCAAATGCATTCCAAATCTGTTTAAACTTTAGTAAAATGATACATGGGTCATATGTGATGTGTACGAGTCAACTCCGCCTCAATACAAGGCATAGTGTGGCCGGAAGCACCCAAATTGTCCCTCTTTTGTTTAAAATGGACAATATTTTACGTACATACGCCAAACAGATCAAATGGATTCTGATTGTGTTGATACTTTTTCACAATGATCCATGACTCATATATGATTTATACGAGTCAACCCCGACTCAATTCGAGGCCCGGTGTGGCCGACACCACTCAAAGTTCCTCTGTTTTGTTAAAAATGGACTTAATTTTAAGTGAAATCAACAACTGACATACAACAAACCGACCAAACGCATTTGGATTATATTGAAACTTAAGGAAAACAATCCATGAGTCAAATTTGATGTGTATGAGTTAACCCCGCCTCAATACGAGGCCCGGTGTGGCCGACACCACTCAAAGTGCCTCTTTTTTTTAAATGTACTTAATTTTAAGTGAAAACAACAACTGTCATACGGAAAACTGACCAATCGCCTACGGATTCTATTGAAACTTTAGAAAAATGATCCATGGATCATATGTGAGGTGTACGAGTCAATTCCACCTCAATCTGAGGCACCGTGGGGCCAGGACCACCCAAACTTCCTCTCTTTTGTTCCAAATGGACAATATTTTACGTACATAGGCCAAACCGATCAAACGGATTCGGATTGTGTTGAAACTCTAGGACAATGATCCTTGGATCATATGTGACGTGTAAGAGTTAACCCTGCCTTAATACAAGGCCCAGTGTGGCCAACACCACTCAAAGTGCCTCTTTTTTTTTAAAATGTACTTAATTTTAAGTGAAAACAACAACTGACATACGGAAAACCGACCAAACGCCAACGGATTCTATTGAAACTTTAGTAAAACGATCCATGGGTCATATGTGATGTGTACGAGTCAACCCTGCCTCAATCGGAGGCCCGGTGTGGCCGACACCACTCAATGTGCCTCTGTTTTGTTTAAAATGGACTTAATTTTAAGTGAAAACAACAACTGACATACGCCAAACCAACCAAACGCCTTCGGATTCTGTTGAAACATTCGTAAAACGATCCATGGGTCATATTTGATGTGTAAAAGTCAACCCCGCCTCAATCTGAGCCGCGGTGTGGTCGGGACCACTCAAACTATCTCTCTTTTGTTCAAAATGGACTAAATTGTAAGTGATATCAACAAGTGACATACGAGAAACCTACCAAACACCTTCGTATTCTGTTGACACTTTAGGAAAATGATCCATGGGTCATATTTGATGTGTATGAGTCAACCCTGCCTCAATACAAGGCGTCGTGTGGCCAGGACCACCCAAACTACCTCTCTTTTGTTCAAAATGGACAATATTTTACGTACATACACCAAACTGATCAAATGGATTCTGATTATGTTGAAACTTTAGGAAAATGATCCATGTCTTATATGTGATGTGTAAGAGTCAACCCTGCCTCAATCCGAAGCACGGTGTGGCCGAAACCACTCAAAGTGCCTCTCTTTTGTTTTAAATGAACTTAATTTTTAGTGAAAACAACAACTGACATAAGCCAAACCGACCAAAAACCTTCGGATTCTGTTGAAACTTTAGGAAAACGATCCATGGGTCATATGTGACATGTAAGAGTCAACTCCGCCTCAATACAAGCCGTAGTGTGGCTGGGACCACTCAAACAGTCTCTCTTTTGTTGAAAATGGACTAAATTGTAAATGAAATCAACAATTGTCATACGGGAAATCAACCAAATGCCTTCAGATTCTATTGACACTTTAGGAAAATGATCCATGGGTCATATTCGATGTGTAAAAGTCAATCCCACCTCAATACGATGTGCGGTGTGGTCGACACCACCCAAATTGTCTCTCTTATGTTAAAAATGGACAATATTTTATGTACATACGTCAAACCGATCAAACGGATTCTGATTGTGTTGAAACTTTAGGAAAACGATCCATGGCTAATATGTGATGTGTACGAGTCAACTCTGCCTCAATACGAGGCCCGGTGTGGCCGTCACCACTCAAAGTATCTCTCTTTTGTTTAAAATGGACTTAATTTTAAGTGAAAACAACAACTGACATACGCCAAACCAACCAAACGCCTTCGGATTCTATTGAAACTTTAGGAAAATGATCCATGGGTCATATTTGACGTGTAAGAGTCAACTAAGCCTCAATCCGAGCTGCGGTGTGGCCGGTACCACTCAAACTGTCTATCTTTTGTTAAAATAGACTAAATTGTAAGTGATATCAACAACTGACATACGGGAAACGGACCAAACGCCTTCGGATTCAGTTGAAACTTTAGGAAAATGATCCATGGGTCATATGTGATGTGTACGAGTCAACCCCGCCTCAATTGGAGTCACCGTGGGGCCGGGACCACCCAAACTGCCTCTCTTTTGTTCAAAATGGACAATATTTTACGTACATACGCCAAACCGATCAAACAGATTCTGATTGTGTTGAAACTTTAGGAAAATGATTCATGGATCATATGTGACGTGTACCAGTCAACCCCGACTCAATCTGAGGCCCGGTGTGGCACTTATGGAGTCACAAGTGATGAGACTCCTAAGAAAATACCTTTTCACCATATATTAGAAAAGTAGTTGTCATATGAAGATTGAAATGGGTGTAAATAATATTTGAGTTATTGAAATTCTTATTCAACTATACTGGATGATTGTTGTCATATGAAGATTCAAATGGGGAATTATTCACCATGTCTCTAATCAAAGAGGTGGTCTTTTTTTGTTGTTTTAAGTTTTCACTGTTTTAAGTGTTGTTTTGTATGCAGGTGTATGCACAGGAGGGGCTGTTGTGCAACAATTCTGGAAATACACAATACCAACAGTTTAGAACCATTGGTATACTTTGAGAAGAATTATACCAACGGTTTGTAACCGTTGGTATAGTATTTTTTATTGAACATATGCCAACGGTTTCATTGAAACCGTTGGGAAAAAACTATACCAACGGTTGTAAACCGTTGGTATAATATCAAAATCATAGAATTCCCAACGGTTTAAAACCGTTGGGTAAACCTATACCAACGGTTCAACAAGAACCGTTGGCAAATAAAGACATAGAGTGGGCTATACCAACGGTTTAGTTCAAACCGTTGGTATAGATCTTTCCCCATGCCTTACTTCCCTACGGTTTGGACAACCGTTGGTATAGAATATACCAACGGTTTTCCAGCCTATACCAACGGTTTAGAACCGTTGGTATATCCTCCATTTCCATTAGTGTAAAAGTCATTTTGTGTGCTCTTAAAGGTAACATGTGTAGTAGTGTGAAGATGGGTCGGTGTTGCTACACTACGGTTGCAATTTGGGATACACAGAGATGAGCATACACAAAGATAATGAATGTGAGTAAGGTGAGGACGACCTGTTACCCTAGCTCAGGGGTATGTGGGGCTTGCCCTCAGGGCGAGCTTGGTCCCATATTAATTAGTTTGGATGTATATATTTCAAAAACAGGTGAACTTTTTAAAATAGTTTTTAAAATTTTTAATTTAATTTTCAGGGTGGACGGTTTTGATATTCAGGGTTTTGATAAATACATATTTAAAATTATTTAAATATATATATACAGATACATATATAAATATTAAACATATTTAATAAATATATTTATCAGAATACTGATATATTTATATATAAAAATGTATTTATATTTATATAATTATAAATATATTTTAAGAATTGTAAATATGTATTTATAAATATAATTAAAAATATAAATTTATAATTATAATTATAAATGTTTTTTTATTTAATTATAAATATATTTATAAAATTATAAATATAGTTATATAATTATATATATATATGAATATATATTTATATATTTATTTAAATAAATATATTTATAAACATATAAATAAATAAATAAAATTTTAAAAAGCATATAATTATACAATGATAAATATATTTATTTATAATCATTAATATAAAAAATATATATTTATATAATTATATTTATAATTATATAATTATATATAATTATAATAAATATAATGATAAATAAATAATTATAAATAATTACACATGATTATAAATAAAAAATTATATATTTAAATAATTATAGTCATAAATATATTTATATAATTATAAATAAAGAAAATCATGTGTAATTATTTAAAATCATAAATAAATATAAATATAGTTATATAAATATAAATAAATATAAATATAATTATATAATTATAAATAAATATAAATATATTTATATTGTCAGCCGAGGTTGGCTTAGTGGTACCGTGTAAGGTGGTCACTCCCTGACAACGGAACTGGCTCAGGTTCGAGTCCTACCGCACTTAAAATTAGCTGGGGGCGTGTGGTGCGCAGATGGTGGGTTAGGCCCAGGACATGCATGGTGTGGCCTCCACCTATATCTCATTACCCAAATAACACATTTTCCTTATAAGGTGACCACTCCTTGATAGCGGAACTGACTCGGGTTTGAGTTTTGACACTGGAAATTAGTTGGGGCATGTAGCACGCAGGTGGTGGTTTGGGCTCAGGACTGGCATGGTGTGGCACCCACCTATACCTAGTCACCAAAATAACACATTTTGCAATTATGGGCTTGCCCAAGTGATAAAGACTTCTTGTAATTCTGCATCAGACCTTAGTTCAAATTCGGGTTGGAGCGAATTTTCACAGGTAGGCGGTGACATAGACATAACGCATGGTGCAAATAGGCGGTGATGCAGGCATGACACAGGCCTGGTGATGTAGACAGTATGATACATGCATGGCGTTGCACTGGACCCTCAGGCCAGTTAGTGAGTCTTTAGGCTATGTAATGATTTTTATGCCCACTAGGCATTTGGGTCGTGTTTTAAATAAATAAGACTTGATGGGTGAGCTATATATTGGGGGGGACTATGGCCTGCCTTTCTAGCCTCTGTGTGTTGTGTGTGAGTGTTTAATGTAATTTTACCCATAAGCACCTAATATATATATAAATATATTTATATAATTATAAATAAATATAATTATATGTGTTGTAAGAACTTGGTTCTTCTCTTTGAGGTACGGGCTTCTTCTTTTTCCTTTTCCTTAAGTGTTTTTAATAAAATATGGAAAATGGGGAAAATCCTAAATTTTGGAATTACACGCCGTGTACTTTTTCCACACGCCATGTACTTTTGGTCGTGTTGGGATGAGTACACAGGGCGTATAGCCATGTCGGCGACAAAGGGTGTAGGAACCGACTACACGCCGTGTAGTGATCCTTTACACGCCGTGTAGTCAGTCGGCAGGCCAAAATAGTAAGGCGGTGGAGCAGTCGCCAGCTGGCCGGCAGTACATGCCGTGTACTCAGGAGTACATGCCGTGTAGTCATGTCGACGGATGAACAGTGTGGCAGTGCCGCCAGAGGAACAGTTAAATGAAAGGAGTACACGGCGTGTACTTGGAAGTACACGCCGTGTACTTTGTTTTTTTGGCTTAAAACAGGCAGTAGCCTCCTCATTTGGCAGAGGAGGCATTTGAGCCATTTTGGAGCCAAAGGAGGAGGCCGAACCTTTGAAGATCCGCCGGGTGTTCCTCTGGAATCGGTTTCCACCTCGGACGATCTCGTTGGAACCGCACAGGTAAGGGCTTCCATCTCCTTGGCTGCTTCTTACTAATTCTTTCCCTAGTGGGAGTTATTTGAGGTTAAGCATGTTTTGTTCTTCGTCAGATCTACGCCGTTCTTGGTCGTTTCTGGAGTCGGTGTTCGGGTATAACGTTCGTTGGTGTATAAGGTAGGTGGCTTGGTGTTTGTTTTTCCAACTTCCGTGTGTTTTGTACGTTTTTGTGCCACGAACCCATGTTGGGGTGTCGTGTGGCTGAGTCCGTTGCTATATTTAATGCCTAGAATTGCGTAGGTGATTAAATTGTGATAATAAAATGCTGGTTGGGATCATTTCTTGGATTTGGAACCACCCTGGGGGTGTGTTCCACTGTTTAGCTATTTGGCCAGGGTACCCGAGGGTATGCCTTTAATGTAGTAATTGTAGAATTGTCTTGAGAGGAATTGCTTGTTACTGCTTGTTTACCTGTTGGGTATGGCCCGGTTACCTGTTTAGCCTGAGGGCGTTGTTGTGATTAGCCTGAGGGCACTGTACTGTATTAGCCTGAGGGCGTGACTGTTTTAGCCTGAGGGCGACACTCTATTTCTCCTGAGGGAAACCTTTCATGCCTGAGGGTTTGACTTCTGTGACTGAGGGTGACACTTCCTACACATAAGGGCAATTTTTGTTACGCCTGAGGGAAATACCCGCGGGTTGGATTCTATATAGCCTGAGGGCGTGATTCACTATATTAGCCTGAGGGCGAGATACTAGTTGGCCTGAGGGCTTGGTGCTGTTGAGCACAGAATGATACTAAATTAAATGGATTAAATAAATAATTAAATGGAAATATAACTGGTAAGTTATCTACTTTTGAGTACTTCTTGGTTTATTGTATTTTATTATTATTGCACACGGTTGTTGCATGCTTACACGCAGTTGGGCACGAGTCTTTGGTGGTTGCCTACTGAGATATATTTCTCACACCCTGTTTGGGTCACGCTTTTCATCCCAAACAGATTACGTTGCTGCAAGTGTAGATAGGGTCAAGAGTCCCTATATAGGTACATGATTGATGTTGAGGAGTAGGAGGGCATGGGACCGAGCCTAGGCTCGCGATGTCGCTGCCAGTTGTTTTTCTTGTTTTGTTGTACTCTGCTTTTGTTGTACTATATTGATGTATAACATGTTATGGCTATTTTCTTAAAACCTGAGACATGTAGCATCATTAGTTATCTACTGTTGGTTATATCCACTGCTGTTTTTTATTTCATTTGTGTATGGATTACTGCTTTCGTTGTTTGTTGTATGTTTATTTTGTATTCCGCTGTGCTACACTTTGACAAATGAGGGCATAGTTTCCCCACTATCAGACCTGGGCCCTCGCTGCTGGTCGGCAGCCTCTGGCGTTTGGGGAAATGCGTTTGAGTTCACGTGGTGAACCGGCTTCGGGGCACCCGTTGAGTGGCACCCGGAATCAGGACGTTACAAAGTGGTATCAGAGGGGTTCTTTTCTTTGACTTACTATTTGGAGTCGTAGTCAGGGATAGGATGAACGGTAGTTGGTACTAAGTTGTGCCCGGGCGTAGCTAACCCATGTACAGGGAAAAGCCAGTCTACCTCGTATTGCAATTTTTTTGATTTTGAAAATTTTACAGTTGATATGATTTCACCGTTGGGTGATGCACTTGTATTGTGTTGTTTATACCTTATCTATGGGTTCTATTTAGTTGCAACCTGATGAGATGAGGGTATTCCATCTCATGCATCATTTAGGCACATGCTAGAATCACATGCCATGCATAGTTTCCAAGTCATGTAGGTGCATTAGAAAAATTGCATGTTGTTGTGATAGTTGTTGTGCTAGAAAAAGCATGTTGTTGTGATAGCTGCACTGATAAAATACCTGCTATTTGATAGGGTAATTTTTGTGTGAGATGTTCATAGAATGGACGCCAAACTTTGGTTTTTGGGGAGTATGGGAGCCCTTTGACCAAACTTTGGTGGATCATTGACTGTTTATTAGTTATAACACAGATAAGATGTCAAACTTTGATTCGTGGGGAGTATGGGCCCTCACGGGTCGGAATTTGACACTTAGGTGTTGGTTTTCAGTATTTTCTAGGTTCCGGAGAAGTTTCTGAGACATACTGTTCGGAAACCCAGTATACACGCCGTGTAGTATTTTTACACACGCCGTGTATGGCCTTCTGTTCGGGAAGAAAAATGACTTTTTAAGTACACACCGTGTACTATGAGTACACACCGTGTAGTCTCTTCCCGTGTCAGCAACCGTGTGGGCAGTGACATGGGGTAGGGAAGTGCTTAGTCGAACACGCCATGTAGCGTATGTACACGCCGTGTAGGGTCGACCCGGAGTCCGGTCATGTAACTAACAACACGGGTCGGTGAACTCCTGTATAGAACACGTTGTGTCAATGATGAACACCCTGTGTAGTGTGGCCTGGGGACTCAGACGTGTAACTAACAACACAGGTCGATGTCACCGTTCCTTGAACACGTTGTGTACCTTTGGGGACATGTCGTGCAGTCTTGTCCGAGGACAGACCGTGTGGACTTAGCCGTGTGACTGGGGAAACGGGGTGGTGTACACACCGTGTGCGGGTGTAACACGCCGTGTAGTGTCAAGCCGAGTAGTCGGCCATGTCACAGACGACACGGGCAGTTAGAAATAACACCATACACGTCGTGTCTATGAAATACACGTCGTGTAGTTTTTGTTCAAACGGGATCCGGGTGGCTTAGTCGTGCAGAAGGACCCGGGCAGGGGAAGGGAAGTCAAGTACATGTCGTGTAGTCAAGTACACGTCGTGTAGTCAGTGTACACGCCGTGTAGTCTTGTTTTTCAAATTTTGAATGCCTTATTCCTCCTGTTCCCTTTTGGGTTTCTTCGCTTTCGGTCTTTGATGAATCTTGTTCTAAGGCGTGTTTTTGACCTTGTAGTGTCATTCCGCCTAGACGACCACGCGTTGTTCTCCAAAAGAGCGGCAACGAGTATACTCTAGAGATGGTGGGGCACGGGCTACCAGTTGATCCTCCAGTAGAGCCAGATACGGCACCAGCTGCTATACCGGACACAGGCGTGGAGGCGCAGTTCCGTGAAGGCTTATTGCGGTTCATGCAGACCTTTCAGGGAGCACCGCAGGCTGCCACATATATGGCCGAGTTGACACGTATCTTCCAGCAATAACATCCACCTACATTTTCAGGGGATGGTGGACCGCAGGCTGGGGAGTCTTGGTTGGGGTCGATGCAGACTATTTTCGAGCATCTTGAGACGCCTCCAGGGCGGAGGGTCAAGCTCGCGACTTACATATTGCGTGATTCCGCCAAGAGGTGGTGGGATGTTACCACCCAGTCATAGCATCACAGGGACATGGCGTGGGAAGACTTTCAGGCAGTCTTCTATGAATTTTTCTTCCCGGAGACGTTGAGAGCAGATAGAGCTCGAGAGTTCATGAATCTGCAGCAGGGCGCTATGTCAGTGATGGACTATTCTGCTTGTTTTACGGAGCTTCAGAGTTTTGCACCCGTGCTGGTGGGTGATGAGACGTTGAGAGCCAGACGTTTTGAGGATGGTCTTCGTTATGACATCTGAGCACTGGTGAATGTTTTCAGGTTGCCTATTGTCCATGCTATTGTAAATCAGGCGCTGATTTCATAGAGGAACCTTCGGGAAGCTAGCGGTGTGGGCCAGGGCAGTTCAGCACCAGTTACTGGTACTATTTCTACTGGCAAGAGGAAGAGACAGATGGATTTCTCTCAGGGTGGCAGTACCAGCTAGGCGATTTCTTCAGGTGGCCCGATCAGGTGCTACCAGTGTGGCAGAGAGGGGCACAAAAGACTTCAGTGTCCACGTGATCCAGTGGAGTGTCGAGCTTGCAGCAAGATGGGTCATCTACAACGCTTTTGCAGGGCATTTCTACCAGTGGCTAGTGAGAGAGGTTCTGTGTAGACTCCGCGTACGGGAGCAGGACCAGATGCTTCTTACCAGTCGGGGAACTGGAATACGTCAGGGCGTGAAGGCAGAGATGGTGGTCGTGGTCGTGGTAGCCAGACACCAGGATCTCAGAGGCAGCAGGGCGGGACAACTCAGGGTGGCCAGGCTGTGTCGTAGGGCCGCAACACTGGGAAGGCATATGCGGTGCATCAAACCCAGCATGAGCAGGATCCCGGACCTTCTACAGTCAGAGGTACTATTCTAGTAGCTTCTGTCTTATCTTCAGTACTTTTCGATACGGGTTCTACGCATAGTTTTATATATGTGCCCATTGTGGAGAGCCTTGGGATCTGTGTTTCTACTTCTTCTGATATCATGACACTAGACACTCTGTTGGGGACTAGAACGACTAGTGTGCATAAGTGCAAGGAGTGACCCCTTGAGGTTGGTGGGTGTCACTTCCTTTGGGACCTCTATGTCTTAGAGATGACGAGCTATGACGTCATTCTCGGGATGAACTGGTTAGTTTCCTTTCGTGCCTTTGCAGACTGCTACCGTCGCAGGGTGAGTTTCACGTCACCAGATGGCAGAGAGTTTTTATACAAGGGCGAATGGGATGTTCAGGCTAGTCGAGCTGGACCATAGCATCGTGGGCGAGGTGGAGTCAAAACCCAGATTGCGAGCTTATATATGGATGACCAGGGGACTTGTCAGACGAATTTCCCTCCTGTTGTTGATCATTTCAGGGATGTCTTCCTGGATGACTTTTCGGGTCTAACTCTAGAGAGAGAGGTGGATTTCTCCATTGAGCTTGTGCCAGGAGCAGCACCGGTGTCCATTCCTCCTTATAGGATGGCTACACCTGAGTTGCAAGAGCTCAAGAGGCAGTTAGAGGAGTTACAGGAAAAGGGCTTTATCTAACCCAGTACTTCTCCTTGGGGTTCGTCGATCCTTTTTGCAAAGAAGGCGGATGGTACCCTCAGACTTTGTGTGGATTATCGGAAGCTGAACCAGTTGATGGTTAAGAACTGATATCCCTTACCGAGGATTAATGATCTTTTTTATCAGCTTCGTGGATCACGAGTGTTCTCGAAGATTGACCTGAGATCAGGATATCATCAGTTGCGCGTGAGACCATCTGATATACCTCTCACGGCTTTCAGGAGTAGGTATGGTCTATATGAGTATACAGTTATGTCGTTCAGACTCATGAACGCGCCAGCGGTTTTCATGGCTCTAATGAATCGTGTGTTCCATCCGTATCTTGATTCTTTTGTGGTAGTATTCGTGTACGACATCTTGGTGTACTCTCACACTTGACACGACCATGCCACCCATCTTGAGATCGTATTGAGTACACTGAGAGAGCATCGACTATATGCTAATCTCTCAAAGTGCCACTTTTGGATGGACCAGATTCACTTCCTGGGTCATATCATCTCAGAGGAAGGAGTTTCAGTAGACCCAGAGAATGTGAGAGCAGTAGTTTCCTAGGAGCAGCCTAAGAACGTGTTTGAGATACGGAGTTTCTTAGGGCTGGCTGGTTACTACAGGCATTTTATACAGGACTTCTCCCACTTAGCAGAACCGTTGACGGGCTTGACTAAGAAGGGTGTGAAGTTCGTTTGGTCAGAAGCTTTCGAGGCAGCCTTTCAGGACCTGAAGGGAAGGTTGACATCAGCACCGATCATGATACTCCCAGAGCAGGGGAAGAGCTATACAGTTTACTATAACGCATCAGGTATTGGGCTGGGAGCAGTGTTGATGTAGGGTGATCGAGTTGTTACGTACGGGTCTCGGTAGTTGAGGCCACATGAGAGGAATTACCCGACACATGATCTCGAGTTGGCAGCAGTTGTTCATGCGTTGCACTGTTGGATACATTATCTATTGGGGGATCACTTTGTGGTTTTCACCGACCACAAAAGCCTCAAGTACATATTTACACAGTGTGACCTGAATCTGAGGCAGCGAAGGTGGGTCGAGTGCCTACAATCCTTCAATTTTGAGCTTGCCTGTACACCTGGTAAAGGTAATGCAGTAGCTGATGCACTGAGTAGAAAGACTCAGATACAGGCAGTGCAGGAGGCCAGTGTCGAGTGGTAGCTCATGGCATTGTTCTCTAAAATGCATCTGGAGGTGCACGACAGCCAGGGGAAGACTTATCTTTCCTCTTTAGCTGTGACTTCTACCCTCCTGGATAGAGTGAGTATGAGACAACTATCTGTTTCAGAAGTCCTAGTTCTACGGGAGTCGGTGGCAAGTGTGGACCCTCCTCCTGGTTGGACGATAGGCGATAATGAGGTTTTGCGTTTCCATGGACGAGTATGGGTTCCAGGGGATATATACGAGGAGCTGATGCGGGAGTTTCATGCTTCAGCTTGGGCAGTTCATCCCAGGGTTACCAAGATGTATCGTGACTTGAGACGTCAGCACTGGTGGTCGGGTATGAAGAGAGATGTAGTTGGTTTTGTTACGAGGTGTTCCACCTGTCAGCAGGTGAAGGCGAAGCATCAGAGACCAGCTGGACTGTTATAGCAGTTACCTATTCCGGAATATAAATGGGATGATGTCGCGATGGATTTCGTAACAGGGTTACTGAGGTCACCTAGAGGTAATGATGTCGTGTGGGTTTTTGTAGACAGACTCACGAAGGTAGATCACTTCTTTCCGATCAAGGAGACCTTCGGTGTTGATGAGCTCGGAAGGTTGTACATCTGAGAGATCGTACGTCTTCATGGGGTCCCTCGTTCTATCGTTTCAGATAGGGATGCCCACTTTACATCTCGTTTTTGGCATAGTTTTCAGAGGGCGCTGGGTACACAGGTGCTTTTGAGCATAGCTTACCACCCTTAGACCGATGGCCAGTCAGAGCGTACGATACAGGTGCTAGAGGACATGCTGCGTGCATGTGTCCTAGACTTTGGGGGCTCTTGGGAGAAGCATATACCCTTAGTCAAGTTTGCCTATAACAATAGATTCCAGGCGACTATTGATATGGAACCATACGAGGCTTTATACGGTAGGTCGTGCCTATCACCTTTGTGCTGGATAGAGGCAGGTGAGGCATCTTTATTGGGGCCACACCTCGTGCAAGAGACATCTGAGCAGGTCCAGTTGATTCAGAAGCGGATGGCTACCGCGCAGTCTTGTCAAAAGTCTTATGTTGATCGCCGCAGATGACCTTTGGAGTTCGTGGTCGGGGATCAGGTTTTATTGCGTGTTTCGCCGAGGCTGGGACACAAGTGGATCAGGAGACATGGTAAACTTTAACCGCGGTATGTGGGACCATTTGAGATTCTTGAGAGAGTCGGGCTGGTTGCTTATCGGTTGCGGTTACCGCAGCGGTACCGAGTCATGCATGACGTCTTCCACGTATCTCAGTTGTGTCGCTATCATTCAGACCCGTCTCACATCTTTCAGCCTGAGGAGGTTGAGCTGGAGGCAGATGCGTCCTTTGAGGAGCATCTGATTCGTATCATTGACAGGAGCATGAAGGTTCTCTGAGGCTGGACAATTCCTCTCGTATAGGTGTTATGGCAGCATGGTCGAGTGCAGGACGAGACCTGGGAGCGGGAGGCCGACGTACGTGCTCAGTGGCCGGAGTTGTTCACGGCTATATCTTCTCCACCCTTAGAAGGGCAATTTGGGGACGAATTGCTATAAGGGGGGAAGTTTGTAAGAACATGGTTCTTCTCTTTGAGGTACAAACTTCTTCTTTTTCCTTTTCCTTAAGTGTTTTTAATAAAATATGGAAAATGGGGGAAAATCCTAAATTTTGGAACTACACGCCGTGTACTTTTTTCACACGCCGTGTACTTTTGGCCGTGTTGGGATGAGTACACAGGACGTGTAGCCATGTCGGCAACAAAGGGTGTAGGAACCGACTACACGCCGTGTAGTGGTCTTTTACACGCCGTGTAGTCAGTCGGCATGCCAAAATAGTAAGGCGGTGGAGCAGCTGCCAGCTGGGTGGCAGTACACGCCGTGTACTCAGGAGTACATGTCGTGTAGTCATGTCGACAGATGAACGGTGTGGTGGTGTCGCCAGAGGAACAGTTAAATGAAAGGAGTACACGCCGTGTACTTGGAAGTACACACCGTGTAATTTGTTTTTTTAGCTTAAAACAGGTAGTAGCCTCCTCATTTGGCAGAAGAGGCATTTGAGCCGTTTTGGAGCCAAAGGAGGAGGTCGAACCTTTGAAGATCCGCCGGGTGTTCGTCTAGAATCAGTTTCCGCCTCGGACGATCCCGTTGGAACCGCACAGGTAAGGGCTTCCATCTCCTTGGCTTCTTCTTACCAATTCTTTCCCTAGAGGGAGTTATTTGAGGTTAAGAGGGTTTTGTTCTTTGTCAGATCTACGTCGTTCTTGGGCGTTTCTGGAGTCGGCGTTCAGGTATAACGTTCGTTGGCGTATAAGGTAGGTGGCTTGGTGATTGTTTTTCCAATTGTCGTGTGTTTTGTGCGTTTTTGTGCCACGAACCCATGTTGGGGTGTCGTGTGGCTGAGGCCATTGCTATATTTAATGCCTATAATTGCGTAGGTGATTAAATTGTGATAATAAAATGCAGGTTGGGATCATTGCTTGGATCCGGAACCACCCCGGGGGTGTGTTACACTGTTTAGCCGTTTGGCCAGGGTACCCGATGGTATGTCTTTAATGTAGTAATTATAGAATTGCCTTGAGAAGAATTGCTTGTTACTGCTTGTTTACCTGTTGGGCATGGCCCAGTTACCTGTTTATCCTGAGGGTGTTGTTGTGATTAGCCTGCGGGCACTGTACTGTATTAGCCTGAGGGCGTGACTATTTTAGCCTGAGGGCGACGCTCTATTTCGCCTGAGGGAAACCTTTTGTGCCTGAGGGCTTGACTTCTGTGCCTGAGGACGACACTTCCTACGCCTGAGGGCAATTTCTGTTACGCCTGAGGGCAATACCTGCGGGTTGGATTCTGTATAGCCTGAGGGCGTGATTCACTATATTAGCCTGAGGGCGAGATACTGGTTGGCCTGAGGGCTTGGTGCTGTTGAGCACAGAATGATACTAAATTAAATGGATTAAATAAATAATTAAATGGAAATATAACTGGTAAGTTAGTTACTTTTGAGTACTGCTTGGTTTATTGCATTTTATTATTATTGCACACGGTTGTTGCATGCTTACACGCAGTTGGGTACGGGCCTTTGGTGGGTGCCTACTGAGATATATTTCTCACACCCTGTTTGGGTCACGCTTTTCGGTCCAAACAGATTATGTTGCTGCAGGTGTAGATAGGGGAAAGAGTTCCTATACAGGTACATGATTGCTGCTAAGGAGTGGGAGGGCATGAGACCGACCCTAGGCTCGTGATGCTGCTGCCAGTTGTTTTGCTCGTTTTTCTATACTCTACTTTTGTTGTACTGTATTGATGTATAACATGTTCTGGCTGTTTTCTTAGAACCTGAGACATGTAGCATCATTAGTTATCTACTGTTGGTTATATCCACTGCTGTTGTTTATTTCAGTTGTGTATGGATTACTACTTCCGCTGTTTGTTGTATGTTTATTTTGTATTCCGCTGCGCTACACTTTGACAAATAAGGGCATAGTTTCCCCACTATCAGACCTGGGCCCTCGCTGCTAGTCGGCAACCTCTGGCGTTTATGGAAATGCGCTTGAGGTCACGTGGCGAACCGGGTTCGGGGCACCCGTTGAGTGGCACCCGGAACCGGGACGTTACATGTGTAACACCCCAAGATTTTATAGTACGTTATTTCTTCAAAGTAATTCAATAACTTGCACTACACGCAACACTGAGTTCAAGCGCACCACGACTTACCAAACTAGTCGTTCAAAAGCGGTTATGAATAGTATTAACTGAATTTTGAACTTCATACAATCCTTATAATTTTAGAATCCATATTATGAGTTTTTTAGACATAATGTAAGAACAAATTCATTTTTTCAGATAAAAGAAATATTTTTCAAAAAATGCAATTTTACCGCCTTTTAATGGCGAACCCTTTTTAAATCCAATATTTGAAACTTTTATATATTCAATTTTACAAAATAAACTTCTTTAAAATTGGGACATAAGAATTTAGTTTCAATAAATTTTTGGTGTTTTTCTGATAACTTCTATATTTGGGTGAATAGTGAAAAATACTATATTTTAACTGAAAACAACTTTTTTAATCAAAAAAATTTATAGTGTTGAATTATACATTTTAA
The DNA here is from genome assembly GCA_963277665.1 of Viscum album. NCBI lineage: Eukaryota > Viridiplantae > Streptophyta > Magnoliopsida > Santalales > Viscaceae > Viscum > Viscum album. The sequence continues at coordinate 2,078,337,138 of OY728146.1, forward strand.
TGGTTTGGAAGTATAATTGAATTATATTTTTATCATTTAATCCAATGATGGTTATTTTAAGTAATTTCACTTTGAAATTTGACATAAACAAGTATCAATCTTTTGATAGTTATTATTTCTTAAAAATACGCTTTTTGGTTTTGACAATGGGAATTAATTTTAAATTAATTAATGCAACTTCTATGATTTTAAATTTAAAAAATATAATTTATTTTTGAATTTGGAATATCAAAATTAGCTTAGGGTGAATTTTTGGTATTTTTCTGAAAACTTTCAATTTTTGATGAATAGTGAAAAACACTGAGTTATTGTTTAAAACTGACTTTTTATTTAAATAATTATTTATTTTATTTAAATTTATTTTAGGTAAAAATATATACATAATACCTATATAAGTTCAATGTAATTCATTGGAGTCAGTTTATAATAATTTTAGATATATAAAAATTTTATCGAACTTTTTACCATCTTTTACCCACCTCCTAGAAGCATTTTGCAAATTTGCATAAAACTTAATTTTACCGCTTCTGTGAGTTGAATTTCAAAAATCCGAGAGACACGGTTGATATCATTAAGTAAAATGTGGTTCAATAAGATGAAAATAATTTTTGGTGAATAGTAACTTTTGACTTATTTATCACGGTTAAAGGTAAATAGGGTAATTCAAGGTAAAAAGAATATTATAATAGTACAAAATTACCTTAACACTTGTTTTAACCTTATTGGATGAGTCATGGCCGACCATGGGAATCCTTGGGTCAATTTTGGGACCCCATGGAGCCACTTATGAATGATAATGACACTTTATTTTAATTAACTTAAAGTAAATGCAAAAATGAAATAAACAAATATCTTTTAGTAAATCAATTTTTACATGAGGTTATATAAGTCATATTTTCAACTATAAATATTCATTGGAAATCTAAAAATATTTCCTAAATAATGGTATTTTATTTATATTTTTTAAACATTAAATAATTTAATTTATTTATGACATAATGATGATACAATAATTATCTAATTAATGAAATATTAAAATAATTGATATTATAAATATCCAAATAAATGTAATTTGAGACTTTTTATGAATTTCAATAATTTTATAGATTAATATGACGTATTAGGGTTGGTTAGATAGTTTTTTTTTGAATTATTAACGCTGTTATGAATTTAGCAAAAACAAAATACCAAATAGTGTCAAAATTGACATAAAAGAGTTTTTAAAACAAATATTATATTATTAATTGATATTCTATTCCTAGAAATATAAGGTTCAGAAAAAAAAACTTATATAATGATAGGTGTATCATTAATAAACCGCTTGGGGTTCACTTAGAAGTATATAGTAAGTTTATTAACTATATAATATAAAAATACAAAGATACATGGTAAATGTCAAACTATTTAACTAAGAGTTAAATCTAATAGATAAGGTTAATATAGTGACCCAAACCTGTCTAAAACCTATTGGTTGAGTGGTTTTCGACCCATCCCCACATTATACTTTAAATAATTTATTTTGGAGCCATTAGAAACCGAAAATGAATTTATTATAAAATAATATTTTAAGTTTTATCTAAGGTGTCCCTCACCCCTCTTATAAAAGGGCACTTCCCCTTCTCTCAAATTTACACCTCCAAAGCCATTTGGCTCAGCCAACCTCTGCCCAAATATCCTCTCAACTATCCTAAATTCATCCTAGAGGCCTTCCTTTGGTCAGAAAGTCATCCTAAGGTGCCCTTTTGATCAAATCAAAAGAAAGAACCCGAAGAAGAGGTAATGATTTTACCACCCACTTTCAAGTTATTTTATTCTTTCACTTACTCTTTCTTTATTATTACCATAAAAAAATAATAACTCCAGTACCTTATATATACTGTGATGTTATTATAAATATGGCACAACCATATTCATTATTCTATCCATCGTATGACTGATAATGTCACCATGCGTACGTGCGTACGACTTACCGTCTCCACGCCGTGGTGTAATTTTTTATTCAATACTATGTTATTTGGATGGATATAATGATGAGTAATATGTATATAAATAATGAAAATAACATGATAATATTTCTGTAAAATTAATATACCATCCAATTCCACACATTTAAGGAAATGATATTGTCGCTTGTGCGTACGTACAGATTACCGTCTCCACGACGCGATGAGATTCATTTCCACGTTCATCGTTCATCAACAGTTATAAAAATATATATTACTAATAAGTATGTAATATATGAGATAATAATGCTAATGGATATATATATATATATATATATGTATGTATTTATGTACTTACATATATCTTATTCACTTACTTCCGTTCAATACGATGTGAAAACAGAAACAATGTTTATGCGTATGTACGGCCTACCGTCTCCATAAACGGTGTTTTCCATTTCATATATCTATCTGTTATAAATATTTATATTCTAAATATATATGATATATTAATCAAGGTTTTTATTCTGAAAGTATTTAAATCATGATCTAAATGATACGATCAAGAATAACAAGTTAAAATACGTACGATAAAGAAAGCGATTATTACCCGAAATGTTAATTTAACATGAAAATCATTATTAAATGGTCATTATACAGGAGGTTAAACGTACCCTCAACCAAAAGAAGGTGCAAGGTAAGGGGTTTTCATCTCACTCCTTATTCCCGTGAGATTCATGCTATATTGCCACTATTTCCTTTTGTGTGGTGTATGTATTGATCATAAGTGTATTCTTTGTGTAATACACTTTAATTTATGTGTATTTACATATTCATTATATGATACTTCTTTCATGGGGTGTATATTTCATAAGTTACCAAATTGGTAAGGGTTAATTCCTCAAATCTCATTATTATTCGAGATTGTTTGTGTGTAAGTTTTTACTGGGACATATTTATTATACATGCCCATGTTTCATAAAAGAATTTTCAAAGGGGTTATTTTTAAGGGACACTGTTACTAAAACATCGTTTTAAATGTTTTAAAAGATTTATTCTTCTAATCCTTTCTCATTAATGTCCATGTTTTTAAAATGGTTTTAAGGATTTATTTATATGGACATGAATGTTTTGAAATGATAATTCTTTTAAAAAGTTTTAAAGTGGTATGAGACACTTTGATTAAAAAATCCTTTTTAAATGACTACCTTTATAAATTGTGATAATTTTAAACGATTTCATGAAAAAGGGGTATTTCTCTCAAAACAATTTAATGATCATTTTCATCTATGTCAACATCCTTTAATGAATTTTAAACTTGTTTGAAGTTGATTTATTATGATACAAATCTTCCATATTGTATTGAATATTCTGTGATATGTTTGACTGTGTATGTGTTATTTTTATACCATTCACGGTTTATGGATAAAGTATTGACATTTCGTGTGCTAGTTTTAATACGAATGTTTATGTTATATTTCAACCTTTTCTTATGATGAATGTATTGGACTAGTATGTTCCAGGTTGGGGACTGGTAAAAGTAAGCCCTCCGGGTTGGGGTCCGGTTACAGCAGACCCTCCGGGTTGGAGTCCGGTTACAGAGACTCTCCGGGTTGGAGTCCGGTTACAGAGGCTCTCCGTGTTGGAGTCCGGTTACAGAGGCTCTCCGGGTTGGGGTCCGGTTACAGTTAGCTCCTAGGTCCTGACACGAGGCCTTGACACAGAAATTAAAGTCCAGTACTATACATCCCCTCATTATGAAATTAGTTATTACATGTGATTATACGATTAGTATAATATCCATGTGCGTGTTTATATGGTAATGTTTGATTTATTTTTGTCATATTATGTTCAAGTTTATGTTTGAAAGGTTGTTGTTTTTATTACACATCTTGCCTTAAAAGTTTATAGCTTCCGCTAAATTATTTACCCTTATTGAGTATCTGAGCTCACCCCTTTCTTATGTTTTATTTTCACAAGATATGAAGAAGTTAGTTATGAGTGACTTGCAGACATAATCTTGGAGGCTTGGACATTTCTAATGTAATAAATTACTGTTGTTTTTCTTTTCAAGTTGTAATGTTGAACTTCATGTATGTAATCTATTTTCCAAGACTACTAAATTGATCGGTCCTTCGAGACTTGATTCATTGTAATCATGCCAATGTATTAAAATAATGCACGGCCTCTGGGTAACTGGGGTCGGGACGTTACAATATGATTTTAAATAAATATATATTTATATAATTATATAAATATATATTTATAATTACATTTATAAATATATCTAAAATACATATTTATATAACTATATATAAATAAATATATGTATAAATATATATAATTATATATATATTTATAAATATATTTATTTATAATTACACCTATAAATATATTTTTATAATTATACTTATAAATTCACATTTAAAATTATTTAAATACACATATACATATATATATATATATATAAATAATAAATATATTTATAATTATATAATTATAAATATACAATCATAAATAAATATTTATAACTATATACATTTATAATTATATTTAAAGAATTGAAAACATGTATTTATAAATATAATTATAAATAGATATATTTTTAAATATATTTATAATATATATATTACGTGTTTGAGGGTACTATTACAACCAAACACACACACACCTGAAAGACAGGCCGTAGCCCCCAAGGGATAACCCGCCCACCCACCCACCCACTTTATTACATTATATATTTTTTATCCGAAGTCCCAGTGGACATGAAACCCATTACATGGCCCGTAGACCCACAATTGGATGACCCGAATGCACTTCATGTATCATGTCTACGTCACCACCTACATGTCATGCCTGCATCACCGCCCCTTGATGACCTGGAGGCCCAGTAGACCAAAAGTCCATTCAGGATGAATTGTACCCCACACACTATTCTTTATAATGGCCAAATACCCATTTCACCTTGCCTGAATGCCAGTAACCAGCCCGTTGGCCCAACAGCGCCTCGTGCGCCTTGTTCGCCTCCTGCACCTGAAGCACCCCCGATGGGGGCCTAAATTCGCCAGCCTTGTCCCCACCAGCTGTCGCCTCGTCCAAGCACACCGCATTTCAATCCCACTCCCTTCGGCATCTCCCTCCGGCTCTGACGTTCGCTTCCTTCATGCGAAGCTCTGTGCCTAGCGCTCCACTACGAGAGAGCACCAAACATTTCCCGTGACGTGCTTACCGGGCGATCTCTCTGCATGCCAATGCCTACATTTTTCGACTTCACATAATGGCAGAATTCTAGGGTTTTGGAAACAAATTCCTTGCAGGAGAGTGGGGGAAGATGTCTCGCCAACCAACGCCCTCGCAATTCCATAAATCCAAGACCCTGGACAACAAATACGTAAGTCACATAAAGTTAAGTTCTCAATTCACCCGTCACCATTGACTTCCGCGTTTAAATGCCTCATATATTTGCTCTGTTTGGTCTTTGGTTGCGCTTTCGCGGCCATCCGAGATTGAAATTGAATTGTTAATTTTGTAACAGTGCAAAATGGGTCCTTTTCCATGGAAAGATTCCAAATAAGAACAAGATGGAGAATTCTAGAATGAAAAATAAAACGAAAGATTGAGAGTTTAAAGACTTAGAAAAAAAAACCCCTAAACAAAACAAGAAAGAAAGAGAGACTAAATGATGAGATAAAATGCCATATGGACCTCTCTCGATGCTCATCTCTGGTTGCTCGGTTAATATCACCTAAAACGAGATGGTATTCCAGCTTCTACTATGTCACTGCCTAGAATTTGATTTGCCACACAATATCAACGTGCTGACCAGATTTGAATATATTTTAATATTTTTTCTTGATTTGAATTTGCTTGGTTGTCTAGCAGACATGTTTCTCACAAAACCCCAATAAGTTGATCAACCGATATGATCCACATAAAAAAACTCGCATGAAAGAAAACACGAAGCGAAATCTTTAGGTGCAAATCATTACTTGATTGAGTACTCCCAAAATGCGTTTCTTTGACTGTGAGAATATCAATACAAGAGGTGAAATACATTAGACCGAACTTTTTAAATACAAAGATCACTTGAGGATTACAAGTCTGGAACTCTTGTTTACATTGAGTTAACTTCTCTTATAATATAATGGGGGGAGAGATAAAGTCTCTAATTGCGCTCTTTGGTACGTGGACTTGCACTTAGCTCAAAGGAGACGGAAATGACCCATTTTACCCCTAAAGGACTCCTTTATAATGTTTGAGGTTGTTAGGACTGCATATTTCTCACAAAACTCTAATATTTGTAACCTGTGTTGAGCTGCCAATTCACGCTTCATGATGGTATTTTTTGGACCCGAGCTAAACTGCAAAGTTGAAACCCATCTTCCTGGCTTTTTAACCCAACAAACTATTCATCGTTTGAGCTACAGCCTCAGATACATGTAAAACATCGAGCTTTGAGTTGTGGACAAATTTGGGCCTTTGGATTTCTTCCTTCATTTGAGCTTTCAAACCACAAATTTGGGCTTTCAGTTTTTAAGTTGTATTATTGATTCATGTGTTTTCTTTACAATGCATGTGATGTCATCCAAATTAGATCTTTCTAAGCCACGTTATGAGTAAAAGTCTCCCCATGGGTCTAGTTTGCTCTACCCAATGTAAGTGTAGTCTGGAAGCCCAACATGATCATCCACATTGCCAAATTAAGCTGAGATTTCTTATGCAATGATGTATTCTGTTAGAGTATTTAAATAACTAAGATATGGATGTATTTAGGACCAGTCTATTTGAAAAGGTCTATCCTATCCCCCTTCCCTCTAATTTGGATTTTGTATTTCTTATATATTCGAAGTCGTGCATCTCTTTATAAATAGAGTTATGCCCTCATTCAAGTGGATTTTTTTTAGGTTTATTCTTTTTACAACAACAACAACAACAAAACCCTTAACCCAATTAAATGAGGTCGATTATATGGATAAAACGTCGTCAATTAGCTCTATTGAAGTCCATATTTTCATTGAAACCATTTAAAACAAGATCATCTTAAATGGTTTGTTTAAGAGTTATTTTAGACTCACCTTTACCTCTTTTAACAAGTGAAATTGTTATTGAGTTTAGCTTATTAACAGGTGCATCCGCAGGCGGTGGGGTGGCAGGGGGGTTGGGGTGTGAGGCGCCGGTCGCGGGGTCGAGTCTCCGGTCCGTCTTTCTTTGTAGCGTGTGTGTAATAATAGACCCACCTTAAAAAAAACAGTTGCATCTGTAAGTCTTCTTTTAACATGTCCAAACCATCTTAATCTAGTCTCAGTCATCTTCTCGTCAATCAGAGCCACTCCAATTTTCTTCCGAACACATTCATTTCTAATCTTATCCATCTTAGTATGTCTATATGCTTATCTTAACATTTTCATTTTTGCTACCCTTATTTACACTCACTATCATATAGAATAGTTGGTCTAATAACAGTCATATAAAATTTACCCTTCAATTTCAAAGAAATTTTATGATCACTAAGTACCCCATAAGTCTTTCTCCATTTTATTCATCTAACTTGAATCACATGAGATACATCTGCATTAATATCTCCATCACATTGCAAAAATGAATCTAAATCGTAAACGATCAACTTTTGAAATAAGTGGCCTCTTAATCTCACATCCATAACATTACTGACAAACCTTTGCTAAAACGACACTCCATATATTTTGTCATCACTTAATGTGAATCCTCGACATTCAACAACCGTCCTGTATTTTTTGGCCTTCTATCCATTTATGGCAACATCATCCCCCTTGCCGGATATCATTACCACATCCACACATCTTGTGGTTGAACGTCTCTATTTCTCCAATTTTATTATTTGGAAGAAGACTGTTATTGTCGCCTTGAAGGGCATGAGATATCATTCTCATCTTGTTGCATCCCCTCCGGATCCCAAAGATGCCACGTTCGGGCAGTGAGAACAACATGACAACAAGATCTTCTCCATGCTTCATTCAATGGATCGCTCGGTTAAGCATGTTGCAAAGAATGCTCATACTTGCACAGGCTTATAAGACTCCTTATTGCTTATGTTCTCTAAAATGAAAAATCTTCTACGCTTATCTAATCTTTTTTGCAGCTCTTTGCATTTCAACAGAGAAGCCGTTTGATTCCACCGTATTGCAACGGACTCCTGATGATGCCCGCACTCAACGCGATCACTTGTTCTTGTTCTTCCTACTGCATGGTCTCAATATAGAGTTCTCTACCACTGTTACTGAGACGTTAGCCAGCCCCACAACCTTGCATCCATCACTGGTTTATAACCACCTTGTTCGTGCGAGTCATCCTCTGCCATCACTCAACATTGACCACTCCGATCGTGCTGCTATGCTTTCTCGCAGTCCCAGCTGTGGTGGTGGCGGCCGTTGAGGGGGGGGGGGTGTGGTTTATCCCTTGCCCGCAAACATTGCACGTATTGTGGCAAAGATTGTCACACGATTGATACCTGCTGGAATCTGCATGGTCGGCCTGATAAATCTCCAGTTCGAGGTCATTCTTGTTTCGCACATGCTTCTATACCTTACTCTGTGACTCCATCTGGTATTCGCCATACCGTTGATCTCTCTGAAGATGAGTATCAATATTTCCAGTCTCAACGCGCTTCTACTTTATCCAGCGCTACTGTTGCTCATGACGATGCTTTAGCAGCTTGTCTATCTCAGAGGTCCACCTCATGAGTTTTTGACTCTGGTGCCTCAGAGCACATCACTGAGAATACATGTATTCTTTAGTCCTATAGCTCGACTTTGACTGGAGGTAGTATTTACTGTGGCCGATGGTTTGACAACGCAAATTGCTGGTTATGGGAGTTGCTCGATTATGTCTAGCTTAACGCTCTCCACAGTTGCCCTTGTTCCATGCTGTCCCTTTAATTAATTTACTTCTTATTAGTAAACTTATAGTTGATTTACAGTACTAGACTACATTCTCACCTACTTCGGTTATCTTTCAGGAGTTTTCGACGAATCGGGTGCTTGATGGTGGACGACTTCAGGGTGGTGTGTACGTGCTTGACTCAGCTCCAGCTCTCGCCTTTCTGGTCACTCTGACCGTGCCCTGCAACTTCACTATCGCCTTGGCTGCCTTGGCCATCCACCCGTGTGATATCTCTGATTCGGTTCACAGATGACTGATCCAAGGGGCCACCAGGCTTCTAGCACGCCTCCCCGTATGCCAGAGGCTGCCGATTAGCAACGAGCGTGTATGGTGGTACGGTGGATAGACTATACTCTCTTTATCAGAGTGAAACATAGCAGAAATAAAGGCAACTCAATCTAGCCGGATCATAAATAAAACAAACATAAAGTGGTAACACAGTACTATATACAAATGATGTTACGGTGGTGCAAATTATAAGTCATGTTATGACACCAAAAGAAAACAAGACCCAAAAACTGCTAAGCTCCATGAGCATCTTGAGTCCCAGCTCGGTCCTCTGCTCCCATCCTCCAACTTAAGATAGAAGTTAAGCGTCCATTGTAGGGCGCTTTCCCTTGTCCTTTCCCGCATCCATGAAATTTGTCCGGGTATCAAGGGGCTACCTGAACAGGGTGTGAGTAAAATTCATTAGGCCACACCACCAACGACGTCTAATGCAAATCCGATCTGTGTGTATAAAATGTATTAGTGTGCAATCATAATTAATTTGAAGCAGGAAAGTAATAAAAAACCACGTCGAGCTTGGGCTCCTCGTGGGATACTCGACCGACCCTTCAACCTAAATCGAATTTCTCTGATCACGTGATATTTAATTGTTCAAGGGACCCGAGGCATGTAGCCAAGACATCCATGAATAAGTAACCCCAAGGAATCCCCGAAACAAGTCCAGACATTCCCACCCAACACACCCATTCCGAATCCATGGAAGACCCATGATATTCTTGACTTTCGGTAGTCAAGCCAACTCACGGTGACCAACTCGTGATGTTTAGCTATTTGGTTTTTGAGTGGAATCCAAGGGATCGACCCTTGGCATTCTACTCCTAAAAGTTTCTAACTAAACCCAGGAAAGCTATCCTTCTATTTCGGGGCAAATCTCGATCAGAATCCAAGGGGCTGATCCAAGGTGTTCCTTGTTCGAGGACATCAAGCCTAACCTGGGAGATCATCTCGAGCGTTCTAATTTTTCCGGTGTCTAGATGACTTCATAGCGACTAGTTGTGACATTCATGACAACAGGACATTGACCAAATCCATAACGGGTTTACCACTCAGCATTCACATCGATGAATTGGGTGACATTCTATGAGTCTGCTCAAGGCATTCATCAAGGGAATTCAAGGCTCGCTCGGGACATCCCACACCTTTAACGTTGTGACAAAGTTCATAACCAATAACCAAGGCATCCGAGGTGTAAGTCATAAGTGCAAGTAAATATTCATGCCATTTCACAAATTAATTAGTTGAGTCAACCTTTAGGAGATTAGCCAAACACACCCTGAGGGTGGTTTGATTACATGAAATAAGGGGTTTTCCTAATGGCCATACAAACACACCCCAAGGGGTGTTTTGGTTATATATATATATAAAGTATGGTTAACATGGATGTTAGGCTAAACACACCCTAAGGGGTGGTTCGGGTTGAGGTTGTCAACCTCTAACGATGTCCAGGAGGGCCGTAGCACGTCCAGGTCGAGCTTAAGGCGACACATTCCAGGAATATAAATTTGAGAGACAATGCTCGGAAAGTCCGGAGTGTGGCACAACGACACATTTTATAAACAACGAGACTTTTAGGGAAAAACATATACACCACCTACTTAGGGCTTGTAGAAGACTTCTTGTCCGATATCGGCCTTATATTTGGGCTGGAACGAGAGATATTGGAAAACCAGACAAAACCTTGAAAATGGGGTATTTATGTTAAACCAAGCAGAAGAGGTTTAGATGGAAAGAGACGGCGAGATTAGAAGTAAAAGAGTAGTAGCCTTACCGAGGGTGTTCCAACGCGACAAACGACGATGGAAATGGAGGTTGGTTGAAAGAGATCCACCCGAAGGCTGAGAGGGGAAGGAGAGCCAACGGAGGGGTGCTGTGCAAATGGAGGAGAAACCAAAAATTAGATTTAAGGGCAAAAAGGGGCAAAAGTGTAATTTTCCCAATTTTTAACAGGGTGCACGATTTGGTCAAACCGTGCGCCAACCGTGCGCGGCCAACCGTGCACGGTAGGTCTGCAGTTAACTGCATGCCTCACACGGTTTGCAGATCCCATCACACGGTTTAACAAATCGTGCTCCTTCCCTTTTTGGGCCGCACAGTTAAGGTGCACGCTTAGCGCAGACTGTGTGCTAACCGTGCGCCCCATCTAGGTTCTTCAAAAACCGGAATTTTGGGCCCATAACCTTTCCGAACGCCCCTGAAACCTCCTCTACTTCCTAGGGTACTTCCATTAAGGTAAGACAAGAGGTTTTAGCAGAATTTAAAAGGGTTCGTACCTCGATGAAGAACCGAGATTTTACAACCTCCCCTCCTTAAGACAACTTGTCCCCGAGTTGTACTTCCAAGGGTTGTGTTTCACCGAAGAATAATTCAGGCCACTGAGCACGTACATCGGGATCCCGTTCCCATATCTCCTCCTAAATACAGCCGTGTTGCCATAACAACTGAATCGAAGCAACCACCCCGCCTCAAAGAGTCTTCGTGCTATGGTCAACGATACGAACGAGATACTCATCAACGAAAGCATCAACCCCCAACTCAACTTCCTCGGGATCAAAAACATGAGACGGGTTGGAATAATAACGGCGGAGTTGGGATATGTGGATGACATCGTGCATAACCCTGTATCGCTGAGGCAGAGCTAACCAATAAGCTATCGGCCCAACCCTCTCCAAAATCTCGAAAGGCTCGACGAATCTAAGTGCCAACTTTCCTTGCCTCCAAATCCATCGATGACCCAATCTAGGCGAAACATGTAACAAGACCCGATCCCCCACCTCAAACTCTAGAGGTCGGCGATCGACATGACTTCTGCCTAGACTGAGCCGTTGGCATACGTTTCCTAATTAGCTGCACCTGCTCCAATGTCTCCTGTATGGGATTTGGTCCAAGTAGCGCTGCCTTCCCTGCCTCTAACCAACACTGGGGTGAACAACCAGACTTACCGTATAGAGCCTATAGAGCCTTGTAGGGAGCCATATGAATAATCGCTTTTAAACTGTTATTATAGGCGAACTCAGCAAGAGACAAGTGTTTCTCCCAAGAGCCTCTGAAATGCAGGACATATGCACGAAACATGTCCTCTAGTACCCCTGTATAGTGCGCTCGGACTGGCCGTCGGTTTGAGGGGGTATGTTGTACTCCAAATTACTTGTGAACCAAAAGCATTCTGCATCCCCTGCCAGAACCGAGAAGTAAATTGAGCATCCCTGTCCGATAAAATGGTATGTGGAATCCCATGAAGGCGTATGATCTCTTGGACATATAATCCGCCAAGCTCGTCTATTGAGGAGGTCTTCCAGATAGGCACGAAATGAGCGATCTTCGTCAGCCTCGCCACAATTACCCATACGATTTCACCGCCTTAGGGTGACTTCGGAAACCCCGTTACGAAGTCCATGGTAACGTTATCCCATTTCTTTTCGGGGACAGGTAACGACTGCAAAAGGCCAGCAGACCGCTGGTGTTCCGCTTTCACCTACTGACAGGTGGAACACCGAGTGACAAAGCCCACTGTTTTTTTTTCATTCCTGACCACCAATACTAGCGGCACAAATCACGATAGATTTTTGTGAGTCAGTTCTTCCTGCACATCGGTAGGAACCCAAACACGCCTGTGGGCATACAGAATCCCATCCTCACCAAGCACCCAACTAGGCGGTTGTTCCTGACCATAAATACTGTCCCTCAGGACCAAGCTTTCAGGATAAAAAGTTGTGCCCTCTTTATCTGATTCAGATGTGATGGAACCACTGATAAGGCTGTGAGAATAGGTTGCCTTTGACACTCCTGAACGTTAGGATGCATTTCAACAAAAAGTGACATCAACTGCCATTCACTATCTAGATTCTTGAACCACTTGAGCCTGAGTTTTCCTGCTCAAGACATCGGCGACAACATTACCTTTCCCTGACGTATATGCGAGCTCAAAGTCAAGACTGAAGATATTCAACCTACCTCTCTGTCAGAGGTTTTTGTTCGCGCTGAGTGAATGTATATTTGAGGCCCTTATGGTCCGTGTATACCATTAACCGCTCCCCTAGGAGGTAATGTCTCCAACAACGTAGAGCATGGACAAATGCTGTCACAACCCGACCCAACGGGGCTCGAGCCGCGACTCCCCAAGCCCGCCTCCAATAGGCCAGGGGCTGACGACTAGCGCCGAGTAGGCTAACACACACATGAGAGGCATTAACCTAAGGTACCTGTACACACGCACCCACAAACACCTCCATGCAACAATGCAGAGATATAGAAAACTGAAAAGTAAATGCAGCAGAAATGAGATCAGGGATTAAAACTCAAACCGCCTACCTCGCGGGCGAAACGCCGACGTTCTGCCTTAGATTCGCACTCCAGAGCTTCCACTGCGCGCTCCTGGAACGTCCGCCGTCGAAATCCGAGCTCGTGGGCGCTTCGTTTGCTCGATTCGGCGGTTCGGCGACGAAGAACGGCGAAGAACGCCGAGAGGAACGATTAAGGGGGGTGCTGATATTTATATCAGCCGCCCGCCGACGCCAAACCCGCCTCGGACCCGTCGCCCGATGTGAACAAAGGTAAGGTCACCCCTAGGGTAAACGCGTCGTTCTGAACACAACGGCGGACTCAGATTTTCCATCCGAGACTCCGTTCAGAAGTTATTTGAGCCGACGCTCGCACACTAACTTCTCCATTTAATTACGGAAACGCCCCTGGTGGCGTTTCTCACCGCGGACCCGCGCCAGCAAAGTTTACACCTCGCCTAGGGTAAACGACACGTTCCGGACGCAACCGTGCCCTCAGATTCCCGTTCTGAGCTATCGTTTAGGAGATATCACACCCCCGCCACGTGCATAGTATAACAATACTTAATATTTTTATAAAAATTTATTCCGGGCACACCGGGCCTCGGAATCCCACGCCGTCTTCGCGCCTAGCTCTGGAATTCTTCGTAGAAATAATCCAAAGTCTGACAGGGCCAAAATCCGAGTCGCTACATCCTCCCCCCTTAGAACTTTTCGTCCCCGAAAAGCCCTAAGCACAAGGAAAGCGACTGGACTCTCAACTGGGTCGCCCACACCAGCGAGTTTGCCAACAAACACCCATGCCTGAACACATAAGTCGGAGGGACTAATCCACCACACCTTAACACTATCCGCTTTGGGCGACACTGACTCGCCCGCACGGTTTTAATCGCGTCACAAAAACGCGTCTCGGTGGGGGAAGGATCCCTCTTTCTTACGCATTCGAAGCACGCCAAACCACACCCACACGGGGTCTTACCAACGCCCTGAACAAAACTCGAGCATGCAACAAAAAGGAAAGAGTACCGCTAAACAATGTCTATCAAACTATTGCAGAAAGTAGAAAAGACACAAGGCGTACCTCTATCCATCTGCGGAGCCTCTGGGTCAACAACCTCCAGGGCATGCAGCTGTCCTCGCCCTCGGCCACCAGCTCTTTGAGCTTGGCGTGGACCATCTGGGGGTGGGGGTGGTGGCAACTGATACCGCCTACCACCGCCTCCTGCTGCACCAGCTCCGTTGCCACGTCCACCGCCCTGCGGACCTCCTTGCTCGAGACGCTGCTTCTGCCAAGGCGGTCCATCGACCGGCTCCCTCTCAGCAGCATGTCGGGTCGGACAATGCCTAGCAAGATGTCCCCGACCATCGCAAGCATAACACCGCCTCTCCTACGGCTGACCAAAACTGGTCTGCGAGCCCTGAGCCTCAGATCCTCCATCCTGGGGTCGTCTCCTGAAACGCCGGCCACGTCCAGAACCCTGAGTCTGTCGTCGGCTACCAGATGCCGACGTCTCAGCTCTCACGTTCCCAGCACTAATAGGGGGAATCTGCTCAGCCAGAAAGCTCTCCACCACCAAAGCTCGCTCCAGCACTCCAGCATAGGTGGGCAGACACAAGGAAACCACACCTGCCCGGATGTCCCTGCGTAAGCCCTGCTCGAAGGTCCGAGCCCTAAAGAACAGGTCTCGAACCATATCCAGGGAGTAGCGCGACAGGTCCGTAAACCTCGCTGAGTACTCCCACAAAGACATGCCCTCCTGTCGAAGCTGCAGAAGCTCCAGGATCCGCACTGACCTCAGCGTCACCGAATAGAACTCCTCCCTGAAGAGCCGCTCAAACTCAGTCCACGTGAGCGTCTCCTCGTCGTGGGACTGCGTCACCAAACTCCATCATCGCCCGGCCGAACCATGCAGAAGGCTCGCCGCTAGGACCACCATCTGATCTGGAGGTGTCCTCACCAAGCGGAAAACTCGGGTGACTGCCTCAAGCCAGTCATCAGCTGCCTGGGGGTCTGGATCACCCCGGAACCTCAGAGGTCACTGCCTCTGGAACTCGTGCAGCGCACTCAGCCTGCGCGCAACCTCATCCTGCACTGCCGGCACAACCAGCTGCCCGACAGGTGGTGGCTCAACTGGCAGACCACCTGGAGGTGCAACCTCAGAACCTGTGCCCTGCTCCACAGCCTCTACACGGGGCGGGTCATCAGCAAAAACATGCTGCGGAACCCTCGCTGGCTGTCGTCGTGGCGGCATCCTGAAATACATTCAAGACGCACCACAGTCAAAGAGTATATCTGGAGAGCTGACTTGAGAAGGACAAGGAAAACCCAAAACCCAGTCCTATATGATGCATGTACCATTATGTCCCTGCGACCAGTGTACGAATGTCCCGAGTCGAAAGGCAGGTTATCAGAGTCCTGGTGTATGGATACGTCGGCCGCCGCGCCAACACTGGAGTCTCTGGCCTGAAAGCCGAGCTCGAAACATCATAACACTGCCGCTATGCAACCCAAACCAAACTCACAGCTAGACCAGCTATGCTCTAAGATCCCAAAGGTGGAACCTCCTCTGATACCACTCTGTTACGACCCGACCCAACGGGGCTCGAGGCGCGACTCCCCAAGCCCGCCTCCAATAGGCCGGGGGCTGGCGACCAGCGCCGAGTAGGCTATCACACACATGAGAGACATTAGCCTAAGGTACCTGTACACACGCACCCACAAACACCTCCATGCAACAGTGCAGAGATATAGAAAACTGAAAATTAAATGCAGCAGAAATGGGATCAGGGATTAAAACTCAAACCGCCTACCTCACGGGCGAAACGCTGACGTTCTGCCTTAGATCCGCGCTCCAGAGCTTCCGCTGCGCGCTCCTGGAACGTTTGCCGTCGAAATTCGAGCTCGTGGGCGCTTCGTTTGCTCGATTCGGCGGTTCGGCGACAAAGAACGGCGAAGAACGCCGAGAGGAACGATTAAGGGGGTGCTGATATTTATATCAGCCGCCCGCCGGCGCCAAACCCGCCTCGGATCCGTCGCCCGATGCGAACAAAGGTAAGGTCACCCCTAGGGTAAACGCGTCGTTCTGAACACAACGGCGGACTCAGATTTTCCATCCGAGACTCCGTTCAGAAGTTATTCGAGCCGACGCTCGCACACTAACTTCTCCATTTAATTACGGAAACGCCCCTGGTGGCGTTTCTCACCGCGGACCCGCGCCAGCAAAGTTTACACCTCGCCTAGGGTAAACGGCACGTTCCGGACGCAACCGTGCACTCAGATTCCCGTTCTGAGCTACCGTTTAGGAGATATCATACCCCCTCCATGTGCATAGTATAAAAATACTTAATATTTTTATAAAAATTTATTCCGGGCACACCGGGCCTCGGAATCGCACGCCGTCTTCGCGCCTAGCTCTGGAATTCTTCGTAGAAATAATCCAAAGTCTGACAGGGCCAAAATCCGAGTCGCTACAAATGCCGCTAATTCAAGGTCGTGCCCCAGGTAACTGCGCTTGTGAGGCCTCAACCGTCGAGACTTGTACGCCATGACTCGGTCCCTTTGTATCAAAACAACTCCTAGCCCGACACATGATGCGTTACAATAAATCGTGTAGGCCAAGCTCCGACAAAATCAAGATCGACGTTGAGGTCAACTTTTCTTTCAACTTCTGGAAAGCCTTTTCACATTTAGACCATACAAACTTTACTTCCATTTTAGTGAAACCTGTAACTGCAAGGCGAGAAAAGTTTGGAATGAATCGCTAGTAGTAACCGATTAATCCCAAGAAGCTTCGAATATCAAAAACGTTCTTGGGTTGATTCCAAGAAACAACTGCTCTCACCTTTTTTGGATCCACTGATACTCCTGCTTCTGATATGATGTGACCCAGAAAGTGAAATCTATCGAGCCAAAAACTGCACTTTGAGAGTTTGGCATAAAGTCGGTGCCCCCGAAGGGTAGTCAAAAGAATCTCTAGATGCCGCACGTCCTCTTCCCGTGATCGGGAGTGCACCAAGATATCATCAACGAAAATGACCATGAAGGCATCTAGATAAGGGTGAAAGACCCGATTCATTAAGGTCATAAAGATAGCAGGCACGTTCGTTAGACCGAATGACATAACCACACATACTTGTATAAGCCATACCTGCTTCGGAATGGTGTACGTGGGATGTCTGAGGGCCTAACTCTCACCTGATGATAGCCCGATCTCAAATCGATCTTCGAGAAGACTCTAACTCCTCAGAGCTGGTTGAAGAGATTATCTATATGAGGAAGTGGGTACCGGTTTTTAATTGTAAGTTGATTCAACCTCCGGTAATCCACACATAACCCTAAAGTGCCATCCACTTTCTTAGCAAAAAGTACCCTAAGGAGAAGTACCAAGTCGGATAAACCCTTGGCTCCCAGGTCCTCTAACTGCCTCTTGAGTTCCTAGAGCTCAGTAGGAGCCATCCTATACGGAGGAATGGACACTGGTTCTGCTCCTGTCATAAGCTCAATAGTAAACTCTACCTCTCTTTCTGAAGGTAGCCCTGACAAATCATTAGAGAAGACGTCTCTGAAACGGTCCACAATTGGAGGAAAGATAGTATATCGCACTCCCTGATCATCCAGAAAAAGGCCGGTAATCTGGGCCGACATTCCGCCCAGCCCATGATGCTTAGGTTCAACACGATCTGTTTGGACATCCCATTCTCCCTTGTGAACATATCTGATCCTCAGGTGATGAAAAGGACACCCTTCGGCGATCACAATCAATATGAGATCAAAAGAGCATTAATCAGTCCATTCCGAGAATTATGTCGAAGCCTGCCATTTCAAGGATGAAGAAGTCCCATAGAAAACGATAGTCACCTATCTTGAGGGGACATTTCCTACAATGGCGAATGCCCTCCGATTGGATTCCCAGAGGTGTGTCAAAGGACATCACCCCATGTAGATATACACCCCATGCAAATATTCAGCCTTCAAGCCCAAACTCCCAGTTAAAGCAACAGATAAAAACGAGTGCGATGCGCCTGTGTCAAACAAGGCAGAGACTAAAGTCGAGGCGACTAAAGTCGAGGCTACTAAGATCGTACCTCGTACTATAGATGCCCCGACACTCTGACCCTCAGGTTTAGGCTGCACTGTATGTAATTGGTCGACTCCACGACCCTGAGCTACAACTTGACCTCCCTGAGCAGCTCCGCTTTGCTGGCACTGCACATCCTGAGTCTGGCTTCCTCGACCTCGACCACCTCCTCAGCTTGAACGACCGGTCGTACTCTAGCTTCCTGCTTAGCATGAAGCCACATATCCCACCCCGGAACTCGAGAGTGGTGCAGATCTCCTCTCGCTGGGCATCGGTGGAAAGGTCTTGCGATGACCCATTTTGCCGCAAGCTCTGCTCTCTATTGGGTCCCTGTCACACCGAGGTTTCATGTGACCCTGCCCTCCACACTGACGGCGTACCACAAAACTACCAGTGCGTACACTTTGGCTGCCACTGCTCTGGCGAGAAGTCTCATGACGACGCTTCCAACCACTGGATGATGCACTCCCATCCTAGATGCTGAACCATCCTGGCCTGTACCTTCAGCTTTCCTCAGATCATGCTTGGAGATAAGGGTCTGGTTCACCATCTCGGAGACAATAGTCAGTCGGAAGGCGTTCACCTGAGATCGAATGACATACCCGAGTCCATCCTCAAAACGCTTTGCCTTGGACAGCTCATCATCCACAAGAGTGGGTGCAAAGGGTTGAACCTCAGTGAAACGAGCTGAATAATCCATGATGAACATAATACCCTGCTCCAGATGCATGAATTTCCTATCTCGATCATTCCTCAGAGTCTTCGGGAAGAAGTAATTGAAGAAGCTAGTCTGGAAGTCCCTTCAGACCATGCCCCGATGTTGACTCGATGTTGATCTACCCGATTAAGAACATCCCACCATCGCTTGAAAGATCCACGGAGCATGTAAGCTCTGAGCTTCACCCTCTTATCCGAAGGCGTTTCCAAGTGCTTGCAGATTGTATGGACAACCTCTAACCAAGACTTTGTAGCCTGGGGACAACCTTCCCCCCGAGAAAGTAGGTGGTTGCTGCTGTCGGAACTCCCTAGTCAACTCAAACATGGTCGGTGTAGCTCGTGGAACTCCCTCCATGGACTGTACTAGGCGTAGGAAACCCTCTCAAAGCTGAGCATTAGCGCCCAATCCAGGAATGACAGTGGTACAATTGGAGGTGCTGCGGGTGGCACTATAGGCTGTACCACGGGTGGGTTAGGTCCCACCACCTTAGGAGCACGGTCGTCGCCACCTTCTCGGTGCTCGACCCGAGGCTGTCGCGAAGGCATGTGTCTACAATGCTAAGCACATGCCTCAGAATAAGAACCAAAGCAGATGGTATTACATATAGGGAAAGCAACAACAGGCTCAAGCCTCGCTACATGATATATGCTAAAATTACATGATATATGCTAAAGTTTATAGCAAGATTTAAAACTTGGCAATTGCACTAACCCAGCTACCCATTCCTAGGGCCAGATTATATAGAAAAAGTTTAAAGTTTTTATCATAATGGTTCAGTTATGCGGGTTGTCAATTCCAAGTTATAGAGGCAAACACTCTTTAAGTTGCAATTGACATCGCATTTAACTGCAACCATTTTTATACTTCAGGAGTTATAATTTAGCAAGTCTACATGTAAGGGTTCAGTTATGCGGGTTGCCATTCCCAAACTATAGAGGTAACACTCTAAGTTGCAATCAACACAATTTAACTGCAACCAGATTTTTTTTTAACTTTTGGAATTAGAATTTCACAAGTCTATACATAATAATGGTTCAATTATACGGATTGTCATTCCTAAGTTATTAGAGGTATACACCGTATAAGTTGCAATTGACACTGTTTAACTGCAACCAGTTTAAATTCTCAGCTTATGTATCTATGGTTTTAAGGCTTAAGTATATCAAGGTTGGTTAAATAAGATGCCATCATCATGCTATGTGGGAAAACACCGTTTAGGTTGACGCAAACACTTGTAACCAATATTTTCCCAAGAACCATTAGAAATTACAAGTATGACAACCAATGCATATATCTTGCACATATAAATCCTTATGTGCCTGTAATGATGCGTGAGCTAATACTCCCTTGCCGTACCGTCCCAAGGGTGAAAATCCCATAAAACATAACATCCCACAACATGTGCGTCACCCAAAGGTATTGTAACAAACGAATTCCAGAACAACAAGTCCCTTCCCTAGCAACTTGGCTTTTCCCCGCACGTGGGTTAACTACTATTAGACACGACTTATTACCAAGTTCCGACACTTCCTAATCTCCTGTCTATCAAACCAAACAGCAAGACAAAGGAAAATATGGCTTTGATTGGGATGTCCCCGACCTGGTTCATAGACAAGTGACTGGTTCAATGGGCCACCAAGCCTCAAGCGCTCCTCTCCGTACGCCATTGACTACCGACTTGCAGCGAGTGTATGGTGGTACGGTGTGGAGACTATACTCTCTATCAGAGCGAAACATACAAGAATTAAAGACAACTCAATTCATCCAAATAAATAAAACCGACATAAAACTGTAAAACAGTACTATATACAGATGATGTCATGGTGGTGAAAAATATAAATTAGGCATGTTATGGCAGCAACCATACAAGCAGTACTAGGCTAGCAAAAGAAAACAAGACCCAAAAACTGCTAAGCTCCATGAGCATCCTGAGTCCCAGCTCGGTCCTCTGCTCCAATCCTCCAACCTAAGATAGAAGTCAAACGTCAACAATAGAGCGCTTTCCCTTGTCCTTTCCTGCATCCATGAAATCTGCCTAGGTACCAAGCGGCGGCTTGAACAGGGTGAGTAAAACTCAGTAGGCCACCACCAACGATGTCTAATGCAAATCCGGTATGTGAGTATAAAATGTAACAGTGTGCGGTCATAATTAATTTAAAGCATTAAAGTAATAGAAATCATATTGAGCTCGGGCTCCTTGTGGGATACCCGACCGACCCTACCTGCTTCGGCTTAAGCCGAATTTCTCTGATCATGTGACATTTAATTGGTCAAAGGGACTCGAGGCATGTAACCAAGGCATCCATGAATAAATAACCCCAAGAAATCCACAGAACAAGTCCGTACATTGCCACAAAACACACGCATTTCGAATCCACAGAAGACCAATGACATTCTTGACTTTCGGTAGTTAAGCCAACTCACGGTAATAAACCCGTGGTGTTTAGCTATTTGGTTTTTGAGTGGAATCCAAGGGATGAACCGTTGGCATTCTCCTCCTAAAAGTTTTTAACCGAACCAAGGAAAGCTATTCTTGCATTTTGGAGCAGGTCTCGATCGGAATCCAAGAGGTTGACCCAAGGTGTTCCTTGTTTGAGGACATCAAGCCGAACCTGGGAGATCATCCAGAGCATTCTAATTTTTTTGGTGTCCTGATGAATTCACAACGACTAGCCGTGACATTCATGAGAGCAGGACATTGACCGAATCTATAATGGGTTTACCACTAGACATTCACATCGATGAATTGGGTGGCATCCTATGAGTACGCTCAAGGCATTCAACAAGGGAATTCAAGGCTCGCTCGTGGCATGCCACAACTTTAACGGCGTGACCAAGTTCCATAAACAATAACCATGGCATCCAAGGCACAAGTCATAAGTGCAAGTATTCATGCCATTTCACAAATTAATTAGTTCAGGCCACCTTTAGGAGATTAGCCAAACACACCCTAAGGGTGGTTTGATTACATGAAATAAGGGGTTTTCCTAAAGGCCAAACCAAACACACCCTAAGGGGTATTTTGGTTATATATAAAGTATGGTTAACATGGATGTTAGGCCAAACACACTCTAAGGGGTGGTTTGGGTTGAGGTTGTCAACCTCCAACGATGTCTAGGAGGGCCGTAGCACGTCCATGTCAGGCTTAAGGTGACCCATTCCAGGAATATAAATTTTAGAGACCACACTCGGAAAATCCGGCGTGTGGCACAACGACACATTTTATAAACGACGAGACTTTTAGAGAAAAGCATATAAACCACCTACCTAGGGCTCGTAGAAGTCTCGTTCGTTATCGGCCTCGGATTTGGGCCGGAATGAGAGATATTGGAAAACCGGACAAAATCTTTGCAAATAGGGTATTTATGTTAAACGGTGCGGAAAAGGTTTAGACAAAAAGAGACAACGAGATTAGAAGCTCAAGGAGTGGTAGCCTTACCAAGGGTGTTCCAACGTGACAAACAACGATGGAAACAAAAGCCGGTTGAAAGAGATCCACCCAAAGGGCTAAGGAGAGGAGGAGAGCCAACAGAGGGCTGCTGTGCAAATAGAGGACAAACCAAAAATTAGATTTAAGGTCAAAAGGGGGGGCAACAAGGTAATGTTTTTCCAATTTTTAACTGGGTGCACGACTAGCCAAACCGTGCGCCAACTGTGCACGACAGGTCTGCAATTAACTGCAGACCTTGCACGGTTTGCAGACCCCCATCTCACGGTTTAACAAACCATGCTCCTCCCCTTTTTGGACTGCACTGTTAAGGTTCACGGTGAGCGCAAACTGTGCGCCCCATCCAACTTCTTCAAAAACCGGAATTTCGAGCCCCGAACCTTCCCGGACGCTCCCAAAACCTCCTCTACTCCATAGGGCTCTTCCATTATGGTAAAACAAGAGGGTTTAACAGAATTTAAAAGTGTTCGTACCTCAATGAAGAACCAGGATCTTACAACATGCACCCATTCTTCTGACGCTTTGTTCGGAGTTGGGTTTTGTTTTTCCTTTTGACGGCGAGTCCTATCATTACACCAAACATCACCGGGTCATCTATTATCATGAAATCACTACCCAATTTTCTGCTAAACTTTGACATTTGCGTTCTGACAATGTGGGTATTTATCCGGACCGTTCCAGTCTTTTCTGGATGACCATGGAATTATCAATGAGACTTCCTGTCCAGACACACCTCAACAAAACGTTGTTGCCGAATGTAAAAACCGCCACCTCTTAGAAGTTCATGCGTTTTTATTTTAGATGAAAGTTCTGGCCGTTTTTTGGAGAGATGCCATCCTCCACCTATCTTATCAACGGGCACTATCACCGCAAAATTATAAACAAACATCAATAATGAAAAAGCTGCCACACAACTCAAACGGGAACAAGGGGATACCAACAAAGCGTGCATGTTTTAACATGAGATGGTCTTGTGCATACTCAAACAGAACTATCTTCCGGTAAGCTTCCACAGACTTATCGGTGTGTGTGTGTGTGTCATACTAACTTCGTTTGAGCATTCGCTAGTGACCTCTAGCATAGGTTGTGACCTTGCTAGGGATGGTGATCTGGTTAAACATAACTTTTTGTCGGTAACCTCCCACAGTTTTTCACATACTTGGGGTCCCCATAACATAATCTTAGTGGAGGTGAGAAGTCAATGAACAATATAATCATTATATACTTCGAAATGCATAAACAATAACCTTCATCTCACCTCCAACATCCTTGCACGAAAAAACTTCTTTTCATCAATCAAGCATCACATGAATCAGTCCACATCCCTTAAGAGGGGCACAATTGTATACAAAACATAACCACAAGGGGCTTACAATTAGGGCGTTACAGTCATCAAGCCACTCATTTTCATAAAATGATAACCGGGCCTTTAAAAACAAGCTTGAGACGCCAAACCATTTTATCAACCTTTGGAAATCACTTGGAAATCAACACATTTCGTTTATAAACTCCTTAAAACACCACAAGGGTCAATAAAATCTAAAACAATTTAACAAGGGCCTAACACACCCCCTTTTATAAAAACAGCCCCTTGGCAAACATGAAACACACTCTTAAAACCATGCTTTCCTCTGAAAAAAATTAAACCGGTGTCAACCACCCTTAGAAACGCTTTAGATTCGTTTGAAGTGCCCCTCGGGCATTAAAACAAACATTTGGAAGGCATAACAAAACCTCTTTCTGAAACCAAGAACTAAAAATTTATAGAAAATCTTTTATGCGAAGTGTTAAATTGGTTAAAACCATTTTTTAACCTCATCATGGGCTTCACATATAGATACTCTAGATATAAAAATGAATTTAAAGAACTCAAGCATTCTATGACATTTAGAATAAAGGAACTTGCATAGAAACACCTACCTCAATCAAGCGGAACCTCTCACCATCCATGGCGAGAGCCAAACCATCAAGGCAATGACCTCTACAAACCCTAATCACCAATTAAAGCCCCATGATTGGACCCATATGAAGCCCTAAAATCATCCCACACATCGATTAGGGTTTGCAGAAGAATAAAAAGCCAAAAGGAGCTGGAGGAAGGGAGAAGAGGAGAGAAAGAGAGGAGGGTTCACCTCGAAGAATCACTTGAAATGGAAAGATGAGCTCAAAGTTGAAGAAGGGAGGGGGAACTCCTTTGGATGTGACCCACGATCGAGCGAACGAGAGGGGAGGAAGGGAGGGCCGAACCCCCTAAAAATCAAAGAAGGGTAGATCTGGAAATTCACAAAAATTAAAACTGGTCATAGGCACGTCGCAACGCGACCCACCTGTCATGGCGTGACCTGCCACCCTGGCAGAACCGCAGGCTCATTGCCCAGGGTCGTGTCGCGGCATGACCTTGCCTTTGCGGGGTGACGTCCCCTGCGCGACGACCCATCGCGGTGCGATTCCTGGCCGCGGCGCCTCCCCAGAAAATGACCCCACTGTCTGGGTCTGGTCATGGCGCAACCCTTCCCTCGCTCAAAAATTAAAGCAAAACCACCGGTCGTAGCGCAACCATTGCGGCTCAACCATCCGCAGTCCAGAACTGCAAGTCGCTCAACACAATCGTTGCGGCGCGACCCTTCTGCGTTGCGGTGCGAGACGACTGCAGAACTGAAAAAAGGAAAACACCAAAAACACTCAATTCCTGAATGCTCCAAAAAATTTCAAATTAACCCCCAAACCTAGTCAAACATATATCCTAAATATCTAAATACACTTACCCTTCAGCCAGAGCATACTACACTTGCTATGTTAATTTAAAATATTGAATAGATAGTGACAACATGTTTGCCGAACTAAGACACATGGGCATCAGAGATGATGCTTAAACTGTCACGAAAAACACATTGTGCTCATCTTGGTCATCGAAGGTGCTGAAACGGGTACAAAGAAGACGATCGGAAATAGTCATTTGAAAACGGACGTCGGGAAATAGTTGTTTGGAGAGGACGCTTGGAATGGTCGTCTGAAGAGGACATCTGGAATGACATTCTGAAGATGACGCTTTGAATGGTTGCTTGAAAGATGACAATTGGAATGTTTGTCTAAAATGGATGCCTGAAACGACCATCAGGAAGAGGATATGCCTGGAAAAAGGTTGTCCAAAGTGCAATGCTTGGAAAAGGTTGTCTAAAGAGCTGAACAACAAGAAATTTTGAGAACTTAGAGAGGCCCAACACACAGTGCCTAGACAGTGCCATAGAGGTCCAACAGAGGCTTGGTAGCGGCTGAGTTCGGGCAACCCAGCAGTGACCTTGGTCGCAGCGGAGAGGTCCGACAGAGGGTGGGTTGCAACAAAGAGTCCCCGAGCACTAATGGAATTCACATAGTTTCTAGTTTATTTCTTTAGGAAAGTGTTCTGAACAATCGTAAACAAACTTACAGGGTACTTGAATCAAGAAATCTATGCAAGAAAGGAAATCAGAGAATTCCCTTGTTGAATCTCCAAGAGCCGAGGACGCTGCCTCCAACAACTACACCGAGCTGCTTCCAATCTCCCCCGCAAAAAAATACCCCGCAATACTTCAAACAGAACCACTTATAGTCCTAATACAAAACAATTACCAAACTACCCCTGTACCACCTGAGCATGTTTATTTCTC
Organism: Viscum album; assembly: GCA_963277665.1. Lineage (NCBI taxonomy): Eukaryota > Viridiplantae > Streptophyta > Magnoliopsida > Santalales > Viscaceae > Viscum > Viscum album. Next base: position 2,078,363,455 of record OY728146.1, read on the forward strand.
CTTGAATAAGTTTTAAGTACCCTTGACACCCTATCAACTTCGTCCCCCTCAAAATCCATCTTGTCCTAAAGCGAAAATAAGGAAATTGAGCACGAAACAAAGCTGCATTTTCCCAGGTAGCATCCTCTAACCACTGAAAATCAAAGCCACGACCCTTGGAGTTAAGAATAGATCCGGGAAGAACCTGATCTGCTGCACTGTCTAAAAACTCCTGTGGCAAGGATTGGGTAGCAAGATCCCCAACGTTCAGCTGAAGCTGAGAGACATAAAAAACCAGATGCATACGACTAGTGGGCGGAAGATCAAGGCAATAAGCAACCGTGCCAACCTTGGCTACAATGGGAAAAAGGCCATAATAGCGTGCAACGAGTTTTGGACAAACAGAGGAAGAAGAAAACTTAGAAGTAGGAGATCTGATCTCCAAATCACCCAACTGAAAAAACAACGGAACATCATTTCTTGTTTGCTGTACCCTGCATAGACTGTTGAGCAGTCATCAAATGGGTTTAGAGTTGTTGAAGGAACTCATCCCGATCTACCAAAGCAGAATTGAGGACTTCGAGAGCTGTCTCTCCTCGAGAATAGTGTGTTAAAGCAGGAGGTTGTTGACCATAAACAATAACAAATGGTGTCTGTCTGGCGAACACATGGAAAGAGGTGTTATAGAAAAATTCAGCCCAAGGTAGCCAACGAATCGTCTGTCGAGGGTGATCGGATGAAAAACAACGCAATAGGCCTCAAGGTTGTGATTTACAACTTCGGTTTGACTATCTGTTTGAGGATGGTAGGAAGAACCCATCTAAAGCTTATTGTCGTGCAATCGAAATAATTTGCGCCAAAAGAGACCGGGGAACAAAGGATCGCGGTCGCTGACAATGGCAGCAGGCATACCATGAAGGACAATTTCTTTCATGAAGAGGGCTGCCACATCTTTGGCTGTATAGAGATGCCTTAAAGGTAGGAAATATGCATAACAAACCAAGATAACATCATAACCTTGAGGCTTAGGTAGTCCTCAAATGAAATCCATAGAAATTTTGTCCCATATCAAATTTGGAATCGGGAGGGGCTGTAACAAACCAGCCGGACTTAATGTCTGATATTTGTGGCGTTGAGAAATGTCACAATTGCGAACAAAGGTCATCACTGTACGCGTCACACCCTTCCAGAATAACCCTGCTGCCAATCATTTGTATGATTTTAAAAACCCCTTATGCCCCTCTTTGTTGGAGTGACATGGTGATAATGGAATTCAGAACGAGTTTGGAGTTTTTTGGACAGTACCAATCACCCGTGAAAGAAAAGCACGTTGTTATGCAAGGTATAACTTGCAAGCGCGTCCAAATCGGTATCAGAGAGAACCTCAAGTTTGACCTGCTCCATTTCAACCCAAAAGGGTTCCGAAACCGCCAACCGATTCTCCTTATCACTCCCCACCCTTGAAAGAGCATCATCACCTCTATTAGTGCTGCCAGGCTGTATCTCAAAATCGTAGCCTAAAAGCTTTGCCTGTCACCATTGTTGGTCCATGGATGTGATCCGTTGACTTAAAAAATGCTCAAGACCTTTTGTGATCGGTATGGACAAGAAAATGTCGCCCCAACAAATGTTGTCGCCAGTGGTGAATGACAAGAACCAAAACCATCAGTTCCTTTTCGTAAACAGATTTAGCTAGATTCGTACCAGATAAAGCTTTGCTGAAATAGGCTATTGGCCGACCGCCTTGCATGAGAACCGCTCCTATTCCCCCACCCCGAGGTATCACATTCCACAAGAAAAGAAAAACCAGGAAGAGCTAGGACGGGAGCTGAAACCATGCACTGTTTTAAAAAATCAAAAGCCTGTTGAGCAAGAGGTCCCCACTGAAAGTTATCCTTTTTTGTCAGATCGGTGAGCGGCCTAGCTACCTTACCACAACTCTTTATAAACTTGCGTTAATAACCAGTAAGGCCTAAAAAACCTTTGACCTCTTTAACATTCTTAGGAACAGGCCACCCCTGAACATTGGAAACCTTATGTGGATCCATAGAAACTCCTTCAAAAGAAATTCAATGCCCTAAATATTCCACAACAGTGCGGCCAAAGAAGCATTTTTTTTTGTTAATATGCAAACTATTGGTTTGCATACAGTAAAAACTTGGTGTAAATGTTCCTAATGGTCTCTCTAACTCCTATTGTGGATCAGAATGTCATCAAAGAAAACCAGGACACTTTTGCTAAGTAGACTTAAACATGGTGTTCATGGTAGTTTGAAAAGTAGCTGGAGCATTTATAAGTCTAAAGGGTATTAGTAAATATTCGCAATGACCTTGATGAGTACGAAACACCGTTTTTTCAATATCTTCATCACGTACCCGAACTTGGTGGAAACCCGATTTGAGATCCAACTTAGTGAAACATCGAGCGCCGAACAACTCATCTAACAATTCTGCGATTATTGGAATGAGAAACCCATCCAGAATCGTTAGTTTGTTTAAGGCAGGATAATCCACTCACATGCACCACCCACCATCTTTCTTTTTGACCAAAATTACTGGGCTTGAATAGGGACCGTTGCTACTACGAATCACACCCTGTTGTAACAGATCATCTGCCGCTCGACTTCATCCTTCGACCTGTGGGAAAACGATAAGGTCTCACATTTACCGGATTAGTAGCTTCCTTCAGATGGATAACATGATCTCTGTCTTACGTCGAGGAGGAATAAGCTCTTCCAATGTCCGATGGAACTCATCCAACAATCTTTGCATCTCCTTATCATTTTGCTTGTCCAAAACTGATCCAGTATCAACATCTGTGACCCCAGTACCCCAGTGAAGTCCCTGAGTGAACAACTTCTTGCCATCTTGAAATGATTGCAGAGCCATTGGTATGTTCTGTTTGGGCTGTATCCCTTGCAAAGTAACTTGCCATTCTGAAATGATTGCAGAGCCATTGGTATGTCCTCTTTGGGCTGTCTCCCTTGCAAAGTAACTTGCCTCCCTCTAAATTCAAACACATGGTCATTTTCTTCCAATGAGAGTTTATGTAGCGAAGTGTTTCAAGCCACGCCATGCCCAAAATGAGATCTGGTCCGACGGTATCAAATAAGTATGTATGTACTTCAAACTGTACCTCACATATTTGAACCTCTAAAGCCTTACACAATCCACTAGACACCACGCAGTGTCCATCACCCAAACGAACCCCGAAGGACGTAGTGTGTGTAATAGGCAACTGGAGGAATTTCAGTAAAGCCGTTGACACAAAATTGTGACTGGCTCCGCTGTCTATGATAACTAAAATCAGCACCCCTGCAACAATGCCTTCTAACAACATAGACTGGTCACCCTGGTCACCCTGGTCACCCTGACCCTCTAAAGCTCCAAGAAAAATCGCCCGACAAGCCATCTTCCATTGCCCATCTTTCTTGGTAGACACTATGCGGTTTCCTTCTGGCTCGGTGTCCACGAACTCATCTAGAGGTTCCATGCATTCCCTAACCATCAGCTGCATTCTTTTCTTTGGACTCGTTCGTTCTTCATATTCAGTTCTGGAAAGATTTCGAACTCCCTTCCACTTTGGTACAACCTCTTTTCTCTCAACACTGGAACCAATCGGAACTAAAATCGATCGAACCAAACCTATATTAACTAGACGACTGAAATCGGAAACTTGCCCTGCCTGCCGCACATCTTGGACGCGGATTACCCCCTGCACAACAAGCTTGCGCTTAACATTTCTTGACAAAGAAATGAGCTTGGCTTTGCCGCAAGACTGTTGTGTGGTCACAGTACTCTCGATTTCCAGCTGCAAGCCTCCTAAAAAAAAACTAATATACCCCGATTCCTGTAAACCAGGTATACGCAAAGCTACCTTTTCAAATTCGTCGATGTAATCTCCCACCGAACCAGTCTGTTTAATTTCTTTCAACTGTTTCACAGAGGATTGCTTTCGTGCACAATTCCAAACTGTTCAAGTAGTTCAGCCTTCAATTCATCCCACAAGAGACTCGTCCGTTGCGACAATAAAGACAACTTCTAGTGATGCACTATTCCTTCCTTTCATAGTTGAGCTATTGGCACACAAAAGTTATTTAGAGTTTTATGGATCCTGAAGTAAGTCTCTGCTCGCGCGATCCACACAACTGGATCATCGCTGAAAAATGTTGGCATCTCGACACCTTTGGCCAAGGTGCTCAAGTTCGTCTTCATACCTTTTGTATTCATTTCATAAGCCATGTGCAACCTCGGTCCAAGTTCCTCACTCTCTGGACTTCGCTTGAGTTTACTAGAACTCGGTTGAGCTCCTGCGTCATCAGATCGTACAAGATTTGACGCGAACCGCTCCACGCTGATTTCCTCCTGATCTGCACAACTTGAAATTGTAACTTTCGGCTCAACCTCTGTCCGCCGCGTCTTCATTTCCGGCTCAGACCATCGTACAAAGAGTTCGTGCACTTGCCGTGTGAGTGCAACTAAATTCGTCTGAATTTCTTCCATGCGATTTTCCTGGACATGCTGCTCCTCTGCAGGGCACAATACTTTAGTAATCTTCGATTCCATTCGTTCCTATGCTCGCTACAGTCGTTCCGTCACTGACTCGAGTGAAGCTACTCGCGACTCCATCTTTGGCGACATTCAAAGGCTTCGAGTTCCTATCCTCCAGCGCACAACTCTCAATGAAAGCACAAAAAATGATGGAATTCACACAGTTCTTACTTTATTTCTTTAGGAAAGTGTTATAAACAATCATAAACAAACTTATAGAGTACTTGAATCAAGAAATCTATGCAAGAAAGAAAATCAGAGAACTCTCCTGTTGAATCTCCAGGAGCTGAGGACGTTGCCTCCAGCAACCACACCGAGCTGCTTCCAATCTCTCCCGCAGAAAGATACCCTGTGATACTTCAAACAGAATCACTTATAGTCCAAATATAGAACAATTACCAAACTACCCCTGTACCACCTGAGCATGTTTATTTCTCCTAAAATATGTTTTAAGTACCCCTGACACCCTATTGGGCATCGATAAAGAGGCCCGCCAAAGGTTAGGCAGTAGCGGAGAGGTCCACGTGGAGGCCCGAGCAGCCTAGTGGGCCAGACAGAGGCCAACGACAGGGAGATGCTTGGGGTTGGTGCGATAGGGCGTGGCTTGGTGTTGGTGTGACAATGATGAATCCAACAAACCCTGCAAGAGATTTTTCCAACAGTCTCCCAGGCATAGGGAGAGAGAGACACTCAGTCAGTGGCTCATAAAGGAGGAGGCATGCTTGAAGGAGGTGGGGCCCTGATGCAGATTTGGACCAGATTTGGAGGACGTCTAGGCCTGGGCTTTCTAGGCAAGCTGGTCCGCACGTTTTGGAGCCAGTGCTTGGTGCACTTGGGCTGCAGAAGGGCGTGCTCCGGGCACGCTACTAGTGGACGTTGGAAGCAGGGGTGTTTAACTGGCTGTACTGAGGCGGAGTGAGCCAAGTCCGCATGGACTGAGCCTAAAAATTTCTGGTTCGTTTAACGAGGGCTTTGAAAATTAAGTCCAATCCTTTCACATACTGACTCACATTTGTAATTAAGATTAAAAACATTTTAAAAATAAAAACACTTTTCATTAATGATTATCAAATATTAAACACATAATAGTTATTACATAAATGTTAATATATATATATATATATATATATATATATATATATTCATCATATGCTTAAAAATATATATATGTTTTTAATAAAATATGCTACATTAAATTGAAATAACATTAAAATAGGAGAAATTATTCTTGGCCTATGGGCTGGCCAACATATGTTGAGGTTGGTGTGCTTAAGCCTGTGAGTTTTTTTTTCCAGATCCGTTTAACTCGTTTAAAATGTGGGTCATTTTTTTTAGTCCAACCCGTCTTATAAATGAGGGTCGACAGGCTTGGCTTGCGGGCTCGGGGCCTGTTAAGTACCCCTAGCTGGAAGAGCCCTGGACGCGTGGGAGAAAGGGTGCTCATCTTCCGCAAAAGACCTGAGCAAGCTGGAGGTCGGCGTGCGTCTTGCGCTGGAGGCACTGGAGAGGCCTACAGGAGGAGTCTCCAGAAAGCGAGTAGGAGTCTCTACAAACACGCAAGACAGAGGAGGCACACAACAATGTTGCGAGTGTGAAGGTGTCACATTGCAATGGCGCTTAACCTCGACTGGTGTTCCTTGAGGCAGAGAGGCTCTACAGAGGGGTTTGGGTGCTCAATTGAAGGGCACCATACGCGACATATGGAGGACTGGAGTTGGGCACCCAGGTGGAACGCTTTATTTATAGACTGATAATGTGATATAAAATCCAAGTGGTAGGAAATACGAAATTCAAGCTAATGGAAATAGGGAGATAGGATAGATCTAGTCAAACCCATATCCTAAATATCTAAATACCTTAACACATACCATCATATCTCGCTCGAGTGCTAAGTCAGAGTATGGGGCCATAGCGAGTGCTTATGACAAGAAATATTCTTTGTGCTCAACATCTTTTGCATGATTTTGGTTATTTTGCCCGGAAACCTGCACATCTATGGTGCGCTAATCAGACAACTATTAAGATTGTTATGAATTCCGTTTTTCATGCGCGGATGAAGTATAGAAAATTGAGTATCACTTTATTTGGGAGAATTATGGGAAGAAACATGTCATTTTCGCTTATGCATGAGTTGTAGAGCAAGTGACGTGTTCATCAAAGGGGTTACTAGGACACGAGTGGAATTTTTGTGTAGCAAGTTGGGCATGATAGATATATATGCTCCATCTTTAGGGGGAGTGTTAGAGTAATTATGTATCTATGGTAAGGGTGTAATTTTGGCCCGGTGACCCGAAAGCTCGACAGGCCCGGCCCGGCAAAGCCCGCGTTGGGCCAAGCCTGGCTCGGGCTGTAGGTTCATCGGGTCGGGCCTGGGCCTATCCAAGAAGGCCCGTAGGCCAGGCCGGGTGACTTGAAAAAGCCCAGCCAGGCTGGCCCGTGCGAAGCCCAGCTCGCTAGCCCGTGCGAAGCCCAGCTGCTGTAAAAAAATTTAACGGGAAACTGTTGGTATGGAGATTTGATCCCCCTACCTCAAGCTTCCAAGGCTGCGCCTGTTATATTATCACCAGAATTTATATATATGTATATATATATCATTATATATTAACAAAAATAATATATAATATATATATATTATATATTATATATTTAATAATTTGTGTATATATATACATATAATTATTATTATATATATAATTATAATGTGTGTGTCTATATATACAACGATATATAATTATATATATATATATAATAATGTATATATATAAACAAAGCCATTAATAATATATATCAATTAAGTGTAGCTTTTAAAAATCCATTAATAATATATATATATATATATATAAATGATTTAATATTATATATATATATAATAACTTGTTGTATATTAATAAAAAAATAACTCATCTAATGATGTTCGTGCACGCCCCGCAACCTCATTAATTTTTTTTTAAATATGATGAAACTTGCATATATTATATATACTATATATACATATATAAATCTATTTAGAAAAAAATTAACTCACCCACGGCTGCGCACCCCCTAAGGCTGAGGCTGTAATTTTGGCCCGGCCCGAATAGGATCGGGCCGGGCCGGGTTTACCCTGCAAAAAAAATTAAAAATCGTTTAAAAAAATGTTTTAAATTAAACAAACGCTTAAAAATAATTTTCATAAATAAGTTAAAAAAAATAAATGTAAAAAACGTTTTAAATAAATGATAAAAAACGTTTAAATAACAACGCTTTAAACCCACTACCCACTGCTGTGCACCCCCCACTCCCTAATTAATATATATTTTTTTCAATTTGCACATAATATATATAAATTCATAGACATATATAAATCTATTTAGAAAAAAATAACAAATCCTCCCACTGTAAAATGTTAATAAAAAAAATGTTTTTACATAAAACATGTTAAATGTTTAAAAAAAATACATGTAAAAAACGTGCGTTCAAAAAAACGTTTTAAATTAAACGTTTAAAAATAAACGTAAAAACATTTTAAACAAGTGTTAAAAAATAGTTTAAAAAAAGGTTTAAATAAAAACATTTTAAACAAATGTTTAAAAAAAGTTTTTAAAACAAACACTTCAATTAATTTTTTTAAAACAAACACTTAAAAAATACTTTTTACATTAAAATATGAAAAATGTTGAATGTTTTAAAAAAATACTTGTAAACAACATGCGTTTAAAAAAAATTAAAAAACGTTTTAAATTAATCATTAAAAAAATGTAAAAAAACGTTTTAAACAGATGTTAAAAAATGGTTTAAATAAAAAATTTTAATTAAAAAAATTTAACAAATGCTTAAAAAATTATAAATAAGTTAAAAAAATTAAATTTAAAAAAATGGTTTAAATAAATGTTAAAAAAACATTTAAATAACAAGACTTTAGCGCACCCCCAAAACTCTTCATTAATTTTTTTTACGATTTACAAATAATATATATAGATTCACAATATATAAATCAATTTAGACAAAAAAAAACATATCCACCCACCGCAAAATGTTAATAAAAAATAAAATAAACATTTTTACAAAAAGTATCTGTTTAAAAATAAATGTAATTTTTTTTAAATAAATGTTAAAAAGATGTTTAAATAAAAACGTTTAAAACAAGTTTTAAAACAAACAATCATTTTGAAAATAATAAAGGCCCACCATGACCCGACTCAAAAAAGGCCGGCCCGGCCCGAATAGTGGCCAGCGGCCCGATTTTTTGCATGCCAGGCCCGGGCCGAAATTACACCCTTAATCTAGGGTGTGTATAAGTTCATTTTATTTGACTAAGTCTATTCATACCTGTTATCCCGCTAGTTTGAATTTTGTCCATCCTACCTATCTCAAAATTTCTATATCCATTTTTCCTTTATAAATAAGGATTGCAGCCTCATTCAAGTGGTACGACTTATGGTATTCCGATTTTAATAATAATGATATTTAATTACAATACTTTTAAGGGAAATTTATTGATAAATCAATTTTCTAAACTTATTTACTAGGAGATCCAACCGACATTTAAAAGAAATGAAACTTTTAAAACTCCTGATAAATAATTCTAAAAAATGGATTTATCGGTAATTTTTTTTTGTAATTCTAATTATAATATTATATTTATATTAAATTATCATAATTAGAGTAATTATAATAATCATAATCATATTGTCAATTACATTATATATATAATTTAATAGTTAATTAATCAATTGATTAATATTTTTACACTTTTCCTACTTCCCATTTCACTTACCTTTCCATTTGCTTCAAAAAACGCTTTTGATGTACCAAACAGGACTTGGATCTTATTAGCAAAACGATCATAATGTCAATAGCCTTTATAGCTATGTTTGGTATGGAATAACACTAGTTTGAGAAAAGGAATGAATGAGATAACAATTAGAAATCCATGTTTGGTATGAGGTAGAGGGAATGAAAGAGAGGGTGCCCGTTCCATCATTTAAGGGAGCCAGAATTTCTTTCAATTTGGATGGAATGTCTGTTCCTTGTAAAATAAATTTTGTGAGCGCCGTCATTATCCCTGATTTGATGTATTATTGTCAATAATACTCCTTAAACTTTGGAGAAAAATCATATTATATTTTTTGTTATTGTATATTTATATTATTTAATATATCCAATCACACCTTTTTTCACGCATACCATACAAATTATTGACTCCCTAATTCTTTCCCTATTTGTTCTCCCACCTCTTTCGTCTCCATCAGAAAAACTTCCCTCATACCTAGCATAGCCCATATTTAGAGTTATAACTTAAGATGTGAAATGGAACTGTCATTTACCTCTGCAGTTGGAGAAGTGCTAAACACAAAACACACACAATCAAATATACGAACTTGATCATAAGTTGGAGATGGTGAATTTGTTTGATGAAAGTGATTGTACTTGGAGGGAACAAGAAATGGGATATTGTTGGTGATATATTGACAGCAAGTGTGCGGAATCATCACAGTCCTGGTGAGCCTGAGCAGCATGATTCAGATAATGTGTCATCCATTGTTTTTGTATCAATTAATGAATTAGCTGAATCCCAAGGGAAGATTCATTCAGTGTTGTTGAATCCATGAAAAATTAGCTGCATCCTGATGGTAAATTTATATCACTCTGAAGTACCTGTCTCCCATTCTGTGGAGAATCCGGTTGCTTACCTTCTCGTTCTCCCAATTGTTGGGAGGTTTCAACCCCAAGACCAATGGCAAAGCATGATGACCATAAGAGCCATTGACCTTATGTGTAACAATGGTTTGTGGATGGTCTGCCTGTGAGCTTTGCTATGGTTGTTGTTGGAGAGTCAAATATGCTGGGGGCTAGTTGAGGTTGGAGGAGTTTAGCAATGCTCTAGAGGGTAGTAGCAGCTTGTGAGAAAAGGTATTGGGGTTGGGAACTAGGAAGCTATCTATAGAACTGTGTTAGGTTTATAGCAAGCATTGATGGAAGATTGTATTTCTAAGGCATGAAGTTAAGATATAAATATACATATATACTTATAAAATAGTAGTTGTACAATGTAAATAAGGAATCCCAGAGAAATCCAAAAAGGACTATATCCAATATGTATGTTACCATCTAAATATACATATAAAATAGTAGCCGTACAACATAAATAAGGAATCCTAGAGAAACCTTAATAGGATTATATCCAATTTGTATGTTACCATCTAAATAATTTTCATTATTTGCATCTCAAGAAGTGCAACTAAAGGTCCTTTTTTTTCTATTAGAGGTGTTCAACATTATCAAACCCCATAGTGTCCGGATTGTTTTAAGTTGCCCCAAACAGTGATGAATCCTTTTTTTGGTCAATTGCATTGTTTTGTTTGGAAACAATGATTTCTCATCATCTTGTCTGAACTGCCTGTTTATTAAGCATTTCATTCTGAGAAGAAAAAATAATTTTTATATCTCAACTGAAACAAGCTGGTGTTTTAACTTGCCAGCTTAGCTCTGTTACTCATTTATGAATATTGTACATGTAATTTTTATTTTTTATTTTTTTTCCTGTACCATAAATCATGCGTTAATATAGAATTTTTTCATGTTTGATTTCAAATGGAGTTATTGTATGACATGGCAACTGGTGCAGATTATTGGGGATGAGATTGGGAAAGGAGCATATGGCCGGGTTTACAGGGGTTTGGATTTGGAGAATGGAGACTTTGTGGCAATTAAGCAAGTTTCTTTGGAGAATATTGCACAGGAAGATCTCAACACTATTATGGTTTGTCAAGTCAGTTTAGTGAAGTATCTGCTGCACTTTTTTTTTTCACTGCTGGCTTTTTTTTATCTTGTAAAGTTTATAAAGAGAATCCGGACCAAATAGAAGGAATCAACACATGATAACAACAACCTTCTATGATGTTTGACAATGTTAAATGGGAATTGATTTGTTGGGACCTGGCCATTTGACCCATAAAAGGCGTCTTGTTGTCCTTAATTTGGATGGGAATGAAACAATTGAACTTCGGATGAAGAATAACACAATACAACTGATTCTAATAATGTGTGCAATCAAATTTTAGATGAAAAGTGAAGTGTGTGGCAGGTATGGGGTCTTTCTATAATGAAGTTTGCACTCTGATTCTCAGGTGCCATTTGCATGGTTTTTCTCTCCCTGTTGTTACATTTAGGGATGATTTTGGCAATGTACAGTGGGTTGTTTTAGTAAATGCTTAATTCATATTTTTTGGGTATGATGTTAATTATTGATGCTGATGATAATGTTGGTTTGAAGGTTTATCGATTGCTGTTTTTATTTAACTTTTGTGAAGTTTATGAGTTGAAAGGAACAGTCACCTTAAGGCCGGGCATGATGTACATAGAGGCGTCTTCATAGAATTTTATAGAGATTGTTTAGCAACTCTTGCTTGAGCTTTTGGTATTACCCTGTTTTTCGTTTTTTTATAACAACAGTGTTTGTAAGCTTCATGTTAGCTTTCCTGTTTTAATATTGTCTGTACATATCTTTAAAATCTGGAATGCAATTTTGCTTCTTTCCCAAAAAAAAAAAGAAACCGCAGTGATATTGATTTGGATCATGTGATTATTATCTGTTATTGGGAAATTGTTCCTTGCAATCTAAATTGTTTTTTTTCATGTTTTCTTTTCATTTAATGCCTCTTATGGATTCCCAACAGGTATGATCCGTGCCTGTTTGCTGTAGATTTCCTTCCTTTTGTTGATTTTTTTTTACCTTGGTACAGTATCATTATTAGATCATGAGCAATATTTCATATGTGTACTTATAATATTAGGTACGAACCTGTTGTTTTATGGATGCATTATTCGTTGTTCTGTGTAGTGGACTGATGTTTACTTCTTTTCTTATGGTTTCCTCCTCTGGTGGTTGGGGTGCATGAACGCCTCAGCAAGAGATTGATTTACTAAAGGTATTATTTTTTGTAAATGCTTGTCTATTTATTTGTGAAGCACAATTTATGTTTTTCTAGCTACTCATTTCATACCTGTTTTACTGAGGTTTCGTGTCTACAATATTTTTTCAACTATTGTTTGTTATGAATGAGCTTTTAAACCATCTTAATCTTTTCTGCCCGCAATTGTCCTTTTCAGCATCTTTGAAAATCGTGCACTGATCTAGTTTTTTTTGTTAAATTCTTCCGTGTTTTGTCACTTCAAAATTTTCCATGTTTGATTCTGTATCGGTATTTTGATCCTTTGGTTTTGTTTATACAATTTTTTTCCCTCATGCTTCATTTTGTAACAAGGAGCAGCCATTCTTCACATCACTGATTCCTCAAGTTGCAAATTTTTTATGCTTTAGCTGCTTATTAACTTTCATTTCATTTTTCTATCACTATCCTCTCTTCAGAATTTGAATCACAAGAACATTGTGAAGTATCTTGGATCTTTGAAGACAAAGTCTCATCTCCACATAATTCTTGAGTGAGTACATGATTCATTCATTATCATTAATCAAAATAAGTATGATAAGAAACTTTTCGCATCCATGTTTTATACGTGGATTTTGTGGAATGTTCCTTGGACAGGTATATGGAGAATGGATCGCTTGCCAACATTATCAAGCCTACTAAATTTGGACCATTTCCAGAATCACTGGTGGCTGTTTACATTGCTCAGGTATGTTTATTACCTCGTTAGTTGGTAGTCTTGAATTGTAAACCTTTACTATTATGCCTTGGTTTCAATATCATTGGATGATAACATGCTGAGAGTGAAAAAATCATTTTTGTGATGATTGACAACTCTTGCATCCATGTAGATAGGTGTCATATGAGGGGGTTAGTCTTTTGTAGATGTTAAAAAAGAATGGTCAAGAATATCAAACTTGATAATCTAAAAATCATTTTCTTAAGTGATGGTAATATTTTTTTGAAATTTCTGTTTTCTTTGTATATTTGATTATGTCCGAAACTGTTATAATCTTTTATTGGTAACTCTTATCCCATCCCAATTATCTGTCGTTAGTGTTCCATCCTAGGGAATGGATGTTATATTTTTTGATAAATTCTCATCCTTAAAATGCTCTAAAATTTGATTTGAAGTATATAACTTTGATCTAGGACAGTTTAACGCATCAAGCATCCCTCAGAAGGGCTGCACTCGTTCTCCAAAATTGCCTCTTATGCTAGTTAGCAGTAGGGTCTTTTTATGTGTAGCATTCGACAGCTCCCCATAATAATCCCATAACCTGGATGGGAAATTATTTTTAATTCATAAAAAAGTTTGTAAGCAGGAGAACACATATTACAGGAAACTCTCAGCTATGCTTCTTCAATTTGACCTGCATTACATTTCATTACTCTCTTTCATTTTAACTTAGGGTTTAGATTTGTGGCTTTTATTGTTAGTTGCGTTGTAGCGTGCATGTACGTTTTTTTGTGGGAATAATTGGAAAACATAATGATTTTTTCCATAATGACTGCCATAATTTACATTTATTGTATTTATATTTTTCAAGATTGCCATATTATGCACTGACAGCAGTTAAGTGTAGTAATAATATGCACTTCAGAAAAATACAATGAGCTAAATAATGCAAAATTAAATTAATGACTGATATTTGTTAATCTTTGTGTAACTATATAGATTGCACTATACAAGAAGGCTGACCTCTGAAATATTTGCATGCATGTTTGCTTGTGCTTAGTTTTACTGAAACTGACTCAATACTTTCTGAGTAGATCCTTGAAGGCCTCGTTTACCTGCATGAGCAGGGCGTTATCCATCGGGATATAAAAGGTGCCAATATATTAACAAATAAAGAGGTATTTCCACACCATGTTTCATTTCCAATTTATGAAAGCAATGTCCAGTTAACAAATTTTCGAATATTGTTTATACATGCCCATGAACATATTTTCTTTCCCTTTCCCACTCATGCTCACTCAAATAACTTATCCCAAATCATATTTCTTTTTTGAACATATTAGAGAAATTAATAATAGAAAAAGCGATGCTGTTAGACATGATATCGAAGTGTTAATAGCCACATGTGAAGGTAAAATGTTAAATTTACCTATGAACAAGTGGGATGCATATTTTGCATTTCATGTGTGGAAAGGAAAAACAAGGAATGTTAGTTTGTGGTTGGTTTTTAAAAACATTTTCTGTCTTCATTTTGCAGTGATGTATTAAAAAATGTATTGGGTTATGAAAACGGAAAACATTTTTTAGAAAATGAAAATGATCGATTTTTAGAAGAAACTTATTTTTTAAAATATTTTTGGAAAATGGAAATAGTAAATGTTTTCTAAAACCAAACAAAAACTTAGGTTGTTTGGATTTTTGAAGTCCTCAAACCTTATGTTGTTCACAAATGGAATGCTTTAAAACTATCGGAATGACACTATTTGTAACAACCCTGACCCCAGTAGCCTTGAGTTGGTGGTCGTTTTATTACAATTGCATAGATACAAAAGATCACATCACTAAGGATCGATCAGTTTAGTAGTCTTGAAGAAACTAGATACACACATGGTTCCCTTATTACATTGGTAAATAAACATAGAACAAAACAGAGGAAAATAAACCGCCTCCTTGAAACTTATTCAAAGGTTTCATCTTCATAACCCGGGGAAGGAAAACAAATGAAAGAGGTGAACTCAAATGCTCAGTAAGGGTTATGTAAAATGGAAACATGAATCAATAATAAGTGAATCATAAACAATTAGGCACGATCCATATGACATGGTTAATAATTGAAAAACACACGCCATCAATAAACTGAGAATGAAAATGCATCTATAGATTTTGTCATAGTGAGAATCCTCTGGATAATGATAACTAAATACTGAATGAAGAAAATACTTAATTATTAGACGTCATGTATCTGGCACATGAAACATCATACCGTCAAGACAGTTTAAGTCTGTGGGTAGATACCCGTTTGATTATGTTTGGAAACAAACACGCAGGGTTTGTCATTAACTGTTTTGTCTCATGAGACTTGTCGATGCATTGAGGGGGTATAACGGGCCCCGCCCGTCACTGCAAGTCCAAAGCATTCTTCATACATAGATTTAATTTAAGAACAATATGCCTTATCAAAATATTCGTATTGAGTAAATGGTACGAATTCATCAATATTTTCCCAGTTAACACAACATTCAAAATAAACACTGTATGTAAAATGGTATACGGCTAAGACAATAATCATATCCATGATACAATAATATGGATATTTAATAGAAATATAATGTCAAAATGAAAAATGATCTCAAAGGGGAAGTAGATACACCACATAAAAATGATTAGGTGCACAATACCAAGTAAGTCCCAATGAAATGGAAATTGAGACGAAGTCCTTTACTTTATGTCCGAATGTGTTCTGCACTGATCTTAATGTCCTGGATAATCAGATTAAATTAAATAATTAATTAATTCAAAATCTTTTCTACATGTATTTGATTTAGTATAATTTTATTAAGTTCATTTGTCCTTTTTGATTAGTTATAAGATACAATTTTATCATTTGAGAGCATTCGTTTCCTTGGTTTTCATGATTGATTTACTTGTATACATGTATGGAAAATCATTTAAAACGAGAATAGTTGTCCATAATTGAAATTATATGCTATTAATGAACTTCTAAAATATTAAATGGTTATATATTTCATTCGGTTATATGGTATGAGGATGAATCATTAGATAAAATGTTAGTGATAATCGTTTAGATTATTTTTACGTTTTTTCGATCATCACGAACTAGTTTTGTCTTATGAATTAATATTATGTATATATACTGGTTCCATAATCTTAATAAGTTGAAATAGATATATTATATTTTGGTTTAACCATAAAAATGGTTTTATGGTCAGTTTTGGAGGTGAAATTGAAAAATGAAAACTCGTCGTCCACAAAGGCGGTAAATCGACACCTCATGGACGATATTTTCATTTTTAGAATAAAAAAATGATGAATTTTCCATTAACATAATAAAATTCCAGTATATATACGATACTGAAGTTATAATGATTCTTTGGACAGAAGAGGTAAGGATATAATAAGAAGAAAAGAAATTAAAAGAAATTAAAAGAAATTGAAATTGAACGAAAAAATGATTTACCTCTTGAATTTGTCTCCTTGAGAACCTCTTTAAGGAAATTGATTTTGGTCTTTTGTTGAGACCAAGAGCTTCTGAACATGAGGGGAGGTTTGGAAAAAAGATTGGGCAGAAATAGGACAAGCTTCAAGGCTTAAGAGGTGTGAGAAGAGGAGGTGGTGAAGAGTGATATTTACGGTAGATGAGAGATGTTTTTTGATTATTTTATTCATTAGCCTATTATTTTGACTCAAGACAAGAAATAATGATGATTCCATAACTACATACAGTAAGTAGTTCATGTGAGTTCGAACCAATGGTGCTTACATCAGCCATATATCATCTATGACTCAATAATTCATGTATTTTGTTTATTTCGTAAATTACAGTATTTCACTATTCTTAAAAAATTCAACTATTTTTGAAAAATCTCAAAAAATCACCATAACCATTTTTCGACTTCTAGAATTCAAAAATGAACTCCATTTTATGAAAATAATTTTCTAAATATGAGAAATTTAATTTTTAATTAAAATCATCATTTATTAAAAAAATACCAATTTTAAAATTATAACTGGTTTTATAACACTTTGAAAAATCAATTAAGGTCTTATAAAATTATCTTATAATTATAAGACGACAAAATAACAATTTATGATTCTATTTTATGAAAATAATTTTTCTTTTAAATCATTATATTAATTATAAAATTGTAAATAAACATTTTTGTTTTATAAAAATACCAACACATAATTTATCATTTCTGTAGATTGGGAAAACCCCCTTGCCTCCTTACCTCAAAGTGAGGCGGGGACATTCTTTTATAATGAATGGTAAAGATCACATCGGACCACAAGTCCGATGTGAGATACAGACTCCAACACTCCCCCCTCAAGTTAGGTGTACCTAGTTTGGACACATAATGAAAAGAAAGCAACAAAACAGACGCTAACACTCCCCCCCAAGCTGGACATGCCCAACTTGATGACAAATACAAGACGAAATAAAATAAAAGATAAAGCTTCAACATTGCTGCTCCCCCTGACGATAGTGATATGATGCCGCTGAAAACGGGTGGGTAAACGCCGAAAAAGTGCGGGGCCGGACAACAGAGTGTCGGGAAATCCACACTGGCGGGTCGGTCGTCAGAGCGTCGGGAAAAACCGCACTACGGGCCGGTCGTCAGAGCGTCGGGAAATCCGTAATGTCGAGCCGATCGTCAAAGCGCCGAGAAATCCGCTCGGGAGGGCCGGTCGTCAAAGTGCCGAGAAATCCGCAATGGTGGTGCCGGTCGTCGAAGCGCCGGGAAATCCGCAGGAGGAGGCCGACGATTGAGGCGGGAATGCCGCGGGAAGGAGGAGGCCGACATGGAGGGAGCAGATGTTGATGCGTCGCGCAAGGAGGCGGAGTCGAAGCGATGGTGCGTGCGGACCGGATCTGGCCGGAGCTGGAAGTAGGGCAGCTGCGGGAGAAACTGGAGCCAGCTGGCTGCCGGAAGAGTGCAGGAGGAGGCCCGCAAGGGAGGGAGGCTGCCGGCGCATGGAGCCGTCCGGGATGGAGCCGCCGGGGATGGGAGGCCGCTGGTGAAGGGAGGCCGCCGGCGCAGGGAGCCGGCTGGGATGAAGCCGCCGGGCAAGGGAGGTCGCCGGTGCAGGGAGTCGGCTGGTGAAGAGAGCAGCCGGGCAAGGGAGGCCGCGTCTGGGAGGCGCGGCTAGAGGAGCGGGGCGCCGGGAACCGCCTGAGGGAGATGGGTTTGCCGGGAGGAGACGCCGGGCCGACAGGAGAGGCGGAGCAGTTGCGGGAGAGGCGGAGCCGTCCGTTCCGGTCGCCTGGAGAAGCGGGAGCCGGTGCGGGTAGTTGCGGGATCCGAAAAGACCGCCGGGGAATGCGGGAGTTGTTGAGGAGGCCGACGCAGGTGGAGCCGCGTCGGTAGGAACGCTGGGCCGGGAGAAGAAGGGCGCCGGGATGTGGAGTGCGGTGCCGATATCTGCAGCGGGACGATCCGTCGCGGGACTGCCGGGAGAGAGGGAGACCGTCGAGATTTGCAGAGGGAGGGCGGGCCGACGGGATGCGCAGATGAGGCGGAGCCGATCGTTGTCGCCGGGAGGTAGGCCGACGGAACGCGCAGAGGCGATGAGGACGCCTCATGTGGCCGTCGCGCTCGCAGAGGCGGAACCGAGGAGGGACGGGCCGACTCTGCAAATCGGGAGGCTACGGGAGGGATCCGCCGGGAACAAGGTATCGGCAGGGAGGGATGCCGTGCAGGAGAGGGGCACCGTCGACAGAGCAGCGGAGCAGTGCCGGACGAAGCATAGGGAGCCGCCGGGATGGGTCATCGGGCCGGCGCGAGGGAAGCCGCAGTGAAGGCGGGGCCTGGCGCCGGGAGAGATCCGCGACAGGGAGGGGTCGTGCGCAGGAGGAGCGCGAGCCGGAGGAGATGCTGGGGAAGGAAGCCCGTCGGACTGGAAGGGCTCACTCGCAGGAGGAGCGCGCGCCGGAAGGGAAGGCGTCGCGACTGAGGTCCTGCGCGACCGGGAGGAGCAGCAGGGGGGGCTATTTGGATTGGAGCCGCCGCCTCCGGACGGGGAAAACCCTAAAGCAAGGGAGAGAAAAAAAAATAATTAGGGAGGGAGGGTCGGGATTAAGATCTCTCTGATACCATGTAGATTGGGAAAACCCCCTTGCCTCCTTACCTCAAAGTGAGGCGGAGACATTCTTTTATAATGAATGGTAAAGACCACATCGGACCACAAGTCCGATGTGAGATACAGACTCCAACAATTTCTAAAACATTCATTTACTTATTCCATGATATAAATATATTATATTTTCATTCATAAGATACCTAAATTTTAGTTACTCTTTCATTGATAATGTTGTTATTCAAATCATAAATATACTATTAATTATAACGTAATTGACAGTTTTTTAAAAATCGGGATTTTTCACTATTCACTGTTAAATAAATATTTTCAGAAAAACGCCAAAATTTCACCCCAAACTAATTTTGACATTCCACTTTTAAAAATGAAGTTTATTTTGATTCATAGAATTTGTAAGTGTCAAAATTTAGTTTTAAAACAAGCGTGCCATTAAAAGACGGTAAATCCGCCTTTAGAAAAATATAGCATTTTATGCATGTTATTAAACTCATTCTTATCTTATGTCTATAAAATCATTTGGATGTATGTCAAAACATTTGATTAAATATATAACATATGAATTTCATTAATATTATTCATTCTCGCCAATTTAACGGCTAGATTATAACGGTTGTTTTAAAATAATGATATTTAATTGTATATCATTGTTCTTTTTAGTTTGGTGTTGTGTGAAACCTATGTTGTCGAAGAAATTAAATTAAAAAAGATACTATAAAATCTTGGGGTGTTACACTATTGTTAGTGTTTTGCATGATAGTTGGAGTGCGACTCTTGTCCGAACAAGCGAGTGGGTGCTTTAATGAGACGATATGGGTTTCCAAGCAATGTGAGTCACAAAAAGGAATGACACTATTTCTGGGATCCAATCTATCTGCTAATGTTGGCTTGCCAAGCAATGTGAGCCACAAAAAGAAACTTGCTAATTTGATGATAATTTTTTGATCCATCATGTTAGAATGGAGGAGTGACCCAATACCTAAGATGCCTTTGATGGAGGTTTTGGTGTTTATTTATAGTGAATAATAAAGATGACATAATACCTGATATCCAATGTGGGACTCACATCCCCTAACACCCCCCACAAGTTGGATGTGGCTGGCAAAAAAAAAAAAAAAAAACTTAAAAAACAGAAAAACACAAAAGCAAAGAAGCCCGACGGTGGTCCGGACAACAACCGAAAGGCCCGCCGGAGATTCGGGTAGCCCAACGGTAATCCAGGCAGTGATGAAGAAGCCAGACGGTGATCCGGGGGCAGTGATGAAGAAGTCCGATGGTGATTTGAACAACTCGACGGTGATCCGAGCGGCGATGAATAAACTCAATGGTAATTCGAGTAGAATTAGAGGGGCCTGACGGAGATCCTGGTCAGCACGTTGTGAGTAACGCCCTTTCTTCCGGAACCGGCTGATCCTTACAACAAGAAATTGGAGACCTACACGAACAGAGCGTGATGTGGGCCTTTTTTCATGGAGCTTGCATGAATAGAGCGTGCTACGCAAGGGGGGATGTGCGTTTGGTTCAGAAGGGGCTAGTGCAGGAGGGGGGGGGGGTGATGGGACTGGGGCCCGTGATGGGGGAAGGGGGACATGCTGGAGGCGGCAAGGGAGGGGCGCGTGTCTGGGTCGGCCAACTTCGTCGGGGGAAGGGGCCTATGCAGGACCTGTCTGATAGGGGCGCATGGGAGCAAGTGTCGCATCAAGGCAGGATGATGGGAGGGAGCGCGCCGGGAAGATACATTACACGAGGGAGGGCGCAACAAAGAAGACTCCCTCCCTTGAACGAAGGGAGGAGGCATGGCTAGAACGCGGAACAAAGGCAGAGGGGCGACGACAAATAGCTAGGGCAGACTTGCCATGGAGGTCGCCACCCTTATTGGGAGAAAATACAAGGGTTTGAGGAGGGAGAGAAAAAAGGGGAAGGGTTAGGGTTTGGGAGGCTCTGATACCATGTTAGAATGGAGGGGAGTGACCCAATACCCAAGATGCCTCTAAGGGTGGCCTTGGTGTTTATTTATAGTGAATAATAAAGATGACATAACCCCCAATATCCGATGCGGGACTCACGTCCTCTAACACGTCATAATGCTCAAGAAAAACTGGGTGGCCTTGATGTTTATTGTTTTGAATTTCTTAAAAAATGGGCGGGAGAACATATATGATATATATACTCATTTGCAATGTTATTAGTCATGAATAAATGACACAATCTTTAAAATTAATTTTCAAAATAAAGTAAGATTTGAATATCAAAATGAATTAAATTAAAATAGGAACCAACAATGAATATTTCGGGTGGATTGCCTGACACTGAAGGTAAGAGGGCTGAGAGAATGGGATGCGTATAGTATTTTGATGACAGCAATGAAGATTTCATATAGACGGAACTGATGTAGAGAGTGATGGCGTTAGACGAAGCTAGTCCAAAATTTGTACTGAATTACATATTAAAGAAGGAACATGCGGAACATTTGATACATGAAAAGGTTCAAATTCAGTAAGTGCGCCCTGTGTTGCCTCAACATTAACGAGGATGTAGCTGAAGTGGCTTGTGAAGTTGACTGCCGTGGAGAAGGGTAGAATCAAAAGTTCTGAACCACAGAATTGGATGAATCGGGTTCAGGTAGCATAGAAGTCGGTTCTCAGTTTTAACAGTTGTTGCAAAAATAAATAATGCACTAGAAAAACATATAAAAAAAATTGAACACACCATACGCTACCACCATTCAATGGTTGGATGATGATGTTTTAATTTTGTTTGTGGGGCCTCATGAATGTGAAATCTGTCATCAATCAAAGAAGTCACCAACATGACAGGCCTGATAAACTATGAACAGGATGACAAAAGGACCTTTTGTTCGTTCCAGACCATTTCTTGTACAATTTTTCCAGAGATGATTATGTTTCTTGTAGTTGGAGGAATGGTGGAAGGAGATCCCTTGACAGAAGGTAACAATTACCTCATTGCCGAGTAGATAACTTAGCAGGAGGAATTAAAGTGGCAAGAGAAGTGAAAAGATCTTGTCTAGTTTCCTTGCAGTGAAACTCCCTAAACTGGGTGCATCAAATATGATGTCGGTGAGCTGTAAAAGTTTTGACTACGAACATTTCCAACAGCTGGCTCCAATTATATTAAGAACCATATAGGCAAGGATGATCTTGGTTTCAAAAGTTGATGTTGGAACATCTAGTTGAGACTATAGTGGTTTTAAGGGATTTTAAGATTCTTGATGGCACCAAGAATCTTCTGACAAGCTGATATGCATGAATAATGCCATTTTGTTTGGTTGTCTTGACATGCTGATCCTATAATTGCTCTTCACCAACAATCCAAAAGATTTGTGGGCGAAACATTTAGTAGTGAAACCAACAATATGACAGAAATTTTCATCATGCTCATACAGGTCATAATCCACGTAAACTGTCATGGCTGATGATTTCAAAACTTTATAATTGGAGCCATCCATTTTCATGTCAATTAGACGTAGATGGGGATGAAGTTTCATCGGTGGTCAAATTGCTATCTTGTGAAAGTTCAACAATCAAAATCCGCTCTTTTTAAAAGTTGAAGGATCAGATTAGGGTTGAAGATTAGTTTGAAAATTCAGGGACTGATTTGTAATTTCTAAATGATGATGGGGAGGTTTAGGATGCTCGCAGCTGTTTCATCCACACAAGGATGCAAGCTATTGCCATCTGCTCTCTGGTTGATTATTTTGTTCATCACGCTGATATTTTAAGAGTAAGCCTGGTCCATTTTTGAGATTTCTTTCTGTGACAGACCAGCAGTGATTTCTTATTTGTTCCTTTTGTGTTCTTCTTTGGCTACCCCCTCAATGTTTATGTAATAAGAAATCACTGCTGTATATGTCTGTGAGAGAACGAAATCTTAAATAGGTACCAAGCTTACTCTTAAAATAGCAGCGTGGTGAACAAAACAATCAAGAATTATAAAGATGGCAATAGCTTGCTTCCTTGTGTGAATTAGACAACTGCAAGCATCCTGAACATTGCCATCTGCTCTCCGGTTCTTGATTTTTCTTGTTCATCACACTGCTATTTTAAGAGTTTGTTTGGTCTCTATTGGAAATTTCTTTCTGTGACAGGCCTATACAACAATGATTTCTTATTTTCTCCTTTTGTGTTCTTCTTCGGCCCCCCTCTCAATGTTTCCTTTGTAGCAGTTTGTAATAAAGGTCTGGCCTGGTGTCCTAAATTTCCAGGCCAGCTCAATCAGGTCGGACTGAGGTCAGATTTTTTTAATTTATTAAAATTTCAAATTAAATTTTAAAATATTGAAAACAGTAAAGCATAATAAAAATTATAAATTTAATTGCTAAAATTTATGAATAATTGTGAAATTTGATAAAAAAGAACAGATTTTTTTTTTATTATTAATGAAATATAGCTGGTGTTCTATATAATGATTATTCAATGTAATTATAAATATAACTTACAAATATACATTGATTATTCAATGATTAATCTTACTTGCAGTTTAGAATTATATAAATATGCAATAAATCAAGGTAATTAACAATAATGAATTTAATTATTTTAACATTAGGATTGGCTACCGATTCAAGTAAAACAAAATTTAAACCGAGTTATAAGCTGAACATAAAAAAACTTTACTTTAATTAAAATAAAATTTAATAAAATTATCAAGCTGGCAAGGCCATTCAGGCTCAAACCTGTGAACTTATCTCAGCCAATTGAGCTGGGTTGGGCCAGGCTTGGGCCGTCGGGCTAGTTTTACACTACAATTTCTTTGAAAAATATGTTTTCAGCTGCTTGTAGCAGCCTTGACTAGAGGACTGCAGTGTCGAGGGCTGCCTGAGGAGTGTTTCTGTCTTGAATCTTGATGATGTATTAGATGCAAAGGCAGCTTTAGTGACGGAGGGTGATGTGTGCACGGGCTGTTGCTGGGGAACAATTGTGTTGGAGGAGTTGAGAATCCTAGAGATTTATCTCTAATGCCATTTTAGTCTTAGCGATAAAGCTGTAATGCCATTAAGCAGGGATTACTATGAAGGATTAAGGATATGGGTCATTGAATTTAAGGTTTTCCCAATGTGGTAAATGTAGATTTTTCTAATATACATATTTTTTGAGCATTATTATGTGTCTTGAGAAGGGGAACTTGAAGAATAGTAGTTTAGGAATTGCTATGAAGGATCAAGGATATGGGTCATTGAATTTAAGTGTTGAACTTTCTTATTTATCTTGATTTATTTTGTGTTTATTTTCTTGTATAGTTTCCCCGTTTTCTGTATCGTATCACTAGGATAGATTTAAATTGATTTATTTTCTGTTTATTCTCTTCCTTCTATAGTTTTTCTGTACCGCATCACTAGGATAGATTTGAATCGATTTAGTTTCTAGTTTTCCGGGTTATAACCTAGAAAAGGTGTGAATAATAATACAAAAATTCTCTCTTTCGACATGATATCAGAGTTTAGATTATATTAGAATAAAAGTGGCTTGTATTAGAGTTGTCACAGGCGAAAAATCATATAATGCTTGCTTGTGCGGGGGCATGCTAGAGTTCTACATTGAAAAAATATATGTGTTCAATGACCTTATGTGACATGAATCAACCAATGATCTCATTGGATAGTATGTGATAGGTTCTGTCCCTAATGAATATACTACTTTGTATATTGCGGAAGGAACCAGGAGTTACAGAGGAAGAACAGAAGAGGAAGATGAAGAAGACTCGAGAGAAGCCCCCGCTTCACTCGCCCAAGTCACAGTGGCCGTTTCTCAAGCCTCACGTCCGAACTAATAAAATGATTCCCTTCTCCCTCTCTCCTCCGCTCCCCCCTTTACAACCAACTTACTCCATCCCTCATGCGACCATTCTGCCCCTTCTAGAGTATTCCCACTTCTTTATTCCCCTATGCTCAGGTCTCTATCACTCGCTCCTCCTTGAAAATCAGTCTTGTCCTCAAGACTGAGGAAAATAAACTGATTGTGGTTTTCCCTCTCTACAAAATTTCCATGCAATTTGCTAAATGGTCAACCTAAAAACCCCATGAAAACCCTTGAAAAAACTATAAAAACCCTAAAAAGTAAACCATAAACCATAAACCCTAAACCCTAAACCCTAAACCCTAAACCCTAAACCCTAAACCATAAACCCTAAAAACTAAACCCCAAACCCCAACCCCAAACCCTAAACCCTAAACCCTGGACCCCAAACCCTAACCCTAAAGCCTAAAGCCTAAACCCTAGCTCGTAAACCCTAACCCCTTTTCCCTTCACATTGAACTATGAAATCCCTTAAAACCACTAAAAACCTTATAAAAACTATAAAAATCCTTAAAACAACTATAAAACCCTTAAAAAACCTATAAAAACCCTTAAAAACCTCAAAATCTCTTCCTGGCCCCGTAGAAACGATTGGTGATGCACCTTGGGTGCACCTATTCGCCAGGCAATCACCCATATTCGTCGCTCTACTTCCGTGGCATTCACTGTTGTTAGCTCAACTCCTTGCTGCCTAGACTCCAGGTGGGGTTGCCCCCAAGTTGGCAAATTATGGGATGCTGCTTGTTCGTTTATTCATAAGCTTCCGGATTTCGTCAAGTTAATCTCAAGCATACCCGTATGTTCCTCTCCAAAAAGGAGCCAAGATACCGTTGTCAAGAATGCCCGATAAAGTGGAGAGCCGAAACTCACCCACTGCTCATAGTTGTCGGTTCGAGTGGTCCGACCACTTGAATCATGACTGTCGGGCATGAGCAACTCAATTTTTTGAGAAGCTAACATAGGATCCTCGGTACCGGGAGTCGTTGCACCCCTCCTGATTTCATCCTCTATGTGCGTTAAGGTCCTTTGCAGAGAAAGGGGCCCCTGCGTCGCCATCGCCAAAGAAAGCTCCAGACGCTGCAGATTGCGTCTCATGCTGCGCATTCTTCAGAGAAAGTGGAATCACCTCCTTCTGCGGCTCCTTCCTCCCCGGCGTTTCCACGCCGCCATCATCGTTCGAATGCGCCCTTGACTCCACCATTCCGCCTGCGCCTGATTGCGTGCATGTGTCGTCCGTAATCAAAGACCGCTGATCGTTTGTGAAGTGCGGACGCTGCTCCATTGGCCGCGCATCGTCATGCCGTTGCGACCCCTCTTCAATTTTTTTCGATTGCACGAAGTGCCGGAGTGAAATGGATGAGAATTCTTCTCGCAGACTGGGAGTAGGTATTTTACTGTTGTCAGTAAATGTTGCTACCAGAACCCTGGTCCGTATTAGTGCTCGTCCGATGTCAGCCGCTACGTCACGCGCCAACATCTCAGCTTCTCTGACTTCCCCTGTCAATGTGGCAGACAACTCTGGCATGCATGATAACTGCTCCTCTGTGAGGTTGCACCGCCATAGTGGTCATATTCTGCTATGGGCGCTCGTTTGCCCATAGCGAACAATGTGTGGGCGACACCTCGTTTTTGTTTGCAACTGTATTTGCCGCTAAAAACACGTCCAGATCAAATGCAACCGACGTTCGGATCGCACACCCGATGGTCGTCTCCTTGTAGCCACCTCCAGAAGGACGTGTCTTGGTCACCGCCGTAGCCTGTGTCAGTCGAGCATCTTCCACAACCAGCGGTGGCTGAGTATCTGTTGATAGCGGAGTAGGAAATTCACCGCTTACCAGCTCAACGTCAACCACATCCCTAGTCAGCTCCGACGCCAAAGAAGGGCAAGCTACCTCGGGCTGTGGCGGCGCATTTTCTTCATTTGTGGACATGAGTGCTTCCAACACTGTAGACTGTGCGTTATCATGTAGCCGACAGAGAGCTGGTAATTGACGCTGCACATGTCCAGTAGAGTCCGTCTTTAAAACCGCATCCCGTCCCATCAGACCATCTTGATCAGCATCGTTGGCTTGCATGTCCCTAGTCCCTCTCATGCCAGCGCCTGCGCCTGCGCCCACGAGAGATGCCGCGGCCAAACTTGAGCCGAGCACTTGTGTCAACGGAGCATTAGATGCCGAATGCGTCTCAAGCAACCCGGATGTCAAAGGAGGCGGAGTCGCCTCCTGTGGCGACTTCTTTATGAGGAAGTCTCGAAACTCATCTCCCCTGCGATTGCTGCCGTCCGATCGCAAGCTGGTCGCCTCTGGAGTCGACGCTTGCGGATTGTAATTCGTCCATCCACGACGCTGCTGCACCATCGTATTGTCAGTCACAACCCGATGTGGCATGTGCGCTTCAACAAATTCTGTCGCAACTGTCTTAGCCATCCCTGGCGTATGCAGGGCCTGCACGCCCGTCAGTTGCTGCAACTCCTCCCAATGATGCATCCAAAGTATCAATGTTTTCCAGAATTAAGCCTCCTCGCGGCAGTGCTGATCCCATTTCTCCTCCCACGTCCTCTGGGTGGACTGCATCTGTAGGAGCCGAGTGATGATTACCACGCGGTCTAGGTAAGTCTCTTTGATCAACGCACCTGCTACAGGAGAGCAGTACGCCTCCGCGGAGTGTTTCCTGCAGCGGTCGTCTGCATTGAGTGAAGTCATAGCGGTGCATGGCGTGTCCAATCATGAAAAAAAAATGGAAGCGTTTCTTCCAGCATCGTTGCCTTGGGTTAGAAGCGGGCAATGCGCGGGTGGTTTTCTTTCTCCGCTGATGAAGAATGCAACGGATTCTGCGGATGAGGATCATAATGCCTTTCTTGAGTGTTGAGGAACGACAGGTCGAACCAAATGATAGGTTTCAGCCCTATACGAACAAACTACATTGTATATTGCAGATGAAACCAGGAATTTCTGAGGAAAAACCAAAGAAGATGAAGAAGACTCGAAGAAGCCTCCACTTCACTCGCCCAAGCCACAGTGGCTGTTTCCCAAGCCTCCCGGCCAAACTAACGAAATGATTCCCTCCCTCTCTCCTCCGCTCCCCCTTCATAACCAACTCACTCCTTCCCTCCCGTGACCATTCTGCCCCTTCTAGAGTATCCCCCCTTATTCCTTTATTCCTCTATGCTCAGGACTATCTGTATGCCTCTTGAAGATCTATGGATCATTGAATCGGTGTTGCCATTCTCCACTGGATGCACTGTCACACCTCAGAAAGGTCTATGGCACATTTGACGCACATGCCCTTTTAAAATACATGTGTTGTGTTAGGGGTCATCAAATCTCGTCACTAGGTTTCCTTACTCATCGATGACTGACAACCGTATTTCGATAGTCTTGATGATAGGTGTCAACAACACCTACTCGGAATCTAGTTCGTCTTGAACTGGAAATCGATTACAAAGGCTCTCTTTGGAGGGCTCTGCTCCTCTTGGCCAAGGCACTGTGCCTTCTAACTATATTCTAACGACTTACCTCTCGTGAAGCTCGCGCCCTCCTCCCCCTTTTTCTTACAAACTCTCATATACCACATTTATAAAAATACCCTGCTCTCCGGTGGTATGTATGCAAAATAGGTGGCCTTTCCCGGACTACCCCTGTCCTATCAGCGCCACCCCCTTTAAGTAACACCTTGTCCTCAAGGTGGCATTCTGGAAAATGGCGCATCAGAACCTGTGCATCCTCCCAAGTCGCTTCATGCGGCAGTTGTCTGTGCCACTTGACAAGCCAGAGTTGAGTAGTCCCCTGCCAGTCCTTTGCCAGTCCTCTGCCAGTAGATCCTCGGGAAATTCCTCCTTGGCCAAAAATTCGGTAGGAAGCGCCACCTTTGCAGGGTGGTTCCCAATTACAGCTTTTAATTGAGAAACATGGAAAACTGGGTGAACCTTACTGGATTCTGGTAATTGGAGCCTGTATGCAACAACACCCACCTTTCCTACCGCGGCGAATGGGCCATAATAGCATGCAACAAGCTTCTCTCACCTAGGTGTTTGCCCCCACCGGGTTTATTGGGCTGTAATTTAACCCAAACTAAATCACCAATTTCATATACTACCTTTCGGCGGTGTTGGTTGGCATATTGGACCATTAATTGTTGAGCTCTTTGGAGGTTGACCCGGAGTTGGCACAAAACTTCATCCCTATTCACCAGTGCATTAGCCACTGCCTCTACTGCAACCTCCCCCTGGTATATTGAACAAGTTGGGGTGGCCAACGTCCACACTGCCTCAAAAGGAGTCTGACCAATAGCAGTGTGGAAAGAAGTATTATAGCTGTATTCGGCCCAAGACAACCAAGTAACCCATCGCTTCAGTTGATCAGAGGTGAAACAAAGAAGATAAATTTCAAGTCAGCGTTTTACAACCTCAGTTTGCCCATCGCTCTGAGGATGGTTCGAAGAACTCATTTTTAGTGTTGTCTCCTACAACTTAAACAATTGACGCCAAAAAATGCTTGCAAACAAGGGATCTCAGTCAGCTTTTGGTACCCCATGTAGGCGAACAATTTCCCTAGCGATAACTTCTGCCACTGTTTTGGCTGTATAAGGGTTTTTGAGAGGTATGAAATGGGCATACTTGCTCAATCTGTTCACGACAACCAACACAAGCTCAAGCCCTTGGGACTTTGGAAGGCCGGAGACAAAATCCATTGAAATTTCCTCCCAAATGAGTTCTGGAATTGGCAAGTGCTGGAGAAGATCTGCAGGACTTAATTCCTCATACTTGCTTTTATGACAAATGGTACATTCTCGGACATATTTCTTTCTTGAGTCATTCCCAGACAATATACTCTGGGAGCCAATCGTTTGCAAGTCTTAAGGTAGCTCCAATGACCCCCTACCGACGAAGAATGGTAGTGCTGCAACAATTTTGGTTTCAAATTTGACTGCTGAGACCACACCAAGCGGTTGTTATAAAACAGAAACCCTTCTCGATAAGCATAACCTGGATTGGTCGGTTTGCCATGCTGTAAGGCATCTATAATAGACAACATATCCTTGTCTTGTGCTATTTCTGTGGGCACCACTTGCAACTCTTCCCCACTAGGCATAGTCACTGCAAACTGTTTGTTTTCGAGCTTTGGGACTGCCTTGGATAAAGCATCAATCACACTATTTAATTTTCTGGGCCGATAAACAACCTCAAAATTGTATCCTAAAAGTTTCGTTTGCCAACAGTCGGTTCGTTGATACCAGCTGCTTAGCAAATGCCGTAAGCTTCGATGGTCGGTAAATACTGTGAACCGTCTTCCCAACAAATACTGACGCCAATGTTGAATAAACAAAACCAACGCCATGATCTCCTTTTCAAAATCTGAAATTTCTAGATTAGCGCCGGATAAGGCCTTATTGAAATAAGCTATAGGGCAATTTCTTTGGGCCAAAACCGCCCCCAAGCCCGAAGCCCGAAGCATCACACTGGACACCGAAATCCTGAGAAAAAACAGGTAAACTCAAAACTGGAGCTGTGCTCAAGTTCTTCAAGAGTCGCCTGCGTCCACACATCCCACCTGTATCCTTGCATTTTTGTGATAATAGTCAATGGTTTCGCAATTTTCCCATGGTCTCTAATAAATTTTCGGTAGTATTTGGTAAGGCCTAGAGACCCCTTGACCTTCACATTCCGAGGGGTCTGCCAGCCTGCAACCGTCGCCAATTTTTCTGGGTCCATTGCCATTCCGTCTTCAGAAATTATGTGCCCTAGATGCACTACCTCCCTGCTCCCGAAAGCACACCTTTTCAAATTAGCATGCAAGCAGTTTTCTGCCGTTAGGTGTAAAAGCCTTTACAGTTTCTCAAGTTGCTCTGCCCAGCCTCTATTATAGAGTAAAATGTCATAAAAAAATACTAGAACCCCCTCCTTAACACTGGCCGAAAGACATTATTCATTGTTGCTTAACATTGGCACATTCATTAACCCAAAAGGCATAATGACATATTCGTAGTGCCCCTCATGGGTTTTAAACACTGTTTTTCTCACATCTTCTCTCATTCGAGCCTGATGGAATCCCGACTTTAAGTCCAACTTGGTGTCGCAGGTTGCGCCATGCAACTCATCCATTAATTCTTCCATCATCGGAATAGGTTATCGATCCGGAATTCTCGCAGGTTGCCCCATGCAACTCTTTCACCAGCTGCTCAATCTCGTTCTTCATATGGTATGCGTGCTTATGAGGCCTGATGTTCACTAGGTCGACTCCAACTTTCAGCCTTATAGCACGATCTGTGTCACTGTGTGTCACTGTTTGGTGGCAAGCTCCCAGGAATTTCAAATACCGCACTAAATTGTTCATGCTGTCCGTTTAATTGTACCTGTTGGTTGCAGTCCAGCCGAACTGAACCTCCACTGTCAACCTTTGTTGTGGCCCACTATATTCCATGTATTTGTTGCTTCCCTTTCCATAGATTTTCCTGTAAAGCACCTATGCGGTTTCGTTACTCCTTATAATGCTACGTGCCTCCCATCCCATTCAAACTCCATGGTCATTCTCCGCCAATTGGTTGTAACGTATCCCAACTGTTCAAGCCATGAAATTCCCAATACTAAATCTGGCTCAGTCGTATCATAAACATAAACACCAATAGAAAATTCTACTGTTCCAAGGTCTATCCTCAAAGATTTGCACAACCCACTAGATTCTACACGGTGGCCGTCCCCCAATCGTATTGCAAAAGGTTCAGTCTCGATCTCATGTGCTGTAAATTGTCGCATGAGTGTTTTTTTTGGCTAATAATTGTTGCATCAGTTGTTTTGAGATAAAATTGTAGCTTTCCCTGCTATCAATCAATACCAGTAGTGGTACGCCCTCTACTCTACCTTCCATCAACATCGATCTAGTTCCGTTGTCCTTAAGTCCCCCTTGTTCAGTAGCGGTAGTACCAAGCATCTCCATTTCCCACATTGTTCCAGATTCTCCCTCTGTTGTTGCGTCTGTTGCTGGTTCCTCTTCCCCCTCTTCTTCCGGTTCAATGCACTCCCATACCATTAATCTGTACCCTTTTTCAGGGCATCAATGGCCAGGGTTAAACTTATGTCCACAGGAATAATAAAACCCCTTTGACTTCCATTCATTAAATTCCTCTCTGGACAAATTTTGAACTCATTTCCATTTGGATGTGTTCTCCCCTTTTCTTTCCTGCACTCTCACTTCCCCAGTTGGCAAAACTTTCGCTGTTGTAGGTGTCCAACCTCTTCCCTGGCCCACTGAAGGATAATTGTTGCTCCGGGAATCAGTCATCTTGATAATCCCTTTGACCAACAATTCCCTCCCAATCCGCCTAGACAAGGTTAGTAATTGCGCATTGCTTTGAGGTTCATGTGTTATGATTGTGCTTCCGATATCTGGTTTGAGTCCACCAATGAACATGCTCAAGTACCAATTCTCTGGAAAATCAGGTATGCGTATAACCACCCGCTTGAATTCATCTATGTAAGCATCCACCACTCCTGTTTGTCGCAAGGTCTTCAAGTATACCATTGGATCCTCTTTTGAAGCCTCTCCATATCATCCCATTATTTCCCCCTTGAGCTGATTCCACGTTATTCCTAACCTAGATGTTCAGAGTGATCTAATCCAGTATTGGACCATTTCGTCCATGCTGAGTTGAGCGAGCGATACCTTCAACTGTTCATGCGTTCGCTGGATCAAGAAGTATAGCTTAGCTCGAGTTATTCAGGAAACCGGATTCTCTCCAGTGAAGATCGACATCTCAATTTGCCTAAAGAGCGTTCGTATCTCTCCTAATTCTTTTCTGCGTTCGTCCACACTCTCAAACTCGTTCCTCTGTGTCTTCTTCCTCGCAGTTTCAGAATTAAAACTATTGTCGCCTTCCTCCTCTTCCACCACGTTTCCACGTTCATTACTCCTCGTACTGCCTACCTGATTTGTTCGAAGGAGCGCTACTGCTTCTAACAGTTCTTGCAGCTATAGTCCTTTGCTGGTGGTTCTCTTCCTTCTGCTGTTGTACTGCATCTTCCAACCTTTGAAGTCCCGACTGTTGCCGCTGTATCCCTGTCATCAGCTCAGTTTCATTCGACTCCAGGAGTGCTATGTGGTTCTATATTCAAGTCATCCACTGCCGCCATTGCTCCAATTTCCCTCCCGAACAGTAATCGCCAGTCGTCTGGTGTTCTTCTCTCTCAAGAAAATCTCTTAACAAGGGCACCAAGATGATAGGTATCAACAATACCCACCTAGAATCTAGTTCGTATTGAACTGGAAATCGATTACATACTCACCTGGGAGGGCTTCACTCCTCCAGGCCAAGGCACTATGCTTTCTAACTGTATTCTAGTAGATACCCCCCCGCGAAGCCTGCACCCTCCTCCCTTCATCTAACAGACTCGTATACCACATTTACAAAAACACCCTTCCCAACTAAACAGTTCAATTCCTCCGACTACCAGCCCCTGCTCTCCGGTGGTATGTATACAAAATAGGTGGCCTTTCACTTGGCATTATCCCCTGCTCTCCGGTGTCGGACCACCCCTGTCTTATCACCTGGCATTATCCAACCATATAGAAGGTGAGTTCTTTGTGATCTAGGTGTCGATGACATTGTTTCGATGATTGGCGAGATTCTATTCTGGCAGCTTTGACATCATCCTACCACTGGAAAGTTGTAATTATTTTGCCGCGGGCATGGAGTGCACTGTTTAGGTGACCCCTAAATGATGTTGAAGTTGTTCTAATGAATTCAAGTGTTCTGATCGCTGAAGGAAAGGGTTCGTGACATTTGTAAATCTAAACGATCTTCCTCTAATTCACCGATCATATTATCTGGATGGTCAAAACTATTTGCAATGGACTCATGGTGTTCAAAACACCTTGGAGGGCCGAAAGAAACTTGACCTTATTGAAAGGTGCAGAAAGAGTAGACGTAGAGTAGAATCCCTTATAAATGAGACCGCTACACTTCATTTTTAGAGACAAATAACAAAGTATGACTCGGTGTAGATACGAAATACAGAATCAAATAGACTGGTCCTAGATAGAACCACATTCTAATTATTTTAATACTCTTACACCCCCCTCGTGTTGGACTATACTCTAGCTTGATACACTAAATCAAAAGATTGTATAACATGATTGTCGAACTGAGCCACATGGGCACCAAAGATGATGTTGGAACTATCACGAAAGACACCCTTCCACGAGTCACATGAATGTCGCGATATTCTCGGTCATCGGAGATGGTGCTGGAACTGGCATGAAGAGGATGTTTGGAATAGGTCGTCTGAAATAAAATGCCCGTAAAAGGTTGTTTAGAAAAGGATGTTGGGGAGTAGTCGTCTGAAAGAGGATGCTTGAAATGACTGTCTGAAGAGGACTCCTAGAAAGGTCTTCTAAAGTATGATACAACTTCTTTAGAAATGCCACTTAGTAAACTGCTTGCCATCAAATTTGGCAAACATAGAGAAACTTTGCATAGGGTGCTTAGGATGCGATAGAGAGGCCTGTCATATGGTATGTGGGCAATGGCAGCAGCCGATGACGTGCAGTAGAGAAGCCCAACAGAGAACGTCTGGCATGCCCATAGTGACCGACACAACACATCTATCAAATCTAGAGAAGAGGAGATATGATAGCAACTTGCAATGGCAATTGACTTGATCTACTGAGCCGTGTGAGCAGGGGTGCGCAGATGAAGAGTGTTGGAGTGGGCCTGGTTCGGAGGTGTTACCCTAGTGAGGTGCGCTACGATTGGAGTGATGCTCATGACAGGTGATGCATGAGCTTGGGCGTTTTTGCAGGGGGCCTGGTTCGGGGCTTGGTGCGCACGTGCCGAAGGTGGGCTTTTTGGGCACTCTGTAGATCTGTAGAGGGCATGGCTTGACTATGTTAGGTTTGGTGTGAGAATTGTTTTCTGGCTTAAGTATGGGAAGTTCCGAAAGCTGAGGAGATTATAGTTTCGCACCTCTGCTTCTGCATCTTTCTTTCCCTTGCAGTCCCTCCTCCGAACCTACTCTAATATGGGAAGCTTCGAAAGTAAAATTTCCGGAAGTTACACTTGAGAAAACCAGATGGAGACAGTGCACCTTCACCATGGTGTTCAGATTTAGGTCAGCAGAAGAAGTTCACCAGAAGTTTGTTAGTGGAAGCAACTGAGTAAACTCAACGGAAGGCGATGCTGATGTTAACTTAGCGAATGCAGTTGAGTGAATTCAACGGAAGCAACTGGATGACATCAATTCAATGGACGAACACAATGACGACCGAGTGTGGGAATACAGAGGAACTTATGATGTATACGTTTGGAAGACCCGATCATGTTTCGGAGGGAGTGATGTGAACAGAGGAGGCAACTTCCGGTAGTAGCACGAAGTTCCAGAGGCGGTGATGGAAGGTGTGACAGATACAGGATACATCGTGCACCGTTCACCGAATGCACTAATTGAGTCGACGACAATCGTCGACTGTGTGGGAAGTCGCCCGTGAAGATTGGAGTGAAGTAGCGCAAGTGGCGCTTTCTTTGGAAGGATCGACAGGTGAGTAGCGACTGGATGATCAGAAGGGCTTCGCTATATATGGTCGATGCAGAGGCATCACAAGCACCGAAGGCATCAGAAGTTGGAGGCTGGAGGCCTTGGGGCTGAAGCTGGAGGTCGAAGCTTGGGCCGTGGTGTAGATCGGAAGGAGTAATAACGGAAGGAGGTGCTATCAAAGGGATCACATCTCCTCATCCATGAGTCTTCACGATGAGCGCTAGCGACATAAGCTTGTCGTGGGAAGGCAGGCGTTGGTATGCTAAGTTCCACTGAATTTGAGTAGGGCATGAGTTTGTCCTCGTAACTCAGATTTACCTTGTTCCGATGAAATGAAA
Source organism: Viscum album (assembly GCA_963277665.1). NCBI lineage: Eukaryota > Viridiplantae > Streptophyta > Magnoliopsida > Santalales > Viscaceae > Viscum > Viscum album. Next base: position 2,078,399,363 of record OY728146.1, read on the forward strand.
GACGTCGCCTGTTCTCTCGTGGATGTAGGACACATTGTCTGAACCACACTATCCCCTATATGTCATGCTTGCATGTTCCGTTCGTTTTATCGTGTGCATGTCTTGCTTGTTCGTTGTCCGTAAGGGAAGTCTTGTTCTGTGAACCAAGAGGGTGAGCGGGAACCAAAGGAAGACGACTCGATGTGGTGATTAGAGTGCGTCGCTTCCTATGTTCTGGTATTCAGAGTCGTGGGGGATCTTTCGATAACTGGAGGTGCCGAGGCTATGTTTCGCAAGCTGTAGCTTCTGGCGGGTTACTTTCGGTGATTGAAGGGGATATTGTCCGGCGAAGCGATTTTATCAGATGGTGGTGATTCCCAACAAGTGGTATCAAAGTTTGGTTGCAGAATGTCTGGCGGGCAGTTTACCAAGAATCGTTAGATGAGCTTGGTTGGAAGATCGCGGAGGTTCCCCTCGGTGCAGTGGTTGCTGAGTTTCTGGAAGGTGTTACCGGTGTAGATAGCGGTGGTACCAGGGAGTTTGGGTTTGCGGAAAGAATGTCCAGTATCATTGCGAGTCTGGTGGCGTGTTTCGTTCATCGTGGTGGCATCAAGGAGCTTGGTGGAGACTGCTAGTGACTTCCACGGACAGTCCTAATCCATATGTTACCCAGAAGCAGTGTAGTTCTGTCTCTGGAAGATAGCATGTGCACAAGTTAAGGTCTGGTTGATGGTTCGACGGTGTATGCTTATAGACTTTGGAGGATGCTAGTGTTGCTACTCCTGGAGAGTTTGTAAGTTCTGTTGAATGACGAGTTAGTTGAAAGTGAGGTGTTTAGCAGACCGAAGGCCACGGTTGCAAGCATAGGGATGTTTTGGATTTTTTAGTCAGGTGGCACGACTCATGTTCTCGAAAGGTGGCTTTGATGCAATTCGGTCGTTTCCCCTTTTTTTTTGGACCTGCATTACAAAAAGGAATAAAGGAGATTGCGGTAGGACTGTCGGAACCGGAAGGTCAGGTCCAGAAGGTAATTTCTGGAGGATTCGCAAATCCTATAGCTGAAGGGGATGGGTGTCAAAGCCTACCAAGCGTTCGCCAGCCCAAGTCGAAGTCAGACCAAGTGACTCTAGGGTTCATTGATGAACATCCATGATGGAGCAGGTGGCTTATTCCGGAGAATTGAAGATGCAGTGGTTTCATCTAAAGAAGGATCGGAAGGAGTGCGACACAATCCTGGGTTATCAGACGATGATTCTGATGTGGGTTTTTGTATTGAAATTTGCGGATGGCGTGGGATTCACGCGTGGGGCTGATTGTTGTGACAAAATGTGGAAGGAGTGTGTATGCCGAAAGCAGTGAGAGCTCTGGCATGGCGTCTTGATCACTCAAGTGAGAAGTGGAAATTCTTGGTTGCCTGAAGGCTTTCCAGAAGTTGGATGCAAGGAGTACAAGACTTGCACGAAGTGCGGTCTTCAGAAGCAGTTGGAGGAGTTCTTTCTTTGGAAAAAGGAGACATCTTGGATCGGAACTGGTCAGTTCCGTTTGGTTTCTCACTGGTGCCATTGGTGCTTCAGAGTACTTTCTTTGACGATGTGGCATGCGATTTGTTGGATTGGTGTTGCCCGATCCGGTTGGGCCGAATGCTAACCGACCGACACCGACAGACACTGTAGCAGTGCGGATTTCGGAGTCAACTTCACTGTAGCACTTTTGACTTCCAGCCGGCAGCCACTGTAGCGCTTTTGACAAAGTCGGCCGCCGTTCACTGTAGCGACACGGACTTACCTTTTCGGAACAACGATCGTCTTCTTCATTTTATAGCCCATTTTCGGGCTAGGGTTATTACTGAAAAACCTCTGTATTTCTCGTGCTCCCGATGTAGCGAATTCTGCCTCTCCCGTGGACGTAGGGATTTTTCCCGAACCACGTAAATCGCTGTGTCCTTATTGCTTTCCTTTTTTTTCGTTTTCTCGTTTCTGTCGTTGTGTCCCCTGACGATTCCGCAACACGATTGCAGGTGGTGGTCCTTTAAAAGCGAGGAACCTTCAGATCCTTTGACAGGGAGAACCATGGTGTGTTGCCGTTGTTAGAAAATAGTTGTGGTGAGCAAGTGGGAGTTCCGAAAGGGCTGTTGGCGGTGATAGCCTATAGTTTGAGGAGACTAACCTAGAACACCGGATGGTGTCACTGGGCAGATATTGACTTCGTTCAGGGAAGGATCTTCTGAAGGTACTCCAAGTCAGGAAGTTGGGCGGGTTGTTGTTCTCTCATCGTGAAGTCCCATAGAAGAGGGGATGTGATCCCTCTGGTAGCACCTCCCTCCGCTGTTGCTCCTTTCGGTTTACGCCTCTGCCCAAACTTCGACCTTCCGCCTTCGGCCCTAAGGCCTCCGACCTTCAACTTCTAATGCCTTCGGTGATAGAAAGGTGGGCGAGTGCAAGCTGGTGAGGTGTAAGGGTCTTGTTGCTGCCTGCGTAAGAGTCAGGGGCTGGGGGTTGTTTGGTGCCGTGTCAGGGAGCAGGTTTGGCGATTAATAACTGGCAGGGGCAATCAGGTAAGTGCTTTATAGACAAGGTTGGGGTTGTTGGGGCTGGCTGGGGGTATTAAATAAGCCGTCAGGCCTGTTGGGAAGGACGGGATGCATTTGGACAGCTTTAGCAGCAGCTGGATGGTGGGTTTGGCCACGACCTTGGGGTAGCAGCCTCTCCCATAGGATATTCTCCATTCTTTCTTCCTCTTCCTTCTTCTCCTCCATATTTCTCTCATTTCTCTGTAATTCTGTTGTAAGCAATAGAATTCCATTGTTTTTCTCTCTATCACCAAATTGAATCTTATCACCTCTGCATCCACTCTCAGTGTCTCATTACACATGCAACACTGGTTCAACCTTGCCATATAGAGTGAAGCCCTTCTGGTCATCCAGTCACTGCTCACCTATCGATCCTTCCAGAGAAAGTGCCACTTGTGCTACTTCCCTATGATCTTCTCGGGTGACCTCCCACACTGTCGAGGGCTGCCACAACCTCAAGAAAATGTGAAAGGGCTGGTGGACTGTTGGATCTTGTAGAATGATAAAATAGGAGAAACCGAACCCCCAAGGTGTACTCTCTAAAAGAGCCCTTGGGGTTCTTTTATAATGAATAATTAAGACCACACCGGACCTCAAGTCCGATGTGGGATGCAGACTCCAACACCCCCCCTCAAGCTAGGTGAACCTAGCTTGGACACATAAAGAAAAAAAACAAACCAAATCAATGAAGACAAAACAATCAACAGATTGCAAACACTCCCCCTCAAGCTGGACATAACCAGCTTGATGACAAAACAAGACAAAGCAGAATAAAAGATAAAGCTGCAAGACTGTTGCTTCCCCTCACGATCGCAGCTCCCCCTTCTGGATGATGGATGGATGAAGTTGTTGCGGGCGCAGCAGAGAAACCACATAGACCGGGCCTGTCGACGGAGCGCCAGGAATGCCGCACTAGTGGGGCCGGTCGATGAGATGCCGGGAAATCCACACTAGCACCGGGAAAGCCGCACTTGCGGGGTCGATGACGGGAGGCGGGGATTCCGCAGAAGTGTTGCGGGATCTGGTGGCGCCAAAGGGCCCGAATCCAAGGTGGTCGAGCTGCTGCACCATGGTGGAGGAAGTGCGAAGACGTGCCAGCGCCAAAGGGCCCGGTCCGAGGCGGTCGAAGTGCTGCGCCAGCGCAAGGGCGTGCCGGCAGACAGGGATGCGGCTGCCCGGAGTCGTCGGGAGATGCCGACGATGGGAGGCGGAGATTCCGCAGGAGGTGGCCGACATGGAGGGAGCAACGGTTCACCGGAGGAAGTGCTGGACGATGAGATTCGTCGGACTGAAACGGATGAAACCGGCCGGAGGGAGGGCTGCCTTGCAGAGCAGCGCACTGGAGGGGGGGGGGATCCGAGCAGAACTGGAGGCCGGCGGCTGGAGGAGTCGGCAGGGGTGGAGGCTGGATGCTGTAGGAGCCGGTAGGGGTGGAGATCTGTCGGGAGGGAGGGAGGCGGGGCGCCGCGTGCAGGGAGGAGCGTAAAGAGGGCATGTCGGGCCGAGCGCGCCTGGACAATGGCTCCTGAACGAGGGCGCCTGGATGAGGGTTGGCCGTCGGGATCGTGCAGAAGGACCCGCTGTGAGCGGTCGTGGGATTTGGCGGCCGGACGACGAGGCGCGCGTTGGAGGGTCGTCGGGATCGGGATGCCGGGAGTTGCGCGGGAGGGTGACGCCAGAAACTAGCGCTCGAGTTGGGGGCCATGGCGACGGGAGCGGGAGCCGCGCAGAGCGGAGGAGGCGGGGAACGGGAGGCATGAGTTGGGCGGGAGCCGGAAGTCGCTGGGCGGGACGCCGTCGGGAAGAGAGGCCACGGGAAGGGCGGAAGGAACCGTCGGGATCGGGGGGAGATCCGCCGGACAGAGGGGGAGATTCGTCGGCAGGGGGAAGGAAGTACCGGCAGGGGGGGAGATCCGTCGCCTGGGATAGATAGCCGGCAGGGGGGGCGGCGGTAGTACCTATGGCTTGCTGGCCATGGAGGCCCCCCCCCCCCAACCGGGAGAAACCCTAGAGGCCAACGGGAAAAAAAGAAATAGATGGGAGGGGGGTCGGGATTAGGTTCCCTTTGATACCATGTAAAATGATAAAATAGGAGAAACCGAACTCCCAAGGTGTACTCTCTAAAGGAGCCGTTGGGGTTCTTTTATAATGAATAATTAAGACCACACCGGACCTCAAGTCCGATGTGGGATGCAGACTCCAACACTCCCCTCCATGTGGAATGATTAAATAGGAGAAATCGAACCCCCAAGGTGTACTCTCTAAAGGAGTCCTTGGGGTTTTTTTATAATGAATAATTAAGACCGCATCGGACCTCAAGTCCGATGTGGGATGCATACTACAACAGATCTCATACACAGTGATGTATGTGGACCAATGATTACACAAGCAAATGGTCATTTTAGGTACTTTGTTACCTTTATCGATGACTTTTAATCGGTATGGATATGTGTTTTTGATGAAACACAGGTATGAATTTTTGAAAAGTTCAAGGAGTTTCAGAACGAAATGCAAAATCAACTTGGCAAAATTATTAAGATTCTCCGATCAGATCGGGGCGGTGAATACTTAAATCAGGAATCCATTGATCATCTGAGAGATTGTGTAATTGTTTCACAAGTCACTCCTCCTGGAACACTACAATGGAATAATGTATCTGAAAGTAGGAATTGTACCTTGTTAGATACGGTTCGATCAATGATTAGTCAATGTGACATTTCTATTACATTCTGGGGTTATGCCCTGAGACTGCCGCATTTTTATTAAACCATGTTCCATTGTAAGCAGTTGTAAAGACACCATATGAGATTTGGTATGGGAAACATCCCGTTATGCCTTTTATGAGGATTTGGGGTTGTGAAACATATGTTCGACATTTGGCTTTTGATAAACTCCGCCCTAAATCAGAATAATGCTTATTTGTTGGTTATCCCAAAGAGATCGTGAGATATTATTTCTATAATTCTACTGAATGCAAAGAGTTTGTAGCCCGACGTGGTGTTTTCCGTGAGAAGAAACACTTAAGTCGAGGAGTCAATGAGAGGAATGTTGAATTTAGAGAAGTTCAAGTCCAACAAACGAGAAGTGCTCACGAGATGGAAGTTGTGCCGGTTCCCCAAAGAGTTGGAGAAGAACTCTTAGGAATGTGGGGTGAGGGCTGCCTGAGTAAGGCCCTGTCTTTGTGGGGGTGCCTGTAGCAGGTAGGGGAGTGTGCTGTAGCAGGTAGGGGAGTGTGCTGTAGCAGGGGCAGCTTTGTATTTTTTTAGTAGTTGGTTGTTGGGGCAGGTGGGATGTAAGGCCCTTGCCACATTAATAGGTATTATTTAGTCATAAGTTTTTTCTTCATAATCCACCTTTAGACTCCATGTTCAAACTTTACAACCCAAATTCACCAGTCAACCAGTAAGAGACAATTTCAGCAGAGTTTTAGCAGGGCAAAATCATTGAAAAGCAAAAGACAAATCTTTAAAAGAAACCTAAGAGCCTTCGCGTTTCAATAAAAGTGGAAAGAGGGAAAAACCACCTACCTCGGGTTCGCTTGCACGATGGATCTTAGACAATTCCGCAGATCTGACCTCTTTCTTTCGTTCTTATATCAAATCCCAGGACAAACCGAACAAACCTCATCCGATCCCATAGATCTGGGTATAACAACACCGATCCATGGTTCCGTTCAAGAAAAACCAAGGAGATCCAAGACGAGAAGGAAGAACGCTTGAAGATTTCTTTGGAATCGGAGTCTGGGCGTCAAAGATCATCGAATATCACCTAATGGTGTCCTAGAAGTCGAGAGAAAGAGAATGAGAACCAAATGAGGATTTATCGATGCCGGAAGGATTAAAACGGGTTGGACTCAACCAGATTCACGACGTGAAAAGGGAGTAAATGTCGTGAATCTTCGAGGGGTCTCATATGCCGAAATTTGTGTCGCCTTGACTTAAAATTCCGCAAACCCTTTCAGGTCGTGAACCAATTCTGCCCAGAAACCCATTCACGCCTTGAAAGCAACTGGCAACACATGCCTAGAAAATATTCTCATCGTGAATAATCATTCACGGCGCCTCGACTTAAAATTCCGCAAACCCTTTTACGTCGTGAATGGATCTCACGTCGTGAACCGATTCTGCCCAGAAACCCATTCACGCCTTGAAAGCAACTTATGACACCTACCTAGAAAATATTCACATCGTGAATAACCATTCACGACGTGAATTGTTCCTATAGTTAGATCCCGGGTTACCTTCTCTTGAACCCTCAAAACTCCTCCAACAATTTATCTCAACTACTCGAAACGTAAAAGAAACATAAAATGACGACGTACCTCATACCGAGGGCGCTACATTACCTCATCCGAGCAATGATACTTTCCTTTAAACTCTTCAATGACTAGGATCTATTGTAGTAAATGAATTGAGTCTAAGAATCTATCGAAGGGATGTTATTTAGATCTTCATTATTACTTTTTTGAGCATCCTCCCATGTGGCCATAGAATTATGATACCTAGCCATAGTGAAGACATGTGGTTGGGATGGTTTCTGGCTGAGGAAGAGATGCTCAATGTTGTTGGACCGTGGCAAGCGAGCAACGCTCGATGCTTCTGGTTAAATCGCAACTTAGGCGCGTGGTAGGTTGCGTTGGCGGTGATCACAGTTAGGTTGTAATCGGTACTGAGGGGATAAATGGACTGTGGTATGGGAAAATGAATAATTATCAATTAGTGGCAACGCTTGAGGAAATAACACACGGCCTTAGCCTGTCGAGAGGACCCAAAAATCAAAAATATTCAATAATTCTTTACAGCTGGTGGTCCTTTAAGGTGAGTTATATATACCCAAAACTCCTTCATTCAAAAAGGAAAAATAATAAAGACCATAAATACACGATAAAACCCAAAATCAGCCAAAAGAAAAAAAAAACTAATAAAAGATTCAGTCAAGAGTCAAAAAGAAACAAGACTCAGTCAAAAGTCAAGAGGAACTAAAATACCCGGTCAAGAAGAAAGAAAATAGTAAAATGGAAATAAAATAAACAAACGTCCATAATGAAATAAAAAAACACATGAAACTCAAAATAACACACATATAACTTCTTGGATAAAAGAAACACAGTAACACACGGCCTTAGCCCGTCGAGAGAACTTGGAATTCAATTATATTCAATAATTGTTTACAACTGGTTTTTAGGGGGATATACACACACACACACACCCAAAACTCCTTCGGAGCACCTCGAAGCAATCGACCTATAACTCCGGAGCGCCTCGATTCGGTTATCGCAGGGGCAAGCAGAATTTCGGGCCAATCTCAAACTTTTGGAACAACGTCTTGAGATGCTACTGCCGCAAGAGGAGGCGACTCTTTCTTATCACACGACCACGTCGCCTGCGACACATACCGCGGGGTCTGGCGCTTCGACTGCAAACCCGAGGCAACTTGAAGGGATAGTCTCGTGCATGAGTTTCGTCAAAGTTGGCATGCCTCATCTGTCGACCAAACTGGAAGATCTCCCTCCGCACCGACAACAGTGTGATCCGAAGCAGCAACGGAGCGCACCCGCGCTGCCCTTCCTGCAGCATCCAGAGCACATTACACCCGTTTCAGTTCTGTCGGACGAGTTGCCAAATGAGGGTAACGTTCAGTCCACAATGATCATGTGGGCAACACTTTGCGTTGCGCCGACCTTGCCTGAAACCATTGATGACACTCCCACCAGCGAGTTTGGGAGAGACTTTCCGCGTATTGAGGAGCTGGATACTTCGAAGTTCGTAATTTTGCAGCCCGAGCCGCAGCGGATTGAGCCGGCTCATACACGGGCTCTTGTTATTTTACCACCAGTTGTACAGGGCTCACCTGTGATGTCGGAATGAGGTTTCTAGGTTCATGAAGGAGGTTCTTCCATTTTTTTTTTACCCCCGCAGCCGGGTGGTACCAGCTGTACTTGCGGCCCAGCTCATGACATGACCTTCCCACTAGATGGAGGTCAGACATTATGACGAGAGATACTCTCACATTCGTCTCTCCATCCCTGATCCATGACGGCGGCCGACGTGTTTGAGAGATTGCGTGGCGAACACTTGCGGCACATACACTTTATACAGGACTGCAGTGGAGGATATGGAAGATTGCCTGACACCACTGCCTGCCTAGCACCCCCTGTCCTCCAGCACGGATGATATGGCAGATCGCCTGACCTGTCTACGCAATCCACCACCTTGAGGACAAGGTGATTTTTCGGGATGATGACAGTGATAGAGCCCATGTATGCCACCTGGGGAGAGGGTAGTTAGGAGGAATATTCTGAGGAATATTATATGGAATATGCTGTGGGCCCAAGGGAATATTTTGGGGTATATTCTTAGTTGGTCAGGGTGAGAGATTATAAATAAGGGTGGAGGGTGAAGGTAAGAGCATCCTGGAGTTTATCAGTTTAGTGGGCTGCTTAGTGCAGATCGGCTATTGGCTTGAGCAGTTTGAGGGCGAGTCCCCTTTCTGAGGTTCTCTTCCTCCTTTCTCTGTTATTCCCCTGTTGCTGCTGTAATATCCTCCTATCTACTGTATTTCTGCTTCCTTTTTATATAAATACAAGTGGTCGGTGCTTTGGTTTCTATCAGGTTCGGCATGAAATAACAAATTACATAGAGATTGACCAACACTGCATAATTTTGGGCCATTTGAAATGTAGTTTTTGAATTTTTTTGGATGACTTAAGAGTGAAGTGTGAGCCTCCTGCGCTACTACACTGTGACCACAAATCAGTTACTGATATCGCTTATAATCCAGTTCAACATGAAAGGATGAAATATGAGTCTCCCATGAGAGTACATTGTGGCAACAAATCAGTTATTGATATCGCTCATAATCTGGTTCGGCCTGAAATAACAAAATACATACATAGAGATTGATTAACACTGCATGGAAAAACTGGATAATTAGCTCATGGATGCAACATATATTTTCTCAAGACACCAACTAACCATTACATTCTGTAAGGGACTCCTACAGTGCAGTTTCAAAACCTCAGCAACAAGTTGAAAGTAATAGATATTCATTTACCGGTTTGAGGAGGGATGCTGAAATTCTTTATTTTTCTTTATTTTCTTTGCTGTATGTTTTTTTTTTCGTTTTCTGTATTGTATAGATTTGAATTGATTTAGTTTCTTATTTTGTTAGTTTAGGTATTAATGTACACAAGTCTATAAATACCCACATTGTAACATAGAGAAGGTGTGAATAATAATTCCAAATTTTTTTTCTTTCTACCATAAGAGTGCTTGAGAATGTTCACCATGAGATAACCTTGCTTGGAATGCTGGATCATTAAAATACTTTTACCGCTTTCCTTCTCTTTTGATCTTTTATGGGGATTTACATACCTATTTATTTGATGCCTGAGTTTGGCTCTTGTCAGGACTGAACTCTTCATAAAACTTATTAATAATATTGTTTTAATTTGTTGAGATAGTTTCGGGACTTGGAAATACATAAAAGCCGCAATATATTTTCTTTTACCAGTCATTATTAATATTGATATGGCTTAGGATCCATGGTGACAAAATCAGTTGATTGTGATTTATGGTCAATGTCACATGTGTAATTTTATAATGAGTTCAAATGAATGTCACAAATAAATCTATTTGCAGCACTTTTACTGAAATCATTTAGTAATTCAACATCAAATTGGATCCTTTTACTTGCATATATTATTCTGTATTGCAAATGGAGCATGCCAGATAAACATTATTGTTGTTTTCTATCCATGCATTTGTAAAACATTCATTGTTAGGATTAGAGTTCAGTGTTACTCATTTTATTGTGGATTAATTAACCTGCTTAATAAATATTTGTTTGAATTTGTACCCTTTAGGGCCTTGTTAAGCTTGCTGATTTTGGAGTTGCTACAAAACTCACCGAGGCAGATGTTAATACACACTCTGTTGTGGGCACACCGTATTGGATGGCGCCTGAGGTATTGTTTTTAATTGCCTCTGATCCATTTTTTTTATTGTTGTTTGGAGTTCTATTCAAAATACTTATTAACTTATTATATATAATGTTATATTATGATGTTTATTTAGTGACTATTAGTTTACGTACCATCCACTATTGACGTTATTTGTTATGATCATTTGTCCTTGCTTCCTAGGCGGGCATCTTAAGGTGACTTGTGATTTCCTTAAAAAAACATCAATACCCTAAACCTGAGAATATCCTTATGTTTTCCATTAGTAAAATGTCTTGATATATGTTATTACTACCAAGATGAAAGGTGCATAGGGGTGACATGACTGAGGCATGTTGATAACTTGATTAAGGTTTGCCTGTTGTGGGAAATCATGAAATTCCATTTCTGAATTATTTCTTTATTTTTCTTTTTTCAATTTTCCGGCTTTGTTTTTATTGTGTGTACTATATAGCTTCATTCTGATTTTGATCGGTGGCTTTGTATTTTTGTACATAGTTATTTGAGGTTATATTAGTTATATAATGAGCTGTTTTTGTACGCTCACACAGTGATATGCTAATATAAGAGTAATCTGATGTAAGTGTATTTAACAGAAAACTATTTGGGCTTGGTTTTGAATATTTCAACTGCATCCAGAGGATTTCTTGTTTGTTTTTCCATGAATTCAATACCCTAGGTCCACATTTTATGACTGCTTTGCCATTGTTTCGTTTATATTATCTTTTGGACTAGACTTTATGGGTTGATGGTTTTTCTTCTACATAAATTTGCTTGCCATGTTGCCATTTGAGCAATCAAAATCTCTTTTGTCACATACTTTGAACATCAGGCATGCATGCGGGGTTTTAATAAGTGAGATCATTTGGTGGTATTATGTGTGATATGTTGAGGCGTATAAAGAGGTCATTTTTATTCAAAACTGAACTACGTTTCAGGTGATTGAAATGTCTGGCGTTTGTGCTGCATCTGACATTTGGAGTGTTGGCTGTACAGTGATTGAACTTCTTACATGCGTACCTCCTTACTATGATCTCCAGCCGATGCCAGCTCTATTTCGCATTGTGCAGGTTTTAGCGAAAACCTTTTTTGTTTTCTTTTCTTGTAGTTGTCAGTTCTTATTTATTCCAATTTTTCTTTACTACTATGGAGTGTTTTGTTCTTGTAGTTATTTCTGTCTTGTTTGAGTATCTTTATTTTTTCAGTTGATTAAGGTTTACAGTGCCTTATTATTAATATATGAAAATTTAAAATTTATGAAAATTTACTTTATTCAAAGGTATCGTGAATATGTATGGTTGAGGTTTTGTTTGATAATACTCACTCATTTGTGATAAGTACTTTAAAAAAATAAGAATCGTCTGTTTTGATTTTGAAAAAAACACATGCACTTAAATTCCTGAAGGAAATTGCCAGTGGCAAGAAAACAAAATTTCAAAAGCCAATCTAGAAATTCTTATATAGAAATACTTATCATAAATGATAAGTATAAGTGATGCAAAACGCAGCCTTTGAGGGTCCGGATCCTCGAAGGCCACTTCCATTTTTTTCCCCCCTGCCTAATGCATAGCAGTCACTGTTGTTACTCTTCGAATTTTTTGGAAATATCTGATGCGGTCTTTAGATTTCTTTATTTTATAATTTTTAATCCACAACAACTGTTTGATTAGACTTTTTCTTATTGCATATATTAAATAATTAAATTTTCACATTTTGAGCCATATCACATATATTGAATAAAATACATTACAAATATGGGCTCCAAGAGTGAAAATGTGTAAATTCTGATGAGATTTATTTTTTAATATACGTATCATATATTATTATGGTTGTTGGTAAGTGGCATTTTTCCAATCAAACCTACTCATAAAAAATCTTCGATCAATATTATTTTTGGCTCGGGATTTTGCTTGGGTTTCTCAATTTCCGTTTTTATCAATTTAATGTACTTAAAAAATTGTTAATTTTTTACTTTTTTCCTAAATTTAAAAAAATTATTGACTGTTCTTAAACCTTACCACATTAGAATTGGAATCACAGGCTTCTGCAATTAGCATGATCATTAGACTGCCCAACCAAATATCTATTGGTTTTTTGAATAAATTTCAAGGAACTTTTCCATGATATTAGATTGGAAATCCAACGTTTTTACATTTTAAATGTTTTCACTTGTGTTTATTGTCACAAAATATAAATTGTGCACTAGTGTAATCAGACAAGTTTTCTCTTCATATTAAAGGCATGGATAACCCATTATAAAGAAATCCAGGTAGTGCTGAATTTTATATGATATAAAATAGTGGTGATTCCTAATATATAATCTAAAACCAACTGAACTAAAACTTTCCATGCATTTGAATGATTATGTTCCACAATATGGATGGGAATTGTATGAGATCATAAAGCAATTATAACTGTCTTTGCTGCCCGTTCAAAATTTATTGTCAATTTTTCCATCAGCATGCATTTGCCCCAGGTTTTGTGTTCTAGAAACAAGTCTAATTGTTTTTAATTTCCTTTCATTGCTTTTTTTCTTCTCTAGGATGAGACTCCTCCAATTCCGGATAGCTTGTCTTCTGAGACCGCAGATTTTTTGCGTCAGTGTTTTAAGAAGGTGAGTACTAGGATTAGTTTTCTTTTATGCCATCTCCTCATGTCTCTCTGTTTTCAGTTTTCACCCCGTACATTTTGGGAATGTTGTTGTGCTGTGCGTGCGTGCACCCATATTTGTTTATCTATATATATTCGAGGAAGACTTTAGCAAATCATGTAAGTGCTTCTATGACAAAATTAACCATGAGTGGCTTAGCAATGACATCTTTCCCTAGCTCTGCAAAAATTTCTGTGCGAATCACTATGTAATGATTCTTTATTGAAGTTGTTGTCATTGGTTTCCGAATGGGCACATAAATTGTTGAAGGTAAATTTTTGATTATTTCAGAAAAGGGTGGAATGTTGAAACTGTTTTTTCGAACACCGAGACTCTACAGTTGTGTGAAAAATGAAATTAGATTCAGTTGTCTGAAAAACTAAACCATATTCTCATGGGCTATTAATGTTTTCTCCATACATGCCTGGCTAGTTTACTTGGTCAGGCTTTGGTCTTTGCTCTGATAGCCTGATATATGTTCTTCATTTCTTTATGACAACCAACATTTCCCAGGATGCTAGACAGCGGCCTGATGCAAAGACACTTCTTTCACACCCTTGGATACAGAAGTTTAGGCGTGCTTTGCAGCCATCTATCCGTCATAGTGGTACAATGAGGTGTTTATCACTGCTTCATTTTGTGATCGAATATATGCTGTTTACCTTTTTTAATACTTGCAATTCATTTTACTGTAATATTTTTATTTTTAAAAATTGTTAAGCCTTAAAGTTGGGCAATGGATTTTTGGTTCCTTGTTATTGCCTTGCATATTTGCATGTGCATTTTAATGGGTGTATTTGAATTTATTACTTCTGAAATGTTGATGTTAAGTCTCAGGCCTGGTCTTGGTTTTATTTTCGTGTAAGTGATAATTATATTAATAAAATGGAAGGGTACCAAGCGGTACTGTAGTACAAAATTAAAAGGCTAAGGTTTTTGACAAGTTTCAGAAAGTCTTCTTGAAAGACTCTGTTTTTTTCTTGTCAAATTGTCATCATGATGGTTAGAAGGACCCTATATACCAATTTCTTTCTTCTCTCATTTCTGTTTTCAAGCTTTTTCAGGCTGAAAGCTTTTACTTGATTATTGCAGCAACAATCCATGAGGTGCCCATATTAAATAAATTTAGGTCCCATCCACTTCCAAAGCAGTGGCAGGGTTTAGTTTTTCAAATTTTCTAATGGGGAAAATAGTTCCATAAAGTTTTTATGTTTCCTTATGTAGTCTCCATTGCGGAGAAATAAGTTTTTGTGATGGCCCCAGGCATGCAAATCACAGTTGTGGATGACTGCCAGCATGTCCCTGTCACTGTTTTAATCTGGGCTCCCTAACAATCATTCAGACAAGGTGTTGCTATTGTGACAAGTCAATCATGTAATAAACTTGAATCTGGAGATGCTGTCTCCAATGCGAAAGAAGTTCATTTTGCCCCACCTTGCCGGTGAATCGGTAGATCACCAGTGCATGGAGGGGGCCGGGGATGCATTGGAGGGGGGTTATGTGGAGAAGGGTGGTCAGTAAATCCTTCAAGATATGAGACTGTTGGTCCTGAGAACGCAGTGAACCAAGTGGTGGATTCTTGCTGCAGGGAGACCAATGTATTGACAGGGATTGAAGGCTTACCATAGCCTTCTGCTGCCTGTGTGAGAGAATCGGATAACCATAGTGGCATCACAGGTGATGTGCAAACCATTGCCATTGAGGTTGAGTCTTCTACAATCGGAGTCCAGACTTCTGCTACTGGACAGGATTCCCCAGGGAAGAAGGATGAGAGCCAGGGTGCTGATCAAACCATGAAGACTATTAATGGTAGCCTATTGGTTGGTCAAGTTGATGCCCCTGAATTGCAGCCCAATGTTGGCTTTGATGAGGAGATGATCGCGGCACTGGAAGGGGATATTGATAGCCTTATCATGGCCCATATGAATAGGAAATTGAGGTTGAAGATCATTTGGCCAGGTTCTAAGACAGGGTCCGTTGATGCTCATGAAGAAGCCTTGCATGATGATAATCAGGATGATGGGGCTTCAGAATCCTCTGATGATTATTCTCTGGGTTTTATTCAGAGCTTCCTCACCCCCTTAATTCCCTCAAGAATGCTATCGGATATGAAGGAGAGGTATGATGCTAGTATTAGAAATGAAAATTGTTTTGGAAAATGATTTTCAGAATAAAGTGGTGGATGCCATGAATGATGTTCTGCGAGGGTATTACAAGGAGTTCATGTCACGACCCGTCCTCGGGGCCCGTGCCGTGACTACCCCAAGCCCGCCTTCCATAGGCCAGGGGCTGGCGACTAGCACCAAGGCGTAAGTCCCAACAAAAGGGAAGACATTGCCTTTGAAAAGTAAACAAGCACCACAGAGAAGCAAGCGGAAAAGTAAACACTAAGTAAAAACTGTACAAGCTGTGCTGAAAGTAAAAGGGGCCGGAAATACAAGCCCAACTGTAAAGTACAACTGAAAGGAAAAACAGCAACTGAAAGGAAAAGCCGCAGCGTCGAGCCGTCCTCTGGAAGTCCCACCTGAAGGGTGGGTACAGATAGCCTCCACAACTCCTCGGTCCAGCCGTCCGCTCCGAGTACGTCCCGCCCAGTGGTCCACCTCCAGGTATCGTCCTGCTCCGCACACCTCCACCTCGATCAGCGCTGCCCGTCGTCTGTAACCAACACCACGAAGTGCGGGCATAACCCGTGCAGGGGTGAGTATAAGCTACTCAGTAGGGACCCCGAGACCCCCGAAGGTCTCCCGAAATCCACAAAGGATAATCCACAAAGGAAAGATACAATCACGAAGTAACATCTGACACGGCTTAGGTATATGCCCATACATATACCTAAGTCATCAATTCCCGTTCGGCTCCAACGTCCGAGCCCAAGCACAACCCAGTCCACACAGGAAAGCAAACGTATACCCACACAGGATAGCTCAACACAATCCACAAAGGAGAGTAAACAGTAAATCCACACAGGATAGCTCAACACAATCCACAAAGGAGAGTAAACAGTAAATCCACACAGGATAGCTCAACACAATCCACAAAGGAGAGTAAACAGTAAATCCACACAGGATAGCTCAACACAATCCACAAAGGAGAGTAACACTTGATTCAGCTCACACAGGTATACTTTTTCGGATGACGATAAAGATGATCACCGATCCATCTAAGTCGTCGGACCCACGAAGGATCGATAGGTATCTAACCCCCGCAATGACCCACACAGGATCGGGCCCACACAGGACCTGTAGGCGCTGGCTCACACAGAACCGCTGAGCGCTGACCCACACAGGATCGGACCCACACAGGATCGGGCCCACACATGACCTGTAGCACTGATCCACGTAGGATCGCTGAGTGCTGTAGTCGTCGCAGTCCACTGAGCATCTCTGCACAGTCGTCGTCGCAGTCCACTGAGGATCTCTGCACGGTCGTCGCTGTCGAAGTAGCAGTCGCAGCCAGCACTAGGGTTCCCGCACACAGCAAGCTCGTTCGGGAGGGTCCGCTCCACGAGCCGAGAGACTGATACATCAACTGACACATAGTCCGAAGTTGATGTATCCAAAAGTTCCGTATCGTCAACAGGAACTCAACGTCGCAGACGGCGCGTCAATCGGACGCCCGGGCGGAGTGTGCCAAAAGATCCGTCTCACTTAGAGGAATTCAACGAAGCTGACGGCACGTCAATCGGACGTCCGTAGCTCAAGATATGAGCGTTTCCGCTCCGAGGGCCCGGTTGGTTTCGTGTACGAACCAACCCGGCCGAACTCAAAGTATTCCGAAACCTTGAGTGCGATATACCGAATCGACCGTCTCGATCCAAGGATCGCGTTGCCGCTGACGGCGAGTCGTTTGGAGGCCCGTAGCTCAAGATACGACCATTTGAACGAAAACCGTCCGAAGACGGGGGGTCCGGGCCCGGGCCGACCTGGCCCGACCCCCCTGGGTCGGCCGAACCCGGTCCGACCCGGTCCGACCCCCCCTGGGTCGGCCGAACCCGGTCCGACCCGGTCGGACCGGTCTGGCTTGGCCAGCCCGGTTCGGCCCGGCCGAGCGACCGAGCGGCCGATGCGGGGGGAGCCGCCGCCCCGCGTGACACCCCCGCGGCACCCGCGGGGTGTCGCCAGACAACCGGACGCGGCTGAAGCCGCGTCCCGGGTGACGCGGGGGGGAGCCGCCGCCCCCGCGTGACACCCGCGGGACACCCGCGGGGTGTCTCCCTGGCGCCGGACGCGGCTTCAGCCGCGTCCCGCGAGCGCCGCCGCCGCGGCCGGTGCCGCGGCGGTCTCGTCCGGCGGCACGCCGGGCGCCGCCGTGCCGCCCGAGTCGCTCCGGTGGCCCGATTTTCTTCCCGTCTGCGCCGTTGCTCCCCCCGGGTTTCGTTCTTCACTGCGGGATCGTCAAACATCCGTTGCGGCACGTTCCGTCGTCGCCCGTCAAATCCGCACAAAACGAAGAACGGCGGAGGGTCGTCGGGCCGTGTTCGTTTGGCCCGCACCCTCCGCGTTAGAGATAAATAACGGGAGGAATAAAGTTCAACACATGAACGCATATCCGAAACAATTTTTAATGAAATAAAATTGTTTCATAAACCGGGTTCCTCATTTGAACGGAAACAACATGGGAAGTAAGGGCATTTCCAAGAAATAAAAATCCCTACCTCGAAGTCGTCGCGCGTGAGCGTTCTTCGCGGAATTGCTCGTCGCGGAAGGTGGAGATCGTCGCGTCGTCGCGGAAGGGCGTCGCGTCGTCGCGGAACACGGCGTTGAGTCGGCGAACTCAACGGACCATGAAACAACAGATTTAATTTTAATTAATTAAATCCGTGTTTTGGTAAAGAACCACGAAGGAGATTAAAAAAAGAAAGTCCGAGACTCTTACCTCAAGCAGCCGATCGAAGATCCGTCGCGGAGGAAGAGTCGTCGCAGAAGAACGTTGCAGGAAGGGGACGTCGGCGTCGCGGATCACGGCGTCGCGTCGTTGATTTCTGGGTTCGGCGTTCTTCGCGTTCTTCGCGAAGGAGGATGAAGGTTCAAGGATCTTCTCTCAACGAGTAAACTTTCAAAAGACTGGTTGGTCTTATTTTATTAATATGACAACACACGAAAAATGGTAAGTAACGACCCATCAATTTGTTGAATTAATTTAACGAAAGAAACAACTCATTTAATTTACGAAATAAACCGCCCAATTAAATGGTCTGTTAAGAAATTAAGAAAACACGTCAGTTGACTTTCGTAATGACGGGTTTTCGCGGGTGCGTTACTTAACGGAAAAAACGGCGGAGCTCGTGTGGGCCCCACCTCACAAATATCCTACCAAGGGGGTAGAATATTTCTGGATAGCACCTTATCCGTTTAAACTCAGTTTAAGCCGTCTTTAAGTGGCTTCAAGTGGCTTCCAAGTAGCCTAAGTGAAATAAAATAAAGTTGTCGCAAAATTATTTTATTTTCTTAACTTTAAGCCCGAAAATTAAAAAACCACACCCGAGCAAACGCAACTCCGGAAAAGGCGTTTCTAAGCGAATACCGGCGCTGCGATTTCATCGGTGCCCTCAGAATTCGATTCCGGGCACCGGTTCAAAAGTTAGAAAAGCCCGCTCATCTGTTCACTGAACGTACCCGAGCCAAACTTCGGAAAATGATTCCGGGCACACCGGGCCTCGGAATCAGGTGCCGTCAGAGACTGCGCTCTTGTAAAATTCCAAAGAAAATTAAGAAAAAATTTTCCTTGAAATTTACGGATCTTTACAGTTCAAATCTGGGAATGCTTCTTTTAAATACTTTAGACAACACAACGCCTTGATGCTTATGGTGGACGACAAGTTCCCTCACGTGGACTCCTTAGATGACAAAGAAGAGTAAGGAGTTGGCTGTCCTTTGCTTTGGTGCACTGTGTTTCTTTGTCTTTGTTTGCTTCTGCTGTTCGGGTTTTTCTGGTTGCCCAGGTTGTTGTGCAGGCTGGTGTTTGGTTTGTTTCTTTTCCTTCTGCCCATTTTGTGTAGGATTGGCTATTGGCCGAAGGTGACTTCACACTCGTCATACTCGATGTTTTGTGAGGTCTCCCTTGGTTGGTCAATTACTATGCGGAATGGGTGTGAGTGGATGTTGGTTTTTTGTTTTCGTTTGGCTTTGGAGGTTTGAGAGTCTGTTCCCGACCTCTTTGCTTTGTCGCCTATCTTTGTTCTTTTGTTGTGCATTCGGAATAAATTTTATTTGTTCCAAAATTATGCCATAAGTAAAAATGCTAGCTCGTCAACTTATTTGATTATAATTTTAGTTTGTGGACATCGGCATTCTCACTGTTTCTTCTTGAATGCTAGGGTTGAAATAATAGACCTAGAAACCATGCCCATTGAATGAGTCTGAAATATTTTATGTATGGTGACAGATAATGAGATAGGGTCCTCTGTTAGAAAGAGGATGCCTGAAAGGGTCGTCCGGAACAGGCCATCTGGCACGGTAGTCTGGAAAAGGGAACCTGGAACTATCATCTGAAACAGGATGTCAGGAAACAATCGTTTGGAAGAGCACGCCTGGAAAAGGTCGTCTGAAATATGGTACAAAATTTTCAAAGATGTTGTGAATAAATTGTGCCGCATCACATGGTAACACAAGAACAATAGAGGGTGTGCAATAGAGAAGCTTGGCTGGGAGTGCTTAGTCTCAGTAACAGAGAGGCTTGACAAAGGTTTGGGTGGCAACAGTAGCAAGAGTACCTGGGTGTGGTGCCTTGACGAGCAGCATGAGTGGTCCAGGCGAAGGAGTGCAAGAGCATGTTTGCAGGGACTGCCATAGCAGATTTAGAGAATCCAACAGAAAGGACGCCTAGTGCGCCGCACCTCGGAGGGGCAACCTATAGTGATGTTGGGCAAGTTCCTGGAGGATGCATCCCACTGTACCTGGAGAGGCGTGTACAGTGGCTGGTGGTACACTTGTGCGGTGAAACAACAGAGGAGGCACACCCGAGGCAGCAACAAATGGACGCATGCCGACGGGGCCCGCGCTTGGATTGGAGAGAGGGGTCATGCCTGGAGGAGCCTTGCTGTGAGGGCGCATGTGAAAGGATGTTGCAGTGGAGTGCGTCCTGGGCTGGTGAGTGTGGAGGAAGCCTGGCCTTAGATTGGTGTGTTGGGTGTAGCAGATCATGTCAGGGCATGCCTGGCCTGGATGAAGGGTGTACTTGATGTAGACTAGGAGCACGTGGCCTTGTGGTGTCACGCAGAAGCGACAAAAGAAGGCTTGCGCTCGGGGCTTGCATGATTTTGCTTGTTGTGCTTGGTGCTAGCGTGCTCGACCTTGGGCAGGGTCGTGTGACTGACTTGATGAACTTGAAGGTGCAGGCGAGGAGAAATGCCATGTCTGGCTCTTTTGAGCAAGGTATGACTAGAGGGGGCCGTGCCTGGAGCCCGTGCCCAAGCACAAGGGTGCCTGGAGCCCGTGCCCAAGCACAGGGATGCCTGGGCACCGGGGCGAGAGAGGAGATAGTGTAGAGATAAATTCTGTTTTTTCTGGTCTCTGATAACATGTAAAATGATATACCCATAAACCATGTCTTTTGAATGAGGCTGAAACAATTTATTTATTGAGACAGATAAAGAGATACAAGCCTTGAGATTTATATAAAATACAAAAAATCAAACTATAGGATAAGTGGATAGGGTAGACCTATTCAAATATGCGAAACCTAGATAGGCCACATCTAATTATTTAAATACTCAACAATTTTATTTGTAAGAAGTTGGGATTATCTGTCATTTATTTTCCTACACGTGGAGAAATGTTAAATATTGTTTTGTTTTATTCTTTTCGTTGAGGATCATTTAATTAGTTTTTATTGTTAAGTGCTGTTTGCCCGTACATATGATTGTACTATTTATTTGGTGAGAAAAATTGTCCCCCCTATCTCTTTGTCTCCCTATATTTGTACCCGTCTCCCTTTTTTGGTGGTCCTCAAATTTACCGATTCTTGGAATTAAAATCGAGGGTTTAAAAATCTGGCCCTTTTATTGAAGGGTTTATAGTTTTAAGACTTTGGATTCAAATCGATAAAATCCTTTTGTCAAATCCCCTTTGCCCTTAAATTTAGCTTCTTTCAATTCAATGTATCATACATTGTGATGTGCCTTGTAAAAGCATATTAATAACACTGAGGAGTAACACCGAGAAGGGAGGGTTGAATCAACATTGCCGGATTTTCTCGGTTTCTCAAAAGCCAAACCTGTGCATTTGTTAGAGTGAATGAATCTGCTTCATCTTGATAAACTCACAATCACCGCACGCTATAATTAAAACAAACACAATAGAAAAGTGGTATTTTTACATGGTTATCTCCCAATTTAGAAGACTATATACTTTGCATGGTAATGTCCATGACCCAAATTTTCCACTTATTTGTTGTCAATGTTAGGTCGGATTTGATAAAGCTCAAACAAAATGACCATTAATCTTCTCTTTTATGAAAATCATGAATCAAAGTGCACATAAAATACTATCTTAAGAACTCGATCTTTTTCAATGTGCATCTTATGGGTCTCACTCTTTCAGTTGCATCCATTAGGTTCCAAACTTGGTTAGTGTACATGGAGTTAATCTTAGATTCCAGGGCTTTTCACCATTTTTCGGAATCAGAACTCTCAATGGCCTCATGGTAAGTAGCAGTAGTTTATCTTCTATAAACGCCACTATCACCATTTTCCATGAGAAATCTATCTCTCGTGTTGTTGACGAATCCCACCAGTCCTTCAAGATTCTTGTGTAACTTGAGTCGGTTCTTCTTCGACAACTCTTTGCGCAACTGTCTCAACTTTCATCTCAGAAACATTTCTTGTTTGTTGGTCTTGAACTTCATAAAGTTCAATTTTTCTCCCACCGACTCCTCGACTCATGTGTTCTTTTTCAAGGAAAACACCACGTCGGGCCACAAACACTATGTTCAGTAGAGTTATAAAAGTCCGCAATATCTTTGGGATAACCAACAAATAAACAATTTTCCTATTTGGGGTTGAGTTTATTTCAAGCCAAATGTCATACATATGCTTCACAACCCCAAATCCTCATAAAAAACATTCTGAGATGTTTTTCGGTCCACATCTCATACAATGTCTTCATAATTGCTTTAGATGCAACACAGTTTAGTAAGATGCGGTAGTCTTTAGGGCATAACCCCAAAATGTAATAGGAAGATCATATAAACTCATCATCGATCAAACTATGTCTAATAAGGCACCATTTCTCCTTTCAGATACATCATTCCATTGTGGTATTCTAGGATGAGTGAGTTGTACAACAATTCCACAATTTTTCAGATAATCAATGAATTTTTTGGCTCAAGTTTTCCTTGCTTCGATTCAGTCAGAGAATCTTAATACTCTGTACTTCATTTTGAGGCTCTTTGAACTTTTTCAATAGTTTCATATTTATGTTTCATCAGAAACACAGAACCATACCGACTAAAGTCATCGGTAAAGGTAACAAAGTACCTGTAACCACCGCTAGCTTGTATACTCATTGGTCTACATACATCACTATGTGTGAGATCTAACAATTTACTAGCCTTTTCACCTTTTCTCCCAAAAGGTATCTTTGTCATTTTGCCCAATAAACAATATTCATAATTCTCAACTGATTCATATTCGAATGAGTTCAACAATCCATTTTTGTGGAGTCTATGAATTCGTTTCTCATTTATATGTCTGAGACAATAATGCCAAAGGTAGGCTAGATTAGAATCAACCCCGACCTTCTAATTCTGAATGTTATAAACCGGATTATCCATGTCTAGAATATATAAACCGTTTACCATATTCCATTCTTATATATAGAACAACTCTTGTTCTTTATAGTGAATGAAAATCCCATTTTGGCCAAACAAGATACAAAAATCAAATTTCTCTTTATGGCGGGAATATAATAACAGTTCTCCAATTCTAGGACTAATCACTGGATAGGCTTAGATCATAAATGCCGACTTCTAATGCAACTCTTGATCCATTATCGACACTGAGATCTACCTCTTCTTTCATCAATTCCCTTCCATCTCTAAGTCCGCGTGCACACCCAGTATCTAATACCCATGAGTCTGAGTCAGTGAAATTGATCTTTATAACGTTCACATTTGGGGGCTCAGAATGCTTCTCCTTGAAAACACTTCTCAACCCCAAATACGAATCTCTAATTGTTTTATTGGTCAAACCTATGAGTGATCTGAATCTGATTATCGTAAAATTTTCCATAATCTACAACAAAAACATATCAGTAGGTGAGTATCATGTTTTATATCTTTTCATCAAGGGCTTTTAATGAAAGTGCTCCCACTAAAAATGATAGCACTGTACATCATAGACATTTAGTGAGGCAAGATTCATATTTCACTATGCAATGAGTCTGCTTTGACGTTTCTCACCACTTAGTTATTTAGTTAGGAAATCATCCCAATTACAAAAGTTGTGACTCTTGGATGGTTGAGTGGATAACTCTTTATCCAAATCCATCATCTGGATAATACCCAACTCTATTCCTTCGGTAACCTTATTCTATTAGGGTCTCTCGGCTAGTGTAACCCAAAACCAATGCTAAGAATAAGCAAACAAAGGACAATCAAGGGGCACCCTGCTTTTGTATGACCTACCCAATAGGATAATCCAGAGTTACTCATCACTTTCTTGCCTTACACAAGATAATCCAAGGGCACCCAGCTTTGACATGACCTACTCGGTTGAATGATCGAGGACTTGACAAGTGCCGTTTTAGAAAGAATCTCACATTTAGTATTTGAGGGGTTTTCATTCAAAGTCTCACCAATTTAATATACATCATGTGCATATTGAATTTATAACTATTGCATCACATGCAATCTTTATCTTCTCATGTTTTATTCCTTTGTTTATGAATGCTTATGATGATTTAGTTTTGGAATCCCTATATCTACCAAATTAATGTTTTCACACCACATTAATTACTTTTACACAATCCACAATTTGTGTTACTTTTCCGGGCTGACCTGACATGTCACCCAGGCTGGTCCGTCACAGGGCCCTAGACGCATTCCCGATTGCCCCAGGCTAACAACTAGTGCTTGAGTATCACAAGCGAACACGTGAGAACAATTTTACCCTCAAGAAAACTAGGATAAACAACAAGTTCCAACCGGGAATCCGACATGAGGTCTCTATGCATTGGACAACCATGCCATAATAAATAAGCAATTCTAAAACAAGAATATCCCAACATGGCATAACAATAAAGATGGACAAAACCAAAGTTTTTTCCATATAAAAAAAACATTTTTATACAAAGCTTTGACAAACCACAACCAAGGAACAGAACTAGACAAAAACAGGTGGCTAGAGGGGTCAATACGCCACATAACCCAACCGGTCACACGAACTTGGGAGACACACCCCGCCACCACCGTGTCACTCTCAAGTTACCACTATAACTCCATATCACCCGCTTCCCCAAAGGAGGGTGGTATCAAACCTGCCTGCAAGCCGAAACCTGGAAGACCTGCAAAAGACATCGAGACTACATACCCACCAACGTGAGTATGTAGGGTGTGAGCCAAAGGCCAGTAGAATATTGCCATGAGTCCATTACATTCCTTTTATAAAGAAACCCAGTCTACTAGTTTGAAAGTAATAGCAAAATAAGATTTCATTTTCTTTTTCATAAAACAGGAACAAACAAACAATGCCTCGTATCCTTTCTTAAAACACCCTTTATAAACATGCCTTAAAGGCATTTATCTAAGTATTTTCTTTTCAAAATCCAAAAATGCACCTTTATAACATTTCCCATTTTATAATAACTAAGTTAAATCATCCCTTTCCATTTAAACACCGCTTTTGAAAATAAATCGTCACATGGTTTAAAGTCACTTTCAACCATGTTTTACAACGGCTTGCATTTAAAAACAACCACCTCTTTTCCCTTTAAAAGCTTTAACACACGCAATTTTGAAACATGAGTAAAGAACAAAGGGAAAACATAATAAAATGCAAAGCCATGACTGGTCATTAAGAATAACCATAACGTCGTATGGCAAGCCATACAACAACAATGCTCAATCATAAATAACAAATACATTAAAGTAGGCTCAAAAGAAGAGATAAGCAACTCACATGCCAATATGCAGTAATGAGGCATTAGATAAGATATATATCATGAGACAACACCTTAGGGGCTAATAGACAAGTACTTGACCCGCATAGGTGGAACCAATTGCCGACAAGTTAATGGTCGCGCAACTTGTCACCCGAATCACTCTCAACTAGTCTCATCGGTGACATATCCTCTAGCCAGGTCATAACATTCAATTAGGGGCTACTAGCCAATACATAACTCTCAACTAGAATAGCCAGCGTTCCTCGACTCCCCACTTAGTAGCCTTGGGTTCCTCATGTCATAACTAATGGAGGTGGGCCACTATCAAGCCATCGTCAATCACATGACAACCACATAGCCAAAAGGCAATAAAACACAACAATCATATATGTCCCACCTCCAACACACCCTCTTCAAAGACGAGTCCCGTACCCAAATTGCGTAAACATGGATCACAATTCACTTCGTCATTAACACATCCATACAAGCATAAACAAAGGATAATAATAAGGCTCAACTAGGGTGAAAACATTAGCCAATAAATTTCACTTTTCACACAAGATGCCAAACAGCCTTTTCCTTGAAACCAAGAACTACACCTTTGGAAATCCCTTTTTAAAACCACCTTTGAAAACAAAGTGTAAATCTAAGGGAACACCCCTCAACACCAAAGCATAGTCTCAATCAATTCAAGGAAACCACTAAACGATCACATCAATCAGCGCATCCCCTTTTAAAACAAGGAAAACCCCTTTAATACAAGGCAACCCCCTTTAAAACAAGGCAACCCCCTTTAAAACAAGGGAACACCCTTTAAGACAAGGAAACCCCTTTAAAACAAGGGAACACCCTTTAAGACAAGGAAACTTCTTCTTTAAACAACGGAGCAACGCACTTTAGAAATCAAACCTGGCCCAAAACATCACGACCAATCATTTTTCTTGAAGAAAACCACTAATGGCATTTTATCAAACACTTCAAATGCATAAAATACCTTTTGAAAACAAAGTGCCATTGAACTATGCAATTCAACCTTTTTTGTCGAAGGAAAAACCCACCCAAGCAAGTAAAAGCTTTGACAAAACCGAACTAGATATTATATACATCATTACTTAAGTTCAAAAACACTTTTAGAGCATTAAGCATTCAAGAAACTCTTTAATAAATGGAAATGAAAAAAAAACCTACTTCAAGAGATGAAACCCTACCACCTTCAACGAAAACCACTGGAAAAGGCCTCCTAAGATAGCTCAGAACCCTCAGAAACCAAAACCCCTAAATAGAACAACCCTAGACATCAAATTTTCCAACCATGGCCACCAGGGTTAGAGAGGATGGGAGAAATTGGAGGAAAACAAGAAATTAAGGAAGAAGCCCTTACCTTTCAATCCGGGTGAAAAGACACCAAGAAACCACCATAAATCCACTTTTAGAGGGGCTTTGAAGGAGGAGAAAGGCCTTTGGGAGGCGTCTAGGTTGGAAGAATTCGAGCGGGGAAGTGTAGGGGAGAAGCCTCAAATAAAAACAAGGTAAAATCAAGCTTACAAAATTGCCCAGGTTGCATGGTTACTACGACACGGTTTCCCAAACCGTGTGCCTAATTGTGTGGCTCTGAAAAAGCTTAAGAAACTTCAAAATTTCACCCTGGGGCACCTCGAACTCAAGGGAGAAATCAACCATACAAATATAAACAAGAAAATGGCATTTCGGGGTGTCAATCTTGTGCATAAGGTACATGAACTTTTTCATGTTATTGTTTAGAACTATATGAGATTGACAACCTCCACATAAGTAAGCTCAAAGCCACACACAACCAACCCCCATCTTTCTAGAACAAGGTATAAACCTCCAGTCCGGTGAGAAGCTTGACCCAAAGTTCCTCTATATGGGATACTTTACTTAAAAGAGAATCCAATTCACGATAATCCTAAAACCTAATATGCACAAACTATGACCAATAACTAAATTCAAGTTAATACTTCAATTACGGACGGAGGTCAAGGTAGATTAAAACTAAATCTTATGGAATCGTACTTAGCATATAATGTAGGGCTCTATCTCCTAGAAACAATTCATCAAATAAATTTGCCTGCAACATTTATATTTCTTAAACAGTTTACTAAACATGAATATTAAGGAATTAAACAAATAAATAGTCCTTTTATTTATTTTTTGAAACATGAGACATAAATATGAACTATTCATATTTAATTTAGTCGGGTAAATCCCATTTTAGAATATCTACCACTAATCATTTATAACCAATTTATAAACCATAGTCAATTTATCAAAATAATTTTTTTTAGATGTTTTAGGACCACCACAACTTGCCTCCATGTCGTGGTTTATAAGTGGTTCCCGTTTTGGATGGACCATGAGTTGCACCATGACGTGGAGCATGCTGCGGTGCATGCTGCTATGGTGCTCGCTTCAGCTGGACCACGGGGACAACAAGGTGTCCTCAGCATGGAGTCGACTGTAGTGCATGATGAAAAGCCGAGACAAAACGTTATGGTCCAGTGAAGGTGGGTGTTTTGATGGTCGTAGTGCATTCCCGCGTAGGTGCACTATGCTCGTCACCGTGGGGAGTTCATGCCGCGGTGCATGCTGTGGTTCCTGGAGAATTTCCAGTGAGGAAACACCAGCTATGCACTATGGTCTGGTGATGGTGATGTTGCCGTTTTGACAGTCACCACGACGACACATGGGACACTTGTAACGGCTCAGGTTTTTGTAATTAGACCTTTCGAATATTTCTAAATATCATTCAAGGTTTTATTTCGGAGTCTATGCATAGTTTTGGGTGTCGTAGAGCCCCGATATTGGTATATTAAAAATATTAAATATATTAAACTGTGCAGACGTATCTTTTCAGAATTTATATATTTTCTCTTGAATGGGGTCTCATATGGGGAAATTGAGACTGTTGATGAAACCATAACGTCTGGAAAATCCTAGGAGCGATATAAAATCTGTTCGCATTGGGTCCCGCAATAGTTTGTCGTTGTAGGCAGATTTAGAGGAATTAAATTTGATAATTAATTAATTAATTTATTAGTTGATTAATTGTCTAAACCTAATTTCTCCCTCCGTTTAATTTGATTTTTTTTTAAGGTAAGCCACATTATCCTAAGAATTTAGAGGGAGCCCCCATTGGGGGAGTCTTCGACGAACAATCTAGTGGAATTCATGGATCGACGAGAAATCTAGTGGAATTCGTGGATCGACGAACGAAATCGACATGGATCACCAACGACATCGACACAAATCCGTTCTTCACTTGGGATCGATCCTTTGATGAGGTAGGGCTTTGTTATTTTTGGATTCTTTCCCTGCTATTAATAAATTCAAGCATCCATTTAATATATGTTTTGAATCCCTGATTATTACTCCGTTTCGCATAGCCGTGTTAATTTACCCCATTAGCTCTGAAATTTACCCGCTGCGTTGAATTCTTCATCTATTCTTTTATGCAATTATGATCGGTGGCTGGGTTCGGAACGACTGCCGATGATTCTAACTGTTACCTGTGGCTTCCTTCGCTCGTTCGAGTATTCTTTGTTGACCCGCGATAAGCCAATGATTCGACTATTAGATCGGTTCAAATCACGATCGAACCTTGGAGTTGTGTTGGTTTGCGGGAGTATTACCGGAGGACAGCGGATCGTAGATGGCGGATGAGTGACCAAGCTTTGGGTGACGACATGGGGCGCGGCGAAGGCTCACGTGGGGTAACTAAAGCACGTTTTCAGGTGAAAGTGGCCGGGATCCGGCCACCGACAAGGATTCAGCTTTGATCAACGAGATTCATGGTAGATTGACGAACACAATGATGATTCGGGGAAAGACAATTTTTTGGAAAAAACCCGACTACACGGCATGTAGTTTGGAAGAACACACGCCGTGTATCCTGTGTCCTGTGGCGGTTAGGGTTTCGTGCAGGGAAAAATATCACAAGTTTCGTTGGGCCCACTGGGTGGGATTTCGCATCGCCTGGAGCCACCCTGGGTGGGATTTGGCATCGCCAACCGTGCGGGGGATAAATATCATCTCCAGTGCTGACAAACCGCTGTATGAAGATGGAAAAAGAGGAGTATTCTGGCAGAAGCGAGTATCTTTCCGTAGTGCAATTGGAAAGTCGTTTGGTACTGTGGGATGGGGCCGTCGCACACAGCGGGAGTAGCTTGGAAGTCGCTCGCAAGGAGGCGGGAGCCGCGCCGGGATGTTGCGGGGGGAGGCTGTTGGATTGGTGTTGCCCGATCCGGTTGGGCCGAATGCTTGTGGCCCGCAACTGTCGCGGTGCGAAATCTTGACAGACACCGTAGCGATGCGGACTTCGGGGTCAACTTCACTGTAGCGCTTTTGACTTCCAGCCGACAGACACTGTAGCACTTTTGACAAAGTGAGCCGCCAATCACTGTTGCAACGCGGACTACTTTTCGGAACAGTGGACCGTCTTCTTTATATGTAGCCCATTTTGGGCTAGGGTTTTACTATTGAAATCCTCTGTAATTTCGTGCTCCCGAATCATAGTGAAATTCTGCCTCTCCCGTGGATGTAGGGATTTTTCCCGAACCACGTAAATCGTTGTGTCCCTTGCTTTTTTTCTTTTCGTTTTTTTCTCGTTTCTGTCGTTGTGTCTCCCGGCGATTCCGCAACAGAGGCGTGCCGTGAGTCGTGCGGGAGGATGGGGCCGTCGCGCACAGCAGGGAGGGGCGCCGAGGGTGGGAGGCGCCGAGGGTGGGAGGCGCCGGTAGGGGGAGAGCCGCCAGACAGAACCTGAAGGGAGCCGCGCGGAAGGAGTCTCGCACAGGGAGGGAGGGGCGAGACATACCTTGCTGGCCATGGAGGCCGCCGTCGCCCCCCACAGAGGAATTATCACCAGAAACCCTAGATGGGGAAATAAAATATGGGAGGGAGAGTTCGGGATTAAGTTCCCTTTGATACCATGTAGATGGCGAATTCTCCTTACCTCAATGTGAGGCAGAGATATTCTTTTATAGATGAGTAAAATAAATTCCAAGGCGAGATATTCTGATATGAGACTCGGAAATACCCATTATACTAAAATGGGGTCCAACAGAAAGAATCAAGTTGTTATGGTTTTTTTAAAACTCATGATATGAATAGTATATAAATTGACATAAATGAGTTTTTTTGAACAAATACTATTTTATTAAATGATATAATAGTTCTAAAAATCTAAGATTCGACCAAATGACTTAGACAAGGTTGAACATGTCATTAATGAACCACTTGAGGTTCGATTGACATTTTATAGTAACTATATTAACCATATAGTATGAATATACAAGAAGACATGATAAGAGTCAAATAAGTTAATTAAGGGTTAAAGCTAAATGATAAGGTTAAATTTGAAACCAAAACTTGTCTAAAAACTATTGGTTAAGAGGATTTAGAACAATCCTCATCTTATCTTCGAATTAAATGAGTTGTGGACCTTTTGAAAATCGAAATTCGGTTTATAATAAAATAGTCTTTCAAACATTCTAAAGTACTCCTCCTCCCTCTTATAAAAGGCCACCACCTCTAACCTTCACTCACACCTCTCAAACCCCCTTGATTCGTCCTACCTCTGCCCAAATAAGCTCCCAACATCCATCTTTTCCTCCTAGAAGTCTTACCTTGGGCAGAAGACAATTCAAAAAGGCCTTTTAGCTTAAATCAAAATGAGTTACCCGATTTGAGGTAATGTTTTTTCTCAAGCTTCTTCCATTTATTTTCCTTCTCCAACCTCCTAAACTCTCTTTATTCCATTCTTTTATAACACCAGTATCTTCAGTATACCAGGATGTTGTTATGAGAAAGATTCGACTTACACTCACACACACTTCCATCTAATGGATTTAGAACAAACTGTTTGTGGATGATGAACTACTGCCTCACGAAATGATGATTGTTCAATTATCTTCTATCGCCTCTCATGATGGCCATTATGATGACACTTTATTTATATATGATATATATTATATTTATTTTGTCTCTATTCTTCTGTATTTTTTATTTACAACATACCTTTATGATTTCCATAACGCGTAAATACGATAATTTCATTTGAGAAAGTGCGGACTACTGCCTCCTCAAAGTGATATGAGTCGTTAATGCTATACATGGAACGTATAAAGGATGAAATTAATGAACTTATGTAACATATATAACATAGATATTATACTGGAATTATAATATACCTATGTATAATTTAGTTTTCATTCCTTTAAATTTGAAAAAGAAATGAAAGTAGCGTTCATGCGTACGTACAACTTACCATCTCCATAAACGTTGAATTTCATTTCTTATATCCAAATGTTATGGACTATTCTAAATACATATATACTGGATCAAAATACACATATATTGGATATATATGATATTTAAATCATAAATACAATTATGGAGATGATGGACTTTTGACCATATGGACAATTTGTAATTATAACAAGTTCATTTTTGACTGAAGTACCGAACATCAACAAAACGACCGATATGAACTTGAATTATTATATGATTGTTATAGCAAGGTAATAAGTGATATAAAATGAATAATAAATTTGAAAAAGGTTCTGAAACAAGTAGAAATTAACTTAAGTTTATTATTCAGGAAGAACAAGGAACACACGTGACGAGTCGAACTCAAGGTAAGGGAACCTTTCACCCTCCTCTTTTAGTCAAATACTTTTTTTATGTTATGTCGTTTAATTTCCATTTTTTTATGTTGGGATATGTTTTTCTATATCCTTATTTCTGTCCATTTTATGTACAAGTGCTGAGAGATCCTTTTCGCTCTCATCAACTCATTTTTTGAATATTTATGAGACGTTAATTTGCTGAATTTTCGTAAGGGAACTTCTTAACCCAATTTCCATTCTTTGAGTTAAACTTCTACTTCTTGATTATTTCGTGCTATGATTATGTGAGAAATAATTTTTGATATATTATCTTGTATTTATACTTGCTTTATATGTACTTATAGTGAATACACATAATCGATCTATTTTATTTACAAAATGATATTTGTAAGGGACTTCGTCTCAATCTCTTTTAATTGAGGCATATTTTAATTTATACATGACTTTCTATTTTACGATGTATAAAGCTCTTTGACTTTTAATTTAATTCAAAGGAAATCTTTTTTTCTACAAAGCGTTTTTCTAAACGACAAAAGTAATATTTCTTTTTAACGTATGTGGTGACAATGACCTTTCCGCCGCTGCGAGTATTATTTGATATTTGGCTTCCTTAACAAGCCGTAATGTTTTTGAAAGGAAAATAAATACCATATACCCTTTTTACGTATTTTGGTATTCAAAATAGTTGTGATTATGTCAATATCTTGAAATGATATATTGTGATTGTTATGTGGAAATGTTATATTTCCTTTGTGCTTGTTTTTTGTATTATGAATATGTTATGGTTCTTGGGCACTGTTTATGTATACGGGTGGTTCCGTGATAAACCGAGGGCGGGTGAGCCCGAGATAGCTCTTCAATGTATTGGGTAACGTGACAGAGGTAAACGTTAATGTTTCTTCTAAGAAATTTAGAGAATATACTGTGATAGGTATTTCAAACGCAACTCTCTATGTAGTTGTGAAAGCTACAATGTAAGTATGTTATGAATGACACAAATTACCTTTATGATTTATGATTTCTATTTGTTATTAATAAATCTTATGATTTAATGAGGTATGTTAAAAGAGTTTATGTTTTATGATTGAGAAGTATGATTTCATTGATTTGTATGTATTGATGGACTAATGTTTTCTTTCCTTATTTTATAACCCTTACTGAGCTTTTTATGCCCATCCTAAGTTTTTGAAATGTTTTCACAGGGTATAAGGAAGGGTAATAGAAATGAAGTATTCAAGAAGATTTATATCAAGAAAAGAACTCTTGTTTTATTTAAGGAGTTTTTTTATTGTGAATAAATTTGGATAGAGTAGAATTGTGTACTTTGAAATTTTTGAGATGTAATGTAATAGCTACGACCTAATTCTCTAAAACTCTAAACCTGAAAAGATCTTCAATGTGAATTCTTGACTTAACTCAAGATTATGTAATGTTTAAGGCAGATGCCTTATAAGGTGTTCTTTCCGGGTGAGCAGAGTAGTGCCCCCCCCGTGTGCCGAGCAACTGGCAGATTCGCCTGCAACAATTTAGGCTGATGTTCGTCTTCATGTCGAGCAACCAATTGTTCCAGCGGGTTAGGACGATAACGCGTGCTGGTTGTGCACGCTGCATGAGTTTCTGTGGCAAAAAATCGCTCAGGTTTCACGGTGAGTCAGGTCCTCAGGCAGTAGAGGATTGAATTGAGTTAGCTGTCTGAGTGTTCTGACTCATATGGACCCCGATCGATCGTATGGTTGTGCTCACGACCAGTCTTCTTCCCGGAGCACCAGGGCGCTAGTGGGGTCTGATTACCCAGACCTAAGATGTGGCGACACTCATGGACGAAGTTTAAGCACTTGAGGAAAATATCTTTTCCGCTTTAAAAAATGCTTTTTAAAACATAAAAC
Source organism: Viscum album (assembly GCA_963277665.1). NCBI lineage: Eukaryota > Viridiplantae > Streptophyta > Magnoliopsida > Santalales > Viscaceae > Viscum > Viscum album. Next base: position 2,078,433,155 of record OY728146.1, read on the forward strand.
ATTTTGAAAACCTTTTTCTTTGAAAGCAAATTTTGAAACTTATAAAGGAAGCTTTGAAAATCATTTAAAACATTTTTTAAAACGTAAAACATTTTTAAAATCCTTTTCCTTAAAAATGATCTTAAAAGGTCATTTAAAAATATTTTTGAGAACATTTTTAGAAAACATGGTTTTTGAATAACACAGATTTCCAACCAAAAAGAGAGATAAAGTTGGATTTTATTAAAAATATTTTCTTAATGATACCAAAAAGTGGAAAAATGATACCATTACTTGGATATAGCATGACTAACCAGAGAAGAAGAAATGTCATGAGTGTTCTTGAGAGATGAATTATGAGATTTAATTAGCAGAAACATAATCGTAAATAATCATGATAAACGATGAGATTGTAGCAATAAACTCTTAGCACTTTGGTAACTTTGAATCATAATCCTCATGAGATAATATCATTACATGAAGCTTAAAATATATTGAGAAGGAGATTTCTGATACTACATGTTAAAGGGTAGTATATACGCATCGTAAAAGAATATAGACACATAACATAACATGTGTCTCAAAGATGGAAAATTGAGACAAAATTACTTTACTGATTTGGTAACTTTTGAATCATAAACCCCATGAAAGAGAGATAATCAAATTGATATTTAAATACCCATAATTTAAGGATAAGAATCATAGAATACATTCATGAGCAGTATATACACCACACAAAAGAAATAAGTGGTGAATATGACATAAGTTTCGCAGAAATAAAAGTGAGACTTGAAATCCCCTTACTACTTGAGTAACTTTTGAATCATGAGATCCGTGAAAGAATAACATCAATTGAAACTTTTAATATAATGAAATAAAGAAAATTCATGATATAACATGTCATAGATCAATATATGCACCACACAACAAGAATAAATGGCGAATATATCATATATCTTACAGAAATAAAAGTGAGACGAGAAATCCTTTACTACCTGAGTAACTTTTGAATCATGAGATCTGTGAAATAATAATATTAATTGAAACTTTGAATATCATAAAATAAAGGAAATTCATGATATAACATGTCATAGGTCATTATATACACCACACAACAAGAATAAGCAGTGAATATAACATATATCTCACAGAAATAAAAGTGAGACGAGAAACCCCTTACTATTTGAGTGACTTTTGAATCATGAGATCCGTTAAAAAATAACATCAATTGAAGCTTTGAATATCATGAAATTAAGGAAATTCATGATATAACATGTCATAGGTCAGTATAGGCCCCACACAACAAGAATAAGTGATGAATATAACATATATCTCACAAAAATAAAAGTGAGACGAGAAAACCCTTACCACTTGAGCAAATTTTGAGTCATGAGATCCGTGAAAGAATAACATCAATTGAAACTTTGAATATCATGAAATAATGGAAATTCATGATATTAATATCATAGGTTAGGATATACACTACACAACAATAATAAGTGGTGAATATACCATATATCTCACATAAATAAAAGTGAGACGAGAAAATCCTTATCTTAAGTCTTTGACTTTTTTCGTACACGTTCAAACATCCTGTATAATAAATATAAGTTTATTATACATCTACCATAAAATCATATTTTTATATATCATACCATATATGATTTTATTATGACTTTATATTACCCGTTTATTAACAATTTCATGTTAAAGTTACGTTTCGGGTAATATCTGTTTTTTTTTTCATATATGTTTTGATTTGTTATTTTTGGTTCTTTTTCTTTGATCTTGATTTCCCTATCTCCAGAATGTAAATCATGATATAAATATCATATATATTTAGTATATATGTATTTATAATAATCTATAAAAATAGAAATAGAAAATGAGATACACTGTTCATGAAGACGGTAGGCCGTACGTACGTATGAACACTGTTGCCGTTTTCTTATCGTATTGAAAGAAAGAAAATAAATGATATATATGTGTTGTGTGTATATATATATATGTATTATCATTCCAATAGCATTATTATGTCATATATATCACATATGTTTATTAAACTTATTCTTAATACATTGCATGTAAAGTGTGAACGAATCATACAGCTTTGAAGAGAGGGTAGTCCACACGTCCATAAACGATGTTATCGTATTATCACAAAATGAAAAGTATGAGGCTATATGTTATATAATAATTTCAGAAGCATAAATACATCATAAATATCATATATATTATATAAAAACATTAAGTCCATTATTTCCAATCTTGAGAGGTGGTAATGGAAGAACGAATGACATCAGTTTACGAGGTGATAGTCCGCCGTACACACGAACGATGATTGCGTATCCCATTTGATGGAAATGTGTGAAGGTGTAGGTCCTACCCTTAACATATCAACATCTCCATATATTGGGGATACTGAGGTTATTGAAGAGGTGAAGAAAGAAATAAAACAAAATTGCTTATTGAAGAACATTGTCTTTTATTCGGGTAACTTTTTTTGGTTTGCACTAAAGGGCTTCTTTGGTTGGATTTCTGCCTAATGTGAGACTGCTTGTTTGAGAGGAGGGAAGTTGAAAGCTTATTTGGGCAGATGTTGGACGAGCCAAAGGGCTTGAGAGGCGTGAAGAGATGAGGGGGTGAGTGACTTTTTATAGTGGAGTAGGAGTACGTTCTTGTAAATACAAAAACGTAAGCATTATTGAGAGGTCTCCCTTACATCATATGTCTCCAATAATGGTCCATTTTCAAGCCAAGAGGGTACATGGTCGAAGTATGTGCGGCCAATGGCTTTTGAACAAGTATCCAGGTCATTTCCCCCCTTAAGTTTAAAGTTCAACCACTAAGTAAACCTGTTTTTCTCTTAATCGCTGTAATGAATTTTAATTTTTTTTCACTAATCTTTTTGGTCAAAAACTAAGTTGACCATACTAGATATTATAAATTATGTTGATTCCAAATTTGTCCTTGCTAGACATTATAAATTATGATGATTTCAAATATGAGATCCATTTTGCCAAATTTTAATCACAGAAGTGACAAAATTTAAGTTAAAACTAACCCGGCGGACGGGATGTAACAACGGGTTTTTAAAATAAAAAGTTCAAAAGTTTGAAATGTTTTTATATCCAATTTCAATATAAAATTGATTCTAATGAGCTACATTGGATTGATTGATGTATAATTGAACTAATTATATTTTAAAACTAATTTAAAATATAATTTAACTATATAAATAAATTCGATGAAAATGCAGTTTTTAATTAAAATTTGGTGTTTTCACTATTTATCAGAAAATGAAATTTCTTAGAAAAGTACCAAAAATTAGGAAGTCAGAATTTTTACCTTTTGAATGTGACCAAAACTCTATTTATAGGGAAAGATAAAGAAATACAAAACTTAAGATAGATGAGTGATATAAAATTCAAACTAGAGGGGTAAGGGGATAAGATGGAACTATTCAAATAGACTGAACATAGACTCACCCATATTTTGATACATAAGGTATTCACAGCCATGTTTTCAATTCTAATATATTCAAATTACCACTGTTTGTTTTTTTTTTTGAAAAATCATTCATAACTAGTATCCTTAATTTTCTACAGTCGTCTTCTTTAAGCCCAATGTACTGCCCCTTTCAGATCTAGCTTAGTCTTCCGTTTTTAATATTTTATAGTAATCTAAACCTGATCTTCAAATCTGGAAATGGATCAGCCCACAGCTTTGCTCGTCATTTCAATCCTTTCAAAAATCAAGTCCGACACTTGATGAAAGTGGGATCTTCTTGAAATAATGCTCTGGCTTCTCATTGCCCACAGTTACCAAAACCATTAATAAAGCTATTTGCATCCCCATGGCCAAGCTAAGGGAGCCTTACACTTCTGGCATTGAATTGCATGGTTCTTCAAGAGGAGATGTGGCAAGCTAATATTTATCCTGAAAGGTGAAGCCACAAGGTGTTGGACCCATAATTCATGTCTTGGCTATTACTATCATGTGTTACACTTGAGACTGCCTGAAATCTGCTAGAGAATAATATTGGCGATAGGTTTTGTTTACGCTGTTCAAGGAAACAAATCACATTCATCCTGGGGCATGAGCCTGCAGATCATTAGTATATGTCTTTTTCAATGAAGCAATTGTTCAGCAAGTAATTGGCCTAATGCACAGTCCTACGTTGGGATTTCTTGGTCTTACATGTAGTGTACAGGTTCAGTTGCTAACTGCCATGCAGAGATGTATTTAGTTGTACCCAAGTACCCTTAAATAAAAGTAATGAGTCATTTTAGACCATGGCATGTGAATGAAAAATAGACTTTCAGTTTATGTACTGCCATATTGCCTCTATTGTGGCTAAAAAATGTTTTTATTTTTAGGACTCTAGTTTCCCTTTTTAATTTCTTCAGAAAAAATAATTAATTTAAAAATGAAAAAAAGCTTACCGTACATTTATGTTATTTTTTGAAGAATTATCTGCATATTACCCTGCTTAATAAAATTTTCTAAAACATGCTCTGCTTACTATTGTTCTGCATCTGGAAACTGGTAATGATGCATTTTTTTATGTACAGAAAAAAATTTCTGCTTGTGAGCTATTTGATATTTCATCAACTTGACGGACAATTAGGTGCCTGGACCAGCTTGGTTGTGTCTTTAGCTGCCAATTTTTTATGCACTTTTTGTGTTGCAGAAATAAACAGGATGACGTGTCACTGAATGCTCCTATTTCAAATGGTGATGATCCAAATACTGGTGAACTTCCTGCTGCCGGAAGAATTACGTCAGATGCCTCCGAAATTGAAACTGTATGATATTTGGTGTGGTATCTTTCATTTTTCCCAGGAATGAGCTGCAGCTGTTTTTTTTTCTTAGCATGACGATTGATTGCTTTTTTCCCTTAAAAAAATATAATTTTTTTTCTGTTCAATGTCAGCTTTCTGATTTGGGTAAACTGTTTTTATCTCTCAATATTTGAACATTTTTTTCCCTGATTTTCAGAACTCTAGAAAAAGTTCTTTAAGCGGAGTTGATACGATCAAGTCTATCGAGGAACACAGTTTTAATCGTCAGCATGCCATGGAAGGGGAAAATCCTGAAATTGATGATATTTCAGACCGAGTCTTGACCTTAACCATTCATGGGACGCCATCCACTCAAGCAAGTTCTGATAAATTACTTGCTGATATTGATGATGGCCACAAGGGAGGGTCGGTGAATGGTGTGGCGGGACCTTCTGAGTCGATGATGAAACAGATTGTAGCTAGAAATGATGAAGCAAAAGGAAGTGAGAGCAGATTATTTAGTTTTAATGCAAGAAATCAGGATGACATTTCTCTTAAGGTACTAAGGTTTCAATTGCAAATAATATTTTTATTCAGTATCTGCTGCCTGAAAATGGATAATTGTTTTTTCTGCGCCTCCATAAATTTGATTGGGCATGTTTCTCTGGTCAAATTGCATCTTTTTTCTTTCTCTGTGCATGCCTGTGGGTGTATGAAACATGTTTTTTGTGTGTGTTCAAACTTTTTTGTGCATGCTTATGTTTTACTTGCTTCCAAGACTCAATTATTCCAGCTGCAATCAGTCAGTTTGAAATTACTGTTTGAATTTCAATAATCCTTAAATTACCAATTTGAAGTAGCCTTTGGATGAGGTCGTTCCCTTCTTGAGCATGGCAATATTTAGCAAGCATTGCATGGTTTCATTCTGTTTCATTGGAGGACAGCTTGGTTATTCAATCCGATTTGTTAAATTGAATTTGAACAATGATTTCTCATTTTAAAGGCTGCAAAGAAATCAGGCGTTTTGGAAGCAAATGAGTTGAGTAGGTTTAGTGACAGCCCAGGGGATGCATGCTTAGATGATTTATTTCACCCGGTGGACAAACAACCAGATGAACGGGTGACTGGAGCTTCAACGTCTGCATCTGCCTCAACATCTCATGTAGACCACAGGGATGCCATTGAAACCGATGCTGGAACACATGACCTGGCAACAAAGTTAAGGGCTACAATTGCTCAAAAACAATTGGAGAATGAAACAGATCAAAAAAGTGGTGGTGACCTGTTGCGCCTGATGATGGGCATTTTCAAAGAGGATGTGATTGATTTTGATGGTTTGGTATGTCTAAATGTCAGGTATGCTTTGTCCATGGTTCCATTCTTAGTGGCTCATTTTGATTTTTCATTATTTTTCTTCATCAGGTTTTTGATGAGAAATTGCCCGGAGAAAGTCTTTTCCCTCTGCAGGTACTGGGCTTTCTTTTCCATATAAAAAGTGAACCAGCCCTTTTTACTTGATAGTTCGATGTGTTTTTTTGATTTTAAAGCTGCCAGAAGCTGAGTAATTTTATGGCAGTTTTGTTAGAATGACAAATAGGAGATTCAAATCTTCCTAGACGTGTTGAATGAGCGTAGGGTCTGTTGAATGCCAAGATTTTTCTTTTATATTTTGTTAATACAAATTAATACTGGTCGTACTTTTAGACAATACAACTTGACAATAAAAATATATAATATCCTCTTAATATTTCAACACTTCCCTTATGTTGGGTCATATATATCACATGCATCTAGTTTGGAACATATATATGTTAGTGTTGGACCTCATGAGGATTTACTGAAAATATTGATGAGCTGATCCTTGGAACACAAATTGAATGATATGTTAGGTCTGGCTATGGTGAAAAAACTGAACTTTCCTACTAACCTTCATATTTACTTGAACCAAGGACAGGGACACCCTTTAGTTGGGCTGGGACTTTGCATTAAGATCCATTCTAGTGCCCGCTGACTTGCAATCTATAAGTTTCATTTCCTTTAAAGTGTCTGGTGCATTCTTCTCCTAACAAGTAGCTATACCAGGCTTTGATTGAGCTACGTCAATGCTAAGAAACTCAAAACAACCCAGATCTTTAGTTTTTAAGGTGCTGAAATGAGTGTTGTTTGAGGGCTGTGATGCCTTCACAATCATCATCTAATTAGCACAAGTGTATTGTTTTGATGCACAGGTGAATTGTGCACCTGCAATCAATCACACACATGCTTTCTACTAATTAGCCCAAGGGAATTGTTTTAATGCAGTGAAATGCTTTAGATTACAAAATTCATTGAATAAAACTTAATTCCATTCATGGAAGATGTTCTGTCAAGCCTCACTATGTTGCCTTCTCGTAACTGAAGGTTTCTGGTTCTGGTTTGGGTAATGCATTTAGGGATCCTTATTTTCCTTTATGGGGTGTTTGTGAAATGTCAGGGGATATTTTGGTCATTTCCAATCCAAGATCATTTGTGAGGTCAAACTGACCGTTTTGCTCTCAAGGTGCAAAATGAACAAAATGCCCTTGAAATTTCATAAACTCTCAATAAAGGAAAATACGTGTCTCTACAGAACGGGTTGTTTTAGCTTGGTGGAATGCTTTAAATCACGGAAAATGTTGAAAGAAATTCAATTCCATTAAAGAAAAATTTTATTTATAATGTTGGTTTATGATGTTCAGCATAGGAAAGTGGGTTGAACACATGCATCTTCATTGCCAATGACTCAAAGCAAGTTATTTTGTATGTTTAGAGATTGTGATCGACCTAACTAAAAAACAAATAATATCACAGCTCGATAATAACAGTATAATATCCTGTTAATATTAATTGGATCCAATGTTGTCATTTCCTTTTTTTTTTCAGTCACTGTAATTCCATCCCCCGCCATCGTTTCCTTCTCTTCTTCATTTTTTTGTTTTCTTTCTCCTAACATTTTTGAAGAATTTGAAGTAGTAATACCTATATTTGTTCAAATCACTTATAATTGCAATGTCTAATTGGCCTTTGGAGGCAGTAGATTCGGTTGTGTTGTCCTGCTTAAATGAATAATTGTTTCATGCTTATATCTTTTGTTCAGGCATTTCAGTAACTGTCATTTAAAATGGTTTGGTAGGCTGTTGAGTTTAGACAATTAGTTGGGCTGTTGAGGCCTGAAGAGTCAGAAGATGTGATCGAGTCTTCGTGTCAAAAACTGATTGCTTTCTTTCATCGGCGCCCTGAGCAGAAGATTACTTTTGTTGCACAGCATGGTTTCCTTCCTTTGAAGGAATTACTTGAAGTGCCTAAAAATCGTGTAAGTTATAATAATGTGCTGCATCTATGGAATTAATTACTTTCTTGTTATCAAATTTTCAAGTTCTGTTGTTAAAATCTATATTTAAAATGCTGGGTTTTCATTCAATGGCAGGTTATATATTCTGTTCTTCAGATTGTAAATCAGATAATTAAGGATAACACAGATTTCCAGGAGAATGCTTGTCTTGTTGGTCTGGTAAATACATGCAATTCTGTTTTATCTAGCGAGTGGTACGCCTTATACTTTTGATTAGCCTATGCCTAAAGTTTATCAGCATTGAAATACAAGATTAATACCTCATGTTCACTAACATTTCAAAACATTGCAGAACTATGTTGAACACACACATTTTTTGCTTGGGAAAATTCTTCAAGTTTTGAAAATATCTTTTGTTATTATGTCAGTCTATTAATCATTTATTCTTTATCCAAAAATGTTGATATTTATTCGCTTCATCAAGGCAGTTGGCAAAGCTTCCTTTGCTACAATAAAATAAATATATAAATAAATAAATAATAAATAGAACTGTTCACATATTTCTTAGATCAGTTAGATAGATCAATTTAAAAACATGAAAATGGGCGAGGGATAAAAATAAAGGTGCAACAATATTGAAAAACACATTGGAGAGGGTGGGGCCTGCCAATTCCTATGAAGATCCATAAAAGATAGCCCCATAAATTTGTCCAAAACAAGTGCTCAAAGAGAGGGCACACACATGATTCTATTCTTGATATGATCAAGAAGGCTTGTTTTTCAAGATGCCATTGTTTTTTTAAATCATGCCCTCCATTAATCTATTCTTGCTTTTACGTAGCATTCTAAAATGTATGCATCAAGCTCTAAAGATCGCTTATTGTGTTTCAACAAGCTTAGTATTTATGCTTTGCATTCTACTGTATCAAAATGATTCAAAAATTTGAAATGATTGTCTGTTTTTCTCTAATTCTTATTTGTGATTTTTTATAGGCTAGGTATCTAACTTGGTTGTGGGACTCAACTCAACTTAACCTCTAACACCCTTTCTCAAGCTAGGTACCTAGCTTGGATACATAAGAAAACCAAAATAATCATCACTGATGCCCCCTCAAGTTGGGCACGCCTAGCTTGCAATACAAATTCAAAAAACTAAAACTAGAAGCATACAACATCAAAGAAGCCCAACGATGGTCCGAGCTACAGCTAAAAGGCCCGATGGAGATCCGGGCAGCTGCAAAGAGTTTTGACATAGGTCTGGGATGCTTGACGAAAATCCGAGCATTAGCAAAGGGTCCTGATGGAGATCCGGGCAACCTGATGGAGATCCAGACAGTGGTGAATGAGCTTGGCGGTGATTTGGACAATGATGAAGAAGTCCGATGGTGTTCCCAACAACTCGGTGGTGATCTAGGCGTTGATGAAGTAGTTCAACGGAGATCTGAGAAGCTTGACGGAGAACCAGACAATGGTGAAGGAGCCCGACGGTAATTCAGACAATGCTGAAGAAGTTCGACGGTGATATGGACAATGATGATGAAGTCCAACGGTGATTTAAACAGCTCGACGACGATCTGAACGTTGCTGAAGAAGCCCAATGGTGATCCGGGTAGCCCGACGGTAATATGAGCAGAAGTAAAGAGGCCTGACGGAGATCCAGATAGTTGCAATGGTCGTGAGAACAAAAGAGGGGGTGGCGACGTGCACGCCTGTTGGAGCAGCGCCAGAAGAGGGTGGCCTAGAGAAACAACGCATATGTGCCCTGTGTCTAGTTGGTGCACACGTCCGAGGAAGGGGCGACGTGGAGGGTGCGTGCAACCGAGGAGGGTTCTGCACAACAGAGGAGGACAGGGGGGGGGCATGCTGGAAAATAGGTGTGTGCCTGTTATAGGAGCGCGCGACAGGACCCAGCTTCATTTGGGGAAGCGTAAGAAGTGGGAGGGCTCATCGTTTGTTGGGGAAGATGAAGTGGAAGGGGGTGCGCGTTAGGTGGGGAGTGACGTTTGGGAAGGGCGCCGCTACAGCTGGAGAAGGGGGCGTGTGGTGGTTCAGCGTGGTTCAAAGATGGGGGTGCAATTGGAGACAGAGGGAGGAGCGATGACAGATGACTTATGGCTCCCTGGCCATGGGAGCCGCCGCCCCCTTTGGGGGAAAATTTTAGGGTTTTCTCCAGGAGAAGAGAGAGGGGAGGGAGGGCTAGGATTAGAGAACCTGCTCGGATACTATGTTAGAATGGAGGAGTGGTGACCCAATACCCAAGCTGTCTCTCTAAATGAGGTCTTAGTGTTTATTTATGGTAAATAATAAGTATGACATGCTGCCTAAAGTCCAATGTGAGACTCAACTCAACTTAATCTCTAACAATATGCATCATCATAGATTGTGTTGTAAACAATGCAATCATAGATTGTGTTGTAAACAATGCAATCATAGATTGTGTTGTAAACAATGCAATCATACACAATCCAATTTATGCATGCACCGTTTTTAGTGTTTTAAGCATAAACCTTGATACACTTAGTGGCATGTAACCTTTCGTCTAATGCCCCAACTTGAGAATCCATATCATGAGGTGAGGGTCGGGGTTGTCACATGATCTCAAGCACATCCCCCAATTTGCAGAGGATGACAACTAGTGCTAAAATATAAAATAAAACTCTTGGTAAACGATTTTCCCTTAAATACATAAACCAGTCATGCCTGACATGTGAAAATGTTGCACACTTTTAAAGTGTTTTTTATAAAACCATATAATTTCAAAAGTCGTAATACTAAACAAGACTCCAAGCCAACAACGATCAAACTGGCCGCCTGAAGATAAACCAAAAGAAATGAAAGGCTACCAACATATAATTGTCCATCAACTCCTCATATCTCTATTGAAGGATCTACAACTCACCGCCTACAACGAATGATGTCTTTGCCTTATCTGGGTCATGGTCAATGAGGTCTACCTGAATACCCATGTACATGTAGGGGGTGAGAACATAACTTGGTTGGATTTTTCCAATGAATCCAATGTATTTCCATGCATATGTAAATCTAAAGATGTAATGTCAATGTCATGTAAAAACATTCAAAACCATTTCCAATAACCAAGGAAATCAGAACATTTTATAAACCCGGTTTTACCAAAGATGGAACAAGAAAACCTTCTTTCAAAAATCAATTTGTTAGACCAGGTGTTAAGTGTATTTTTGAGTCCCACATCGGATTATTCTGACTTATAATTATTTTCTTCTATCTATTAAAAAATGTCTCCACCTCTCCTTGAGGTAGGGACTTTTACCAATCTAGATGGTATCAAACGGTCAAGTTACATCCGATAACCTTCCCCATTCGTTGCTCCTCTATGAGGCAGCCCCCCTCCTCCAGTCATTGGACCCTCCTGCGCGAAAGCACCAGCCCGCCTGCTCCTCTGCTCGCCTCATTGTCAGCCCCTCCAGCGCGTAAGCCTTGCACCGCCTCGCTGGACCCTCCATTCGCTTGGGCCCGCTCTCATCGGAGCTGTCTCCCACCCACGCCACTTACTTGCGCGCGACGGCACCCTGCGGCCCCTCCGTGCGCGCGACGGCCCTATGCCCCCCCCGTGCGCGTGATGATCCCCTGAGACCCCTCTCCCTGCATGCGAGGGCCGTCTGCGCCCCGCCCCCCCCATGTGTGACAGATCCTCATTCCCGGATCGGCCTCCCTCTCCAGGGCCAACCGCTGCTGGACACAGATTCAACGTCCTTCCGTCGAGCCGCCGCCTGACTAGCCGCGTCCTGTCAGCCTTTGCTGCCGTCGCCTCGCCGTGCGCCAGACTCGCTGGGTCCCGTTGGTGCCCCTCCTCTGTTGGCCAACAACCCCGACGAAACCCCCCGCGCCCCCTGGCCGGCCTACCCGACACGCGTTATTGATCTCCGCCTCCACTTGCCTTGTTTGCTGCCACCCATCGCCAGCGCTTCGTCTAACATCTCATTGACGCCGCTGCATAGCGCCACCACCTCGATCGTCCGACAACCCACTGACTTTGCTGCTTGATGTTGGCCCTCCAGATCAGGCGGTCCCTGCGCGCTGTCCTCTTCGGCACCAAGGCATCCCCGTTCCAGCCCCCTGCTACCTAGACAACCCAATTTGGCTGCTCGACTTCTTTGCGACAACGGATCAATGACATTTCCTGTGCGACTCGTCGACGTCGTGGTTTGTGTAGTCTTTATCTTTCAGCACTAGGTTCCTTTGTTGATTTCGTCGATCTTCAATTTTGTAATCAGTATCGGCTGTCGTTGGAATCTTCGGACTGCTGCATCTGTCCGAATTGCTTCTCATCAATCGCCGCCCGTTGCCGGTTCCATCCCTGACTGTTACTGCCAGACACTTGATTAGTATCCCGCTGCGTGCCGTTCCTGCACACCTTTATACTACTGACTCGACTATTTCTGCTGAGGCATTTTCCGGCTATCCATATCAGTCCCCTGCTGCCCAGGCTAGGTTCCCTATCTTCTTCCTGACATGGCAGTATCCTCGCCACCATTCAGCATCCGTCGCAACTTGACACTTTCACTGGAGGAGATTGTACTAGTACAATATCATCGGGCTGCTTTGCCACCTGCTTCTTTTTCCGCCTCCATTGCTCAGACTGGTGGCCCTACCGCTTGCGTCTCTCGTCGATAGATAGTTTGGATGCTTGATTTTGGTGCTTCTGATCATCTCACGGGTGATTTTAGTATGCTTACTACCTATCATCCGTATACCGGTGCCGCTGTAATTACTGTTGATGATGGATCTACAATTCCTATTGCGGGATTTGACACATGCTCCTTGACTCCGACTATTCATCTGGCTTTAGTGGCTCATGTTCTTCACTATCATTTTAATCCTATCTCCATCATTAAACTCACAAAGGACTTAAATTGTGTTGCTATTTTTACATCTTCTGGTGTTGTTTTTCAAGAGCGGTCAACGAATCGGGAACTTGGAAGAAGTTGTCTTAGTGATTGGGTGTACATGTTCGATACCCCACATCTCTTGCTTGTTCATCCACCTCTACTCGTGCCCTCAACCTACATTTTCGCCATGGTCATCCATCGGTTTCCGTCTTACATAAGCTTTGCCCCGAGTTCAGCCCACACATTTCCTTCCATTGTGAATCCTGTAAGTTTGCTAAACATCATCGGGCGATGTATGTTCCTCGATTGGAAACGCGTGTAGCGAATCCTTTCGACCTAGTTCATTCTGATGTATGGGGTCCTTGCAGGGTTCCTAGTCCGTCAGGGTACCGTTATTAAGTATCCTTTATTGATAAGTTCTGTCGGATGACTTGACTATATCTTCTTCGTGATCGTTTCGAGTTGTGTAATATTTTCAAAACATTTTACCATGAAATTCACATTCAATTCACCAAACCTATTAAATGTCTCCATTCGGACAATGATCGAGAATATTTATCCACTTCCCTTGAGCAATTTCTCAAGGATCACGACATTCTTTATCAAACATCCTGCCCCGATACACCTCACCTGAATATAGTGGTTGAGCGTAAACATCGTCATCTTTTGGTGACTCTTCGTGCCCTCTTATTTCACATGTAGGTGCCTCTGCATTTTTGGGGGGATGATATCCTTACCGCTACCTACCTTATAAACCGCCTTCTTTTATCCTTAAGGCGGAGAGTCCTTTTCGGGTTTTGTTCTTCTCTCTTGCCCCTCACCTGCTTCCACTTTGTGTGTTTGACTGTCTTTGTTATGTACGTGACAATCGTTCCAACCTCTCAATTTTTTTTCAAAATCGTCTCGTTGCATCTTCCTGAGATATTCCCGCACTCAGCGCCGATACCGATATTTCTCTCCAGACTTGCGACGTTATATCATATCTGCTGATGTCTCTTTTGTTAAGAATTCTTCATTCTCTCCTCCCTCTTCCCACCCAAACACCACTATAGATGACTGTCTTCCTCTCACCATCCACCTTCCCCTGCCTCAGGTGTCCCACTCTGCTGATCACCGTTTTTGCACCGTCTACTCTCGTCGACCATTGAACGTGTCCCCCGTCTAGGCCGAGGACACCATCTCCTCAGCTTCGTCCGATGCTCCTGCTCCGGTAACAGACGATTTGTCAATTGCATTGCGGAGTGGTACTCGCTTTTGCCAGAATAATCCTTTTTACACAACTTCATACAGAGGCCTCTCTGCTCTGGAGACGATATCTGTTCCTCGCACGATTGCTGAAGCCAAATCTCACCCTAAGTGGCTTCAAGCAATGTGGAATGAATTGCAGGTTATGAACGACAATCATACCTGGGATTTGGTGCCCCTTCCGACAGATAAACTGGTGATCGACAACAAATGCATTTATACGGTACACTTAATTGCAGATGACACTCTTCATTGCCTTAAAGCTAGACTTGTGGCAAAAGGCTTTGCTCAGACATATGGTGTTGATTATTTTGATACATTTTTTCCGGTTGTGAAGACGACATCTATATGATTATCCATCTCTCTTACCGCTGCTCATCATTGGCCTCTTCATCAACTTGATGTCAAAAATGCATTTCTATATGATTTTCTTGACGACGAAGTATATATGCAACAACCTCTTGACTTCCTTGCCTCAGGAGCCGGTTCTTATGTCTGTTGGGTTCGTCACTCTTTTGTGGACTCTAGCAGTCTCCTTGTGCATGATTTGAAAGATTCTGCACAGTCATAATCACTTTTGGCCTATCTTAGAGTATAAAGGACCGCATAGTTTTCTACCGCACAACGTCCTCCGACTACATCCTGTTGGTTGTCTATGTTGATGATATCATTATTACTGGGAGCAACTCACATGACATTGCCCATCTAAAGAATTATCTTGGACAACAATTTCAAACCAAAGATCTGGGTCCTCTGACATACTTGGCATTGAAATATCCCGTTCTCTAAACACCATCTTTCTTTTCCAACGGAAATATACTTTGCATATCTTGCAGGATGCTGGTTTGTCTCAGACAACTGTCATTGACACTCATCTTGAACCCGGGGAGCAATCTCTATATGATGGCACATACCCATATTCTCACCCAGAGATGTACCGTCATCTTGTGGACAAACTCAATTATCTTACCATTACTCGTCCGAATATTGCCTGCGCTGTCACCAAGGTTAGCCAATTCATTGAACATCCGACGAAATTCCAATGGGATGCTGTCATTCGCATTGTCAAGTACATCAAAAAAAGACCCTGCCCGTGGTCTTCGATATTCACATCTCAATCATCTGAATATTGAAGTCTGCTGTAATGCTGACTATGCTGGTTGTTTAGCTACTCAGAAGTTTACTTCCTGGTTTGTTGTTTTCTTGGCAGATAACCTTATCTCATGGCGAAGCAAGAAACAGACTGTCGTCTTCAGACCTAGTGCTGAATCTGAATATCGTGCGATGACCACAGTCACTACTGAAATTCTTTGGCTTTGTCATCTTCTCCATGAAATTGGTTTACCACCATAGATGGTTGCTCATATTTGGTGTGATAATGAGCCAGCCACGAGGATTGCTTCCAATCCAGTATTTTATTAACGCATAAAACCTATAGGGGTGGATTGCCACTGCGCCATCATTTTGAGCAACACCATGTCAGTTTCAGACGACTGATCAGTTTGCCGACATATTCACCAAAAGCCTACTAGAAGCTCGATTGGACTCTCTCTGCACCAAGCTGGGCAACCACAACATCATCGACCCAACTTGAAGGGGAGTGTGTAGGGTCTTGTTTTGGTATTTTTTTTTGTGGGACTCTTCTTCTAAGCTATACCTATTCTAGCTTGAGGGGGGAGTGTTATACCAGGTTAAGTGTATTTTTGAGTCCCACATCGGATTATTCTGACTTGTAATTATTTTTCTCTATCTATAAAAGAATGTCCCCACCTCTCCTTGAGGTAGGGACTTTTACCAATCTACACAATTTATCAAAACATGGAAAAATCGTGGTTTCTTTTCCCAGAAACTGCTTTTTAGAAAACTTCTCGTTTTCTACTTGAAATCATCTTTGGAAAAAATCACCAATATCCAACACTAACATCATATTGTTAAAAACTTATGGCAAAAAAACTCACATGTTGCTAGGCATATCATGAGAATCCAAATCCACAAGCCATTAGCTATTAACCGGAACCAGATGGTACAAGTTGTCACTCGTCTAGCCCGATGTATGGACCAAGTCATCACCCGTTCATACGTTCACTCTATGATCCAACCACATCAATGACCCACCACGGTACGAAAATGGAGTTGTCCCTTCGACCCCAGCTAGTACCTATCGTCGCTCATGTCATTACACACTTCTTGACCTTTCGCTGTATTGACCCACCACGGTTCATCATATCAATCAAAACCCCCAATTTTTATCAAAATTTCCTTTTTTGATTCCAAATCATGAAGGAACATTAAGAAACCCAATCTGGGTTAGCCAACTTTATCAAACAATATTTTTAATTCAACATAAATGATTTCCCACAAATCACTCAACATAAAAACGATTATTGATTTTAAAATAATCAACTTAACCAAAAGAATTCCAATTTTGATTTAAAATCACGGTAGATACCAAAATCTACTTTTCAGAAAAAATCTCTTTTTCCCATAAGCTCTGTTTCCAAAATTCAACACATAAGATTTATCACAAAAGCATTTTTCAAAAATCAAACAACAATTTCCAAAACAATCAACATTAAAATCACGGATCAGCCGAATGATAGAAACAAATCAAAACTACCTACCTAAATGTGTCGTCCTGGAAAACTTCGGAATTTTCAATTTAAGATCTCGCAAAGAATATCTATTCTTCAATCCCAGCAAGATCTCCCAATCAATCACCAGCTTCATGATCCTCTAGTTTCAACGTCTCCAAATCTGGTTTTCTGAGAAAGAGAAATGAAGGAAAAAGAGAGATCCAAGAAAAGAGAAGATCTGTAACAACCTGAAGCAGATCTCTTGTTGGCCCAAACCGGACCACCAGTAATTTTAACCGTGTTTCCCGATCGCCAGTGCCGAGGGTCAATGTTTATCATCAAGGAATGATTTACCCTCTTCAGGTGACAAATTAGGTCAATGCCGGATGTACTGAAAATCTGGAATGTCTAGTCCATATATTGGGCGTTCCTCAAAATTAGAATAACAACCTGTATGCCAGGGAGTACTTGTACCCGTGCAGCCGTATAATTAACTCTCTATATGCATGTGTCAAAACATAAAGCAATAGTCCAAACATATAACACCCAAAAACCTGATCTCAAAATAAAAGACAGACAAATAGACTCAAGTAATGCGAACACATAGACATGACTATATTCTAGAGACATCTCTGGCCAAAGCTGACATCTCGAGCTCCAATTCCTCGCAGAGACCTAACCCGCTAAGCAATATCCACACCCAGCTAGTCCTCAAAGTATCCAAGCAGTCATCCAACCGATGTACCCGCTCGTACCTGAAATGACACATGTGAAACTACATATTTACCGAGATGATGCTCATGAGGAAGCCTTGCATGAGGATAATTAGGATGATGGGGCATCATAATCCTCTGATGATTTATTCTTCGGGTTTTACTCAGAGCGACCCCTGCCCCTCAATTCCCTCAAGAATGCCATCGGATACGAGGGAGTGGTATGATGCCGGTATTAGAAATGAAAAGCTTTTTGTTTTGGAAAATGACGTTCTGGATATAGTGGTGGATTTCATGAATGATGTTCTGTGAGGGTATTACAAGGAGTTCAAGCTTGGGAATGCTTACTTTAAGAAGTACCTCAAACAACATAATGCCTTAGTTCTGGATAAAGTGGTGGATGCCAT
The DNA here is from genome assembly GCA_963277665.1 of Viscum album. Taxonomy (NCBI): domain Eukaryota; kingdom Viridiplantae; phylum Streptophyta; class Magnoliopsida; order Santalales; family Viscaceae; genus Viscum; species Viscum album. The sequence goes on from OY728146.1 coordinate 2,078,451,034, forward strand.
GAATGATGTTCTGCGAGGGTATTACAAGGAGTTCAAGCTTGGGAATGCTTACTTTAAGAACATAATGCCTTGGTGCTGGCGATGAATGACAAGTTCCCTCACGTGGACTTCTCGGACTTCTCAGATGATGAAGAAGAGTAAGGAGTTGGCTGTCCTTTGCTTTTGTGCATTGTGTTTCTTTGTCTTTGTTTGCTTGTGCTGTTCGGGTTTTTGTGGTTGCCTGGATTGTTGTGCGGGCTGGTGTTTGGTCTGTTTCTTTCCCCTCTGCCCATTTTGTATAGGATTGGCTATTGGCCGAAGGTGACTTCACACTCATCATACTCTATGTTTTGTGAGCCCCCCCCCCCCCCCCCCCTGTGGAAACCACTATATCTGCTTCGAGCCTTGCTCAAGAATCAACTGTATCTGCTTTGAGCCATGCTTGAAATTCAGAGTAGAGGCTGCTTAAGAGTCTGAGCAACTCAATACTTATCTCACGGTGGAAGGGAAATCTATGATCAAGAGTCGTGGTATCAGAAAACCCATCCCATGGGAAAGGGGAACATGTGAAGAGGGTCAGCCCCCCCTCAGACACCCATCTCAAAGTCAGGATATAAAAATATCCATCCCATCTTTCAACATAGACATCATTATCAATGACCTGTCCGTCAAAACAGAGGGATCTACAAATAATCTATAGCAATATTTGTGTCCTCCACCTGCTCAGAAGAACATAACAGTATATGCACACCAGGTATTACAACAACCAGCATATACATCCCCTTTTGTATCAGTAGGTCAGCACATGTATAATAACTAGAACAACATTTATACATGGTAGAAAACAATAAGTAACATACTATCTTTCTTCTTCTAACTCGGCAGCCCGTGTATAACAATACAAACAACATACATATATGGCGAAGAGACTATATACAAATAACATACATATATTGAAAAGAGACAATATACATCATGCTTAGCTCAAGAAAACACATCATAGAGAAATACTATATGGCAAAGAGACAATATACATCATGCTTAGCTCAAGAAAACACATCATAGAAACATACTGAACATAGCATAGATAATGAACAAAATAATCAATTTGAATCAATAAATACTTTAATTGTTTTTAAGGAAAACCAATTAAATATAAACAATAAATCCATTTTCCATTTATGCGTCTTGCTATCCTATGCTGCTATCCATATATATACCTTGATGAGCGAACAAGAGAGGAGATCAGCCTCTCTCGAAAGGCCACCATTCACAACCCAGTAAACCACCCTGGTTTAGGTAAACCAGGAACTGTTCCATCTTAAGGCATTCTATCTATATTCATAAAGCCTTTGCAACACAACACTACCCTTCCTAAGGGTTTAATTTTGGCCAGGCGGCCTGAAAGCCTGACAGGCCCGGCTCGGCAAAGCCCGCGTCGGGCCAGGCCGGGCTCGGGCCGTAGCTTCATTGGGTCGGGCCTTGGCCTATTCAAGAAGGCCCGTGGGCCAGGCCGGCCCGGCCCGAAAAAGCCCGCCCTGCTGGCCCGCGCAAAGCCCAGCCCGTGCGAAGCCTATATACTGTAAAAAAAATTAACCGGAAACTGCATGTAGGGAGATTCAATCCCCCTACCTCAAGCTTCCATGGCTGCGCCTGTTATGTTTCCACCACACTGTATATATATATATATATATATATATATATATATATATCAACGATATATGCATATATATATATATCATTATATATTAACAAAAAATAATATATATTATATATATAATTATGTATATATATACATATAATTATTATTATATATAATTATAATGTTTGTGTGTATATATATATATATATAACATACAACGATATATAATTATATATAATAATGTATATATATAAACAAAGCCATAAATAATATATATCAATTAAGTGTGACTTTTAAAAATTCATTAATATATATATAAATATGTATATACATATATATATATATATAAATGATTTAATATAATATATATATAAACAAAGCTATTGATATATATATATATATATATCAATGACTTAATATTATATATATATAATAATTTGTTGTATATTTATAAAAAAAATAACACACTCACCTAATGATGTTCGTGCACGTCCCTCAATCTTCTTAATTTTTTTAAGTATGTTGCAACTTGCATATATTATATATACTACAAATATATAAATCTATTTAGAAAAAAAATTAACCCACCCACCGCGACACACCCCCCAACCTCTAATTATTATTTTTACAATTTTCTCATATTATATATTTATATATATCAATCATTTAACATTATATATATATATAATAACATAATATATATTAACAAAAAAAATAACACTCACCCAATGATATTCGGGCACACCCCCCGACCTCATTATTATTTTTTAAATATGATAAAACTTGCATATTATATATATAAACAAAGCCATTAATAATATATATATATATATATAAAACTATTAATAATATATATGAATTAAGTGTGGCTTTTAAAAATCTATTAATATATATATATATATATAAATGATTTAATATAATGTATATATAAACAAAGCTATTAATAATATATATATATATATGATTTAATACTATATATATAATAATTTATTGTATATTAACAAAAAAATAACACGCACCTAATGATGTTCGTGCACGCTCCCCAACCTCATTAATTTTTTTAAGTATGTTACAACTTGAATAATTATATATAAATCTATTTAGAAAAAAAAATTAACCCGCCTACTGCGGCACACTCCCCAACCCCTAATTATTTTTTTACAATTTTCTCATTATATATATATATATATATAATAACTTATTATATATTAACAAAAAAAATAACTACTCACTCAATGATGCTCGCACACCCTGTAACCTTATTATTATTTTTTTAATTTGATGAAACTTGCATATATTATATATACTATATATACATATATAAATCTATTTAGAAAAAAAATTAACTCATCCACTGCTGCGCACTCCCCCAACTTATCATTATTTATTTGCACATAATATATATAGATTCATATATATAAATCTATTTAGAAAAAAATAATATATCTTACCACTTTAAAATGTCGATAAAATAGAAAATAAACGTTTTTACAAAAAAATGTTTAACATTTAATAAAAATACATATAAAAAACATGCGGTTAAAAAATGTTTTAAATTAAACAAACGCTTTAAAATACTTTTCATAAACAAGTTAAAAAAAATAAATGTAAAAAAATGTTTTAAATAAATGATAAAAAAAATGTTTAAATAAAAACGCTTTAAATTCACCCACTGCTGCGCACCCCCCAATCCCTCTTTAATTTTTTTTTCAATTTGCACTTAATATATATAAATTTACATATATATATAAATCTATTTAAAAAAAATAACATATTCAGCCACTGTAAAATGTTAATAAAAAAATGTTTACATAAAACATGTTAAATGTTTAAAAAAATATTTGTAAAAAACATGCGTTTAAAAAAATGTTTTAAATTAAACGTCTAAAAATAAATGTAAAAAACATTTTAAAGAAGTGTTAAAAAAGTTTAAATAAAAATGTTTTAAATAAAAAAAATTAACAAACGCTTAAGAAAATTATAAATAAGTTATAAAAAATAAATGTAAAAAAATATTTCAAATAAATGTTAAAAAAACGTTTAAATAACAATGTTTTAAACTCAACTACTGCCGCGCACCCTCCAACCCCTCATTATTTTTTTTTTACAATTTGCACATAATATATTTAGATTAACAGTATATAAATATATTTAGACAAAAAAAATAACATATCCACTCACCGTAAAATGTTAATAAAAAATAAAATAAACGTTTCTACAAAAAATGCGTTTAAAAATAAATGTAAAAAAACGTCTAAAATAAATGTTAAAAAAATATTTAAATAAAACATTTAAAAAAAGTTTTCAAACAAACAATTATTTTGAAAATAATAAAAGTCCACCATGCCCCAATTCGAAAAAGCCCGGCCCACCCTGAAAAAGCCCGACCCAACCCGATGGTTTGGGCCGGCCCGAGGTCGGGCTCAGGCCGCCTCATGGGGTTGTTCGGGCCGGCCTGACCCGAATAGTGGTCAGTGGCCTGGTTTTTTGCAGGGCAGGCCCGGCCCTGTCTGGGTCGGGTCGGGCCGAAATTACACCCTTACCTTCCCTACATGAGCACCCTAGGCAAACCACACACAATCCTTGTCAATGATGGCAAGGATGCCACACACCACTTCACTCCATAACATGACCAAAGCACCCGGGCAACTCTCTTATCGGACCACTACCAACTCAGCCTATCCTCTGAAGGGCCGCACTCAAGGAAGAACAAAGCCAAATGACATCCCTTACCAGCAATCTTGCTCAAGGAAGCAAGTTGCTTCACTAACAACCTCACTTAAACCAAAGACATTCAATCTTACCTGACCCATTATCGAAAGGGAACTCATCACACTCGATGGATTTGTCGAACACCATTCCATCAGAACTCACATGGCTATGCGGGATTCAACTTGAGGCCATACACTGTCTACGACTACCAATTCCAACTATAGGCAGCCCCGACAACCTTGACATAATGGGTAGACAACCGCAAAACGCCTCGCACCACATGTGGTGTGTCATTCATGGTGCCAAGAAGCCTCGCTCAACTTCACACGTACACCTGAAGCGCGGTCGATTGTCGTCTATCGACCGTTCCAGGTTTCGGTGCTCTGTTAATATGTATAGCAGCACTCGAGTCGAATCCTCGGCGATGATACTTTTTAATAGTCGATTGTTTTTAGTTGAATGTATTTTGATTGGGGGGTTTGTTTGTAGAGTTTAATTGAAATGATTGATTGATTTAAAAATTTAATAAAGATTGGGGTGAGTTCATCATTAGAGAGTTAAGTTTGCGATATGAAAACCACACAATGTTAATTTGAAGAATATTCATCGAGCAAATACTCTCAATCACTTAACATCCCCAATTATAACTCATCTCAATGGTCGATTTACTCAGCCATTGAGAAGGTTATTAATTTGTTAATACGTGTTTATGGTGATTAATTATAAATAGAATGAAATGAACGGGATAAGAAAAGAGTTGTGCGTCGAACACACACACGAACGATAATGAGAATTAAAAACAGATTTTCGATTGAATGAAGATTCAAAAGAAGGGAATGGATTTTAATTTAATTTAAACTATTTTAAGAACATAAACATTATGAAACAAAATGTAGATGAGAATAACAGATGAAGAAGAAACATGAATTAAAATTCAATTGAAATGAAAACAAACTTACACGATTACAAATAAGAACACAAAAGAACATGAAAACAATGAGAGGAGGAAGAGTCTCTCAAGTAAAAACTTGAGTATGACACGTCCTCCCAAGCTTTTGGCAAAGCTTTGGTCGTGCCAATGTATGCTCCTCTCTTCTGAAATGCCAACCCCTTGCAAGGAGAAGAGAGAGATGTATTTATAGTCCAATGGTAGTGGACTGTTTGCATTCCAAATCCGCTCCTTCACTTGCATCACCAATTTTATAAATTAGACCGCCGAATCTCGAGATATGATCTTCTTACAAGTTGTAGATATGGATCTCCTCTGTGTACTCTGAAAATTTGGCGGCTATTGTACTTAAGGAGCCAAAGTTATGGCGGTTTGATTAAACAATGTTAATTTGTCCATTTCTATCCATTCTTTTTCGATGGCCGAAATGTGAATGAGTTTTTGAATAGGAAGATGCCCTCAAATTCAAACACTTTCTTCTACAAAGTCGGCCGCCTATATCTCCTCTTTCACACTGAAAAATCTAAGCTCGAATGGATGTCTAGATCAGGAGAAAAGTCAATTTTCGTGTTCTGATTTCATTTTCCTGACAGAATGGTTGGTTGGACTTCATTGAATCATTTGGACCCCTTTTTAGTGGAGTTGGGCCTTGAAATTTTTACCCAATATGAATGATATTGTTCCCCGACCTTTGGTGGAGAATCAAAGCTTTTGGAATCCTGGATTGAGCCCAGTAATTCAATCTTCATGGGTGATCCATTTTCTTCCCAGATTCTGTGGGCCTTTTTGTGTGGTCCATATGACCCTTCAAATGGCAGAATTGGACAATGATTTCTTCTAATAATATGTTGGAAATTGAATAAGGAATCCTAAAAACCAAGAACCATGCAATTTGAATTAGTAGAGTGATAGTTATTATTAAAACATTAAACTTACTTGAATCTGGATAAATTTAAATAGTGCTCAAAAATTATATTTAATATTTAAACATTAATATTTCACACAAATTATGCATATTTCCTAGAAAATAAGTATAGAGAGTATATAAAAAGTTATGAAAATATTAATAACATCAACACCCCAAGCCGTATCGGCCAAATCCCGGGTCACACGCACCCACTTACCCTAGATTGCCGTCGCACCATTCATGAGAACACATATAAATTGAGGGAAATGTAAGGGACTATCTACCATGTGCTAGCAGGAGCATGTCCGTCCAATATTGTGGGTTGATTTGCCCTCAAACACCTGAAATCAGACGAGCAGGCTAAAACCCTCAAGCATAGGGATTTTAGATGAAGCAGCGACGGATGCCAAGAGAAACAGAGAATGGGCGTGGGGGGTTAGACTCACTGTCAGGATGCTGCTGTTTCAGACGGATCGATGAATGGAGAAGCGGCAGAGAAGATTGATGTGGAAGGGGAAAAGGGAGTCATATAGGGATTTTAGATGAAGCAGCGACGGACGCCAAGAGAAACCGGGCGTGGGGGCTTAGACTCAGTGTCAGGATGCTGCTGTTTCAGACAGATCGATGAATGGACAAGCAGCAGAGAAGATTGATGTGGAAGGGGGAAAGGGAGTCATGTGCCTGTCTCCCTAGGTCGACTGAGTGAGAAGTTGGGGATGGGGTACTTTAATTTTAATTTAAAACCAATTAAATTCTTAACTTAAATTAAAAAAAAAAATCTGCCAGGGGTCCAGTGGACTCCTGTTGACCCTCCACTGGAAGTCTGGTGGCCTCGCAGTACCACTGCCAGCCCCGCTGGGCTGCTGGTGGCACCCTACCAGCCTTCCAGCAGGGGCCTGCTGCACCCCATTTCGGGTTTTTTAATCACCCTGAGCCTGAGACTTCCTTCCGGATCTTTTCCATCCATTCTAACATGCTCAAAACCTCCTTTTCGTCACTCTAAACATGACCAAAAGGGTCCTTCACTCCAACTCGCTAATTCAATTTCCTTCTAACTCCACTTCCAATGGAATCCAGCCCATTAACCGATTCCACAAACGCATGTGGATATGGTTCATTACAAGATCAAGGGTCCCTTACCTTCGATCCTTCATCGATCCGCTGCACCTTGAGGTAGACTTGTCTCCAACAATGGTAGAGTGCACCCAAAATCACCCTATATGTCGATTTAGCGTCTTAATGGGGGACAATGGAGGCAGGACGAGTTTTTTAAAACAAGTCCCCGTAATTTTCCCGAATGCGCAGTTAACACGCACAGTTATTTAATTGCGCACCTAACTGTGCATTGGCTGCTGCCTCCATTTCTCTGAAATTCAGTCTATGCACACTTATTTAACCATGCATGGCTCGTGCATTTAAAAAAAATCATCCCCAACATCTGTTTCGACCCGTAATTAGCCAAAACTCAAAGAAATAGTCACATATTGTTAGGAAAGTGAGGTGAGGGCTTTGTAGAGGATGTCCGTTTGAGGGCAGTATTGTCTTTTACTTTTGTTAGTTGTATGGGGGGGGGGGTGTTTGCCAGCCACAGCAGTGGGCAGGTGGGGTAAAAAGTAGGGCAATTGGGTGTTTGGGAAGGGATACAAATAGATTTGGATTTGAGCTTGGTAGCTGGGAGGTGCCGCTTTTGGAGGTCATGCTTTGGCTCTCAAAAGAGTGGTCTTCTTCCTTGAGCTTCTTATTCTTCTATGTCTTTTCCTACTAAGTTCCTTCTACTGTAATTACCGATTCTGTGGTTCAGTTAAAGCAATACAGTGATTCAAATTCTGATATCCTCTTATTTTCTCTCTCAACACTCATAGTCCTAACAATTTGGCGAGTCCGTTGGGGAACTCACGTGGAGAGAGAGAGTACGCAGTAGGGAAAAACAACTTCCGGGGGCGGTGAGGATGATCGAAGCATGCTGAATGTCGTGTACGAACAAAGGGAGGTGTACTTGGGCGAGGTAGGCAATTGCTGGGAAGAAACGATCGTGTTAGAGACATGATCGCGGGTAGAAACCTTCAAAGTCAGGACCTGTGCACTGGGGAACTGACCACCGCTGGAGAATCGCGATCACCGCAGGGAGACTTGGACACTTGGGAATGGATCGCTGGAGAAGACAATTCGCTGCTGGAGATGCGATCGCTGCTGAACAAGACACGATTTCAATTTGGATTTTCCGCTGAACGTTGCGATCACTGTTGAGTGGTGCGGTCATTGCTGGGTACTGTGAATGAAAGAAGTGGAAGCATGCTGAATGTCGTGTACAAACGAAGGGAGGTGTACTTGGACGAGGTAGGCAATTGCTGGGAAGAAACGATCATGATAGAGACGTGATCGCGGGTAGAAACCTTCAAAGTCAGGATCTGTGCACTGGGGAACTGACCACCGCTGGAGAATCGCGATCACGGCAGGGAGACTTGGACACTTGGGAACAGATTGCTAGAGAAGATAATTCGCCGCTGGAGATGCGATCGCTGCTGAACAAGACACAATTTCAATTTGGATTTTCCGCTGAATGTTGCGATCACTGTTGAGTGGTGCGGTCATTGCTTGGTACTGTGAACGAAAGAAGTGGAAGTTTGCTGGGCAGCATCGTCAGGGCTTGCATAAGGGTGATTATCGAGTTACGTCAGGGTGAATCATCGAGCTGCATAATGGTAGCATCACTAGCATTTGCGTAAAAGTACATTGGTGTACGGGTCAAAGCGGGAGCGTAAGGGTAATTGCCGAACTTGCTTAAGGGTGAAGTGGAATATGAGTTACGTAAGGGTGGAGGAGAAGCTCACGTAAGGGTGAAGGCCAGAGCATAAGGGCTAATCGACCCGCGTAAGGGTATTTCCCCAACGTGAGAAAGTCATTGGAACAACATTCACTTTTGAAGACTTGATCTCAGGTGTCGATCGTGCGCCGAAGAAACACCATCGCTGTTGAGGAAGTTGAGTGACGTTGCGCAATCCTGTCGAGCGACGCTGCGGAATCAGGATTGCGCGCGACGTGTGGTCGTTCCGTACAGGCTGGACAAGGAGAGGAAAACGTATACTGTCAAGCAGGATCTCCCTCCCGTACCTTTTATACCTATTTTTTCTTCTGAGCAATCAACAGTGGCCATGTACGCTGTTAGGAGATGCATAGACCGAGTGGACAAACGTTGTTAGTACATTCATACTTTGTACAACCTGGACGTCCAATTTCGTTGGTTGAGAGGCCGATTAGTATTGATGACTGAACTGTTGTGGTCGAGAGCACCTTTTTGCTTGATTGCGGACCATATTGGCTACACGAGTTGTGTTGCTTGATTTTACAAGTGAGGATCTTATTTTAAGGAGAATCGGACGTCGGAAGAAATGAAGCTGCACTGCGCACAGTTTTACAGGGAAGGTGTTGCTCTATTATGATTTTAGTCCTGGCACAGAGCTATGCCGAGCTTGTCATGGGAATTGTTTATGCTAGATTTTGCGGAGAGGTTCCGGATTTCAGCCGGGGAGGGGTCTGTACCAGATTTGAGTTCGAAACCCCTGGTTGTGGGAGTTGTATTAACAGAGATTGGAAACCGTGTCACTAATCCTAGCCTGAACTGTGAAGATCGCAGTGAGGTGGATGAGAGTTTATCTTGTGACACACGACTTGAGAACGTTTCAAACACAGGAGATAGCGTCTTCAGCAAGGACTTACAGACTATTCCAACACCGGTTGGGTTTCCTGCTATTGCAGGGGATGAACCTATCGTTCTGGAAGATATCGATGTTGTTTATGTAGAGATAGATGTTGTGAATATTGAATGCGACGTTATGAATAAGCTAGGATCTGCCACAACTGATGCTGCAACGAAACGCAGAGTTGGTAGTGTACACATTATGGGCTAAGAGGAGCGTGTGCAACCCTTATTTCAGTTGCTTCAGAGATGGATGGACTTGGAAGTAGCCCTGCAATCATTATTCTTACAACAGAAAATTGTTCTGGAGATTTGGACAAAGCATTCTGTCGAGCAGGGAGTTATATTTGTGTGGACACAGTGGAAGCACCTGACAGGTTTGGGCGGGAAGCCTTTCTAAGCGTGCACGTTACAAGGAAACAATTCCCCCTTGGAGAGGATGTAAAACTTAGTAGGTATGTTTCTTTGACCGCAGATTCCGCTGGCGCAGAACTTGCAATTCTGTTTGATGAAGCTGCTTGTTAACTGGAATTGTGGTTGCAGAGAAGGATGACTCTACTTGGCATGAAGCTGGTCATGCAATTGTTGGAACTGCTGCTGCTAATCATATTCAATTTTCTCCCAGCTTGCAGTGCTCACAGCTAACAATCGCCTCCGAAGGACGAGGGACTGCTTTTGTGTTGGTGTATGATTCTGGCTTCACTCTTCCACCCACAGCGTTTTCATTGGAGGCATTGAGGATGATCTCACAATTAGGAGTCAAACCCCCAAAGTTCGGTGCAATGAGAGTAGTTGCAGATAAAAAAGATAAACAATCCCCTGGGATTCCATCATTTTCTGATGACCATCGTGGCTATATGATTGAGTTACAACCTTTTGGCGAGTCATTCATTCCTGCGATGTTCCTTAAGGCGCTAGGGCCTTATTGAGAAAGAGACTGTCTACTTGATGATGAAAAGCTGAGATTGTATTCAAGTTTAGTGAATAAAGGATACGCTGTGAGGCTAGCCTTTACAGCTGCTGTATTTGAACTCGTTGAAACTGCATTGTTTAGTCGAATAACATCAAAGGGGAAATCTAAAGCAGACATGATGAAGAAGGATAAGACTGGTTGGTTGGTTGGTATTATTCTTACTGCTTTTGTTGTGTGCCTGGTTCCCATTTTTGGAGAGTATTACTTCCACAGGAAAATACTTACTAAAGATGATGATGAAGAGTTCCAACAAGTTGGTGCATACACTTTTAGTTTTGCAGATTTAAGGGTTGCTACAGACAACTTTGCTTCTTCAAACACACTTGGAGAAGGTGGTTTGGGTCCTGTCTATAATGGTAAACTGGGTGTTGGGAAGCATGCCAGAGAGGGAGACCACTATTTCCCAGAACATACCATGCATAATAATGACGATCTTTTGATTTCCTGAACATACAGCGCATGCTAGCACCGGCAGTGGACTTCTGAATTGGAACATCCTTTCCAAAAAGCATGGGTACTACAGAGTCAGTTTCTGCTGCTGCCAGGTGCAGGGCAAAGGTTCAGGAGTGACGGGCTCTTATAGTAAAAGAGTTGACGTTTAAGCAGATAACATTTTTGGCAAGTTTGAACGATCGATGGAAGTCCTCAGCAGCTGAAGGAAGGCGACTTAGACCGGCTGTGACTGTTGGAGAAGAAATTCAGCACTGGCTACCGAGGAAGGGGTTGGCCAGAATGTCCCTTGGAACCCAGCACCATGATCTTGGAAGCGATGCAACCAAATTTGATGTTCGGCAGCCTCAAGAGGAGGATCCTGCGGTCGGGGGGCTGGCTGGAATTTATGGTAACAGTGAGAAAGCGAAGATTATACTGAGTAGTTGTGTTGCAGAGCAGCCGGAGTTGGCCAGAATTGATGTTGGTGCTGGAACAAGTATGCCACCTTTTTCAGAAGGGAGTTTCCGATCTAGAGCTTAAAGAGGCCGGACAGAGTTTTGGAGGTCCAGCTTTGGGACAAGGTGGTTATTCAAGTGGGAGGTAATGTTAGGGAAGTGAGGGGGAGGTAATGTTAGGAAAGTGAGGTGAGGGCTGTGTAAGGGCTGTCCGTTTGAGGGCAGTATTGTCTTTTACTTTTGTTAGTTGTAGGGGGGGTAGTGTTTTCCAACTGTAGCAGTGGTCAGGTGGGGTTATAAGTAGGGAAGCTGCGTGTTTGGGAAGGGATACAAATAAATTTGGATTTGAGCTTGGTAGCTGGGAGGTGTCGCCTTGGGAGGTCACGCCTTGGCTCTCGAAAGAGTGGTCTTCTTCCTTGAGTTTCTTCTCTTCTTCTTCTTCTTCTTCTTCGTCCATGTCTTATCCTACTTAGTTCCTTCTTCTGTGGTTCAGTTGGAGCAATATAGTGATTCAGATTGTGATATCCTCTTATTTTCTCTCTTACGCAATCATAATCCTAACACATCAGTTTTAGGGTGTTACATTTCATGTGAACCTCCAGATCTCCCTGTTCGTCATTTGCAGTGCTTTACTCCCTTTCATCTTTGAAATATTGCATCACAATTAAATTTGACAGTTTTAAGCCCAATCACTACCTTTTACTGCTTTTAAAATCAAAATTCTGTCTTTTATGCCACCCTTGGAAGCTCTCATGATCCAGACATATATTTTTTTTTTGTTATTTAATTTGTACCTTTGATGTGCTGCATCTTCATTGCTTCTGTTTCATTCATTATTTTCCTCTGATCCCTTGATTATTTTAGGCATCAGGTTATTTTTTATTATAGACAGGTCTGTAATATTTCTGAATTATTTCTCAGATACCCGTCATGATGAATTTTGCACGGCCAGATCGCCCTGCTGAAATTCGGATGGAAGCTGCTTATTTCTTTCAGCAACTTTGTCAATCTAGGTAGTGTTCCTCCAAGCTTGCTTTTATGAGCCTTGAGAGTTGACTTTACATTGATCACTGAGATTTCTTTTGTACAGCTCCTTAACATTGCATATGTTCATTGCCTGTCGTGGAATTCCTGTTTTGGTGGACTTCCTTGAAGCTGATTATATGAAGCACAGGTCTGTAGTGCTCTCTGTTTTATGTTCATATGCTAATGTTATTTTAATTTTTCTGGGAGGTTTTATCTGAATGATCTGTGTCTAGGGTCAACCACCCTAAAGCTAGTTACCATTGCAGGGTAGGTGTGGGTACCTTGCAAAGTATGGGAAGCATTACAAAAACCAATTTCTTTCCATTTTGATGCTTGTTGCATTCCCATAGTGCAGCAACCAAGAACCCAGCTTGTGCACACAACTTAGCTATCTTTAGAAAAAACGTGACTTGGGAAAACGTCAACATAAATACAACTTGAGCGAACTTTTGAACAACTGAAACTGTGGATTTGATGCTGTGTCAGCCTCTCCTTCCAAAATTTTGGACTACTTCCAATAGTTGCATCCGGAAACATAAGCATTAGTGCCTAGTGTACTTAGTATTTGTGGTTATCTGCCTGCAATTTTTAAAAGTCAAATTTTTTTCTGTAAATCCTGGACCAGAGCGGGTTTATTGTACGAATGAAGTGTGGAATGCATCATGTTTTAAAATGTCCGGGAGTTAATTTCAGTGTACCTATGCTCTTTGCAAGTGTTAGTGCAAGCCTGTACCAACACGCGTGTCTATATGTGTATTTGATCCGAAAGGTAAGCTTTGTGAAATGGGCCACAATCTTGTACCAAGAGAATTCCCATTGGACTGTCGCATGATAATTTTCAAATTCTTATCTTTGCTCTTGGAAATCCTTTTTTGTTTTTTTCTTGTTGATACCATCTTTGGACCATGGGAGTTATTACGATGATTACACACACAGACACATCTATAACATGTTTTGAGGCTTAAAATTCTTTTTAAACCAGCCTGCGAATGGCCATGTACAAAATAGAGCCAGGCTTCACATTGTTGATAGACTTTCAGGGAAGATAATTTCTCCTATATTGAACTATTTGAATCTTTTGTGGTCAATTTTAAGATTTCATTCTGATGTTGTGAGATATCTTTTGACATTATAGTTTATGGATTAAGCGGTAGAGATTATACTTGATGAATTTGAGGCCTGTTCCATTGGACCTAAAGGATTTCTGTAAATCATGTAGAGTGATTTCGGTAAATGAAAATGGTATATTGATTGCATATAACAGCATTGTTAAATAACTGTGTGGTTGACAGATAGGTGCGGCCATGGAATGGAATTCAATTCAAATAGTTGTTTTAGTTTTATTTGCAATGAGCTTTGTTCAAGTATTTATTTTGGATACGAGTCTATCTAGGTTCAGTTTATTTGAATAGGCCTATATTATCCTTTTCCCCTCTAGTTTGAATTTTGTCCTTTTTCCTCTAGTTTGAATTTTGTATTTCCTTTCTATCTGAAGTATTGTATCTCTCCATCTCTATATATAAATATAGCAATCTGACCTCACTTATGGGATAGGGTTTGTGGGTCTATTTTTTGTACAAACTTATTATTTGATAGAAATGTTTTTATGGTAATAGGCTTCCTATATGATTTTTAAAGTTCATTATTTATTCTCTGTGAATTTGCTCTGTTTGTGCTTGCTGGTCTTCCATATATGCATGGACTGTATCATCTGTCCCTTCGCCAGGGTAAATTAATAAAAACATAATTGCAAAATGTATTGATTTGATGTCTTTATGCACAGGGAGATGGTGCATATGGCCATTGATGGTATGTGGCAAGTCTTTAAGCTTCAGCGCTCAACTCCTGTAAATGACTTTTGTCGCATTGCTGCAAAGAATGGAATATTGTACAGGCTGATCAACACACTTTATAGTTTGAATGAGGCAACTCGTTTAGCATCCCTAGCTTATGGGGGTAGATTTCCTTTGGATGGATCAAATCAAAGAGCTCGTTCTGGTCCATTAGATTCTAGCCACCCTTCTTTTCTCCAAAATGAACTGCTACATCCTGGAACTGATCAACCTGATCTCACTAAGGTTAGGCACGGAAGCAATGACAGGAAACAGGAGCCTTCATGCAGTTCTGCTGCCCATCCTCGACGATTAGATGCCAACCAGTCAGATTCCAGATTGGAAATCTCTTCTGCTTTGAAATTGCCGGATTCAACTTCATTAGACAAAGTTGCTAATGGCGCTTCCAAGGAATTTTTGCTCACTGCTTCTAAAGGAGGAGAAAATTTAGACCGGTGGAAGGGTGACTCTTCTCAAGTAGAAGTCGACCATAGACAACAACGGGTTTCTAATTCTAACAGGGTCTCCACTGATAGGCCTCCAAGAGTCGTGGAAAGTGCATCAAATGGTTATCCTCAGCAGGAGCAAGCTCGGCCTCTTCTCAGTTTGCTGGAAAAGGAGCCCCCTTTTAGAAATTTCTCTGGCCAGATAGAGTATGCACGCCACCTTTCTGGGTTGGAAAGGCATGAAACGGTAATGCCACTGCTGCATGCATCCAACGAAAAGAAAGCAAATGGAGAACTAGATTTCTTAATTGCAGAATTTGCAGGTATGTGGTATTTTTCTTCCCTATATGTGTGTATATATATGTGTATGTATGTATGTATATGTATGTATATATATATATATATATTTAAAAGTTTGGCATTGTCTTGGAACTGTTGTTTCTCAGGCTGCTTTGCAGATTAGCCCTTGGATGTTCCCTATTTGCCTTCCACTCTAAAACTTACCTTTTCTATGTTCCATTCGTTCCACTATTTTACTCTTTTTTTCTGAGTTGCCTAGATCAATACTAAAAAACAGAAGAGCATTGGCCCTCCCAAAAAAAGAATTGTATTCTCTCAAGCTTGCCTTCTGTCAGCATCCATAAACTAGGATATAGTGCATTTGGGATGGCATCTTTTCATTTGCGCATTAGACATAAGCATTTTTACTGGCAATGAAAAATATAATATAAAACTGTAGCTAGAATCGACTCTTACAATGGAGGCCTGGCATGTATGCGATATTTTTTTTTTTTACCGGAGTCTAATTTGACAATGTGAAAGTGTTTCAAAAGATGTTTTCTTTTCTATGTTCAATTAAAGTGGCTTGGCCCTCAACCTGTTTAAATAAAAACAACGTGTAACTGTTTATGTGACAAATGGCTTTCCTTCCAAATTATAGAGATATGAATGATTTTTTTAACTGCAAAGGAATCCTGTTTATTCTATTGTCATTCTTAATGGCATGGAAGAGAGAAGATGATGTCTCTTCTCATTGGGCACATGCCGTGCTTGCTTCTGAATGATTAACCGCCCTAAATTAAACAGTAACTGAACTGGTATGTGTTTGTGCATGCATGCATGTGTGTGTATTTTTTATTTTATTTTATTTTAACAGTAGACGCAGTTGCATTAGGTTCTTGGAATGTGAGGTTTTGTTCTTTTAAAATGAGCCTGGGCTTTCCCTTTGCTGCCATCATTTTGTATGAGTTCTTCCAACTTAAAATACATATGAATTGTCTCCTTTATTTTTGGAGTTGCCACCATGTTGACTTGCATGTGTTCCTCTAATACAACAAACAACAACAACAAACAAGCCTTAAATCTAATTAAACGAGGTCGGGTATATGGATCAAACGTCCCCAATTAACTCTATTGAAGACTATATTTTCATTGAAACAATTTAGAACAAAATTATCTTGAATGATTTGTTTAAGGTTCCTTTTAGGTCTACCTCTAATTCTTTTAATAAGTAAATTTGTTATCAAGTTTACCCTATTAACAGGTGCGCCCCTATGTTGTCTTCTAACACGGTCCTCTAATGCTAATACATAATAACCAATTGATTTGCAGAGGTTTCTGGACGTGATAGAGAAATTGGAAATGTTGATGCAGTGCCTAGAAGTTCCAGCAAAGCAGTGAGTAAAAAGTTTGGGCATGTTACTGTCACTGAGGGTGCTGCTTCAACATCTGGGATTGCATCCCAGACGGCTTCAGGTGTGCTGTCTGGCTCAGGTGTTCTTAGTGCAAGACCTGGAAGTGCAACATCTTCTGGGTTACTTTCTCAGATGGTATCAACATTGGATGCCGATGTTGCAAGGGAATATTTGCAAAAGATATCAGACCTTCTTCTTCAGTTTGCACAGGCAGACACCACAGTAAAGTCCTATATGTGTAGCCTAAGCTTGCTGAACCGTCTTTTTCAACTGTTCAATAAAATAGAGCCCCAAATTCTTTTGAAGGTCTGGTCGAAATTTACCTGCAATAATACCTTTGATTCTTTAAAGATGTGGCCTCATTTGGTTATGCTTTGACTTTGTTTTAGTTACTGAAATGTATCAATCATTTGTCCACCGATCCAAACTGCTTAGAGAGTCTTCAACGGGCAGAAGCAATCAAATATTTGATCCCAAATCTTGAACTAAAAGACGGGCCCCTGATCTCACAGATACATAATGAGGTGAGACCCCTCACCTTTGAAAATTGCGTCTTAAAATTATTGTAAAGGGCTAATATATGGGAAATATCATGCCCTTATGCAAGTTTTTTTCTGAATATATAATTTTCTAATTTTGTTTATGGGTGAGTTGTTTATTGCGGCATGCTATTTTCTTGTTAGTTGTATTTTGTCTCGAGGTTTAGCTGTTTGTCTCTGGTTAATTTTGTCCAAGTTTATGTTCCAGTAATTATTTGATGTGCTGACACATGTGCGTATGTGGATTGGTTACATTCTTTGAGAGCCTTAACTGCAGCATCCAATGTTAGTGGGTAGTTTTTTTTGAAAATATTAAAGGAGTTTCATAGAAGATGGAAGTGAGAATAAATTCTTATTAAATATAGTGGTAATATAATGATATGCAAATGTCACTTATCCATCTAAAGTTGCTAAATTTTGTTTAATCAACAACAATAAATAAGACTTGAACCCAATTAAATGAGGTTGGTTACATGGATCACAAATAAAGAATAAAGAATGATAAAAAAAGGGCATTTTTTCATTGAATCAGTTCATTCTTACTATCGAGATGACCCCAATCCGGAATACGAACCGTAGAAGAAAATACCTATTAAACTAATCACTGGAATACCGGTTATAGTACCACGACGCTTGTATAGCTCTCCCACAACCCCGTTTTTACGGTTTAGGCTGCCCCGATTTCGCTCGTCGCTACTAGGAGAATCGCTTTTGCTTTCTTTTCCTCTGGGTACTAAGATGTCTCAGTTCGCCAGGTTGTCTATTGCCTGCCCATGGATTCAGCAGTTCGAAAGGTTGACCTATTCGGGAATCTATAGGTATTGATAAAGGAACTCAAAGATATTTTTTGAATAAAAAAGTGAATTGGACTTTGATGAAGACTCATATATTTTTCAATATTCCTATTAAAAATTTATCCTAAATAATTATGTAAAGGACCTAATATATTGAGTACTTTCGCCAATTAGTTTTATTGAAAACCATATTTTCATAAAACCATTTAGAACAAGATCATTTTGAATGATTTGTTCAAGGGTCCTTTTAGGTCTATCTCTACCTCTTTTAATAAATGAATTAGTCATTAAGTTTACCCTATTAACAGGTGCATCCTTAGGTTTTTTTATAACATGTCCAAACCATCTTAATCTATTTTCAGTCATCTTCTCATCAATTGAAGTCACTCTAAATTTCTTTCGAATATATTCATTTCTATTTCTATTTATTTTTGAATGTCCACATGTCCATCTTAACATTTTCATATCTGCTACCCTTATTTTTTGTTCCAGAAGCCGTCAAAGGTCAACACTCATTACCATATAGAATAGTTGGTCTCATAACATTTTAAAAAAATTTACCCTTCAATTTCAAAGGAATTTTACGATCACAAAACACCCTAGAAACCTTTATCCATTTTATCAATCCAGTTTGAATCTTATTGTTAGAACAATTTTCAGAAAGAGAGATTTTCAAACAATCCACAAAGTATTTGGTATATTTTCCCGTAAGAACAAACAGTTCCTACTCTAGTTACAGTTTGCAGCAAGGGAAAAATAGGTAAGATGAACCTGGTGAAGACCACTTCCCTGGCTCGAGAATGCTGTAGGTGGGATAGCTTGGAGGAAGACCACTTCCTTTCCAGACTGCTCTCTTAGTCCCGTAATTCCAAAACAGAAATTATGCGTGCCCCCAGGTGGTCCCCCTCCCAACCGAATATATGCCCCTCTTCTAACACCCAACTGCGTTATAGATCTTCCTTTCCCTTCTTACCCCTCCGTTGGTAGGTAAAGATCACCGGAGGGCGTGGGCTAACCAATGAGTCAGCCTCCTTGTTACCAACATTTTGCCTCTCCTTAAATAGCACCTTGCCCGTAAGGTGTATATTACAAAATTGGTTTTGCAGTAGTGCAACATCTTCCCTAGTTGCCTCTTCTAAAGGTTTTCCTTTCTGTAGAGGGTGAAAATAAGAGAGACCGAACCCCCAAGATGTTTCTCCTAAGGAGCCCTTGGGGTGTATTTATAATAAATAATAAAGACCACACCGGACCTCAAGTCCGATGTGGGATGCAGACTCCAACACTCCCCCTCAAGTTAGGTGTACCTAGCTTGGACACATAATGAAAAGAAAACAACAAAACAGACGCTAACACTCCCCCTCAAGCTGGACATGCCCAGCTTGATTACAAAACCAGACGAAATAAAAAGAAAGAACGCTGCAAAGGGCTGCTGCTCCCCCGCACGATCGAAGCTCCCCCGCAGGATGATGGATGGAAGATGTTGCGGGCGCAGCAGAGGACCACGCAGACCGGCCAGTTGACGGAACGCCAGGAATGCCGCACTAGTGGGGCCGGTCGATGAAACGCCGAGAAAGCCAAACTAGCACCGGGAAAACCGCACTTGCGGGGCCGGCGACGGGAGGCGGGGATTCCGCAGAATTGTTGCGGGGCTGGCGGCGCCAACGGGGACCGAATCCTAGGTGGTCGAGTTGCTGCGCTAGCGAAAGGACGTGCCGGAGGAGAGAGATGCGGCTGCCGGGAGGTGCCGGGAGATGCCGGTGAGGCGGGGATGCCGCAGGAGGAGGCCGGCGAGGGTGCAGGAGGTCGGGAGACGGCGCTGGAAGTTGGAGGCCACCTGCGTGGAGCGGCCAGCACGGGTGGAGGCCGGTTGCTGGCCGGAACAGTCCGGATCTGCCCGGATCTGCCCGGAACAGTCCGGATATCGCCGGAACTGGCCGGAAATCTCTGGATCAGGCCGGAGCCGGCCGGAGTAGCCTGGATCTGGCCGGAAATCACCGGATCCGGCCGGATTCGGCCGGAGCTGTCCGGATCTGGCCGCCGGAGAGCAGCAGGCGAGGTCGCCGGGAGGGGAGCGGGACGGGAGAGGCCGCCGGAGAGGGGTCGCCGGACTGGAGGGAGATCCGCCGAGAGCCGCGGGAGGAGGGCTGCCGGAGGAAGAGCCGGCGCGGGATGAAGCGGGAGGCGCCGGGAGGCGCTGGAGCAGCGGGAGGCGCCGGGAGGAGGGCTCGGGACGCAGGGGAGCCGGGAGCCGCGTCGCGCCGGGGAGCCACGTAGGGAGGGAGCGCCGCTGGGAGGAGATCCGTCGGGAGGGCCGTCGCGTGCAGTGGAGGTCCGACGACGGGATGGGCCGCGACGGGGAGAGAGAGGGCCGCCGGGGAGAGGGCGCGGGCGCCGGGCGAAGGCCTGCTGGGACGAGGGCGCACCGCGGGAGGACGGCAGACGCCGGGAGGAGAGGTGCGCCGGGAGGGAGGGCCTGCCGGGAGGGTGCAGGCCGGAGAGGAGCTGGGCAGGGCAGAGGCGGAGGGGCGGCGGCGGTAACCCTACGGGGCCTTGAGGCCGCCGCCCCCCGGACGGGAAACCCTAAAGGAAGGGGAAAAAAAATAGGGAGGGAGGGATTGGGTTTCAAAAAACCTCCTTTGATACCATGTAGAGGGTGAAAATAAGAGAGACCGAACCCCCAAGATGTTTCTCCTAAGGAGCCCTTGGGGTGTATTTATAATAAATAATAAAGACCACACCGGACCTCAAGTCCGATGTGGGATGCAGACTCCAACACTTTCCATTGGATAAGCCACATACCCTGCGGGTTCCCTAGAAGTGGTTTAGCAGCCAGTATTGCAGTGGGTTCCACACTTGGGAAGGAATTAGTGGTCCAGAATTTTGGTAATTCAGATTGGACTGGTATTTGCCCAGCTGCACGTTTCAGCTCAGAGACATAAAATACTAGGTGAATTCGAGTAGTTGTTGGCAAGGAAAGCCTATAAGCTGTGTTTCCCTCTCGGGCTAAAACTGGGTACGGCCTATAAAATCGTGCTGCCAATTTCAGATTTAGCTTAGATACTTGGAGGTCTGCATGTTCGGCTGAAGTTTGACATAGACAGAGTCCTCAGTATTAAAGGCCACATCCCTGCGGTGCTTGTTGGCATATTGAGCCATCAACTGTTGAGCTCGGGATTGTCCTGCAATTGTTGGAGAATGAAATCTTGTTCTGCGAGGGCAATAGCCACAGATTCCACTAGAGTATTTCCACATATATAGCGTAAAACCGTTGGAGGTTTTCTTCCATATACCACCTCAAAAGGAGTTAATTTTGAGGATGAATGGGGAGTGGTGTTATAACAGTTTTCAACCCAAGGCATCCAGCGGGTCCAAGATAAAGATCCTTCCGACAAACAACAACGTAGGTATGTTTCCAGACATTTATTGACTATTTCAGTTTGTCCGTCCATTTGAGTGTGATAGGAAGAGCTCATTTTCAAAGTAGTGCCCTCCAAACGGAAAAATTCTTTTAAAAAATTACTAACAAAAATAGGGTCCTGATTGCTAACAATGGAACTAGGAATGCCGTGTAAGCGGACTACCTCTGACAAAAATCTCGACCACAAGCTTTGTCGTATATGGATGCCATAACACAAAGTGAGAGTATTTAGTCAAACCGTCCACAATGACAAAGCTGACATTATACCCCTAAGATTTTGGAAGCCCGAAAATAAAATCCATTGAGATCTCATCCCAAACCAGTATTGGTATTGGCAGCGGCTGAAGCAGGCCTGCCGGGGACATTGTCTCATACTTTTGGCATTGGCAAGTATCGCACTCATGTATAAATTTCACAGCATGCTGTGACATGCCCTTCCAAAAGATCCCTGCTGCGAGTCTCTTATAGGTTTGGATGTAGCCGACGTGGATGCCAACAACCGAAGTGTGTAAATAGTGCAGGAACTTCGGTATGAGGCTGGATGTGTGGGACAAAACCGGCCAACGTTTCTTATACAGGAGCCCGTTAATCAGAGTATAACTGGGATAAGAATTGGATTGTTGCTCTAAGGCGGCAAGGATAATCTTGAGATCCAGGTCTTGCTGTATTTTGTTTTTCAACATGTTAATTTCCAGCCAGTAAGGTTCAAATACCTCGGTTCCCAAACATTTGTCCTTAAGAGAGCAGTCCTCCCCGCCGTCGGGAAGTCTGGTCAAAGAATTGGATGGCTGGTTGCTCTTCCCTGGTTTATAAACCACTTCGAAGTCTAGTCCCAAGAGTTTTGATTGCCAGTCCTGTTGGTTAGCTGTATGGTATCGTTGACCGAGAAGGTGTTTGAGCGCTTTATGGTCGGTATAAACCGAAAAATGTTTGCTGACCAGATATTGACATAAGTGGTTCACTGCCATTACCAATGCCACAACTTCTTTCTCATAAATGGACTTGGACAGGTTTACTTCAGCTAAAGCCTTGCTGAAATAAGCGATTGGACGTCGGTCCTGCTTGAGGACCGCTCCGACCCCTCTTCTTGAAGCATCACATTCTATGTCAAAGGGTTTTTGGAAGCCCGGTAAAGCCAATAGTGGGGTGGAAATCATGCTGTTTTTTAGTGTTTCAAAAGCTTGCTCGGCTGCTGCATCCCAATGGTAATTGTTCTTTTTGGTGAGTTCGGTAAGTGGTTTGGCAATTTTCCCGTACCCTTCAATAAAGTTCCGGTAATACCCAGTGAAACCTAAAAATCCCGGAACTCCTTTAACATTTTGTGGATGTGGCTAGCCCAAAACACACAATGTTTTTTTTTCAGGTCCATAGATACCCTTTTGCAAAAATAATATGCCCAAAATATATTTACTGACACCTGAGCGAAAAAACAGTTTCTTATTAACGTGAAACTGATTCTCATGCAACGTGCGGAACCCGTCTCAAGGTGAGCCTTATGGTCGTGCCATGTATTGCTGAATACTAGGATATCGTCAAAGAACCCAAGTACGAACCTCCTCAAATATTCTTTAAATACCTTGTTCATTGTGGAATGGAAGGTTGCCGGAGCATTCATCAATTCAAATGGCATTACTAGGTACTCATAATGTCCCTCATGAGTCCTAAATGCAGTTTTACTGATATTTCTTGTTCTCACACGAATCCGGTGGAAGCCAGATTTTAAGTTGAGTTTGGAGAAAAATTGTGCTCCGTGTAGCTCATCCAACAACACCTCTATGACTGGAATCAAGAATCTGTTCGGAACTGTTTTCTTATTGAGCGCCCGGTAATCAACGCACATTCTCCTACTATCTTTTTTTCCGAACCATAATAAGGAGACTTGTGTATGGTTGCTTTGTCAGATGATCCCATTAGTCAGCATTTTTGTCAGATGATCCCATTGGTCAGATGATCCCACTGGAATTGAGAATCTGTTCGGAACTGTTAGCTTATTGTGCGCTCGGTAATCAACGCACATTCTCCTACTTCTATCTTTTTTCCAAACCATAATAAGGAGACTTGTGTATGGTTGCTTTGTCAGATGATCCCATTGGTCAGCATTTTCGTCACCTGCTTCTCTACCTCATATTTGAGGTGATATGGCAACTTGTATGGCCGAATGTTTACCGGAGCAACAACATCCACCATTGTGATAGCGTGGGCAGTCATTCTTGTTGGCGGCAGCCCTTGGGTTCGTCAAACAAAGTCTAGAATTTCTGTAACAAGTTTTCCAGCAGTTGCTGGCCAGCCCTTTTGCACCATGTCTCTCTTGCAGGCGACACCAGTTGGGTGTGCCCAAACCAACCCTCCAAAAGCAGCCTTTGAGTCTGAATTTGTTGCTGTTGTTCCGCAAAACTGCTTTATCTCTCGTTGCCCCCTTGTAGTTTGATCTCCTTTCCTTCTCATGTGAACTCCATGGTGTCCCCAGTTTGTTAAAACATTTCCCAATCCTCTCGGCCACTTCATTCCCAACACCAGTTCTGGACCTCTAGTGTCAAGCACAAAAGCCTCCACTGTGAAGAGGTAATTATCTAAAGTTACCTAAACTTGTCTACACGCCTCTCGATACCCATTCCCTAACCTTATCTCAAAAGGCTTAGTCGGGCTTACCGCTACATTTTCCATTTTAGTGAGAGCTCTGGAGATGAAATTGTGGTTGACACCGCTGTCCACTAAAACCACCACCAGCACCCCTGTTATGTATCCACCGAACGACATTGATTGGTCTCCGGCAATGCCCATGCTTCGAAATTTCACCTATTCGCTAGCTTGCCCACTGTGGTCACCAGCTTGCCCTTTTCCGTGCTCATTCTGTCCGGTGTCTCTGTCTCCCTCCTGCTCTTCCTCAGGATTTTCGTATTCCCAAATCAACACCCTCAGGTGTTTATCGGGGCATCTGTGCATGGGGCTGTATGGTTTGACACAGCGGAAACATAACCCCTTCTGCTTCCGACCTTCACGTTCTTGCCGACTAATTGCTCTGACCCCATTCTAGCGCTCATCTCCAACTTCTTTCTTCAGATCGTCTTTTCTTTTAGTCCACTCTACGACAGTTCGGTTCACCGGGAAAGTTATCGTCACAACTCCATCCCCTCGTGTAAGTGGCTGCATCCCTGGTCATCCATGGTTTCCCCTGTTGACTCCCTCCCCAATAAGTTCTCTCTCAATCTTTCCTTGTTTAGAC
Organism: Viscum album; assembly: GCA_963277665.1. Taxonomy (NCBI): domain Eukaryota; kingdom Viridiplantae; phylum Streptophyta; class Magnoliopsida; order Santalales; family Viscaceae; genus Viscum; species Viscum album. The sequence continues at coordinate 2,078,475,752 of OY728146.1, forward strand.
TAGCATCTTGAACTTGTTAGTCGGTTCGTGTGTCGAAATCCAGTTTTCTATCTTGGGATGCAGCCCTCGCATGAACATGCTCATGTACCATAGTTCAAGAAAATTCGGAATCCTTAATGCCACCTATTTGAAATCCTTGATGTACTCATCAACTGGCCCGGTGACCCGGTTTGTCGTAAGGTCTTTAAAAATCTCAATGAATCCCCCTCCGTAGATTTCCCATACCTTTCCATAATTGCCCGTTTGAACATTTCCTAGGGCGAATTTGGCGAAGCTCTGTTCCAGGATAGGAACCAATATAAGGCTATCCCCTCCATACATATCTGCAAATGATGTAACTTCATTTCATCTGAAGGTTGATTTATCAGAAAGTATGTATCAGCCTTAGCCATCCATCCATAAGGATTGTTGCCAGAAAACAAAGGCAGCTCCACCCTCCTCAAAACTTCTCGCAATCCCTTAGTCAGAGCAATTTCCTCTGGAATCTGACTGATTCTTAAACTTCCATCGACCTCTGTACTACCCCGGCCGCTGTTCCTGGATTTCCTGTGACGTTGTGACCCTGTTTTCCAACTTCCGAGCCCCGTTCCACTTGAACCTCAATCTCTTTGAGCCTTTCCAACGCGCGTTCCTCCATGTCCCGCATTCGAAGTGCTACTTGCTCTGTTTGCTGCGCCAAGTCTTGTGCCACTCGTTGGTTATCATTTTTTACCCGCATAAATTTGTCCAAACTCTCCTACATCATAGTCATTGTTCGCTGAATGTTTTGTATGGTTGTTTCTCCTGTTGCTACTCGACTGTCCATTCTTGTTTGCATCCAGATTTCCCATTGAGAATCGGGTGCTTCCTAAGAGGCCTGTGACCAGCTCCAAAGCCGAAACCGCCTTGTCACTGATGAGTTTGTTTTCTCCCCACTCGCGTCTTTGCCGAGAAGACTTCCTGTCTTCATCTCGTCCGCCTCTTCGCAAAAAAGTATCCCCAGAAGAGTCACCAAAATTGTTAGAACAATTTTCAGAAAGAGAGGTTTTCAAATAATCTGCAAGGTATTTGGCATATTTTCCCTTAAGAACAAACAGTTCCTTCTCTTGTTACAGTTTGCAGGAAGGGAAAAAACCCAACCGAATGTATGCCCCTTTCTCTTCTAACAACCAAATTGCTTTATAAATCTTCCTTTCCCTTACCCCTCCGTTGGTATGTAAAAGATCACTGGAGGGCGTGGGCTAACCAATGGGCTAGCCTCCTTGTTATTAACACCTATGTGCGACATCCGCATTAATATCTTCATCACATTGCAAAATGAACCTAAATATCGAAAACAATCGACTTTTGAAATAACGTGGTCTCTCAATCTCACATCCATAACATCACTAGACAATCTTTTGCTAAAACGACATTCCATATATTTTATTAAAACGAAAACCTTTCAATTTTAAAGTCTTTCCCAAAGCTCAGACTTTAAATTGATAGTCTCTTTGGATTTTGTAATGAGAACTATATCGTCCGCAAAAAGCACGCAATTAGATATCTCAACTTGAATATGCTTTGTAAGTTCATTTAAGATCAAAACAAAAGGGTATGAGCTTAAAGTCGAACCTTTATGCAGTCTCATTGAGGCAAAGAAGTCTGTAGTGTCACCTGTTGGAGTTCTAATTTGAGTCAAACTCCCTTCATACATGTCTTGAATGAGTTTAATACACCCCAACTGCACCCTTTTCTTTCAAGAGCTTTCCATAAAACCTTTGTAGGAACTTTATCATATGACTTTAAAATCAATGATTATCATATGCAAATTTTTGGTTTTTTATTGATAATACCCCATCGGACCTCTAATCTAATAAATTGAATTTGTGGTTGAACGTTCAGACATAAAACCAAATTGATTATCAAGAATTTTAGTTTCCCTTCGAATCCTGTGTTCAATCATTTTCTCTCAAATTTTCATTGTATGGCTAATATTAATGCCTCTATAATCACACGACAACTAGCAATTGATCTTCTAAAGCCCGATGAACAACAAGTGAAGCTAACTCGTCACATAATCTGGCACTACCACTTTTCCACTGGTTTGCCACTCCGCCTTAATGTTGCACGTCCTGAGCTGTCCCTCTCCCAAAGTTAGCCAGCCCGAAGACACCTGGGCTAAAAGATCACATCATGCACCTTGCACCTCACATCATCTCATCATCACGTACCATGCATCCCGTGCATCACATCGTCTTGTCATCTCATGCCGCACCTCCAGATAGTAACATAGTAGTTTCTGGGAGCCACCACGGCCCGTATTTCGAGTATTATACCTCAAGACATCATAGTCCATACATGACATACCTATAATAATCCATAACATACTATATCAAGAGATATATGTGTGAAATAATCAGAAGCCATTACAACCCTCTACACACATATATGGGGAAAGGTAATCATCGTGCCAACACATAATACTACCCGGATAAGAGAGCGGGGAAAAAGGGTGTAGTCAGTCATCCGTTCCTCACCAACCTGAATGTTTAGGAAAACACTCTCCTAGAGTCTATTGGGTGTTAGTTGCTCTACCGACATGAGTGGGGTAACATATTAAATTACATAACATACATGATATATACAACTCACAACCACACTACGAGCATAAATCTAGTCTTAGGCTCAGCTGCCGCCATCATCACTCGGACACCCGACAACCACCACTAAGAACTAGATATTCTTTAAGCACATAAACATTCACTAAGTCTTTCATTAAATTAATTCTTTAAAAGGGTGAGTTACAACCGCCAAATGGTGGCGCACGCACACTACAACGAAAACCGGCAAATAAACGGCCCAGGGACTCGACCCCGTGATCAGCACCCCATACCCCTCTCCCCTGCCACCCCAGCCGCGTGTGGGGGCATTAAATTAATTCTTTACTTTAAACATTTTTTATTACATTAATTAGTAGCCAAGTCCATGCTCTCCAGGCATAATCCAACCAATTTCACGGTTTCTCAAGAGTTCATTCGGCATTCCATTCAAGCACCAACCCCATGAGTTAAAACATTTATTATTCATAACATTCCATAATTCCAAGTACTCTTGGACTCATCATAAGGTACAATAAAAGAGATGCATAAACCACGCACAACCAGCCACTTCAAGTAGTGGAGAATGGAATGCAGAAACAAGCAACTTGAGCTTCCGACCTTTAAAGCAGATTCGTTAAAAAGCAAGCTTCTCAGCTTTCAACACAACAACAGGTGAGCCCAACTTTGACCCGTTCCATCAGTCCCGGTGCCATCCCCAACACCACCATTGCATATCTCCATGCATCCCACCATCTGCTGCCACAAACCCGATCATCCCCGCCCTTTTCTCGTCAACCATCAACCCTCTAGACTCATATCACATCGTATCGCAAGACTCACGTCCAAAGAAATCACACAAGGCAACAAGCAACACCAAACAATCAACTGAGTATCAAAGTCCTAAAAACAAGGCGTCTAGTCTTCACAAACAAACAGGCTCGCTCGATCCCAAACATTTTTCTTAATCAAACTACTGATTCATTACCGTCTTGTATTAACTGATTCATTTATCATAGGTTACAACCGCAAACAACCTATAATATTAGCTATTAAAAGCTATGAATTATTTAAAATGCTTTCAGACATAACTTCGAGTTTCATCAAACTTTAAAAAATAATATCATTTAATCATGCGTCAAGCATCAATTTGATTTCCATTAAATTATGATGAAGAACATTTCCATTTAAACATGCCTCTTTAATTTTGTTGCCAACAAGCATTATTGGTTTGCGTTCTTTATTCAATTTTCAAGAACAAAACATGTTAAAGCACAACATAGACATAGATATCACACTATCTAGCAAAATAAGAGGCAAACCGTTATCACGGTGGAAATACATGCGATCGCTATAACCATAAATCAAGGTTAATTCTTTAATCCGGTTTAATCTTTATTAAGGTTAATTCCACCTTCACCCAAAGAGATAAAACATGATAACTTTATGATTGAACATAAAATAGGAGAAACAACGAATCCCCTACCAGAAACTGAAAGCTCTCAAACTCGCTTCACCGAAAACAAAGTAAAGGGAAGATGATGCCGCTGCCTGGATTTTCCAAAAATATGGGCTTAAAAAACCTTTCAACTTTTGTAGAGGCGGAACAACGAAAGGGAAATAAGCTTTTACCTCAAACGCGACTTGTAGAAAACAGTTCGAACCAAACTATTAACACGTCCAGAAAAGACGAACAGGTTGGTTCCCGTGGATGCAGGTGACTCTTAAAGGGTAAAAAACAATGGCTGGTTCGTCCGGACTTGAAGAAAGCAAGCAAAGATTCGAACGAAGGAAAGATCTTCAATTTAGAGTTAAGGATATGAGACTATCAAGATTTTGTTGATCACAACTCAAATATTAATTAATCATTAATGCTGATCTCATTTAATTCACACGGAAGAGCCATATTAAAAGCTATAGACTTTTAAGAAACCAAGGATATAAATATCCTCTTTGAAATGAATCTTAATTCCCTTATTTAAGAATTTAAAAACCATTTTTACGTTAAAAAGTCGTATTTATGACATTCTGGGCAAAACTGGAAATTTTGAAAAACTAGACTGGAATTTGCTTCTACCGTTAGACCAACTGCTCTTGTCAGACCAACCTGCTACCGCTAGGCCCTGCTACCGCTAGGCCCTGCTACCGCTAGGCCCTGCTACCGCTAGGCCCTGCTACCGCTAGGCCCTGCTACCGCTAGGCCCTGCTACCGCTAGGCCCTGCTACCGCTAGGCCCTGCTACCGCTAGGCCCTGCTACCGCTAGGCCCTGCTACTGCTAGGCCAACCTGCTATCACCAGACCCTTCTACCGCCGTACCAACCTGCTACCGTCAGACCCTCCTACCGTCAGACCTTGCTTCTTCCTGACCCTGCTACCGCTAGGCTCTGCTACCGCCAGAAGGGATCTTGGTACCATTCGAAGGAATCCTGCTACTGTTAGACCAAGACAAAACTTTAGAATTTTTGGGGAAAAGAAGACCCCAAACACCCCTTTGGCACCCCCAGGCCTAGGGAAAACACAAAAGATAGGTTTTTAGGAATCGAGACATTACAATGATCATGCCGCAAAATGACAGGTGTCGAGGCATGCTACGTTGTAATGCGTGGTATAACACCGTGAATAGGAGATTTCTAGAATATCTAGCAAATTCTGTGGACTTCGACTTGGCACTGTAACAACATGTGACTGACAACACCGACAGGTCACTGTAGCTCCACGGACTTCCATCCCTTGGTTACTTTAGCACAACGGACTTACTGATGCAGAAACGTCAGGAGTTGCAACGATAGAAAGAAACAATTCGCAGAAGAGTAAAAGGAGAAAAAACAAAATAACTTGGACACAGAGATTTACGTGGTTCGGGAAATGATCTCTAGTTTACGGAGGGGCAAAAGTTTCACTAGTTTCGGGAGCACAATTTATTGGGAGTATCTCAAGTTTCCCACGCAAAAACCCTATCCCGAAATCGGCTGCAAAATGAGGAAGACGATCTATTGTTTTACCAACTGCACAGGAAGTCCGCACCACTACAGTGAAAGGTGGTCACCAAAGTCAAAAGTGCTATAGTGGTCAACGGTTGGAAGTCTAAGGAGCCACAGTACTGTTGACTCCAAAATTCGACTTGCTACAGTGCTCTGTCGGTGTTGGTTGGTTCACTCTGGTACAGTGGTTAGAGATGCTACAATACACTAAAATTTGGGCTAGGGGGCCGAAGGCCCCTGGAGCAGGGGTGCGTTGCCTCCTGCAACCCCCAACGAGCTCACCGCGTAGCTCGAACCATGAAGGTTGCGGCCTGGTCCGCAGTACGGGCCAAAAGCATTTGGCCTAAATATCATACAAAATAGATCAGGCTACACCAATCCAACACTTACTGTGCGGTTAATGGAACAATTGCATCGTCTTGTCCTTTATGAGCTCATTCGAGTCAGGGTTTCTGTGTGTCTGAAACTCTGAAAATCTCCCTGTAATTCTGCTCTTGAATTTAGTGAAATGTTTTGCCTCTCCGGGGACGTAAGGATCATTTCCCGAACCATGTAAATCATTGTGTTCGTGTTCATCTCCTTTTTCTTTTTTCTGTCCTTTTTTTCATCTGCAAACCTTCTCTGTCGCTGCTGCTCTCGGCGATTCCGCAATAGAGAATTGATCTCAACTATTGAATCAGGGGTTGGAGACTTGAAAAAGCTTTATAAAACTGCTTATAATAGTTTTGGAAAAAGCGAGAGCCCAGACATATTGATATATTCGATTCAGAGAAGGGAGGAAAGCCACAAAGGAGTTCCATTGACATATCTTGTTCAATTCAAGAGGGAAGACCGGAAGGAGTTGTATCGTTATATCCGGTTGTTGGAGCGGAACATGATTACCCCAGCAAGGATTAATCTTCATCCGAAAGAGGAAGTTGCTTGTGCTTTGATTTTGTGGAATTCAACTGATTGATACTCACATTGAGTAGTCATTCTCATCATGCTTAGAGGATTGGAAGAGTAGTGAATGTGGACTTCAACGAAGAATCAAATCTGAAGTTATGATTAAATTAGAGTCACATGTTGAACATGGACATACCTTCATGTCTATAAACTATTGAAGAGACACTCATGTCTATAAATGGACTATGCCTTCATGAAAGCAATGCGCAGAGGAGAAGAAGAGGGAGTGATCTTTGGATCGACAGTGAGTCTTTCTTAAACCTTGTAAGGGCAGTGCGCCTTGTCACAAAGTGACATTGACCCCAAAAGCTGTATCCACCGGATAACGCGTGATTGTGGATTCTGGTATGTATGCTCCTTGAGTTAACCCTTGGTGGTGAATCAAGTAAAATCCTTGTGTGTGTTTGGGCTTTCTGTATTCATATTTAGTATTCTGTGTGATTGGTGTGACGAGAGAAAGATAGATTGAACGTGTTTCTTCAAACGAGGGAACAAGATCTATACGACTTAGAGGACTAAAAGAAGAGAAAAAGTTTTTTTGGGTGTGCACCTGTATTCATTCCCCTCTCAAAGTGCTTATAGTCAGTTTGGCCTCAACACCATCTCATATTGTTTTTTTTATGGCACCATCTCATATTGTTTGTGGTTCTTGAAGAATCACTACATGAAATAGTACAAGTAGTGACAGATTTTTTAATGATCCACGACGGTTTTAACGGCGGCTATACGTTGGCGTTCATTTAGTGACGGTTATTATCATTTCATGACTTTTTTAAGATTGTTGCGAAACCACTATTTGACAACAATTTCTCTCGACTTGCGGCCGTTTAAAACATCATCGCTAAATACTGATTCAATTGCCCACGGTATTTATGTCACCTAGTTAGCGGCGTTTTTCCATGTTTGGCATCGGTTATTAAACCGCCACCAATTAGTTTTGCGGTGGTTTTGGAAACCGTCGCTAAATGTGGTCATATGTTTTGATATGTGCCATACTTGGCGGTAGTTAAAACTGCCATTAATTAAATAAAAGCGGTTAAAATCGCTTCGAAAAAAGTAGCAGCAGTTAAAACTGCTTCTAATTATGGCCGTGTAGTAAAAAATGTGTCAAAGATCTACCTCATTTTATTCAATTCCACATAGGAAAAAAAAAAGAAACCGGCACATATAGAATATTTTCTGCAAGTACAATACAGTAACAATTGTTTCTATTCATCAACATACAACAGACTGATATATATAACATTACTACATAATATTTCAAGTTAAAAAATGTTCACAATCAAGGTTGTCATTAATATTATAAGTCATAAAACGTCGACAAACACATCGGATGTTGTACTACCACGGGTCCACTTCGCTCTCCCCAGATAGAGCTTCCCAGTGGTGCTTACGTTTAAAATAGTTAACTGCATATTAGTATTGAATATATTCAAAAAATATAAAACTGTTCAGTTAATTACGAAATAGAGACAGACAACGTAGTAAAATCACTACCAATGATAATTTCTAGGAAAGCAATACTTGAATTTGAACCCAACTCAAAATCAAGTTAACAGATTTATTTCAGATAGGAATAGACGATAACCAAGGTAACTAATGTTTTGTCTTCTATATTTATACCAGTTAATAGAAGTACAATATAATCACCACCCTTCCTCTAATTTAAAAAATCACCGATCAAGCAGTAAAACACTAGTTGATAATTGAACCGGACTTTAGTCTGTGTTTAACAACACTTATTTAAAATTGAACCAACCTTTAGGCTCTGTTTGACATCACTTATTGAAAACTCATTGGAAACACTTATTACAAATCACAGAACCAACCAATGTTACTATTTTTTGCCTTTTTTATTATTTTTATCTGTTTAACATATAAATTAAGCAATTAGTATAAATATTTAAGCAGTTAATGTTATCACATTGAAATACATACCGATAACGATGACATCGTGTTGCGAAAACGCTGGGAGCAACAAGTGACAAACGATTCACAAAAGTGTAAATGAGAAAAAAAAAGAACGAGAAGAAGATCGAAAGAAACAAAGATTTACGTGGTTCGGGAAACGATCTCTACGTTCACGGAAAGGTAGAAAATTCACTATGATCGAAAGCAGAATTACAGGGAAGTATAAGAGCTTTAAGCAAACAAAAACCCCAGCTCAAATGAGCTCATAAAGTAAGATGATGTAACTGTGCCACAAACCGCACAGAAAGTCTGCACTGTTACAATGCCACAACCACCCAAGTCCAAGCCGCTACAGTGTTGGTGGCAAGAAGTCCGTGAAGTTACAATATCGTTGTCTCTGAAACCTGAGATGCTGCAGTTTTCAAAAATTGGGTCGGGGGCCTTCGGCCCCTAGGTCCCAGAACGGGGGGCACGCTGCCCCTTGCAGCCCCCAATGACCTCACTATGGAGGTCGAACCACAAGAGTTGCAGTCTGGTGTACAATCTGGGTCGCTAGCATTCGGCCCAACTTCATCCAAACAGATTGGGCTACACCATTTAAACACGTCGATGGTAATTGAGTCATGGTCTTAATGCCAGAGTGCTGCACTATAGCTGAATCACCTGCGATGAAAGTGTACTAACATAACTCGAAATAATACTAAAAGAAATATGCAAAGTTTGTGATGAAGTGTACCCTGTGTAATAGGGGTAGAATGACTATCTTGTACCATTAGTGTACTCGGTGTAGGAGTAAAACGACTATCCAGTGCTGTAGAGCGGCTAACATCTCTAAAACTCTTCGCGTGCGGCATTTCTACAAAAAATATAAAGAAAACAAGTTATTCAATTAAACCCGCATTTCAATAACAAAATCATTACATTTATATCTATAAAACCGAAAAAACAGGCCTCACATTTAATATTTTTAGAAATTCAACATGTAAATCATATTCCATTTTTATAAAAATAATATACAATTGTTTATATTTGTGTAATTAAAGCTTAAAACAAGAATTTATATGGCTTATTATTGTTTTCTTCTTGGTTGGTCATATTGTTTTCAGCTTTCATCGTTAACATTACACTGCAACGCTTTTTTCCCTTGTGGTAAAGTTGTTGGCTTCTAGGTTTCATTGAAATGCATGAATCTAATTCCTCTTTCATAGCTAATTCCCACTTTTTGGAATCGCTGAGTGTAGCCGCTTCTTTCGGGCTTTCAAGTTCTCCCCCATCTGTTAAAAGTAAATAGTGCAAGACATGAACAAACCTATGTACCGGTTGTCTGACTCTGGAAGATCTTGGCAAATCAACCCGCGATTCTGCTCTGTCTGGTACTACACCTTTTGGTGCTCTTTCTTTCGAAGCTCTACCTTTCGGAGCTCTGCCTCGCTCTTCTGTGTCTCTTGTGCATTCAGGCACATCTTTTGTCGGCTTCACTTCCGGACAATCTATGCCGACATCTCAACTTATTTGAACTTGCCGTCTTCCAGTACTTCTATCCAAATCCACTTGAACAGGGCCCGTTAGTTCTCTGTCCTCAACTTCCGTCGCCACCAAGTTTTGGTCTTTGTACAAGACCCTTTCACTGAAGAAAATGTTTCGTGCTCTGACTCTTCTGATGATCATCATCGCAGAGTTGGAAGCCAAAGTTTTCGTTCCCATAGCCCACTTAGAAACATACATGGGACTTACCCTTGAACCCGTCCCTCTCTTTAGCATCAACGTGGACATATGCCAGTCTTCCAAAAACTTTAATGTAATTAATTTTCGTCCGTTTCCCAGACCACAATTGCTCAGGATTCTCCTAACCCACTGGTGCCAATGGACTTCGGTTAATTAGGTACGTCGTGCAATTTAGTGCTTCCACCCAAATTTCTTTGAGCATTCTAGAGTGCAACCTCATGCTTCGTGTCTTTTCAATCGACGTTATGTTCATCCTTTTAGCCATGCTATTTTGTTTTGGTGCTCTTGGTACAGTCTTCTCCATTCTGATTTCATTCTTCCGTCACTAGTTCTTGAAGTCCCTTCTGCTGTATTCTCCTCTGTTATCGAACCATAGACATTTTATCTTCCATTCGACTTCACTTTCCACCATGGCTTTCCACTGAATGAATGGACCAAATACATCTGACTTGTGTTTTATGAAGTACCCACACCTTCCTAGTTGCCCCATCAATAAATGCGAAGTACCCACACCTTCCTAGTTGCACCATCAATAGATGCGAAGTACCCACACCTTCCTAGTTGCACCATCAATAAATGTGACAAAGTACAAGTATGCTATGTGAGATCGAACTGGGGCTGATCCCTAGAAATCCGAATGAACAAGTTCTAATTTTTGGCTCTGAGGCTTCCTGAGGCTTCCTTCAGTTCAGATTAAACAAATTATTTCTCTGCTTCCTGAATATACAACTTTCACAACTTCCAAAGTCAGTATGATCAAGCTTCAGTATACCCTTTGCCGTTATAACCTTCATATTCTTCTCACTGAGATGACCAAGTCAATATTGCCACAACTCCGGATTTCCAGAAGTTGTCCTTCCGGCCATCATCGAACCATCTGGCTGTCTGGTTAAATACAAGGTCCCATCCTTTACTCCTTTAGCCACCACTATGAATCCACGAGTAACTTTCCACACTCCTTTAGCAAAGGTTGCTCTATAGCCTTCTTCATCCACTTACCTAACAAAAATAAGTTTTTTTCCATAAACTTGGGATGTGTCGAATTCCCTTCAACTTCAGACATCTAGATATTAACATCACACTTTCCGACAACTTCAGGAGCCTCGTCATCCATCGAGTGAACTATGCCAAATCTTCTTGGTACATAATTCACCAGGCACCCTTGTTTTGCCTTGCAATGAAACGATGCATTGGAATCAATTACCCATGATTCCACCAGAATATTGACACTCAGTAGCAAGCAACTGCTCCCTTCTGCTGAATTGATGTAACTTGAACTTCGGGAAGTTGTCTTTTTGGAGTTCTCTTATAGTCCTTGAGATGCCCCTTTTTACCGCTGTGCCAGCAAATGGGACCGGGTTGTTGGATTGGTGTTGCCCGATTCGGTTGGGCCGAATGCTTGTGGCCCGCAACTGTAGCATCTCTGACCACTGTAGCGGAGCTGACTGACCGACACCGGCAAGCACTGTAGCACTTTTGACAAAGGTGGCCGCCGTTCACTGTAGCGACGTAGACTTACTTTTCGGAACATTGACCGTCTTCTCTATTTTATAGCCCATTTTCGGGCTAGGGTTATTACACAGAGAAAAACATTGTACTTTGTGCTCTCGAATTAGTGAAGTTCTGCCTCTCCGTGGACGTAGGGTTATTCCCGAACCACGTAAATTTTTGTGTCCCATGTCTATTTTTCTTTCTGCATTCTTCTTTCGTTTCTCGTTGCGACTCCCGACGATTCCGCAACAACTGGTATCAGAGGGTGAGTTCAGAATTCTCCAACGATGACTTTGGGTGAAGGCAAAGTGAAGATCGATCGCTTCGATGGAACTGATTTCAGTTTCTGGAGGATGCAAATCGAGGACTATCTTTATCAAAAAAAGATGCACTTGCTGCTTCTGGGACTAAAGCCAACGGACATGGAGCAGTCGGAGTGGGAGCTGCTGGATCGACAGGTTCTGCGTGTTGTGCGTCTGACGTTGGCCAAAAACGTGGCGTTCGACATCAGAGAGGAGAAGACGACGGTGGACCTGATGAAAGCTCTCGCGAATATGTATGAGAAGCCTTCTGCGACAAACAAGGTGCACTTGATGCGACGATTGTTCAACCTGAAAATGGAAGAAGGGAGAATCGTTGTAGACCACATCAACGAATTCAACACCATCATCAGTCAGCTGACATTAGTGAAGATTGATCTTGGTGATGAGGTATGTGCACTGGTTTTACTGTCCTCTTTACCTGACAGTTGAGAAGCAACTGTAACAGCTGTGAGCAGTACCTCGGGGGATACCAAACTGGTTCTGAAAGATATACGGGACCTAATCTTTAGTGAGGATGTTCGAAGAAGAGAATTAGGTAGATTTTCTGGTTCTGCTTTAAACGTCGATGGAAGAAGAATATACCCACAACGAGACATTCGTAGAGGGCGATCAAGGTCAAGAGGGAAAAGCCGAGACAAGGCAAAGGGGGTTGGTCCTACCTGCTGGACATGCGGGAAGAAAGGACATGTCAAAAAGGATTGCAGAGAAAAACGGAAGGGACCTGAATCCAGTGGAGCAAACACGGCGGTTGAAGGAACTGATGATGTGCTGCTGTTGAGCGTGGACAGCCCAATGGAGTCTTGGATTTTAGACTCTGGGGCGTCTTTCCATTCTACATCGGAGAAGGGATTTCTGGAAAATTATATTTCTGGAAATTTCGGCAAGGTACATCTTGCTGATGATGAGCCCTTGCAGATTGTGGGAAAAGGCGATGCACGAATCAAGACCAATAGTGGGAGCTTGCTGGTTCTGGAAAACGTGAGGTACATCCCTGGTTTAAGAGGAAATCTCATTTCTGTGGGACAACTTGATGATACAGGATTGAGTACCACGTTCACTGGTGGTGTATGGAAGATCACCAAAGGAGCTATGGTCATAGCTCGTGGAGCAAAGAATGGTACCCTTTACAACATGACAAAAACTTGCATGGACATGGTTGCATCACTCAAAATTGTAGGAGATTCACAACTGTGGCACAACAGGCTAGGCCACATGAGTGAGAAGGGGATGAAGGTGCTGGAAACAAAAGGGTTACTACCAGAGCTGAAGTCTGTGGATGTTGGCCTACGTGAAGATTGTATCTTCAGAAAGCAGAAGAAGGTGTCTTTTGCAAAAGGAGGCAGAACACCGAAGGCTGGGAAGCTGGACCTGGTGCACACAGATGTTTGGGGGACTGCACCAGTACATTCCCTTGGAGGGTCACAATACTATGTGACATTCATCGATGACTCAACAAGGTATGAGTTTAATTTCGGAAAAGTAAATCTGATGTGTTTAAAATGTTTCAGAAGTGGAAGACCATGGTGGAGAATGAGTCATGAGCTAAGCTGAAATGCTTGAGGTCTGACAACGGTGGAGAGTATGGCAGCCAGGATTTCATAGAATTCTGTTCTGATAATGGAATTCGGTGGGAGAAAACTATCCGAGGAACACCACAACAGAATGGTGTAGCTGAAAGGATGAATATGACGTTGAATGAACGTGCCAGATGCATGAGGTTACACTCGGGGTTGCTCAAAACCTTCTGGGCTGATGCAGTGAACATGACAGCTTATCTGGTCAATAGGAGTCTATCTGTGCCAATGAGAGAACGTTTACCCGAGGTGCTCTGGTCTGGAAAGGAGGTAAGACTCACATTTACGAGTCTTTGGCAGTTTGACATATGTTCATATTGATGCTAATGCAAGAGACAAGCTTGATGCTAAGTGCAAGCCATGTTTCTTTATTGGCTATGGTGCTGACGAGTTTGGTTACCGCTTTTGGGATGATCTCAAGAAAATGGTCATCAGGTGCCAGAATGTGGTATTCAATGAAGGTGTCATGTACAAAGATCGTCTTGCAGCTGAAGATGAAAATGAGAGCATTGAATTAGAGTGCAAAGAGCAAGTGGAGCTTGAAGGTGTATCTGAGCATGAAAGATCCGAACCGGTGAAACCTACTACTCCAGTAGAGTTGAGGAGATCAATGAGGGTGAGAAGGTCTGTGCAGAGGTATTCACCATCCCTGCATTATCTATTATTGACTGACGATGGAGAACCAGAATGCTTTGATGAGGCAATGCAGCTGAAGGAGTCGAGCAAGTGGGAGTTGGCTATGAAGGAGGAGATTTCCTCATTGCATGATAACAACACTTGGGAGCTGACACCCCTGCCAACAAGAAAGAAGACATTGCAGAACAAGTGGGTCTACCGGGTCGAGGAAGAACATGATGGCAATAGGAGGTTCAAGGCAAGGCTTGTGGTGAAAGACTTTCAACAGGAGGGAGTGGATTTCACTGAAATATTCTCAACAGTAGTGAAACTTACCACCATCCGAGTGGTTCTCAGCATTATGGCGTCAGAGGACTTGCACCTTGAGCAGTTTCATGTCAAGATTGCTTTCCTTCATGGAGATTTGGAGGAGGATATCTACATGCAGTAGCCAGAGGGATATGTAGTATCTGGGAAGGAAGACCTGGTGTGCAAACTCCAGAAGAGCTTATATGGACTGAAGCAGGCACTGAGGCCGTTGAACAAGAAGTTTGATTCATTTATGTCTAAAAATGAATATAAACGATGTGGCATGGATCAATGTTGCTACATCAAGTCCTTTGGTGATGAATATATTATATTGCTTCTGTATGTGGATGACATGCTTATTGCAGGATCCTATATGCAGAGGATTAATGAGCTGAAAGGGCAGTTGGCTGAAGAGTTTGAAATGAAAGATCTTGGAGAAGCTGACAAGATTCTGGGGATGAAGATCAATAGAGACCGCACAGCTGGAACATTAATGTGGTCATTGGGAAGGTCTTGAGAAGATTCAGTGTGATGGAAGCAAAGATAGTCTTTATTCCCCTGGCGAGCCATTTTAAACTATCAAAGGAGCAATCACCGAAGACGGCAAAAGAGGTGGAGTACATGACAAAAGTTCCATATGCATCAGCTGTTGGAAGCCTGATGTATGCCATGGTCTGTACTCGACCTGACATCGCTCATGCAGTGGGAGTTGTGAGCAGGTATATGAGTAACCCTGGAAAGCAACATTGGGAAGCTGTGAAGTGGATACTGAGGTATTTGAAGGGCAGCAAAAAGGTATCTGTGTGCTTTGGGAAAAGAAATTCATTGCAGGGGTATGTGGATGCTGACCTTGGAGGCGATGTCGACAGCAGGAGGAGTACCAGAGATATGAGATACATAAAATAAACCATGGACATGCGAGTCCTACAGAATAAAGTTGGGAGGGATGTCTCGCAAACCATCTTATTTAATTTATTAAAACTTTATTACATAAAAACCCTTGCAATAAAATTCAATTAAATAGAAATCCAACACATATATTCTTTGGTCAAGCTCCTGATCAGTCAGATACATGCAACAACATCGCATTCATACAAGTGACCATGTATTTCTAATCGTCGAATTATCTAAGATAAATTTCAATTGAATTAATAATTAATGGTCTTATTTATTAATTAATTTTTTTATTCGAATTATTAATTCAAGCAGTCCTCGAGATACATAAGCTAAACCATCCACTCCAATTTAAATAAATTAAATAAAAGAAATTTTATTTAAAATTATTTCAGCGCACAATGTGTATTGGGTGTCAACATGGCGTGTACCCACCCAAACTATGCGGCATCTTTTGTGGTCATGTAGAATGTATTCACACATATAGCGTACACGACATCTTGCGTAGTTACACGATGTGTAGTTTCGTATGTCAAGAAAATAAAGATCACGTGGCTAGAGAAAGCTCTTTTATATATATTGAAGCAGAGCGAACTAGAATTACATGTGGAAGAAGAAGAAACGAAAAAATAGATTCGAGAGGCCCCGTGCACTCTCGCCCTCAGTGTTGGATCTGCACATCGGTGCATGGGGCTATTGGGCAACCCACGCCTGAAACACAAGACCTTGCTCCATCAGTCCTCCCCTTTTTTGGTTGTCAGGTGCCGAACAACTCGCCCGCCAAGGGTTGTTTGATTTAGAGGCTTCCGTCAAACTTCGTTCTCAGCAACCTCTCCTCATCTGATTGGTTGAAGAGTGTTTCCATTGTGCAGGTTTGTCCCTGGATGATCTAGTCGCTACCATGGTTCAATTTCACGTATGCCGCTATAATTTCACAACACACCTAAAATTACACGCAGGGGAAGAAGAAGAAACGAAGGAGAAGCAGGCTCAAGAGGTTGAGGCCCCTTGCACTCTCACCCAAGCCACTAGCCATAACTCTGAACAAATTCTTTCTCCAGCCGCTCTCACCCCACTCTTATAATAATATTCTCGCTTCACGTGGGCCAAAATTCTCCCCAACCCCCTATCGGACTAACAAAATCCCCTTTCGTAATGACTCTCATACCCCTGTTAAGACTCGGGCTCTATCACAAGCCAAGTAGGCAGCTCAGAATGTATTGACACACAACACGCGTTTAACCTACGCGGCATGTACCGCTTTAAATGCTTGTGTAACGTACATGGTGTGTACAACCACCACATGACTTGTAGTTCTGAAATTTACACGAAATTAATTAGGCGTTTATTATTCTATAAAATCCTGTCACATGGCGCGTATGCCAACTAAACGTCGTGTTATTCAGTTTTAATGCCTCAATTAATTTTATTCTGTATAATTTATTTCACGCAGCGTACGCCTTGATTTGGCGTGTGCTCTACGTAAATGGGTACGAGTTACACAATGTGCACTCCGACCACACGACATGTAACTTCCCTTCATTACATGTCTCAAGATTTGGTGTGTAATCCACCCAGAATAATTTTGTGTTACAGGACATGTACGCCAGCTACACGTCGTGTAATACAACTCGTTTCGTGTTGTCCGACCTTAATTTAAAATGTGGTGTGTAAATTTATCACACTCCTCATGTTTTGACCAGACGACCATTGCATTGTGTGGGCGTTACACGATGTGTACATCTGTTACATTGCGTGAAACGTTGCAGACCATGTTTCACCCTGGCAGTTAATACGTAGTGTAATTGGAGTAACATGCCGCGTAAAGACCTTTCACACGACCAATCGTGATTAGCACAACTGCGTCTGCGTGTGGTTGACCTTGACCGCATGACATGTAATTGTTGGAGTTGGTGACCTAGAACCAACTACTTTGTACTTTATTCATTAATAAATACCTTATCACATCTTAATTGTTCTTCTGCGTGACAATGCACGTGATAATGTCCTAAGGATAGCTGTTGCACTAAAAGGTGTGCGTCTTTGGTAATATCCAGGAGGTTATTATGAGAACAAGACCCGCTAGTAGAATATCCATATTTCATGGTGTCATTGGATGTTCTTATCTACGGACGCGTGTATTGGTCCTTAAACTTTAAGATTATTATTAATGGGTATTACAACTCGCGCACTTAGATGTATTGATGAAAACTGTGATGACACACTGTTCGCAGCGAGGTAAGATATGTTGGGTGCGTCATGAGTAATACTGCATTAATAAATATTGCGAGAAAGGATTTGTCATTTCTGTTCCATAACAAAAGTAGATATCTCAGGTCTTTTGATGAAATTGATATAGCCTAAATAAATCCATGGCCATGGTAAAGAATGAGCGAGTTCAATTCCAGAAAGTCAAAGAAAGAATAATCGAGCACATGGGTTAATGACATTAGCATGCAACCCGCTTGATTCGAGATATCGAGGCAAAATGATTACATTACACGGTAAGCGTTCGTAGGTGATGACACATCATTGCGGCGTTAACTTCTTTCTCTATGGGTGCCTTGGCGTGTTGCTAAACGCTAACCTTGTACTTTAGGCAGACTCCCTCTAATGCGACTGAGAAAGAGGCCTAGAGGGTCACACACTAAGTGTGTCCAAGTATCTTAGTTAAATATTAATTTAACAAGTTGAATAAATATTATTCCCGATTGTGATTTAATAATTATTAAGGATGCCTGATTGCGTTTTTTTCGACACTAGTTATTCGAGAGAATATATTGTTGGCGAAATAGTATATATTTATTAGCGAGCAATGCATTGATATTTATTTGAAAAATAAATAGTCATTATTCAAGGTCTAATAAATGTGGAGGAAATAAAGTGAATGGAAAAACAAAAGTACACGCCGTGTCTATTAATATACATGCCGTGTATTTTTTTGGGAATTTATGAGAAATAATATTATTTATTTAATTAAATAATATTAGGTGTAATTCGTTGGACGTATGTCAAGTAATAATAATAGTCAACTGTTATTATTAGACATGGGGTATTACTAAGAATTAAATGAAATGAATAAATGTTTTTGGGTAATTAATTCTGTAGATGGTGAATTCCCCTTACCTGAATGTGAGGTGGGGATACTCTTTTATAGATGAGTAAATCTAATTACAAGATGGGTAAGTCCGATGTGGGACTCAGAAATACCCATTTACACTTAAATGGGGTCCAACACTCCCCCTCAAGCTGGACATGCCCAGATTGGATAGAGTCCCACAAAGAAAACAAAGATGACAAGACCTAGGACCATCTCATACTCCCCCTCAAGCTGGGCCATGGAGGTTGTGAATTTCCAGCCTGGTAGTGAGAGACTCAAGGCGAGCTCCTGGGAAACCTTTGGTGAAGTGATCGACAAGCTGATCGGCCGTCGGTATATGGCCGAAACTGATATGGTGCTGCTCCAGATGGTGGCGGAGAAAGTGACAGTCCACCTCGATATGCTTTGTCCGTTCATGGAAGACGGGATTCGAGGCAATCTTCGTGACGGCCTGATTGTCACACCAGATATGAGCAGGAGTCGATGCGGGGAAACCGAGCTCATGGAGGAGATGACGAAGCCAGAGGATCTCAGTCGTGACGGTGGCCATGGCTCGATATTCGGCCTCGGCACTCGATCGGGAGACGACAGTTTGCTTCTTGCTGTGCCAAGAGATGAGATTTCCGGCGAAGAACACGGCGAAACCCGAAGTAGACTTGCGGGTAGCGAGGCAACCGGCATAGTCCGCATCACAGAAGGCCTCAACATCCATGTGAGCATGATGTGAGTACTAAAGGCCACGTGCAGGGTCTCTCTTGATGTATTTGGCAATGCGGAGGACAGCATCCCACTGAGATCTGGTGGGATGCTCCATGAACTGGCTAACTTTCCCAACAGCACAGGCAATGTCGGGACGCGTCATGGTGAGGTAGTTGAGTTTACCGACCAGGCGTCGATAGCTCTCGGGATGAGGAAATGGTTCCGAGTCGGAATGAAGGGAGCGTTCCCCAGGCTCAAGTGGTGTGTCCACTGCGGTGGCGGTGCTCAACCCGGCATCCTGCAAGATATCAAGAGCATACTTGCGCTGACAGAGAGAGATAGTGTCCGCAGTCCGGGAGACCTCGATGCCAAGGAAGTAAGTGAGGGGACCAAGATCCTTGGTGTGAAAGTGCTGGTGAAGATGCGCCTTGAGGCTGGCGATGCCTCTGGAGTCGCTCCCTGTGATGATGATGTCATCAACATAAACCACAAGCAGGATACAGCCGTGCGCCGTCGTACGGAAGAAGACAGTTTGATCTTTCATACTCCGAGAGAGACCAAAGGTTGTGACGATCGTGCTGAAGCGGCCAAACCAAGCGCGAGGAGACTGCTTGAGGCCGTAGAGGGAGCGACAGAGATGACAGACATGTCGGTCGGCACCAGAGGCAGAAAAACCAGGAGGCTGCTGCAGGTAGACTTCTTCATCAAGAAAGCCATGGAGAAAAACATTTTTAACATCCAGTTGATGAAGCGGCCAGTGATGATGGGTAGCCAGAGAGAGGAAAAGGCGGACAGATGCCATCTTTGCGACTGGAGAGAAGGTCTCAAAGTAGTCGAAGCCATAGGTCTGGGCAAACCCCTTTGCGACAAGCCGTGCTTTGAGGCGGCAAAGAGAGCCATCGGGATTTAGACGGATCCTGAAAATCCATTTACAGTCGACCGTCTGTTTGCCCGCCGGAAGTGGAACAAGATCCCATGTATGGTTGGCATCCAGAGCTTGCAATTCATCCCTCATGGCGGCGAGCCAGCCGGGGTGAGATTTTGCTTCACCAACTGTCCGAGGAATCGACACAGTCTCCAGTGCGGACAGACCCCTGTATGAAGATACAAAGAGAGGAATAGTCTGACACGAGCGAGTACCTTTCCGGAGCGCAATCGGCACGTCCTCGGGAGCTGTGACAGGAGCATCGGACGAAGCAGGAGCAAGGTGGTCCTCGGCCGGGATGGGAGGTACAACGGAAGGATGACGAGAGTAGGTCTGTCCAAAGAGATGACCGGGCGGAGGAGACACCAGAGGCGGGTGAACGAAGAGCGGAAGACAGTCATCGATGGTAGTGTCGGGAGAAGGAGAGGGGAGAGTGAAAGGAGAGTTCTCGACAAAGGATACGTCGACAGAGGTGATATACCAGCGGAGGTCGGGAGAGAAGCATCGGTACCCGCGCTGAGTGCGAGAATATCCGAGAAAAATACATCGAAAGGATTTGGGAGAAAGTTTGGAGAGATTGGGGCGAGTGTCCCGGACATAACAGAGACAGCCGAAGACGCGGAGTGGAAGGGAGTGAGGAGGACTGGAGGGGAACATGGTATGAAAGAGAGTCTCCCCCTGAAGGATGGAGGAGGGAAGACGGTTAAGAAGGTAGGTAGCAGTGAGGATGTCATCTCCCCAGAAGAGAAGCGGGACCTGGCGGTGGAAGAGGAGGGCACGAGCGGTTTCCAGAATATGCCGGTGTTTTCGCTCGGCCACCCCATTTTGCTGAGGGGTATCGGGACAGGAGGTCTGGTGGATGAAGCCGTGGGCCCGCAGAAACTGCTGAAAAAGAGTGGATAAGTATTCCAGCCCATTGTCAGATCAGAGACATTTGACAGGGATAGAAAACTGTGTCTGGATCTCATGGAAAAAGGTCTGAAAGGTGGAGAGAACTTATGTCCGATCGCGAAGAAGGTAAAGCCATGTCATCCGGGAATAATCATCAATGAAAGAAATGTAATATTTATACCCAGATTGACTCGAGGTGGCACAGGGACCCCATACATCGGAATGAACCAAATCAAAGGGTTTGACGGCCCGTGTGTCAGCCCGAGGAGAATATGATGTGCGATGATGTTTCGCAAAACGACACGACTCACAAGGAAAAGATAAACGGGGACTAATATCGGGGTAGAGTTGATGAAGTGCGGAGGCAGAGGGGTGGCCCAACCGAGAATGGAGGTCTACGGCATGAGCAGAGATAGACGCGCAGGCGATGGAAGTCGGGCCAGCGAACATGTACACCCCATCCCGAAGGTGGCCTCTACCAAGTTCCCGGTTCGTCGTCCGCTCCTGAAACAAAACAGAAGACGAGGAAAAGATAACATTACAGTGGAGATCCTTGGTAAGTTTGCTGATGGAAAGCAGGTTAAATGGACTCTGGGGCACATGAGCCACCAAGGAGAGGTGGAGGGTGGAGGTGAGGGAACAGGTGCCAAAGCCGGCTATGGGGAGAGTGGACCCATCAGCAACAGTGATGGCTGAGGATCCACTATAGGGACGGTAGTTGGAGAGCATACCTGCATCCCCCGTGAGGTGGTCGGACGCACCCGAGTCAAGCAGCCATGCAGGGGAACGATGACTGACAAGAGCAGTGTGACCACCGGAATGGGCAAGAGAAGCTGATGAAGAGCCCGGTATGGAGGAGGTCCGGTAATCGTGAATCAGCTGGATCTCGGCCAGGGAGAGATCCAAAGACGGGGGAAGAGCAGCAGCAGGTGAGGACGCATCGCGGATCGCAGTCTGGCCCTGGCGGGGGTGCGACTCGGGACGACCATGCAGGACCCAGCAACGGTCTACCAGATGGCCGAGCTTGCCGCAGTGTTGGCAGAGGGGGCGAGGTCGGCCGTCCCCATGGTCGCGCCTGCGAGGGCCGGTAGGACGACCCCCGCCACGTCTGAGGAGCGCCGTGTGATCAGGGAGGGGGACGGGTTGTGCAAGGGCCCGATGAGCCTTCTGCAGGCGATGATAGACCTGCGGGATATCCAGTGTAGACGGGCTGGCAAGCATCTCAGTGGCCGTCGTGGCGTAGTTCGGTGCGAGGCCATTCAGGAGATTGAATAGGCAGAGCTGGTCCCGCTGAGTCTGCGCTTCGGCCGGAGTTTGAGGAATTGGCCAGAGTTCCTGTAGTTCGTCGCGGAGACCCTTCCATTCCATGAAGTAGGTTGGGAAGGTCCGATCCTGCTGGCGGATATGGGACAGACGCTGGAGAACGTCAGAGACCCGAGCCAAGTTATTGGTCTCGGAGAACATGACAATCAAGGAATCCCATAGCTCTTTGGCGATGTTGGCAGTCCTGGTGACATCTTTCACGGAGCGGTTCATGGAGTTGACCTGTAAGTCGAAGATTTTGCTGTCCGCCAGCTGCCAATAGTCGAACTTAGGGTCAGTGATTTCAGGTGGGGGTTTCTCAAGATGAGAATGAAGTCCCATGCCGCGGATGGACATCAAGACCGTCTTCCGCCAAACGGAGAAATTAGTGGCATCCAGCCGGTCATCGACAAGCCGAGAGGAGACCGTGATCAGGGACGGCAGAACGGAGGACGCGTCCATGGAGGGCGGGCGCTGGACCCGTTCGCCGGGAGTCGGGCGGTGGAAGGGAGGCGGCCCGGAGATGCTGCCGGAGGGAGCAGCGACAGGGGGTCGCGCTCAGGATGGTGCGGCTGGGCAGGGGCGGCGCGGGTGCTAGGGCGCGGGTTCTGGGCAGGAGCGCCGCGGGGCCGAGGGCAGGGCTGGACTTGGGCGCGCCGGGCGCCGGAAGCCAGGGCCGGGAGCAACGCTGGGAGAGGGCGCCGGGAGGGGAGCCGCTGGGAGATGGCGAGGGCGCCGGGGCGAGGTCGAGGACGCCGGGGCGAGGCCGAGGGTGAGGCGCCGGGGCGAGGCCGAGGGCGAGGCGCCTGGGCGGGGCGCCGAGGGCTGGGCGCCGAGGGCGAGGCGTCGGGGCGAGGCGCCGGGGCGAGGCGCCGAGGGCGGGATGCGCCGAGGGCGAGGCGTCGGGGCGAGGCGCCGGGGCGAGGCCGACAAGGGCGATGCGTCGGTCGGGGAGATCGCGCGCCTAGCAGGAGGGCGACGCGGGGAGCCACGGGGGGGGGGGGGGGGCGATGCGGGGACTCGGGACGCCGGGGAGCCGGGAGCCGCGTCAGGCAGGAGGGCCGCCGGGAGGATGGAGGGCCGCTGGGAGGGAGGGCCGCCTGGAGGGAGGGAGGGCCGGGAGGGAGGGCTGCCGGGAGAGTAGGGCAGAGCTAGAGGGGGGAGAGAGGCGGGGCCGGTCAGAACCGGGAAACCGCTGGGAGGGAGGGTCGGGAAGATCCCTCTGATACCATGTAGATGGTGAATTCCCCTTACCTCAATGTGAGGTGGGGATCCTCTTTTATAGACGAGTAAATCTAATTACAAGATGGGTAAGTCTGATGTGGGACTCAGAAATACCCATTTACACTTAAATGGGGTCCAACAAATTCATTTTATTATTCTAAGTAATTAAGATCCCAATTATATTATTCTCATTAGCCTAGCCATTTGGAGAGGTTGTGCACAACGGATCTAGAGAAAACTCTCAAGCCAAGAGAGAATTTCTTTTCTTCCAAGAACGCTCTCAAGCTACGAGAGAGAGATCCTTTTCCATCGGATCAAGGCTATCGAAGGCAGACATCGCAAGCGAAGACTCTTCCGCGCTAGCACCCGGAGATCCCTTCGGCGACGTCCAGAGATACGTGGATCACGTGTGGATCACCGCCAGAAGAATCCTACACTTGGATTCTATGACGCAACGACGGGTCACATCGGATTTTGACCGAAAATATCAACAGAGTGCTTATTCTATCAAGGTAATTCTTGCCTTTTAATTAAATTAATTATAACCAACATATGGTGATCCTCTCTATGGTTTCAGGACTCCCTTATTTTCTTTCGTTCTTTGTTCTATTCCAAAGATTCGGCGTTTTATTATCGTGACGGATCTCGGATTAAACGTCGTTAATGACAAAAATTAAAGTTGGGTACACCCACCAACGCACTTCCGCTGCGCCCGAAACCTACAGTAATTAGGCTACACGTCGTGCAATCGTGTCGTATAGCCAGGATCCCCTACACATCCGGATTGTATCTTCATGCGTCCTTCACCTTTTCTTGTCCTGTTCTTGTTTATTTGATAGTGGATGAGCATGTTATCTCAACTTTACGGATTACAAACGATAATTGAAATGAAAAACAAACAAAAGAATTGTGATATCGATTTACAAAGAATTAAATAACTATAAATTTGAATGTGATCGCTTTGAATCCACTTGAATGTTCTGGGCGCAGCGGAAGCCGATCGGGTCCATGCCAAATGATGGTTTTTAATTGAATCTGACAAATAAACCATAAGAACGTGATGAAAAACGACATGTCTCATGAATATATTCAAAGAACTGTATTGAAAGAATCCCAGAACCAGAGATGATATTTCACGTTAAATTTATAATTAATTTAATAACATTAAATTACTTTGGCGTTAAATGTTTTTTTCGATGTGGGTGTTGATCGATCGAACCTTCGTTCAAGTTGCACAGTCGTTGCATTAAAAAGATCCAAAGTAGAATTGCTTTAGCGGTAATCCACATGTGTTCCTTGATCTCAAAGCGTCGATGATACTCCGGGTATTGGCTCGGTGGTACTAATCGTCTTGCGTTGCCCACCTTTGATCACAATACATTCCTCTGGTTTTGAAGAATTGATTCTTGGTCTCTTGTTCTTGAGACGATGGAAGGTGGAAGAATTCTCTCGATCTTAAGAGGAACCCTAGTGACATGTTGAGAGAATTCCTTAGGGAGTGGATGTGTTGTGCAGAACACAAATGATTTCACCACACTAATAAAAAATGATATAATCGGGTATATATAGAGTTATGTTAGAGAATTTATAATTGACATAAACCCTTAGTCAATCCCATGATGAACCTCATGCCTAATAATAATAATATTATTATTATTATTATTATTTCTTTGATGTGTGTATGTCTCGCAGATAATATAAATATAAATAAATTAATTAATATTTATTTAAGTGATATTTAATTTATCATTTCCGTTGTCCGACACATAACTTGGCCCAACCACCTTCCTCAGCATTTACCGAACCTCGAAAATAAATATTATTCCTTCTATAAATAAATAAATTTTTTATTCATGGTCTTTGACATAAATATAGTGACTGAATATTTGTGATCAATAAATCCTGAATTTTTATTATTTCTCGGTCTTGGGAATAAAATTTATTCTAATTATTAAATTCAAATAGAATTTAACCGAGAACAAAGGAAACACGAAGTGTGTGATCCTTTGTGCCTCTTTCTCAATGGCATTAGGCGGACTTGGCTAAAGTCCAATATCAACGCCTCACAATATGTAAAAACACTTATAGAGGAAGAAGTTAATATCGCAATGACAACCACTTATGAACGCTCATTGTGTCTCAATATCTCATCAAATAGGTTTCACACTCATTTAATCATCTTATATGCTTTATATGTCTTTATATGACTTTCAGAAATGAAGTCGTCAATACACCATGATTATGAAATTTAGTTCGAAAGTTCTATTTCAATCAAAAGGTTGATATATCAACTTCTGTAAAGATGGAAAAGAGAAATCTTTTCTCGACTTATTCAATAATAACATATCATTCGTGATTCACTTAACGCATCCTGCGTTGTTGCGAACATATAATGTCATGGGTTTGGGCAATACATCAAATTATGCGATTCATGGTATGTATTAATATTAATCTTAAAATCTAAGAATCATTACATGTTCGCAGCTATGAATATTCAATGACACATAAATATGCAGAATTTTTACTTGCGAGTTTGTCCTCATATTCTCCTATCTTAAGATTATCAAGTGCGAACTTAATGAGATGAAACTTTTTCCACAAACGAGAATCAAATACCTGATAGTTTGCATCATTTGTGTCCCATCAGACGAAGTCATATGACCGTGGGACTTACGTTCTAGAATATTGTCACGACACTTCAAGTTTCTCATTATAGCAGGAATTGTAGTTGATTCTAGGACATCTACCTCAACATGCCTAATTGATGTGCCATATTTTGCTTTTGGGTGAAAAAGCAGAGGCAATTTATCTATATATTCTTCTTTTGTCAAACCACTATGAAGAGATTCTTCCCATCAATTTAGGAATGGAGCTCCTGCTTTTAACATCTTACTTTCTACTTATTATTTGGTAAAGATGTTTGTTCCCGTGTCCATGTGGTCTGAATAGTTCATGTCTCTTTCTTAGCAAGATGTGAGTCAAGACAAAACAGTGCCTTTAGCAACACAGTTCAGTATAATAATTGAATATAAGTTCAAAAATGATGACAAAAAAATGCGTAAGATATATGATACTATGGTAAGAAAAATATGACAAAAAATGATGATTTCATAATATAGAATGAGTGATCCTGGGCTTGACAGGTGTGACCAAACCTGGTTCTGAGGATTCTCGTTGCAAAATATATGTTAAGGTGGATTGTACTCACCATTTATTGGAACACCAAAAATGACAATGATATGAGAATTGGAAAGTGAAAGTCACCGCCACTTTGAAAGGATTGGTGTATTAATTATGGGGCCCTCTTTGATCATGCTAATGGGCGTATAGAAAAATTGATCATCAAAGAAGGGTCACATTTGTTGATACTAGCAGTTATTGATGAGTCAAATTATTGCATGGACTAGTTTTTAAAAATCTCTAGTAGCAAAAAATATTTTATCATAAGTAAAGGGGATTACAAAACGTAAACAATACACATGTCTAGACACCCCAGTGGGTCAAGTTTCATCCCTCCTCTCAAGGAATGACAAACACTCATTGGACTTATTTTAGTACGTATTATGGCTCGAAGGCCCAAGATCTTGATGTCCCGAAGGCCTAGCTGAATTTGGCCTGAAGCCCCCCTGAAAGAGATGGCCCAGATGAGCAGCGAAGTGTCACTCCGAGTCACCAGTCTTTGACGCTGTGTCGCCCCTCCTGCCAGCACCATCACGTTGTATTGCTCCGTTGCGCCTTGGCAAGTCACCCCTTCATCCCACATTAGAGATTCGTGTGGGTAAAGGGCTGGTTGATGGGTGCCAACGCACACATCGCTCTTTCTAGCCACCCACCTGGTGACTCCTGCATGTCTTCACGTTGCATTGCCTGTTAGTTGCGCCGCATCGTCCGCCTGCTCACACGGGCAACAATGTCACTAGCCAACACGCCACGTCGCTCCCAATACCAGCAACCGTTGTGCCGTGCTGCCCATTGGCGCGTCGTGGTAGGGCACATCTCTATTCCACATCGGAAATTCGAATGGATAGCGGGTCGGATGATAATTGTCAATGCACTTATCGCTCTTTCGAGCCGCCCACCCGGCTGTGCCGCTAGCCTAGTCGCGCCTGCCGTCCCTCCTGGTCCTGGTATACTGCCTACCTGCTTGACATTGGTGGCTGGTAAACCCTGTAGCCCGAAGACCCAATACATGGTCCGAAAGCCCATATCGGGTGAATAGTACCGCTTCTACAGTACCCACTACAGTACTGCTACATTACCTAGAGAAACCCTTCACCCGTCCGAATTTGAACCCGAGTTTTGCATGTAGGATTACGAGGTGCTTACTACTAAGTGAAACCCCAACTGCAGAGTAGTCACACTGTGTCGTCTCTCCTGGCCCTGTTGTACCGCCCAGTTGCTTGACATTGGTAGTCAGTTTGTCCAGTTGCCCGAAGACTCAATACATGGTCCGAAAGCCCAAATTGTGTGAATGTGACCGTTGCTACAGTACCCGGCCCTGCACCCATTGCAGTACTGCTACAGTTCTATGGAATTCCTTCGCTCGCTTGGATTTGAACCCGGATTTTGCATGCAGGATTACGGGGTGCTTACCACTATGTCAAACCCCAGCTGCAAAGTAGCAAAAAATAATAATAATAAAACAAAACAACTTATTGTTTAGACCAAGAACTTAGTTTATTACCATTATTTCCATGGCAGTGAACAAAATAATCACACCCTAAAATAGGTGGTAAAATTGTTTTGCGACTGTCTAGGTGAACAGAAACTAAAAACAAATCTGTCCATATAGAATAGATGGTGGAAGACAATTGTTAAGAAAGCACCTTGCATACATTTTCATTCTCAAGTTTAGTATTGCTTTTTTTTTTTTTTTTTACAAATAAATACGTTATATGGAAATGATCCATAATAAATGCGACAGAATATCTGAATTTTAGTTTCTTTTGTTGCAGGATTGAAATGAAAAACTTGAATTTGTAATTAGTTTAAATTCAAAATTTTGGAACAAGGATTGACTGACACTGTAATGGCAACTGATGAATATGCTTGACGATGGATGACTGCATTAATGTGTTCGATAAAAGTTTAGAATGTAATTTATTTTGTTGACCCTGCTATCATTTTACAGTGATTGCTGCCTTTTTCCAATGATTTCCTCGTAAAGAATGGGGAAAAATAGATGGAGCTGGCCAAAGCATGTGACGAGATTGTTTGGTTGTAAAATTAGCGAAATCAAACGAAACACAGTATGGACTCCGTCCAGAGAATAGATTCTCTCAATGCTGAGTTCTCTGTCCCAGTCTTTTTATTTTTCCAATGCTATCTTCCCATCACATTAACAATATATAATATCTGTCTTGAGGATGGCAACTGCTATTTATTTCAACAGTTTTGAAAATTACAAATACAGCCACCCTCAAAAAGCTAAAAATAACTAACATATAACTGAGACAATAAAACGTACAACTAACACGGGAATAAGTAAATGGACTTTACGTTCTATTGTTGCAGGATTGAGATGCAAAACTTGAATTTGTAATTAGTTTAAATTCAAAATTTTGGAATAAGGATCTATTGATACCATAAGATATTTATCATATTGACATGCAGTACGTTGAGATGACTGCATTAATGTGTTCGATAAAAGTTTAGAATGTAATTTATTTTGTTGCCGCTGCTATCATTTTTCAGGGTCATCTCTTGAATTACTGCCTTTTTCCAATGATTTCCTCGTAAAGAATGGGGAGAAATAGAGGGAACTGGCCAAAGCAGGTGATGAGATTGTTTGGTCGGAAAATTAGGGAAAACAAAAGAAATGCAGTATGGACTCTGTCCAGAGAATAAATTCTCTCAATGCTGAGTTCTCTGTCCTAGTTTTTTGTTTTTTCCAATGACATCTTCCCATCACATTAACAATATATAATATCTGTTGTTAGAATGATAAAAAAGGGGTGAAACCCAATAACCAAGGTCCTCTCTAAAGGAGGCCTTGAGGTTATTTTATAAAGAATAATAAAGACCACATCGGACAACAAGTCCGATGTGGGATACAGAAAACACTTCCCCTCAAGCTAGCTGTACTTAGCTTGGACACATAAAGAAACGAAAGCAAAGAAAACAAAGAACACTGCAAACACTCCCCCTCAAGCTGGACATACCCAGTTTGATTACAAAACTAGACAAAACAAAAGAAAAGAAAACATTCGCGAGTGCAGCTCCCCTTCAAGATCACAGCTCCCCCTTGAGATGAAAAAGATGAATGATTGAAGATGGCGTTGAAATAGCCGGATTACATCAGTGGTGCCTCATGTCGTCGAGGCGCAGTAGCGGAACATCGCAGGCGGGGCCGGTCGTCGGAGCGTCGGGAAACCCGAACTAGCGGGGCCGGATGTTAGCGTCGGGAAACCCGAACTAGCGGGGATGACGCCGAGAATGCCGCACTGGCGAGGCCGGTCATCAGGACGCGGGGAAATCTGCACTAGCAGGGCCGGTCATTGGAGCGTTGGGAAACCCGCACTGGCAGGGCCGGTCCTTAGGACGTCGGGAAAGTCGCGCTGGACCGGCGCAAGACTGTCGGGTGGAGGGCCAACAATGGGGTGAGGGGATCTGCCTTGCAAGACAAGGATGACGGCTGGAACGGGGGAGCCCGACCGTTGGAGGAAGGGCCGCTGGGAGTGAGAGCAACTGCGGAGGAGCCGTCCTGCACAACAGGAAAGAGGCCAATCGAGGGTCGGTAGTGACCACGGAGGAGCCCGCGGCGGACGAGATTCGGCCAGATCTGGTCGAATCTGAGATAGGGGAGGCCTCCGGAGGCTAATGGATGGCGGAGGGTTGGCTAATCCAAATCTGGAGGGCCGTCGCGCATAGAATCGGCGTGGATGGGAGAGCAGGCGCTGGAGGCGTCAGACGCATGGGAGTCGGGCTGGGAGTCGCGACGGGACGCGTCGGAGGAGGTCGGGCCGGTAAACCGCGTCGGAGGGTGAGAAGGGAGGCCGTCGCGGGAGTTGCCAACAGAGGGGTGCAGGAGGGTTCCGTAGGGAGAGATCTGTCGGGACGGAGCCACAGGTAGACGGGAGGGTTCCGTCGGGTGGGAGACGTGCGCGTCGGGAAGAACGTTGGGGAGCCGTGATATAGATGGAGGGAGGCGGTGCCTGGAAGCCGCAAGGAGGGAGGCCGTTCGTGACGGGAGGATGCCGCTGGGGGGGCCGTTTGCGACGGGAGGAGGCCCGCAGAGGGGTGTCGGATGGGAGGGGCGTCGGGAGGGAAGCCGCGTAAGGCGGGAGCCGCGTAGGGCCGGAGGGGCGCCAGGAGGGGAGGGAGATCCAGCTGGGGGCGACGGCGGAGGACTTAGCTCATTGGCCATGGAGGCCGCCACCCCCCACGGAGGGGAAAACGGGAAACCCTGGACGGGAGAGAACAAAATAGGAGAATGGCTCGGGTTGGATTTGTTTCCCTGTCATACCATGTTGGAATGATAAAAGTGGGGTGAAACCCAATACCCAAGGTCCTCTCTAAAGGAGGCTTTGAGGTTATTTTAAAAGTAATAATAAAGACTATATCGGACAACAAGTCCGATGTGGGATACAGATTCCAACATCTGTCATGAGAATGGCGACTGCTATTTCAACAGTTTTGACTATTACAAATACCGCCACCCTCAAAGAGTTAAAAATAACTAACATATGACTGAGACAATAAACGTACAACTCTCACAGGAATAAGTAAATGGACTTTACATTCTCCTACTGTAAACAATCCAAGCTGGTGTCTGAGGATACGGACCCTCAAGCCAGTGGTTCCCATTAGTAGGGCTCAACGTAGTTGCACCTTTGCCTGCTACATGAAAAATTGGTCTATCTGCAAAGCGTTATAAGCAGACTAGATACAAAGGCAATTGGTCAAATCACGAGACATTTCAATCTTCCCAATTTCTGAAAGTGGTGGCAAGTGGTCTATTTTGTTTTTCTGCATGTTTTAAGTTCATCATAAACACATTGAAGGAATCCTAGTGAACATCAAGAGACCATTACCGAACTAAAAAACTAAACTGGAAAGAGGCAATCAGGCAATCAGGCAATCAGCTATAATTTTTGGCAAGATTTGGGATGTGTTTTTTTCTTTTCCTTGGTATGAAGTACTTGTGTGTGACTATACAGGCTCGTGTTTTTCCCCACTCATTTGAGGCTTTAAAATTTTCAGCATTTCAAAATGTTTGTAGTGGTGTGCTGAAAATGATCTGATATGTATTTATTATTTTTGTGTGTAGGTTGTTTACTGGATTCAAGGTCTTGTTAATATCCTGGTCTAAATTGCATTTTGATTTGGTTTTCTGAAGGTCCTCAATGCCTTATTCAATCTCTGCAAGATAAACAAGAGGAGACAAGAGCAGGCGGCTGAAAATGGGATCATTCCACATTTGATGAATTTTATCATGTCAGATTCACCCTTGAAACAATATGCACTGCCTTTGCTGTGTGATATGGCTCATGCATCACGCAGTTCAAGAGAGCAATTAAGAGCCCATGGTGGCTTGGATGTGTACCTGAGCCTACTTGGTAATGAGTCTTGGTCAGTGACTGCATTAGATTCAATAGCTGTCTGCTTGGCACATGATAATGACAACCACAAAGTCGAGCAGGCTCTACTGAAGAAGGATGCTGTTCAAAAATTAGTCAAGTTTTTCCAATGCTGTCCAGAGCAACATTTTGTTCATATATTGGAGCCCTTCTTGAAAATTATCACGTATGCACCATTCCTGTTCTCCTAGTATCTTCATTTGCTTCATTGATCTTGTAAAGGAACTGTGTTTAAATAGTAGCAACTCAAACTTCACTCTAACGCAGTGGAAGTGAAGATGATGCTGGGTTTTTTTTTTGGAGGGGGTGGGGGTAGGGAAGTTGTTGGCTTTGGTCACACTATTTAGTTGTGTGCCCTCATATTCATTGGTAAATTTATGGTTTCAAAGTTTCATTGACAGAACTATACATGCATCATTCCTAATTGACTTGACTGATGGGTTTTCTCTTGTTTCTGCGCCAACACATATAATCTCTGGGCTGTTTTGAGTTATCACACTCTTACCTTTTTCATAATTGGTGTATACAATAATTTTTTATATGCAAGTAATTATTTGATGTTCTGGTGCTTCTTTTAATTTCGGTTCATGTGTAATTAATGCAGGAAATCGCCTAGAATAAGTACAACACTGGCTGTTAATGGTCTAACTCCATTGCTTGTCCTGAGGCTTGACCATCAGGATGCCATTGCTCGTCTCAATCTTCTGAAACTAATAAAGGTACGTAATTCGGTTACCGATTCTTTGTGCATCTGTGTTTATTTTCTTGTTATATTATCTTATATCTGGATAAGCTGATTTCAAGGTTCTTATTCCTTGTTATTGAAAAAACTATATGGTTCTGAAGTTGCATGAATTTTGGAAAACATGGGGAAAGAATGTGTTTGAAGTAGTAATTGACATGAAAATTATGTTAGAAAATTTAAGCTACCTTTGGTTCATCAAAATATTTTTTATTTTCATTTTTAAAAAATCTTTTGGAAAATAAGTTGGAAGAAATGAAAATATTTTCTGTTTTCCTTTTTTGAAAAATGTTTTATAAAATGTTTTGGAAAATGTTTTATAAAATGTTTTGGAAAATGTTTTGGAAAGCGGGGAGAAGACAATAAAGTATATGGGTTTCTTCTTTGTTCATTTTTATTTTCTTGGACAAATGAAAACAATGGCCCTTCTGCCCTTTCTACATTAGAGTCCCAAAAGTTTGCTGGGCCGTGTAGGCAAATATTGTTATCTACTCACGATGTTTGAAATGCTACTCGCCAATTCATTTTTTTAGCAGTGTATCAGACAAATCATAGCTTATTATACAAAATGTGCTGTCCTTTATGATATTTTTTTATGAGGTGTAAAGGATTATATATATTTTTTTATGTTATGCACAAAATAACAATCATTCAATATTTTTAGTCTGTTAAAAGAATTGTTTTAATAAAATGTAAGTTAATTATCATATTGTAATATTAAATGATATATTAGAATCTTTTAAGCTCAAATAGAAATATTCTTCTTCAGGGAAAAAAACTTTCGCATGAGTCATAACTTGTATTTAGTGCTGGTATTGTATTAACATATAATTATCAATTTTTTATGCTTTCAAGCTGTTAAACTATCCTTCAAATGCATATAGGGGCCCTTATTATTGGTTGATACTTATTGTAGTAGGGTGAATTCCCCTTACCTCAATGTGAGGTGGGGATCCTCTTTTATAGAGAAGTAAAAACTAATTACATGGTGTTAAGTCCAATGTGGGACTCAGAACAGAAATACCCATTTAACCTTAAATGGGGTCCAACACTCCCCCTCAAGCTGGACATGCCCAGATTGGATAGAGTCCCACAAAGAGAAAAAGACAACAAAGACACAGGACCATCTCAGACTCCCCCTCAAGCTGGGCCAGGGAGGCTGTGAATACCCAGCCGGGTAATGAGAGACTCAAGGCGAGCTCCTGGAAGACCTTTGGTGAAGAGATCGGCAAGCTGATCGGCCGTCAGGATATGGCCGAAGCCGATATGGTGCTGCTCCAGATGGTGGCGGAGAAAGTGACAGTCCACCTCGATATGCTTCGTCCGTTCATGGAAGACGGGATTCGATCCAATCTTCGTGGCGGCCTGATTGTCACACCAGATATGAGCAGGAGTCGATGCGGGGAAACCGAGCTCATGGAGGAGATGGCGAAGCCAGAGGATCTCAGTAGTGACGGTGGTCATGGCTCGATACTCGGCCTCGGCACTCAACCGGGAGACGACAGTCTGCTTCTTGCTGCGCCAAGAGATGAGATTGCCGGCAAAGAACACGGCGAAACCCGAAGTAGACCTGTGGGTAGCGTGGCAGCCGGCATAGTCCGCATCACAGAAGGCCTCAACATCCATGTGAGCATGATGAGAGTACTGAAGGCCACGGGCAGGGTCTTTCTTGATGTATTTGGCAATGCGAAGGACAGCATCCCACTGAGATCGGGTGGGATGCTCCATGAACTGGCTGACTTTGCCAACGGCACAGGCAATGTCGGGACGCGTCATAGTGAGGTAGTTGAGTTTACCGACCAGGCGGCGATAGCTCTCGGGATGAGGAAAGAGTTCCGAGTCGGAATGAAGGGAGCGTTCCCTAGGCTCAAGGGGAGTGTCCACGGCGATGGCGGTGCTCAACCCGGCATCCTGCAAGATATCAAGAGCATACTTGCGCTGGCAGAGAGAAATAGTGTCCGCAGTCCGGGAGACCTCAATGCCAAGGAAGTAAGTGAGGGGACCAAGATCCTTGGTGTGAAAGTGCTGGTGAAGATGCGCCTTAAGGCTGGCGATGCCTCTGGAGTCCCTCCCTGTGATGATGATGTCATCCACATAAACCACAAGCAAGATACAGCCATGTGCCGTCGTACGAAAGAAAACTGTGTGATCCTTCATACTGCGAGAGAGGCCAAAGGCTGTGACGACCGTGCTGAAGCGGCCAAACCAAGCCCGAGGAGACTGCTTGAGGCCGTAGAGGGAGCGACGGAGACGACAAACATGGCGGTCGGCACCAGAGGCTGAAAAACCAGGAGGCTGCTGGAGGTAGACTTCTTCATCAAGAAAGCCATGGAGAAAAGCATTTTTAACATCCAGTTGATGAAGCGGCCAGTGATGATGAGCAGCCAGCGAAAGGAAAAGGCGGGCCGAGGCCATCTTTGCGACTGGAGAGAAGGTCTCAAAGTAGTCGATGTCATATGTCTGAGCAAACCCCTTGGCGACAAGCCGGGCTTTGAGGCGGCAAAGAGAGCCATCGGGATTGAGACGGATCGTGAAAATCCATTTACAGCCGACCGCCTGTTTGCCCACCGGAAGTGGAACAAGATCCCATGTATGGTTGTCATCCAGAGCCCGCAATTCATCCCTCATGGCGGCAAGCCACCCGGGGTGAGATTTTGCTTCACCGACTGTCCGAGGAAGCGACACGGTCTCCAGGGCTGACAGACCCCTGTAGGAAGATACAAAGAGAGGAGTAGTCTGACAGGAGTGAGTACCTTTCCGAAGTGCAATCGGCTCGTCCTCGGGAGCTGGGACATGAGCATCGGACGAAGTAGGAACAAGGTGGTCCTCGGCCGGGATGGGAGGTACAGCGGATGGACGACGGGAGTAGGTCTGGCCAAAGAGATGACCGGGAGGGGGAGATACCAGAGGCGGGTGAACGAAGAGCGGAAGGCAGTCATCGATGGTAGTGTCAGGAGAAGGAGAGGGGAGAGTGAAAGGAGAAGTCTCGACAAACGATACGTCGGCAGAGGTGATATACCGGCGGAGGTCTGGAGAGAAGCATCGATACCCGCGCTGAGTGCGGGAATATCCAAGAAAAATACAGCGAAGGGATTTGGGAGAAAGTTTGGAGAGATTGGGGCGAGTGTCCCGGACATAACAGAGACATCCGAAGACGCGGAGTGGAAGGGAGTGAGGAGGAATAGAGGGGAACAGGGTATGAAAGGGAGTCTCCCCCTGAAGTATGGAGGAGGGAAGACGATTCAGAAGGTAAGTAGCAGTGAGGATGGCATCCCCCCAGAAGAGAAGAGGGACCTGGCGGTGGAAGAGGAGGGCACGAGCGGTTTCCAAAATATGTCGGTGTTTCCGCTCGGCCACCCCATTCTGCTGAGGGGTATCAGGACGAGGTCTGGTGGATGATGCCGTGGGCCTGCAGAAACTGCTGAAAGTGAGTGGATAAGTATTCCCGCCCATTGTCAGATCGAAGACATTTGACAGGGATAGAAAACTGTGTTTGGATCTCATGAAAAAATATCTGGAAGGTGGAGAGAACCTCTGTCCGATCTCGAAGAAGATAAAGTCATGTCATCCGGGAATAATCATCAATGAAGGAAATGTAATATTTATACCCAGATTGACTCGAGGTAGCACAGGGACCCCATACATCAGAATGAACCAAATCAAAGGGTTTGGCGGCCCGTGTGTCAACTCGAGGAGGATATGAGGTGCGATGATGTTTCGCAAAACGACACGACTCACAAGGAAAGGAAAAACGGGGACTAATATCGGGGTAGAGTCGATGAAGTGCAGAGGCGGAAGGGTGGCCCAACCGGGAATGGAGGTCAACGGCATGAGCAGGGAGAGACGCGCAGGCGATGGAAGGCGGGCCCACGAACATGTACACCCCATCCCGAAGCTGGCCTCTACCAAGTTCCCGGTTCGTTGTCCGCTCCTGAAACAAAACAGAAGACGAGGAAAAGAGAGCAGTGCAATTGAGATCCTTGGTCAGTTTGCTGATGGAAAACAGGTTAAAAGGACTCCGGGGTACATGAGCCACTGAGGAGAGGTGAAGGGAGGAGGTGAGGGAACAGGAGCCAAAGCCGGCTATGGGGAGAGTGGACCCATCAACAACAGTGATGGCGGAGGATCCACTATAGGGACGGTAGTGGGAGAGCATACCTGCATCCCCGGTGAGGTGGTCGGACGCACCAGAGTCAAGCATCCATGCCGGGGAACGATGACTGACAAGGGCAGTGTGACCACCGGAATGGGCAAGAGAAGCTGACGAAGAGCCCGCGATGGAGGTGGAACGGTAATCGTGAATCAGCTGGAGCTCAGCCAGGGAGAGATCCAACGACGAGGGAAGAGCAGCAGCAGGTGAGGGCGCATCACGGAGCGCAGTCTGGCCCCGGCGGGTGTGCGACTCAGGACGACCATGCAGGACCCAGCAACGGTCTACCAGATGGCCGAGCTTGCCGCAATGCTGGCAGAGGGGGCGAGGTCGGCCGTCCCCACGGCCGCGCCCACGAGGGCCGGTAGGACGACTACCGCCACGTCCGAGGAGCGCAGTGTGATCAGGGAGGGGGACGGGTGGTGCAAGGGCCCGATGTGCCTTCTGCAGGCGATGATAGACCTGCGGGATATCCAGTGTAGACGGGCTGGCAAGCATCTCGGTGGTCGTCGTGGCGTAGTCCGGTGCGAGGCCATTCAGGAGATTGAATAGGCAGAGCTGGTCCCGCTGAATCTGCGCTTCGGCCGGAGTTTGAGGAATCGGCCAGAGTTCCTGTAGTTCATCGCGGAGACCCTTCCATTCCATGAAGTAGGTGGGGAAGGTCCGATCCTGCTGGCGGATATGGGAGAGACGCTGTAGAATGTCAGAGACCCGAGCCAAGTTATTGGTCTCGGAGAACATGACAATCAAGGAATCCCAGAGCTTTTCGACAGTGTTGGCAGTCCGGGTGACATCTTTTACGGAGCGGTCCATGGAGTTGACCAGTAGGGCGAAGATTTTGCTGTCCGCCAGCTGCCAAGAGTCGAACTTAGGGTCAGTGAGTTCAGGTGGGGGTTTCTCAAGATGAGAATGAAGTCCCATGCCGCAGAGGGACATCAAGACCGTCTTCCGCCAGACGGAATAATTAGTGGCATCCAGCCGGTCATCGACAAGCCGGGAGGAGGCCGTGATGAGGGACGGAAGAACGGAGGACGCGTCCATGGAGGGCGGGCGCTGGACCCGTTCGTCGGGAGTCGGGCGGTGGAAGGGAAGCGGCCCGGAGATGCGGCCGGAGGGAGCAGCGACAGGGGGTCGCGCTCAGGATGGTGCGGCCGGGCAGGGGCGGCGCGGGTGCTGGGGCGCGGGTTCTGGGCAGGAGCGTCGCAGGGCCGAGGGCAGGGCTAAACCTGGGCGCGCCGAGGCGGGGCGAGGCCGAGGCCGAGACGCCGGGGCGGGGCGCCGAGGGCTGGGCGCGAGGGCGCGACGCCGGGGCGAGGCGCTGAGGGCGGAGCGCCGGGGCGAATCGCCGAGGGCGGGGCGCGAGGGCGCGACCCCAGGGCGAGGCGCTGAGGGCGGAGCGCCGGGGCGAGTCGCCGAGGGCAAGGCGGCCGAGCGGGGCGCCGAGGGCGGGGCTCCGGGGTGAGTCGCCGAGGGCGAGGCGTCTGCCGGGACGCCGAGGGCTGGGCGCTGGGGCAAGTCGCTGAGGGCGGAGCGCCGGGGCGAAGCGTCGGCGTGGAGAGCGCGCGCCTGGCAGGCGGGAGACGCAGGGGAGGCAGGGAGCCGCGGGGAGGAGGGAGGGCAGTCGGGAGCCGCGGCAGGCAAGAGGGCCGCCGGGAGGATGGAGGGTAGCCGGGAGGATGGAGGGTAGTCGGGAGGGAGGGCCAGAGAGGCGCTGGGAAAGGGCTAAGGCAGCAGGGAGAGAGGCGGGGCCGGGAGGACGCCGGGAAGCCGCAGAGGAGGGAGGGTTCGGGATAAAAATCCCTCTGATACCATGTAGTAGGGTGAATTCCCCTTACCTCAATGTGAGGTGGGGATCCTCTTTTATAGAGAAGTAAAAACTAATTACATGGTGTTAAGTCCAATGTGGGACTCAGAACAGAAATACCCATTTAACCTTAAATGGGGTCCAACACTTATGATTGCATTGGATGATAATGAGTGTTTGGTGGTTTGCTCATAAATTGATTTACGACAACAGAAAATGAAATACTTATTCTAGCCAACGTGAAGTAATCATGTTTATTCATTAAATTTGAGCATTTTTTTAGGTTCATGTGAAAATTCATTCTGTTTCGTGTAAAATTTGACATTTCAAGGATGTTTTCTAGTTTTAGGAACCACACCATTGAAAATTGTTGTGATGCATTTCACTAAGAGAATTCAATGTTCTTTGGGAATATACATAATTAATTTCAAAGAAGTATCATAGACATTCTGAACACACACACAGACGCGCGCACGCGCACACACACACCCTCACACACACACCTAAGACACCTGGGCGCATGGTGAGTGCGCCGGGAGGTGGGGTCGTGTGCGTTGGAATGGCATGCAGCGGCCCTGTGTGATTGGCGTGAGTGCGGAGGCTTGGGCCTGTTGAGCATTTGCACTTTAGGTTTGCGATGAGGGAGCGCACGTGGGCTTTGTGCGTGTAGGTATTGGGGCATGCTGGCTGGGGTGTGAGAGGAGAGTGAGAGTTCACAGCCCGGGCACTCGGGTTTTGGGTGTGCGGCCTGGGCTGCACTCAGGGAGTCGAGCACGCCGAGGCTGGGCGTGCGTTGATGAAAGTGCACTTAAAACATATGCATGTAACGTGTGTATAATAAATAATATATATATACATACACACACACACATTATGTTAATTATGCATGAGATGCATATTCAAATTGTTGCATGCAATGCAGTGTGTGCATTGTCACTTCACCCACACAGTTTTCCATCAGTTACGAAGCAAAGAGTTCAT
The DNA here is from genome assembly GCA_963277665.1 of Viscum album. Classification (NCBI taxonomy): domain Eukaryota; kingdom Viridiplantae; phylum Streptophyta; class Magnoliopsida; order Santalales; family Viscaceae; genus Viscum; species Viscum album. The sequence continues at coordinate 2,078,515,476 of OY728146.1, forward strand.
TCATTTATGCTTTTGCTTATTCATTGAAGTGTTCAACGAATGAACACTTTTGTAGAATGGGGGAAACCCACTTACCTTCAAGGTGAGGTGGGGCTCTTCTTTTATAGAATGAAAAAGCGGAATGTACAAGGGAGTATTCCGATGTGGGACTCGAAAATACCCATAATAATACAAAAGAGGGTTTAACACTCCCCCTCAAGCTGGACAGACCCAGCTTGGACAACGAGTCCCACAAAAAAGAATAAGAAAACACCACACAAGACCCATAACTACTCCCCCTCAAGTTGGGTGTCAGATGTGGTGGATCCCCAGCTTGGAACTAAGCGAGGCAAGGCGAGCACCAGAGAGGCCTTTGGTGAAGATGTCAGCAAGCTGGTCTGCCGTCGGAATGTGGCTAAAGCTGACATGGTTGTGCTCCAGGTGGTGGCGAAGAAAGTGACAGTCCACCTCAATATGCTTCGTGCGTTCATGGAAGACGGGATTCGAAGCAATTTTAGTGGCTGCCTGATTGTCACACCATATGTGAGCAGAAGTCTGCTGAGGAAAGCCAAGCTCCTGGAGGAGGTGCCGAAGCCAAAGGATCTCGGTAGTGACGGTGGCCATGGCACGGTACTCAGACTCGGCACTGGAGCGAGAGACGACCGTCTGTTTCTTGTTGCGCCAAGAAATGAGGTTGCCTGCCAAGAAAATGGCGAACCCAGAGGTAGATTTCCGAGTGGCAAGGCAGCCAGCGTAATCAGCATCGCAAAAGGCCTCAATATGCTGATGAGGATGCTGGGAGTAGTGAAGACCACGGGCAGGATCCCGTTTGATGTACTTGGCGATGCGGATGACAGCATCCCACTGAGATGTGGTGGGATGCTCCATAAATTGACTCACTTTGGCTACCGCACAGGAAATGTCGGGTCGAGTCATGGTGAGATAATTGAGTTTGCCCTCCAATCGTCGGTACCCCTCGGGATGGGGGTAGGGAGCCGAGGAGGCATAAAGAGACCGTTCGCCAGGCTCCAGAGGAGTATCGACCGCAGTGGCCTGAGTCAGCCCAGCATCCTGCAATATATCCAATGCATACTTCCGTTGGCAGAGGGAGATGGTGGCAGAGGAGTAGGAAACCTCGATGCCGAGGAAGTATGTGAGAGGACCAAGATCCTTAGTGTGGAAGTGCTGGTGAAGATGAGCCTTGAGATGGGTGATACCCACAGAGTCGCTGCCGGTGATGACGATATCATCCACATAGACGACCAATAAGATGCAGCCATGTGGAGTCGTCCTGTAGAAGACAGTGTGGTCTTTCATACTGCGGGAAAGCCCAAAGTCGCTGACGACCGTGCTAAAGCGGCCAAACCAAGCACGGGGAGACTTCTTGAGGCCGTAAAGAGAGCGGCGGAGACGGCAGACACGAGATGCAGCGCCGGCGGCACAAAATCCGGGGGGCTGCTGGAGATAGATTTCTTCCTCAAGGAAGCCATGGAGGAATGCATTCTTGACATCCAATTGATGAAGTGGCCACCGATGATGGGCGGCGATTGAGATGAATAGCCGGACAGAGGCCATCTTGGCAACCGGGGAGAAGGTATCAAAGTAGTCAACTCCGTATGTCTGAGCAAAGCCTTTGGCCACAAGGCGGGCTTTGAGGCGATGGAGAGTACCATCGGGATTCAGCCGGACCGTGTAAATCCATTTGCTGTCCACTGCCTGTTTGCCTGCTGGAAGGGAGACAAGATCCCAAGTATGGTTTTCCTCCAGAGCCTGCAATTCATCCCGCATGGCTGCGAGCCACCCGGGGTGAGATTTGGCCTCACCAACTGTGCGAGGTATAGAAACCGTCTCCAGAGCGGACAAACCCATGTAAGAAGATGCAAATAGAGGAGTACTCTGGCAGGAGCGAGTACCTTTCCGTAGGGCGATGGGCAAGTCCGCGGGTGGCGGAGCAGGAGCAGCGGACGAAGCGGGAGCATCAGTGTCACTGGCCGGAACGGGGAAAACAGTCGAAGGACGGCGGGAGTAGACCTGACCAAAATGGGTGTCAACAGGGGTTGACGCCGGTGGAGGATGGAGGAGAGGAGGACAATCATCGAGGACAGGGTCAGGAGGAGGAGAGGTAGGAGGAGGCAAATCCGGAAGAGGCTGGATGATGAGGGGAAGACAGTTATCAATGGCAGAGTCAGGAGGAGGAGAGGGAAAGGAGAATGGAGAACTTTCCACAAAGGAGACATCTGCGGAGATGACATACCGGCGAAGGTCCGGGGAGAAGCAGCGGTATCCGCGCTGAGTGCGGGAATAACCGAGGAATATGCAGCGGAGAGATTTGGGAGAGAGTTTGGTGCGACCAGGGCGAGTGTCACGAACATAACACAAGCAGCCAAACACTCGAAGAGGGAGGGAATGAAGAGGGAGAGTGAGGAAAAGAGCCCGAAAGGGAGTCTCCCCCTTAAGGATAGAAGAAGGAAGGCGATTGGGGAGGTAGGTAGCAGTGAGAATGGCATCGCCCCAAAAGAGCAGAGGCACCTGTCGGTGGAAGATGAGGGCACGGGCAGTCTCTAGAATATGTCTGTGTTTCCGCTCGGCCACGCCGTTCTGCTGGGGTGTATCAGGACAGGAGGTCTGATGAAGGATGTCATTCTCCCGAAGAAACTGCCGAAAAGAAGTGGAGAGATACTCGCGCCCATTATCCGAGCGGAGACATTTTACCGAGATAGAAAAACGATTCTTAATTTCATGAAAAAAGGTTTGGAAGGTGGAAAACACTTCGGAGTGTTCCCGAAGAAGGTAAAGCTACGTCATTCGCGAATAGTCATCAATGAAGGAGATATAGTATTCATAGACAAGGCCAGAGACGGGAAAAGAGAGGCGACAGTCGAGGACACGTCCCGGACCGCGGGCTGTCCCTGCCGCAGGTGCTGAGATGGTCGGCCATGCAGGACCCAACATCGGGCGATCAGGTGGCCAAACTTGCCACAATGGTGACAGAAGGGACGTGGACGACGTGAAGTACGACCACGTCCCGAGGAGTCCGCCATGGAAGCGGCGGGAGCTGAGGCAGCGGGCCGGCGGGATGATCGGGCGCAGGACGTGCGCGTGCTGGAAGGGCTGCCGGAACGAGGGCGCTCTGCGGGGATGAGGGCGTGCCGCCGGGAGAAGGGCGCTCTGCCGGGAGGGTCTGTTGGGACAGAGGCCGAGGGCGCGTGCTAGGGTGAAGGTGGCGAAAAGGGAGGGGGGGGGGGGGCGCAGGGCGAGAGGAGCGGGGGCGCTCGGGAGGTGCGGGGCAGCGGGAGGCGCTGGAGCTGCGGGAGGCGTCGGGGCAGCGGGAGGCGCTGGAGGCGCTGGAGCTGCAGGAGGCGCCGGGGCAGCGGGAGGCGCCGGGCGAGGGTGAGGGTGCCGGGGCGAGTCGTCGAGGGTGAGGCGCCTGGGCGGGAGGCGCCGCAGCGAGGCACCGGGGCGAGGCGCCATGAGCCGGGGAGCCGGGAGCCGGGACGCCGGGGAGCCTGGGAGCCGGGACGTCGGGGCGAGCCGGAGAGGCCGGGGAGCCGGGAGCGCGCAGGAGCAGCGGGAGGCGCCGGGAGAATGGAGGGTCGCCGGGAGGTGAGCCGCAGGGGCTGGGCGCGCGCACGGTGGGGGTTGGCCGGGAGCGCCGCTGGGAGGGAGGTCCGCAGAGGCTGGGCGCGCGCACGGTGGGGCTGGCCGGGAGCGCCGCTGGGAGGGAGGTCCGCTGGGAGGAGCCGACGGAGGAGGCGCGGGCCGCGTCGGGGAGAGAGAGGGCCGCCGGGAGGGAGGGCCTGCCGGGAGGGTGCAGGCCGGAGAGGAGCTGGGCAGGGCAGGGTTGCGCCGGGATCGGAGGGGGGGGCCTGCCGGGAAGGGCTAGGGCAGCAGGGAGAGAGGCGGGGCCGGGAGGACGCCAGGAAGCCGCAGAGGAGGGAGGGTTCGGGATAAAAAAAAATCCCTTTGATACCATGTAGAATGGGGGAAACCCACTTACCTTCAAGGTGAGGTGGGACTCTTCTTTTATAGAATGAAAAAGCGGAATGTACAAGGGAGTATTCCGATGTGGGACTCGGAAATACCCATAATAATACAAAAGAGGGTTTAACAACTTTGATAAGAAACCGGGACAAATTACTTGTATATTGCAAAATAGGAACAAAGTCTATAGGCGGGAAGAGGAAGAAGATGGAGAAGACACTCGAGAGAGATCCCGTCCAAGCCGTTGTGGCCGAATTTCCAAGCCTTGCGGCCGATTTGTCCAAGCAACCTGCACTATATTCTTCTCTCCCTTTTCCTCCCACTTCGGCACCTTCTTATAACCACTCTATCCCCTCTTCCTTTCACGTAGACCCCAGGTGGTCCCCCCTTCCCAAAACAGATCCCCCCCAACAAACTCCCGAAACAAACTCCTCCGCTACAATGACACTTTTACCCGGTCTTTCTTGTAGCCACGTCTTTATCACCCGTACCACCTTGAAATTTAGTATTGTTCTTAAGATTGAGGAAAATAAATTGATTGTGGTGCACCCTCTCTTCATAAAATCTCCAAGTAATATGCCAGACTGTCCTTGCTTTATGGTCCTGAAAAAACTGATGGTGATGCACCCTTTATTCACATATTTCTCAGGCAATCTCCCAGATGGTCCTTCCTGTGTTGTGAGCCGACCGTGTTTGCTGCTGCCAAATATGCTGTGAGGTCCGCCCCCGAGTGCCCCCGTTCCGCTTGAAATAGTTGTGTGACCGTCCCTCATGACCTCAGTCGTGAACCACTGCATGTGACTCATACCGTGGCTCGTTCCTGACACAGGACTCTGTGGGAGGGAGCCATTCATTCCACGGGGAGTTCCGTCTCCTGTGCCTCCATAGTTCTAAACGGCGCAGAGTGCACAACAGACAACACGAGCATCTAGGCAGGCTCTGACTACGATAACGACGTCATATGCATGGCCGACTTCGCCATGACTTCCAAAGGTCGTGTGATGTTCTTCCCTATTTGATTGTCCATCCCCGCTGCCGCGAACAAAGTCTCATCCGCACTGTGTTGCAGTGACGCCAAGTTGCGCGGATTACTTTTGTCAAAAACAGAAAACTCATGTTGCGCTGCAGTTATTATTGCCGGTGGGAGTGAAGGGCGCTCCTCACGAGGCGGCATCTCCGGCAGACGACACATCTGGGTTTCGCAGGATGTTTGGAACTCAGCTTGCTCTTGTGGTGTCTGGAAGAGCATGGCGGTGACCCACAGTAGACGTTGTTTCACCTCATCGAGTAACCTTGTCATTGTTTTGTTTCTGTATATTTTTTTATTTTTATTTTATTTTTTTTCTTCGGTTTTTCTTTTTTTTGAAAGAGTGCTGGTAGCGCGCACTCCGCCGAACAAGAATAGAACTGACAGTGCGCGTTGCGTCGAACGGAAACTGACGGTGTGCGCCTCTTCTAACGCATTCTGGTTGAGAGTGTTTCCTTTTGCGGAAGTCGTCAGCCATGCGCAACGCTGTTGGACGCTATCAGCAGGCTGCTTCCTCAAGACGTGAGTCAGCAGAGGAACAATGAATTGGAAATGGTGTAAGCTGGCGATAGTCGGTTGTGGCCTCCTTCATTGCGCAACCCTCTATTGAAAACGAGATGGATCGTCCACCGTCACCCGGGGAAGGTACATGTAGTCGTTTGTGCTTCAGAGGAAGCGATTTGGCGGTGGCTGGGTCCGCTGAATGCGAGTTGGTTGGGCATGTCACGTGGAGTTGGCCGCAGGGAGTGAGGAATCCGACAGGTTGGACCAAGTGATAAGAAACCAGGACAGACTACTTGTATATTGCAAAATAGGAACAAAGACTACATGTGGGAGGAAGAAGAAGATGGAGAAGACACTCGGGAGAGATTCTACCCAAAAGGAGTGGTTGAATTTCGAAGCCTCACGGCCGATCTGCCCAAGCAGCCTACTGTATATTCTTCTCTCCTTTTTCCTCCCACCTCTGCACCTTCTTATAATTGCTCTATCCCCTCCCTTCGCTTCACGTGGACCCTTGGTGCCCCCTCCCAAAAAAAAAAAAAAAAACAGATTCCCCCCACAACAAATTTCCGAAACAGACTCTGCTTACTACAATGACCCTTTTACCCCTGCTCTCGTGTGGCCAGGTCTCTATCACACTCCAACTAGTGTAACGTTTGGGTGCCATTCGAAAACACCCAACCCGTTTCGATATGGTGACGCTCTTCATGAAATGAAGAGCATTGATGATGACTGTATAAGAGGATGTGATCCTCTGCCATTGAGTGTGAGATATTCGCGAGCCATAGCTAAAGCACTCTTCCTTCCCGAAGCTCGTTCGTTGTTCTACGAAGGCGTTAGCACCCCTTCGGGTATTCAAGGATCCTCATTAATGGTTCGTGGATCCATTGGCTGATGTAATTTCTTAGAGGTAGGAAGCATTTGTTTGATGCTTTGGTGTTCTTCATCAAGCATTCTCTATAGAAAGGAAGATGGATGATGATACTGTATATGAATACCAGGTATTTAGCGATACTTTGTTTTTACGATAATTCACATGTTTGATTCCTTGGAGGCAAATCCTTTTGTTTTTGGGTTTTCTTGCGTTGATAATGATCATTTGATGATCAAACGAAACTCATCAATGGTATTAGAACTTGATTATTCAAGGATTAAACGTGTTTTAATTGCTGGTTTTCGAAGAACAACATATTGTCAAATAAAACCAGCATTTCAAGCTACGTAAAGGTCATTTTGAATTACCTTTACGCAGCTGGACTTATGTAAAGGTAAAGATCAGTTACTTTTACGCAGAAACATTCTGCGTAAAGTTCACCCATGTTACCGTTACCCAGAAACTTTTTTGTGTAAAAGTAATCATGGTTTACATTTATGAGAATAGTTATGTGTAAAGATAGATATAGAGTACTTTTACGCACTGCGTAAAGGTCAAGTAGATCTACCCTTATGTAGACAGTCTACATAAGGGTAGTGGTTGGTTACCCTTACCCATAATATGGGTAAGCAAAATTGTTTTAAAAAATTATTTTTAAATCTTTTAATGATTTAAATGGTTTTTATGGTTTATAAAATGTTTATAAATCATGTTAAAAATTATTTTGGAAATATTTAATTTATAATCAATTTAAAAATTAATTGATTAATTATAAAAGGTTTATTATTAATTAAATAAATGTTTATAAAACATTTTTTTCCAAATATTAATTGTAAATATGAAAATATGTTAGGACAATGAGAGAGTAGAGAAACAACACTATAGACACTTTATTAGCAGCAGAATCACGGTTTACAGCAGGGAGGCATAATAGAAATCTGAGGAAGGAGGAAGAAGATAGAAGAACACCACCCGGAAGAAGACCACTCCCGAGGTCGATGGTTGGCACCTCCCATGGTCCAACCCTGACTACTTCCAAGCAGAAATGCAAAAGGATATTCATATCTCTCCCGAACCCCTAGCTGCCCTATTTATTTTCTCACCTGCCCAGCCAACAACCCCCACCAACTGGCAACAACAAACTATGTAAAGCAAAATTATACACCACTGCCCCTAGGCAATTATTTAGTACTTAGGCGCCCACTCACACCCATATTCCTAACATTACACCCTCCTTAAAAACTACCTTATCCTTAAGGTGGAATTTCAAATCTCGAATCCTCAACTTGAACACTTGAACGGCAGCCCCCCAGAGGTGGCTTCGGCGGAGGTCTAAACATCAACGCAGCTAGACATTTCTTCAGGGACGCAAAACTTTGTTTGGTTTTTGCCTTGGAAACTTGAGGAGTCAACCCCTCAGCTACTACTACAAAAGATGTTGTAGCACAAAAAAGAATCTGCAATTCGGAGGAAATCAAATTCAACATACTGTCCAGTTGCCACCTCTTGTACATGAGTAATTATAGCTCGCATCTCATCCGTTGTGCTGCTGCAGCCTTGATCTGTCTACCATTGGCATTGCTACCAGCAAAAACAACCTTTTTAACACCAAATTGAGTCCTCCCCTTTTCAGCAACAATTGGAACATGATGTAGGTCAATCTGGTGCAGTGGTGCTCGGTCCACACATCCACTAATACGAGCAAAAAGCATTTCATGAAATACTCTAATTTTCCACCTTCTAGCCGAACATAACAAGAGATATTTTGCTCCTCAAGCTTACCACAATTGACTCTGTCCATAGCAAAGTGTTCGACAGGAACTAGCTGCTGCTCCTCAGGCCGTTGTAGAACTGATATCTCAGAAAGTTCCAGTTCTTGTTCCTGCAAGGACAGCAACTGCTAACAGCGCTCCGCCTGGCCTCGAACTCCTTGCCGATACGGTGCAGCTGGCAGTTCTCCCAAACTGGCTACTTCTCTAGCAAGAGAATTTGATTTCAGTTTCGAAACATGCTGCCCCTCCATAGCGCCCCCTTTCTGTTTTTCCACGCTAGAACTCAGGTCAGGAAATACATCTCCAAGTTGCTCCGGACAGGATTCATACTGCTCCTCACACTGCTGTTGGAAAAATTCCAACTGTTCCTTGTTCTCGTATTTTTTTATCAGTGCTGGCTTCAGTTGCTCCCACGACGAATCAGGATTCTCATCCTGTCATGTAAATTTCCAGGATAAAACAGTGTACTCCATACTTATTAGCACCCAGGGTATCTTCATGTCTTCTGTTATACGGCCTCTCATGAAGAATCCTTCTATTTCTGTGATCCATTCCTAAAGATCCTTTCTTGAAAACATTCTGATTGGTCAAACTCCAGCAGGGAACGCGTAACATAGTGGACCACAAGATAGCAGTAAGAGGAGAGGAATATTCTGCACAACAACATTTTTTTTTCTTTCAGCGCAATTGCGTTTGTAACTTCTCAGCGAGTCTCTCTGCAGCGAAGTGCGGCTCCTCAGCAGCGTTCATGTCTCACGAACAACCACCACAAACTGCATATTCCCTGCATGTTCCCCAGCGCGCGTGCCTCAGCTTCAGAGGCTTCTACCAGCATTCGTGTCTCACAGCTTCAGTCGTATTCGCCTCTTGCAACACAACAATCGCAATAGATATTGCAAATTCCACTCGACGTTCGACTACCTGGCGCGCCAACTTCCAGCAATTGCAACTCGCATAGCTGACCAACAAATGTCCAGCTTCATCCAACTTCCTCTCTTTTCGGTCGGTTTTTCCGAACCATCACACTCGCATGCGTTTCTAGCTGTGATCGCGATTCACCATCGCATTCGGTTCTTTAGCTTCAAACATTTTTTTCCCTCTTCCACTGTTCTGTAGCAGATAGCAACAAGAACGGCTTCCTTGAGCCGCACCTCAGCGTACAATAATTGTGTTCTTAGCTACGATCGCAGACTCTCCATGATCGCTCACGTTGAACAGTTCGCTATGTCTTCCATTCTACCGTCGTAAGCTGCTTTCCCAAACAACACGTTCCCCTGCGATCGCAACTCACAGCTTCGGGCGTCTCCCTCTCAGTGATTAGCGAGCTCGGATCGTCCAACCTGCTCGCGCGATGTTCCCCAGCGGAGTCGTCAATTGTTAGGACAATGAGAGAGAGTATAAAAACAACATTGTATACACTTTATTAGCAGCAGGATCACAGTATACAGTAGGGAGACATAACAGAAAACAGGAGGAAGAAGATAGAAGAACATCACCCAGAAGAAGACTACTCACCCGAGGTCGATGGTTGGCACCTCCCACGGTCCAACCCCGGCTGCTGCCAAGCAGAATTGCAAAAGGATATTCGTATCTCTCCCCAACCCCTAGCTGCCCTATTTATTTCCTCACCTTCCCAGCCAACAGCCCCCACCAGCTGACAACAACAAACTATTAAAATCAAAATTACACCTCTACCCCTTGGAAGTTATGAAGTACTTAGGTGCCCACACACACCCATATTCCTAACAAAATACCTCTTACCAAAATTATATGACATGCCTTTTGATCTAGAAGTAAAAGAATTTTGTTAAACCCTCTTTTGTATTATTATGGGTATTTTCGAGTCCCACATCGGAATACTCCTTTGTATCTTTCGCCGTATCATTCTATAAAAGTAGGCCCCCACCTTACCTTGAGGGTAAGTGGGTTTCCCCATTCTACATGGTATCAGAGGGATCTTCCCGACCCTCCCTCCCAGCGGTTTCCCGGTTCTGACCGGCCCCGCCTCTCTCCCCCCTCTGGCTCTGCCCGGCAGCCCTCCCTCCCGGCCCTCCCTCCATCCTCCCGGCGGCCCTCCTGCCTGACGCGGCTCCCGGCTCCCCAGCGTCCCGGCTCCCCGCATCCCCCCCTGTGGCTCCCCGCGTCGCCCTCTTGCCAGGCGCGCGATCTCCACGACCAGCGCCTCGCCCCGCCGCATCGCCCTCGCCGGCCGCGCCCCGGTGCCTCGCCCCGGCGCCTCGCCCTCGGCGCCCCGCCCAGGCGCATTGCCCTCGGCCTCGCCCCGGCGCCCTCGCCCTCGACCCAGCGGCGCCCCTCCCGGCCGGCCCCGCCGTGCGTACGCCTCCTGCGCGGCTCGCCCCTCCGCCGTGCGCACGCCTCCTGCCTGGCGTCTCTCCCGGCTCCCGGCTCCCGCATCGCCCTCCTGCTTGGCGCGGCTCCCCGGCGGCCCTTCTGCCTGGCGCGGCTCCCGGCTCCCGGCTCTCCGGCGGCCCTCCTCCCTGGCGCGTCTCCCGGCGTCCCGGCTCCCCGCGTCACCCTCCCGCCGGCTCCCCGCGCCCCGCCTCCCGCGCCTCCGGCACCTCCCAGCCACCCTCGCCCGGTGCCTCCCGCGACTCCCGCGCCTCCCGCGCGCTCCAGCTACTCTCGCCCCGCGGCTCCCCTCACCCAGCGCGCCCTCGTCCCGGCACCCTAGTCCCGGCGCCCCCGGTTTCGCCCCGACAGCCTCTTCCGGAAGCGCGCCCTCGTCCCGGCAGCGCGCCCTCGTTCCGGTGGCCCTTCCTGCACGCGCACGTCCTGCGCACGATCATCCCACCAGCCCGCTGCATCAGCTGCCCGTCGCTTCCATGGCAGAATCCTCGGGACGTGGTTGTGCTTCAAGTCTTCCACGTCCCTTCTGTCAACATTGTGGCAAGTTTGGCCACCTGATCGCCCGATGTTGGGTCCTGCATGGACGGCCCTCTCAGCACCCGCGGCAGGGACAGCCCGCGGTCCAGGCTGTGTCCTCGACTGTCGCCTCTCTTTCCCCGTCTCTGGCCCTTTCTATGGCCGACCTCCGGCGGCCTCCCACTCTTCCGGCCTCTGTCCGACCCAGTCCCTCCTCGGCGTCTCTGGCCCGTACTGTTCGCCCCACTGCCCTTATTAGCCATTGCTCCCCTGCATGGCTGCTGGACTCAGGTGCCTCTGACCACCTCACCGGTGATGCTGGTATGTTGACGTCTTACTGCACATATGCCGGTTCTTCAGCCGTCACCGTCGCTGATGGGTCCACTATCCCCATAGCGGGCTTCGGCGCATGCTCCCTGACTCCATCGATACACCTACCCTCTGTGGCACATGTGCCCTGCAGTCCCTTTAATCTGCTTTCCATCAGTAAACTGACTAAGGATTATAACTGTGCGACCATATTTACCTCTTCTGGTGTTGTGTTTCAGGAGCAGACTACGAACCGGGAACTTGGTCGAGGCCGGCTTCGAGACGGGGTCTACATGTTCGAGGGGCCAGCACCCATTGCTTGCACGTCTACCTCTTCTCGGGCACTTGATCTTCATTCCCGATTAGGGCATCCGCCTGCATCCACCATTCATCAGATGTTTCCGGACATCAGTCGGACTCCTACTTTGCATTGTGAGCCATGTTCTTTTGCGAAACATCATCGCTCTTCCTACATTCCTCGCACGGATACACGGGCCTCCCACCCCTTTGCTCTGGTTCATTCCGATGTTTGGGGCTCGTGTACCGTTCCGAGTCACTTGGGCTATAAATACTATGTATCCTTCATTGATGACTATTCGCGAATGACGTGGCTTTACCTTCTTCGAGAACGCTCCGAAGTGTTTTCCACCTTCCAAACCTTTTTTAATGAAATTAAGAACCGTTTTTCTATCTCAGTCAAATGTCTCCGCTCGGATAATGGGCGCGAGTATCTCTCCACTTCCTTTCGGCAGTTTCTCCGGACGAATGGCATCCTTCATCAGACCTCATGTCCTGATACACCCCAGCAGAACGGCGTGGCCGAGCGGAAACACAGACATATTCTGGAGACTGCCTGTGCCCTCATCTTCCACCGACAGGTGCCTCTGCTCTTTTGGGGCGATGCCATTCTCACTGCTACCTACCTCATCAATCGCCTTCCTTCTTCTATCCTTAAGGGGGAGACTCCCTTTCGGGCTCTTTTCCCCACTCTCCCTCTTTATTCCCTCCCTCTTCGAGTGTTTGGCTGCTTGTGTTATGTTCGTGACACTCACCCTGGCCGCACCAAACTCTCTCCCAAATCTCTCTGCTGCATATTCCTTGGTTATTCCCGCACTCAGCGCGGATATCGCTGCTTCTCCCCGGACCTTCGCCGGTATGTCATCTCCGCAGATGTCTCCTTTGTGGAGAGTTCTCCATTCTTCTTTCCCTCTCCTCCTCCTGACTCTGCCATTGATGACTGTCTTCCCCTCATCATCCATCCTCTTCCGGATTTGCCTCCTCCTACCTCTCCTCCTCCTGACCCTGTCATCGATGATTGTCCTCCTCTCCTCATCCTTCCTCCACCGGCGTCAACCCCTGTTGACACCCATTTTGGTCAGGTCGACTCCCGCCGTCCTTCGACTGTATCCCCCGTTCCGGCCAGTGACACTGATGCTCCCGCTTCGTCCGCTGCTCCTGCTCCGCCACTCGAGGACTTGCCCATTGCCCTACGGAAAGGTACTCGCTCCTGCCAGAGTACTCTATTTGCATCTTCATACAGGGGTATGTCCGCTCTGGAGACGGTTTCTATACCTCGCACAGTTGGTGAAGCCAAATCTCACCCCGGGTGGCTCGCAGCCATGCGGGATGAATTGCAGGCTCTGGAGGCAAACCATACTTGGGATCTTGTCCCCCTTCCAGCAGGCAAACAGGCAGTGGGCAGCAAATGGATTTACACGGTCAGGCTGAATCCCGATGACACTCTCCATCGCCTCAAAGCCCGCCTTGTGGCCAAAGGCTTTGCTCAGACATACGGTGTTGACTACTTTGATACCTTCTCACCGGTTGCCAAGATGGCCTCTGTCCGGCTATTCATCTCTCTCGCCGCCCATCATCAGTGACCTCTTCATCAATTGGATGTTAAGAATGCATTCCTCCATGGCTTCCTTGAGGAAGAAATCTATCTATAGCAGCCCCCCGGATTTTGTGCCGCCGGCGCTGAATCTCGTGTCTGCCGTCTACGCCGCTCTCTTTACGGCCTCAAGCAGTCTCCCCGTGCTTGGTTTGGCCGCTTTAGCACGGTCGTCAGCGACTTTGGGTTTTCCCGCAGTATGAAAGACCACACTGTCTTCTACAGGACGACTCCACATGACTGCATCTTATTGGTCGTCTATGTGGATGATATCGTCATCACCGGCAGCGACTTTGTGGGTATCACCCATCTCAAGGCCCATCTTCACCAGCACTTCCACACTAAGGATCTTGGTCCTCTCACATACTTCCTCGGCATCGAGGTTTCCTACTCCTCGGACACCATCTCCCTCTGCCAACGGAAGTATGCATTGGATATATTGCAGGATGCTGGGCTGACTCAGGCCACTGCGGTCGATACTCCTCTAGAGCCTGGCGAACGGTCTCTTTATGCCTCCTCGGCTCTATACCCACATCCCGAGCGGTACCGTCGATTGGTGGGCAAACTCAATTATCTCACCATGACTCGACCCGATATTTTCTGTGCGGTAGTCAAAGTGAGTCAATTTATGGAGCATCCAACCACATCTCAGTGGGATGCTGTCATCCGCATCGCCAAGTACATCAAACGGGATCCTGCCCGTGGTCTTCACTACTCCCAGCATCCTCATCAGCATATTGAGGCCTTTTGCGATGCTGATTACGCTGGCTGCCTTGCCACTCGGAAATCTACCTCTGGGTTTGCCATTTTCTTGGCAGGCAATCTCATTTCTTGGCGCAACAAGAAACAGACGGTCGTCTCTCGCTCCAGTGCCGAGTCTGAGTACCGTGCCATGGCCACCGTCACTACCGAGATCCTTTGGCTTCGGCAACTCCTCCAGGAGCTTGGCTTTCCTCAGCAGACTTCTGCTCACATATGGTGTGACAATCAGGCAGCCACTAAAATTGCTTCGAACCCCGTCTTCCATGAACGCACGAAGCATATTGAGGTGGACTGTCACTTTCTTCGCCACCACCTGGAGCACAACCATGTCAGCTTTAGCCACATTCCGACGGCAGACCAGCTTGCTGACATCTTCACCAAAGGCCTCCCTGGTGCTCGCCTTGCCTCGCTCAGTTCCAAGCTGGGGATCCACCACATCTGACACCCAGCTTGAGGGGGAGTATGTCTTGGTCTTGTGTGGTGTCGTCATATTCTTTTTTGTGGGACTCGTTGTCCAAGCTGGGTCTGTTGAGGGGGAGTGTTAAACCCTCTTTTGTATTATTATGGGTATTTCCGAGTCCCACATCGGAATACTCCTTTGTATCTTTCGCCGTATCATTCTATAAAAGTAGGCCCCCACCTTACCTTGAGGGTAAGTGGGTTTCCCCATTCTACAAATTTAATTAAAAATCATAAGGGATTATTTATAAAGTGTTTATAAATTACAAAATAGGTCAGAATATTAGAGTTTATATTTATAATTGTGAAATGTTCATAATTAATTAAATTTGAAGTGTTCAAATTAAAGGGGCCTTATTTTGAATATTATTTAGACTACATCAAAAATGTTTTGATTCGGGAGATGACGGCAGAGTGGAAAATCCGATCTTCTTCGAAGCACTGGATGAAGAACTACTAGGGCTTTCCGCACCGAGAACTAGAGCAAAATTGAGAGGAAAATTTCAGATTGAATGTCGAAGAACGAGGCTGCAAAGGGTCATTATATCCACTGACAATTGCGCAAACTAGTCTAACTTTCCCGCGAATCAAAGTGTGCCATGAACCCTGTGAAACAGAAAATAAAACCGCACAGCAATATGGAAAGGATGTGTAAAGGTTAGTCAACACTCGCGTGAGGGTAAATCCGCCTAAGGGTGTCGCACTGCGGTGTAAGGGTACTAAACCCGCTGTGTAAAAGTACAAAGCCGGTTCCCCTGATACGTAAAGGTAATTTCATATAGGTAATATCCGTGTAAATGTCGTGCGTAAGGGTCAAGAGGCCCGCACGTAAAGGTATACCATGGTTACGTAGAGGTCAAGCCCATTGCGTAAGGGTACATGTGTAAGAGTACCGACTCCATAATGTTAGACCCCCGTAAGGGTACTTACATAGTGGTAACCCCATGTGCAAGGGTACCCACATAAGGGCACAAGGAGTCTCACGTAAGGGTAAACCAAGTTACGTAAAGGTAAAGGAAACCTATGTAAGGGTAAACTTGTTGAGGCAGAGGCTACGTAAGGGTCATAGAACCATTACGTAAAGGTAAACCCTAAACCAGAAAACTGCGTAACGGTACAAAGGAAACCACGTAAGGGTAACCCTTAAGATTCGGATTCAAAACACTTTGACCATAATTGATAGAGCTATCCATTGAAGGTATCTTCTGGCAGCGGGCAAGGCAGCGGTCGGTTGGGAATTCAATCCCGACCCCCTGTGTTGTACACTTACCAAAGTAGGGGAGGGGTTCATAACAGTCAGGGGTAACTTTGTAATTTGGCTTTCAGTTGGTTAGTTAGTCAGTTACTTTGTTGTTTGGTTCAGATGAGATATAAATAGAAGGGAAGGGAGCTTGGGGCATACATTCTGGAGATTCCTGTTGGTAGGCTCTAAGTATAGGCTTGGGAGAGAGAAGTCTTCCAGGAGAATCCACAACAGGTCCTTGTAACAGAATTTTGTTAGTGCAACTAAAGTAGTTAGAGATGATATTTTCTAGAAGCCTCTTCTGGTGATTCTTTTTCAAATACTCTTTCTACTATAGTCTATCATTTTGGTGCTCTCGTTGAGAGGTTTTTAGATAGAGAGAGTTTAGAGAGAGGATCTTGAAAACATCAGTTTGAATCTTTCCGAATCGTTGTATGCCCACACGAATGGAGAATCTGATGACAAATGTAGAATCAATGGTCATAGCCGTGAAGTCTACCGTAACAGAACTGGAAACTTCATTTTTGGAGCTGCGATCAGATGTACGGGAGCTCCTCACAGCGATGGCACAAATCGAGAAAGGAAAAACTGAAAGTCTGGTTCTGGATGACAGGAAAGAGAGTTTATTTGAGGAAGGCGGAAGCGGAACTCAAATGTAGAGGGGAATGAGGATAGGAAGCAGACAACATATAGATGGGAGTGAATATCGAATCGGAGGAAGGCAAGAGTTTGGTGCAATTTCAAGGCAGGTAGAAATGCCGATTTTTTCAGGAGAAGATCCGGTATCATGGATTACTCGAGCAGAAATTTACTTCCTAATTCACCAAACGCGGGAGGAGTTGAAGGTTCCAATGGCGCAATTGTGTATGGAAGGAATAGCTCGGTACTGGATGGTCTCTTTAAAGTCAGCCAATGCTGAACTGTCCTGGACACAGTTGAAAGAGGAGCTGCTTGACAGGTATGGTAGCGCAATTGAAGAAGATCCTGTCATTTATTTGAAGGAGCTTCGGCATACAGGTACAGTGGAGGAATATATCGATGAATTTGAGCGGATTTCCATGTGGATTCCAGATCTTACTCAGCACTGGTACATGAGCCTTTTCATAGGAGGATTAAGACCAGAAATTGGAAGCTCGGTGATTACACTCAAACCTCCCAATAAGGCATGATTGACTACACTGACCAGAAGAATATAGAGGGAGCTTATTGTCAAGGGAATCATTAAACAACCAGAGCCACGCAGCAGGAGGTTCAGTTCAGGAGGATCTTGGCGAGGTTGGACTTCAAATGCAGTGAAAATTATATTTCCTGCAGAATGGAAAGATAGGGAAAAAAAGGGAAATTTTGAGCCACGATGTAGAGGAGTCTGGAATTTGTAAAGAGAAGAATTTGAAGAAAGGAAAGCTAAGGGGCTTTGTTACACTTGTGGTCAAAAGTTTAACCCTAGGAATACTAAGTCTATGTTGGTGGAAGGCAATATAGGAGGGGTACCATTGATGATTCTGGTGGATAGTGGGGCTAGTCACAATTTTATTTCAAAACAGGTATTGAAATCACTTACAGTGCGAGTTTCAGAAACTATGCCTTTTATGGTTAGAATGGGAGATGGGCATCGGGTGATTTCCAATGGAATATGCGGATCCTTGAAAGTGGATTTGGGAGTAGAGAAATTTGAAATCGATGCTTATGTTTTTGACACCTCCGGATCAGATCTGGTAATGGGAATATCATGGCTGGAAAATCTGGGATATGTTACTATGCATTGGAAGAATATGACTGGAATTTATTTGGAAAGGGCATAATATTTTGATACAGGGGGTCGGTCAAGCACAAAGTTTGACTGGATCATTACAAGAGTATTTGGGCGCAGAAAAATGTGTGGTACAAGGCTTGCAATGGATTTGTGTTGGAAATCTGGATCCGGAAGATGCAGAGTTGGTACCAGATCAACAGTTGCAGTTGCAGGGAATGCTACTCCAACATTGAACAGTATTTGAGATATCCTCTGGATTGCCACCTAAGAGGTCAACGGATCATGCAAGTACACATACCATATGAAAAACGAGGTAGAAAAGCAGGTTTTTGAACTCTTAGTGTAGGGGTACATTCGGCATAGTACCAGTCCGTATTCAAGTCCAATAATATTGGTTAGAAAAAAAGATGGAGGCTAGAGAATGTGTGTGGACTATCGCGCTCTGAATAAATTGACGATACCTGTAGAATGGGGGAAACCCACTTTCCTTCAAGGTGAGGTGGAGCTCTTCTTTTATAGAATGAAAAAGCGGAATGTACAAGGGAGTATTCCGATGTGGGACTCGGAAATACCCATAATAATACAAAAGAGGGTTTAACACTCCCCCTCAAGCTGGACAGACCCAGCTTGGACAACGAGTCCCACAAAAAAGAATAAGAAGACACCACACAAGACCCATAACTACTCCCCCTCAAGCTGGGTGTCAGATGTGGTGGATCCCCAGCTTGGAACTAAGCGAGGCAAGACGAGCACCAGGGAGGCCTTTGGTGAAGATGTCAGCAAGCTGGTCTGCCGTCGGAATGTGGCTAAAGCTGACATGGTTGTGCTCCAGGTGGTGGCGAAGAAAGTGACAGTCCACCTCAATATGCTTCGTGCGTTAATGGAAGACGGGATTCGAAGCAATTTTAGTGGCTGCCTGATTGTCACACCATATGTGAGCAGAAGTCTGCTGAGGAAAGCCAAGCTCCTGGAGGAGCTGCCGAAGCCAAAGGATCTCGGTAGTGACGGTGGCCATGGCACGGTACTCAGACTCGGCACTGGGGCCCGCGCCCATTGCTTGCACGTCTACCTCTTCTCGGGATCGGAGGGGGGGGCCTGCCGGGAAGGGCTAGGGCAGCAGGGAGAGAGGCGGGGCCGGGAGGACGCCGGGAAGCCGCAGAGGAGGGAGGGTTCGGGATAAAAAAAAAAATCCCTTTGATACCATGTAGAATGGGGGAAACCCACTTTCCTTCAAGGTGAGGTGGGGCTCTTCTTTTATAGAATGAAAAAGCGGAATGTACAAGAAGGGAGTATTCCGATGTGGGACTCGGAAATACCCATAATAATACAAAAGAGGGTTTAACAATACCAAATAGGTTTCCTATTCCTGTGATTGAAGAGTTGATGGATGAGTTACATGGGGTAAAATACTTTACAAAGATGGATTTGAAATCTGGATTTCATCAAGTTAGAATGAAAGAGGAAGGCATAGAGAAAACAGTTTTCCGTACTCATGAGGGGCATTACGAATACTTAGTAATGCCATTTGGATTAATGAATGCCCATACCACCTTTCAAGCTACTATGAATGCTATATTTCGGCCTTTGTTGCGTCGAGGGGTATTGGTATTCTTTGATGATATACTGATTTATAGCGGAAAGTGGGAAGAACACCTGGAAAATTTGTGTTCAGTATTACAGTATATGAAGGAGAATGCTTTGACTGTCAATGAAAAGAAGTGCTCATTTGGAAAGAAATCAGTAGAATACTTGGGACATATAATTTCAGAATGTGGAGTGTCCATGGACCCTAAGAAATTTGAGGTTGTTAAACTGTGGAGGGTGCCCCAAAATGTGAAAGAAGTTAGAGGATTTTTGGGCCTTACTGGTTATTACCAAAAATTTATAAGAGATTACAGAAAAATAGAAAAGTCTTTGACGATGTTGACAAAGAAGGACGAGTTCCAATGGTCCACTGAAGCACAAGGAGCATTTGAAAGGTTGAAGGACTGTATGACTTCTGCCCCTGTTTTGCGAATGCCAGATTTTTCAAAAGACTTTGCAGTGGAATGTGACGCTTCAGGCTCTGGTTTAGGGGTTGTGTTACTACAAGAGGGGCGACCAATTGCTTATTTTAGCAAAGCTTTGTCTGATGCAAATTTGACAAAATCTGTTTATGAAAAAGAACTTGCGTTAGTGCTGTCTATTCAGCATTGGAAGCAGTACCTCATGGGGCGACGATTTAAAGTTTATACTAATCATCGTAGTCTCAAGTATTTGTTGAATTAGAGGATAGTATCAATGGATCAGCGGTGTTGGCATGCAAAACTGTTAGGATATGACTTTGAAGTTATTTACAAACCAGAACGACTGAATAAAGTAGTAGATGCTTTATCAAGGGTAGAAGTTGGAGAAAACATGACAATGGTTGTTTCTCAACCTTGTTGGGAAGATATACATCTGGTCAAAGGAGATTCTTCAAGATGAAAGGCTGAGAGAGATAATTGATACCTTGAAACAAAACAGGGCTGCTAGGCCAGACTACACTTTTCGGGATGGTCTGTTATTTTACAAAAACAGATTTGTATTGTCCCAAAAATTGATTTTAATTCCAAAATTACTGCAGTATTATCATTCATCGCCAGGAGGACATTCGGGCTATCTGAAAACTTATAAACAATTGGCTAATGGAGTGTTTTGGGCTGGAATGACTCGAAAAGTACAGCAGTATGTCGGAGATTGCAGTATATGCCAGAAAAATAAGTATGAGACGCTTAGTCCAGCGGGTCTGTTACAACCTCTTCCAATACCTGATTCGATTTGGGAAGAGATATCTATAGACTTCGTGTCTGGGCTTCCAAAATCACAAGGCTATGAGGTAATTCTGGTCGTGGTGGACAGATTGAGCAAATATGCTCACTTTATTCATTTAAAGCACTCATATACTGCAAAGATGGTTGCCGAAGTGTTTATGAAGGGAGTGATACGTCTACATGGGGCACCCAAAGCAATAATCAGCGATAGAGATTCATTGTTTACTAGTTTATTTTGGAAGGAACTCTTTAAGCTATAAGGAACTCTTAAAGATGAGTTCATCATATCACCCTCAGTTTGATGGTCAAACAGAGGTTGTGAATCAGTGCTTAGAGACTTATTTGAGGCGTTTCTCTTCGGACCATCCTAAGCAATGGGTAATGTGGTTGGCTTGGGCTGAGTACTGCTACAACACTTCTTTTCATACATCTACGAGGAAGACACCATTTGAGATCATTTATGGCCGTAAACCACCACATATTGTTCAGTATGCTAGAGGTGAGGCAGCGGTTGAGGCAGTTGCTGCAGCACTAGCTGACCGAGATGAAGCTTTAAATCAACTCCGAGAAAACCTCCAACATGCAAAACACCTTATGGTCAAATATTCCAACCAGCATCGTAGGGAGGTGGAATTGAAAGTTGGTGATTTGGTATGGTTAAGCTGAGACCAAATAGGCCTAGGACAATATCTAAAATTAACCCGAAACTAGCTGCCATGTATTATGGACCTTATGAAGTGGAGGGACGTGTTGGTTTAGTTGCTTACAGACTCAAACTTCCAGCTAATACTAGATTACATCCAGTATTTCATGTGTCTAAATTGAAGGCTGCCAGAGGAAAACACTATAATGACTTATCAAATGACATGACCGATTTGAAGACGAGACTACTTGGGAGGACGCGAAGGTAATACAAGTTCAGTTTCCTAATTTTCACCTTGGGGACAAGGTGAATTTTTAGGGAGGAGGTATTGATAGAGCTGTACAAGAGGAGGTATCTTCTGGCAGCGGGCAAGGCAGCGGCCGGTTGGGAATTCAATCCCGACCCCCTATGTTGTACACTTACCAAAGGAAGGGAGGGGTTCATAACAGTCAGGGGGTAAGTTTGTAATTTGGCTTTTAGTTAGTTAGTTAGTCAGTTACTTTGTTGTTTGGTTCGGATGAGATATAAATAGAATGGAAGGGAGCCTGGGGCGGACTTTCTGGAGATTCCAGTTGGTAGGCTCTAAGCCTAGGCTTGGGAGAGAGAAGTCTTCCAGGAGAATCCACCACAACAAGTCCTTGTAACAGAATTCTGTTAGTACAACTGAAGTTGTTGGAGCTGATATTTTCTAGAAGCTTCCTCTGGTAATTCTTTTTCAAATACTCTCTCTCTACTATAGTCTATCAATAATAATAAAATGAAAATTCAAATCACTTTGCATGCATGTAATGAACAAAGTATAAATGGCAGAAAGAATTAACAAGGAAAAATCAGATTGAAAACACCTTAAATTCACAGATTAACACCATTAGTTTTTTAGTGAGGCACAAAATCTTAGTTTTAGGGTCCATGGTAGGCTTTTTAAGGCTGAAGCTCAGCCTATCTAGTCATTTAAGTTTCACGGGCCAACTTAAAATCGAATGTAAGTTAATCATTTTTCAAAATTTTCATCCATGTAAAATCTGTCCGGTATACACTGCTAGTCCTGCAAGTTCCCTACTCCTGGAAGTCTTAACATAACATATAACTAAAGCTGTAAATTTTTTTTATGTACATGGAATGCATAAAATAGACATGCTTGCGTATAGCAAAATGCTTTGATCCCATGTTTTGGTAAGTATGGCAAGTAGACATTTAAACGTAGGTACATAAATAAATAATAACTAAGAGTTTGGTATATGCCCTTCAACCTTCCATTCTATTTTAACATGAGGTTTCTTTTACAACCTGGATTATATGATCTTGACAGGTAAGGGTAACTGTAGTACCCCTGGTTTGAGGTATGTGACCCTTGTTTCGGTTCGTTTGTGCTTTTTGAAGTGGTTGGTTGAAGTTTGGACAATTCTGGGAAAAACTTTTAAAGTTGTGGAGGTTGTGCAAGGGCGCACGGTTGACGCACGGTCTGAACAAACCGTGCGGCCAGCCCAGGAAACCGTGCACCCTTGACAGTGGGCTCCACACGGGCGACGCAAGGTTTGTCAGACCGTGCGGGCAAGTCGTGCGAAGTCTCTGGGTGAGACAGTGGCAACCACACGGTTGGCGCACGGTTTGCCAAACCGTGCGAGGTAACCGTGCGACCACTTAAAGTTTGGGTTTTTAAGTCCTGGGCCACTCGGGATTTCCCATTTTTCCCTCATTCTTCCTCCCACTCGTGGCTCACGCGGGAGTTCCGGTTTTCAGAGGTTGGGGGAGCTCCTTTGCTCGTTTTGGAGGTAAATCGAAGGAGTTTCTTGGTGGATCGAAGGCGGTTCTCCTCGTGTAAATCCCTCTTTTGGTTTTTTGAGGTTTTGGTTAGGGTTATCCCTCTCCCTCTTTTAGCTTCCTAGATCTACAAGGGTTGCATGTAGATCTAGGGTTGCGTTGCCTTTGTGTGTTAAAGGTTGAGCTTGTTGATGTTAGGGAAGGGTTTTTGAGGTGGTTTCGAGGAGGCGTTCGCCCGGTTTGGAGTGCGTTTGGGCGAAGGGTCGATTTCGCCAAACCCTAAGAGGTAGGTGGCTTCTCTCTCGACTCCACTTTGCTAGAACCTGAAGCTTGATTACAATTAATTTGTGTTGCTTAAAATTAATTGTGTTTTTGATGTGCGAAATTGGTTGGAAATCCTTTTGGTGATGTTTGGGGGCTTTTGGGAAAAAGGGGTTTTGTGGTAAAATGCTCTTGCTGTGGATTTTAAAATGGAGATTTTAAAATGGGTTGTTGGGATTGATTTGTGAAAATGGTTGATGAAAATGGTTTTCAATAAAGATGTTTTATTGAAATGTTGTTTGGCATGGAAAGTGATTAAAGGGTGTTTTCAATGAATGGGTGATTTATTGAATTGAATTGGCATGTGTTGGAAATGGTTGTGTACTTATTGTGCGGCTTTGGTGCTTTGTGCATGTTGGTTGATTGAGTGTTATGGCTTGTGTTGGTTGTGTGGAAGTGGGCGGGAAGTCTCACTATAAAAAGAGAATGAATAGTGGACGGAAGGGCCACCATCAATAGCAAGTGGGCGGGAAGTACCACTTGAGTGGATTGGTAATGAATGGGGTGGACAAGGAAGTGTCACTATAAAAAGGGGATGGATAGTGGACGGAAGGGTCACCATCAATAGCAAGTGGGCTGGAAGTACCACTTGAGTGGATTGGTAATGAATGGGTTGGACAGGAAGTGCCCCCATGATTTGTTGTGTGCTTTGTTGGTGATGTTTGTAGATGGGGCTTGTGAGTGAAATATGAAAATGGTAATCGGCTTGTGGCATGGTTGAATTGGCTTCCTTGCGTGGCATGGTTGATTTGGCTTCCTTGTGTGGCATGTTTGGCTTATGGCATGTTTGACTTATAAGCAATTGGTAGCTTGATTTTGCTTTATATAAAATGTTTTATATAAATGTTTTATATAAATGTGTTAACGGTTTTATCCTAGTGACGTGTGTAGGGAAGTCAGTTGGGGAAATCCTACTGAGTAGTTGTGCTCACCCCCTGCTTTGGCACTTTGGTGTCTTTGCAGATGTCGTGTACCGTGACGTGGGCAAAGGTAAGGCATCACCCTCCTTTAGCGGTGCACTGTGATGTTTTGGTGGAGCTTGGAGTTTGGAGGTTGGTGTGGAGCTGTGGTGGTGTGTCATGGCTCGTGGTGTTTTGTTGTTTAGTTTCCGCTTTGTACTCTGATGTTTTGTGGACATGTCTAGTTGAATGGTTTTGGGGTTTGTGATGGAATTGTTAGTATCACATGGTTGGGTTTGAAAGTGCATGCATCTTTAGTTGTTGGTTGGTTGAGTTGGGTTATCTTCTTAAGGGCAAATCGTTCCCCACTGTTCCTTGAAGCCCTCGACATTTATTGCCAGCCTTTGGCGCCTTGGGAACGTTGCTTAAAGCCAAGTAACCCTCACCGCCTCCTCAAGCCAATGAGGTAGGGGCGGGGTGTTACAGTAATCCTTAAGATCCAGAATCAAAACACTTTGAGCATAATAATAGAAGGAAAATTAAAATCACTTTGAATGCATGTAAAGAACAAAGTATAAATGGCAGAAAGAATTAACAAGGCAAAATCAAATTGAAAACACCTTAAATTTACATATTAACACGAATAGTTTTTTAGTGAGGCACAAAATCTTAGTTTTAGGGTCCGTGAAAGGCTTTTTAAGGCTGAAGCGTTCAGCCTATCAAGTCATTTAAGGTTCCAGGGCCAACCTGAAATCCAATGTAGGTTATTCATTTTTCAAAATTTTCATCCATGTAAAATCTGTTCACTATACACTGCTGGTCCTGCAAGTTCCCTGCACTGGAAGTCTTAACATACCATATGCCTAAATCAGTAATATTTTTTTTTTATGTACATGGAATGCATAAAATATGTTGCTGAATCGTCGGGAGTCACAATGACAGAAATAAGAAAACGAAAGAAAGAAAGCAACAAGAACACAACGATTTACGTGGTTCGGGAATAATCTCTACGTATGCGGGAGAGGTAAAATTTCACTAAATCAGGAGCACAAATTACAGTGATTTTTTTCAGTAGTAACCCTACCTCGAAAATGGGCTATAAAATGGAGAAGACGATCACTGTTTCGAAAAAGTAAGTCCGCGTCGCTACAGTGAACGGTGGTCAGTTTTATCAAAAGCGCTACAGTGGCTGCCGGCTGGAAGTCAAAAGTGCTACAGTACTGTTGACTCTGAAGTCCACACTGCTACAGTGTCTGTCGGTGTCGATCGGTCAGGTCCGCTACAGTGGTCAGAGATGCTACAGTACCTGTCGGTGTCTGTCGGTCAGCTCCGCGACAGTTGCGGGCCACAAGCATTCGGCCCAACCAGATCGGGCTACACCAATCCAACAAATCTTCCATTCTATTTTAACATGAGCTTTCTTTTACAACCTGGATTATATGGTGTTGACATGTGCTAATATGTTCCAGTCTTTATAATATCTATAAATCCACACCTTTCAGTCTAGGCTTGCAAAACAGTGCCATTTCACATTCCACTTTTCTCATCTTCACCAAACCAAAACTTGTAGCGGGTACCCTTCTCCTTCTTTATCTTCTCTCTTCTCCCTTTGCAAGCCACAAGGCCAGACAAATACTAGTAGCTTGCACTAAAAAACAATTCAATTATAACAGATCACAGTTATAAATTTGTGTTTTAGCAAAGTGGTCGCTAAAGAACAACGACGATCACCAGGTGATCACTTTTAGCTGTTTCAATTGATGGGGCTGTGAATGACCTATAGCGACTATCTATGGTGGTCACCAACGCCCCCCCCCCCATGCTTGGAAAACCAAGCTTTTATTTTGAAAAAAAAACAAGTTCAAAGGGGATGGTGATTTATATGATAGTAACCCAAACCAAACACTTAACCATCAATTGTAAAAAACAATATTTATAAAAAACATGTATGCGATCCAAGTAGGAAGCACGACTAACAATTCTATCACCGAACCAAACTTTGGAATCATGATGAGAAGGGCTAAATGGGTGAATAATGCGCCAAACTATATATCATTATTAAAATCAGGGGTAGTCTTTAAAAAAAAATCTCAAACATATATGTGCAACGAAACCTTAACATAAGTATGAGATTTCGAAAAGGACATTTTGAGAGAAGATTCGGGTAGAGGCAGCACGATATGTTTTGATTGGTCTAGAACCAATATAATCCAAATCGATCGGTTATAATGATGGAAATAGTTTGATAGACAACGAAGTCAACAACATGGAAAATATTTGAAGGTCTTCAATAATGTGAGGTCAACTTGTAAAGTGGTTTGATGACTTATATTCACTTAAACATCGCATATGCTCATCAAATTCCACAATGAAGAAAAATCAATAAACATTTTTGTTATATTCAACTTTGATTAAAGAAAAATAATCATCACATCCAGTTTCAACAATGGTTTATATTCTTCATTTAATTGTTTAATTTTGGTTAAGAATGGTTAATAACGGTTAACGCTGCGAAAGCCGAACCAAACCGGAAAACCGAATTACATAATATTCATCATTCGAATTCAGCTAATTAATCAATTTAAACCAAATTTTACTGGTTTAAGTCAGTTCGGTTTGGTTAGTTTTGATTGGTTCTGTTAATCCTCACACTCTTGGGTAAGAGAGTGACGAGGAACATTGCGACTTCCAAACAAAGGTGAAACTACTATGACAGATGATATAGGATTTGAGGAGGTAGAAATATTCTTATTAGTGATCTCCGTAATGAAGGTGAGAAAACAAACGAGGACTTCCAGTTGGAAGATGGTAAAAGTTAATGTGTTCCTGTTAAGGTTTCAAAAGGTTTAATAATGTGAAAGTGCTAATAGTGTTGGATTGGTGTAGCCCGATCCGGTTGGGCCGAATGCTTGTGGTCCGACACTGTAGCAGTGCGGACTTCGAAGTCAACTGTACTGTAGCACTTTTGACAAAGATAGCCGTTTTTCACTGTAGCGATGCGGACTTCCTATGCAAACAGTGGATCGTCTTCTCCATTTTATAGCACATTTTTCAAGTTAGGGTTATTACTGCAAAACTCTGTAATTTGTGCTCCTGATTTGAGTGAGAATTCTGCCTCTTTGTGGACATAGGGATTATTCCCGAATCACGTAAATCGTTGTGTTCCTTGTGTTTTCTTTTCTTATGCATTTTATCTCGTTTCTCGTTTTTGTCGTTGCGACTCCTGACGATTCCGCAACAAATAGCGGGGAGTGCGAGTGAAGAGGTGAAAACACAAAAAACAGAAAACATTTGATGAGGTTGTGGTGATTACTTTGTGAGTGAAAGTTTCCCTACTGTTGGACCCCATTTCAGTTTAATGGATATTTCTGAGTCCCACATCGGACTTACCCTCCTTGTATTTTGTTTTACTCATCTATAAAAGAATGTCTCCACCTCTCATTGAGGTAAGAGGAATTCACCAACTATTAGATGCATCAATGCTCTTTCTGGTGCACCCAAAACATCCCCTTGGTCTATGGTCGAGAGGTAACAGTTGCTGGAAGATGGGTGTTGATGGCATCTTCATTCTATTGGGAAATGAGGTAGTGAAAGAGCACCATCCACTAGCTATATGGATGGTTCGCCCATTGCTTTTATTGTACTATAGCACTAAAAAATACTCGTTCCCCTATGGTTAGTCAACGCGTTCCACTTTGGTTTTCCAATGGATCCATGCCATCTAGTCAACTAAAGGAGAGGAAACACTTGTTCCGGCTTGTAAGGAATATTTAGCCAGCCATACATGACACATGTGCAACCACCATTTGGGGATCACATAAATGAGGGGTTGCCTTGAGCTCAGGCACAAATGGATCCTTTTGTTTTTGATGCAGCACTTGCTATGGCCAGCGGCCCTCATGGGCCACATGGCTTTTAATTCTTTTTTTAGTCTTTGAGCGAAGGCTATCCAGAAAGGCCGGTTTCAAGGGAACGAGTATTTTTTAGTGCTATGGTACAATAAAAGCAATGGGAGAACCATCCATATAGCTAGTGGTGGTGGCACACTTGCATAGTCAATCCGTGAGATTGGTACTAGAGTTGATCCATTTAACAATCAAATCAATTGTCAAGCACAGGGGAATTTACGCTGTTCTTAGGGAAAAAACCGATTCGAGTGGGGGAGTATGATAATCTCAATGTCTTATGGGCAGATATGAGATTCATGCATGCCCTTAAATTGATACCTTTTGAAGTTGAAGGGAATACCTTTCCCTTGCACAGGTGCCTTTAAATGATACTAAGGCCTTGTTGCATTTAGCCATTCGAGTTGGCATGAACTCACCTACTGGGCATAGGATCCTCTGGCATCTTACATGTCTCCCAATTTACTAATTTAGTAAACCAACATGCCCACTTGTAATAATATGGAAGCTAGTAATCACAACATGGGTTTACTAATATATTACAATGAGCTCCCAAAATGCCGGAACCATTTTCGGCATTCTATTTTTGATGCCAGTAGTCCTTCATTACAGTCATGCATGCTTGGTACCTGTTTCTGCAAGTCAAAATGCATCAGAGCATCATTTAGATGATACCAAAATTGTGTGATGATATCGAGTACTTGCGTGTTGTTGAATGATGTTAATGGTTGCAGGCTGTTTATGAGCATCACCCGCGGCCTAAGCAACTGATAGTGGAGAATGATCTGCCTCAGAGGCTTCAGAATCTCATTGAGGAGCGCAGGGACGGGTTGAGCTCTGGGGGCCACCAGGTCTTGGTGAAGCAGATGGCCACTTCCTTACTTAAAGCTCTGCACATCAACACCGTCCTGTGAATGCTCTTCAACTTTGGATTTGCTTTTTTTTTTTTTTTTTGGTCCTTTGCTATTACTACTAATTCTCTAAATTGGTAAATTGTTTTCATAGATTATCTATTAATGCATTACAGATTGCAATATGAACATATATGTTCTTGGTTTCTTTTATGATAATCAAGAATTTATTTAAATCAAACATTTTCATTTATCACATCTCAATTGTTGGTGTCAATAATTTAATATCAAAGCATTGAGATCACATTCATTCTTGATTATAACATTTTCATATCATATTTTTTTCTCTGAATAACGTAATGAGCATAGGAACGATATTGGCTTGGTGATTTTAACATTTTCAATGACAGCACCCTTAGGAGTCCATAGGGCAACTTTCAAAATTACTTTTTGTAAAATCGATAATCTAATTCTATCAAGATTATCACTTCATTGTTGCAAGTATTAGTCATGCTTTTCAACTGAATATGTGAAACAACTTCGTAGGCGTCTTGTCTTCTCCAATTCTAACACCATCTCACAGTTCCAAGGTCTCTTCCAAACTCACCAACCGAGATCTCTTGATTATGTATGAGCCTCATCCACCTGCATCCGCCTTCAACTCTTGCTTTTCATTTTATTCTTGATTTCAAATTTCTAGTAATACAGATTGTGGAACTATTATTACTGTGTTGGCGTTTTTTTAATTATCATTAAAAAAATTATAGAATTTTATTTACAACATGTTCACTTTTGGTTTTATTTATTTATTTATTTCGAAGGTATGCGCATCCCACCTTGGATTATCCTTCTATGTTTGGAAATAAAAAGTATGTGTGTGGTTGGTGTGGCTGGTGGCTGTATGTTAATAGGAAGTTCATGAAAAAGCATATGAAATTGTTGAGGAATGAAAAGTTAAGTTTCATCAATCCTATTTCATTCATAAGAGTTCAAGAAAACATATAAATTTTCTAGAGTGTGGTCACAACACATAAAACATTGGGAAAATATGTCAACCATGTGGTCACTAGAGAGATGATTTTTAAGTTATCTATTTTATGAAAAAAGTATATATTTAAACTTGCTAACATTTTTGTATTTCAAACTAATTGCATTTAGAGGAATCGTGTCTATTATCCATTTCATTTAAAGAATAACATATGTTTATATCTGTTCATTTCTTATCATTGAAATATAAATTGATATTTGTGTCACTTATTTACATGGTTTTCTACTTTTTCCAAATTGATTATTAGAAAAGTGATTTCCTACTAATATTTATAGGACATCGCTTATGATACGCAGTTTGAAAAAAGTGTTTTTTTTTCCCTTCTATTTTTGAAAAAAAAATCTTATTTTTAACTTGCAGAAAAAAAAATAGTAAGAGTAAAAAAAAACACTTATTTCATTGACGTTATTTCTGATGACACTTGCTAAAACGCATATGATTAAATTTCATATGATTAAATTTCATAATAAAACCACATATGATTAAATTTCATAATAAAACCACATAAATAAATAACCCAAAAACACTTTTTTTAATAATCAATCTGAAAACACTCCTACAGAAAACACAGATAAGTTTTTTAGAAATTAAACAAAGAACATTTCTTTTATATTGCTTTGAAACGGTAAGCGGTGTTTGTTCAGTTTCTTAAAAAGTAGATACACTTCAATTACAGGATAAAAAAACATATATAAGTGGCAGGAAAACATCTTTCCAATAAGCAGTCTGGAAAAATTTCCGCACCAAGTGTTTTTTAAAACAAAATAAAAAAATTATCTTATATTGTTTTGAAATAATAAGTAGTGTTTGTTTATTATCTAAAAAAATAGATGCACTTAAATTCAAGAATAAAACCAAATAAATAAGTGGCATAAAAACAATTTTCAGTAACAAATTTGGAAACAATTATACAGAAATAATTAGTATAATTAAACAAAAATGTTTGTTTAGAAATAGAATAAACAAATTTCTTACTAAAATCAGCTTTTGACAGTACTTGTTGAAAAATATTTCCAGATTATTTACTAAAAAGTAATTATTATTTAATACTTTTCTTATATAATTCAAGTTTCTATTTGATAGTGCTTATTGAAAACTGCATTTAGCACTTGTCACTTATGATTATTATTTTTATAATTGTTTCCCAATTGCATGATAAAAATGTTTGACACTTATTGGGGGAGGGGGGTAGAATGATTTTTGAAAACGGATTATAACAACTATCACTCATGGTTAATGTTTCTATATGAGTGTTTCTAGATTGGTTATTATAAAAGTGTGTTTCTTTTGGAATTTAATTGTACATATTTTTTAAGAATTGAACTGGCAACTGTTAATAACCCAATACTTTTCAGATGACTTGATTTCATCTAATTATATGTGAATAGTAGCCTCTAATTTCATAAACTAAACAAGTATGCATTAGTAGCCTTATATCTCTTGTTTTGAGTTTTTTTTTCAAGTGCATGTATTTCAGGGTGACTTAATCTATTCTGAATATATTTGAAAACCCAACAATTTAAAGAGAGATTTTATAAATATGCCTTTGTGTTTAATATGGTTGTAATCATAAATTGTTAGTTGTGCCACATGATGGTAACTTAATTATAGTTTATTAATTATTTATTTTCACAAAATCTATTTTTTATGGGATAAGAAATGTCTAGCACTGATTGTTTTATGATTGTGAGAAGGAATGATGTACCTATTTAGGAAGCTGAACTTGGATTTTATACGTAAAAAAAGAATATACCGCATAATAACAATGTTTTAGATTTCATGAACCCCGCAATTCCAAAAGCGGGAAGGTGAGTCTTGAAGTTGGGTGTAATATTGTTTTTTTTTGCTTGTTGTATAAAACATGTAGCCATGGTTTTAATATCATGGTCTTATGGCAGACCAGATCTTGACAGTATGTTAGATCCACTGCCATGGTTTTAGAATTGCGTTAGTAGGGCAAAACTGGTTTCATGATTCTAAAACAGTGGCATTAGACCTATCCGAATTGCATTTTTGGCCATGATTTGGAGATCCATGGAAATAGATTTTTACCAAGGTTTTCAGCCTGTTGTCATGTTTTAAAACAGTGAAAATATGATATTTTTTTTGTAGTAGTGGTCATTTATTGATAGGTTGACCATGACAGTATGATCAATGTGCCATTCATGATGTTTTTTTTGAACCATCACTCTTCTGCACTTTGATGGGACCCTGTAAGCCTCATCCTCTTGATGTCCTCCAAGCAAATTTTTGAAGATTAAATCTTGAGAGAAAAGAAAACAAAAATGAGTGAAAAATAAAAAAGGATGACAAAAAAGGGGGAATGAGATCAAGAAGAAATTGATCTTGGAGAAGCATCAAGAGTAAAAAGGAAATGATTTAGTGGAATAATGGTGATCATGGGAAAAAAGAGTGAAGTTAAGAGATCTTTTATTTCTCAACAAAACCTCATAATACTTACGTATAAATAAGTGATGTTAAACACTAACCACTTAATATATCCTTTTGAAATTGTTGTTGAATATTTGTTGCAGGAGTACGATGGTGTGTTTCCAAAAGAAGTGACACTAGGTTTACCGCTCATCAATGGCATTGAGCATCAAATTTATCTCTTCTGTGTGAATCCCTACCAAATCATCTTACTTATTCCACCAACCCTTTGGAGATCAAAGAATTTTAAACTTTAAGATCTATTGAAAATAGGATATGTTAGAGAGAGCTTTAGCCCCAATGCAACATTGAGCTGCAAGTTCCAAAGAAGGATGATACATAGAGGATAGAGGATTTTTCAATAGTGAGGTCTCTTTATTCAATCCATGGGGTGGTTGATATGCTTTATGAGTTAAATGGGTCTATTTTCTCTAAAATTGATTGAAGAAGTGGATATCACCATACTAGAATGGAATGAAGGAAACTGACGAGAAGCGAAACATGGCTTTTATCGGTGGGTAGTTGTCACAACCCATCCCTATTGAAACCCCTCCTGGGTTGGTAGTGGAGACAAGTGTGACCTCTAAGGTCTGCCTCCAATTGACAACAGGTTGATGATTAGTACTTAGAGCATATGTCATACAAATAGAAGACATTACCCTCATTAATTTGAGAAAAATAAAGCAAAACCACAAATTGTCTTCATATATAAATACTAAAAAAATAACAATCTCATTCTTAAAATTATCACTACATGAGTACGATGCAAAGGAAATGCAAGGATGGCCTCTTAGAGTCCACTCCAACAATATCTCAAATCCTCCATCGATATATCCTATACGATAACTCAAGAAAACTGTAGTGGGGTAGAATGATTCTTGAAAACGGCTTATAACAACCATCACTCATGGTTGATGTTTCTATATGAGTGTTTCTAGATTGGATATTATAAAGGTGTGTTTCTTTTGGAATTTAATTGTACATATTTTTTAAGAATTGAACCAGCAACTATTAATAACCAAATACTTTTCAGATGACTTGATTTCATCTAAATATATTCGAATAGTAGCCTCTAATTTCATAAACTAAACAAGTATGCATTAGTAGCTTTATATCTCTTGTTTTGAGTTTTTTTTCAAGTGCATGTATTTCAGTGTGACTTAATCTATTCTGAATATATTTGAAAACCCAACAATTTAAACAGAGATTTTATAAATATGCCTTTGTGTTTAATATAGTTGTAATCATAAATTGTTAGTTGTGCCACATGATGGTAACTTAATTATAGTTTATTAATTATTTATTTTCACAAAATCTATTTTTTTTATGGGATAAGAAATGTCTAGCACTGATTGTTTTATGATTGCGAGAAGGAATGATGTACCTATTTAGGAAGCTGAACTTGGATTTTATACGTAAAAAAAGAATATACCGCATAATAACAATGTTTTAGATTTCATGAACTCTGCAATTCCAAAAGCGGGAAGGTGAGTCTTGAAGTTGGCTGTAATATTGTTTTTTTGCTTGTTGTATAAAACATGTAGCCATGATTTTAATATCATGTCCTTATGGTAGACCAGATCGTGACTGTATGTTAGATCCACTACCATGGTTTTAGAACTGCGTTAGTAGGGCAGGACTGCTTTCATGATTCTAAAACGGTGGCATTAGACCTATCCGAATTGCATTTTTGGCCCATGGTTTGGAGATCAATGGAAATAGATTTTCCCAAGGTTTTTAGCCTGTTGTCATGTTTTTAAACAGTGAAAATATGATATATTTTTTGTAGTAGCGGTCATTTATTGATAGGTAGATCATGACAGTATGATCAATGTGCCATTCATGATGTTTTTTTGAACCATCACTCTTCTACACTTTGATGGGACCCTGTAAGCCTCATCCTCTTAATGTCCTCTAAGCAAAATTTAGAAGATTAAATCTTGAGAGAAAAGAAAACAAAAATGAGTGAAAAATAAAAAAAGAAAGGATGAGAAAAAAGGGGGAATGAGATCAAGAAGAGATTGATCTTGGAGAAGCATCCAGAGTAAAAAGGAAATGATTTAGTGGAATAATGGTGATCATAGAAAAAAAGAGTGAAGTTAAGAGATCTTTTATTTCTCAACAAAACCTCATAATACTTACTTATAAATAAGTGATGTTAAACACTAACCACTTAATATATCCTTTTGAAATTGTTGTTGAA
The DNA here is from genome assembly GCA_963277665.1 of Viscum album. Lineage (NCBI taxonomy): Eukaryota > Viridiplantae > Streptophyta > Magnoliopsida > Santalales > Viscaceae > Viscum > Viscum album. The sequence goes on from OY728146.1 coordinate 2,078,549,763, forward strand.
TATTTGTTGCAGGAGTACGATGGTGTGTTTCCAAAAGAAGTGACACTAGGTTTACCACTCATCAAAGGCATTGAGCATCAAATTTATTGCTTCTCTGTGAATCCCTACCAAATCATCTTACTTATTCCACCAACCCTTAGGAGATCAAAGAAATTTAAACTTTAAGATCTATTGAAAATAGGATATGTTAGAGAGAGCTTTAGACCCAATGCAACACTGAGCTACAAGTTCCAAAGAAGGATGATACATAGAGGATAGATGATTTTTCAATAGTGAGGTCTCTTTATTCAATCCATAGGGTGGTTGACATGCTTTATGAGTTAAATGGGTCTATTTTCTCTAAAATTGATTGAAGAAGTGGATATCACCATACTAGAAATGGAACGAACGAAACTGATGAGAAGCGAAACATGGCTTTTATCGGTGGGTAGTTGTCACAACCCATCCCTATTGAAACCCCTCCTGGGTTGGTAGTGGAGACAAGTGTGACCCCTAAGGTCTGCCACCAATTGACAACAGGTTGATGACTAGTACTTAGAGCATATGTCATACAAATAAAAGACATTACCCTCATTAATTTGAGAAAAATAAAGCAAAACCACAAATTGTCTTCATATATAAATACTAAAAAAATAACAATCTCATTCTTAAAATTATCACTACATGAGTACAATGCAAAGGAAATGCAAGGATGGCCTCTTAGAGTCCACTCCAACAATATCTCAAATCCTCCATCAAAATATCCTATACGATAACTAAGGAAAATTGTAGTGGGGTAGAATGATTCTTGAAAACAGCTTATAACAACTATCACTCATGGTTAATGTTTCTATATGAGTGTTTCTAGATTGGTTATTATAAAAGTGTGTTTCTTTTGGAATTTAATTGTACATATTTTTTAAGAATTGAACCGGCAACTGTTAATAACCCAATACTTTTCAGATGACTTGATTTCATCTAATTATATGCGAATAGTAGCCTCTAATTTCATAAACTAAACAAGTATGCATTAGTAGCTTTATATCTCTTGTTTTGAGTTTTTTTTCAAGTGCATGTATTTCAGGGTGACTTAATCTATTCTGAATATATTTGAAAACCCAACAATTTAAACATAGATTTTATAAATATGCCTTTGTGTTTAATATGGTTGTAATCATAAATTGTTAGTTGTGCCACATGATGGTAACTTAATTATAGTTTATTAATTATTTATTTTCAAAAAATCTATTTTTTTATGGGATAAGAAATGTCTAGCAGTGATTGTTTTATGATTTTGAGAAGGAATGATGTACCTATTTAGGAAGATGAACTTGGATTTTATATGTAAAAAAATAATATACTGCATAATAACAATGTTTTAGATTTCATGAACCCTGCAATTCCAAAAGCGGGAAGGTGAGTCTTGAAGTTGGCTGTAATATTGTTTTTTTGCTTGTTGTATAAAACATGTAGCCATGGTTTTAATATCATGGCCTTATGACAGACCATATCTTGACTGTATGTTAGATCCACTACCATGGTTTTAGAACTGCGTTAGTAGGGTAGGACTGCTTTCATGATTCTAAAAGTGTGGCATTAGACCTATTCGAATTGCATTTTTGGCCATGGTTTGGAGATCCATGGAAATAGATTTTTACCAAGGTTTTCAGCCTGTTGTCATGTTTTTAAACAGTGAAAATATGATATTTTTTTGTAGTAGCGGTCATTTATTGATAGGTTGACCATGACAGTATGATCAATGTGCCATTCATGATCTTTTTTTTGAACCATCACTCTTCTACACTTTGATGGGACCTTGTAAGCCTCATCCGCTTGATGTCCTCCAAGCAAATTTTAGATGATTAAATCTTGAGAGAAAAGAAAACAAAAATGAGTGAAAAATAAAAAAATAAAGGATGAGAAACAAGGGGGAATGAGATCAAGAAGAGATTTATCTTGGAGAAGCATCAAGAGTAAAAAGGAAATGATTTAGTGGAATAATGGTGATCATGGAAAAAAAGAGTGAAGTTAAGAGATCTTTTATTTCTCAACAAAACGTCATAATACTTATGTATAAATAATTGATGTTAAACACTAACCACTTAATATATCCTTTTGAATTTTTTGTTGAATATTTTTTGCAGGAGTACCATGGTGTGTTTCCAAAAGAAGTGACACTATGTTTACCACTCATCAAAGGCATTGAGCATCAAATTTATCTATTCTCTGTGAATCCCTTCCAAATCATCTTACTTATTCCACCAACCCTTAGGAGATCAAAGAAATTTAAACTTTAACATCTATTGAAAATAGGATATGTTAGAGAGAGCTTTAGCCCCAATGCAACACTGAGCTGCAAGTTCCAAAGAAGGATGATACATAGAGGATAGATGATTTTTCAATAGTGAGGTCTATTTATTCAATCCATGGGGTGGTTGATATGTTTTATGAGTTAAATGGGTCTATTTTCTCTAAAATTGATTGAAGAAGTGGATATCACCATACTAGAATGGAATGAAGGAAACTGATGAGAAGCGAAACATGGCTTTTATCGGTGGGTAGTTGTCACAACTCATCCCTATTGAAACCCCTCCTGGGTTGGTAGTGGAGACAAGTGTGACCTCTGAGGTCTGCCTCCAATTGACAATAAGTTGATGACTAGTACTTAAAGCATATGTCATACAAATAGAAGACATTATCCTCATTAATTTGAGAAAAATAAATTAAAACCACAAATTTTCTTCATATATAAATACTAAAAAAATAACAATCTCATTCTTAAAATTATCACTACATGGGTACAATGCAAAGGAAATGCAAGGATGGCCTCTTAGATTCCACTCCAACAATATCTCAAATCCTCCATCGAAGTATCCTATATGATAACTCAGGAAAACTTTAGTGGGGTGAGCACTTGAGAGTACTCAGTATGATAATATTTATAAACAATTTTACATTCATGTGAACTAAATGTGTCAGGATAGATATGCATGAAATCAACCAAGAAAAGACAAGAGTTAATCAAGAATAACGCCCAAAGTAAGATGTGAAGCAATAATAATTACATTATAGAATCAATTATCTATTACTCATCCGCACCACCTCTATTCATTATATTAGTTCAATGGAATTATACAAGCAAAAGTAAGCTATTGTGAATTTGGATTTTCAGGCACTTATAATAATTAGAGGAATATCATAATCATAACACCATCATTTGGAGAATCATATCACAATAGATTATTATTCCATTACTTTAAATAAATGGGGATGGTGTCGGTTTTGAGATTCACATAAGAATAATAGATAAGGTCCAGAGACAAATCACCTCTCCTCATCAATCTTAATGAATTCATCGTATAAAGAATAATACATGTCATATAATCAATTGATTACAACTACTCAACCATGTTGTCATCATAATCAGAACAAATCTATAACCACATCACCACAACAACCACATCAACACCACAATCAATCAATCAAGCAACAAACACATATAATAATAGTAAATGAAACGTCACACTATTTAATAAGAAACAACAAGAAAGTAATATCTGATAACTATTCACATCATTTCATTATCTAATAATCATCACTAGCATACAATATATCTTTACTAGTACTATTATCCACACCATGCTAAATTCTTAACTTACCCATTAATTACTTAGTTATTCCATTATTTTAATTGCTTAAATTAATTAAATAAAAACACTTAAATATAATTACCTATGAAACAACCTAATCTGATAACCTCATACACTACCTTCCTAAGACATTACTAATCATAATATCTTGTAATGAAACAATAAAATTGAATTACACTAAATAAATTCACAGCCTTAATTCTAGAGTTCCTTTTAATCATTATCTTAATACCATCCTTAAATCATTTCCCATTCACACATTTAACCCTAATTCAGTTGTATATATTCATCACATAATCAATACATGGAAGTAAAATGAATTAGTTTAACATTTTCATTCTTCCACATTGTTCATTACCATTTTAGATCCCCTGTTTAATTTTAGAATTTCTTATTAACATATTATCATTCCTTAATCATTTCTCATTTAGACATGATTTTTTACATAGAATCATTAACACAACACATGCATAGTCACAAATATATATATATATATATATATATATATATAATATGATTCAATATAATACCAATAATCAATGCAACAATGCGTGCATAGTCAATAAAAGCATCATATCAAGGAAAAATACCAAATTTTCCATATTTTTATTTACAAGATACATGATAATTTTCATGGGAAAAAACATAATATTTGTGGCTTAAAAATATACAAATACAACATTTCATGATAATAATACAATTCTGAAGCAAAATTTTAAGAATAGGAAAAAAATGATAACCAAGGAATTAAATGCTAAATGCATAAATTAAATGAAATAAGAAACATAAATAAACCCTTTCCCATACACCAAAACAACAACTCTGGACCTGAGAGAAGATTGATAATAAAATGCATAAAGTAAATGGAAACCCTTTCTCTTGGACCAAACTTTCACCACATGACTCAGAGGGAAGAGTATGAACTTTCCTCGTTCTCTAGAGTTCGTCAAAGATGGATTATCAAATGTTGTAGTGATATAAGAAGTCACACCTTATAAGATTTAATGGAAGAGTTTCAATCAAGGAGAATGATGGTCATTTCAAAGGGGCTAACAAATGAATGAGAATGATATTAATTCTGATCATTCGATTCAAGGGGCTGACAATTGAAGGACTTAACATCAATGAGGGAAACTTAGAGGAATTCACAGCATGCCAAACAACATATATTTCTAGAAGATAGATGAAAAAACTTAGAAATACCCTACCTTAAGGGTTGAGCGATTCCACACTGAGGAAGGTGTAGCTGAGCACTAGCGAATTTGCAAGGAAACTCCACCAATCTTCTCCACATCCATTTCCATCGAACAACTACCAACGCCAAATAAAATAGCTATTGTAACCTTTTTAAAGGAATAAGAAGGGTGAAGGAAAGAGAATAGAGCATGATAGATTAATAATAATTCAGATGCATTATAGTGACCCTAGCATTTCACACATATTATTACATGATTTTAAGCCTAATTATCCATTAAATACATACCAAGGATAGAAAAGTCTTGTTACTTTGAAAGACTAGGTACACAATTAGAAAACATGAAACCAAAATAAAACATCTTTTTATTAATCTCTATAATGAGCTCCTAATTTCCTTTGAGATCCTATATCTGCTAGGATATTCTGGGGAATACATAGACAAAGTATATGAGCTAAAAAACCTAGTAAGAGAATAAAAATGAGCATGAAACATATCACTTGAGTTGGAGGGCGTAACATGATAACATAAAGGCATGACACATGAATAAACATATGAAAACATACATACAAAACATGGAATCATATGATCATGGAAATATAGGAACGTTCTACCAACATATATCATGTCATAAATACGAGTCAAGTTTAACTATCAAACTATATCACATGGTGGATAAAGTCCCATAATGGATTAGGTTTACCCCTTAACCCCATACACAATGTCTCATGAGACTAAAACATTACCCTATCAATTGGAGCACTATCTGGACGCACCCATCATAACATGTACATGCATATGTGTGTCATATAAAGAAATCAAACATAAGGAATGAACATAATGGTTACCCATGGAATGAAATGAGTTTGTAATCATGTCATAAGACATAACCAAAGGGCGTATCATAATGGTTTACATGAAAGAATGTATTAAATCATTATTGGATGTTTATAAAGGAAGAATATGCATAGATTGTGATAAATGATGTCCAACTGAAGTGTAAACATGAGAAAATAGTGGTTAGGTAACTTTGGAAATGTGCCACTTAAGCGGGGTTTTAAGGAAAAAGGTAGAGTCTTTAAAAGGGGGTAAGAGAATAATGATTTCCATAAAACCAGAAGTGAACTAAAAATGGATTCTCATGATAAAATGATTGATTTTAGAAAATATGGGTGGTTTAAAACATTTTATGGAGTGTACTTGAAAATGAGTATGAAACAGAAAAGTTCCCTTTAATTGAGTTTGTTTATCAAGAGAAATTGAGAGGAGAACCTTTTAAAACATGTATTTCCCCATCCAAGAAAGATGAATTGAGCTAGATACATATGTTTGGAACATTTACAAAGAATATAGGAGAAGTATACAATAATAATGAAAAAAATACATTGGGGAAAGGGGAGAGAAAGCGTAACCTAAAGGAAAAAATGAAAGTTTGGAGAGATCCTGTATTTTATGTCTGGATGTGTTCTTCACTTGCACTTAACATTTTAGATGATCAAATTAGATCCATTAATAATTTAATTTATAACCTCTTACACATATATTTGATTTATTATAATTTTATTAAGTTCGTTTAGGTCAATTTTGATGAGTTGTAAAGTTTAATTTTGTTATTCTAGGAGCGTTTGTGTCATGGTTTCATGATCAGTTCACTTATGTATAATTATGGAAGTTCTTTTCAAATAGGAATAATTTTTTAGAAATGAAATTATATGGTATTAATTCACTTACATAAGTTTAAATGGTCCCATTTATATATATTTTTTTCTAAAATGAGGATGATTCATTTGATAAAATGTTAATGACAAATGTTTAGTGTATTTTGGTGGTTTTTACGATTATCACGAACTAGTATCGTTTTATTTAATATTATGTCCATATATTATTTCCATAATATGAAATAAGTTATAATATAAATACTAAAATCTGATTTAACCATAATAATGGTTTTATGACCAGCCTTGAAGGCAGTAATGGAAAATGAAAACTAGTCATCCATGAAGGTGGTGAATCGACATTTTACGGATGATGTTTTCATTTTTACAATAAAAGGAGGAGAGAAGGGATTTGATGATGGATATTTCATTAACATAATAAAATTATAGTATATGTGTGATATTGGAGTTATCATCACACTTTGGATAGGGGGTGAGGATGAGGTAGAAGAAAGAAATAATTTAAAAGAGAAAGATGAATATTTTTACCTCTTGAATGTCATCTCCTTAAGAACCTCCTTAAGGCATTTGGAATTGGTCTTTTGGCAAGACTAGTAAGACCGGGACATGGGGAAAAGGATTGGGAAGGTAATTTGACATAATATCGGCAAACTCTAACTCTTAGATGACATGAGGAGGAGGGGTGGTGTGGTGTGATATTTATAAAGGGAGGAGAAGGATGTTTTTTATTATTATATTCATTAGTTTATTATTTTGGCTCAAGAATATCAATAGGGTTGATTCTTGTGACTATATACAGTAACTAGTGCATGTGAGTTTAAACTAATGATTTTTTACATCAACCATGAGTCAAAAATACATGTATTTGACTTATAATGTTAAATAGCATAAATTACCATATTTTGATATTGATAAAAAATCAACTATTTTAGAAAAATTCCAAAAAATAACTATAACCATTTTTTGATGTGTAAATTTCAAAAATAGAATCCATTTTATGAAAATAATTTTCTAAATATGATAAATTTAATTTTTAAATAAAATCATCATTTATTCAAAAAATACCAATTTTAATATTATAATCAATTTTATGACCCTATGAAAAATTATTTATTGTCTCATAAAATTATATTATCATTAAAATAAAACTTAATATTAATTTATAAATACATTTTATGTAAATAAAATTTATTTTAAATCATTATATTTATTATAAAATTGTGATTAAAACATTTATGTTTTATAAAAATACAAATTTATTTATCATTTTAAAACATCTATTTACTTTTACCTTGATATAAATATATCATATTTTTATTTTATAAGATACCTAAATATTATTTTATAGTTTCATAGGTGATTTCACTATTCTAATGATCAAATTACTATTCCTAATGATCATATTACTATTTCAATGATTAGGTTACTATTACAATAACCAGATTACTATTCTAATGGTCAGATTTATAACGGTCATATGAGTTTTCTACGTCCTATAAATAGCTCTTATTTCATTCATTATTTATTCACTTCCACTTGCTCTCAAGTTTATATGTACTTTCATCTTTAGAATGAATATTTTATTATTAACATTATGTTTTATTTCTACAGCTTTGTTCGTGAGTGTGGTCATTCTGGTGGATCGAGCAGATCCAAATTATCCTATTTTAATTCTCTTTTTTTTATTGTCCCACTGTAATATTTGGAATTATTATAGGTTTATTTACTGACTAATGTATCATTCTTCATTTATAAGAATAATGTTTTATTGGTTTATCTATGTGATTTTTGGTCTTTATACTACATGACATAATTATAAGAAGAGAAATTTCATTGATAAAATTCTAGATCGTTACAGTCTCCGCCTATGAGATTTCTTCCTCAAAATTTCATTTTACAAACCAAGATGAAAACAGGTGAGGGTACTTCTTATTCATCGCTTTCTCTTGTTCCCATGTTGTCACTTTGTATTTATGGTACGCCATAGTAATTTGACCGAGTGAGTAGTCTTGTTGCGTAAAACTTTATCTCTTTGATTCAAGACCTTCACCGGCTACTCCTCATAAGAGAGATCATTTTCCAGCTGCATCACCTATGAATTCCGTACATGTGAGAGATATGGTATGTACTTCCTCAATAGGGAAAGGTGGAATAAATCATGTACTTGATACATGGTTGGTAGAAGTGCTAGTCGATAGGCCACAACTCTGATGCGATCAAGAATCTCAAAGGGACCGATGTAACTAGGGATTAGCTTTCCCTTCTTCCCAAATCTCATTACTCTCTTCCATTGAGATATGTGGAGGAATACCATGTCTCCAACCTCAAACTCCTCGTCGACGATTATCTGCATAGCTCTTCTATTAACTTTGGGCTGCTCTGATATGTTGTTGAATGGTCTTCACTGTAAAGACCCAGAAATTTCAAGGAAATTTTTTTCTTAATTTCTTTGGGATTTTACAAGAACGCAGTTTCTGACGACACCTGATTCTGAGGCCCGGTGTGCCCGGAATCAATTTCCGAAGTTTGGCTCGGGTACGTTCAGTGAACGAACGAGCGGGTTTTTCTAACTTTTGAACCGGTGCTCGGAATCAAAATCTGAGGGCACCGATGGAACCGCAACACCGGTAATTGCTTAGGAACACCTTATCCAAAGGTGCGGTTGCTCGGGTGTTGATGTAAAAAAAAAGTGGGGAATAAAAATATAATTGTTTTATTTTTATTTCTTCACTAAGCGGTTTAAGTGAAATAAAGTTGTGTCTCAACTTAATTTCTCTTTTCTAAGTGTTAGATCTTAGGTGTGGGAGTTGGAGTGGGACCCACCGGTTGTTAACTTCCCATTAGAGGATTAAGGGTGAGGTGGAGCCCACACGAGCCCCCACCTTTTCAAATTCCTTAACTTCATAACCCCCCTTTAATGTGAGACCACTCACCTCCCTCTCTCTCTTCTTTAATCATGCCAACTCACTTAATTAATTAAGTGAGTTATGTGTTTGATTTTTAAAAATTGAAATGCTTGGCTTGATGTAATAAAATAAGATAAGTCTTATTTTATTTGAGAGGGTTGGTTGTTGTGTGAGGAGATTGGGGAGATAGAACTTTTTTCTCTGGGGAAGAACTTCATCCTCCCGTGAAGAGCTTCAATCCTTCTGCGAAGAACGTCATCTCTTCAACGAAGAACGACTCAGCGACTCCGGTATCTCCATTCCCTTTCTCCTCCGCGTCAAGGGAAGAGACACTGACGCGGGAGTTCTCCAACGACACGTAATCATCCTCTTCTCTCCGTGATAAAGAGAAGACGACGTCTCCTCAGACGCTCTCCGTCGACGTCTATGGAACCACGCCCTGCGACGCCGCTTTCCGCGACGCTCTTCAAACATCAACTCCTTATCAAGGTAGGGGTTTTTATATATGCTTGAATTCGTTTTATTGATTCTTCATACCCTAAATTCACGACGATGATGACCAAATGAACATGATCATCGTCCTGCACATAAAACATGCTCCTTTTTCTTTTTATTCTTCACGTGTTCTTTGTGCGTTCTTCAATGCCAAATATTTATTGACGCTGGAAACACAGAGTTTTGTTGAGCGCAATATATGGATGCGAAGCCCTTGATGCAAGGATCACAAATATGAGATCGTTTAATTTTTCGGGCTTGGAACGAAGCCGCAATGGCTCACGAAAGAAGGCGTCCAAATATTTATTGACGCTGGAAACACAGAGATTTGTTGGGCGCAATATATGGATGCGAAGCCCTCGACGCAATGATCACAAATATGCGATCGTTTAATTTTTCGGGCTTGGAACGAAGGCGCAATGGCTCGCGGAAGGAGGCGGCCAAATATTTATCGACGCTGGAAACACAATATTCTGTTGAGCGCGACATATGGACGTGGAGATCTCGACCCAAGGATCACGAATATGCGATCATTTTAATTTTTGGGCTTTGAATGAAGATACAGCGACGCACGGAAGGGGGAGACGCGGCGGCGCCGACGACCGGAGGCGGCGGCCAGAGCCGTCCGGCCGCCGGGAGGCGGTGGCGCCCCAACGCGCCGCCGGAAGAAAACCCGCCGCCGCACAGCCGCAGCGGTGAGGAGCCGGACCCCGCGGCCGCGCGGGATCCGAGAGGCAGGGCGGCGCCAGCTGGCGCTGCCAGTTACAACAAGGGGTCGCGCCCCTTGTGTTCCGCTCGGCCAGCGCCGAGTCGCGGCCGGCCTGCCGGGCCGGGCCGTGCCAGCCGGGCCGGGCCGGGCCGTGCCAGCCGGGCCGGGCCGGGCCGTGCCCTAGTGGGCCGGACCCGGACCCGGGTCGGGTCGACCCGGTTTGGGCCGACCCAGGGGGTCTCGGGCCGGGTCGGACCGGGTCCGAACCCCCTATTTTTCGAGCAATTTTCGTTCAAATGCCCATAACTTGGGATAAAGACCTACGATCGATTCACCATTAGTTGTGATGCGATCCTTGGATCGAGACGGTCGTTTCAGTATATTACACTCAAGGTTTCGGAGAACTTTGGGTACGACCGGGTTGGTTCGAACCCGAAACCAATCGGGCCCTCGGAGCGGAAACGCTTATAACTTGAGCTCCAGACGTCCGATTGACGTGCCGTCGACCTTGTTGGATTCTTCTTGATGAGGCAAAACTTTTGACATACTTCGACTGAGATTTGGATGTAGTTGGATAGGGGCCGGGTTGGATTGTACCCGAAATCCAACCGGGCCCCTAAAACGGAAAAGCTAATAACTTTCAGACCGGACGTCCATTTGACGAACCATCAGCGGCGTTGGTGATCTCGTTGAGAAACGGTCCCTATGAATATACTCTATGAGATTTCGGGGTACAGTTGAGATACGGCCGGGTTGGTTCGCACATGAAACCAACCGGACCCCTGAGACGAAAAGGCTAATAACTCACAGACCGGACGCCCGATTGATGCGCCGTCTGTTGTGTTGAGACCCCTATGACGAGGTGGTCCTATGAGATAATTCTTCGTGGAACTTTGTGATACTTGGAGTATTGACTAGTAGCTCGTGGAGCGGACACTCCCGGAAACGAGCGTACGGAGTACAGAGACCGTGTAGCCGACTGAGACCTGCCGACTGCTTGACCGACTCGACTTGGAGTGAGTCGACTAGCCCAGTGGACGGAGCACTACTTTGTTTGGGTGCAGACCCATGGCGGACAGAGCACTACTGAGTTTGGGTGCAGACCCGCGGTACTCGTCCGGAGAGTACCTCTGCAGGCTATTAGGGGGAATGCACTACTGTGTTTGGGTGTTAGACCCCAGCGGGAAGCACTACTGTGTTTGGGTGGCTGACCCACAATACTCGACAGGAGGAGTACCTCAGCAGTCTTAGGTTAGTAAGCAGTACCTCGGAGTCATGACAGGATCACTATACTCGACAGAGACGGGGCTCTTCAGCAGTTACAGTTTCGATAAATGAAAATCCTAGTTTGAGCTTAGTCTATGACCTTTGTGTTTACCTCATGATTGAGATGGGTCACTTGATAACTTAGGTATATGTATGAGCATATACCTGGGTAGTGGTTATCCGTTGATTTCATAATATTAGTGTTTCCTCATGATTGAGATGGGTTACTTGATAACTTAGGTATATGTATGGGCATATACCTAAGTAGAGGTTATCTGTTGAGATATTTCTTTGTGGTTATCCTTGTTGGATTTAGTGAGACCTTGAGGGTCTTGGGGTCCCTACTGAGTATCGTTATACTCACCCCTGCACGGGCTATGCCCGCACCTCGTTGTGTTGGTTGCAGACGACGGACAACGCTGACAGAGGCCGAGTGTTCGAGGACTGGACGATACCTGGAGGTAGATCTCCGACGAGTCAGTATCTGGAGGTGGACTTCACGACGTGATGATACTCAGAGGAGGTTGACGGGCGAGAGTTTTGTGGAGGCTATCTATACTTACCCTTCAGGTAGGATCCGTGGTGGACGATCAAGGAGCTGTGCTATCTGTACCTACCCTTCAGGTAGGATCCGTGGTGGACGATCTAGGAGCTGCGCTATCTGTACCTACCATTCAGGTAGGATCTGAGGTGGACAACCCAGGAGCTGCTTCTATTCTTCCAGCTGTTTGTCTTTTCTGTTGTATTTCCTTTTAGTTGTAGCTGTACTTTTCAGTTGGGTTTGTATTCTGTCCCTTTTTACTTTTCAGCACTTTCTTTTGTACTTAGTGTTTTACTTCCGCTTGTACTCTGTGGTGTTTTTTTACTTTTATAAAGGCAATTCCTTCCCAGTTATCAGGATTTACGCCTTTGGTGCTAGTCGCCAGCCCCTGACCTATGGAAGGCGGGCTTGGGGTAGTCACAACACGGGCCCTGAGGATAGGTCGTGACAAATTGGTATCAGAGGAGTCAGTTTTTCCGCATGACTTATAACAATGATATTTTCTTTTCTGTGAAGCAATAGTGTTAAGGGTACCGAGTGTGGTCTTCAGTTCAGGGAGTCCAGTGTTGGTGCGGTGGCCGACGTATCCGTACACTAGGACCCTGACTACTGATTTCCGACTTTGTGCACGAAAACACTGATTGCGTGTGTGATTCCAAAAGTTTTAAAGTCAGCTCAAACCAGGTCATCTCAACAGGTATAAAATGTTGACCGTGTCGCATATGTTCAGGATGTCTCCACGCAGACAGTTAGTTGGAGTTCTGAGATTGTACTCGATGGCGGCCCACCGAGCGACGAGGCTCCGGTGTAGGGCCCTCTTTCTATGTTGGCACCCTCGGGTGGTGTACCAGCAGCACCACCACCCATTGGGCAGCAGATGCCACCATCCATACTAGCGAACTGTGCACGCTGGCAGAGCGCGTTGCACGAATTCCAGCAGTAGAGGCCTCCGAGGTTACGAGGCGAGGCAGATTCCCAGACAGCAGAGCACTGGCTGGAGGTGATTGCTAGAGTTTTCCGCGTAGCTGAGACATCAGTAGAGTGGATGGTGGACTTGGCTACTAGTGTTTTCCAGTGAATGACCATGAGGATGGTCCGCTTAGTGATGAGGCTTCGGTACATGGACTGATGCCTGAGGTAGTGCCTTTGGGTAGTGTGCCAGCTATACATCACTACCTGTTAGTCAGCAGTTACAACCGGCAGTACTGGTAGGTGACACATGTACGCTTACTTCCTTACACGTGTTCCAACATCAGATACCCTCAAGTTCCGAGGCAAACCTGACTCATAGGTGGCTGAGGACTGTCTTGAGGAGGTGGCTGAAAGTTTTCTAGAGCTTATACAGTTTCGGCAGGATGACGTGTCGGTAGCTGAGAATTCATCAAGGAGTACCGAGCATTCCGGGTACTCGATGAATACGTTTCGATCAGTGCTATAGAGCTTGGACCTCTGAGCGTGTTGCGTTTAAGGATATCCGAGCCAACACATTTTCTCTATGCATTCCTACTTATGCTAGGGTGCTAGAAAGAACCTTTGTGGTTGAGAATTCTTTTGCTGAATGGATGCAGTCAGTGAAGGTTAGCAGTGGGAAAGCTGGAAACTGGTGCCAGTCTCAGAGACTTGGGCGTGCAAATGTTTCAAGAAGAAGTAAAAAGTACAGATGATTCTGCGAAGCAGCAGACGTGGAGGCAGAGCTAGGAGAGAAGCATGAGGTGGTGTACATTTCAACATGTTACAATCACCCGCCTTTGTAGCCCCCGCCAGGCTCAGGGAGCTGGAGGGAAGGGGAAGAGAGTAGCTGCATGCAGTCAAGGAGTGTGACCCAATGGCTCTAAAAAAACGATTCAAGGGACAGTCTGTGTCCACTACTAGCTGCCATAGTAACAGACGTTGATATGAATCATTCCTTCCTTCCACGAATCTTGTCCCAGACCTATAGTTTCTGGTAAGTCGTAGACTTGACCCTCACATCTGGAGATACCTTGGGAGGAGATTCGATAATCACACTTACGCCGACAGTGTGGTCTGACCCACGAGGCGAGAGTTTCGGTTGGAATCTCTTGGTGGTAGCGTCGAGGCCTTACGACGTTGGTCTCAGTATGGATTGGATTCACAGTTCATGCTAAGATTGACTGTATTAGGCAAAAAGGTTGTGGTTTATCTACAACGTTGGGATGGGGTTTTCCTTGGTCGACGAAAAGGAAAACCCAGGCAGCACAGGATGGAATCATGCATAAAAAGGTGTAGCCGATCACTCTTGAGTCGGCCAACTTCACCCACGTGGCAGCAGGAGTTTTGAGTTTCAGTTCTAATCAGGAAAGGGAGACCTCTAGAGTTTGAGGATGACGATCACGTCCTTATACGGGTCTCACCTCGACGAGGTTTACGGAGGTGTGGCCGAGGAGGCAAGTAATCTCTGAGGTTCAGCGGACCTTTTCAGGTCCTCAGCAGGGTAGGTGAGGTGGCTTACCGTTTGACCCATCCACCTCAGTTGCACCAGGTGCACGATGACTTCCACGTATCTCAACTGGGGAGATACGTGCTTGACCTGACGCATATCATCGACCATGGGGAGCTGGACGTTGGCGATGGGGTGACTTTTGCGGGGTTCCAGTAGAGGTTGAGGATCGACAGGAGCGGGTCCTACGAGAACAGTCGATTCCTCTTGTGCGCTTTCACCGGTAGCACGGGAACCTCCAGGTGAGCACATGGGAGCGGAAGGCTCAGATGCGTGCTCAGTACCGCTTTTGTATCCCTAGTTTGTGTTAAAGATTTACGGGGACATAAAGCCCTGAGGTGGGAGTAATGTAAAGACCCGGAAATTTCAAGGAAATTTTTTTCTTAATTTCTTTGAGATTTTACAAGAACACAGTTTCTGACGACACCTGATTCTGAGGCCCGGTGTGCCCGGAATCAATTTCCGAAGTTTGGCTCGGGTACGTTCAGTGAACGAACGAGCGGGTTTTTCTAACTTTTGAACCGGTGCTCGGAATCGAAATCTGAGGGCACCGATGGAACTGCAACGCCGGTAATTGCTTAGGAACACCTTTTCCGAAGGTGCGGTTGCTCGGGTGTTGATGTAAAAAAAAGTGGGGAATAAAAATATAATTGTTTTATTTTTATTTCTTCACTAAGCGGTTTAAGTGAAATAAAGTTGTGTCTCAACTTAATTTCTCTTTTCTAAGTGTTAGATCCTAGGTGTGGGAGTTGGAGTGGAACCCATCGGTTGTTAACTTCCCATGTGAGGATTAAGGGTGAGGTGGGGCCCACACGAGCCCCCACCTTTTCAAATTCCTTAACTTCATAACCCCCCTTTAATGTGAGACCACTCACCTCCCTCTCTCTCTTCTTTAATCATGCCCACTCACTTAATTAATTAAGTGAGTTATGTGTTTGATTTTTAAAAATTGAAATGCTTGGCTTGATGTAATAAAATAAGATAAGTATTATTTTATTTGAGAGGGTTGGTTTTTGTGTGAGGAGATTGGGGAGATAGAACTCTTTTCTCTGGGGAAGAACTTCATCCTTCTGCGAAGAGCTTCAATCCTTCCGCGAAGAACGTCATCTCTTCAACGAAGAACGACTCAGCGACTTCGGTATCTCCATTTCCTTTCTCCTCCACGTCAAGGGAAGAGACACCGACACAGGAGTTCTCCAACGACACGTAATCATCCTCTTCTCTCTGTGATAAAGAGAAGACGACGTCTCCTCAGACGCTCTCCGTCGACGTCTATGGAACCACGCCCTGCGACGCCGCTTTCCGCGATGCTCTTCGAACATCAACTCGTTATCAAGGTAGGGGTTTTTATATATGTTTGAATTCGTTTTATTGATTCTTCATATCCTAAATTAACGACGATGATGACCAAATGAACATGATCATCATCCTGCACATAAACCATGCTCCTTTTTCTTTTTATTCTTCACGTGTTCTTCAAGCATTCTTCAATGCCAAATATTTATTGACGCTGGAAACACAGAGTTTTGTTGAGCGCAATATATGGATGCGAAGCCCTTGATGCAAGGATCACAAATATGCGATCGTTTAATTTTTTCGGGCTTGGAACGAAGCCGCAATGGCTCGTGAAAGAAGACGTCCAAATATTTATTGACGCTGGAAACACAGAGATTTGTTGGGCGCAATATATGGATGCGAAGTCCTCGACGCAAGGATCACAAATATGCGATCGTTTAATTTTTCGGGCTTGGAACGAAGGCGCAATGGCTCGCGGAAGGAGGCGGCCAAATATTTATCGATGCTGGAAATGCAATATTCTGTTGAGCACGACATATGGACGTGGAGCTCTCGACCCGAGGATCGCGAATATGCGATCATTTTAATTTTCGGGCTTTGAATGAAGATACAGTGACACACGGAAGGGGGAGACGTGGCGGCGCCGACGACCGGAGGCGGCGGCCAGAGCCGTCCGGCCGCCTGGAGGCAGTGGCGCCCCAGCGTGCCGCCGGAAGAAAACCCACTGCCGCATAGCCGCAGCAGCGAGGCGCCGGACCCCGCGGCCGCCCGGGATCCGAGAGGCAGGGCGGTGCCAGCTGGCGCCGCCAGTTACAACAAGGGGTCGCACCCCTTGTGTTCCGCTCAGCCAGCGCCAAGTCGCGGCCGGCCTGCCGGGCTGGGCCGCGCCAGCCGGGCCAAGCCGCACCCTAGTGGGCCGGACCCGGTTCGGGCCGACCCAGGGGGTCTCGGGCCGGGTCGGACCGGGCCTGAACCTCCTATTTTTCAGGCAGTTTTCGTTCAAATGCCCATAACTTGGGATACAGACCTCCGATCGACGCACCATTAGTTGCGATGCGATCCTTGGATCGAGACGGCCGTTTCGGTATATTACACTCAAGTTTTTGGATAACTTTGGGTACGACCGGGTTGGTTCGAACCCAAAACCAACCGGGCCCTCGGAGCGGAAATGCTTATAACTTGAGCTCCGGACGTCCGATTGATGTGCTGTCGACCTTGTTGGATTCCTCTTGATGAGATGGAACTTTTGACATACTTTGCCTGAGATTTGGATGCAGTTGGATAGTGGCAGGGTTGGATTGTACCCGAAATCCAACCGGGCCCCTAGAACGGAAAAGCTAATAACTTTCAGGCCGGACGTCCATTTGACGAACCGTCAGCGGCGTTGGTGATCTCATTGAGAAACGGTCCCTATGAATATACCTTATGAGAGTTCGGGGTACAGTTGAGATACGGCCGGGTTGGTTCGCACACGAAACCAAACGGACCCCTGGGACAAAAGGCTAATAACTCACAGACCGGGCGCCCGATTGACGCGCCGTCTATTGTGTTGAGACCCCTATGACGAGGCGGTCCTTTGAGATACTTCTTCGTGGGACTTTGTGATACTTGGAGTATCGACTAGTAGCTTGTAGAGCGGACCCTCCTGGAGACGAGCGTACGGAGTACGGAGACCGTGTAGCCGGCTGAGACCTGACGACTGCTTGACCGACTCGACTTGGAGTGAGTCGACTAGCCCAGTGGACGGAGCACTACTTTTTTTGGGTGCAGACCCATGGCGGATGGAGCACTACTGAGTTTGGGTGCAGACCCGCGGTACTCGTCCGGAGAGTACCTTTGCAGGCTATTAGGGGGAATGCACTACTGTGTTTGGGTGGCAGACCCCGGTGGGAAGCACTGCTGTGTTTGGGTGGCTGACCCACGGTACTCGACGGGAGGAGTACCTCAGCAGTCTTAGGTTAGTGAACAGTACCTCAGAGTCGTGACATGATCACTATACTCGACAGAGACGGGGCTCTTTAGCAGTTACGGTTTCGATAAATGAAAATATTGGTTTGAGCTGAGTCTATGACCTTTGTGTTTACCTCATGATTGAGATGAGTCACTTGATAACTTAGGTATATGTATGGGCATATACCTGGGTAGTGGTTATCCGTTGATTTCATAATCTTAGTGTTTCCTCATGATTGAGATGGGTTACTTGATAACTTAGGTATATGTATGGGCATATACCTAAGTAGAGGTTATCTGTTGAGATCTTTCTTTGTGGTTATCCTTGTTGGATTTAGTGAGACCTTGAGGGTCTCGGGGTCCCTACTGAGTATCGTTATACTCACCCCTGCACGGGCTATGCCCGCACCTCGTTGTGTTGGTTGCAGACGACGGGCAGCGCTGACAGAGGCCGAGTGTTCGAGGATTGGACGGTACCCAGAGGTGGATCTCCGGCGAGTCAGTATCTGGAGGTGGACTTCACAACGTGACAATACTCGTAGGAGGTTGACGGGCGAGAGCATTGTGGAGGCTATCTGTACCTACCCTTCAGGTAGGATCCGTGGTGGACGATCCAGGAGCTGCGCTATCTGTACCTACCATTCAGGTAGGATCCGTGGTGGATGATCCAGGAGCTGCGCTATCTGTACCTACCCTTCAGGTAGGATCCGAGGTGGACGACCCAGGAGATGCTTCTATTCTTCCAGCTATTTGTCTTTTCTGTTGTATTTCCTTTCAGTTGTAGCTGTATTTTTCAGTTGGGTTTGTATTCTAGCCCTTTTTACTTTTCAGCACTTTCTTTTGTACTTAGTGGTTTACTTCTGCTTGTACTCTGTGGTGTTTGTTTACTTTTATAAAGGCAATTCCTTCCCAGTTATCAGGATTTACGCCTTTGGTTCTAGTCACCAACCCCTAGCCTATGGAAGGCGGGCTTGGGGTAGTCACAGCACGGGCCCCGAGGACGGGTCGTGACATTCACCTTTTTTACCATTTCATCGATCTTTTTTGGTCCTTGGAGCTTATGTTCACCACTTCATCCAATATGCAGGTGTTATACATCTTTTCCCATAAAGGGATTCATATGGAGTCACTAGTGGAAATTTTTTTAACACATCGGTTATATATAACCGATGTGCAAAGCTTTAATAATCGATATATCACATCAGTTATTTTATAACCGACGTGATATATCGATCAGGATCCATTTTTTACATCAGTTATTTTATAACCGATGTAAAATATACAGAGATTATCTTTTTTAC
Organism: Viscum album; assembly: GCA_963277665.1. Lineage (NCBI taxonomy): Eukaryota > Viridiplantae > Streptophyta > Magnoliopsida > Santalales > Viscaceae > Viscum > Viscum album. The sequence continues at coordinate 2,078,569,185 of OY728146.1, forward strand.
ATTAGTTTTTGTATAACCGACGTGAAAATCGAATTTGGCGCGCTTTATCAAGTCAGTTATTTTATAACCGACGTGATAAAGGAAAGCTCGGCGCTTTACCACGTCGGTTATAAAAAAACCGACGTGATAAAGCTAATCTCATCAATTTATCATGTCGGTATAAAGTGACATATATTACGTTGGTTATTTTATAAATGACATGATAAATTGTTTTCTACATCGGTTATTAAATAACCGACGTTATAAACATTAAAAAAATAGTTTACCACGTCAGTTATTAAATAACCGATGTGATAAATCTTTTAAATGATTTATCTCACCCCATATTCATTCATTCTGTTTTCTTCGATCGGGCGACCTGTGACTCGTCTCTCTAGCATAGAAAACTTAAAAATGATTCGTTGAAGTCGTGCCCCCCAACCTCGTTTTTCCAACATCATTCTTCATATTTATTATCATCAGATCTATCAGGTCGACTCACAACACTCAAGTAATCCTCACACGACTCCTTTTCAGTTTTTATTTTCCGCGATGCCCTAAACAAATTTTCTGAGATGTTATTTTTCATTGTTCTTGCTATCATGGTAAGTTTCATAGTGTTCATCTATACCATGCTAAATTCTTTTCTGGTAAAATAAACCCATGGAAGTGATATCATACAAGTTTACGATTATTTTGTGTTCTATCATGTGTGTGTGCGCGTACTAGGGGTTTCTAAGGGGGTGGGGGGCTGTGCAAGTGGGTGGGGGTGTCTAGGGGGGTTGGGTGGGCAGTCCAGTGGGGTGGGGGTGTCCAGGGGGTTTCAAAGGGGGTGGGGGTGGTTTCAAGGGTGGTGTGGGGGTTGTCCAAGGGGGTTGGGGGTGTCCAAGGGGGTGCAGGGGATGTCAAAGGGGGTGGGTGGGTGGGTGGGTGGGGGTGGTGTCCAGGGGGGTGCAGGGGCTGTCCAAGGGGGTTGGGGGTGTCCAAGGGGGTGGGGGGGGGTGGTGTTGTCCAAGGGGGTGAGGGGGCTGTCCAAGGGGATAAGGGTGTCTAGGGGGGTGGTTTCCAGGGAGGTGAGTGGGATGTCCAAGGGGGTAGGGGGTGTCCAGGGGGGTGGGGGCTATCCAGAGGGTTCAGGGGGCTGTCCAGAGGGTTGGGGGGTGTCCATGGTGTCCATGGAGGTGGGGTGGGGGGGGGGGAGTCCAGGGGTGTGTGGGTGTGGGGGGAGGGGGGTTCCAAGGGGGTGGGGGTGTCGAAGGGGGTGGGGGCTGTCCAAGGGGGTGGGGGGCTGTCCAAGGGGGTGGGTGGGTGGGTGGGGGGTGTCCAAGGGGGTGGGGGCCTATCCAGAGGGTTTGGGGGGTTGTACGGGGGGGGGGGGGGGGGGGGGCTGTCCAGAGGGTTGGGGGTGTCCAGGGGGGTGTCCAAGGGGGTAGGGGGTGAGGGGTGGTGTCTAGGAGGGGTGGGGGTGTCCACGGGGGTGTGTGTGTGGGGGGGGGGGGTGTCTAGAGGGGTGGGGGGTGCCCAGGGGGTGGGGGGATTTCTAGAGGGGGGGGACTGTCCAAGGGGGTGGTGGTGTCTAGGGGGTGTCCAAGGGGGTGGGGGGGGGGGGTGGTGTCCAAGGGGGTGGGGGATAAGTGTCAGTTGGGATTGACTATTACATCATGGTTTGTGAGATTATGACATGATGATTGTATTGTTTCATATATATTAGGCTATAATTTATTAGTGTTGTTTAATTTATGGTGGTTCCATCATGGTGGTCAGTGTTGTGCTATGATGTAGCCAGGATTTCTTTCAAATTGAATAGGGGGGGGGTGTCATTTGTGGATATTTAAGGAGCTTGAGGTTTCCACTATGATTTTTAGGGATTCAAGCATTATGAAAAGATGAGGGGTGTTGTAATATGATTCTATTTGGTTATATATATTTTGACCAGTCATTGACCATGAGAAAATTATGGGTTATGGGGGAGACCATGTCATGGTTTTCAAAGATGCAGTTATCCTGACCCCATTGTGCCCTGATGACAGGCTTTACACTGTGATTTTCTCCATCCAAGTTTTTATTTTAAATTTTATTTGATTATCAGTTTTACTCTATTTTCGGCAATTTTCTATCAACCATTGGAGGCCCCATGGTTTTCTTGGATTCCATGGAATTCCCTCTGCTATGGTGTTTGATTCTTTCCTTCTATTGAAATTTGATTTCCTTAAATAAGTTACTTATTCCATGTTATTCTTTTTTTATTCTTTGTTTCTTTTTTTCTTATTCGTCAAATTCTTCTTCTCCTTCATTCCTTCTATTATTAGGGATGTTTGGTCATTTTTAAATTGATGGTTTTATAGTAATCGATGTGTTCTAGGGTTATTAGGAGGGGTGGGGGTGTCCAAGGGGTGGGGGTGTCTAGAGGGGTGGGGGGATGTCCAGAGGGGTGGGGGGGGGGATATCCAAGGGGGTGGTGGTGTCCAGGGGGTGTCCAAGGGGGTGGGGGTGGTTTACAGGGGGTGGGGGGGCTGTCCAAGGGGGTGGTGGTGTCCAGGGGGTGTCCAAGGGTGTGGAGGTAGTGTCCAAGGGGGTGGGGGTAGTGTCCAAGGGGTGGGGGTGGTGTCCAAGGGGGTGGGGGGTGTTGTCCAAGGGGGTAGGGGTGTCCAAGGGGTGGGGGGTGGTGTCCAAGGGGGTGGGGGTGGTGTTCAGGGGGTGGGGGCTGTCCAGAGGTTTCAAATCATTAAATCTGTGTAATTTTCAGTAGTGAATGTATACATATTTTAATATTTATACTTCATATTTCTTTTTTATGGAAGGGTGAATTTGGTATCCAGTTGCACCAGGATGTATTCTTTGTGAACCTTAAGAAGAAAGGATCCAAGATGAATTTAAAACTGTTATATCTAACTATATTTTCTTTTTAAAATCATTTTCAAGCATATTTTTTTAAATACGCATAGATTTGTTTTATATTTCAAATTTCTTTTACATTCAAATTATGATATTTTTCATATAAACATATATTTGTCTTATCTTAAAAAGATTTATAATTTTTATATTTTTTATAGGTAATAATGAGTCGAAGTTGGATTATGGCACATTGAATGAGTAATGAATATGAGGAAGGTGTTGATTCCTTTTTGGAATTTTCTAAATGAAATGTTCCAAGTAGTGACATGTTTTTCTTTCCATGTCTGAAATTTTTTAATATGAAGAATTTGAAAAGTATAGAGATAAAATATCATCTGATTTGTCATGGTTTTAATCCGAGTTACAACCCTTGGATTTGACATGGTGAAACTGGATATAATGTCAGATCTACTAATGATGATTATTCGCAAGATGGTAACTCCGATGGAATTGAAGAAATGATTCATGATATTGCAACAGAAAAAATTGAGATAGAACCGACAGTTGCGCGTCTATATGGTGATGCTGAAAAACCATTGTATCCTGGTTGTACAGATTTTATGATTTTGTCAGTGGTGTTAAGATTGATTAACTTAAAGGCGAAACATGGATGGAGTGACAGAAGTTTTACAGAGCTGCTATAATTGATGAAAGACATTCCTCCAAAAGATAACGATCTTCCAGATTCACATTATAAGGCCAAGAAAATATTATGCCCGATGGGATTGGGATACAAGAAAATGCATGCCTGTCTGAATGAATGTATGATATATAGGAAGGAATATTAATTTCTGTCAGAGTGTCCTAAATGTGGGACATCACGGTATAAGGTGAAAGAAAAATCACAGGCTGATGTAGAGATTACAAAGATCCCTTCCAAGGTATTTTGGTATCTTCCTATAATTCATCATTTCAAACATTTATTTGCTAATTCAAATGATGCAAAAAGGTTAATATGGCATGCTGATGAGCAGATATGTGATGAAAAAAATACGTCATCCAGCTAATTGTCTACAATGGAAGAAAATTGATGAGCAGTATTCTACATTTGGAAATGAAATTAGAAATCTCAGACTAGGGTTGTGCACAGATGGAATGAATCCATACCGAACCCTTAGTAGCACACATAGTTCATGGCCTATTTTATTGGTAATTTACATACTCTCTTCTGAAGTTTGTATGAAGTGAAAATATGTTATGTTGAGTATAATGATCTCTGGTCTGAAGAAACCCGACAATGATATTGATTTTTTCTTGTCACCATTGATTGATGATTTGAAACTTTTATGGGAGGATGGTATTAGGGTATATGATTCTTATAAAATGGAATATTTTCAATTGCATGCAGTGCTTATGTTCACTATAAATGACTTCCCATCATATGGAAATTTTTCTGGATATAGTGTTAAAGGGCATAAAGCATGTCCAATTTGTGAATAACAAACTTCATATTGTCAATTTCATCATGGGAGGAAAACAGTGTACATGGTTCATCGAAAATTTTCACCTATGGATCACTCTTATAGAAGAAAAAAAAAGGAATTCAATGTCTTACAAGAATTTGATATTGCTCCAAAAAATTTATCCCCTGATCTGTATTTTGATAGGGTGGAAAACCTTGATGTGACATTGGGAAAGACACAGAAATCTGGTAATGATAGACATATTTTAAAGAAAAGGTCAATATTTTTTGAGCTACCATATTGGATATATCATAAAGTTAAACATAATATTGATGTCATGCATGTGGAGAAGAATATATATGATAGTTTGATTGAAACATTGTTAGATATTAAAGGAAAGACAAAATATGGGTTGAATGCAAGATTATACTTACTATCAATGGGAATATGTTTGGAGTTAGATTCCACTCCTAATGGAAGATGAACATTTCTTCCCCCGTCTTGTCATAAATTATCCAAGAGGGAGAAAATTAGCTTTTTTCAGTGTCTTCATGATATTAAAGTGCCTCAAGGTTATTCTTCAAATGTAAAATTTTTTGTCTCATTGAAGGACTTGAAGTTGATAGGTATGAAATCTCATGATTGTCTTGTCATGATGCAATAACTTCTACCAGTTGCATTGCATGGAATATTTCCCATCCGTGTCAGAAAGACTATAATGAAGTTGTGTTATTTTTTCAATTCAATTTGTAATAAGGTGATTAATGTGAATGATTTGAACATTTTGGAAAAGGATGTAATTTTTATACTTTTTCAATTGGAAATGTATTTTCCTCCAACTTTTTTTGATATAATGGTGCATTTAATGATTCATTTGGTTCGAGAAATAAAGATTTGTGGACCTGTATATCTTCATTGGATATATCCTTTTGAAAGATATATGAAAATATTGAAGGGGTATGTTAAGAATCCATATCGACCTAAAGCCTCCATTATTGAAAAGTATATTTTTAAGGAGGTTGTAGAGTTTTGTATGAGCTACTTGGCTGTGACGCAGCACATAGGTTTGCCTCCATCTCACCATGAACAAGTTAATAATGAGGGAAATGGGATTTGTGGCTTGAAAGTAAAATCGTTATCAACCAAACAGATGAAGAAGTTAGAATTATACATCTTGAATAACATAGCTGATGCTCAACCATATATCCCATTGCATATTAATGAGTTGAAACAATGTCATCCAAAGAAGAAAGAAATGTGGATTTTGAATGAGCACATCAAAACATTTTTTCATGGTTTAAAAAGACCTTACTTGGTAGATCAGATGTATCAGATACATTAAAACAGGTAGTGGGTGGTCCATGTTTAAATGTGATAACATGGTCTGGTTATGACATTAATGGATATACATTTCATACGAAAGCTCAGGACAATAGAAGTGAAATTTAGAATAGTGGTGTATTGGTGTCTGCAGAAGAAATGAATTTTTAGAGTGCTAAATACCAAAACCCAATTTCTGTATCAAGTGCATATTATGGAGTGATTGAAGAAATATGGGAGGTTGATTACTTTAAAATTAATGTTCTTATTTTTAACTGTAAATGGTTTATCGGTAACAATAGTGTCATACATAATGAATTTGGAATGATAGTTGTTAATCTGAATAGATTGGAAGACACAACTGATTCTTTTATAATGGAAACACATGAAAAACAATTTTTCTATGTAGTAGATCAATTAGATATGTAGTGGGATGTTGTTTTACAAGGGAAAAAAAATATGATGGTGAGGATGAACTTGATGAAGATTCTGATTTATGTGAGATCCCTACTTCCATGGAAAGATTAACTGAACATAATGATGAGCATGTTTAAGATATGGTTTGTGCCATAAGGAACGATCATGATGAAGGAATTTGGGAAAATAATCCATTTGTACATTCCAAAAATTACAGGTAACATTTGTTTATTTCTTGTTTAGATTTATTATTTTCATAAAATGTTAGATATTGTAAGTTTTTTCTTTATCAAAACATGTATTAAAACAAATAAGTATAGGTTTTTGCTTGTTTTAATTTTGTTTAGTTTACTTTATCATGTTTACCATTACATAAATTATATATCTATTATTTTTGTTCAATGAAAATTACTTTACCATGTTTACCATGTTTACCAAGTTTACCAAGTTTACCATGTTTACCATCATTACCATCTTTAACATCTTTAATATTGTTTAACATGCTTACTATATTAACCATGTTTACTATTAAGTAACTTAGTACAATTTTCTATTTTCTGTTTACATTAGTATTGTAATATTTGAATTTGTATATTTGTGAACTAATGTTTGTTTTTTTGATTTGGAGGATAATGACAGATCAATCAGTTGATCAACCACATGATTCTGGAGATGAGAATATTGGTCATACCTCTGGGGAGGAACATTCACATGCTCCTCTTGATGTTCCCCAATCTTCCTCATGTGCTCCCATTATGACAAAGAGTTCAAGAGTTGGTAAACTTGGGTGCACACATTTACCAAAATTATCACTTTCCAGTAAGCAGGATCAGAGGATACTCATTGAGTTTAATGAGGATGATATTCCTAGAGGTCCAAATGAAAAATATTTTAAGAGTTTTGTATCAAATCAGGGTAAGAGAAAAGTAAACATTTTGTATGATGACTGGAGAAGTGTGGACAAAGCGATAATCTCTCAGTTGTGGGAGATGATTTTGGTAAGATCTTTTTCTATTTTTTTCCTATTATTTAAATGTTTCTAGTATATATAATATGTTTAACCTCTTATTTATCAGATGACATTTGATATTCCTGACACTTGAGGAGTCAGGAAGAAATGATTATTGATGGATACCAGGAGATAGAGGGATTTCAAATCAACCCTCTCATCTGATTTCATTTTTTGGTCATAGGAGTCATGACAATCCATGTCGTATATATCCTTTCATAGATGAAGACACATGGAGATAGTTTGTTGAAAGTAGAAGAAAAGATTCATTTTTGGTAAGGGTAATGTAAACTTTTATAAGATTTCTTATATAAATGATCTTATTAATGTTTTATTAATGATTTCTTATTCTTAATTTATAACAAACATGGAAATCTCATCAGGATATCCAATCTAAAAATGTATACCCTCATAATTTATCTCAGGGAAGGTATACATTATTAGAAGAACAAATGATGGTGAAAAAATTACAAAAACTAAGAGCTGAGTCTTCAAGCTCTAGAGAGGTGGACCCTTCATCCCCTCCATCTAGACATGAAAAATGGAAGAGAGCTCAGATGGAAAAAAGGGAAATATATTTTGAAATATTCTAAAATCGTAGCTGAGAGGATTGTAAGATATCTATTTTATTTATTTAAGTTAACTATTTTATTCATATAATTTCAATCATTACAGAAATGTTCAATTAATTAATACATGATTATCTTGAGTAACATAGCTCATAGGGGGTATTTACAGCTGTTGGGAGGCAAGATATTTTATCTGCAACATTGGGAAAGCCCGAACATCCTGGTCATGTACGAGGATATCCAGCAGGTGTATCAGTAAGAAAAGTGTTTCCATTTTCTTCAACTTCTTATATTGAGGGTGTTTATAAAAAAATAGAATCCTTGGAGGCTGAAGTTCATAATATTAATGCGACGATGGAGGAAAACATTAGAGCATCGGTACAGTCTATGTTTGCATACATGCAAAGAAAATTTTAGACTACAGCTCCCACTCCTCCACCTCCCCTTGCATACCCCATTATTTATCCTCCACCTCCGCCAGTAGCTCCCACTCCCCCACCTCAGCCTGAATACCCCATTTTTTATCCCACTCCTTCACTGTAGCTTCCTACTTATTGCGAGTTGTATGTTGATGATCCTCAACATCATATAGTTTCATATGGGTTGGTATATTGTATAGGAGATACATTCCATCATCAAAAATTAGAGGTAGAGAATCATAGGGTCACTATACAAGATACTATAGATAGATCAGATCGAGTAACATTACCTACAGATGAGGTGACGACAGTTGGACATAGTATCGACCATTTTTTAATTTGGCCATCCAGACTTCTGCGAATCATTACCATAGAGTTATATATGTTATATCTTCTATTTTTTTTATTAAAGTTGTTTTATCATTTGAAAACTAATATATTTTTTTATTTATTTTTACAGGAATACTTCAAAGGTAAAGAAATACTGTATAGACAAAAACAAAGACAAATGGCTATGACATCAGATATAGATTCTAGTAGTCTTGACAGATTGTCAAGATATTCAAATTTTTTGGCAGATCATTATGAGTTTCCAATGGAAGATCATGTTTGTGGACGTGCAATAACTATGGGGATTGTGAAAACTGATATCATGGAGCTTTTTACTGGAGATAAGTTGGGCAACAACGTGGTGAAATTTTTTTCCATGTAAGTCTTAACACTTTTCCATGCATTATATTTATTAAAAATGTATACTTATGTCTATTTTGTATTAGGTATCTTTATAAAATTTTTGAGAAGAATGAGCAGACAGATGTATATGGATTCATGGACCCTCATTTGATTTCCCCTGAATCACGTGCATTGGATGAGGAACAAAGAATGATTTATATTGCTAAAAGACTTGAACAAAATATATTCACACAATGTTGGATGATACCTTTTTGTGAGAGGTATGAAACACATCTCTCTAAAAGATTTCATTATCTTTTAACATAAAAAACCACTAACCTTAAATTTTCTTTTATCAGTGATCATTGTATGTTAGGTGTTTTTTTCCCAAGGGAGAAAACACTTTATTGGATATGCTCTGTCCATGGTGATGTGCGGGAAAGTTTTAAGAAAATGTTGGAAAAGTAAGTTTCAATTTCTCAATAGTTTTATATATTATAATCAATTTTAAATTTATCCCATTCATATTATTTTCTAATAGGGGATGGGTTTACTTTTGAAAAAACACAAAGAAAAGGAGTTTGAAGATCATATATGTAAATGTAAAGGTAAATATCCATTTATAATTTGTACTTTTTGATTTATTACATAAAAATAATATATTTAATTTACACTCATTCAAACAGAATTGTTATGAACAACAAGGTTTCATCGAATGCGGATATTATATGTTAAGATTTATGTATGAAATAATAACAACTGGAACAATTGTGAACTTTTACCTAGTAAGATTTCTGTTTAAACTTTGCCATAATATTTCATTTGATTTATTCATTATACACGTTAAATACTATCCATTTAATTTGTAGCTATTTGATGACCCTAAACCCTATAGTGCTCAAGACGTCAAACAATTACAAGTGGAATGGTCAAATTATTTTATAGGTTTGATTGAATTTTAGTTGTTTGTAGTGTAAAATGTAATTTTGAATATTGTCATTGTAATTGTGTATTTGGTAGTTGTTTAGGTTGGATTTAGTTTTTTTAAGTTGAAATTGTAAGTTTTTAATGTTACATACGTGAATGTTTAATTTTTCTCTACTTCTTGTTTTGGTCTACTTATGATGGTTTTTCTGGTATGGATTCTGGTTTGGGGGGGAGGGGTTCCAAGGGTGTGGGGGGTATCCAGGGGTGTGGGAGGGCTGTCCGGTGGGGTGGGGGGGTGTCCTAGGTGTCCATGAGAGGGGGGGGGGGTAGTCCAGGGGGTGGGAGCATTTCCAGAAGGGTGGGAGGGCTGTCCAGGGGAGTGGGGGGCTGTCCAGGGGGTGTCCAGGGGTGTGGGGGTGTCCTGTGGGGTGATGGGGGGTTTCTAGGGGTGTGGGAAGGCTGTACAGTGGGGTGGGGGGTGTCCAAGGTGTCCATGGGGATGAGGGGGCAGTCCAGGGGGGCTGGGAGAGGAGGCGCCGCCATCCCTCAGGGGGCTGAACGCCGCTGGAAGGTACTCATCACTCTCACATGCGAAGCTTGAGATCTCAAAATGTTTCACCAATGCTTTCTTCCCCTGTAAACATCATTCATTCGATCACTTTGATGCTAGTATAACTAGGGGAAATGCTGTCACGTGTGAATAAAATAACTGGATCTTGGTGGTGGCAATCTCCCAAATCTTGTGGGACTGGAAATGATGCTCCTAAGGATTCCCATGAGACTCTTGAAATGATGTTAACAAAAAGCCTAGCAGTGGGAAGAGGGTGCCAGTTTAGTTGGTGGAGAGGGATGCAGAGAAGACGACTGTGATGATCCGAAATATACCCAACAAGTACATGTAAGTGACTGTTTAGTTTCCCAAATTATATTATTGAACAAATATAGGGTTGTTTGTGTGTTTTTTGGTCTCCTCCATGCAATGTTGGTCCAAGAACATTACCAGCATATCCCGTCTGTCACCAAAAAAACATACAAACAACCCTATATTTTTTCAATCATCTAATTTGGGAAACTAAACAGTCACTTATGTGTACTTGTTGGGTATATTTTAGATCATCGCAGTCGTCTTCTCCGCGTCTCTCTCCACAAACTGAACTGACGCCCTCTTCCCACTGCTGGGATTTTTGTTAACATAGTTTTAGGTGTCTCATGAGCAGCCTTGGGAGCATCATTTCTAGTCCTGCAAGATTTGGGAGATTTCCACCGCCAAGATCTAGGTATTTTAGTCACACATGATGATGTTTCCCCCTAGTTATACTGATATCAAAGTGATAGAATGAATGATGTTTACATGGGAAGAAAGCATTGGTGAAACATTTTGAGAGCGCAAGCTTCGCATGTGAGAGTGATGAGTACCTTCCAGCGGCGTTCAACCCCCTGAGGGATGGCGGTGCCTCCTCTCCCAACAACAGTTGTCCAGGGGCTGTCCAGGGGGTGGGTGGCAGTCCAGGGGTGTGGGGGGTGTCCAGGGGTGTGGTGGGGGCTATCCAGTGGGGTGGGAGGGTGGGAGGGTGTCCAAGAGGGTGGGAGGGATGTCCAGGCGAGTGGGGGATGTCCAGGGGGTGTCCAGGGGTGTGGGGGGAAGTCCAGTGGGGTGGGGGGGGGGGGGGGGGGTTCTAGGGGTGTGGGAGGGCTATCCAGGGGAGTGATGTCCAGTATTGTGGGGGGGTGTCCAGGAGGGGGGGGGGGTTTCTAAGGGTGTGGGAGGGTTTTCTAGGGGTGTGGGAGTGCTGTCCAGGGGGTGGGGGTGTCTAGGAGGGTGGGGGGTTTTCCAGAGGTGTGGGGGATATCTCGGGGGTGGGGGGAAGTCCAAGGGTATGGGGGGGGGGGGGGGGTGTCCAGAGGTGTGGTGGGGGTTGTCCAGTGGGGTGGGGGGGGGGGGGGGGGGTTCTGGTCTGGTTTTAGTTGAGTTTTGGTCTGTTTTTGGTTTGGGGGTGTCCAGTGAGGTGGAGGGGGGGGGGTGTCCAGAGGTGTGGTGGGGGCTGTCCAGTGGGGTGGGAGGGTAAGAGGGTGTCTAGAAGGGTGGGAGGGATGTCCAGGCGAGTGGGGGGGATGTCCAGGGGGTGTCTAGGGGGTGTGTGTTGGGGGGGGGGTGTCCAGGAGGGTGGGGGTTGTCCATGGGTGTGGGGGGATGTCCAGGGGGTGGGGGCAGTCCAGGGGTGGGGGTGTCAAGGGGTGTGGTGGGGGATGTCCAGTGGGGTGGGGGGTTCTGGTCTGGTTCTGGTCGGGTTTTGGCCTGTTTTTGGACTGGGGGTGTCCAGTGAGGTCGGGGGGGGGGGGGTTTCCAAGGGTGTGGTGGGGGCTGTCTAGTGGGGTGGGAGGGTGTCCATAAGGGTGGGAGGGATGTCCAGGTGAGTGGGGGGATGTCCAGAGGTATGGGGGGGGGAGTCTAGTGGGGTGGTGGTGGTGGTGGTGGGGGGGGGGTTCTAGGGGTGTGGGAGGGATGTTCAGGGGAGTGCTATCCAGTGGGGTGGGGGTGTTTAAGAGGGTGGGGGGGGGGGTTTATAGGGGTGTGAGAGGGATGTATAGGGGTGTGGGATTTCTGTCCAGGGGATGGGGGTGTCCAGGAGGGTGGGGGTTGTCCAGGGGTGTGGGGGGCTGTCCCGGGGGTGGGGTGGGGGCAGTCCAGAGGTGTGGGGGGTGGGTGTCCAGGGGTGTGGTGGGGGCTGTCTAGTGGGGTGGGGTGGGGGGGGGGGGGTTCTAGGGGTGTGGGAGGGCTGTCCAGGGGTGTGGGAGTGCTTTCCAGGGGGTTTGGGGGGGGGGGTGTCCATGAGGGTGGGGGGGGGGGGGGTTGTCCAGGGGTGTGGGGGGATGTCCAGGGGGTAGTCCAGGGGTGTGCTGGGGGTTGTCCAGTGGGGGGGGGGGGTGGGGGTTCTGGTCAGGTTTTTGTCTGTTTTTGGTCTGGGGTGTCCAATGGGGTGGGTGTCTAGGGGTGTGGTGGGGGCTGTACAGTGGGGTGGGGGGTTCTGGTCTATTTTTGGTCGGGTTTTGGTTTGTTTTTGGTCTGTTTTTGGTCTTTTGGCAGGGCAAAGCAGTGGTTGATCGGTGGTGGGGGCTGTCCAGTGGGGTGGAGGGGGGGGGGGGGTTCTGGTCTATTTTTGGTAACTTTTTGGTCTGTTTCAGGTATTTTGGTAGGGCATAGCAGTGTTTGTTTGGTTTTATTTTAAAAAAATTATTTTTTACGTCGGTTATTTCATAACCGACGTAAAAAATGCATTGGGATTAGTTTTAACCTCGATTATTTGGAAACCGATGTAATAAATTCATGGGAAATGGTTTTTATGTTGGTTATTTCATAACTGACATAATAAATGGAAATGGATAGTTTTTTACGTCAGTTATAAAATAACCAACGTAGTAGATATGTTTTCATGTCGGTTATTATATAACCGACGTTGGAAACCACTTGGAAGACATGTTTATCAGGTCGGTTATAAAAATAACCTATGTGATAAATGCTTCAGAGGAGTGATTTATGATGTTAATTATATAATAATTGACATAAGAGGGTATATACCATGTCGGTTATTAAATAACTGATGTAATAAACCACGAATCTGAAGCATTTTCCACGTCGTGTTTTTATCATCCGACGTGAAAAACGCTTCGGATTTGTGTTTTTTACGTCGGTTGTGAAATAAACGACGTAAAAAACAATGTTTATAATGTCTTTTGTAATAACATCGTCCAAAATACAACGTAAAAAATAAAAAATAACTGCCATAAAAAATGTTTTCGGCACTAGTGAGTGATTTGGATGCTTGATTAAAAACTATTGTTGTAAAAGAACTCAACCACATGAATATTTTGATCTCATCCTCTTTTGAAGTCTATTGAGAATTCTCTCAACATATCTTCCAATGTATGAATATACCACTCAAACTGACCATCAGTTTGTGGCTGATAATCCGTACAAAATTTGAACTCAATGATTAAAGCATGTTAGATAATTTTCTAAAACTTGGAGGTAAATCTTGAATCTCGATCGGATACAATAGAAAATGGTACTCTATGCGGTCTTACCACTTCTTTGATGCATATCCATGCAAGTTGATCAAGTGACAAGTCCTATCAAATTTCTATGAAGTGAGCAGTCTTTGTAAGACAATCTACAACAATCCATATAACATTATTTCCTATGAATTTATTCAGAATTCTAGTGAAAAAGTCCATGATGATGTTTTCCCATTTTCATGTAGGTATGGGTAATGGTTACATCATCCGCTTAGAATTTTTCCTTTAATCCTTCAATTACTGACATAACAGACACTTTGATGTATATTCAACAATCTCTTTCTTCATATTATCCCACCAATAGTGCTCTCGAAGATCTTGATACATCTTTGTGATCCCTGGGTGGATGGAGAAGGTCGAGTTATGCGTATCATTCAAAATATCTTTCTTTATCTTAGTATTTTATGGTACCTATAGTCGTGAACCAAATATTACAAATCATTCCTCATCAATTTTGAACTCTGATGATTTCCCATTTCTGATAGCTTCCACCTTCTTTTTAATTTCCATATAACCTCTTTGAGCATCCTTTATCTTCTCTAAAATGGATAATTGAGCAATCATTTGTGAATGTATTGATGATGTTCCTTTATTTATGATTCCCAAATCTATCCTTTGAAATTATAAGAATATTGGATCCTTTTCAATTCTCATCATTGATAAAGTTTCAGGATGTTTTCTACTTAGAGAACCTGCCACTTTATTTTCTTTACCAGGATAGTAGTGGATTGAGAAGTCACAATCATTGATGTTCTCTAACTATCTTAACTGGTGTATATTAAGCTCCTTTTGTGTAAATATATATTTGTGGATCTTGTGATCAGTATATATCTCACACTTCTCCCCATATAGATAATGCCGCCAGATTTTCAACATGAACATCACAACTGCCAACTCCAAATCATACGTGGGATATTTTTTCTCATGAACTTTTAACTTCCTTGAGGTGTAGGCTATTACTTCATCATTTTACATCAATAAACATCCTAATACCTTCTTTTAAGAATCACTGTATACCACAAAGAGTTCCCCACTTGTGGGTAGCATAAGTACATGTGCAGTGATAAACCTATTTTTCAAATATTTAAAGTAGTCTTCACATTCACTAGTCCGGAAAAACATTAATCCCTTTCTAGTTAATTTGTTTAGTGGTTTTTAAAATCATGAGAAGTTCCTCAAAAATCATTTTTAATACCCATCTAGACCAAGGAAACTATGAATCTTCATTATATATGTTGGTTTGAGCCACTTCTTAATTACCTTTGTCTTAGAGGGGTCCATAAATATCCCTTTTCTAGTGATAACATGCCCCAAGAATGATACTTCCTCCATCTAGAACTCACATTTATTGTACTTTTCATAAGTTTCTCTCTTCATAAAGTTCTTAACACAATATTCAAATAATCCTCATGGTCTTCCTTACTCTTGGAGTATATCAAAATATCATCTATAAAGACTACCACAAATTTGTCGAGGTAATATCTAAAGACTCTATTAATCAATTCCATTAATTTTGGTGGATCATTAGTGAGTCCAAAAGGCATAACTATGAACTTATAATGTCTATACCTTGTTAGAAAGGCATTCTTGGGGATATCTTTCTTCTCCACCTCTAATTAGTGATATCTCGACCGAAGGTTCGCCTTAGAGAAATACATGGCCGCATGTAGTTGATCAAATAAGTCATCTATCCATGGTAGGAGATACTTGTTCTTTATCGTGATTTTTTTGAGCTCATGATAATTAATGCATAGACACATTGATCCATCCTTCTTCTTGATGAATAGGACTTTCACACCCCACAGTAAAGCACTTGGGCATATGAAACCCTTTTCCAAATTCTCTTGTATCTACTTCTTCAGTTCTTCCAACTCGATGGTGGTCATCCTATAGAGAGTCTTTGATATTGGTAGAGATCCAGATATAAGTTCAATTTAAAACTCAACCTCTCCTTCAGAAGGAAGACCGAACAATTCTTTAGAGAATACATTAGTGTATTCCCTCACAATGATAATGTCTTCAAGCATTATACTCTACTTTGTCTCAATCAATTGATATATATATGCTTTCTTATAAGGCAATAGTATCTACAACTAAGATGATGATTCTGAAGGAGATTCGTCCTCCTCCTTACACTTGTAAAGAATTGGAGGTTGCCATGGGATGTGAAGAGTGATCTCCGTTTCCCAATAGTTGATGTTGGATTTATATAAAGATAGCCAACTCATGCCCAATATAGAATTAAACTCCACTAAAGGAAGTAAGATGAGATTTTATGGGAGGTTTAGTCCATAAACACTGAATGGAGATGAGTTGATACTTTGGATTCAATAATTTCTCCACTGGTTGTTCTCACAGATAACTCAACATTTATATTTTGAGGTGGTGTTTGAATAGTTCTACTAAACTTGAAAGATATGAAAGAATGTGTATAACCATAATAAAAAAGTACATTTTCTATTCTTGAATGAATAACCAGCATACCTGTCACCACATCATTGTCGGTATCCACCTCAAAAGTAGTGATAGTATATTCCCTTCTTTGTTGACTTGGAGGTTATTGTCATTGATTGTCTCTGACAACCCTTGGATTAAGTCATTGGATTGAATAATGCCTGTGTTTCTTATAGTTGAAACACCGTACTACTGGCTATGTGTTAATATGAACCTTCCTTTCTTCTTCCACATTTGTGGGATTCTTCATTTCCCTTCGACATTTTTTATCCTGATGCCCCTGTTTTCCACATTTGAAGCATCTCCTGGTTCCCTTTAGACAGTTCCCAGGATGATTCTTTCCACACTTTTGACACATGGGATGTTGAGTTTTCTTGCCTCCATGAGATTTATCTATTGATCCTCCCATATTAAACTCCATTTTCCTATTTTTATCTTTGATCTCATGAGACCATTGTGAGTCTCTAATCTCCATCTCAACATTAAGGGAACAACATATAATATCTTCATAGATGTTAAAGTCTCAAATCACCAATGCTTTTCACATACTTAGCTTTAATTTACTAAAGAAGCGATCCAAATTTCTTTCAGTGTTCATGAAAATGTCAGAGGCGTATAATGAAAGTCTTGTCAGTCATGTGATTTTACACCCTTTAAATTTAAATTAATAATCAACATAACATTCTTGATATTTTATGTATACCCCTATAGAACTTTTACATTATTAAGGAATCATATAGTAAGTTGTCGGAGGAATAAAAGTTCATCTTTCAACCTTCATTGATGTCAACTCTTCCCTTATCCCCATGTCAATCATATCCAACCAAGCCTTAATGCCATATTTTTTTCTCTAGTTCATTTATTAACATAACAATAACACTATCTTATACATTTTTTATACATAAATCACATCAAGAAAATGTTTGACATAAAAAAATTACATTATGGTAATTCAAAGTAAACTAATCTCATTTTCCTACCTGATTTCATAAGTTTTTTCAAAAAAGGATTTCCAAAAACAATGTCAATATATTTTACTTTCTTGAACTGTTTATCACCCATTAGTGGATACGAAAATGTACCTTGTTATGTATTTCCATTGAATGGTGTTCTATAGGATTGGTATTTATGTCACTGAGGTAAAAATTTGTGATGTACTAAAAACATAATCTTCAAGGAATGTTTAAACCTAAATGAGTGTGTACCTTCATCACAAATGGGACACCCCAACATTCCTTTGATGTTATAGCTTGAAAAATTTCCATAAGAAGAAAATTCATTTATCACCCAGTACAACATGGCTCTTAATGTGAAATCTTCACTTATATGAGAATTATAAAATGTAACACATGTATCCCATATCAATTTTAGATCTTATATAAATGAATCCAAATCCAAATCAATATTATTAATAGGGTTTTTTGGTCTAGATATAAGTAGATACAACTTAATGTATTTGTGCTTTATGCATGACCACAGTGGAAAGTTATAATTTACCAACATAAATAGCCATATACTATGAGTACTAATTTTTATACTAAAAGGATTAATTTCATAAATATATAACACAAGAAGGGGGTTTCTTGGATCTTTTACAAAGTTAGGATAATCATAATCAATTTTCTTCCACTGAGGAGAGTCCGTTGGATGATGTAGTTTCCCATTTTCAATTTCTGTATCTATGTACCATGTCAATTGCATTGCAGTTTTCTAACACCCATATAGTCATATAAATCTTGGAATGATAGGAATGTACCATACAACCTTCGAAGGTCTTGATTCTTCTTTATTCTATCTATCCATGCCACACTTTGGGAATTTTATCAGTGATTCATGGTCCTTGTGAAATAATAAAAAATTATTTGGATAGACATGTATTTATTTAGAGATCATAACCATTGAACCTTAAATTATTTTAGCATCATATGTTTGATAAGGAACCTCATTTTATTTTTATAGCATAATATTTAGGAGACCAAGTAGTTCTATAAATCTATTTTCACTCCATCCGATGCTATATTTCAAATTATATAGCTTCAATATAGTTGACAATGTTGTATATTTAGTACAACTGGTATACAATACACTCTTTGCACAACTATTTAACTTCTAAAATAAAATTGAAAAATCCTGAAGTTCATCTTCAATTGAAATTTTCATTTCTTCCATATGATCTCTATCATCATTTACACTAGTATTTATATCAAATGATCTATAAATTGTAGTATCAACTCATTTTGAATGTACATTTAGTTTTCCCCATGTTTAGTCCAATATTTTTAGCTTCAGTATATTTTGTGACAAATAACATGTTCTTCCAACTCTTCTAGATGAATTTGTCTTGAATAAAAATAATATAAACATGGAAAAAGGTTTTGAGAAGGCCCATATGCATGATATATTGCAAACATGATGAAATATTTAACTCCATCCTAACACTCCTTTGCTATATGATTAACATTCATCCATTTTTTATTCATATCCACCCTATTAAGTTAAACAATATTCATTTTTATAAAATAAATAAATAAATACACACAAGGTGAGTATATAATGTATATATACATTGATATGTAAACAAAGTATCACAGTTTGAGTGAAAATATAAAATTATGTATATGTGTGTGTCTAAACATATTTGTGTGTAAATATATAAAGCCTTTATTTTAAATAAGTACAAAATCTTCATAATAAAAGGATAAAATTATTAATACTTCTAAGAAATTTTATTATTTTCCTAATAAAAAAGTCATACTCACTTTGGACACTCAAGGAAGCAATGAAAAAAAGTCTCAATGACAAAAAAATAGAAAATTATAATTTTATTAAGAAACAATATCATATTATTATAATAAATAGATTTTTTTATGTTGTAGTATAATTATTATTCCCTTAATAAATTTAGTTATATATATAATATGTATATATTTAAATATATATAGATTCATTTAAATTTATTTTATTTTATTATACATTTGTTAATATATACATATATGCAACATGCATATAGGCCTTGAAATATAAAGTGGAGGCCATTCCATATAACAATGAAAGATAAATCACTTAATATGAATTTAATGTGGTTATTTCTTTATAATATTCACATCATTATTATAAAAAATAGATGGCATTCCATTTATTGTATTTCTACTCATTTATTATTCCATTTAGATAGCAGAATATTAATTTATGAGGGGGGAGCAGTGGTGTGCCACTAGTTTTGTTAATCTATAAAACACTATTGAATGACCTATAAAACTTTTCTATGTATTGAATATACTATTAAATGGAGTTTGGGGTGTACATAGATGAGTATTGGTAAAGAGCTATATTGAAATATTATACACTCACACATATATAATATAACTAGCGATGAGTATGCAATGATTATGAAGATAGGAGAACCATTAACACCCTTGGAAATATATTAAAGATGATCTTAGTAGGAAGGTAATGTGATTATCATATTTTGTTGATAAAAGAGATATATCTAGACTCATTTATATTGTAATAGAATGGATGGTGGTACTCTGAATCCATTTCAACTAATGGTTATTTGTCAATATTGTGGGTTGGGTTATTAATGAGATAACTATCTAATGACTTCTGAAAAAGTAAGTCATTAGTATTTTATTTTATTATTATTTAAGAATTTAGATGTTTTGTGTTCCCTAATATGCTATGTGACCTTAAATAAGCCTCCATATGTTATGATTTTTTTCATGACTAGTAGATTTAGTTCACTCAATCTCCCATTAATTTTTTTTATATTCCACAATGATAATGATATGGTAATGGGATTTTTGTTTTCCCACGTCATGTTTCATTCCCTTATGAAGATGAATATGTTTTTTCATTTATGGGATCTCTATATTCATTTATTAAGATGTGAAAAATATAAATGAATGCAAGAATGAAGACATTAGAAGTTGTCACTAGTAGAAATGAGTTATTAAGTGAATGTATGGTAAATTCCTTATGAACCAATTTTGGTGTAAGTAATATTATATATATATATATATATATATATATATACATATATATAGTGTGACTTAGGAATATTTTTCATTATACATAGGGTATAGGGAGTATTATAGTCCTACCTAGAGAATGGTTGGTCGGTTATTTGGTGAAATATACTTTATTTATGCGTGTATAAATATTCATTATTCTTGTACATGCATTATGGTCTAGTATATGAAGCTATTGAATATATTTATATGATCACCCCTAATTTATGAATGTTATTTTCATATTTATCAAATAAAGTCAAATTTGGTGTCCAATGACATTTTCTTGAATACAATGAGTTCATTTGGTGATTGAGTATTTCAATATATTTTATTTACATCCTAGGAATAGCTGAGGAAATGAATTTTGATTGTTCTTAAACAAATTATCTTGGGATTTTGGGGGTGTTATATGGAAGTTTTTTCATTGTATATACATTAATATTATTTTTGAATATTGATTTATTCATCATTTTAATTTTTCATATATGGTTGTATGGAATATAAATAATGGTTATTGTTTTACATATGTAATTTTTTTTAAAATTGATTCTTGGTATCAACTTCTAACCATTTGAAAAAAAGCTTGGGGTGCCATCTAGTTATCTCGACACTAAACTAAATATGAAAAATAAGTTTCACTGAAACTTTTCATATTTTAGATTGTTAATAATTACACATTTTTTTTCCATCATTTTATAAATAATATTTTTTGGGGTTTATCATTTGTTTTTTAAGTTAAGAATAACATGGACTATGATAATTCATAGTGAGAGATACACTATTAATTATATTAATAATAATTTTTTACAACCATAATTTATCTTTTATAGTGGATCAAAACTTATTGAAAATTATAATGGTTAAAAATCATGGCATATACTAGGAGAAAATGACCCAAAAATTCATGGTTAGAGTGAAATATAAATCATTTTAGATATTTCATGTGAAAATCATTTCATAAATTTTATAATAATTTATTAATGTTGTTAATAGTTTTGAAGATGTAGGTGAATAATATTGTGTTGATGTAACACTTAAGAATAAAATCATAGAATAACATATAAGAGAATCATAAAAAAGACAAAAAACACTTGATTATGCTATAGATGCAACTAAAATATCAATCGATAAAGTGACTAGTTATCTATTTTTATAAGAGATAAAATGTTGATATATAATGAATGTGTATTTAAAAATAATAGATTCATTTTAAAAATTTAACTATTAATCTTTCAAAAGAAGAATATTATGATTTTTCCAAGAAATATTAGGGCATATTTTGATAATAAAGGGATTCTTATTGAATGAACCAAATTAAAATAAGATTAAATTATATATTCATGCTTGCCTCTGAGTTACCCTAAATATAATTATTTAACTAAACCAATATTCATTCCATAGGGTTAGTCAAAATGGGTCAACCATTGGGTTATTAACTATGTAATATTTTTCATATATGAAATTGTGGATTAATTACACTATATAAACTCAATATTAATAGAGTAGAAAAAATGAAATTAATATAGGGAAAAGGGGGACATGTGTGACCACTATAGGTGATGTCAAATATTGAGTGTTAGCGATCACCAAAGATAGCCATCTTATTTTTTTTAAATCAAATGATTTTTCACCTCCACCAACCAACCCCAGCAAACAAACACTAATCATACTTATGCCACCATCACCTTTGCACTCCCCACTACTCTTACTCACATGCTCGTCCTCTACCACTATATATACATAAACACACACAAGAAAAACCTTGAAAATAGAAGTAAAGGGAAACCCTACATTCCAAAATACCAAAATGAAAAGGGGGATTCAAATCTAGAGGGAACCCTAGAGATCCAAAGTGAAATCCAATTGGATCTAGGAAAAAAATTGCCCAACACACATTATAAAAAATTATTGAAAATGAGGATTCGAATCTAGGGTTTCAAAAATAAATTACAGGGAAAAAATAACTAAAAAACATGAAATAACGAAAGATCAATTAAAAAGTACCATCAGTTTTGGGAAGGCTGATTTTTCTGAGAGATTCAAGGGGGATCGAAAACAAAGGCCAAGTTCCGTGAGAGCTTGAACAATGCGAGTGAGTGGAGTTTTTGTTAAGTTTGTTTTTAAAATAATATAAATAGTTTTATGAGTACTTTAAAAAAAGAGATGATAAAAATTATTTAAAATAAATTACAAAAAATATTAAACCAATAAATATTAAAAATAAATAAATTATAAAAAAAGTAAAAAATAATTAGTATCATTAATGAATAAATAATATTAAATGAATAAATATTAAAAATGAGAGGAATTTAATAATTAAAAATGTATAGACTTCAAAGATATGAAAAAAATAATATGTTTTATGAATTAGATAAATTATTCAAAAAATAAATAAAAAATGAATATATATTAAAATGAAAATGAATAGATATTAATTATGTACATTACAACCATATTAAAAATTTTAAAAGTTAATGAATAAATATGTTTAAATAAATATTAAAAATAACAAAATTACAAAAATATTAAAGGAATAAATATTATAAATTAACAAATTATAATAAAAAAGTAAAAAATAATTAACATTATTAATGAATACATGATATAAAATGATTGAATGTTAAAAAAGAGTGAAATTTAACAATTAAAAAATCAACAGATTACAATAATATTTTATAAATGAATAAGAGTTATTAATTATGTAGATTATTAAAAAATAAAAAATGAATATATATTAAAATGAAAATGAATACATATTAATTATATAAATTATAACCATTTTAGAAACATTAAATGTTAATGAATAAATATGTATAAATAAATATTAACAATGGATAAAATTAAAAGTATCAAACTAATAAAAATTAAAAATGTATAAATTACTAGATATTAAAAAATTATTTTTATTATTAATGAATGAATAATTTTAAAAATGAATAAATTAGAAAAATATTATATAGTAATAAATAATATATATTAAATAAAATTATAAAAAATGAATAAAATTCAATTACCAATTAAAACATAATAGATTAAATATTCGATATTAATAAATAAATTTCTAAAATAAATATTAAAAATTAAATAAATTAGAGAAATATTATGTGTGTGTGTGTGTTTTTATATAAAATTGCATTAATTATGCATATGTGCATGTGAAATTAATGTATATATATAACATAAGTTTGATATATGTCAAATTGAAAAAACAAATGACATTTATATAATATTTTATTAAATGTGTATTACATGATACTAATTAGTCAGCATTTTTAATTCATATTAATTTTTAATTATTTTGTAGTCCATTTTCACTAAATATATGACTTATTAAGTGTAAATATGTATTTTGTATTATATAAATCATATTTAAGGAAATATCATATATATATCAACATAAATATATTTATATATTAAAAATATTAAATAATAAATATGTATAAAAAATATTAAAAATGAATAAATTAAAAAATTATTAAACAAATAACTATTAAAAAGGAATAAATTATAAAAAAAAGTTAAAAATAATTAACATTATAAAAGAAAAAATAATATTAAATGAACCAATGTTAAAAATGAATGAAATTTAATTAAAAATAGAATAAATTGAAAAAATATTAAAAAATGAATAAGTGTTATTAATTGTATAAATTTTAAAAAATGAAAATTAATATATATTAAATTGAAAATAAATATGTATATTAATTATGTAAATTAAAACCATATTAAAAAATTAAATGTTAATTAATAAATATGTATATATAAATATATAAAAATGAATAAAAAATTTAAAATATTAGACAAAGAAACATTAAATATGAATAAATTAAAAAAATATTAAAAATTTTATTCATGAAATAAATAAATAAAATAAATTTAATATATATATATAGATTAAAAAAATTCTATATATTAAATAAAAAAAATAAAAAAAGAATAAAATTTAACAATTTAAAACACAATATGTTAAATATTAAATATTAATAAAAAATTGAAAATAATAATATTAAAAATTTATTAATTGTGTATGAGTGTTTCTATATAAAATCAAATTAATTCTATATATATGAATGTGTGAAATTAATTATGTATATATACACAAGCTTGATATACGTCAAATTGAAAAAATAAATGACATTGAAATAAAAAATTCTTATTAAATGTCTATTAATATTAATGAGTATTTTTTTAAATTAATATTAATTTTTAATTTACTTATAAAAAAAATTTCACTAAATATATGACATATTAAGTGTAAATACATATTTAGTATTAAATAAATCATATTTAAGAAAATATTATATAAATATATATATATCAATATAAATATATTTCTATATTAAATATGATTTTTAATAATATATAATTTTTTAAGAAGATCACCTTTTATCAATACTAAATCACATGTTGATAAAGGTGGTAATTTTTTCAGCACTTTGTTTAGAATTGATTAAGATGACATTTATCAGTGCTTTTATCTAGCATTGATAAAACCACCCCTTTATCAACATTTTTTAGCACTAATTTGGGAACTGATCAATATTCACGATTCTATAGTAGTGATAATGCATGATATATATTTCATTTAAAAGAATGAAATATGTAAGGTTTTTTCCTTTGAAAAAAAAAATCCATGTAATATTTTTTGTTAACAAGTAAAGTTTTTATTCAATACATAGGTTTTTATACTTCAATTCAAAACTTGAAACATATGGTTTTTCTTCTCATAAGAATCAATATATAAGGTTTTTATCCAAAAAATAAGGTTTTATACTTTATAAAATTTCAATATGTAATCTAATTTTTTCTTACGTAAGATTTTTTCATTAATCAAAACACAATATGTAATTTATTTTAATCATCACATAATATATTTCCTAAACCCATTGCAATGCGTAAGATATGACTTAGCTAGTGAAATGAAATGTAAGTGTATTCATCGATCCCAATCACGAATAATGATATATAATGATTCTTATCTATCGTAAAATATAATATAATCCAAAATGATGAAAATTTATTAAAATGATTTCAATTAATAAGCGATAAATTCCTTGGACTTCCTCAACACCTGAGAAGTGATAAATGGTTTGAGAAAACTCAAGTCCTTACATCAGATACCTCTCAAACAATTCTCATATTTTAGAATTAAAATAAAAACTAGGGAAAAAAGAAACCAACCCAAGTAAAAGTTAGGGAAACCTAGGTTTTCATATTAAATACCTATAAAATGAATCTTATCCTCGAGAGTCCAAATAAAACCCTAAATAAAAATTTCCTAAATAATAATAACTATAGGGAGATATATATAAAATATAATAAATACACTATTAACACTCTATATGGATGAGTTGGGATACAAATCCAACTCACCTTCAATAAATAAACTTCTAGAAATCCCACATCCATGGGAAATACCTCTCAAACATGAACCTAACCACTTAGGGAATTCAAATTCAGTAAGTAAAAATAGTTTCAAAATAATTACCCCTTGAAATAAATCAGAACCCATTTGAAATATTTTCAGTTTCTTGGAAATAAAACCCTTTGAAAGGATTATAGTACCCCTTACTAACTTTAGTAAGGGGAAAAATTCATTTATGTTTATATAATCAACTCATACATCTATTTTTTTTCTAAAAAACCAAAAATAAAAAATATGATTACTGGAATCAACTTCAAAATCATCTCAAGTTATTTAAAGGTTTTGAGTTACCAGCCTATAACATGCCTCACTTTTGAAACCATAACTAGCTACCCACTGAAGACTCAAAAACACACTGAATCATCCATATTTGGATATCCATACCGTATTATCTATATCCAGGTATCCATGTTATATTATCCATCATCTTTAAGACACTTATGAGGAAACTAATAAGGTTAACACCAATCACTTGAATCATATCAATATCACTTTTTTTAAAGAACCCCCATGGAATTCCTTAGTTTTCAATTGAGTAGGCCCTCCACCTTCACTAAGAAGCCCCTAGTCTCACCTCGGTAGTGTAGTTGGGCTAATTAAAATGCATCAATCACTAGACCCCAATAGATAGGAGAGATAATTCATGCATGATCTAATTACAATTTTTTGCATTACGGGTGGGAGTCGAACCCATAACCTTGAGAGTCAAAGGGATTAACATCATGTAAAAAATTCATGATGAAAAATTCACAACAAGGGATCTATATTAAACCAACCCAGATTCAAGTTTCAATTTTAAATCACAATAATGGATCAACATTATGGAATGTATATAGAAATAAATTCATAACATTAACAATAAAAAATTTTTATAAATAAGAAACATTTCTTCATCCAGAGCATGCAATCTTAATGAAAACAAGGATCGATTACATTCGTTTATCATTTTAAATTCCAAAAACATCATCATTCTGTTACTGGTTTTAATTCATTTAATATGATATGAATTGGTTTTAATAAGAAACACAACCAATTATAATAGTAGTTATATCATAAATAGACACCAAATAAATATGAACAATGTAGTTCTTTATCATATCAAAAAATTTAACAAACATCAACTAGAAATAAAGTAAAAAAAATCTAGTAAACAAGTAAATACTGAAAAATAAACAAACAAACAATGACTAACAAATAATCCACTGGTATATAACTATCACTTCATTCTCAACACATTTTCACATCAACCATTCATTTTCACCATCAACCATAAGATATCATATCAAATCTTTCATGAAAGGTGAACACATCATATTCATATTCATTACTTGCATAATTACCAAATGCTCATAATACCTGCATAATAATACTTTCACCATATAAATTTAGTCATTAATATTTATTATACTTCAATTCATCACTCAATTAACACATGTTTCTCTTTCATAATTTCATTTTAATCAAACATGATAATATAAATCATGTAGAAAATTTAAAGCATGTAGTAATAGATAATATGAATCATGATCAATATGAACTAACCAACATATCACATATCACATAATTTAACATGCTTTCATAAAAAATAAATTATAGTATTTAACAATCTTAGACATGCTATCTACAATAATCAATTAATGTATATCACATTACTTATCAATTTAAATCTTGCAACATCATTTTCATTTAAGCATGATATGTAATAGTCATGCATTACAAAATTTTATTGTGTCATACTTGTTAAGTAACAATAATTTACAACTATAGAATTCTCCTTAATTAAATGAACTAATGCTTACAAATTTCATTTAATTTGTAATAAGATTTCTATTTTACCAGTTAGGTTTTAATAATGAAATTACATTTCAAATTAAGAAATGTTAGAATTTAAAACACGATTCTTAAAACATTTATTTCAGATTTTATTAACATAATAAATATTTCATAAAATTCATTCTTAAATAAGAATGATTCAGATAATATTTTCAATTAAATAATAATCCTTTAGACATGTTTCACCATCGATGAGAACATATAATCATTCTACTTTAAAATAAAACATTCAGTTCCTAAAATATTGTTACAAGCTTGTTAATTAACATGTTGCAATATTTTTATTTTAAAAAATAACATGGTATTTTAAAAACAAACATCATATCATGTCAGGAGTTATAAAAGATAATTTTAAAACTATCATGAATTAATTTATTTTGAATGAATGAAGAATAATTATAAATACTAAATAATATCAATATATGTTATCATAAATAAAAATAAAAATAATAATTAAAAATAAAAATATAAACCTAAATAAAAAATATGACAATTATGAATGCACTCTTCCAAAGTTTTTATAACCATGAAATTAGTAAATTTTGACCTAAACATGCTTAGTTAGCTATCATAGTTCTTATGTCAGATCACAGGGGGCCATGATACCTAGATCCTAGATGGTATCCTTAACTTTAAGGATTTTGGTATCATTATCAAGGGGCCCTAAATATCTGTACTATATCCCTTCCCCCACCTTCATTCTAGGTTAATGGTAAATGGAATTGTTACCTAACCAAACCCATGAAAGCCTCAATAAATCCAAACATCACCTATCTCTCAATCATAAGCTTTGATACCACTTTTTTATGACACTTACTCTTTGAAACCCCTCATATGGTAGTGGAGACAAGTGTGACCCATGAGACTCACCTCCAATAGGTTAAAGGTTGAGGATTAGTACCGAGGGTATCTATCACACAAATAGGAGGCATTGCCCAAATTAATCCCAGAAAAATAAATCAAAACCACCAATAAAATCCAAATAAAAATACTTAAAAGATAAAAATCTTATGCCCAAAATTATCAAAACATTTCAATGAGTATAATGAAGAAAAAGGTAATGTAAGTAAGACCTCCTAAATTACACTCCAACCACTCGAACAACATCATCTAATCACCCATTGAATTGTCCTGGAAAATAAATCGGGAAAAATATAGAGCAGTGAGCTCTTAGAATTACTTAGTATGAACATATTTCAAAACAATTCTATATCTATGTGAAATAAATGTGTTGGGATTGAAATGGGTGAAATCAAATAAACAAAGAAAAGGGTTAATAAAAGAAGGGTTTAGAAAGTAAGAAGGATCAAAATTAGTAATAATAATAATATAGAATCACTTAGTTGTTACTCAACTTCATCACATGCATTTATTATATTATCTCAATGACTATATAAAAGAAAGAGTAAGAGATGGTGATATATTAACAATTAAAATTGGAATCACAGAATCTCAACACCATCATTCAAATAATCATATCACAATAGATTATTATTCCATTAGTTTAAATAAATGAGGATGGTATCATATTTCCATATTCACATAAGACTAATAAATAAGGTTAAAAAACAAATCACCACTCTTCTTCCATCATACCTATTTCATCATTTCAAGAATAATATATGTCATGTCATCAACTGATCACAACTAATAAACCACATTTCCATCATAATCATAACACATCCACCACCACATCACCATATCCACCACATCATCACCACAACACTACATCACCAAAACTACATCACAACCACCACATCGCCACATCATCATCTCATTGACTTATGATATAAAATCGAGCCATCACATCCCAACAACATGACATAACTTTAAGCCATCATAGCCTGGGGAAATGTGTACATGTTTTAACCTTAATCCATTACAACCCATAATACATGCATGTGTCAAAATAGTAATCCATTATGGACCCCATAAGTGCAAACATACACAACTCACCTTAATCCATTATAATCCATGTAAGTATATAAATACAAGTCATAACCATAATCCATTACAACCTGCATGAACTATACATGCAATAACGTTGAGACACCACAACCTGTGTATAGATGCACTATACCTTAATCCATCACAGCTCATGCAGGTAAACACATAACTGAACATCATTATATTCTACATGTATAGTGTCATAAAATCATAAACAAACAAATATACAATCTAGAAACAAGAAAATAGATAGACAATCATGTAAGAAACTAGTCAAGAAATAGGCACATACAATAATAGTAAATGTAACATCACATTGTTTAATAAAAGGAAAAAATAAAGTAATATCTGATAAATTTTCACATCATATGATTATATAATAATCACCACTAACATATAGGATATCACTACTATGTATTATTATAAACACCATTCTAAATTCCTAACTTACCCATTAATTACTCAGTTATTCCATTACTTTCAATTATTTATTTAATTAAATAAAAAAACATAAATATAACTACCTATGACACAACCTAATCTTATAACATCATGCACTAACTTTATAATACATTATTAACCATAATATCCTGTAATTAAAGTATAAACTCAAATTGTACTATAAAAATTCACAACATTTAATTCTAGAGTTTCATTAAACGTTATCTCAATACCATTCTCAAATCATTTTCTATTCACACATTTGACCCTAATGTGACAAAATTTATTCATCACATAATCAATATATGATAGTATAATGAATAATTCTTTGAACATTTTCATTCTTCTACATTGTTTATTACCATTACAAATGAAGGTTGTGGGCATATCGGAAGCGTGTGATGGGTCATGACCAACTTTTATTTTTTTTCATGATCATTGATCAATCCAAGATTTATGCAATAATAAATTCCATGATCAATGGAATTGAATAATAGAATAAAAACAATGGATAAAATACCATAACCATAGCACATGATCATCACATATTATTTATAATTAATTTACATAATAAAAAATTTCCTTGTGAGAAAATATTTCTTCATTTATAGATCTGAAAATGTATCTACGCCATACCACCATTTCATTGTGGGAATCAAGATTAGATTAACTCTAGCGGTGATACAAAAATGTTCTATAAATATCTAAATGTTGCTGTAGGAATATTTGGGTTTTAGTACGAAATATCCTATCGCTTGTGTCGTTCAACTTTTATTTCCTTGAGAATTACTTTCAAATTATTCTCCTTGATCTTTCTTGAGTTGAGAGTGGAAGGAAGAAGAAGATCACTCTCCATTCTTGGGAGCATTCTTAGAGAATATAGCTCTCTAGGGATTTGAGATAATCATCTGGATTTTTTTATGCACCCCTAAATAAATTAATTAGATCTCTTGAAAAATAATATAATTAGGTTTATATAACACTAGGGTTAAAAATAAATAATTTCACAAGTTCCCTTTATTATTTATTTAATCCCTACAGAACCCCATGTCTATAATAATAATAATAATATTATTTATTGACATACACTAAACTCCCAAATTAAATTAAATATTATTTGATCAAATAATATTCAGTATATATTATATCTCACCATACCATTAACATCGATCTACCATTCCTCCAAAACATTTATCAGACCTCGAATAATTACCATTTACTTAATAAATAAATATCACTACATTATTTTCTAATAAGAAGATAAATATTATATTCACTAAATAGAAAATAAATATTTATCAAATATTATGCTCACATAACATTCTCTCAAATAACTGGTGATGAAATATATATGATCAAGAAAACATGAATAATTATTAAACAATGTGCGGGAATAAAATTTATTCAACTTGTTAAATAATAAATAAATAATATATTATTTAACCGATATTCTGAATACACTTAGTGTATGACCCTCTTGGCCCCTTTCTTAGTGGCATTAGGCAAAATAGCATAAAATATGAAGTTATCACCTAGAAACATGGCATCTATAGAAAAGGAATTCAATGCCTCAATGACATAATACCACATATGGAAGCCCACTATATAATATAATACCTTTATCATGATATCTCTAATCAATAAAGTTGCATGTTGGTGAAATCAACCTATGTGCTCATTGTATCTTTCTTTGAATATCCGAAAATCGAACTTTCCTATAGAACCCCATGACCATGGATTTATTTAGGCTATATCATTTCTATTAAAGGGCCTGATATATAAACTTCCATTAAAGAATAAAAGGGAAAATCATTTCTTACATTATTTATTAAAGAAATATCACTCGTGACACACCCAATGTATCCTACCTCACCACAAACATATGTTATCATGGTTTTCATCAATACATCAAAGTATGTGACTTATAATAATCATTAATAATAATCTTAAAATATAAGGATCAACACACATGTTCAAAAATAGTAACATTCAATGACACATATAAATACAGATTTCCTACTAGTGGGTATCGTTCTCATAATATCCTATACTGGATATAACTAAGGGTGTACACCGTGAAAAGGTGACTCAAAGTCATTTGAGTCTCCACCCCTGATATACTATATCATTTTTATATCTCAAATGATTTCATCCATATATGAAACATATATTTAAGAATACTATCATGGTACCTCTGGGTTCTCATCATAGCGGGGAACTATTATGATCTTTTAGTGCAACAACAACTCTTAAGAAATTATCATATAATATATCATACAGAATAACAATCATGATGTGATAAAGAGTTTATTAATATTAAAATAAAGGAATAAAAGTTATCATAAAGTACATAAAAGTTGGTTCTAGGGCACCAAATCCAATAGAATATTACTTTCACTAGAGTCAACTACTAACAAATTTCATTACTTTATCTCTCACATGATACTCATGATTTTGACGAGATAAGATTTTATTCAATAGGTCCACCATGTTTTATTTTGTTAGGACTCTGATTACTGTAAATTCACCCCTCATAGAAAAATACCTCAGGAGTTGATACTTTTAGAGTATGTTCTTTATCCGTTAGTGTGACCTTGTATTTTTTTTAAGAGCCACTATTTAATTATTATCACAATAAAATGTAAAAGGGTCTTTATTACTTGGTACCACATCAAAATCCTAGAAAAAGTTTCATATCCAAATGGATTCCTTGGTTGCATCAAAAGATACTACATACTCACTCTCTATTATAGAATTAGTCAAAACTAGTTGCTTTGAACTATTCCATCTCATAGATTCTTCATTAAGACAAAAACATATCTTGACCACGACTTCAGATCATTCTGATCATTTTAAAAACTAGCTTCAGTATAACCCTTGATGATTAGATCCACATCTCCTCAATAAACCAATAACATATTCTTTTTTCTTATTAGATTGTTGAGGATATCCTTAACAACAAACCAATACTGTTCTCATGAATCTTCTTAATATATGCCTACCATGCTCAATTCATAGGCAACATAAAGTCTAGTACATAATATGACATACATGATTGATCCTATCACTAAATTGTATATGATATTACTCATTATTTCTTTCTCCTATTGTGTTTGAGGACACATTTTCTTAAAAATATGTATACCATGTGACATTGGAACCAATCCTCTCTTGAATTATTCTATATTGAATCTATTTAGTATCTGGTGAATGTATGCACTTTGACTTCATGCAAGAATCCTCTTGGGTATATCACAAATGATCTTGATCCCTAGAAAATTGGATACTTCAACTAATTCCTTCATGGAGAAACACTTGTTTAACCAGTCCTTAATAAACTATAAGATTGATTTGTCATTTCCAATAAGTAATATGTAATAAAAATATAATACTAGGATATTGACTACATTCACACTAAACCTCTTGTAATCACATGTCTCACATTCATTCTTAATGAAACTAGATTTTTTTATATCTTCATTGAATTGAATGCTCTATGATCTAGATGCTTGCTTCAATCCATAAATGGATCTCTAAAACTTGAAAATATTTTTGGAATCACCTAGAGTCATAAACCCTTCCGGTTGTGTTATATATACATCTTCTTGAAGTTTCTCATTAAATAAAGCAATTTTCATGTCGCTCTTCCAAATTTTATAGTCGTGGTAAGATTCTATTGAAAGTAGAATTCTGATGGACTTAAATATGGTAACTGGTGAAAAGGTATCATCATAGTCAATTCCTTGACACTGGTTAAACCCTTTAGCCACTATCCTTGCTTTATAGGTATTTACTTTACCTTCCATGTCCATTTTTCTCTTGAATACCATTTTTCAGCCTATGGGCTTTACATCAACTAGCGCATCGACCAGAACCCAAACATGGTTTTGATACTTGGAATCTATTTTAAAATTCATGGATTATTTCCATCTTGCAGCTTATAAGCTCTATACTACCACATTATAATAGATAGGTCCATCATTATCAACCAATAATGAGTCACTATCTTTGGTGACTAAAAAACCATATATTTATGGTTCTCTTACCTCTCTAGTGCTCTTATATAGTACATTTTTTTCATGAACTACTTCTTCCACGGGGACCTATGGAATATGTTACCATATCAACTCTTTTGAATCTTGAACATAAACTTCATCAAATTAAATCTTTCTCCCACTATCCTTTTTGAGGATGTAATACCTCTCAAGAAATATGGCTTGTTTGGAGAAAATCACTTTCTTTTTTGAGAGGTTGTATAAGTATTATCCCTTTGTTTTCTTAGGATTCCCTATAAAATACACAAAATACCTTGAGGTTCTAGTTTGTTTTTTGAGAAGGCCTTAACAAATTCTTCACAACCCCATTTATGTGTATGTTACAAAATGGGTTTCTTTCCACTCTATAACTCGAAGGTAATTCCATTTTCTGATTTATCTGGTACTCAATTTAATGTAGATGCCACAGTTTGTAATTCATATATCCAAAAGGATAATGAAAGATCTGCATGACTCATCATTGGAATTACCATTTCTAAAAGG
Source organism: Viscum album (assembly GCA_963277665.1). Lineage (NCBI taxonomy): Eukaryota > Viridiplantae > Streptophyta > Magnoliopsida > Santalales > Viscaceae > Viscum > Viscum album. The sequence goes on from OY728146.1 coordinate 2,078,603,520, forward strand.
TATGGTTTATCCTTTCACTAACACCATTCCATTGTGGTGTGTAAGGTGGAGTGAGTTGATATAAAAACCCAAAATCTTATAAAAGGTTGATAAACTCTTTGTTAAGTTATTCACCACCTTGATCTGATCAAAGATTCTTTATCTTCTTTCCAAGTTGATTCTATACTTTATTCTTTAATTCTTTGAATTTATCAAAGGAATCAGACTTATACCTCATCAAGTAGACATATCCATATCTACTCAAGTCATTGGTAAAAGTTATCAAGTAATAATACCCACCTCTAGCTTCAATTGGAAATGGTCCACACACATTAGTGTGTACGAATACTAAAATATCTATAAACCGTTCACCTTTACCAAAAAATTATGGTTTGGTCATTTCGACTTGTAAAAAATCATGTCATATTTGAAGTGGGTTTAACTGAGAAGATTCAAAATAACCATCTTGACAAAGCTTTTTCAAATGCTTTTCATTTACATGACTAATACAGTGGTTCCATAAATGGGTGTTATATGAGTTATGAGAACATGATTCTTTATCTATTGTACACACTTGGTTTTCATAATTTAATAAATAAAGTCCATTATTTAAATGTTCCATACCATAACATATGTTCAATTTATAAAATAAGAAACTTTTATTTTAAAACTTTAAAACAAAACCATATGTTTCTAGGAATGATACAGAAATTATGTTCTTGGAAATAGTTGGTACATAATAATAATCCCTTAAAATCAATATCATTATTATTGGAAATGAAAGGTGGTAGTCACCAATGGATAGAGAGGCCAAACTAAAACCATTAGAAGCTCTCAAATCCACCTCTCCTCTAGAAAATTTCAGAATCTACTTGGTTCATACATTTGGATACAGATGTGAGAAATGCAAGCTATATCTAATACCCAATATGTAGATATTGAAAGATTAAACTCGATAATGAACACACCTATAGATTACCCTTGATTTTGGTTGTAGTTCCTCTTCTAGTGGCCTTGATTATCACATGAAAACACAATTAATCCTTTTCCTTTCCCTACATATAGATCTTTCTCTTCTTGGAAGGATGGTTCTTGGGAGCTATAGACTTGTTATGATTCTTTCCCACTTAACCTTGTTCTTCATTTTCTTATTAAATATAAGGACTGCAAGTTTTTCATGCCCCATTTCCTTATCCACTTGGTGAATCAAGGTAATAGGTTTTGAAAGTTACTTATCATTATTTACCATGTAATGATTAACAATAAAACTAGAGAAGTTCATGGGTAGTGAGGAAGGTATGAGATCTGTGTGCAACTCATTAGGGAATTTAATCCCTAAGATGTATAAGTGTTTAATGTAGCCAATAAGTTTGACTACATAAGGCCCATATAGAAAAGAATCTCCAAGATTAGTTGTAAATAGAGCATTGGAGATCTCTTATCTCTTTTGGCCTGCCTTCTCTTGATAGAGATATAGAAGGCGAGACATCATGCTATACACATCCTTTTCCTAATTTTGCTTCAAAATATCATTGGTCATGGATGATATCATGAAACACTAAAAATATGTAGCGTCATTCAAATGTTTCTCATATAGATATAACTCTTCCCCAAAAGCATTATTACCAGGCACATCAGGAATAGGTTCTTCCAATACATATAATTTCCTTTCATGATGTAGGATAACACACAAACGCCTTTTCCACTCTTATAAATTTGGGTCCATGAGAGGGTTATCTTTTGAAAGTATGGATCATAGTGATATGTTTAAGATCATTTTTATTGTTTTTTCTACAAATAATATGGTTAGATACTTAGTAATTTATTTGATAAAATTTAGACAAATAAATAAATTTTATATTTATTAATGTAACATCCCAGGTAATTATAGAATAATACTTTTTCATATTTATTAATATTTATGAATTATATATTAATTTTACTATAAAATGGATTCTATGTCTGATAGCATACCCGACACATAATAATGGGTTTCTCTGAAATCTTACGTTGCACACAAGACTGAGTTATACCGAAAAACAATATATTATTAATATTATTATTTTAAGTTGTAGTTATCACATAGCCATTAGAATGGTGGGAATGAATGATATTAACTAAATTATAAAAATATGGTTTACATATGTTTATATAATGATTCATTGGTTATAATATTAATTATAAATGTAAATAAAAACCAATTGAATATAAAGGATGTTTTTTTATGAAAAACTATTTAAGTGTGAATAATTGTGTTTATAAAATATTAAAATAACTCTTGTTGGATTATATTAATGAAATATTAATTCAATATAATATTTAAAATTTGTATTATGTGTTTTCTAGATATTATATAAGAAAAAATAAAATTTTACAGATAAAATGAGTGTTTTTCTAAAAATGCAATTTTACCACCCTTTGATGGAGAACCAATTTTTAATATGGTTTTTGACACTTATATAGGTTATATTTGACAAAATAAACTTCTTATTTGGAATAGGGTCATAAAAAGTTTACTTTGGTTGAATTTTGTTATTTTTCTAACAAAATTCATTTTTAATGAATAGTAAAAACACTACATTTAATCCAAAAGTGTTTTTTTATCTAATTTATTTATACAGTTAGATTTTCCTTTTAATTGGTTTTAAAGTGTAATTAGATTAAGTTTTTATTATTTAATATAATTTATTAATTGTAAGAAATTTCATATTGAAATTGAATATAAAAACTATGTGAACTTTTAAACATTTTACTTAAAAAACTTGTTTTCTTATTCCGACACAAGGATTAATTTTAAATGTAATTTAACCACTTATGTGAATTGAATTTTTAAAAAATAACATACATGGTTGTAATAATTATTAAAAATATGGCCCAATGGTATCAAAATAATTTTTTTGAATAGAAACTTTAGTATTTTATTAACCACGGTTAAAGGGAAAATCAGATAAATAAGGGTAACAAAATATTATTATAATATAAAAATACCCTAACAATTGTCCTAATATTATTGGATGAGTTATGGATGACCAAGAAAATAATTGGGAAGACATTTTGGACTTTGGAAACCACTTGGGTGTAATTATGACATTAATAACATTTTATTTAAAGTAAAAATAAAAATATCATAAACATGTCTCTTAATACTAAAAAAATTTAATATGGTGTTATATAAGTGATATATTTGACTATAAATATTAATTATAAATATAAAAATATTATCTAAATCATATTAATTTATTTATAATTTTTAGTAAATAAATAATTAAATTTAATTATGACTCAAGGATGATGAAATAATAGATTTATTAAAGGAAGAATTAAATAAATGATACTAATAATATTAAAATAAACATAATTTGAAATATTTTATGCCATAAATTAATTTTATAGGTTACTATGAAATGTTATAAGTCTATTAATTTTTTTCGAAGTTATCTCTCTATTTGGATTTTATTTAAATTTAATAAAATGAAGTGTCAAAATTGAAAAAATTGACATTTTATAAAAATAATAATGTATTAAATTATTTTAAAATCCTAAACATATTTTAAAATTAAAAATTGGATATAATAAGGTCTAAAAGTTCATAAATTTTCAAATTATGGGTAATTGACCCCATATAAGTAAAATTTATAGCCACTTATTATTTAAAATGTTGGTACCATATTTAAAATTAAAAGAGAAAATTTAAGGATAAACCAAAAATATAAGGTTTAAAATAAACTCAATACATGTATAAAAATTATCATATGATAGGATTTAAAACTATACTCATCTTATCTTATACATAACTAAAGTTGGAGTCATTTGGATTTAAAAATTAATTTATATTCATTTAATATTTTAAGAGTTTCCAAGGGCCCCCCTCCCCTCTTCTATAAAAAGGTACCCACTCTTCTCTAATACCCACACTTCAAGAACCTTTTGTTTCAGCCAATATCTACCCAAAACCCTTATAAAATCCATCCCCAAATTATTGAGGACTTAATTTAGGAATAACACCCTCCTTAGAGGTGTTAAGGTGTTCTTCAAGGGTGATCAATCGAAGAAGAGGTACCATTTTCTTTAAGTATTTCTATTTTATTTATTCTTCCACTTCATTCAAGTATCCTCAAACCATGATGATATAATAACTATAATATCCTAAATATAATGATATGTTATTATGTTAATATCATCACCTAAATCCATCTACAATTCTATCAAATAGGAAAGGAATTAATCGTTCATGCGTACGTGTGAACTATTACCTCCACGAACCGATCTATTTTTTTTCATAACCATCTCTCATGACTGGTTATAATAATTGAATTAATATTCATATGTGATATTTATGATATATTGATAATTATATTATAATAATATATCAATTACATTCTTACTTTCCATGCACATAAAAATGATAACGTCGTTTGTGTGTGCGTGTGAACTATCACCTCCACGAAGCGATGTGAATCGTTTTTGTTCACCACGTCACTTGTATGATATATATAAGTATATTTAAATTATTATTATGATTTTAATTATTTTATTATAATTATTTAAAGATAAAATAATAATTACCTTATTTCCATAATTATCAATGAAAATAGAAAGGTTACTCATGCGCACATACGACCAACCATCTCCATGATTATAACATTGTTAATTTTTCATACCATAAATAAATGGTTTGATTTAAAAGTATAAAAGTGATTATTATTTAATGAATTTTATTTTTGAGATGATGGAATTAATGAACACATGGAATATTGACAACATATCAAGTTCATTTTCGACTCAAGTACCGAATATCGACAAAAAATTCGATATAAACTTAGATAATTACGTAAATTTTATAACATGGTAATAAGTGATATAAAAGAAATAATAAACTTGAAAAAGGTTCTCAATCAAGTATAAATTAACCTAAGATTATTATTTAGGAATATAAATATTGTATGTGATGAGTCAGACTCACAGTAAGGGACTTCGTCTCAATATTATTTCATTAAGGCATATTTCGATAATATACACCACCTTATTTTATACGGTGTATAATCAATCTATTTGAATTTTAATTTCATTAAACAGTTTTCAAAAGGAATATTTTTTATACAAAGTGTTTTACTAAATGAAAAAAGTAATGTTTTTTTAAATACGCAACGACAATGACTTTTCAGCCACTGTGACCATTATTTGATATTTGGCTTCCTCTATAAGCCTTAAAGTTTTTAAAAGGAAAATAAATACCATATTAACTTTTCATGTAATTTGGTATTGAAAATGGTTTTGAGAAGGGATTTATTATGTCAATGATATCTTGTGATTGTAATGTGGATTTTTTTTATTCTTATTAATGTGTTATGATTATGTTATGGTTCTTGGGAATTACTTATGTATATGAGTGTTTCCATGATAAACCAAGGGCGGGTGAGCCAGTGATAGCTCTACAATGCATTGGGTAATGAGATGGAGTTAAACAATAAGGCTTCTCCTAAGATATTTAGGGAATATACTGTGATGGGTATTCCAAACCTAACTATGAAGTTTACTCCCTATGTAGTTGTGAAAGCTAAAATGTAAGTATGATATGGATGCCACAAGTTACCTTTATGATTTATGATTGCTAAGAAGTTTTTTAGGAATCTTATGATTTCATAAGGTATGTTAAAGGACATATGTTTTATGGTTGAAAAGTATGATTTTGTGAAAATGTTTTAATAAGTTTTAAGTATTCATGTATTAATAGTTTTATTCCTTATTTTATATCCCTTAATGAACTTTTTTATGATCATACCAAGTTTTTGAAATTTTTTCCATAGGGTATAAGGATGGGTAAGAGAAAGTAATAAGTTAATATAAATGTGATGAATATTTTTATCAATAAAATAAATCATGTTTTATTCTAAAGAGTTTCATTTTTTGAAAAAATAGATAGTTAGTAAAATTGTCTACTTTGTAATATTTGAGTTGTTATGTAATAATAATGGAATAATTCTCTAAAAATATAAACCTAAAAATATTTTCAATGTGAATTATTAACTTAACTCAAGATTATGTAATGTTTAAGGCTAGGTCCTTATAATTAATCTCCCACTATTTTATCAAAAACCAATATTCCTCACCATTGGCTTTATAATATACTATTTCTTATACATTCTAGTGGAAATGATCCATATTACCCTTATCATCACCCCAAAACTGGATGGTTAAGAAATTTTAAGGGTTTTAGGTAGTAATTATAAATTCAAACTTTATTAACTCATAGTTCCTTGATCTGTTGAGCGGACTCCCCAACCCTGAAATCCTTAAATTGGATTTCATCAATCCTTATCTCTCAGTTAAAAAAAGTATTATTTTGGAAGTCAACCCTTGATGTGAACTAAGTTAATAAAACCTAAAACTTCATGCTATAGTTCCCTGATAATTGAAAGCACCCCATATTTTTTTGGTCAAACACTTTGAACTATGGTTTGATTTTAACTAAAGTAGTGGAAGAATATACTAATTGAGGGATTTTATCTTTATGTGCAAATTTAAAATTATTATCTTTATTACATGAATGTTAATATTAATTGGATTTACTTAAGTGATTAACCATGTATTAGATAATAGTTACGTATAATCCAGATTATTTTAGTTCTATATTGCATAATTATTAATTCATTAATTCATGTGATCATAACAAAACATCCATAATTAAATAACCATTAAAATTGATAGAAATAAAATAATAGTGGTATGATCATGAGATTTTATTAATGGTTATTTTATCTAGCAGATGATAAACTAACCATTGACCCAGGGGAAAAAACCTTGAACTAATTAAGGTTTATATTGCAGCTTTCCACATGTCTATCTATGTATCTCTCTTGGATTGGTTTCTCTTTGGCTCCAAACTTGATCGACCTCTACAATCTTGGTAGCTCCATCCATTACATATGCTTTTACTTACACATAGGTGAGGGGAAAGGTTTTACATAAAAGAAACCATGATCATGATGACCCTTACATAATAAGAGGAGAGATTACACATAAACCAAAAATTTAATTAAATGATAAATTAAAAGTAACCAATGACATACAAGGCTTTGGTATAATCCCATGATTATACACATACATGCAATGAATTGTGATTTTAATAAAATTATCATTCATTTCTTAATCATTCTTATTTAAGATAAGTCATACTCAAATCAATTAATTTTATTCTTTAATTAATTAATTATTTTATCTTCATTCTCATCCTAATTTCATTGAGATTCTCATACCTCATAATTTTAAACAAACTAAATAAATTTATTTAAAATTAGTTGTGTCCAATACTAAATGTAACTTATAGGCAACATTGTGAGTACCTGTCTGAACTACCCAATGTGTATTATACTCATATACTATTTACTCTTGTGATATGCGGCATACATAGATTATTAGTTAATACCATGATGTTTATTATCAAATTAATGATCACCAGATTTATATGATTTCTTTTTTTAACATAGCATGTAATTCTTAAATGTGTAGAGTAAAAACTGTAATATGATTTATACATGATATGTATATCTGAACATTATGAAGAAATTAATTAGGTATTTATATAAATAAAAACCTATCACATGGTGTAACCTATCAACTTAATTAAAACATGAAAAAACATGTTAATAATGTTTATATAGTATAATAAATTAATTTTCAATTTTTCATGATTTGGTATAAGTACACAATGTGTATAATCCAGCTACACATTTTGTACTATTCTCACTGTCTATCTGAGGCACATGCCTAGGGACTTAGCATGTAATCGTGCCAAAAAAATTATTTGAGTACACAGAGTGTACATAGGATACATGGAGTGTGGTCTCTAAGTTACATAGTCACCATGCAGGTAGACTATGTAATAAGATACACAACTCGTCTATGACTATGCACTGCATGCCATGTATGGAAGTTACACAACATGTACTCCGGCTGACCGTGCACCAGACTACCTCAGTCAAAAAGAGGTGTATAATTAAATTCACTTTGTGAAATAAATTAAAATTCCTTTAATTAATTATGAATTAATTCTTGGTGCATTAAACACTAGTACAAAGTGTGTACCTTTGGGCACACGACACATACTCTTGTGTTATCCAGCTGAATTCCTCAGTACTTCCAGATGTGATCTTCAAATTTATTTCGTTCATAAAATTAATTGATTTGATTATATCTACAAGAAATGAAGATGAAGAAGTAGATATCACAATTCATATTTAAGAACGATTAAACTATAATTGAAAAATAAATTACAAATGTATAAACCAATCAATGATCTTTAAATAATTATAAATAATTATGCGACCCGCTCTGATACCACTTGAAAGTTCTGAGAACAGTGGAAGAATGTGATGGGTTTTTCCCAACTTATATTTTTTTTCATGATGGATGATCAATCTTATATTTACACAATGATAAACACCACGATCACAAGAATTAAACCAAAGAATACAGATAACGGATAAAACACCAGAACTAAAGCACTGAATCATCACATATTATATATAACTAATTTAAGCAATAAATAATTACCTTGTGAGAAATTATTTCTTTATCAATGGATCTGACGAAATATCTACGTCATACTATCTTTGTTTTATATAAATAAATATTAGATTCCCTCTAGCGGTGATCCACACGTGTTCCAAAAATCTTCAAACATCACCGTAGGAATCTTCGAGTGTTATCACAATGATCTTATTACTTGCATTGTTTTCCTTTGATTACCCTATGAATCACTTCCAAAGTATTATTCTTGATCTCTCTTAACTCAAGAGTGTAATGTGGAGGAAGATATCCCTCTGTTCATGGGAGCGTTATTGGATAAGGGAGATCTCTATGGCTTTGAGAGGATTCTTTGAATTTCACTGTTCACAACCAAAGAAATGAATTGGCTCTCTTGAAAAATAATATAATCAGGTTTATATAAAACTAGGGTTAGAAATAAATAATTGTACAAGAACCCTTTTATTATTTATTTAATCACTAAGAAACCCCATGCCTATAATAATTATAATAATATTATTTCTTAAAATGCGCTAGAATCATGAATTAAATAAAATATTATTTAATTAAATAATATTAAATATATATTATTTCTCATCGGACCATTAAATTCGGTCCATCATTCCTCCAAAATATTTATCGGAACTTGAATAATGACTATTTATTTAATAAATATCTATCACTGTATTATTTTATGATAAATAAATAATTATTATATCCCTTAAATAAAAAATAATATTTATTAAATATCCCAATCATATAATATTCTCTTGAATAACTAGTGATGAAATATATACGATCAAGAAAACATGAATAATTATTAAACCACATGCGAGGATAATATTTATTCAACTTGTTAAATAATAAATAAATAATATATTATTTAACTAGGATTCTAGATACACTTAGTGTGTGACCCTCTAGGCCTCTTTATTAGTAGAATTAGGCAAAACAGCCTAAATTCCAAGGTTATCATCTAAAAACACACAAAGGAACCCATAGAGAAAGAAGTTAAAGCTAAATAATACCTCATACAGATACTCATTATGTAATATAATCCATTTATCATGATATCTCTAATCAAGTAGGCCGCATGCTGGTTCCATCAACCTATGTGATCGATGTCTCTTTATTTGAATTTATAGAAATTAAACTTGCTCATAGAACACCATGGAAATAGATTTATTTAGGGTATATCATTTCTATAAAAGGGCCTAAGATATCAACTTATGTTAAATAAAAAAAGTGTAAAATCTTTTCCTGCATTATTTATTAATGAAATATTACTTATGATGAACCCAACATATCCTACCTCTCTAAGCACATATTTTATCATGGTTTTCATCAATACATCAAAGTATGTGACTTATAATTCTCATTAAAAATAATCTTAAAGTTTAAGGATCAATACACACGCCTACAAATAAGAACATCCAATGACACATATAAATGTGGATTTCCTACTAGTGGGTCTCATTCTCATAATATACAACACTGGATATTACCAAGGGTGTACACCATGAGAAGGTGCATCAAAGTCATGTGAGTCTCCACCCCTGATATACCATTTCATTTTTGTCCCTAAAATGATTTCATCTAGTTATAAAACATATATTTTAGAATATTGTCATGAAACTTATGGGTTCTCATTATAGTAGGGCACTACTATGACCTTTTAATGTGAAAAATTGATGTTATTAATATTTTCATGACTTATTATATACTTAATTTACTTATTTTATATGAAATGTGCATAATTTGTGTGAAATATTAATGTTTTAATATTAAGTATAATTTTTGACCATTTTTAGAAGTAGTCCAATTGATTTAGTTTACTGTTTTAATAATAAATATCACTATACAGATCCAAATTGCGTGGTTATTGTTTTTTAGTATTCTCCTTTAAATATAAAACATTTAATTAGAAGTTACCATGAGCCAATTCTTCCATTTGAAGGGTCATATGGTCCTCACAAATAAGGCCAAAGAATCTGTGAAGAAACTGAACTATTAATAAAGATTGATTTACTGGGCTAAATAAAGAAGTCAAAATTCGTTTGTTATCCAACATAGTTCTGGGGAAAATTTAAGGAGTCTTGGATAAAAATTTCAAGGCCCAACTCCAAACACAAGGGGCCCAACATATGCTTTGAATTCCAGCCCACCATTCTGGATGAGAAATAAAATCAGAACACAAATATTGACATTTCTCCTGATGTGTACATCCATTCGAGCTGAGATTTTGCAGTGTGAAAGAATAGATATGGATGGAAAAGTATTTTGAATAAATTATTTTTATTTGAAGGCATATTCCTATTTAAAAACCCTTTCACATTTTGGACTCCAAAAAGACTGGATTGAAATAGACAGTTTAACTTTGTTTAATCAACCGGCCATAACGTTTGATCCTTAAGTCCAAATGACTCCAAATTTTGAGATTAGTCGGAAAACTTTATTATCTACAACTTTTAAGAAGGATATTTCTCAATATTAGGCTGTATAATTAGCCAACTTGGCGATGCAAGGGGAGGGAAAGATTGAGAATGCAAACAGTCCACTCCTTGGGCTATAAATACTCTCCCCTTCTCTCCTTGAGAGGGGTTGGAATTTCAGAAGAGAGGATAACATATTGGCACGAACAAAGACTTTAAAAAGGATTGTGAGGAACTTACATACTCAATTTTTAACTTGATAGAACTTTCCTCCTCTCTTTTTTTTTCACTTATTTTCGTGTTCTTCGTTTTTGTAATCTTGTAATTCTCTTTCTTTGTAATTCTGTTTTAATGAAAGTTACTTATTCAATATCTATTATTCTCATCCACCTTCTGTAGTTTAATATTTATGTTCTTAAAATAATTTAAATTCATTTTAATCCCCTTCCCTTATTTTTCTTCCTCATTCAATCGAAAATCCATTTTTAATTTTCTTCATCGTTTGTGTGTGTGTTCAGCGCACTACCCTTATCTTATCCCTTTCTTTTTCTTCTATTTATAATTCATCACCTTAAAAATATCTTACCAGATTAATAACCATATTAATGGATGAGTAAATCTCTCACTGGGGTGTGTTTTAATTTAGGTATGTTAAGCGATTGAGAGCTTTCGCTCGATGAGTATTCGTTGAATTAACATTGTGTATGTTGGACTTAGCATGTCATGGATTAATGACTTGTTTTGTTTAACGTGTGGTTTCCATGGATTATTGGAACCATAAATACACTACCATAAACAAGATATGATCAAGATTAGAACCCTAAGTTAAGTTAAGGCTTGTATTAAAGCCTTAACACTTGGGAATTCAAATCAACGTCAACTTGTGACATGAGTGTTAATTTAAATGCAATATAAAGCAAAGCTCAAGGATATCACAAGCTTAACTAACTTAATGATAAACTCACCCCAATCATTATCAATTTGTTAAATAAATAATAATCAATTAGTCATTTCAATTATGCTCTGCAAACAAACCCCCCCAAATCAAAATACAATCAACTAAAAACAAATGACTATTTCAAAGTATCATCGCCGAGGATTCGACCCGAGTGCTGCTATACACATTAGCAGAGCACTGGAACTTTGACCGGTCGATAAGCGATAATCGGACGTACGTTTCAAATGGAGTCATTTCCAGAGATGGTGATTTAATTATTCATTAGTTTCTGGTTATTGTAATAAAAAAACAAAAAAAAAATTTAAAAAAAAATTGATAAAAAAACACAAAGAAAAACCCGTCTTCTCATAAAAATCATAAACGAAAAAATACAAAGAAAAACCCATCTTCCTCTTTCTTAAAAAATCTCTCTGAATTCCCCATATCCTCCCAAACAATCCCTCAGATTTGTTTGACCCTGAAATTGAGCGAACACTTCGCCAACTTAGGAGGAACATAAGAGATAATCAAATAATTCAAGAACCAGTCCTTGTCCAACCAGTTGAATTAGAAATGGCCAATCCTAGGGAACAAACCCTTAAAGAACTTGTTGCCCCTGATATGAATTACCAACCTCTTGGTATTAAATATCCAAACATAGAATCTGACTTCGAACTGAAATCGGGTTTGATTCATCTTCTCCCTCATTTCCACGGGCTAGCCGGTGAGGATCCACATCTCCACCTTAAAGAGTTCTAAGTGGTGTGCTCTACCATGAAGCCTCAAGGGGTTTCTGAAGAACAAATCAAGCTTTGAGCATTCCCTTTCTCCCTAGCTGATACTGCTAAGTCATGGCTCTACTACCTTCCTCCTGGTTCCATAACCACATGGAATGACATTAAGTGACTTTTCTTAGAAAAATTCTTTCCTGCCTCTCGCACTGCTTCTATCCAAAAGGAAATAAGTGGTATCCGTTAGTTCCCAAGTGAATCACTCCATGAGTACTGAGAGAGGTTAAAAAATCTTTTTGCAACCTGCCCACACCACCAAATCCCTGACCAACTCTTGATCCAATACTTCTATGAGGGGTTATTGGCTATGGAGAGAACTCTCATTTATGCCGCAAGTGGCGGTGCTCTTGTTGATAAAACTCTTGAAGCAACAAGAGATCTCATAAGTAACATGGCTACAAACACACAACAATTCCATACTAAAGAACATGCTCAAGTAAAACAATCCTAAGATAATCAATCCATAGAGACGAACAAGATGACCGAGTGGATGAGTGAACTTATAGGTCTTGTGCGACAACTAGCTGTGGCTACCAAATCCCCAGCCTCGTCTTCTCCACAATCAATGTTTCCTGGACCTGTCAAAAACTTTGGAATCTATAACTCTCCATCTCATCCAACTGACACATTTCCACAACTTCAAGAGGATCAATCTAATTCATTTGGACCAATGGATCTGAATGCATCATATGCTCAGCAGAACACCAACCCCCAACTATCAGGTCAGTTTGTTAGAAACTTCAACCGACCTCACTCTGAGACCTTCTCTTCTTCCTATAACCAAGGCCTTAGGTATGGTAATCCCATATCTCATCCCCCTCAATTCCCTCCTCAAAACCCAAACCAATTTCAATATGGTCAAGGAATTGGTAACTTCCAACAACCTTATCCTTTTATTACTCAACCTCAAAGGAACAATCCTCCTCCTGGATTCCATTATCCTAGTGAGCCTTCCCAATTCCAAAATCAATACAATCGCTTTCCCAAGAACCAAAATCAAGGTAATCCCAATCCGGGACAAGCCTATTCTTCCAAACAACCATGGGAAAGTGCAGTGGAAGATCTTGCCTCCTTCGCCCGTTCAAGCCTCAAGAACATTGAAACCCAAATTGGTCAACTAGCATCCCACCTTAGTCACTAGCAACCATCTAATTCATCCCAACTTCCTGCTCAACCATTACCCAACCCCAAGGGTAATGTAAGTTCAATTTCACTTAGATCGGGAAATCACATTTCTATGCCTAAAGATAAGTCCTCTATCCCTTATTTGAATGTTGACCTATAAAATGAAAAGAAAAAGAAACTTGAAAAGGAACCTGAAACCATTCCCTCACCTCCTTCAATTCCACTTAGGAACCCAATTCCTTTTCCTCAAGCTGTTTCTAAGCCAAAGAAGTCCTTTAAACCTGATCCTGAAATGCTCGACATGTTTAGACATGTTGAAGTCAACATTCCTCTCTTAGATGCCATAAAACAAATTCCTAAGTATGCCAAGTTTCTCAAGGAATTGTGTACCCACAAGAGGCAACACAGGACCTTAAAAAATGTTGCAACCCAAGAGTCTATTCCCATAAAGTGAAAAGATCCAGGGACCTTTACGGTTCCATGCCAAATTGGAAGTTCCAACTTTGATGATGCACTCATAGACCTAGGAGCCTCAATTAATGTCATGCCCAAATACATATTCTCCAACCTTGGTCTAGGTCCCTTACATCCAATGGGTGTTTTCATTCAATTAGCCAATCGAAGCACAACCAGTCCTGAGGGAATAATTGAGGATGTCCTTGTTTGAGTAGATGATCTTATCTTCCCAGCTGATTTCTATGTCCTTGACATGGAAGGTGAGATGAACTCTTCTAGATCTCCCCTAATTCTAGGAAGACCATTCCTCATGACTACAAGAACCAAAATTGATGTCCATTCAGGCATCTTATCCATGGAATTTGGTAACCAACTGCTCAAGTTAAACATTTTCCAAGCCATGCGATACCCATCTGAGGATCACTCTGCATTCTCAATCCATGCTTCTAAGGGAACTTCTAAGAGTCAATTGAACCTCATTCCATCATGTTCATCCTGTTATGAAGAGATAGGATCTTGTGAAATCTGCACTAGGATTTACCAAGTCATAAATGGTGAAGTTTATGTGGACCTTTCATTCATAGAATCCATCAATTTAGAGGATCTTGAAAACTCTCTTGAATCCCATCCCAACTCTGATCAAAACTGCTCCACCTTGGACAGCATTGGAAAAAATGAATCTGAAGAAACTGAAGTCCCAACCTCCATTTCTGAGTTTCGTAACCCAAAAATGAATTATGAGACTAATCCGAAACCTCTTCATGCACACCTGAAATATGCATTCCTCTTACAAGATCACTCATATCCTGTCATTATCTCTACCACACTTACTAAAACTGAGGAGTCCAAACTTGTTCAAGTGTTATAGGAAAACAAAAAGGCCTTAGGTTGGACCCTAGATGACATACCAGGAATCAAACCTGCCCTTTGCATCCATCACATCCATCTGGAGGAGTCATCTAAACCAATTAGACAACCACAAAGAAGACTCAATCCACTCATACTTGAGGTAGTTAGGGAAGAGATCACCAAGCTTCTTCAAGCTGGTATTATCTACCCAATTTCTGATAGTGAATGGGTTAGTCCAATTCAAGTTGTACCTAAGAAGGGTGGGATAACTGTTGTCACAAATGAACATGGAGAGGTAGTCACAACTCGAGTGAAAAACAAATGATGTGTGTGCATCGACTATAGGAAATTGAATGTTGAAACAAGAAAAGATCACTACCCTCTTCCATTCCTTGATCAAATACTGGAACAATTAGCCGGAAAGTCACAATATTGCTTTCTTTATGGATACACCAGCTACTTCCAAATCCCAATCGCACCTCAAGACCAAGAAAAGACTACTTTCACATGACCCTTTGGAACATATGCATATAGAAGAATGCATTTTGGACTTTTCAATGCTTCTGCAACATTCCAGAGGTGTATGATGAGTATCTTTTCTGAATTCATTGAACACTGCATGGAATTCTTCATGGATGAATTCACCATTTATGGTTAGTCATTGAATCTTGTTTGAATTAACTCTCTCTTGTCCTCAAAAAGTGTGTCAAGTGCAACCTTGTGTTAAATTTTGAAAAATGACACTTCATGGTTGCAAATGGGATTGTTCTAGGGAACATAGTTTCAAAAAATGGTATTGAAGTCGATCCTGCCAAAATTGAAGTGATCCAATCACTTCCTCCACCCACTTCTGTTTGAGACATCCATTCATTTCTCAGTCATGCCGGTTTCTATTGGAGATTCATTCATAACTTTAGTAGGATTTCCCTCCCACTCACTCTCCTACTCCAAAATGATGTCACATTCCATTTTGATGAGGCTTGCAAGAGAGACTTCATTGAACTCAAAACTTCTCTTAAATCTGACCCAATAATCCAACCCCCAGATTGGTCCTTACCCTTTGAGTTAATGTGTGATGCTTCTAATAGAGCTGTTGGGGCTATTCTTGGTCAAAGAAGAGAAAAAATCCCTCATGTCATCTATTATGCCTCAAAAAAATTGTATGAAACTCAATCTCACTAAACTGTGACTAAAAAGGAATTTCTAACAGTGGTTTTTGCCTTAGATAAATTCCGGTCCTATCTCTTAGGCACCAAAAATCATCATCTTCACAGACTATTCTGATATTAAGTTCTTACTCAAGAAAAGTAATTCCAAATCGAGGCTAATAAGATGGATCCTAATGCTCCAAGAGTTTGACCTTGAAATCAAAGATAGGCCTGGAAAAGAAAACCCTGTGGCTGATCACTTGAGTAGAATTTCTAATTATTCTCATTCAGAAATCATTGATCCTGAATTCCCTATTGAGAACCTTTCGTATCTCACTCCAAAGTTACCATGGTATGCCCCAATTGTAAATTATTTGGTTTCTGGTGTTTTTCCTGAAAAGTTTTCAAAAGAACAAAAAATGAAGTTGAAAAGTGATTCAAAATACTATTTTTGGGAAGAAAATAAACTTTGGAAAACTGGGGCAGACATGGTAATTAGGAGATGTGTTGAAGAAAATGAGCATTCTTCCATCTTAGAATTTTGTCACTCACTTCCCAGAGGTGGCCACTTTGGACCACAAAGGACCTTCCGAAAGGTCCTAGACTCTGGATTTTTCTGGCCTTCACTCTTCAAGGACTCACATGAGTTCTATCAATCATGTACCACTTGCCAAAAGTTTGGCACAATTTCAAAGAGAAATGAAATGCCCCAAAAGACTTTAATTTTCTGTGAGATCTTTGATGTTTGGGGTATCTATTTCATGGGACCATTTCCCCCTTAAAATGGATTTTCATACATCCTTCTTGCAGTTGATTATGTTTCTAGGTGGGTCAAGGAAAAACCCACTAGAAAGTATGATTCAAATACTGTTAGTGAGTTCCTAAAGACACACATCTTCTATAGATTTGGCACGCCTCGTGCCTTGATCAGTGACTTAGGAACCCATTTTTTGTAATATAACCATGGAATCACTTTTGAAAAATAATGGGGTTGTACATAAAACTTCAACTACATATCACCCCCAAACAAATGGAATGGCTGAACTTTCTAATAGATAAGTAAAAAGAGTTCTAGAGAGAATTGTAAAACCCACCAGAAAAGACTGGCCTGAAAGACTTGGTGAAGCACTTTGGGCTTATCGAAATGCCTATAAAACACCCATTGGGATGTTTCCTTTTAGGATAGTTTTTGGTAAAGCATGTCATCTACCAGTTGAAATCCAACATAAGTCTTTTTGGGCTGTGAAAACATGTAATTTTGATTGTGAAAAATCTGGTGAAGAAAGATTGTTGCAATTGGTTGAACTGGAGGAGCTTCGACTTGATTCTTATTATAATTCTAATCTCTACAATGAAAAATACAAGGAACTCAATGACAAACACATCCTGAGAAAGGTATTTAATGAAGGTGAAAAGGTAATGCTCTTCAATTCTCAATTTTGGCTTCACCCAGGTAAGCTAAATTCTCATTGGGAAGTTCCTTTTGTTATTACTAATGTTTACCCATTTGGTGCAGTGCAAGTCCAGGACGCCTCTTCAAAAAGGACATTCACGGTTAATGGACATCGGTTAAAGCATCACCATGAGAGGACACACAATCCTGGATCATCATCGACTTCCACTGGATCCCCAACTTGTCCAGTCGACCAACCACTAGATGGATATGGCGACCCGCCAAATCCAAACCAGGGGGCACCTCTTTACCTTTAACTCTCTCTCTATCTCTTCATCTCTCTACCTATTTCTTATTATTCTTATCTCCTTCATTTTTTACCACTTTTTTTTCTCTTTCTCTTTTGTGTGGATGTGTATTTTAAAGAACACAAAAAAAACTAAAAAAATAAAAAAATGTAAAAACAAAAACCAAAAGAGTCATGCTTACTCACCATTGAGTTTTGAAATTTTGTCCAACCTTTTTGAGGAGTCAACACGATTGTTTTCATCTCAAAAATTTTGTATTTTCATTCTGACTTTGGATAAAGAATTTTGTGTCAAAACCAACACATTTTGAATGCTCAATTTTTGATTTGGAAAATGATTTTCACAAACCGCGAGGAACAAAATTTTATTTCATGCCAAGGCCACCTATGGCCATCTTTTCAAAATGTGTATTTGAACCCCCATTTTTGAGTCTTGAGTTTGTGGAACTTTGAGCTGAATTTCCTACTTTAGTGTGCATTAATATGATAGAGGCCTTTTTTGAACCACATGAGAATCACAATATCCAAATAGCCTCCCATTTCCCTTATATTAATCCTCCTTTTGAAAGCCCCTTCAATCCTATTAAAACCTTTTCTTTCATAGCCACATTACAATCCCAATAACTTTTCCCACCCAATATCAACATGGATTTTCATTGAATAATTTTTTGAAATTTAAGTGTGGGAGGAATGGATTTCATTATTTGGGTACCCTATTATTGAGTTTTAACGAGTCATCCTCTGCTTAAGGGAAATCATCCATTTCAGTGTGGGGGAGAGGTTGTCATTAAGTGTGTTTTGGGGAATGTAATGAACTTCCATTTATGTAATTTTGTAAATGTTATTGACAAGTGTTCAAAAAAAATGATGAAAAAAATAAAAAAAATCAAAAGAAAAAAGAAAAAATGGGTTGTGTCTTGGGTAGGTAAAAAATAACTCTTCCTCAACATTTGATCTTTTTATAACTATTAAAATTAGTGTCGTGATGAGATCAATCATGGGTTGGGTTATGAGTGTGAGATCTTTTCCAAGTTCAACTTTCAAAAAAAAAGAAAAAAAATAAAAAAAAGGAACACTTGCATTATATTCATTTTGGGAGAAGTTTTGTGTTTTGTAAATATTCCATCTTCTCATTACATTCATATTTTCTTCCTCAATAGTGTCTTTCTTCACATAATAATTCCCTTTTAAATATGTGTTTTCATTTCCTTCCATGTTTTATTTCAAAAAAATGTGCATTACTTTTTCTATGTTGGTGTTTTAACCCTCTTCTTCTCTCTTTTGGACATTATATTCCTACCGTCCCATTGCCACAGAAAACCCCCTTAAAAATACCTCTTGATTCTTGTTCACTTTGGATAGGGGTTAGAAGCTGAGATATTTTTTCAAACTCTAAGATTTTCACTTTTGGTTGGTGAAAGAGTGAACCTCCACAAATGAATTTTATCATCTTGAGAGGTGTGAATTTAGAGTGTCCACATTTTCCATTTAAAAATTTGAGCATGAAAAAATGAATTAGTTTTGGAACATTTTTTCTGTAACAATTTGTGGTGGAATTCAAAATGGATGAGTGAAATAGTCTAAACCTCCCCTGATTGGAGAAAACAAAATTTTAATATTTGTTAGTGAGTAAAAATGATTTTGTCATGTTTTTATATTTGTTGCACATGAGGACATACACAAGACTAAGTGTGGGGTATTTGATGTTATTAATATTTTCATGACTTATTATATACTCCATTTACTTATTTTATATTTAATGTGCATAATTTGTGTGAAATATTAATGTTTTAATATTAAGTATAATTTTTGAGCATTTTTAGAAGTAGTCCAATTGAGTCAGTTTACTATTTTAATAATAAATATCACTATACTGATAAAAATTGTGTGGTTATTGTTTTTTAGTATTCTCCTTTAAATATACAACATTTCATTATAAGGTACCATGAGCCAATTCTGCCATTTGAAGGGTCATATGGTCCTCACAAACAAGGCCAAAGAATCTGTGAAGAAACTAGACTATTCATGAAGATTGATTTACTGGGCTAAATAAAGAAGTACAAATTCCTTTATTCTCCACCATAGTTCGGGGGAAAATGTAAGGAGTCTTGGATAAAAATTTCAAGGCCCAAATCTAAACACAAAGGGCCCAACATATGCTTTGAAGTCCAGCCCACCATTCTGGACGAGAAATAAAATCAGCACACAAATATTGACATTTCGCCTGATGTGGACATAAAATCGAGCTGATATTTTGTAGTGTGAAAGAGGAGATATTTTCGAACAATTCTTTTGAAGAAATTATTTTTATTTGAATGCATATTCCTATTCAAAAACCCTTTCACATTTTGGACTCCAAAAATACTGGATTGAAATGGACAGTTTAACTTTGTTTAATAAACCGGACATAACTTTTGATCCTTAAGTAAAAATGACTCCATATTTTGAGAGTAGTCGTAAAACTTTATTATATACAACTTTGAAGAAGGATATTTCTCGAGATTATGCTGTCTAATTAGCCAACTTGGCGATTAAAGTGGAGGGACAGATTGGGAATGCAAACAGTCCACTCCTTGGGCTATAAATACTCTCCCCTTCTCTCCTTGAGAGGGGTTGGCATTTCAGAAGAGAGGAGAACATATTGACATGACCAAATACTTTAAAAAGTCTTGGGAGGACCTTCCATACTCAAGTTTTTACTTGATATACCTTTCCTTCTCTCTTTGTTTTCACTTACTTTCGTGTTCTTCGTTTTGTAATCTTGTAATTCGCTTTATTTGTAATTCTGTTTTAATGCAAGTTACTTCTTCAATATCTCTTATTCTCATCCAAATTCTGTAGTTTAATATTTATTTTCTTAAAATAGTTTAAATTCAGTTTAATCCCCTTCCCTTATTCTTCTTCCTCATTCAATCTAAAATCCATTTTTAATTTTCTTCATCGTTTGTGTGTGTGTTCGGTGCACTACTCTTATCTTGTCCCTTTCTTTTTCTTCTCTTTATAATTCATCACCTTAAACATATATTACCAGATTAATAAACATATTAATGGATGAGTAAATATCTCATTAGGGTGAGTTTTAATTTAGATATGTTAAGCGATTGAGAGCTTTCTCTCGATGAGTATTCGTTGAATTAACATTGTGTATGTTGGACTTAGCACGTCATGGATTAATGACTTGTTTTGTTTAACATGTGGTTTCCATGGATTATTGGAACCATAAATACACTACCATAAACAATATATGATTAATATTAGAACCCTAAGTTAAGTTAAGGCTTGGATTAAATCCTTAACACTTGGGAATTCAAATCAACGTCAACTTGTGACATGGGTGTTAATTTAAATGCAATATAAAGAAAAGCTCAAGGATATTACAAGCTTAACTAACTTAATGATGAACTCACCCCAATAACTATAAATTTTTTAAATCAATCATAATCAATTAGTCATTTCAATTAATCTCTTCAAACAAATTCCTCCAATCATAATACAATCAACTAAAAACAAATGACTATTTCAAAGTATCATCATCGAGGATTCGACCCGAGTGCTGCTATACACATTAGCAGAGCACCGGAACTTTGACCGGTCGATAGGCGACAATCGGCCGTGTGTTTCACAAATAATATTAAGAAATTATAACATTCCATGGCACAAATAAGAATAATAATGATTTGATAAGGTGTTTTTTTAATATACAAAAACATGAATAAAAGTTATCATAAAGTACACAAAATTTGGTTCTAGGGAACCAACTCAAACACCAGACTCCCCTTTTAATCCTGAAATTTCTTATTAAAATATTATCATTCTTCAATAATTTATCATTTATAGATATGATTTATTTTCATATAATCGTTAACACAATAACACTGTAAATAGAAAAATATGTTATTATTATTAGTTTAATGCAATAGATGATATATATACAATATGATTCAATATGATATCAATAATTAATGAAAAAATGCATGAATAGTTAATAAAGACAACATATAAATGAAAAATACCCATTATTCCATATTTTAATTTCCAAAATACATCCCACTTCTCATGGAAAATCTATTAATATTGATGGATTACAGATATATGAATACAACATTATATGATAATAATAAAATTCTAAGGTAAAATTTTAAGAGTAGAAAAATAACTGAAAATCACAGCATGAAATGATAAATGAATAAATTAAATGAAATAAAAAACATAAATAAACCAATCACCTTGAACCAACACAAAAGAACTGGGCCTGAGAGAAGAGCATGATAGTTAAATGAATAACATAAATGCCAACACCTTCCCCCAAACCAAACCTTCATCACCGAGAATGAGGGAAGAGTATAAACTTACCTCCTTATATTGAATTTTTCTAAGGTATATGAGAAAATTTTAGAGGGATAAAAGAAGTAAAAAATTTATAGGATTTAATGGGAGGTTTTAAATCAAGGAAAATGATTGAAATTCCAATCAGTAATTTCAAAGGGGATAATAAACAAAGGAGAATTATATTAATTCAAATAATTTGATTCAAGAGGATGAAATAAAAGGACTTAGCATCAATGGGTCTATCTTAAAAGACTTTATAACATTATAGGAAACACATATTTTCAAAATATATTTGAAAAACTTATAAATCCCATACCTTAAGAGATGATTGATTTCATGTTGAGGAAGTTGTATCCGAGAAATAGTGAATTTATAAGGAACCTCCAATAATATTATCCATGCCTGTTCACATTGAACAACCACTAACACCTAATAAAATAGTTTCTACAACCTTTCTTAAAGAAATAATAATGATGAAGTAAAGGGAATAGATCATGTTGAATTAATAATAATTCAGATGCATGAATTGCATCATAGCACTCTTGGGTGTGTTTCCTATTTTAAAATAGAGTTAACCCTATTAAATAAATTTAATAATGGAAGGATAAGACATATTTATATTCACCATGCCATGATATGTAATTTTCCAAAATCATGGAACAATTATAGTAGTGGAAAAAGTAATTTATTTTACATAACGAAATCCTTATATGATTAATTATATCAAAAAATACAACCCTTGAAAAAATGGAATTTTTCACTTCAGAAACTAAGGTATATTTCTTATGAATCTATTAAGAATACATGAATAAGATATTTCTCATAATCAAGAATTGTGAAAGGAAATATCCATCCTTTTTACACAATATTTTCATCAAATAATATATTTGATATGTAACATTTTTTGAGAATAAAATAGAAATATGTTAAAGGCATTAAAGTACCGAGGGTACATAATATACATACATACATAATAATTCTTAGAGGATAAATAATTTATTTTGGTATGTAATATATTTTCCTTGTAGATAATTCAATATATAACTTATTTTTTAGTACATAATATATTTTCCTTTAACAAAATACATCATGTAAGGTTTTTTTCTTTGAAATAAATCCATATGTAATATTTTTAGTTAATATGTAAAGTTTTTATTCAATATGTAGGTTTTTATAATTTTTGAAATTTCAACATGTAATATAATTTATTTTTAAATAAGATTATTTCCTTAATTAAAATAAAATATATAATATATTTTAATCATTATTTAAGGTATTTCCCAAACCCACTGTAATACATAAGATTTATGGATTAGCCACATAAATGAAACTTAAGGGTAATCGCTAATCCCAATCACGAATTATGATAGATAATTCCTCTTATCTATCATAAAATATGATAGATAATTCCTCTTATCTATCATAAAATATGATATATGTCATGAACCAACCAGGATCGACCCCAAACTGGTCACCTGAGTTGGCCCGAGACAAGGCCCGAGAGGTATTTTCGATTCTCCCAGACTAGCAAATAGTGTCGAGGAAACAACAGAGAATCCAAGGGAATGAATTATCCCAATTTTTTAAAAAAAACAGTGAAAATAAATATATCTTCCCAAATTAAAAAATACATTTCCAAACTAAACATCATTAATACATAAAACAAAAATACAAAAAGCTAAACAACAAACCCAAAATGAACCTAACAACCACTAAGTCTCTATGTGGCCCTGAGTGTCACTCTTCAATCCTAAAATACAACATCACCCACAATGATCAATACCAAGCTGGAACCTACAACAAAGCTAAAAATAAGAATAAACTATAGGCATGAGTATTAAAACTTAGTAGGCATGCCTGAACAAATCTTTCCCAGTGAATTTACTTCAAATAAAAGAAACATCAATTTCAAGTTTTAAATAAAATGCATAGAACATAGATTTTCACCAATTTTATCAAAAAATAAAAACACGATCCATTTCCCTTTTTTTAAATAGTTTCTTTTCCAAGAAGAAAGATTTTACATTTAAAAGGAATGGAGATAGAGAAGAAGGAATGATATTTTTATTTAAAAAGGGAAAGAAGTTGTAAATCATTCTTAAAACACTTCCATAAAAATTTGAAAACCATTTTATCATTTTTAGAAAATTTATAGACCACACAAGAGAGAAACAATAATAATGACATAATAAAGAAAATGGAAAATAGTATGTATGAATAACCAACAAACAAAGCATCTTAATCATACACCGCAGATAACTAAGTACTGAAGAACATGGGAGAACATAAGAGCAGAGTGGATAATCTAGAATATACTTACATATGACTCATCCTAAAGTCATGCCTCATCTGCTTACATAAAATCACCCACACGATTGATCACACCCTACCTGGTCTGACCGAGGGGCACTCTCCCAAAGGAGAGCAAGGTCCATACTAAGTTCCACTATCCAGAGTGAAATCCTATACTAGTGCACCAACCTTTAACAAAAAATCTCTAGATATTCTAGGTTACCATGTTAATACTAAATAGTGGGTGAGACAATAAATTCTAACCAAGAATCCAACAACATGTACATACATCACACACAAGAAATACACACAAAAAGTCAACATCGAGTCACCCCAAGGAAAAATCTCTTTCCTTTGAACCATTTGATCAAAAGGTATTCTCTTAGTGTGGACCCCCAACAATGTTAAATATAACCAAGGTAATATAATTATCCAAGGAGAGTTTTCAATAGAACCAATTTCACAAAAATTCCAAATGGGCCTCAAACAACCTTCGATAAATCACTCATTTCTAAAATAAAACCAACACAATTCCTTCACATGTCAAACCATTTCTTCAAGAACCAAAAAACACCACTTTCAAATCCAAATCCATTTAGAAAATCATTTAATAAACCCAAAAAGTCATTTTAGATTCAAAAAATACATTTCCAATGTCAAACCACACTTTAAAAACCACAATCCACTGGTAAAGGCTAACTGGAAAATTTATCAAACACTTGGTGTGAATAACTCAACAAAGAAATAACATATACTTCAAAAAATTATTAAAACTGACTAATTTATCATCAAAATATTATTCTAAAAATCATAGATCACTATTTTATATCCAAGTAAGATTTGAAACACAAGAAATCAATTAATCTTAATTTTATAGGACAAGTGAAAAGGGAAACCTACCTCAAACTCATGACGCTTAAATAATGCCAACCTGAAACAACTTCATGAAGGTTCCAAGAAGCAAGGACATCCACAAGGAACCCTAAGAAAAAAAAACCCCTAATTTAAACTCTAATAAATATGAAACTTAGATCCAAAATACCATGTAATAAGAATAACTCAAGGCAAAATGGAAGGAGGAGGAAGAGGAATAAGTGAAGAGGAGAATGACTTGAAGATCTATCACAAAAACTTGAAGAAATAACCTTAGAATAACCATAACAGTGAGGCATGATGAAGAGGGGAAAATAATCCTAGGGTTTTACGAACCAAATGGGGGAGGAGATGGGGAATTTTGGGGTTAAAATCCAAAGATGGTAGAAGGGGAATTTCACACTTTTAATGACATGGTCACTGTACATGGTTTCCCAAACCATGTGCCAACCGTGCACCCTCTACTAGAAACACTATAAAATTTCAAGTTTAGCTCGCATGGTTAAACAAACCATGAGAAAACCATGAAATTTTCTACTGTTAAGTGTTTCATGGGCTGCACACTTAGGCTGCATGGTTAGTTTAACTATGCAGCTTAATCGTGCGACCTGTGCACACTTAACTTCATGGTTAAACTATTCGTGCACCTTAACCATGTGACCTGGAAAAAAATTACCCAAACGTAACCCTTTTCACCCCAAAACTCATCTAACTCAAGGGGATAAACCATCCAAAAAACATAACCCTCAGAGAAGTGACACTAGGGGTGTCACACTCCCTACCGTGCCATTTTCTCCCCATACCTTTCACACTATCTATTAATAGGGCCAAAACACCCCAAAACCTATAAAAATCAAATATATACTCACTAGAACCATGACCCAAGCCTTAATTGAAAATAAAAAGTATCTAAAAGAAAATAAAAATAAAATGAATATAAATAAAAAACAAGGTTGGGGTGTGACAATTCTCTCCACTATTATGATTTATGTCGCCAGAAATCCACAACACCTCTAGTTGATTAATCAAGGACAAAGGTCCATACACTCACATGACCTAATTCATAAAACCTAAAAGAACCTAAACCACCACCAAAATGATACTCACACCACTCACCTGAAACCAACCAATGAACCCAAACCACTTTTCAAAATACAATGAAAAACTTGAACTACAACCTCTATAAAATTACCCTAAATAAAACCAATGGGAACACTCCAAAATGCTAATGTCTACCTAGATAGAAATCACCCAAGATTAGAAAACTATAAAGTAAAACTACCTACTATTAATCCAACACTAGGGACCAAATTAGATTACCAACACTCGAGGCTAGAATAGAATCCCCACCATTTTAGAGCTTCAACTGGGTGCTCAATCACCAGTAGCCAGCAAACATTGACACTCATACCGAAATGACCTCACACAAACCCCAAAAAGGTCCAAGAAAAGATGACACACCATGAGGCTCGCTTCACCCCAACAAGGTACTTACATCAAAATAGGGATTCAAGAGACACACACACATCATCCTCTTTCACTTAAAATGAGAAACAACTGAAATAAGACACTCTAAGGGACACACCTCCATTTAGTATGACAAAGTTCATAATTACCACAAGACACTCCCAATAAAATATAGGTTTT
Source organism: Viscum album (assembly GCA_963277665.1). Lineage (NCBI taxonomy): Eukaryota > Viridiplantae > Streptophyta > Magnoliopsida > Santalales > Viscaceae > Viscum > Viscum album. The sequence goes on from OY728146.1 coordinate 2,078,630,604, forward strand.
AAGAATATTCACAATATAGATTTTACATTTTAATAAAAAAGTCAACACCATAAAAAACCATCACTAAAAGGAAAGGAAAACACTATAAACACAACTACTATAAAGGAAGGAACACTCAAATGGAAGGGGCCTTCAAACTAAACCCAAGACAACCCTTCACTCCTACAAATAGGATGGGTGTCCTATGAAGGGGTAGATCTAGCTCCACATAGCTTCCTAAAAACACCCTAAAAAACTATTTCAAGTGACCTAGGCGTCCACAAGTATGGAAGGTATTTGGATCACATGAAAATGATGACCTATTATGATCCAACTTGACACACTAATGACACACCATGGTCCTTCACCTGGAATAAACTGATGAAAGATATGAAGGCCTCTTAATTCCATGACCAGCACCACCAGCTTTAGGATGCTTTCCAATTTCCTTATCAGGGTTCCCTTAATTGCTTCCAAAGACTAGAGGAAGGTTGGATTCCTCAATAACTTCTTCCAGCATAGCTTCAACATGAAAAAATTCCCTCAACATATCAGAAAAAAAGGTTAGACAAAACTATAACACCTTCAACTGCATATCAGGATAAATCTCATTCTTTAAATGTCGAGCCTTCAAATAATTGTCTGCATCCCACTCTAGAATATAAAGAGCTATATACTTGAAATGAATAATTAACTCCAACACTAATTAATTACCTTTATGAATACATCACATCTACATAACCTTCTTCACCTTTACTACCTCATAGAAAAACTTCCAAATGAACGAAGCCTTGAAGAACTCACAGGTAAGATCGTCCCAAGGATTGGTTTGAGAGACTAACTTTCACCACTTCCAATAAAAAACTTTGAGCATAAAGGTAGATTTCTTAACCTTTATATACTTAAGCAACTCAAGGAAACTGAAGATCCTTTTGATTCTTTGTATCTACTCTTCCACTTCAAGAGGATCCACATGACCATAAAAGAGAAGAGGGTTCGAATTTCAAAACTCAAGAAGGAAGTCCTTAGGTTGATAACTTGAAGTTCCACTAATGGTGAACCACCCATATCCACGCCATGAATATCCATAGAAACCTTGGTGGGGGTGTACACAAAAAAAAACCAAGAGCTCAATCAAAAACCAACTCACTATCAAGATATCAAAATCAAAACTCCACTTAAACAACATTTCCCAAATCACAAGAAAATAATCCACACGGCTACCGGTTATCAAAACACAATAATTAATTTTTTTCCACTTAAAAACCCTTTTCTAAAAGCAATAGAAACTTGATAAGCTTCATTCTCACCAATGGTATTCTAGGGATACTCTTAACACATACATTCCCCTTCCAATCTAGGTACTCATATGCTTATTCCATCAACCATCCATCTTCTCACACACTTCCTTACATGTGAGTGTTCATAATAATACCGAAGGATAAAAAAAACTTTTCCACTTTACGATAAAAAATATTTGACCCAAGTTTCAAATTCTTAATCTACTTCCCATTTGAAATTTCACAAAACGTTTTCATAAGATCACTAACCTTTCAACCAAAATCCATTTTCAAACTCTACACTTAAATCTATTTTATTCAATCCAGAAATAAAAATCCCATTAATTCCAACCAAAAAACCAATTTATACCATTCAAAACATTTCAATCAAGAATAATTTGATTAAAGACTCATTTCTTCACATTTAAAACAAATTTCCAAAACCCTCTTTAAAATAAACCTCCACTTCCAAAAAACTAATTTTGAAAAACCCTAGGTTTTGATTATATAAATTTAATCTAGGTAAACCAATCACCATTTTACCCAAAACACATCTTAAAAAATATATATTTACTAAGGCTTTATTCAAAATAAATCTGAAAAATAATTTTCTATCTTCCCAAAACCAAACCATTACTACTTTAAATCTAGTTTTTTTACAATTCCAAAACATGGGTTTTCAAAACAATTTTCAAAATCAAGGGAGACAAAAAAAACTCATAATTGAAACTATTGTATATGGGTGAATCATCAATGTGGTTGGAAGCCATATTCCAATCAGGCCACCATAACAAAGAGACTTTCAGAACCATGTACCTAGCTCCACATGGCTTCCTAGGCCTTGAAAGATCAACAAGGAAACTGGACCAACTCTCGTTTTGTTTCCCCAAACATCAAACAACCCAACAAAACCAAAGAAACCAAACAAAACCTGACTTCTCATGGAAACCCAAGGTTCGGTATAGAAAGTGTTATCCATACACTCCCTCATACCTACACCCTAAGCACCAATAGTCCTATTACATCTACTTTGACATCCAAAATATCATAAGGTGATCTGAAATCTAGGTCCTCTAAAAAAATGAGGCTATAAAACCATTTTGTCACAAACCAACCTGGGTTGATCCTGAACTGGTCACACATGTTGGCTCAAGGCATGGCCCGAGAGGTATTACCAATCCTTCCAGGATGATAACTAGTGTTGGGGAATCAATAGAGAATCCAAGGGAATGATTTCAATAAATTTAAATAAAAAAAATCAAAAATAAACAAATCATCCCAAAATAAAAAAAATACATTTCCAAACTAAACATAATTTATAAATAAACAAAAAATACAACAAGCCACACAACAAACCCAAACTATACCTGAAAACCACTAAGTCTCTATGTGGTCTTGAGGGTCACTCTCCAATATCAAAACCCAACATTTCCCATAGTGATCGATACCAAGATGAAACCTATACCAAATCTAAAAACAAGAATAAACTATAGGTGTGAGTATTAAAACTCAGTAGGAGTGCCCGAAAAAATATATTACCAATGCATTTCCTTCAAATAAAAGAAACATAAAATTCAGGTTTGAAATAAAATACATAGAAAATATATTTTCACCCATTATCTCATCAAATCAAAATATAATACATTACCCTTTTTTAAAATTATTTTATTTTACAAGAAGAAAGCTTTAACATTTTAAAAGAAGAGGGATAGAGAATAAGGAATGATGTTTTTATTTTAAAAAGGTAAAAAGTCATAAATCATTATCAAAACACTTCTATAAACATTTGAAAACCATTTTATCACTTTTATAAAAGATATACACCATAAAAGAGAGAAACAAAAATAATCACATAATAAGGAAAATGGAAAAAAGCATGTAAAAATAAACAAACAACAATGAATCACAATCATCTTCCACAGATAACTAAGTGATAAAGAATGTGGGAGAACCTAGGATATCATTGAATAATATAGAACATACTTACATATGACTCATTCTAAATTCATGGCTCACCTGATGACATAAACTTGACAAAATGCTCGATCGCACCCTACCTGGTATGACTAAGGGTCACTCTCTCAAATCAGAGCAAGGTCCGTACTAAGGGCCACTGGCCGGAGAGAAATGCTATGCTAGTGTAACAACTGTTCCCTGAAAATATGATATCTATGATAAGTTACCATGTAGATACTAAGGTGGGGGTGAGATAAAAAATTCTAACCAAGCATCCAATCACATTCACATACATCACTCAAGCAACACACACAAGTTACCCCTGAGTCACCCCATGGAACAATCTTATTCCTTTCAATCATTTGATAATAAGGGAGTATCTCAGTGTGGAACTCCCACAAAAGTCAACATAAAAAAGGAAAGATAATTATACAAGGAGAGTTTTAAAGACAACTAATTTCAGAAAAATTACAAATGGGACTCAAATACCCTTTGAGAAATAACCCATTTCCAAAAGGAAACCAACACATTTTCTTTACATGTCAAACCAATTATTCAAGAACCAAACACACACCAATTTCAAATCCAAAACCTTTTATAAAATAATTTATGAAACCTAAACCATAATTTTATATGCCAAAAATAAATTTCCAAAGTAAAACCACACTTTAAAAACCATAATCAGCTTGAAAAGGCCAATCAGTAAATTTATCAAACACTTGGTGTGTATAGCTCAACAAAGAAATATCATATACTTAAAAATAATTATGAAACCACCTCTTTTATCATTAAAAAATTATTACAAAAATCATAAATCACAATTTTATATCCAAGGAATATGTGAAACATAATAAATCAACGAATCTTAAATTTAAAAGAAAAGTGAAAAGGAAAACCTACCTTAAACTCACAGTGCTTCAACAACACCAACCCAAAACAACTCCACAAAGGTTCAAAGAAGAAAAGACATCCACAAGGAACCTTAAGAACACAAAACACCTAATTTTAACTCAAAAAAACATGAAACTTAGATCCAAAAGACCAAGGAAGAAGAACAACTCAAGAGAAAATGCAAGGAGGAAGAGGAAGAAGTGAGGTGGATAATACCTTGAAGATCTAGCCCCAAAAAATGAAGAAATCACCTTAGAATCACCATGGAAGGAGGTGGGAGGTGTGAGGAAGAGGGTAGAAGCCTCATAGGGTTAGAAAAACAGAATGGGGGAAGAAATGGGGAGTTTTGGGGTTAAAATACAAAGAGAATAGCAGGTGAATTTCACAATTTTGATAACCCAAGCACTGTGCACAGTTTGGTCGCATGGTTTCCCAAATTGTGCGCTAACTATGTGCCCTAAACTGGACACACTAGACACCTACATGGTTAAAAAAACAATGCACAAACCATTAAATCCCCCAATATCAATAGTTTCATAGGCTTCACACTTAGTATAAATGGTTAGTTTAACCAAGCGACTTAACCATGCGACCTGTGCACACTTAGCTGCATGGTTAAACTAACCATTAATCTCAACCATTTTACCTGGAAAAATCCAAAAACATCACAATTTTTACCCCAAAACTCATCTAAATCAAGGGGTTAAACCATAAAACAAAAATACCCCATAGAGAAGTGACATTAGGGGTGTCAAACTCCCCACCATGTCATTTTATCCCCACACCTTTCACACTATCCACAAATATATCCAAAAACCACCCAAAACCTCCAAAACTCAAATAAATTCCCATCAGAACCGCAACCAAAACCATAATAGAAAATATCAAGCATCTAAAAGAAAATAAAATTAAAAGGAATAAATGAAAACCATAGTTGGTGTGTGATAATATAGACCACAATTATGAAAATAAATTACAATTCTTACAATTAATAAGTGATAACTTCCCCGAACTCCCTCATCAATTGAGAAATGATAATGAAGGTTTTGGGAAAACCTAATACCTTACACTAGTGACATGTTTCGGTATCACCAATAAAACTAGAATATTCATGATATTAATGATCATATCTAACACTCATATATATGAAAAAATTTTGTATACTTTGATGAAATTTTGGAGTATATTAGAGCATCTCATGAACTTTTGGATCACACAATAAAAGTCTTATAGGGTTTAAAAAATAAATATTTGCTTGGAAATAATTAAAAATACGAAATTTTGATGGATATTTTTTTTCATTGGATTTTTATGAGTAGAAGTGGAATTGAAATGGACATTATGAAAATAAAAGCTAGCCAAGTATGGTCATCACTAACCTACACCAGGTAAGTAAAATGTTTTCATGGGAATGCTAGGTTTTATAGAAGGTTTGTGAAGAAATTAAACACATTAACAACACCCTTAAATAATTTTATAATGAAGAATATTCCCTATAGGTGGGGAATAACTCAAGAATACTTTTCATGTTCTCAAGGAGATTCTAACCCTTAATCTCTATTAAAACACCTTGATTTTGATAATTTTTCTTTTGATATTGAATGCGATGAAAGTATAATTGAAATTGGTAGAGTACTTATATAAAATGGTAAGTGTGGTAAAAAAACCCTAATTACCCTAAACCAAAACCATATCCTCACTAACCTCAAGCAAACCCCCCATAATTTTCAAATGCTACTATAAAGTGGAAATGGATAAAACACATCATGGGGGAACAATCTATCTTAGAAACCATAATTCAGAAGCTAAAAAATATAATAAAATTTTAATATAAATCCAATATAATTAAAAACCTTCTAAATATAACACTAATTTGGATGAATGAATATATACATCAATAAAATAAACATTAAATCAAGATAAATGCACTATATATGATCTAATATCAAAAAATTTATAAAATAAGAAATAAATAAGGCATATGTGGCTGGAATCAGCCATAAATAACCATTACATGCCAATATCCAAATTATAAGTGGAAATAACATACTTTCGTTAAACGGTGAAAATAGAAACATCCATATCCTTAATTTAAACAAAAAATAATAAAATTAAATTTTATGTTCACCAAAGTACATGAGTTGGTGGTGAATGCATCGATATACCCAATAATAATTCCCCAAACTTGTTATATTTAAAAACCATATAAACATAGACCATAATAATTGATTTTAAAACTAATAATTTATTTTAAAGGGAAAATATAATTTCATTCATTTAAACGATTTTTTAAATAAATATAAATTATTCTATTTTATTATAAATTCAAAAGTTCCTTAGAATAGAAATAATCAAGATTTTTATAAATCATGTGCATGCACATGTATTTCCCCCACTAGTATAAATACCCTGGGGTTGAATCAAAGTAGACTCACTAACCCCCTGGTTTACTACTAGTCAAATGTTTAAAACTCATTGCTATCTCTACTAAAGTGTAATCACTATTCCTTCAATAGATATACTTTGATTTCTTCTGTCAATGTTGTTTACACCATAATAGGCATTTCATGAATTTTTTTATTTCATCCAATTTATGAATTCTAGTTTACCACAAAGTGCAATCCTTCATTGGTTCATAAACCTTATAATTTCACAAAATTTTTTTGCACCCTTCGTGAAACTTCCCAAATGTTTATGAAATCTTATACTTTCTCACAACTCATATCTTTTATGAAACTTTCCAAAATTTCATGAAACTCACTTGATCATATTGAAAAAATTACCATTTTTCAATGAGATAATGTCCAAATTAAATATTAATGTAATAAATACATTTTCATAACTCTTTCACAAATTTATAACATTTAGGTATTCTTTAAGGCTTGTTTGCTTCTTTCAAATGATGGTGGTAATGACCTATTTTTCAGCGTTTCAGACATTTCACTCGACTTCCCCATCTCCCACACAAATTTTTCACAACTTAAAATATTGTGTTCGCATAAATCTACCTTCACAAAAATTTTGATGATATATTTCATTTGTATAATACTCCGAAAAAATATTTCACCTTTTTCATCAATTTTCATTTATAACTCACTACCTACATGTAATTTTTCATCTATTCACATAATTCTGAATTTCATAAAATTTATAAAATTTTATGAAACATGTGACTTTATCATATTTTCATGATGTGGTCTCAAATCACTACTTTCTAAAAACTTTCCACATGTTTATAAAAAATTATACATGCATGAAACACCTTCATTTTCTTCAAAAACAACTTTCCTCTATCCAAAATTTTCGACCCCAAAAATTTATCAATTATTGGGAAACACTACCACCTTATATGTGTAACTCTTTGAAAATTTTAGAACCCAATACTCATATATTCTTGGATATATTCAACCCATATATCTGTTTAGAAACTCTGAACTCACATGATACTTCACTATCCAATAGCTTTGTCAAAATAATTTGTTAATAACTGCATTGGAATTTCAACATTGGATTTATCAACTAGTTTTTTAAATTAACACAATAACCTAAAAACCGTGATATGAATTCAAGAGGGTTTTTAAAAAAAAACCCCCATTTTGTTTTGTTGATAATTCTTTACCCTTTGATACATATTTAAAAATTTCATTGAAAAATACTTGTGCACCCTTTTTCTGCAACCACCATTCACACCTTGTGACTCCAGATAGAAAAAAAAATATTTATTTAACATGTACTCTAAGCAGAAATGATCCATGATTGGTATAAGAAAAAATATTAGCATGAAAATTTTATCAATGGATCACTTCATCCTCAATACAACCTATTCACTTCATCCTTAAACAATCTATTGAATCTTTCTTAATACCAAATGATGACCGATACCAATTTTTTTTGTGTGGTGATGCCAACTGTTGCTATAAATATATACCAAATTGTATCAAATTGTATTACAGAGTGTGGATCACATTAAAGACCTCTTTTTAAACCACACTTCATAACTACTATCACCATGAACCTAGAATTCACTCCTTCCATGATATGTATTCATTAAAATAATTGCTTCAACACCATCATATTTAAAACTCCCCAAACTTATTTCTCCCTATAATTAATCATAGGAAAATCTTTCCCCATTTATCACCTTACTATCCCCTATAATAGGTTTTAGAAATAACATCTTACCCTTTCACTTATTCCCCCCCTTTTCAATAAACACAAAGTTCACACTATTTTGGTTTATAATATAAAGATAAAATTTATTAACTCTTAGGGAAATACTAAACATACATTTAGGTGGGGGATTTTCCTCATCCTCACTAATTAGGTGTGGGAGGTTGACTGGACTATGAGATCTGGACGATTCCTTTCAAATACTTCTTTGAGTAACACATTTTTAAAAAATTTTGTGACGTATAGTTCTATAGGAATACACTCCAACTTCAAAAACCCTTTCTCAAAATTCTCCTTGATAAAATGATATTTATTTCAATGTACTCTGTCCTCAAGTGATGTAATAGATTTTTTTATGATTAAAAACTCTTGAATTATCATAATTGATTTTGATCACAGACTTAACCTCAACTATAAGGACCCAACCTTAAAATATTACATAATCTTGAATTAAATGAATAATTCACATTAAGATCTTTTCAGGTTTATAGTTTTAGATAATTAGTCCATAAGTATTACATTACATCTCAAATATTACAAAGTAGACACTTCTACTCAGTATCCATTTTTTTCATAAAATATAAACTCTTAAAAAAAGATTCATGTCTAGTTCCATGTTTTAGACAACATGAATTTTCCATGATCCCATTATTAACCCTATTCATCTTTTAGTCCTGCGAAAAACATTTCAAAAAACTTGGGATGAGCAGAAAAAGCTCAGTAAGGGTTATAAAATAAAGAAATAAATAATTAGTCCATCAATACATAAAAAACATAATCTCTTTTACATAACTCATGAAATCATAAGATTTATGAATAACACATAGAAATCATAAATCATAAAGGTAACTTGTGACATCCATATCAAACTTACATTGTAGCTTTCACAGCTATGTAGGGAGTTACATTTGGAATACCCATCACAGTATATTCCATAAATATCTTAGGAGAAACATTAACATTTACCTCCATCACGTTACCAAATGCATTGGAGATATATATCGGGCTCACCCGCCCTAGGTTTATCACAGAACCACCTATATGTATAAATAATACCCAAGAACCATAACATAATCATAACACATTAACAAGAATAAAGGAAAGATAGCATTTCCACATTGAATTAAAAATATAACATTTTGATATATTCACATAATCAATCCATTCTCAAAACAATTTTCAGTACCAAAATACATAAAAATAGTATATGGTATTTATTTTCCTTTTAAAAATACTACGACTTGTAGAGGAAGCCAAATAAAAAATAACACTCTCGACGGAAGAAAGGTCGTTTTCACCACATACATTAAAAATAAACATTCCCTTTATCATTTAGTAAAATTCTACATAGAAAAATATTCCTTTGAATGAAATGAAAATTCAAAGGTGTTTATACACTATAAAAAATAAAGTCGTGTATAAATCAAAATATGCCTCAATGAAAGGATATTGAGACGAAGTCCCTTACCTCATGTCTGACTTGACTCATTCGTTCTTTAAATCTCCTGAATAATTAACTAAATTTAATTTCTAATTGCTTTAGAACCTTTTTCAATTTTATTATTCCTTTTACATCACTTATTACCATGTTATAAACATTACATAATCATTTAAGTTAATAAGGACCATTTTGTAGATATTTGGTACTTATAATTACAAGTTGTACATGTGGTCAAAAGTCCATTATATAACAATGATATTCAAAATTTACATGTCATATAAATCATATATATCCAGTATATATTTATTTAGAAAAGTCCATATCATTTGTATATATGAAAATGAAATGCAACGTTCTTGGAGACGGTAAGCCGTACGTATGCATGAACGCTACTTTCATTTCTTTTTTTTTTCATTTTTAAAGGAATGAAAACCAAATGATACATAGATATATTATAATTACAGTATAATATAATATTTTATATACATTAAATAATTTCAATAACATCATCCTTTATACGTTCCATGTATGTTATGAATGAGTCATATCACTTTGAGGGGGCGGTAGTCCGCACTTCCTCAAATGAAATTATCGTATATATACAACATGAAAAGCATAAAGTTATGTTATAAAGGATAATTACAGAATCATAGAGATAAAATAAATATCATATATATCATATATAATTACAGTTCCATCAGAATGGCCACCATGAGAGGCGGTAGGAGATAATTGAACAATCATCATTTCGTGAGGCAGTAGTTTGTCGTCCACCGAAACAATATGTTCGTATCCATTATATGGAGGTGTGTGTAAGTGTAGTTTTAACCCTTATCATAACAACAACATATTATATTTATAATACTGGTGTTTTTATAAACAAAAGGAATAAAAATATTTTAGGGGGGTGGAGAAGTAAAATAAAAGAAAATAACTTAAGAGAAGACGTTACCTTTAAATCAGGTAACTCTCTTTGGTTTGAACCAAAAATATTTCTTGAAGTGCCTTCTGCCTAAGGTAAGGCTTCTAGTTAGAAGACAGAGATGTTGGGAGATTATTTGTGCAGAGTTTGGATGATACAAGAGGCTTTAGAGGTTTAATTAATGGGTTAGAGGTGATGAATTTTTATTAGGGTGAGGAGGGGCTCTTTAGGAAAGTTTGAAAATATTATTTTATTATAAACTAAATTTGAGTTTCAAAAGGTAAAAACTTATTAACTTAAAATATAAGATTAATATTATTTGAAATACTCTCAAAAAATAGGTTTTAGAAAAGTTTTGGTTTCAAATTTAACCTTATCATTTAGTGTTAACACTTAGTTAATTAATTTGACTCTTACCATGTCTTCTTGTGTATTCACTCTATATGGTTAATATAGTTACTATAAAATTACAATCGAATAACGAGTGGTTCATTAATGACACTTTCAACCTTATCTAATCCATTTGGACAAATCTTAGATTTTTAGGATTATTATATCATTTAATACAATAAAATTTGTTTTAAAAACTCATTTATGTCAATTTAAATACTATTCATATCATGACTTTTTAAAAAAAACCAAAATAACTTGATTCTTTCGAAAAACCTTTATTAATTCAAATATAAAAAGTCATAATAATCTATAAAATTCTTTTATAATATATAAAGGTTAAAAATAAATTTATTTTAATATTTATAAAATCATTTATTTGAATCCTTTATTAATGAAGCAATTACTGCATCACCATCGTGTCAAAATTAATTTTTTTTATTTAATTTCTAAAAATTATAAATAAAATACCATGATTTAGGAAATATTTTTATCTTTAAAATTAATATTTATAGTCTAAGAGATAACTTATATGACCTCATATAAAATTGTTTTACTAAAAGATATATTCTTATGTTATTTTTGTCCTTACTTTAAATTAATTAAAATAAAGTTTCATTTTCACTTACAAGTGGCTCCATGGGGTCCCAAAATCAACCCAAGGATTCCCATGGTTGGAAATGTATCAGAAAATAGTATTAGGACACATGTTAAGGTAATTTAATATTATTATAATATAATTTTTTACCCTTATTTACCAGATTTACCCTTTAACCATGGTAAATAAAATATTTACTGAAGTAAATATTCATAATGTCTAAAAATAAAAGTTACATTTTTACAAAATTTGGACCTCTTGATTCCAAATATTGAATCCATTTTCCCAAATTCAAAACACAAAAGTTACCTAAATTAATTTAAAATTAATTACCATTTTCAAAACAAAAAGCGTGTTTTTAAGAAATAATAACCATCAAAAGATTTACCTTTGTTTATGTCCAATTTAAGAGTGAAATTACTTCCAATGATCAAAATTGGATTAAATGGTAAAAATATAATCCAATTACACTTTAAAAACAATTAAAATAATAATCTAACTATATAAATAAATTATATTAAAAGGCAGTTTTGAATTAAAATGCAGTATTTTTCACTATTCATAAAAAATGAACATTATCAAAAAAATACCAAAATTTCATCCAAAGTAAATTTTGATATCCCAATTATAAAGAAGAATATTATTTTGTCAAATAGAACATATAAAAGTGAAAAAAACTAGATTTAATAAGGGTTCTCCATCAGAAGGCGATAAATCGACCTTTTAAATAATATTAGAGTGTTTATGTTTAAAATTGGATTCATTCACATTTTAATCTTATAGATTTTATTAGATAGATGTAAAAACATTTGAAAACATTTATAATAATATTTTAGTTAATTTTATTCATTCTCGCTAATACAATGGTTATGTGTTAACTACCCTTTAAAATAATAATAATAATAATATATTATTTTTTGGTATAACTCAACATTGTGTGCAACCTAAGATTTCAAAGAAACTCATTATTGTGTATCGAGTACACCATCAAACATAGCATACCCTTTAAAGTAAAATTAATATTTAATTCAAAAATATTAATAAATATGAAAATTTTATATTCTTTATTTACCTAGGATTTTACATCCATCCCCCATTTTGGGAATTGCGTCCCCATAATTCTATTCACTTATCAAATAAGTGGGGGTATTTATCCCTCATAGAATTTTTAGATTCCCACATTGCCTCTTTAAACATATGGGTTTTCCACAAAACCTTTACCTGGTGAATTACCTTATTCCACAACACTTGCTCTCTACGGTCAAGAATCTGGACTGGTTGTTACTCATAAGAGATATTTTCTTCCAACTGAACCACCTCTGGACTCAAAACATGATATGGATTTGGAATATAATTTCTCAACATTGAAACATGAAAAACATTATGTACCTAGGATAAACTTGGAGGTAAATCCACTTTGTAGGCAACCGATCCAACTTTCTCTAGGATTTCATAGGGTCCAATGAAACTCAGACTCAACTTTCCCTTCTTACCAAAACACATCACACTTTTCCATGGAGAAACTTTGAGAAATACATGATCACCTACCTCAAAAGAAAGATCCTTCCTCCGGTTATGCGCATAACTTTTCATGTTCTCAAGGAGATTCTAACCCTTAATCTCTATTAAAACATCTTGATTTTGATAATTTTTCTTTTGATATTGAATGTGATGAAAGTATAATTGAAATTGGTAGAGTACTTATATAAAATGGTAAGTGTGGTAAAAAACCCTAATTACCCTAAACCAAAACCATATCCTCACTAACCTCAAGCAAACCCCCCATAATTTTCAAATGCTACTATCAAGTGGAAATGGATAAAACACATCATGGGGGAACAATCTCTCTTAGAAACCATAATTCAGAAGCTAAAAAATATAATAAAATTTTAATATAAATCCAATATAATTAAAAACCTTCTAAATATAACACTAATTTGGATGAATGAATATATACATCAATAAAATAAACATTAAATCAAGATAAATGCACTATATATGATCTAATATCAAAAAATTTATAAAATAAGAAATAAATAAGGCATATGTGGCTGGAATCAGCCATAAATAACCATTACATGCAAATATCCAAATTATAAGTGGAAATAACATACTTTCGTTAAATGGTGAAAATAGAAACATCCATATCCTTAATTTAAACAAAAAATAATAAAATTAAATTTTATGTTCACCAAAGTACATGAGTTGGTGGTGAATGCATCGATATACCCAATAGTAATTCCCCAGACTTGTTATATTTAAGAACCATATAAACATAGACCATAATAATTGATTTTAAAACTAATAATTTATTTTAAAGGGAAAATATAATTTCATTCATTTAAACGATTTTTTAAATAAATATAAATGATTCTATTTTATTATAAATTCAAAAGTTCCTTAGAATAGAAATAATCAAGATTTTTATAAATCATGTGCATCCACATGTATTGCCCCCACTAGTATAAATACCCTGGGGTTGAATCAAAGTAGACTCACTAACCCCCTAGTTTACTACTAGTCAAATGTTTAAAACTCATTGCTATCTCTACTAAAGTGTAATCACTATTCCTTCAATAGATATACTTTGATTTCTTCTGTCAATGTTGTTTACACCATAATAGGCATTTCATGAATTTTTTTATTTCATCCAATTTATGAATTCTAGTTTACCACAAAGTGCAATCCTTCATTGGTTCATAAACCTTATAATTTTACAATTTTTTTTTTCACCCTTTGTGAAACTTCCCAAATGTTTATGAAATCTTATACTTTCTCACAACTCATAACTTTTATGAAACTTTCCAAAATTTCATGAAAATCACTTGATCATATTGAAAAAATTACCATTTTTCAATGAGATAATGTCCAAATTAAATATTAATGTAATAAATACATTTTCATAACTCTTTCACAAATTTATAACATTTAGGTATTCTTTAAGGCTTGTTTGCTTCTTTCAAATGATGGTGGTAATGACCTATTTTTCAGCGTTTCAGACATTTCACTCGACTTCCCCATCTCCCACACAAATTTCTCACAACTTAAAATATTGTGTTCGCATAAATCTACCTTCACAAAAATTTTGATGATATATTTCATTTGTATAATACTTCAAAAAAATATTTCACCTTTTTCATCAATTTTCATTTATAACTCACTACCTACATGTAATTTTTCATCTATTCACATAATTCTGAATTTCATAAAATTTATAAAATTTTATGAAACATGTGACTTTATCATATTTTCATGATGTGGTCTCAAATCACTACTTTCTAAAAACTTTCCACATGTTTATAAAAAATTATACATGCATTAAACACCTTCGTTTTCTTCAAAAACAACTTTCCTCTATCCAAAATTTTCGACCCCAAAAATTTATCAATTACTGGGAAACACTACCACCTTATATGTGTAACTCTTTGAAAACTTTTAGAACCCAATACTCATATATTCTTGGATATATTCAACCCATATATCTGTTTAGAAACTCTGAACTCACATGATACTTCACTATCCAATAGCTTTGTCAAAATACTTTGTCAATAACTGCATCGGAATTTCAACATTGGATTTATCAACTAGTTTTTTAAATTAGCACAATAACCTAAAAACCGTGATATGAATTCAAGAGGGTTTTTAACAAAAAACCCCCATTTTGTTTTGTTGATAATTCTTTACCCTTTTATACATATTTAAAAATTTCATTGAAAAATAATTGTGCACCCTTTTTCTACAACCACCATTCACACCTTGTGACTCCAGATAGAAAAAAAAATATTTATTTAACATGTACTCTAAGCCCAAATGATCCATGATTGGCATAAGAAAAAATATTAGCATGAAAATTTTATCAATGGATCACTTCATCCTCAATTAAACCTATTCACTTCATCCTTAAACAATCTATTGAATCTTTCTTGATACCAAATGATGACCGATACCAATTTTTTTTGTGTGGTGATGCCAATTGTTTCTATAAATATATACCAAATTGTATCAAATTGTATTACAGAGTGTGGATCACATTAAAGACCAATTTTTATACCACACTTCATAACTACTATCACCATGAACCTAGAATTCACTCCTTCCATGATATGTATTCATTAAAATAATTGCTTCAACACCATCATATTTAAAACTCCCCAAACTTATTTCTCCCTATAATTAATCATAGGAAAATCTCTCCCCATTCATCACCTTACTATCCCCTATAATAGGTTTTAGAAATAACATCTTACCCTTTCACTTATTCCCCCCCTTTTCAACAAACACAAAGTTCACACTATTTTGGTTTATAATATAAAGATAAAATTTATTAACTCTTAGGGAAATACTAAACATACATTTAGGTGGGGGATTTTCCTCATCCTCACTAATTAGGCGTGGGAGGTTGACTGGACTATGAGATCTGGACGATTCCTTTCAAATACTTCTTTGAGTAACACATTTTTAAAAAATTTTGTGACGTATAGTTCTGTAGGAATACACTCCAACTTCAAAAACCCATTCTCAAAATTCTCCTTGATAAAATGATATTTATTTCAATGTACTCTGTCCTCAAGTGATGTAATAGATTTTTTTTATGATTAAAAACTCTTGAATTATCATAATTGATTTTGATCACAGACTTAACCTCAACTATAAGGACCCAACCTTAAAATATTACATAATCTTGAATTAAATGAATAATTCACATTAAGATCTTTTCAGGTTTATAGTTTTAGATAATTAGGCCATAACTATTACATTACATCTCAAATATTACAAAGTAGACACTTCTACTCAGTATCCATTTTTTTCATAAAATATAAACTCTTAAAAAAGAT
Organism: Viscum album; assembly: GCA_963277665.1. Lineage (NCBI taxonomy): Eukaryota > Viridiplantae > Streptophyta > Magnoliopsida > Santalales > Viscaceae > Viscum > Viscum album. The sequence goes on from OY728146.1 coordinate 2,078,647,066, forward strand.
TCATGTCTAGTTCTATGTTTTAGACAACATGAATTTTCCATGATCCCATTATTAACCCTATTCATCTTTTAGTCCTGTGAAAAACATTTCAAAAAACATGGGATGAGCAGAAAAATCTCAGTAAGGGTTATAAAATAAAGAAATAAATAATTAGTCCATCAATACATAAAAAACATAATCTCTTTTACATAACTCATGAAATCATAAGATTTATGAATAACACATAGAAATCATAAATCATAAAGGTAACTTGTGACATCCATATCAAACTTACATTGTATCTTTCACAGCTATGTAGGGAGTTACATTTGGAATACCCATCACAGTATATTCCATAAATATATTAGGATAAACATTAACATTTACCTCCATCACGTTACCTAATGCATTGGAGATATATATCGGGCTCACCCGCCCTAGGTTTATAACAGAACCACCTGTATGTATAAATAATACCCAAGAACCATAACTTAATCATAACACATGAACATGCATAAAGGAAAGATAACATTTCCACATTGAATTAAAAATATAACATTTTGATATATTCACATAATCAATCCATTCTCAAAACAATTTTCAGTACCAAAATACATAAAAATAGTATATGGTATTTATTTTCCTTTTAAAAATACTACGACTTGTAGAGGAAGCAAGATAAAAAATAACACTCTCGACGGAAGAAAGGTCGTTGTCACCACATACATTAAAAATAAACATTCCCTTTATCATTTAGTAAAATTCTACATAGAAAAATATTCCTTTGAATGAAATGAAAATTCAAAGGTGTTTATACACTATAAAAAATAAAGTCGTGTATAAATCAAAATATGCCTCAATGAAAGGATATTGAGACGAAGTCCCTTACCTCATGTCTGACTTGACTCATTCGTTCTTCAAATCTCCTGAATAATTAACTAAATTTAATTTCTAATTTCTTTAGAACCTTTTTCAATTTTATTATTCCTTTTACATCACTTATTACCATGTTATAAACATTACATAATCATTTAAGTTAATAATGACCATTTTGTAGATATTTGGTACTTATAATTACAAGTTGTACATGTGGTCAAAAGTCCATTATATAACAATGATATTCAAAATTTACATGTCATATAAATCATATATATCCAGTATATATTTATTTAGAAAAGTCCATATCATTTGTATATATGAAAATGAAATGCAACGTTCTTGGAGACGGTAAGCCGTACGTATGCATGAACGCTACTTTCATTTCTTTTTTTTTCATTTTTAAAGGAATGAAAACCAAATGATACATAGATATATTATAATTACAGTATAATATAATATTTTATATACATTAAATAATTTCAATAACATCATCCTTTATACGTTCCATGTATGTTATGAATGAGTCATATCACTTTGAGGGGGCGGTAGTCCGCACTTCCTCAAATGAAATTATCGTATATATACAACATGAAAAGCATAAAGTTATGTTATAAAAGATAATTACAGAATCATAGAGATAAAATAAATATCATATATATCATATATAATTACAGTTCCATCAGAATGGCCACCATGAGAGGCGGTAGGAGATAATTGAACAATCATCATTTCGTGAGGCAGTAGTTTGTCGTCCACCGAAACAATATGTTCGTATCCATTAGATGGAGGTGTGTGTAAGTGTAGTTTGAACCCTTATCATAACAACAACATATTATATTTATCATACTGGTGTTTTTATAAACAAAAGGAATAAAAATATTTTATGGGGGTGGAGAAGTAAAATAAAAGAAAATAACTTAAGATAAGACGTTACCTTTAAATCAGGTAACTCTCTTTGGTTTGAACCAAAATGATTTCTTGAAGTGCCTTCTGCCTAAGGTAAGGCTTCTAGTTAGAAGACAGAGATGTTGGGAGATTATTTGTGCAGAGTTTGGATGATACAAGAGGCTTTAGAGGTTTGATTAATGGGTTAGAGGTGATGAATTTTTATTAGGGGGAGGAGGGGCTCTTTAGGAAAGTTTGAAAATATTATTTTATTATAAACTAAATTTGAGTTTCAAAAGGTAAAAACTTATTAACTTAAAATATAAGATTAATATTATTTGAAATACTCTCAAAAAATAGGTTTTAGAAAAGTTTTGGTTTCAAATTTAACCTTATCATTTAGCGTTAACACTTAGTTAACTAATTTGACTCTTACCATGTCTTCTTGTGTATTCACTCTATATGGTTAATATAGTTACTATAAAATTCCAATCGAATAACAAGTGGTTCATTAATGACACTTTCAACATTATCTAATCCATTTGGACAAATCTTAGATTTTTAGGATTATTATATCATTTAATACAATAAAATTTGTTTTAAAAACTCATTTATGTCAATTTAAATACTATTCATATCATGACTTTTAAAAAAAATCCAAAACAACTTGATTCTTTCGAAAAACCTTCATTAATTCAAATATAAAAAGTCATAATAATCTATAAAATTCTTGTATGATATATAAAGGTTAAAAATAAATTTATTTTAATATTTATAAAATCATTTATTTGAATCATTTATTAATGAAGCAATTACTGCATCACCATCGTGTCATAATTAAATTTTTTTATTTAATTTCTAAAAATTATAAATAAAATACCATGATTTAGGAAATATTTTTATCTTTAAAATTAATATTTATAGTCTAAGAGATAACTTATATGACCTCATATAAAATTGTTTTACTAAAAGATATATTCTTATGTTATTTTTGTCCTTACTTTAAATTAATTAATATAAAGTTTCATTTTCACTTACGAGTGGCTCCATGGGGTCCCAAAATCAACCCAAGGATTCCCATGGTCGGAAATGTATCAGAAAATAGTATTAGGACACATGTTAAGGTAATTTAATATTATTATAATATAATTTTTTACCCTTATTTACCAGATTTACCCTTTAACCATGGTAAATAAAATATTTACTGAAGTAAATATTCATAATGTCTAAAAATAAAAGTTACATTTTTACAAAATTTGGACCTCTTGATTCCAAATATGGAATCCATTTTCCCAAATTCAAAACACAAAAGTGACCTAAATTAATTTAAAATTAATTACCATTTTCAAAACAAAAAGCGTGTTTTTAAGAAATAATAACCATCAAAAGATTTACCTTTGTTTATGTCCAATTTAAGAGTGAAATTACTTCCAATGATCAAAATTGGATTAAATGGTAAAAATATAATCCAATTACACTTTAAAAAAAATTAAAATAACAATCTAACTATATAAATAAATTATATTAAAAGGCAGTTTTGAATTAAAATGCAGTATTTTTCACTATTCATAAAAAATGAACATTATAAAAAAAATACTAAAATTTCATCCAAAGTAAATTTTGATATCCCAATTATAAAGAAGAATATTATTTTGTCAAATAGAACATATAAAAGTGAAAAAAACTAGATTTAATAAGGGTTCTCCATCAGAAGGCGATAAATCGACCTTTTAAATAATATTAGAGTGTTTATGTTTAAAATTGGATTCATTCACATTTTAAGCTTATAGATTTTATTAGATAGATGTAAAAACATTTGAAAACATTTATAATAATATTTTAGTTAATTTTATTCATTCTCGCTAATACAATGGTTATGTGTTAACTACCCTTTAAAATAATAATAATAATAATATATTATTTTTTGGTATAACTCAACATTGTGTGCAACCTAAGATTTCAAAGAAACTCATTATTGTGTATCGAGTACACCATCAAACATAGCATACCCTTTAAAGTAAAATTAATATTTAATTCACAAATATTAATAAATATGAAAATTTTATATTCTTTATTTACCTAGAATTTTACATCCATCCCCCATTTTGGGAATTGCGTCCCCATAATTCTATTCACTTATCAAATAAGTGGGGGTATTTATCCCTCATAGAATTTTTAGATTCCCACATTGCCTCTTTAACCATATGGGTTTTCCACAAAACCTTTACCTGGTGAATTACCTTATTCCACAACACTTGCTCTCTACGGTCAAGAATCTGGACTGGTTGTTACTCATAAGAGATATTTTCTTCCAACTGAACCAACTCTGGACTCAAAACATGATATGGATTTGGAATATAATTTCTCAACATTGAAACATGAAAAACATTATGTACCTAGGATAAACTTGGAGGTAAATCCACTTTGTAGGCAACCGATCCAACTTTCTCCAGGATTTCATAGGGTCCAATGAAACTCAGACTCAAATTTCCCTTCTTACCAAAACACATCACACTTTTCCATGGAGAAACTTTGAGAAAGACATGATCACCTACCTCAAAAGAAAGATCCTTCCTCCGGTTATGCGCATAACTTTTATGCCTACTCTGAGTTGTTATCATGTGCTTTTAAATCAACTGAACTTTTTCTTCCATCTCTTCTACCAATTCTAGTCCCATCAACTTCATTTCACCTACTTCATCCCAAAAAGATGGAGTTTGACACTGCTTTCCATATAATTCTTCAAATAGAGCCATCTGTATACTGGAATGAAAATTGTTATTATAAGAAAATTCAACCAAATAAAGATATTGGTCCCAAATTCCTTGGCAATCCATTGAGTAAGCACGTAACATATATTCCAATGTATGAATTATTCGTTCTGACTAACCATCTGATTGAGGATGAAAAACTATACTAAAATTTAATTCATTACCCAATGAATTCTAAAGGCCTTTCCAGAAGTTAGAAGTAAATCTGAGATCACGATCAGATAAAATGGAGAGAGGAACTCCATGAAGCCTGTCTATCTATTTAACATACAATCGAGAAAGTTTATCTAGAGACAAAGTATCTCGAATAGGAAGAAAATGAACATATTTAGTTAATCGGTCAATAATAACCCAGATTTCATTATTACCTAGAGATGTCTTTGGTAATCCCAAAATGAATTCCATGGATATATTTTCCCATTTCCACTCTAGCACCGGTAAAGGATGAAGCATCCCTTTTGGAAACTACCGCTCTGCTTTAAGCTATTGACAAGTCAAACACTTCACAGTAAAATCAACAATATCTCTTTTCATTACATCCCACCAGTAATACTCCCGAAGATCTCTGTACATCTTAGTACTCCCAGGATGAACTGAAAATGGAGAACTATGAGCTTCACATAATAACTATTTCTTCAAATGTTAATCACAAGGCACTCATAATCTCTTCCCAAACCTCAAAACACAATCATTATCAATGTCAAAATCAGGAAACTTACCCTTCTAAACCAACTCTACCTTTTTCTGCAGCTCACTATCTTCCTTTTGCACTTGCTTAATTCTATGTGATAGAGATGATTTCACTAACACCTGAAACAAAACAAATAAATTTCCTACACCAACAACTTCTATGACAAAGTTCATCAAATCATCAATCAAAGGATCTTGTTCCAAATGTAACATGGTTAATGTAGCATTATTTTTCTAAATCAAAGCATCAAAAACTTTATTTTCTTTTCCTAGATGGTAATGAATCATGTAATCATAATCCTCAGTTAATTCTATCCATCTCCTCTGTCTCATGTTCAATTATTTCTGAGTGAATATATAATTCAAACTTTTGTGGTCAGTATATATTTCACATTTTACTCCATACATATTATGTCTCCAAATTTTTAAATAAAAAAAATCAGCAAATTCCAAATCATGTGTGGAATAATTTAACTCATGAGGTTTTAAATGAAGTGAAGCATAAGCAATTACCTGGTCATTATGAATTAGGACACAACCAATTCCTTTCAATGAAGCGTCACTGTAGATAAAAAACTCACAATTTCTAGAAGGTAGTGCCAAAACTGGAGCATTCACCAATCTTATTTTCAATTCCTGAAAACAATCATCACATTATTTTGTCCAGATGAACTTAACACCTTTTCAAGTTAATTTAGTCATTGGACTATATAACTATGAAAAAATTTCAACAAGCCTCCGGTAAAAACCTTCCAAACCAAGATAACTACAGATCTTAGTTATATTTGTGGGTCTTGGATATTCTTCAACAATGTTTTTTAGAAGGATCAATAGTTATGCTATTTTTTGAAATAATGTGACCAAGGAATGAAATTTGTTGTAACCAAAACTCACACTTTCTGAATTTCCCATACAGTTTCTTTTATTTTAATATTTTAAATACAACCCTCAAAGGACTTTCATGTTCCTCTTTAATTTTGGAATAAACCAAAATATCATCAATAAACACAACCACAAACTTATCCAAGAACTCACAGAAAATTCTATTCATAAGATCCATGAATACAGCAGGTGCACTGGTTAATCCAAAAGGCAAAACTACAAATTCATAATGGCCATATCTAGTATGAAACGAGGTATTTAGAATTTATGCTTCCTTTACTTTCAACTGATGGTACCCCAACCTTAAGTCAATCTTTGAAAAATATTGAGCTCCATGGAGTTGATCAAACAAATCATCGATATGAGGCGAATGATACTTGTTCTTAAAAGTGATGTTATTCAATGCTCTATAATCAATGCAAAGTCTCATTGAACCATCTTTCTTTTTAACAAACAAGACAGGAGCACCCCATGGTGATGTGCTAGGTCAAATGAAACCTTTATCTAATAAATCCTTCAATTGATTCTTTAACTCTAAAAGTTCAATTTGATCCATTCAATAAGGGGGTTTTGAAATTAGCTTAGCATCAGGAACTAATTCAACAATAAATTAAACTTTCTGATTAGGTATTATACCAGGAAACTCATCAGGAAAAACATCAAGATACTCATTTAATAATGGCATATCATTAATATGAATAGTTCCTTTGTTTTCAACAATATGTGTAAGGTAACATTCATTTCCATATTTTACTAGTTTCTTAGCTTCCTGATATGTTATCAAAAGTAATGGTTCATTCTTCTACACAAAATGAAATTCTTTATGAAAAAAAAACCACTTTAGCTCTTTAGTCAATATTAGAATGATAAATGGAAATCCAATACATACCCAAAATAACATCAAACTCTACTAGAGTCAAAACAATAAGGTTTGCAGGTAGATTCTTTCCACACACTAGGACAATAAGTTTCTTATAATTTATTTTTTTCCTAAACATTTCCTCTCGGTGTTTTTACCATAAGTTCAGGATTAAAATCTTGATATGAAATTCCCAATTTACTAGAAAACTAATTAGAAATGAAAGAATGTGTAGACCCTGAATCAAATAACACATTGGCATAATATGAAAAAACAAACAGTGTACCTGATACTACTTTATTCAATGGCCCAACATCTGATGAAGTAGTTGCAAAATATTTCACCACCCCTTTATGATTGCAGTCCGGATGCTTTCCCTCAGTTGAGTTCTTCATTGGAAACTCATTTTCATAATGACCCATTTTATTGTAGTTAAAACATTTTACTTACTGTAAATACAATTTTGTCTTACCATTACCCTAATCTTTTTCAGTGAAATTACGAGCCTTATTCCCCATTTTACCATATCAAGAGCACTTACCAGAATTCAAAATAAATTCCCCAACGTGCTTTTTACCACAATTTTCACAAATTGTAAACTTAAGTTTCTGACCATCAGACTTTTTTGAAGAGTTCTTCTCTTTTGTCTACCACCTTAACCTCTTATTCTGTTGTTTTTTAAAGAACATCTGATCATCAGAAAACTCCATTTACACCTTCTCCGCACATCGAATAAGTTTTTCATAACATTTGATCTCACAAGAAGCTAAATAACTTCAATAGTTTGGCTTTAATTATGAGTAAAAATGATTTATTTTACTATCAAGATCTCGTATAAAATTTAGAGCATACCTTTTCAGTGGAGTGAATTTTATTTCATAAGCAGCCACTGAGTCATCATCCTGCCTCAATTCCAGGAATTTTTTTCCATCTTAAGATGAACCACCTTAAGAAAATATTTCTCAAGAAACATACCTTTTAATTCATCTCAATCAAGAGCCTCAATATCCTCACTATCCCTGATGTTTTTAACCATCGACCACCACTGATCGGCTTCACCTTCAAAACGATAAACAGAGACTAAAATTTTGATGTTCTGAACACCCCATGACATCAAAAATCTTTTCTAGTGCTTTAATCCACCCTTATGCTAGCACATGGTCATATGATCCTCTGAATGGCAGGGGATTTTGCCTCATGAAATGCTCTACTACTGACATGTTCCTCTGTGGTTGATCTGGCTGATCTCGTGCATGGATACCACCACCATTTATAACTCGAGTCAACTATGACATCACTACAAAAAATTGTTTAGTTCTGATTTCGACCATCTCTCGTTGTTGATTTGGAAGGTTTTCTTCCTCCTAATTTCATCCCATCATAGTTTCCCTATTTCCTCTGTGGAAAACCATTCTGAACACATAAATATCTTAGGAAAAGCAACATGGTAATCTGTAAATGCTATATCATTTCAATATTACAATAAATTAATTTATGAATATTAATTTAACAATATCCTAACTCCAAAATTTATCTAAACCAGCCTTTAATACCAACTATAAGGACCCAGCCTTAAAACATTACATAATCTTGAATTAAATTAATAATTCACATTGAGGATCTTTTCAGGTTTAGAGTTTTAGAGAATTAGGCCATAACTATTACATTACATCTCAAATATTACAAAGTAGACACTTCTACTTAGTATCCATTTTTCTCATAAAATATAAACTCTTGAAAAAAAATATTCATGTCTAGTTCCATGTTTTAGACAACATGAATTTTCCATGATCTCATCCTTGACCCTATTCATATTTAATTCTTATGAAAAACATTTCAAAAAACATGGGATGAGCATAAAAAGCTCAGAAAGGGTTATAAAATAAAGAAATAAATCATTAGTACATAAATACATACAAAAAATAATCTCTTTTACATACCTCATGAAATCATAAGATTTATGAATAACACATAAAAATCACAAATCATAAAGGTAACTTGTGGCATCCATATCAAACTTACATTGTAGCTTTCATAGATACGTAGGGAGTTACGTTTGGAATACCCATCACAGTATATTCCCTAAATATCTTAGGAGAAACATTAAAGTTTACCTCTGTCACGTTACCCAATGCATTGGAGAGCTATCTCAGGCTCACCTGCCCTAGGTTTATCACGGAACCACCTGTATACGTAAACAATGACCAAAAACCATAATATAATCATAACACATGAACAAGAATAAAGGAAAGATAAAATTTCCACATTTCAATCACAATATAATATTTCAATATATTGACATAATAAATCCATTATTAAAACCATTTTCAATACCAAAATATGTAAAAATATTATATGGTATTTATTTTCCTTTTAAAAACACTACGACTTGTAGAGGAAGCCAAATAAAAAATAATGCTCACGGTGGGAGAAAGGTTGTTGTAACTGCGTACGTTAAAAATAAACATTCCCTTTGTTGTTTAGTAAAATGCTACATAGAAAAACATTCCTTTGAATGAAATGAAAAGTCAAATGGGTTTATACACCATATAAAAGAAGGTCATGTATAAATAAAAATATGCCTTAATGAAAGGAGATTAAGACGAAGTCCCTTACCTAATGTCTAACTTGACTCGTTCGTTCAATAAATCTTCTGAATAATAAACTAAAGTTAGTTTATACATGATTTAAAACCTTTTTCAAGTTTATTAATCCTTTTACATCACTTATTACCATGTTATAAACATTACATAATCATTTAAGTTAATAACGGTCATTTTATTGATTCCTATGATAAGATCCTTATATCCTATGATGTAAAAAGTGTATCTACTGTCAATGATCCATACACTGGTATGATATAAAATTTCTAGGGAAATATATATAACCAATTCTTGGTTATTTAATTTCTTTTTTATCCATGTATTTGGATTCACACATAATTTTGATTGACATAATTTATCTTCTTAAAAGTATAATGGAACAAATTCATCTTAAAAAGTTGAAAATTGATTCTATGTTTTTATCTCACTTGATGATACCTTGAGTTGATGTGTATGAACAATTTGGGTCTACTTTGACACATTCCTATGTATTTTTTATTATAAATATCTGGCCATATGTTAAAATCCTTCACACCATAAACAATAACCCTCAAAATCATCCCTAGAATATTAAACTATTCCTAGTTTCCTTTTTTCTTATGTTCCCTTTGGTACCTATTATCTATAGAACAAACATTTTGGTAATGTCACATATTTCCACAATAATAAAACTGGATATGAGGTAAATTCTTGTGTGTTGTTGCTGAAATACTAGTTTTCCCTTGTTTTATCTGATTTCTATTCATACCTAAATAAACCTTCAACTTTAGAGTGGGTTCTTTTGGTTTAGAATGAACCACCTATAATTTATATTTATGATAAAAATAATTCTAACCTTTTTATTCAATTACAAATCTTCATTCTTCCAATAGTCATTTTCTTTCTTTCCTAGACATTAGTTTTCCACTCTCACCTTTTCTATCACCCGAGTGATCTAATTTCCTAATATAGTACTAGGAGACAAAAGTCTTTCCTGATCTTAAATATTTCATTTATGACCGAAAATTTCCTCCTCAATTTATTTGATATGTTTGACATGATATTTTTACATCTTAGCTAAAACATTGATAAACCTATTCTATTCATTAACTTTGATCTTATACTCAATGAACTTCTCTAAGTTTTCTTGATTTTTAGATTTTATATTTTCAATTTGTTCCTTCATCTCAAACTTCCCTTCTTCCTTATATTGTATATAGACTTTGGAATTATGAACCAAACTATTAGATTTATTCATTTTGGTTCTCTAACAATATATCTCTTCAAGCATAAATTCAAATTCAACCTCACTTTCAAATCTTCTTTATAATTCTAATTTTTCACCCTTGATCTCTTTCTTGGTCTAGGAACTACCCAGAACCACCACCACAACATTTTCTTTACATTATTTTTTGTTTTCAATTTCTCCCACATCAGTTTCTTTTGAACTATAGTTTTATTATGAAAGGAGGTTCTTGTTATTAAATTAATTGTTCTTGGTTATTTTTTTACCTTTCAAATTGGTTGAAGACTTCTTTATGATATTTTCATCATCCTAATAATCTTATTGAAACTTACTGGGACACTTTACTATAATGTTACCAACCTTTCCACACTGAAAATATATGAGTGGAAGTTTTACTTTAAACTTTCCTTTTCCTCTTTTCATATTTGAGGAGATGAATGAAATAACTTCATCCACCTCTTCTTATTCATGGAAATCCTCCATGGAGGGCATCTTCATATCCTTGTATTTCACATCTTAAGATTTCTCCTTTTCATTTCCTCATTTTCATCATTTCACATTTTGTATATAAAAAGAACATTGTGAAAACTATCCAAAATCATCTCCTTTGGATATTTATGCTTAATACTAGAGACTTTTATATTGAACTGGGATGAAAATATTCTCAAGATGCGCTTAATGATATTCACATCATCAAGGGTTTCTTTGAGACCACACATGTACTTTATAATCACATTCACCTAATCAAAGTATGCATTAATAGATTCATTAGGGTGCACCATAATGTCCGTATACTTGTTTCAAAGAACATATAATTCATATTCTCTAACTTTTTTTTTAATTTGAAGTTATTTAAATTTTTTTCCCATGTGGTACGTGAGGATTTACATGACATCATCTTTATGTATATTGTGTTAGCTAAATCTCCCATTAAATTATTAATAGCTCTAGAATCAGCATTCAGTATTCTTCAGTCTATGTTTGATAAATATCTATTATATATATAGACTAAGATCCCATGAATATACCCTATATACACATCCATTACTAAATATTGGAAGTAGATCTCCATTCGATTCTTCTACAGTTGGAAATTGTTTCCCTCAAAGATCAGAATCCCTTTATTATTGATGGATTCCATAGATTTGAATAAGATAGATTCACTCACTTTAACCTTTTTATATAATACTAATTGTTGAACCCAAAAGGTTAAATACCTTGGTGATGAATCAAGGTATGTAGGATAAAAGAAATTCCCCTTCTTGATCTTTTTTCATCATTAAAAAACACTCTTATATCTCTTTCCTATAGTAACGTATAAATATAAATAAAAACATGCATGAAACACATAAATTTTACTTGGTTCACCCTAACTAGGCTATACCAATGTGCATAAAAATTCAATATTCCAATGTTCCAAATCCACTCAGGTGCATTGTGATTATAAAGTTTACAGTGGACTCACTATCCCACCTGGTTCAATACTAGTTACATGTTGAAATCTGACTGCTCTTTCTACTGAAGTCTGCTCATTTTTCCTTAAGTATATATCCTTTGATTTCATTAATCAATATTTTTACACCTCAATAGGTTTTTCATGAAATTATTCTTTTATATAAATGATGAATTACAATTTACTATAGAGTTTCTAGGAAATACTTTACTAGTTCATACAACTTATAATTTTACACAACCTTTGAACAAATCTCACAAAACTTCCCAACTTTTCACAAAACTTTTTAATTTTTCACAACTCACAATTTTTTTTAAACTCTCATTTTTTAAAAATTACTTGGTTATATTTATTCATCTCACATTATTTATTGATATATTTTTTTCATTACAACATCATGAAACTAATATATTTGAAAAAATATTTCATGAATTCAAAGCCTTTATATCTTCTTTAAGGATTTCTTGATTATTTAAAATGATGAGGGGTAACATCTTATTTATAGATGTTTCCAAATATTTATGAAATTTACATGACTGCCACTAACCTTTTGTGAAACATAGATTTTTATGTTCTTGTAACTCCAAATTTATTTAACTTTTGGAAACATATTCCATTCATGTAATCCCCTCAAAAACATACCACCTCCATTATCACTTTTCATGTGGAACTCACCACATTTTCACAACTTCACATTTGTTCTCACAACTCAAAATTTCTTGACATTTCAAAAAATTCACAAAAATACAACATTTTGAAATATTTTTATGAGGCAATATTGAATCACCACTTTTTTGAAACTTTCCACATGTTTGTGAAACTGTACACTTTCATGAGAAACCTTCCCATGCTTAATTTTTTGCCCTATTCCTCTAAATTTTTAGATCACAAAAATTTGGAAAACACTAGGAAACATCATCACATTATATACACAACTTCCCAAATGCCTTCCTGAACTTCCAAACCTCAATACTATTCTTTATAGAATAGGTTTAACCCATATCTCATTATATAGACTCTGAACTCGCATGAGACTACACCCTCATAGATTGTTGTCAACATTCTTTTTCAACAACCACACTATAATTTTAACACTGTCTCTTTCAATGAACACAACAACCTAAAATACTTTATATTACTTTGAGAGGGAATTTTTCCCAATAATATGAATACTTAAAAAAACTAACACTTCTAGAAAATGGGGTTTTGGAGACCCCTTACACAGGCGACCGCCATTGGCAGTCACTATTGGTGCCCTATAGCGACCGCCAATGATGGTCACAATACTTCTCAAAAAAAAATATATGGAGCCTCCCCTCCCCCCAAATCCCGAACCCAAACCCTACCCCTGACCCCCCCTATAGCCACCTATCCCCTCCATTTCCACACTGCCTCCCCTGCACCGCCTCCCCTCCCTCGCTACACCGGCGACGCCGCACCGCTGATGCTGCACTGGTTCTGCCTCCTATTTCCACTGACGTTGTTGCCCATCCCCTCCCTCACCACATCACCCATCCCCTCCCTCACTGCACCGAATCCACCTCACTGCCTCCTCATTTGTATCCCCACTGTCATCGGTTCCCATCCCCTCCCTCACCGCATAGCCTCTAACTCTATCTCTCCTCCGCTGCCCCTCCTCTCCCTCACAACACCACCTCCGGCTCCCCTCGGTTCTGAATTTTTCACACTATAAGGTATGCCCTAATTTCCATTTTATGGTTTTAATTTTGGTAAATTTATTGCAAAAATTTTACATGCATGAAGATAATATGAATATTATGTGTGAATAAAAAGTGTGGAAATGGAATTTCATGTTTATACGGGTTTGTGTGCATGAAGAATTATGAAACAATGTGTGTTGACAGTGTGTGAATGAGAAGACGTCACACTTTACTTGAAGTTGGAAGTTACATACAATGAAGAGTACATGTATATGTTTATTGGATTGATATTATAAGTTATGTTGTTATATGATTTATACCATTCTTGAGTTTATCACATGTCTCTATGTGTGTGTGTGTATCCCATGAGAAAATGTTTGAGGTTTGACCACATGTGTGTGCTTGCATAGCCCATGAGACCCATGCTTGAGTTTAATCACATGTGTTTCAATACTATAGGTTATTATTAATATTATATGATGTTCCTTTATATGATATTAATCTATGTTTAAATGTGACATACTGTGTATATTTTAGAGGTATAATTGAGATGGAATTTAGAGTGATGTATCAATATTTTTTCACATTCTTGTTATTTCCCACACTTTTATTGACCTAAAACTTTGGGGGTATTTGGGTTTTTACTATATGACTTGAGATAACTACCATGGATTATGATTTTTCATTGTTTAATGACTCTATTATGTTATTGTTTATCCTTTTCTTTATTGATACCAGGGGTATATTTTCTGCACTGATGACATTCAGACCCTTGCTGCTAGTAACAAACATCTTGCATGAAAGGATACCTGCTTGAGGTCATGAGGAACACTGTATTAGACCCTATGATCCAGCATGGGGAATCACATTCATTGTACCACATATTCTCTATTGGTAACATAAGTGAAGATAGATTGGTATTTTTTTGTTCTGAAATTGTATATATTTGTGACTATCCTTGATATAGATTAGTTAGTTTTCCATAAATTAGATATTGATTGCTATATTTGATGGTTAATCTTTACTACATCTGATGTCACAAAGGCAGTGTGAATCCAAGAGGTAGTGAGAAATTATTTGTACAAAGATATAGTTTCTCTAAGTTTGAGAATACTATTCATCAATAATTGATTTTGGTCACATTCATCACAAATTATATTTGTTGATTTATTGGTAGGAATTAACTTAGCCGCTAAGGTTGATAGTTCAAGATTAGTATTTGATGAATTTTTTCATGTACCACATATGCATGTAGGTTATAATATTCCTTTCTTGAAAAATGTTTACTCTATGGAATTATATTCCAAATTAATTCTTAATATAGTTTCTTTAATATAGAATCATCATTAGACTTACCATACCAAAATGGTGGCGATGACATGGGATTTCACTTCCATTCCATTATCTATTCTCTTGTTTATTATTCAGAGATATAAATTTTTTATTTTATTAATGGTCCATATGAAATTAGACAGTATTTATTTTAAATATATTTGATATGAAAAATTCATGTAATATGAAGTGTTGTGTAAATTATTGTTATACATATATTATTATGGATAAGAGTTGGATTGATCTTCCAAATAGAATTTCTAGAGAATATTTCAAGGGAATTATGCAGTTTATTGAGTTCACTGGAGGATTTCAAAGTGACTTTATTATTTTTCCATGTAGAAAATGTGCAAACAGATATCAATTCACACGAGATACTGTGAGGGAGCACCTATTCTTGAATGAATTTATAAAAAATTATAAGATTTGGACTCATCACGGGGAAGAATATATTCATCATCAAAATATATATGCAGTTCAGATGGATGTTGATGCGGGGATGAATGATCCAATGCATGAAATGCTTACTGAACTGGTATGTGGGTTCTCTCCTGAAGGAATTGACATCCAGAATGTTGAGACTGATGAGATAAATCTAGGTTCTGGTGAAGATCGTTATTTGAGGAGGTTTTATGAAGTACTTGATGATGTAAAAATGGAATTATATCCTAGATGTACTACTTACAATAAATTGTTGTTTATCGTGTAGTTGTTGCATTTGAAGACCTTGAATCAATGGTCAGACACATCATTCGACATGAAGTTGGTGTTATTAAAAGATGTTCTTTCTATCGACTCTAAGATTCATGACTCGTATTACCATGCTCATAAGTTGATAGAGAACTTAGGTTTTATATATGAGACCATAGATTCATGTGAAAACAACTGTATGTTGTTTAGAAAAGAAACTACCCATTTGGATATTTGTATGGTCTGTGGCGCTTCCAGGTGGAAAGAGAATAAGGGAAATCAGACTCATCAAATTCAGACTGTGAAATAGGGAGAACTGATTGCTGTAAAGAAAATGCGTTACTTTCCCCTAAATTCGGGGTTGAAAATATTTTTTATGTCATCTAAAGTTTCTAATTTAATGAGATGGCATGTAGAAAGAAATCAGGAAAGTGATATGTTAATCCACTCGGCAGACTCTCGTGCATGGAAGGATTTCGATAAGAGACACCACAAATTTGCTAAAGATGTTTGTAATGTCCGATTGGGGTTGGTAGCATATGGTTTCAATCCATTCAAGTCTATGGTTGGTGAAAATCATAGTACATGGACCATGGTGTTGGTTCCATATAATCTTCCTCTATGTATTTGTATGAAGAAACAATTTATATTACTTTCCACTCTTATTGATGGACCTAGAAGTCTGGGGGATAAGATTGATGTTTACCTTTAGCCATTGATTGATGAGTTGAATGAATTTTGGGGCGATGGTGTGATGACTTATGACTGTGAAACGAATGAAATGTTAGAACGAAAAGCTGCTTTATTGTGGACAATCAATGAATTCACATATTATAAAAATTTATCAGGCTGGAGTACGAAAGGGAAATTTTCTTGCCCTTGTTGCAATAAAAGTAAAAAATCTGTATGGCTTAAACATTCTAGAAAATGGGCATACATGGGTAATAGACATTTTCTCCCCCCTCAGTACAGGTTTAGAAAGGATAGAGTGACATTTGATGGTTCTAGAGAGTTTAGACGAGCACCAAAGATCCTGATAGGAGATGAAATGTTATCACAATTTGAGAAAGAAAACATCCACATTATATATGAATTTTAGTATTGGGTGGCTCATCCATTACATAATATTCGTGGTGCGGGTAGACAACACAGTCAAAATTGGAAAAAGAAAAGTATTTTTTAAAATATCTCCTATTAGAAAACTAACATGCTAAGGAATAATTTGGATGTCATTCACATTGAAAAAAAATGTTTGTGATAATATATTGTGGACCATTTTAGGTGTTAGTGGAAAATCAAAGGACCATGTTAATGCATGTTGTGATTTAGAAGAAATGGGTTTAAGGAAGCAATTTAATTTACATTTATTTGAGGGAAACAAGGAATATATGCCTGATGCATAGTATATTATGACTACAAAGGAGAAAGAGACATTTCATTCCATTTTGAAGATGCTCAAGGTTCCTGATGGTTACTCTTTTATAATATTTCAAAGTGTGTGAATCTTACAAGAAGGACATTGAAAGTTTTGAAAAGTCATGACGATCACATAATACTTTAGTAGTATCTTCCAATCACAATTTGTGATTGTTTATCCCCCAATGTTGTTTTTGGGCAAACTATTTTTTTCATTTCAAATAGACGGTTTTTGGGTAACCGGTTCCCAATCCAAACACATCCAAAGATCAAATTCAAAATTCAAATCCAAAATCATCAAACCAAGTGCTGCACGCCGTACGTACACTGCCGCCACCACCACGCGTCAGCCTTCCAGCGTCGGTCATGAAAATCAGTCACTACGTCTCCTTGGACCACGACACCAAGCACAACTTCCAAGCAACCACATCAACTCATATCACCGGCGAACAATACCGGCGACCATCGTCACCATCACCAAACCGCATCAAAACAAAACACCGGCGACCACCATCAGCATCCATCATCCGCGATGAGAGTAGAGCGTGAAGCTCACGCCGTCCCACATATTCAACCAGCCCCCAGCACCGGACCAAACCGGGAGGCCAAACTAATCGTTCAGGGAAAAAAACACCAGGATGCCGGCAGATAATAGCCGTCGTCATCGCCGAAGCCCAGTCAACCACCATCTTCATCCAAATCCATCACTTTCCATCCGTAAAATCCAAAAAACTCTCGCATAGACGATTGTGAGAGGAAGAACATCACCAAATTCCCAGAAATCACCCAAAAGAGAAAGCATAAAATGAACTGACAACAAAGAACATCACCAGATTTCAAGAAAAATCCAACCTCAAACACAAAAAACATCTCGTCGCCGCCTTCCGAAAACCCCCCGACCATAACGCTCAACCACCAAATGCCCAGAACTGTGCACGAGATGACGTTCTTGAACCGTTGAAGAAAAATATCAAGCACTGAATCAACACCATGCCGCCTTGAAGAGACAGACACCAGTGCACGCAAGTAGAGCCGAAACAATGCCTCCAAAGCCAAGAAACTGACGCCTAGAGCCATCGAGCAAGGGGAGAGCAGAGCCGATCGGAGATGGGGAAGGCGGCGCGAGCGAAAAACCTATCAGAGCTCCTCCCCTTACAGGCCCATCCAATAGTAAAGTTCCCCCCAATATTGTTCAACTATTGATTGAGATGAGTAATTTTTTAGACAACTTTGTTTAAGAAATCAATGAATGAGTGATTTAAAAAGTTTTCAGGACCGAATTTTACTTACTCTTTTTCACTTTGAGAAAATATTTTCCCCCTAATTTTTTGATGTTATAGTTCACTTGATAGTGCACCTAACTAATGAAGTAATGGCTGATGGTCTAGTTCCCTTTAGGTGGATGTATCCTATTGAGCGGTATCTGAATACATTGAAACGATTTGTATGCAACATAGCTCATCCAGAGGCATCAATAGCCAATGGTTATTTTATGGATGATTGTACTAATTTTTGTGAAGAATATCTTATAGATGTTGAAACAAAATTAGATAAGCCATCTCAGATTCATGATGGTCCAGTTGTAGAAGGAACCATATTTGATATGGACAACATCGAGTGGATACAAGCGTATCGATATATCTTGTTCAATACTCCATAAGTTGCACCATTAATGCAGTAAGTGTCTTATAACTTTTATTGTTTAACTTTTATATGTTTTTTGCATAAGTTGATCATTTAAACATCACGTTATCATTTGCAGGAAACACATTAATGAGCTAAAAGAAGAGATGCCTCATACGACTGAGTATCAAATTCAACAATCTCATTATGCGTCATTTCATGATTGGTTCAAGGATTTTGTATGTATAAATTGATTTTCATTATGAGTGAAGTATTATACTAATTTCTTTCTGTAGAAATCATTATTGAATTCTATGAATTATGTAGGTTCATAACCTAAGTGTGTTAGGTTACCCCATGCTAACTGAAGAATTTATCCAGCTAGCTGAGGGTCCATCTATAACAGATCATCGTTATAAATATATAAATGCTAATGGTTTTCGATTTCACATTAAATATGCTGACAAAAAATGAGAAACACAAAATAGTGGCATCAATTGTCCATTAATTGATTATATTTATTACTATGGTCAATTGAAAGACATCATTGAAGTTGTATACACACACGGGTTGAAGTACATACTATTAAAGTGTAATTGGGTTGATTAAGTGTGTGGAAGTAAAGTCGATCAATATCAGTTTACAATGGTGAATTTTAACTATATGTTATAAAAAATGAATGAGTTGATAATGAACCTTTCATTTTGACATCACAAGCGGAACGAGTATTCTTCGTTACTTTTCCTTCGAATCCTAGTTGGAAAGTTGTTGTGAAAATGTCCCAGTGAGGAGTTTTTTTATTTGAACAAGATGAACCCGAGACTATTCCCTTTGTTTCCCAATAGCTTGATCAACATACCGTAGTTCAACGTGAAGAATATATTTATTGGGTTAGACTGGCTGTTGAAGGATAAATAGTTGATTTTCATGTTTAATGAAAGTTATAATTGTTTTCCAACTCTTCAGTTAAAATCCTTTTTTAAAATTGTTTAAAACAACCGAAAACTAATTTAGTACATAAGCGTTTTTATTTAATATTAGTCAAAATTAACCTTATGTTTGATCCTTTTTTATGGATTCCCTTGAAGGCACGTGTGAACCAAGATTCTAGTATTTGGCTCCATCTCTATCATTCTTTGGATGAACTATATTTCTTTGGTTTTATAAATTGTTTTCTAGATCAAATTGAAAAGGTTGATTACTTTGAGTAAAAGAATTTTTTAAATAAGGTGATTTCACCCTAGTTATGGGTAAAGGAAAAAGATGGTATTTTCAAAGTATTGAATTTTTTTTGACCTTGTGGAATCGATTTTAAGGTCCCCCTCTCCCTTTCCATATCCTTTCAATCCTTGTTGTAATATTTAATCAGATTGATAATTTTTTATGGGATGGTGATTCTACTTTGAGCTTGAAAGATCCATATTTCATACACATATGTGTTTATATAGATATAATATCCCCCCTATATAGCCCCACCCCACTCCCCCCAAATAGCCTCACCCCCACCTACACAACCCCTCCACCCGGACAGTCCAACCCTAGAGAGCCCCCCTTGGACAACCCCCTCCCGGATAGCCCACCCCTCAAAACTCCCCCCGGATAGCCCCCCCTCCCGGACAGCCCACCCCCTTTGGACAGCCCCCCATTCTGCACCATCCCCTCCCCTACCCCCTACCCTACAACAGCCACCCCCACCCCACTCCCCCCAGACAACCCCACCCCTACCTACACAGCCCCTCCACTCCCCCTTCCCCTCCACCCCCTGGACAACCCCACACCACTCTCCCACCCCCTTCACCCCCTCCCTGCACCCATCCCACCCCACTCCCCTCGGACAGCCCCACCCCACTCCCCCCAGACAACACCATCCCCACACCACTCCCCCCGGACAATCCCACCCCTACCTGCACAACCCCTCCACCTAGACAACCCCCTCCCCTTGGACATCCCCCACCCCACTCCCCCCGGATAGCCCCACCCCCACCTGGATAGCCCCCTAGACAGCCCCCCCTTAGACAGCCTCCCCTCCAGGATAGACCACCCCCCAAAACTCCCCCCGAACAGCCCCCCCACCCTCCTACCCCCTGGGCAGTCCCACCCCACTCCCTTCTGTACAACCCCACCCCACTCCCCCTGGATAGCCCACCCTCCCAGATAGCCCCCCCTCCCAGACATCCCACCCCTCCCCTTTGGACAGCCCCCTCCCCCTACACTGCACCAGCCCCTCCCCTACCCCCTTCCCTACACCGACTAGCCCACACCCCCCACTCCCCTCAGATATCCCCACCCCAACCTACACAGCCCCTCCACTCCCCCCTGGACAGCCCCACCCCACTCCCCCCTGCCCCCTTCACCCCCTCCCTGCACCCAACCCACCCCACTCCCCCCGAAAATCCCCACCCCTACTTGCATATCAACTCCACCTAGACAAGCCCCCCAGACATCCCACCCTCCAAAACTCCCCCCACTGGACAGCCCCCCACCCCCAGCCCCTCGACAGCCCCACCACACTCTCTCCCAAACATCCCCAACACACCCCAGCCCCTCCCCACTCCCAACCCCCTCCCAGATAGACCACCCCCATAACTCCTCCCAAACAGCCCCTGGATAGCCCCACCACACCCCCAACCCCAACCCCTCCCCACTCCCAACCCCCCTCCTGGACAGCCCACCCCCCAAATCACTTCAGGTTAAAAGAACCCTCTAAATATAAGCCTTTTTTGTACATAATTTTATTTTTGTTCTGTTAAGTTTATGATTCTTTAAAATCCTACCCCTTTTGTTTTATTAACAACTTTAAAAGTTTTATTTTTTAAAAAACAATACAATTTATCTTTTTGACACTTTGGATGGTCCCCTTACTAATATTTTCTACCACTGCAGACATGTCAGGGGAACAAGCAGCACATCCACATCATCCATCTGAGCCATCTACGTCTTAGAGTCGAGGTATGTTTGAATTTAATTGTGTTTATTTTTTTATGTAATTTCTATATATATATATATATTCAAATATTTCAAATTATGTATAAAATTGTTTTCAATGGGATCATACACAACTGCTTCTTTCTCTCGCAAGAGAGGCCATGGTCGTGGCATTTCATCACGGAATTCCGACACGAGAGATTTCATCCTATGGGACTGACTACCCCTACATTTATACATCATTTGGTTTATATCATATTCTACCCACATCGATTTCCATTGACCACATGTGACTGGGCTTCAATCCCTCAGGATACATTAGATCAGCTTTGGAGGGAAGTTCAGGTAAGAAGACTATTTTAATTTCTTTCCTATGTTTAAAAAATATTAACATGTGTAATTTTTTTCTTAAATAGAATAATTTAAAAGTGTTCCCCAATGAGTTTCGTCCAGTTTTTATGGGAAAATATTGTAAGATGTGGAAATATTTTAAATGCAAAATGAAGAGGGAGCACTGGGTACCAAACGTGGGTGCCCCAAAAATAATGGAAAAAGTCCTCAGAGGTGTTATCCCATCTTAGTGGCATGACATATTTTCATATTGGTCTAATGAGGCCATTGAAATTAGTATATTTATTTTGGTATATATATTTTCAAGAATTTTTGACATTATATTTGTTTGAAATTTGAATTAATTGAATGTAGGAGGTGTCAGCACGCCATTCCGAGAATCGAGCATTGTAGGGACCACCTCACAGGCTCGGGAATCATCACGTGTCTCAGATATGACCTGATGTATTTATTATTCATTTTTTAATTTATTATTTAATATGTTTTGGTGTTATATTTTTTATATTTTATTGGTATATAGTTACAGGATCAAGGTGCACCAATTGATAAAATGTCAATGTGGATGATAACTTGTGATCAAAATGATCCAGAGGCTACAGATCTTATAGTAAGTTCTTCTAATCATTACCAATACTTATATGCATCTATATATAAACATATATATGTATATATATTTAAATATTGCATAGTATTAATTTGAATTTGAGTTAGAATAGCTGCCAGAGGACTAGCGACAACTTCCCATGCGAAGGGATGAGATATTCCATCACATTACTGGTTGTGACGGGCATGGATATAGTTTGACCTATGGAATGGAGATTCCTTGTTCTATAGTATCATGTGTTGAGGTTTTCGGTCCTGCTGTTGCTCGGATGACACAATAGCTGTAAGATTTTGAGGCATGGTTGCGCGCTTTTGAGGAGGTAAATGCGCAATTGATCACTGAGGTTAGAACACTGCAGGAATATGTGTGTTTCGGTGATGGTGCAGGGGATCATACGATGAAGGTTTATACAGAATTTATTTATTTTCTTTCTATTATTTTAGTTATTAAAATCTTTATAATTTTTATTGGTTGTAGGCCCCTGGTACACCGGAAGGAGGTAGCGGTCATGACCACGCATGACACATCATATTCACAAGGTCTGTTTATTTTATATTTATTATTGAATTAATGTTATATATTGATTTAGACTTTAAATGTAGAATTTTTTGAGATTAGAACAATTTATGTTTTAAAAAACACCATAGTTTTTTAATTTTAAGAGTATTATTAGTAATTGGATACTTTATTGTGATAGATATTTTCTTAGGATCCACATTGGAGGATAGGAATTAGGATAGGTGGCTCAATGGCATATTGACTCGATGTCCCAATGGCCCAATGGCCCAATGGCCTATTGGCCTAAGGGTAGAATGTCCTACTAGATCTTATGGTAATTTCAAAGGGCTTGAACTTCTCTCACATATGATTTCTCTTATATTTCAATTGTTAGAGTTCATCTTTGTCTTGGTCTTGTGAAAACCCTAGTAGAGATACCTCCTTTCAAAGATTATACAAATGATATTCATAATGAATACATGTATGAATTTTTCTATTTAATTTATTTTCAACAATGATTTTATTTTTCTTTACTTCTATTTATAATGATTTTTGGTTGGCATGTTCTCCCTCCACTTCACTTACTGCCTATAATGTTATGCTAGACCCCATCTCAGTTTTGTATAAATGTATTTTTGGTGGTTTTTTGATGGTGTTGGTGGGTACATTCAGTATATATAGTTCAACTCGGTTGGTCTAGTTCCCTGCTATTATTTCTAGTTATTTTAGTGGTGGCATGTGATGTGTTTTGGTGTCCATCCTCTTATGAATATTTTCCTTGTTAGTGTTCTTCTGATGGGGTGTGGGGTTGTCCGGGGTGAGTGGGGGGGGGGGGCTATCCAGGGTGAGTGGGGGTGGGGGGGCTGTCTAAGGGGAGTGGGGGCTATCTAGGGTTGGGGGGTTGTCCCAGGGGAATGTTTTGGGGGGGGGGGGTGGATGTCCGGGGTGAGTGGGGGGGGGGCTATCTAGGGAGAGTTTTTTTTGGGGGGGGGGGTGCTGTCCAGGGGGGTCCGGGGGGTGTCCGAGGGGGAGTGGGGGGGGGGGGGGGGGTTGTCCCGAGGGTGGGGGGCTATCCGGGGGTGAGTGGGGGGGGGGGGGGGCTGTCTGGGAGGAGTTTTTTTGGGGGGGGGGGGCTATCTGCGGGTGGGGGTTGTCTAGGGTGAGTGGGGGGTGGGGGCTATTCGGGGGGGTGTTTAGGGTGGGGGATGTCTGGGGGAGTGGGGCTGTCTGGGGGTGGGGGCTGTCCTGGGGGAGTTTTGGGGGGGGGGGTCATGTGAGGGGCTCTCTTGGGTGAGTGTGTGTGTGGTGTGTGGGGGGGGGGGCTGTTCGGGGATAGTTTTTTTTGGGGGGGGGGGTAGAGGCTATGGGGGAGGGGTTGTCTGGGGTTGAGTGGGGGGGGGGGGTGTCTGGGGGGGGTGGGTGTGGTGGGGGGGTGTCCGGGGTGGGGGGCTGTCCGGGGTGAGTGTTGTGGGGGGGGGGGGCTATCTGGGAGGGAGTTTCTTTTGAGGGGGTGGGGGGCTATCCGGGGTGAGTGGGGGGGGGGGGGGTGATGCCCGGGTGGGTGAATTTGGGAATTTGTGAATTTGGCCAATTGGCCAAGTCTCCATTTAGCCTATTGGCCTAATGACCAAATAGCCTAACACCATATTAGACTATTATCCTGATGGCCAATTGGCTAAATGGAGACTTGACCAATTGGCCAAATTCATAAATGCCCAAATGACCAAATGCCCTCACTCCCTCATGCCCTAATGCCCTATTGCCCTAACTCCCAAATGACCTAATTGCCTAACGGTCCAACGTCCCAACAACGTCCCAACGGCTCAACAACGACCCAAAGGATGAATAATATCCCAATGTCCAAACAACGTCCCAACATCCTAACAACGACCCACCGGCCTAACAACGGCCCAACGGCCTAACAACGGCCCAACGGCCTAACAACGGCCCGACAGCCTAACAACGGCCCAACGGCCTAACAACGGCCCAACGACCTAAAAACAGCCCAATGACCTAACAATGACTTAACAACGACCTAACAATGGCCCAACGACCTAACAACAGCCCAATGGCCTAACAATGGACCAACGACCTAATAATGTCCGAACAGCCTAATGAACTACTATCCTAATTACCTAATGTCCTATTGGTCTAATGACCTATTAGGATATTGGCCTAATGGCATATTAGCCTATTGGCCTAATGACCAAATGGCCAACTGGCATATAAGCGTATTAGCCTAATGTCCAATTGGATAAATGGAGACTGACCAATTATCCAAATTCTCAAATGCCCTAATGGCCTAATGGCCCAATTTTATTATTATATATATATATTTACTAAGTGAATAAATATTTCTAATTTTCATTTTCTTAGTTTAGTTGTTTATTTTTTATCTTATTGTAGGTTTATTGAAGCAAAATATTGGAATGGATTGGAGCTGTTTGGATCACTAGATATGAAGGACTAAATCTGTCATTTATTGTTTTTGAGGATCCTGGTGTTTCTGCTGTTTCAAATTGATTTTTTTCTTCTTATTTTTTCTTTGTTTCTACTGTTTGAGAAGTGGCCCTGTATTTTTTTTTTAAAAAATTCCCAGGTAAATGACCGACAATGGTGGTCGCTAATGGGTCCATTTTTTTTTCAGGACCCAGCGACCGCCAATGGAGGTCATTGTAGGTATTTTTTCACTTTATCTATAGCAACCGCCAATGGCGGTCGCTATAGCTCGGCCCAATAGCGACCTCTATTCGGTCGGGCCTTAGGTCACCTACAGTGATGGGCTTAATGTGACCACCATTGGCAGACTCAAAGAGGTCTCTAAAGATCAATAACGACTGCCATTGGCGGTTGTTATTGGTCTCATTTCTAGTAGTGTAATATTGTTCAAGGGTTATTGTAACGCCCTGACCCCAGTTACCCAGAGTCGGTGCATTATTTTAATATATTGGCGTGATTACAAGGAATCAAGTCCCGAAGGATCGATCAATTTAGCAATCTTAGAAAATAGATTACATACATCAATGTTACATTACACTTTATAACATACAAAACAACATAAGTAATCCTTTATGAACGCCATTATTCCATTGGCTTAACCTTGCATATCAATCAAAATACTCTTCTTGAAATCCTGAGAAAAATAAAATATTGAAAGGGGTGAGCTCAGATGCTCAGTAAGGATAACAATACAACAGAAACTTTCATAAATAAGCATAAACATTTAAGGCAATGTATAACTAAAACAAAAGCCTTTTAAACTTAAACTTCATCATAATATGGAAAAAATAAAATGAAGTAATTCCATTTACTTATTCACATGGATATTATACTAGTCGAATAATCACATGAAATATCACTAACCACTTTCATAATGATGGAATGCATAATGCCAGACTATCATAACCACGTAGCCAAGACCTCGTGCCAAGACTATGAATAAAATTTTGTCAAGGCCTCGTGACAAGACACTAGTTTGTCTCATGATACCTACCGATGCATTGAGGAGCTATAGCGGGCTCCACCCGTCACTTACTATGTCCAATTCATTCCCATATGAAAAGGTATAAACATAACATAAACATTCGTATTAAAACTAGCATACGAAATGTCAATACTTACTCCATAAAACATGAATGGTATAAAAATAACACATCCACAATCAAACATATCACAAAACCTTCAATACAATAAAAAAGTTTTGTATCATAATAAATAATCTTCAAAAAAGTTTAAAATCCATCAAAGTATGTTGACATAGATTAAAATTATTTGTAAAACTCTTTGAGAGAAATATCCCTTTATCATTAAAACATTTGAAAGTCACACAATTTAGAAAAGAAGACATTTAAAGAAATTTTTGAATCAATGTGTCCCATACCACTTTAAAACTTTTGAAATTAAAATTTTAAAAACATTCATTTCCATATAAATAAATCCTTAAAAACCATTTTGAATACATGAACATTAATGAGAATGATTTAGAAGAATAAATATTTAAAACATTTGAAATGATGTTTTTGTAAAAAGTGCCTTAAAAGAATCTCATTGAAAAATCTTTCATGAAACATGGACATGGATAATAAATATTTACCATACACAAAGAATACAATTATGGGCAGTACATACACCACACAAAAGGTAATAGTGGTAATATGGCACGAATCTCACGGGAATAACGAGTGAGATGAACACCCCTTACCTTGAACTTTCCTTTAATAGAGGGTACGTTTAACTTCTTGTATAAAGACCATAGTATGTTATTAAATTATACCAGAACCATATTAATATTTTTGATGTCATAAATTATTCATTTACGAATTTATACTACACATTTAATAATAATTTCCATGTTAAATTAACATTTCGGGTAATAATCGCTTTCTTTATCGTACGTGTTATAACTTGTTACTCTTGATTGTATCACTTAGATAATGATTTAAATACTTCCAGAATATAAAACATCATATATATTTAGAATATAAATATGTATAACAGACATATATATGAAATGGAAAACACCGTTTATGGAGATGGCACTCCGTACGTACGCATAAACGCAGTTTCCATTTTCATAACGTATTGAATGGAACTAAGTGAATATAATATATGTAAGTACATGTATATATATATATATATATATATATATATATATATCTCCAGTATCATTATTATGTCATATATTACAAACATATTAGTAATATATATTTTTATAATCGTTGATGAATGGTGAATATGGAAATGAATCTCATCGCGTCTTGGAGACAGTAATCCGTACGTACGCACGAGTGACAATATCATTTCCTTAAAGGTGTGGAATTGGATGGTATATTAATTTTATAGAGACATTATCAAGTTATTTTCATTATTTATATACATATCACTCATCATTATATCCATCCAAATAACATAGTGTTGAATAACAAATTACACCACGGCGTGGAGACGGTAAGCCGTACGTACGTACACATGGTGACATTATCATTCATAAGATGGATATAATAAGGCCACTAGGTTGAAGTGAGGGAAGTTGAGAGGATATCTGTACAGGGTTTGGACGAACCAAAAGGCTTTGAAGGTATGAATTAGAGTGAATGAGGAGTGCCCTTTTATAAGAGGGGTGAAGGGAACCTTAGAAAAAACATACAATATTATTTTATAATAAATTCATATTCGATTTCTAATGGCTCCAAAGTGTATTATTCAAAGTATAAGGTGGTTATGGGTCGAAATAATTTCATCCAATAGATTTTAGACAGGTTTGGGTCACTATAGTAACCTTATTTTTTAGTTTTAACTCTTAGTTAATGAGTTTGACACTTACCACGTCACTTTGTATTTTTATATTATATAGTCAATAAACTTACTATAAACTTCCAAGCGATCCCCAAGTGGTACATTAATGATACACCTATCATTATATAAGTTCTTTGGCCGAACCTTAGATTGTTAGTAATATTATATCAATCAATAATATAATATTTGTTTTAAAAACTCTTTTATGTCAATTTTGACACTATTTAATAATTGATTTTTTGTAAAAGTTATAACAACTTTATTAATTCAAACTAAATTTATTTAATCAATACTAACATGCCATAGTAACCAAGAAAAATTCGTGTATGGAATAAAATATTCAAATTTTATTTATTTTAACATTTATAATACCATTTATTTGATTCTTTCATTAATAAGAAAAATAATGCATCATCATTGTGTCATAAATAAATTTAATTATTTAATCTCTAAAAATTATAAATAAAATACCATTATGTAGGAAATATGTTTATCTTTCTAATTAATATTTTTAGTTGAATTTATCTTATATATAACCCTATGTAAAAATTGTTTTTTTAAAAGATATATGCTTATGTCATTTTTTGTATTTACTTTAACTTAATTAATATAAAGTTTCATTATCACTTACAAGTGGCTCCATGGGGTCCCAAAATCGACCCAAAGATGCCCATGTTCGTCCATTAATCATCCAATAAGGTTAAGACATGTGTTAAGGTAATTTTAAATTATTACAATATTCGTTTTACCTTGAACTACCCTATTTACCTTTAACCGCGGTAAATAAAAGTCAAAAGTTACTATTCACCAAAAATTATTTTTATATTATTGAACCAAATTTTACTCCTTGATATTAACCGTGTCTCTCAGATTTTCAAAATTACACTCACAGAAGTGGTAAAATTAAGTTTTATGTGAATTTGCAAATTCTCCTAGGAGATGGATAAAAGACGGTGAAAAGTTCAATAAAATGTTTATATGCCTAAAATTATTATAAACTGACTCCAATGAATTACATTGAAATTATATAGGTATTAAGTATCTATTTTGACCTAAAATAAATTTAAATAAAATAAATAATTATTTAAATAAAAAGTCGGTTTTAACCAATAACTCAGTGTTTTTCACTATTCATCAAAAATTGAAAGTTTTCAGAAAAGTACCAAAATTTCACCCTAAGATAATTTCGATATTCTGAATCCAAAAATTAAGTCTATTTTACCAAATTCAAAACATAAAAGTTTCATTTATTAATTTAAAATTAATTTTTGCTTTTAAAACCAAAAGCCGTATTTTTAAGAAATAATAACTATCAAAAGTTTGACACTTGTTTATGTCCAATTTCAAAGTGAAATTACTTAAAATGTCCATAATTTGATTAAATGATAAAAATATAATCTATTTATACTTCAAAACAATTAAAATGTATAATTTAACAATATAAATTATTTTGATTAAAAAAGTTGTTTTCAGTTAAAATATAGTATTTTTCACTATTCACCCAAATATGAAAGTTATCAGAAAAACACCAAAACTTTATTGAAACTAAATTCGTATGTCCTGATTTTAAAGAAGAAGTTAATTTTGTCAAATTGAATATATAAAAGTTTCAAATACTAGATTTAAAAATGCTTCCTCATTAAAAGGCGGTAAAATTGCATTTTTTGAAAAATACTTCTTTTATCTGAAAAAAATGAATTTGTTCTTAAATTATGTATTAGAAACTAATAATATGGATTATAAAATTATAAGGATAATATAAAATTTAAAATTCAGTTAATACTATTCATAACTGCTTTTGAACGACTATTTTGGTAAGTCGTGGTGCGCTTGAACTTGGTATTACGTACAACACACGCTATTGCATTATTCAAAGAGAAGCGTACCGTGGAAGCTTGAGGTGTTACATTCTCCCCTCCTTCAATAAATTGTGTCCTCGCAATTTGAAATTTTTTTTTGAAAATAAAAGGTTGAAAATAGAAAATACTTTTTTGGAAAACCCACATTGGAAATAGGGTTAATAAAAATATAACTTTAAAATAAAGAAAGAGAAGTACAAAGGTTATCTGAGATATCCCATACTAGGATTCTATGAAAACATGGATATGGAGGAGAAATAAACCATCAAGGTCTGATGGGGAGTTGTAGAAAACAGGATTAAGAGAAAGTTAACTACAAGAAAATCACAAACTTATGATTGGTTAAACGGTCTTTGATTCCCCAGTAGGAAAAGTTAACCGAAAACGTTTTTGTTTTAAGTTACCTTTCATAAAGTTGAAGAATTTATTTATGAGATTTAATAAGAATGTAAGGAAATATACTTACTTGTCATGTAGACATTAATTCCTTACTAAACTTTTACCACAAACTCATCTTTCACTCAAAAAGGTAATAGAACTCAAAAATATTCTATTTATCCTAACCGTATAGGGTTCCGAAAATAAATTTATAATTCATATATCAAAACTTAAAAAAACTACATTATTCAATCCAGGACATTACGTGGGCCAGTGGTAGGTGATACACCCTTGTCACCCTTCGGTTGCGGGTTCAAGTCTCGTGGCCTTGCCGGACGCGACATGTTGCTGCCCGACCTCCGGGTTGTACTTTTATGGAAATCCAAAAATAATCTCAAACTAGAATTATCCAAAATACTTCTGTCCAAACTCACAGTCCAAAATTTATAAGGAAGGAAAACACAATGAAGATCCTTTTTGCTGCGAAATAACATGTGAACACCTTCATCATGTATTCTTATAAAACACTGCAACATCCTGAATTACCATAAAACCTTATTGATTAAATTCATGATCCCTTATTCCTTATAGAATACTGGATATACTCCTTCTATCCAAAAGTGTTGTAAACTCCAACAATTATGGAAAATAAAAATAATTAATCAGTTTCAAGGTAGTGAAGAATATCCAATATAATTTATCCAAATCAATCATGTATTAGTCCAAAATCACTACCTCAGTATCAGAACCATATTATGGTATATCTTTCTCTCAACCATATATTTTTCCAAAAAATTAACCTGTTATTGAGTCACTTTTCTTGGTTCCACACAATCTCAAGTCCTTAATGAAATAGTACTGCAGTACAATCCTTATATACTCCATAATTATTATAACCAGTACATTGTTGATACAACACTCAAATGACATAATTCTTTAATAACAACATAAGAACTCTAATCATTCCTCCTAATCTGTGGTAGTATCATAAGTTGATTATCATCCAATAGAATCATTTGGGGCATACTCTGATGATTTTGGACATTGGTTCGCATAGTATCCCAACTCCTTTCAAATGAAGCATTGTACATTTGAAACCATTTTCTTACCCTTACAGTCACGTACATGGTGTCCTTTTTCTCCACACTTATAACAAACTCTCATTCCCTTTAGGCAATTTCTAGGGTGTTTCTTCCCACAGTTATCACATATGGGAAAATTATTATTTTCCCCCTTCCATTTATCCATCTTTCTCTCTTCCATTCTTCTCTTCTCTTACTTCCCTTCAAAGCCATAGGACTCAGATAATTCTTTACTTATCTTTTTAACACATGATACTATTTCTTCATATGTTGAGAATACATGGGAGATAATTTCCCTTCTATATGCTGGGTCAATACCATGAAAGATATGATCCTTCTTACTCTTTGGATCATACATATTGCTGGATTTCACATTCATTCTACTGGGCACCATTTCTATACAATAGCATAAACTAGGTCAGTTTATGAATTGCAATGAATAATTCCAAACTTGTAAAATACCTAACGTAAATTGAACAGTTTATGGATATAATCCATAATCATAAAGATGTTTTAATTGAGGAATTATATACTCATAAACCCTTCATAATGGTTTCTAATGAAAATGAGAATTATCCTAAGCGTATCCCCCAGGAGTGTTGTAACCAAGAGTGCAGCAAGGCCTGTTGTCGTGCACCAGTTCCTGTTCGAGTCTAGCTCAAAGAGGTGTTTTCAGGTTTTAACCCTAGGTACATATGTGCCAGAGCCGCCTCTACCTGCTCGTATCCAGACAGGGATGTATTTCTAGGAAAACTCACAAAATCTCTACAATACCAAAATTCTAGGAAATTATTCTATACTAATTCTCAATGTCTATATTAGTTCTATGTGATCTAATTAGAGTTTATCTAAATCTAGCTTCCTAGGTTATTGCTAAACTTCCTCTGATACCAACTGTAACGCCCCGAACCCAGTTACGCAGAGTCGGTGCATTATTTTAATACATTGGCATGATTACAAGGAATCAAGTCCCAAAGGACTGATCAGTTTAGCAGTCTTGGAAAATAGATTACATACATGAATGTTACATTACAATTTATAACATACAAAACAACATAAATAATCCTTTATGAACGCCATTATTCCCTTGGCTTAACCTTGCATATCAATCACAATACACTTCTTGAAATCCTGGGAAAAATAAAACATAGAAATGGGTGAGCTCAGATGCTCAGTAAGGATAACAATACAGCAAACACTTTCATAAATAAGCATAAACATTTAAGGCAATGTATAACTCAAACAAAATCCTTTTAAACTTAAATTTCTGCATAATATGGAAAAAATAAAATGAAGTAATTCCATTTACTTATTCACATGGATATTATACTAGTCGAATAATCACATGCAATATCACTAACCACTTTCATAATGATGGAATGCATAATTCAAGACTATCATAACCACGTAGCCAAGGCCTCGTGCCAATAATACAAATAAGATTTTGTCAAGGCCTCGTGCCAAAACACTAGTTTGTCTAATGATACCTACCGATGCATTGAGAAGCTATAGCGGGCTCCACCCGTCACTTACTAAGTCCAATGCATTCCCATATTAAAAGGTATAAACATAACATAAACATTCGTATTAAAACTGGCATACGAAATGTCAATACTTTCTCCATAAACCATGAATGGTATAAAAATAACACATCCACAATCAAACATATCAAAAAACCTTCAATACAATACAAAAGTTTTGTATCATAATAAATCATCTTCAAACAAGTTTAAAATCCATCAAAGGATGTTGACATATATTAAAATTATTTTTAAAACTCTTTGAGAGAAATATCCATTTATCATGAAAACATTTTAAAGTCACACAATTTAGAAAGGAAGACATTTAAAGAAATTTTTGAATCAAAGTGTCACATAACACTTTGAAAATTTTGAAATTAACATTTAAAAAACATTCATGTCCATATAAATAAATCCTTAAAACCATTTTGAAGACAGGAACATTAATGAGAATGATTTAGAAGAATAAATATTTAAAACATTTGAAATGATGTTTTTGTAAAAAGAACCTTAAAAGAATCTCTTTAAAACTCTTTCATAAAACATGGACATGAATAATAAATATGTCCCATACACAAAGAATACAATTATGGGCAGTACATACACCACACAAAAGGTAATAGTGGTAACATGGCACAAATCTCACGGGAATAACGAGTGAGATGAAAACCCCTTACCTTACATTTTCCTTTAGTCGAGGGTACGTTTAACTTCCTGTATAAAGACCGTTGTATGTTATTAAATTATACCATAACCATATTAATATTTATGATCTCATAAATTATTTATTTAGGACTTTATACTACCCATTTAAAAATAATTTTCATGTTAAATTAACATTTCGGGTAATAATCGCTTTCTTTATCGTACGTGTTTTAACTTGTTACTCTTGATTGTATCACTTAGATCATGATTTAAATACTTCCAGAATATAAAAAATCATATATATTTAGAAAATAAATATGTATAATAGACATATATATGAAATGGAAAACATCGTTTATGGAGACGGTACTCCGTACGTACGCATAAACATTGTTTCCGTTTTCATAACGTATTGAATGGAACTAAGTGAATATAATATATGTAAGTACATGTATATATATATATATATATATATATCTCCAATAGAATTATTATTTCATATATTACAAACATATTAGTAATATATATTTTTATAATCGTTGATGAATGGTGAATATGGAAATGAATCTCATCGCGTCGTGGAGACGGTAATCCGTACGTACGCACGAGCGACAATATCATTTACTTAAAGGTGTGGAATTGGATGGTATATTAATTTTACAGAGACATTATCATGTTATTTTCATTATTTATATACATATCAATCGTCATTATATCCATCCAAATATAGTGTTGAATAACAAATTACACCACAGTGTGGAGACGGTAAGTCGTACGAACGCACACATGGTGACATTATCATTCATAAGATGGATAGAATAATGAATATAGTTATGAAATATTTATAATAAAATCACATTATATAGAATATACTGTATTTATTATTTTATAATGTAAATAACAAAGAAAGAAGAAGTGGAAGAAGAAAGGAACTTGAAAGAGGATGGTGAAATCATTACCTCTTCTTCGGGTTCTTCCTTTTGATATGATCAAAAGGGCTCCTTAGGTTGGCTTTCTGATCAAAATAAGGACACTAGGTTGAAGTGAGGGAAGTTGAGAGGATATTTGGGTAGGTTTTGGCCGAACCAAAATGCTTTTAAGGTATTAATTAGAGTGAATGGGGAGTTCCCTTTTATAAGAGGGGTGAGGGGCACCTTAGAAAAAACATACAATATTATTTTATAATAAATTCATATTCAGTTTCTAATGGATCAAAAGTGGATTATTCAAAGTATAAGGTGAGTATGGGTCGAAATAATTTCATCCAATAGATTTTAGACAGGTTTGGGTCACTATAGTAACCTTATCTTTTAGTTTTAACTCTTAGTTAATTAGTTTGACACTTACCATGTCACTTTGTATTTTTATATTATATAGCCAATAAACTTACTATAAACTTTTAAGAGACCCCCAAGTTGTCCATTAATGATACACATATAATTATATAAGTTCTTTGGCCGAACATTATATTTTTAAGAATATTATATCAATTAATAATATAATATTTGTTTTAAAAACTCTTTTATGTCAATTTTGACACTATTTAATAATTGATTTTTGTAAAAGTCATAAAAACTTTATTAATTAAAAATAAATTTATTTAATCAATACTAACATGTCATAGTAACCTATAAAATTCTTGGATGGCATCAAATATTAAAATTTTATTTATTTTAACATTTATAATACCATTTATTTGATTCTTTTATTAATAAGAAAAATAATGCATCATCATTGTGTCATAAATAAATTTAATTATTTAATCTCTAAAAATTATAAATTAAATACCATTATGTAGGAATTATTTTTATATTTCTAATTAATATTTATAGTCGAATTTATTTTATTTATAACCCTATGTAAAAATTGTTTTTCTAAAATATATTTGCTTATGTCATTTTTGTATTTACTTTAACTTAATTAATATAAAGTGTCATTATCACTTACAAGTGGCTCCATGGGGTCCCAAAATCTACCCAAATATGTCCATGGTCGGTAATTAATCATAAAATAAGTTTAGGACATGTGTTAAGGTAATTTTGAATTATTACAACATTTTTTTTACCTTGAACTACCTTATTTACCTTTAACCGCGGTAAATAAGTCAAAAGTTACTATTCACCAAAAAATATTTTTATCTTATTGAACCATATTTTATTCCTTGATATTAACAATGTCTCTCAGATTTTAGAAATTCCACTCACATAAGGGGTAAAATTAAGTTTTATGTGAATTTGCAAATTCTCCTAGGAGATGGGTAAAAGACGGTGAAAAGTTCAATAAAATTTTTATATGCCTAAAATTATTATAAACTGACTCTAATGAATTTCATTGAAATTATATAGGTATTAAGTATATATTTTGACCAAAAATAAATTTAAATAAAATAAATAATTATTTAAATAAAAAGTCGGTTTTAACCAATAACTCAGTGTTTTTCACTATTCATCAAAAATTGAAAGTTTTCATAAAAGTACCAAAATTTCACCCTAAGATAATTTCGATATTCCGAATCCAAAAATTAAGTCTATTTTACCAAATTCAAACCAAAAAAGTTTCATTTATTAATTTAAAATTAATTTCCGCTTTTAAAACCAAAAGGCGTATTTTTAAGAAATAATAACTATCAAAAGTTTGACACTTGTTTATGTCCAATTTCAAAGTGAAATTACTTACAATGAACATAATTAGATTAAATGATAAAAATATAATCTATTTATACTTCCAAACCATTAAAATTTATAATTTAACAATATAAATTATTTTGATTAAAAGAGTTGTTTTCAGTTAAAATGTTGTATTTTTCACTATTCACCCAAATATGAAAGTTATCAGAAAAACACAAAAACTTTATTGAAACTAAATTTTTATGTCCCGATTCTAAATAATAAGTTCATTTTTTCAAATTGAATATATAAAAGTTTCAAATACTGGATTTAAAAGGCTTCGTCATTAAAAGGTTGTAAAATTGCATTTTTTGAAAAATACTTCTTTAATCTGAAAAAAATGAATTTGTTCTTAAATTATGTCTTAGAAACTAATAATATGGATTCTAAAATTATAATGATAATATATAATTTAAAATTCAGTTAATACTATTCATAATCGCTTTTGAACGGCTAGTTTGGTAAGTCGTGGTGCGCTTGAACTCAGTGTTGCGTACAACACACGCTATTATATTATTCAAAGAGAAGCGTATCGTGGAAGCTTGGGGTGTTATAGTTATACTATCTAGGACTAATTGGATAACTATAAAATGAATATTGGATCCATCTCACTAGAAATAATGACAATCCCTTATATTTTAAATTGCATGATCTAGACCTGGTTGAATTCCCCAACTAAACCATAATACTCTAGGCATAGTTAGTAGACTAACTCATTTATGGTGTTCCAAAATAGAATACTAAGTGATTAAATGAAGTTTAAAATCTAAAATAATCCCTTTAGAGTCATATATAAGATGACCCAAACATAAAATATATCTATTTTACATCATTTCTCATAATTATACATTACAACTCCCAAATAAAACACATTTCCATAACTCAAAGGTTTACTGTCTTTGGAGATTATTTATACATGTATCTTATTCCATAATACAATGTACATTCCTTCCCTAGAATTATTCATAATTTATTACCTTCTAGACATATCAGACATAATATTCTTCTTCATTACTTGAGGAAAATGAAAACATTATCAAATGGTGATCTCAAACGATCCATCAAGGGTAAAAAGTACCAAGTTATAGAGGATTATCATCGGGTCATAAACACGTGAGAAAATATAAACATGAGATAAATGACATGATTAATAAAATAAAATCATTAAATCATAAGAAGTGATCATGAAGCATCATATAATAATCATAGATCATGGTATAGAAACGTCAAACCATAAAAGTATAATCATGGAAACATATCATATACCATGGCATAAGGATGTTATCTCAATGATCATGAACCATGGTGACATAAAATAAGTATGTGGTGTATGAATAAGCATATAAAGTCATAATGTGTGTCAATAATATATTCTAATACAATCATAACATAGTCGATTGGGTATCAATATCCACATACCATAACATAGTGTATTAGGCTTCACTACCAACATCCCATAATAATCTTATTAGGAGAAAATATTTACCCAATACATTGGAGAGATATATAATTACAGGTCCACCCATCATATAATGAAAAATACATACACATGCATGCCTTATTAAATTAATCAAACATCTATTTAAAATCAAAACATGATTAATACATATAAATAAAATGGGTTACATAACATTTTCATGTAGTATTACATATAAGTAATCAGAAATTTGGTCTAATGATACCTAAAATTAAATCACACAAAAGAAACTTATCATTAGATAATTTATTTGGTGAATCTTGAAATATAATTCCATATATATTGGATCTACTTGATAAATATAAAAATAGAAGTGAAATCATAAAAATATATTTTATACCATTTTGGTAATATAGTCGTATATATATATATATATATATATATATATATATATATATATATATATAAGTCACTTTCAAAATCATTTTCAAAAGGTGAAAAATCAAATTCTAAAACTTTATTTAAAAAAAACACCCCAATAATGTAAAATTTAAATAAAATAATGGTAAATTATGAAAATCATGGAGAGAAAAGTAGGAAATGGTACAAAAATTGAAAGAATAATTTTTTAACATTGTCAAAATATTTTAGAATAACCCTTGTTGATGAAGAGGATATAAAATTTTATTTTCAATATAATTAAAGTTAAATATGATAAGTGTTGAATAAAATAATAATTAATTTTAAAAATTATAAAATAAATATTTTTTGTAATAAATTACATGGACATGGAAGAGAAATACCCAAAAGTGAGAGTATAAATTAATCTTTAAAACATCTATTTTATAAGTAAATAATCAATCAAAAAGAATATTTTTATAAGGAAATATAAATAACCATTAAAAT
This sequence comes from Viscum album, assembly GCA_963277665.1. NCBI lineage: Eukaryota > Viridiplantae > Streptophyta > Magnoliopsida > Santalales > Viscaceae > Viscum > Viscum album. Next base: position 2,078,686,160 of record OY728146.1, read on the forward strand.
AAGAGTAAATATAATATGATATAGTCAAAGGGTATAACAAAATCAACTTAAAATTAATTAAATAATAAATAGTATAACCCAATGTTAAGAAATTAAGTTAAGAAAGCTCTTACCTTAGATTCTTTATTGCTCAAATGTGCTCTAAATCTATGTATAATGAATTTTTATTATTATAAAACTATTTAAAAAACCTTAATTATATTTATTTTTAATTGATACCATTAATTTATATCTATTTATTACTTATTTATTAACCATTAAATGTCAATATTAATCATTAGGTGTTGATTATTCCATTTATTTCACACTTTCTTTGATATAGGAGTCTCAGTCGTTGATCCTTTCTCATGTATTAATCACCTAAGAAAAATTTATGGGAAGGATATAGAAATTATTTATAGAGTTTTGGATTCCTATTATAATTTCATGAATATTATGGTAATGGATTGTAAAGAATGATTATAAATTTTCCTTTTTTGTGATTATTAAATTAATCAAAATCATTAATTTTATTAATAAATATATTTATGTATATTACCATTACATAATATAAAACATCGCATAAAATAATAATTAACACCATATATTAACAAAATTTACATTTTCATAATCATACACCATTAAAATATTGTAAAATCATTTATATAGGTTGTTAAACTAATCCAAACAATAATTCACTATAATTTAATGAAAGATTATAAACTTATGTTATTATAATATAATTATATTTTGGGAAAAAATAAATCTTGATGTTATATAATGTTTTTTTGGTTGTTTTGTTTCATTGAAAAATATAGTTGACAAAGCTAGTTTTAAAGTTCCAATGCGGTTGTTATCAAATTTTGCTGACAAAGATCCCGAATAGTGGAGTATCACATGAGCCTGGATTGTTGATACTAAGATATATGTTGAAGTTATCCAAGAAATAGAAGAAATTTGGGTCTAGAATCTTTTTAAGGTGTTTGAGAAGTTTTAGATATAATGTGGAAACATTTCCTAGTGTTTGCCAAAATTTTGGGGTCTAAATATTTAGAGGTAGTGAGAAGTTGTTTTTGAAGAAAATGAAGGTTTTTAATACAATTGAAAAGTTATATGAAAATGTGGAAAGTTTTTAGGATGTGGTGATTCAAGGACACCTCATGAAAATATGTAAAATTTATGCATTTTATGAACTTTTTAAAATTCTACGAAAGTTGGATTTTCAAAAATAGATGAAAAGATTCATAAAGGTGGTGATTTTCATGTGAAAAGTGATGACATATGTGAAATGTTTTTTGGGGGGTTTTGTGAATGGAAGATGTTTCTAAAAGCTACATGAAGTTTTATTTTCTGAACACAAAATTCTAAGTTGTATGAAATGTCGGTGGAAAATTTGGAAGTTACATTAAATATAAAAAACATGTATAAATCAGATATTACCCCCTCATTTAAAAGAAGCAGGAAACCATTAAAGAAGATATGAAGTCACTAAATTTGAAAAAGAGTTATGAAAACAAATATATAAGGTGAACATCAGTTCAATGAAGAAAGGGACTTGTGTAAATATAAAAAAGTTAGTTTCATGAAATTTTGGTGAATTTAATGAAATTTTTGAGTTTCATGAATGTAAAAAGTTTTATGAAAATTTGGGAAGTTTCATTAAAGGTGTCTAAATGTCGCATTAAATTAGTTGTTGTATGAACCAGTGAAGTATTTTCCATAAACTTTGTGGTAAACTATAATTCATCATTTGGATGCAATAACTTCACGACACACCTATCATGGTGTAAAAAACCTTTGGTTGAAGAAATAAAATGATATATACTAAAGGAATAGTGAGTACACTTTAGCAAAGAGAGCAATGAGATTTAAACATGTGACTAGTAGTGAACCTAGGGTAAAATGAGTCTACTCCAAAATTTTTAAAAAATTACACTTTAATGTATTATGTATATTGGAAAATTTTCTTTGTATGCTATTTAGACTAGCCCAATTTGCGTGAAAAAAGTAAAATTGTTTATTTTTGTGCATGTTTTCATTTATGATTATACATTTCTATGAGAAGGAGAGAGAATAATATTTTTTTAACGATGAAACTATATCAAGAAGGGGAATTGGTTTCATTCTACATACCTTGATTCACACCCCTCTCAGGGTATTTAACCTATTGGGTCAAACATTATAATAAAATGATAATGATATTATTTAGATGATATAATAGCATTAAATAATATTCAATAAGGGGGAGGAAGATAACTTAAAAGAAAAATAAATAAATGAAATTGTTACTTATAAGTAGAAACTTGGCCTTCTTTGTAAACCTTCTGTGGTTTTGAAGGATTTGGGGATCCTCACTAATACCATGGGTTTCCAAAAATGAGATAAGATTATTGAGGAAATTTGAGAAAATATTTTAGAGGAAACCAAATGAAAGGTGTGTTTTTTAATGGGTGGAGAAGGGGTCCTTTTAAAGATGATTTTGAGTGATATATTTGAAAATACTCATTTCTTAATGTACAAGGAACATGGTTTTATAAGGAAAGTGGGTCAAAAAAGGAATAAGGACAAGTATTGGTTGTGAATTTCCTCATTTGTAAATTTTTAGGATAAGGTTTTGAGATATTTTAAAACTTTAACCATTATTTTATCTATTTACCTCATTTTATCATTTATTGTCATAACTCACTTTTTACCTTGGTAAAAAAAATTTAAAAAGAAAATTTAATTGACTACATTACCTAATTTAAATATTATAAATAAAAATATGAAATATATTTTACTAAATTTATTTTTGAAAATGGATAATAATATTTTTAAAATTAAAAACGCAAAACATAATTTTTTTTTTGAAAAATATCATTTTAAATATTAAATTATTTTATTATTATTTATTACCAATTACTAATAATTACATAAATTTTAATTCATTTTATTATATAAAAATAATAAATTTTATTAAAATCATTCTTCAAATGTGTTTCATTTAATAAAAATATATAATTTATGAAAATATACATTTTCTTTAGAATACAAAATATTTTTAAGAATGAATTATTTCTTATTATTTTATTTTATAATAATTTTCTATATGATTATTATATATAAAACATATTACTTGTAACACATTAGTTATTTCTACATGCTAATTATATAATCATCAATATACCTATTGTATACATGTATACCCAATGACCATATATCCAACAACTATATATCCAATGATCATATATCCAATGGTTATATAATTTTCATAATTCCATTTTACATGCTTATATATAACCTTACATAATTCTATCAAAATTATTTATCTTATTCCTTCATTTATTTATTAATATATCTATAATATTTCTAATGTTTTTCATTCTTTCTATGACTATAATTAGTAGTATGATCTTTATAGGAGATTGTAAGTATGAATACTCTAATATTTAAATATTTTTATCTACCTGTGGTTTTATTTATTATATAATTTTTTTAATTATGTTCCATATATATTTCTTTCAATATCAATGTTCATTTTATGGTATAATATTATACCTTAATGAAATAAGTCATTGTTCAGGTTATCATGATATCTCATGGAAGAAAATTTATTTAGAACATGGAAATTGCTTAAGGGAATTTCATACTAAAAATATGGGGTGTTATAATATCAAAACCATCATAATTATTTCTCAATTAAAGTATCTCAACATAGTATAATTATTTCATAAATTTACTACTTTAGGTTTCAACATATTTCATTTCATTTTAAAGAATCGTCAATCTCATGCAAATCAAAAAATTTCTCAACCTAAATATGGGTAGGTACATAGTTCAAAAATCATGCACCAAATTGTGTATAATCCATTGGATTAAAAAATTCTATATAGAGTTAGAATTCATGGTATTCTAATCATGTACCTAACCATGAAAATCCTAATTTTTTTTAAAACACACCGCTTCACCCTAAAGTATTTAATAATAAAAATATTAATAAATGATTAAATTAAGGAATTTTAGTAAGTCTATAGCTTACATTAGTGAAAATTTAAATGACTCGAATCTAATTAATGTTATATATTAAAAAAAATTAAGCATTTATTAGAGTATTATAAGTTTATGTTATATTTTACCAAAATAATTTATGATCCATCATAATCATGAGGTTCTTAGAAAAATTAGGATCCAAAATAATTTAAGTTAGAGACATGTTATGTGGTTATATTTCCTAAAGTCATTTCCATATGTAATCAAGAAAAATAAAGGAAAGAATATTGTTGTTGTTGATGCATTTTCAGGTGGAAATTCTCTTTTACCCCTCATGGATTCCAAAATTATTTGATCTGAATTCATTAAATAATTATATGCTAATGAAAATGATTATAGTGAATATTTTAATCATTATAAACCCATAACTAGATATTAAAAGTTTTATTTATATGATTATTTTTATTTTGAATTGATAAATTTTTAATTATCAATTTTTTCATTTAATTTTATTAAAAAGGTATTCTTGTTGATTAATATAGAATTTTAGTAATACTAAAACGTTAATTATATTAAGTTAGTGATTTAATTGAACAAAGGTGTCTAGATAGGTACAAAAATTTGTGGGAAAGTACATTGTCTAGCATAAATCTAAATTAATCCCCAATAACCATTAGAATGACAATGCTAAATAATTTGTTGTGGGGTTACGTATTAAAAATATGGGGATATATTTGGTCTTTGTTTTAGTGAATGTTTTTTCTAAAATAATAATTTTTACTCTTTATAATAAAATTTTTGATGCTACAATTATTCTTCCAAGAATTTTTTAGGATACAAGAGATTCCAAATACAATTGGTTCATATCATGAAATAAAATTTCTAAAATAATTTTATAAAATAGTATAGAGAAATATTGGGATTTTTTTATTCTCTACTACATGTCATCATTGAAGTGATGGCCAAATAGAGGTAGTGAATATGAATCCATATTCAATCCTATGAATAATTATTAAAAGTAATCTAAAGAATAAATATGAGTTTCTACCACATTTATAGTATTCATATAATAGTGTCTAACACTCTATTACTCAATTTTATCCTTTTGTAATTGTTTATGGATTTAACGAACTTATCCTTATTGATTTAGTTTTCTTACCTTTACAATATTGAGCTAATATGAATGAAAATAGGAATGATAAATTCATTAACTATATGAAAAAGAGTGAAGGGACCAAAAATACTCTAACCATGTAAACAAGGGTCATAAGAAAGTGATATTTAAGCCTAGTTACTTAGTATGGCTTCACATGTGAAAGGAAAACATTTCTTGGTAAATGAAATAAAAACTCATTTTGCAGGAAGACATACCATTCTAATTGTTTCGTATAATTAACAAAAATTATTACAATATTACATTTCTAGGTGATTTTTATGTAAATTTTATATTCAATGTTTTTTATCTTTCTCCCTATTTGGGTGTATGTGATGAAGAGTTGAGGATAAATCCTTTTTAATAAAGGAAAAATGATGAGAGATGATTCAAAAACATGAACCTAATTTCAAATGAGGATTAGTTATGTTTAAAAGGACTAATTAAATTATTATTATTATTAAATATATTATAAGATGAAATGTGACCCCATTAAGCTATATTAAAGGCCCAAACCCAACATGAATGAAAGGATGAGACAAATCAGTATATTATTCAAGACCAAATATGATTTATTAAGTCTAATACATTTGTTTGGTTATATTTTTATGCCCAATAAACTTATAGAATATATAAATCCACGGTTGGAGGAAACAAAGTCAAATTTGGTAGGTTAGGATAGTAAATTCAAGACTTGTGTGTGGAAACCATGTTTTACAACTCCTTAAAGACAATATCCATGGGATAAAACCATGTGCTAACTTTTTCATACAATATTCATTATAGTTATACATTTATCTTTAAGGGGACAAGTAGCTTTAGGTTTTATAACATTAGGGGATAATACTTATGGAATTTTTAGGGTGTTCAATATTATATTAGTGAGACTCTACCAGTTTGTTTCTCTCTCCATTGCATGAGGAACCCATTTTCCCAATTCTATTGATCTTGTAAATTATTGTCTTATCAATCTTTAAGTTATATTGGTGATTAATGATTACAAAATCCTCATTATATGCACCGACCTAAGGGTATGATTGTGTATATTGGTTAACTTGTTCATCGTGAAGTGTGTTATTCTAAGTAGTAGATCATGCTCATCTTATAACATTGTTTGGATCCTTAAATCCAAAAAAAACTATATATGCATATATATTAATTTTATAGTAATACACATATAATTAATTAAACAAAGATGCATGTATCATAAAATAAAAACATAATACAATCAAATTAATATAAATTAAAAATAGATAATGAAAAACTAAAAAATTCACGAAGTTAAGAATTAATAAAAATAATAAAAATTATAAAATACTAAACTAATAACATATAAAAATAAATAATATAAAAATTAAATAATTTAATAGATTAAATCAATTCTCAAAAATATTGTTAATATATTTACCAAAACATTTGATGATAATGGTACTTTTGAAGGTGCATTTTGATAAGTTTTTCTCATATTTTTATACAATTCATACTCATTTAGATTGAATAAAAATATGAAAATTCGATCACTAATTTTATTGAATTATCATGAAAAAAAATTATTTTATTCTTTAAATTATTTGAATTCTAATCATCTTTCATCTATTTTCATTTTTTTTGTCTTGGATTATAAAGGCATAGATTTTTTGGAGTCATTAATTTATGGTTTTGAGGTGATATAGGTGTTATGGGATGAGTTGGTGGTGAATGTGGGAGAGATAATTAGAGCATAGCTAAAAGTTTCATCTTTCAGATGAATCACACATTCGAAGGGTGATTTTCATCGTGATATGCATACAACTACAACTATAGAAGAAAAAATATTCAAGATCATCTAATTTCACTATGACTAAATTAGTTGTTACATGATGAGCTAGGTTTCACAATGAAGCTTGAAGTTGTGATATTTTAGTATGCCTATGATTAGTGTAGATGATGGGTCGTGTTGTGATGATTTACCTTGCTGCTTGTAGGGTTGTGTTACATTGTGAAGTATCAAGTCCATGATTTTTTAGGTTTTCTCTATTTAGAACATTATTACACAAAGCTTTTTACTGCATCAGGGTTTCAGTTTAGAGGTTATCAAGTTGGGGGGGGGGGATGGCAGTTTTCATCATGAAGGTTAAGATTTGGGTCATTGTAATGTTAAAATTACCATTACATCAATAGGTTCCTTGATATCATCAATTTTGGAATAGTTTTTTATCATGATACTTGGGGAGATCGCACCATGATTTCTGGATCCATCCACTATTGCATCATGGATAGAGTCATCACACTGTGTTTTTATTCAGTTGAATTTTAATTATAAATTTGAGTAGATTCTAAAATTATTTTAATTTCCTTTGGATTTCTCAAAACTTATACAATATTGAGATGAAGTTTTGGTGGTGTTTGATTCATATGGTGTATTTAAATACTTCTTATCTATGTGATTGATTCCTTTCAATATGAGGTACCATTATCTCCCTTTTTCATTCATTGTTCTCTTGTATTTCCTTCTTGTAAGGATCTAAAAGATGGTTTTATTTGATTTTGCTGGTGTTTGGTTGAGGTCATGATGGAGGACTAATGTGTGTAGGTTTTGTGGGGAGTTATTACAAGTTTTGTGGTGTTTGATCATCATTTTATAACCATTCATATATTTTGGTTGGTGAATCATTATTCAAGTTAAGTGATTTAGAATTTCTATTTTTCATTATATTATGAATTTGGAATATTTATGCTTTTTCTATTACTGGATATAGGGATATAATTTACCTAATGAATATAATAAATTCAATATAATAAAAGTTGTGGTTAAAATTTTACAGGAATGATTTATCTATTTTCTTTATTATTTCCATGATATTGTTAATTGATATTGGTTTAAATTTATCTACTATGATTCCTTGTTGTTGTTTACTTTTTTTAATTGGTTTTAAATTAGTTAAATAATTTAAGGATTATAAGGAAAATAGAAAACTAAAAATATGGATTTAATGTTTGATATGTTTAGTATGGACTCTTTAATACGTAATGAGTTATGAAAAAATGAAATTATCTATGGTTTTCTGATGTGATTTATTTTCATTTTTACTGGGGTCAAGATAATATTGATGTGTTTGGTTTTTTATGTTCGAGTAAAGGATGATAGTGTTTTTGTTGAGGTAGTTGTGGCGATTGATGTGGAATAGTGTGATTTTTTTTCTACAGAGGTGGTGAAGATGATGTTGTGAGTTGTTGGTTAGGTTTGTTGATGTGGTAGTGGGATGAGGTCATTATGGTTATTTTGTGTTAGTTTCTTGTTAATATGGATTAAAATTTAAATAATTAAACAATGTGATTAAATATAAATGGGACTATGTTATGATAAAATGAATTAAATGTGTTATAAATAATAAATAAAGTGGTAAATAAATGGAAATTGAAACATATGATATAAAATGAGGTTTATGTAAATGATAAGTGACTATAAATGAATTTGGTATGATGAACATAATGTGGTTAGTAATTTATAAATGTGGAATTGTAATGAAATTTAAAATGGGAAGTGTGTTGTGGTTGTGTTACTGTTATGTGGTGATGGAGGAGTTGACATGTGTTTTGGCTAGAGCTAGTAAAAGATTGTTGTTAATGAGAGGCATTGATTATTGAATTAATTTATATGGTTTTAGTGGTTGTATAGAATTTAGTATACCCTATTTTGGGTATTTTTTGTATTGTATATTCATTATAATTTTATGTTATTTCTTATGCACTACTATCTGAGTCGGGTAATGCAACTGACACCCATATGAGGTTTTGGGTTTTGGGTTTACACCCAACATCCAAGATATAAGTGACATGGATGGATAAATAATCTCCTTTACCCAATCTCCCTTATAGGCATAGTATAAGATATTAAGGATTGAGGTTATTATGTGATGATGCAATAATGATGTGGATATATGGTTGGGACATTCACGAAGAGGAGGGAATGAGGTTGATGTTCTTCATGATAAATCTCATTTTTAATGTGGAATATGGTAATAATATTTGGTGTGTGGTATTTGAATATAATTGTGTGGTTTGGGATATTATGCGGTTACATGGATGTGTTATGTGGATATGGAAGGGATGGTAGCTGGAACGCACATCACAACGCATGAGAATTTGAAAATTTATTAACCTATCAACTATTATAGAAGCAATGAGAAAGGTAAAACCATCGAGAGAATGTGAGTAGACACTAAAAATATCATCTAATAATAATGTTTAGGAAGAAATTTTTTAAAATTCATTTGATAAAACTAAAAAAAACTAAAAAACTATTCAAAAATGACTATTTAAATTTAACTAAATCAATCTAAGCGAACTAAGTTGAGCTATGGAAGAAACTAGCGGAGATGGAAGTGTTAGAGTTGTGACATCCATTCAGGTGCATGAAATTCCAATTATTTAATTCCCACATCTGGATATTTATTTATTTAATTTTCACTAATCCCAAATTTAATTAAAATACTATAAGGTCTTATTCTCTGATGTTAAACAGTATTCAATTTTTTACAAAATTCATTTTTCATTTCTTTCTTTTTCCTAAAAAATAATTCACATATCACTGTAGCACTGAATCACTTGATGAAATACCACAACATGTTTCTCAGAAATTTGATTTATCTATCTGTGCTAGGTTTAATCACATGAGATTACTTATTAGTTATCACTCATTCAAGTTTAAATAAGAATGCACAAAAAATATTAATTTTTCAATTAATATATTTACTTATTCATAATTGCATCTCATGTGATTTATGATTCTCTCTCACTTGTGATAAACTTATAGATTAATAAATTATCTGATGATCTTTCATCCATGATTACTTATTAGGTATCACACAAATGGACAAAAAAGTAGGTGCATGGACTCCAAATGATAATTAATTCAAATGTATATATAATTAATTAAATAAACATGAAATTAAAATTCATTAATTTAAAAGTAAATAAAACATGGAATTAAATTAAAGACATGCATACACCGTCACATTTATCACAACCCAACACCAAAAATATTAGCCAATCATCACAACGATACGAAACATAAAATAATAAAGAGGGTACCATCGTGTTTGTGTCATCGCAATTATCACCGCAAGATGCCATCAATGATCAAAAAATAATAACCATCGCTCATTGATCACCGCAATGTCGATGCGAACCACCAAGAATGTATGCCAGCATGAAAAAAATAATTATATCTGTGTTTTCTCTCACTATTTAGTGTTGATCTTTTGAAAGAAAATATAATCCTCTGCATGTGATGATGACACGCCCGAACTACCATTACACTAATAATGGACCACCAATAAAATTGCACCTTCCTGGAGTTGCAATGAACACAGGAGGCGAGGCTATGTGTGGTGTAGTGGAGAGGGTGTTTGCTAAAGCATTATAGTGTGAGGCAAAAGGGGGGTGTCTGGCATGCTGGTGTGTCGGAGGGGTGGAGGGCTACCTGGTGCGGGGGGCTGAATGGGGAGAGGAGGGGGAGGTAGGAGGGGGGGTAGAGGAGGAGGGGGGAGAAGGGGGGTTTGTCTGGGGTTTTAGCCTCCCTTGTGTCCGGATGAAAGCCCCTACCAATAAAATATAAAGAAAAAAGTTATAATTATAATAATAATAATGAAGATAATAAAATTTTAATGAAAATAATAATAACGAAATTTTAATTATATTATACTATATACATACATTATAATACTTATATAATTAAAAAGATAAATTTATATAAATATATATGTGTGTGTGTGTGTTTACATATAATTAGGTATATTAATATATGATGATTAGTAACTAGATAAAATTATAATCTATATTCATAAATAAAATAATAATAATATTATTAATCTAATATAATAATAAACTGATAAAATTAATACTAAAATTATTAATACTACTAAAATATATAATGATATACAATAATTTATAAAATACTAAAATAAAAAATTAAAATAAATACTGATAAATATTAATAAACTAATAATAAAACTAATATTAATCAAACTACTAAAAATAATAAAAGTGTTAGAAATAAAATATTAATAAGGTAATATTAATAAAAATTAATAAAAAATAAATAACCAATATTAATATATAATTACCTAAAAATTAAAAAAATAACAAAAACACTACAAAACTATAAAAATAATCTAAAAACACTAAAAATGGTTAAAATATTTAATTAAAACTAAGTTAAACAATTATAAAAATACAAGCGAAAACCATGTACATCAAATCCCTCACTCATAACCTTTTCACTCTTTGAAAAAACAATTTTAAAGAATACACAAGTGGACTCATCGACAAATCAAAGGTTTAAAATTAAAATTTCAAAAAAAAATCAATCTCTTTTACCCACAAAATATCATGCTTCATTTAAAATTCCAATTTCCAAAAACCATTTTCCTTCTCCTCACAGAATTTCTAAAATAATAATATATACTCATGAATCATGTGACTTACCTCATTACCACTCTCATCGCTCAAAACAATACATTTTCAAAGTTATGCTAAATTCTCATACACCTGCATTCTTACCATAGCCTTTCCATGAATTTCACATCTCCACGAATGGAAATCAAAATAATACATTAATCACAAGGACTTTACATTAGGTTTCAATTTTTTCTGAGGATGGGGGTGGTGGGTCATAGAAAAATGTGACAGTTTTTTGAAAAAGGAGGGATGAATCTTAAAATAAATACATGATAAGTGTCAATCCAAACATCTACTTCAAAATCTTATTTACCCACACTTAAAATGTTGTTTCTCCCCAACCATATTAAAATCCAAATGTCGCACTATTTTTGTTTTTCAGTTTTTTTCTCATGTTTTTTAGGGACACAACTCACTCAAATAAGATAGACAAGAAAAACTAGTGAGTACAACTCAAAAAACCACATGAAATAAATGTTAGAAAAAATACCAAAGAAAGGTACACAAATAGCATGTATACTATAACATATAAGTGAAAGTAGGTCAAATATAATAGTCTATAGCTCTTAGAGTAATGATTCATCACTTTTATTGGTATCCCCAATGTGAGGGTTACTGCATAATGACCAAAAAAATAATCATTGTTGGAACAAAAAAGAATCTACATTCCCATAAAAAATACATTTAATGAATGTGGATACTATGAAATATCACACATATAATCATGACATAATAATTTCGATCCATGTGCATTAAATTCCTCAATGTCCCTCAAACAACCCTCTCCATGAATAAATCTCTCCCCCAGACTAATATTGAAAATTATCACGCATTTAGTCAAGAAATGGGTAGGGAAGGGTATCGGCTATGGGATCATCCTAAAAAGGATTCTTCATGGATTATAAGAACTACATGATGGAGAAAATGTACTGGTGGATTAGTTGGTCAAAGGGGATAAAGAATCAAACAAATGCCTCAATCATTTTAGTGAAGCTTTCAAAATTCTTATTGCTTTAATAGAAAAACATGACAAGTTCTAGATGACATAAAATGGTAGATATTATCTCACAAAAAAGAGAAACAATAGATGATGTAAAATGGGCTAGATTACTCATATCTATGGAAATATAATGTTGGAAATCATAGATGAGAATGAGTAAAAATAAGTGTCTCAAAAATATACAAGTTTTCAAAAAAAATTGAAGCCTGAAATAATATCATCAATAATCTCATTCATGATATCAATGATCAAATCATTCTGAATAGGAATCATGTGCTCATATTACTCAAGGATACAAGTGGTATTCCCTTTTCCATGTTATGGTAAAAATACAATAGATTTCATGTGAGCTTAATAAATGACAGGGATGTTATTTTTTTATCTTTTTTTAGTTTCTTATATTGTTTTGTTAGTTTTTTACATGGTGTTTTTAGAAGCATAAAATATGAAATAAAATAAAACACTTCCTCGAGTAAGTGAAGATAGGTGTGGGAAGGCTTCTCATATCCAATGAAGCTCTAGAAATGATGTACCTATAAAATCTACATATAGGACAATACATAACCACATCATATCAAATAATTCGCACCATAATCAAAATCATGGGGATGATAAAAATATATATGATGAATTAAAATTTACTATAGTGCTAGGAGGAAATAGATTGTGATAAATTCAATATATTTTATTACTTAAAATAAATAAATAAATTGAAATGAAATGAACTGAAAGGAAAACAAACTAAATATGGGTTGCCTCCATTGAGTGTAAATTTAACTTTATCTTTACCCAGACGTTGTTGAAACTCCACCAAGATTGAATGGAAATGTATACCATGCGTCTACTTCTTTATCAGTGGGAGTTTAGAGTATATTCATTGTAAATGAGATTATACTAGAAGCTGCATAATATCTCAATTTAAACATGTTAGTAAAATGGATTTTTGTAACAAAATGAAAATAGACCAACTCATAAGGGAGTTAATATACCTTATCTGTAGAAAAAATCACCAAATAATTGAAGTTTGTGCAAAGGGAATCATCCTGAAGATCACAAACATTGAATTATTTAATATACACAAGAGAAGAAATTCACTTATTAAAATATTTTAGTGGTCATCTTATACCCACCATATCCTTGAATTTAGTATCTGGGTTGATGATGTATCCCAATTTTCTTTCACTTCCAACCACTAGAATAGGTAAATCCACTACTTTCCGACTCAATTCATGCTCGATGCATGGATTAATTGTGGTGGGATCAATTAGAGTAGGTGACTCAATTGTTTCAAGAATGACATCTTTTTCAAAAGTTTCTTCTATACTACCCTCATTATATTTCTATTTTGGAACATGTGGCACCATGAACCCAGGATCCTCTAGGAAGTCCCATTCTTCCATTGTTTATAAAAAATTACGAGTGTTATCTACCACAATCCCTAACTGATTTTCTGACTCTAGAAATGTTTCATATTTATCTATTTTGTAAAACTTTTCAAACTTACAAATATTTTTAGAAATAGGTGATTAAATGTAATTTTAAGTGATGTCCTCTTGTGTGTTTGGAAATTCATGTTGTCTTGGATCAATTCTGACTCTATCACAGTAAAGAGGGGCCCCTGTTCAATTTACTCTTCATCCTCAAAAGGTGTAATTTGATAGACATTGAAATCATCCTTTTTTACTTTAGGATGGACATGTTGTGAACTCACAAAATAATCACATGAAATCACATTGTTTGATGGACCATTATATTCAACAGAGTGGAATACTGAGCTCTCGTATTCTTGAAATGTTATTAGATTTGAAGAATAAAATTGTGATGGATAGGAGTCAGCAATGGTATGAAAATAAGAATGATCAATCAAAGTAGTCTCATTATCAGAATCAGAAACTAGATGTTTTTCAAATAGATCCTCTACTACACGTTCCTCAAAATGGTTATTCTAAATTGGATAATTGAGTGGTAATGAGGTGTCTAGTTGGAAAAGATGATTCAGTTGATTTTCTAGATATTCTTTTAAAGAAAGAAAATGTTTATTACATTCATCTTGAAGTTCAAACATCCTATTTATCTTAGTGATAGAATAATACAACATGTTCTCAATTATTGAATCATTTTTTCACATGAATTATCAAGTTCTAAATTTTGAGGAAATATTTGAATTTGAAAATGATCAAATGGTGTAAAATAAATTGTATCAATACATGGTGCACTATTCTCCTATGGATCATAAAATTGGCTTGAATAAAAATACTTAAAATAAACAATATTACTTTGAGAGATCATGTACAATGTAAGATTTTATCATATACCATGAAATTTTGGTGGGTAGGGTGGTTACCAATTGTAACTATGTGGTTCGGCAAATTCCATTCTAAACTTTTTTGTGTCTTGAAATTACCTGTAATGAAAAATTCCCAGAGTAGTAAATTTATTTTGTGTGTGTGTTTATTTATTACTTTTTTTCCAATTTTTAAACCAAATCACTTTTTATAAGGAAATTCTAATATAAAAACTTTCCCCAGAAATGGTGAGAAAATTTTTTCATGCACGTTGTAATGCATCAAAATTTGAAAATTTATTAACCTACTAACTACTGTAGAAGTGATGAGCAGGTTTGAACCATGGAGAGGATGTGAGTAGACACTAGGAATATCTTCTAAGAAGAATGTTGAAGAAGAAACGTTTTAAAAGTGATTAATAGATAAAACATCCAAAAACTAAAAAACTACTTAAAATGACTATTTAAATTTAACTAAAACTATCTAAGAAAACTAAATTTAGCTATGGAAGAAACTGGTGGAGATGGAAGTGTCAGAGTTGTGACGCCCGTTCATGTGCATGCAATTCTAGTTATTTAATTATCACATCTGAATATTTATTTATTTAATTATCACCGATTCCAAATTTAATTAAAATGTTATCATGTCTCAATATCTGATGTTAGAAAATATTCTAATTTTCACACAGATCATCCAACATTTCATTCTTTAGCTAGACAAATAATTTTCACATCACTCTAACACTGAATCACTAGGTGAAATACCACAACCTGTTTCTCACAAAGTCTAAGTATCTATTTGTGTAGGGTTCGCTCACATGATATGACTTATTAGGTATCACTCATGTAAGTTTTAAAGAGGAAACACCCAAAAAATTAATTTTTCAATTAATATATTTATTTATTCAGAATTATATCATGTGTGATTTATGATTCTCTTGCATGTATAATCAAATTTTGGATGAATAAATTATCTAATGATATTCCATCTGTGATTACGTATTAAGTATCACACAAATGGGCACTATAGAAGGTTCATGAACCCCAAATGACAATTAATTCAAAACATATATATAATTAATTAAATAAGCATCCAATTAAAATTTATTAATTTAAAAGAAAATCAAACAAGGAGGGAAGTTAAAGACATGCATACATCATCACATTTATCACAAACCGGCACTAAAAATATTATCCCACCATCATGACGACACAACACATACAATAATAAAAAGAGGGTACCATTGTGTTCGTGTTGTCTTGATTGACACCGAAAGCTGCCATCAATCATTGCAAAATAATACCCATCGCTTATCGATCACCACAAAAATGATGTAAACCACTGAGAACATGTACCAACATGAAAAAATAATCAAATCTGTGTTGGCTCTCGTCATGTAGTGTCAATCATTCGAAAGAAAATATAATCCTCATGTGATGATGACACGCCCAAACTATCATTGCACTAACAATGGACCACCAATAAAATTGCACCTTTCTAGAGTTGTAGAGAACATGAGGAGAGGCTATGAATGGTGCAGCAGAGAGGGTGTATGTTGGAGCCTTATAGCATGAGGTAATTGGGATGTGTCTAGTGTGCTAGTGCGTAGGAGGGGTAAAGTGATGCCTGGTGCAGGATGATGAAGGGGGAGAGGAGTGGGAAGGGGGAGGGGTGAGATGAGAGGGAGGGGGCGAGGGGGATATAACGGGGGGTTATCCTATGGTTTCAGCCTCACACACATCTAGGTGAAGGTCCCCGCCAATCAAATATAAAGAAAAAAGTTATAAGTATAATAATAATAATGAAAATAATAAAATTTTAATGATAATAATAATAATGAAATTAGAATTATATTATATTATATACATAAATTATACTACTTATCTAATTAAAAGATATATATATATATATATATATATATATGTGTGTGTGTATGTACATATAATTAGTTATATTAATATAAGTCAATTAGAAATTGGATAAAATTATAATCTATATACATAAAGAAAATACTAATACTAATATTAATATAATATAATAATAAAATGATAAAATGAATACAAAAATTATTAATACCACTAAAATATATAATGATATACAATAATATATATAATACTAATATAAAAAATTAAAATAAGTACTAATTAATATTAATAAAATAAAAATAAAACTAATATTAATTAAACTACTAAAAATAATAAAAGTGTGTGAAATAAAATGTTAATAAAAAATATTAATAAAAAATAAAAATAAAAATATATATTAATATATAATTAAATAAAAATTAAAAAATTAAAAAATACTAAAAAACTATGAAAATAGACTAAAAACACTAAAAACAGTTAAAATATTTAATTAAAATAAATTAAAAATTATAAAAATACAAGAAAAAATCATGTAAATCTGTAGCAACAAGATGTATGTTATTGAGGAATAAAGGAAACTTGTTTATTGGTGAAGTAGGTGTGGGGTTCATCCTAAATTAATTTTATAATTATTATATTACTATGCCTATATGTAGATTTGGTGGGTGAACCTTGGTGAGGTTGGGTGGCAGATGAATCGGTTTAGGTAATGAGTCAGTTTAGCTGTATATTCACCAAAACTTTAACATGCTTCTTCCACTTTTAAACAAGATATTCTAGAGAGGAACCTATTGATTATACTTACTTGTTCACCCGTACCATATATATATATATATATATTATTTTTATAGATCTTTAGGATTGAGTTTGTGATTGGGATGGATATTACTAGCTCATGAAATGGATTTTATGGAGTTGGAGTCTCTGATTTCAGAGTTTGTTAGCAGTATTGTCTTTATTTTTTAGACTTGTTTCTATATTACATTCATGAATTTATATTATACATAGGATATGGTTGGTTTATTTTATTGATCAAGTGTTTATTGGTGGTTTCTTCTCCTTTTCTCCTTACAATTAAAGGTAAGTGCCTCCCATTATATTTTTTTTATACACTTGGTGCTAGTCACTAATTAATAGCCTATTAAATATGGAATTCAAGGGTTTCAATCACCTTTTCCACTAACTCAATAGATCATCTAGTTGTGATGAGTCATGGTAAAGTGGTATCAAAGATTTTTTTAAAGATTTAGGATGGAGTATGGAGTTATAGGAATAGTTGGGGAATAAATTTGGTTAGTAGGGAGATAATATCAATTGAACTTAGTATGTGATATGAGAAAGGGAGGCCATCTAGGACACATATGCTTTGGGACATTGTGATTCAATGCAAGGACCTTAATTTATTGAACATAATAAAGTGAGGTTGTACTAATTATGGGGTAGATAATTTGTAACAACACAAATAACATCATTGTTTATGCTTATGAATGAAATTTATAAGTTTTTGATACATGGTTTTCAAAAAGAGATAAGTTGTTGTTTCACCATACGTTGTGTGTTGATTCTTTCCTACATTGATTTTTAATCATGTTAACTCATTTTATATTGGTATGATTAGGTTCCAAATGTGTTTATGATTCACATGTTATTATATTTTTTAAAGGGACATAAAAATAGTGTTAAATTATGACATTTAGAAGTAATGGATTTCATTGAAGGTAAATGATTTAAAAAAATTAGAACCTTGAAATTGTTGAAATCAAATTAATAACTACATGAAATTTTCCTAAATTTTTAATTTCTGTGTTTACCTTGATTCATTCTTAATGATTGAAGATGTTATGATAATTTATAAAAACTTTAAAACTTGAAACAATATATTGCTTTAGACTCATGTTTTCATATTTCTATTAAAATTACATGTCATGTGTTAAGTTAAAAAAATTATTTGAGTGTTTGTTTCATGTTGGAAATTATTAGATAAGGGACATGCTAGAATAAATATTTTTTCTTATATGAGTTAAATGTATAGTATTTTTCTTTTTCTTTCATGATATGTGAGTTTTTAACAAAGCATGTTTTATATGATGAGTAACACAGTGAGTAATATTGTTAATATGATTAATATGATAAGGTTTTTATCATGTTTAAAATGTGTTAGTATTATTAATATTATTAATTGAACTATCAAGTAAAAATGATGAAATATATGAAATTTTAGTTATAATTCCACATTATAAGGATTTTCAGTGATATTCTATTATACACGATAAGTTACACTATAGACATGATTTACATGGGATATAGCCACGGTTTACATGGGCTATAGCCATGGTTTTCCACTGTGGAAATAAACCCTATAGTGATGGTTTAAACCATGGCTATAGACCTATAGCCATGTTGGAAAACCGTGTGAGCTATTACCACAGTTTTAGAAACCGTGGCAATAGACCCTATAGCCATGATTTTAAACTGTGGCTATAGCCTCTTAAAACTATGGCTATAGGGTTTTTTCATGGCTATAGCCACAGTTTTCCTAAACCATGACTATAGAATTTTGTTTTATTTTCTATAGACACATCTCATAAAAACTATGGCAATAGGACTCCTGCCCTTGTGTGGGAAAAAAATTAACTCACAAAAAAATGGAGGGAATGTCTATTACCACTGTTTACATGCTTTAGCCACAGTTCTTAATAATATAATATAATATATACATATATATACACAAAAATCTATCTATGGTGTATTGGTAAGGTGATAGGTTTAGATATCAGAGGTAAAAAGATCAAATTTGGTTGGGTGCTATTTATTTTAAATTTATAACCACAGTTTCCAAAACTGTGGCTACATGGCTATAGAGTTTTTTATTTTCTATAGCAACAGTTCATCAAAGCCATGGCTATAGGTCTCCCTCCCTTGCGCAAGAAAACATTTAACCCATAAAAAATGTTGGGAAGGTCCATTTACATAGTTTACATGTTATTTCCATGGTTATTAATAATATATATAACAAGATATATATTTATATACACAAATTCTTCTGTGTTGTAGTGGTAAGGTGACAGGTTTAGATAGTGGAGGTAAGGAGATTGAATCCAGCTGGGCACTATTTATTTTAAATCTATTGCCATGGTTTACATGTGCTATATCCATGGTTTTAAACCATGGAAATAAATCCTATATCCATGGTTCAAATTGTGGTTATAGTCATATATCCATGATGGAAAACCATGTGGGTTATTTCCATAGTTTCCAAAAATCGTGGCTGTAGACCCTATAGCCACGGTTTAAACCCTGGCTATAGCCTCCTAAAACCGTGGCTATAAATTTTTACTATATATTTTCCAATAGGTTACACATCCAATAAAACCATGGATATATCTTATAGTCATAGTTTTTACCCCTATAGCCATGATTTTGAACTATGGATATAGATGAAATATATACCTATGTTAGGTTGTTTACCCTTTTAAGATATCTATTTTTCATAGAGGTATATATCCTTTTAATTTTAGTATCTACCTTTATTTTTACCTTAATGGGAGTTCCTAAGGAGTCCACAGATATTTCAGGAGTTTTCTGACATGGTTCGGGTCATGGAGTTCTATATTTTGTAAAGAAAGAGAGAGGCTCATAGTTACCTCTAACTAGGGACCTCAACCATGTGGGCCTATAAGGGGGGAGCATAGTTAAACTAACCATGAAACATGGGATACATGACCATACAAAACTTTCAATAAACTACTTAGGCACCCATAATGGTCTATGAATGGGTTGTTTAAACATGTTCCTAAATATTGTGAGGTGAGGGTAAATAGACAGTGACTAATTTACGATTGGTGTATGGTTTGGAAAAACATGCATCCAAACTATAAACCCTTTAAAAAGTGATAATTTATGATTTTACCCCTTAATCCATTTACCTTTATTCTCCTATTTATCCTCCTCAAACACACAACAGCCCACTTTTATGGCTCTCCTTCTACCCTATCCTTAGCTTTGAGCTATCTTATATGTATGATCTTTGATTTGAGTGTTGATGGTTGTGTTGGAAGCCTGCCAGTAAGTCTAAGATTTCTATTTTTTCTTTTTTTCGTTTCTATTTCTATATTCGGTGATATCTCTCTATGACCTAATATACTTTCTAGGTTGTTTGTATGGTTAATTTTTTTCTCTCATTCCATCCTTGATATGAGGCTAATATTGGATAGGGAGTCTTCTATTGAGTTAAGGTAGTAAATATATTAATTTTACCTAAAATTCATGGTGTCTATATTTTTTTACTATTTCTTTTCATGTCGAACTTTCCAAAAATTACATCTAAAATGTGTAATTATTTTAGTCAACTTCCTATACCATGACTTAGACACTTTATTAGACCCATTGAAATTGTTAAAGGTTAAAGAACTCAACTTAAACCACCCCTTATGGTGAGTTTGATTAAGTTTTAATGATTACCATTATTTCCATGTAACCTAACCACCCTTTGGGTGTGTTGAGCTTGACACTTGTAAGAGGAATCTATAAATGAATTAAATAAATTGTTTAATAATATGTATTGGGAAAAAATCCCTCAAGTTTCCATTTTAGTGTTTTTGGGGTGATTTTGTTTTTTAATAAATCCAAATGACTGTGAATCAGTATGGTTGGTGTTGTCAAAGAAGTTATTTAAGGTGGTCTAGTTTCCTAATGTTTTCTAAATTTTTGGGCCCCAAAATTGGGAGTTTGTTTTATGTCAAAGGAATGTTTTCTAAAAAGGATTTCACAACTAGTAGTTCATGGAACATGAATCATAGTTCGTGGACCATAAAGGTGGTACATGAAATGATGATGCAAAATTGAAAAAGGAAGTATTTCTCCATAGCAATGCTATGCGGACCATGAAGTGTGCTACAAGGACTGTATCGTGAAAACATTTCATGAAAGGCTTGAAGTTTATGGGAGGCCCATCAGTTTTCATAAGGTGTGTAATTTTTAGATTTAGGTAGTGATTATGGATTCCATAAATGATTTTTCTTCTATGAAAGATATCGGCCACCGTAAAAGAGAAGAGCACTATGTGGACTACATAAAAATCCATGGTGAAGGTTGTATCACATCGAAGTTTTGGGTAATTTGGATTAGCGAGTTTTTTGGATATATTTGACTATATAAATACCCATAATAAAATCATTAAGGATTGTGGATTTTATTAGAAAATATCAATTCTTTGATAAGAATTCAGAAAAGTTTGAAGTGGTTCATGATGGAGGATTATGCGAAGGGTGAATTATTTCATGGGAAAAATTCCACAAAAGGAGTTTGCAGGGATCTCTAGATCACAATGAAAAAGGGACCATGTATAATAGGTGGTATTTGGAAGAAAAAGGAATCCAAAAAGTAGGGAAAATCCATGGAATAAGAGGTGGTCTGTGGAAGAAGAGGTGGTCCGTGGAAGAATAGGTGGTCCGCAGAAGAAGAGGTGGTCCGAAAATCACTCATGCCACGTGGTGTAAGATAGTTTGTGGAGTAATTAGGGAAGTTTTGGGAGGGTTTAAGGAAGTTTTTAAAGGCACTAAAATAGTTCACAAAAGTAATTTCCATAAAATAATAGTATAAGGACAAGGATATTTCATCTATGGGTGAAAACAAAGCTTCAATAGAGAATCTACTTAAAGTTGGCGAAGAATTCATTAATGATAATGAAGGGACCTACATGTCCATAAATAGTGAGTGTATTATTTATAGAGTAGTGAGAAAAGGAAGAGAAAGAAGGTAATCCTTTCCATTGGTAGTGATACCGAGAAAGAGACTCAGGGAGTGATCATTGGGAAAGTAGTGAGCTGACCCTAAACTTTGTAAAGGAAGTGAGCTTGGGCATAGAAGTGATCTAGTATGAACCATGTATTGGAAGAGAGTCTTAATTGATTTGGTACATCAGAATATTGTTGTTGTATTCCCTTGGATATATCCCAGTGAGGGTGAACTAGGTAAAAATTTTTATGTCCTTGTGTTTTATTTCCTACTTTACTTTCTATGCATGATCATTAGATAAATATTGGAAAGGATAAGATAAATATAAACACTAAAGAGAAAACAAATTGACCCTTATAATAAAGAGTTCAAGATCCAGTGGGGTAGAAATAATTTATAAATGAATATATACACCCTGATTCACCCCCCTCTCAAGGTATCTAGGCCTCTTTTGGACCTACCAATTGGTATCAGAGCATTGGTTTCTTTTATCAAATTTTTTTTATTGGTCTTGGTTCAGTTTATAGTTGAAATTAAAGTTTTAGTTTGATATTATCTCGTAGGACCATGGTAAATGGGATAACTTCAAAGAAGAATAAGAAGTATGTGTTATTCCTCAATGTGGAAGTGTATATGGAAAGAGTTTGATTTAGTTGAAGGAAAAAAATAGTGTAATGAAGAATGATTTGAATGAATTATACAGTGAAAATATTTACGCATTCAATGGTGTTGAAGTAATGAGTGAAGAACCTGATATTCCAAGTGATACTAAAACTTCTAATGATGAAGAAAATTCAAGAAGGGAAAAAAATTGAAGTTTTCTATGAAATAACAGAATTGGTTCATAAATTGGATGAAGAAATTAAATATAAATATATCTAGATATAAGTGTGGGGAATTGAAGTCAAAAAGATAAGACGATTAAATAGAAGGCTTGTTGAATTTGTCACAGATCTGGGAGAGAAGAATTATTATCAAGATGAAGAACTACAAAAACTAAAAGCTAATGAAATGGGAAAGAATCTGGAGTCAGATAAAGTTCTTAATTTGAAATCTTGAAATTATGATCTTACTACATAGCTACCTGAACTAGTTTAGGATAACCAAAGGCTACAATAGGAGAATGTATGCTATAATGATTCTATTCCTTAGATGAATTCCAAAATAATGGAGAAATCTAAATTTATGGATAATATCTCTCAGGAATTGAAAGATGTTATGACTAGAGGGAATAATATCAATATATAACTTAATGATCAACTTAAATCAAGGGATAAGAAGATTAAAAAATTAAAATAAGAGATGGAATTAGTCAGGAAAGAAGTGGAGCAATCTAATTCCAAAGGAAATCCTAAATTGAAGGATTCTTTGCACTTACTATTTGATTATTCTTCGGAAGGTGATAATGGAATGAAAATAAAATATGCTACTTTAGAGGGAAAACATGAAATAATTGTATCAACCCAAAAGACATACAGTTTTTAAAAAAATGGTATTAGATATGATGAACCGTCTCCCATGCAAGATAAAAAGGGAGCTGTGAACAATTCCATAAATAGGAAAAATCATGTAGTCACTAAAGATATACCTAAAAAGGATTTTACAGCAAGCAATGAAAACATGTGATACTTCTATGGGATTCGTGGTCATACGTAAAGTTTTTTTTATTGAGTATTTGGAATATATTTCATGCTGTGAAGAAAGAAATACTTCCAAATATGAGAATAAGAATAAATATCTTCAGAAATATCAAAAATGTGAAGGAACCTGGAACACTCTGAGATGGGAGGGGTGAATCAGGGTGTCAAATTTTTATTCTAAAATTATGGATCTTGTTCCAATGTTGATATTAAACTATTAAAACTATTTTAAGAAGAAGTTCCGAAAACAAAACAATCACATACAAAGAAAATACACGTCAATTTTACTTGGTTCGACACTAAGGGCTACGTCCAAGGATCATATGCCGACAATGTTTCATTCATACCCAATAACCACAAATCTTTACAAGTTTTGTATTACAAGAGTTTAGAATAGTCACTCTATACTAGGTGCACTTCCATTTCAAGGTTTTAGGGAAAGAACATTGCATCCCCCATATCACTTCCACTGACTCCCCTTTGCTCATTGCGTTGGAAGGATCTTCACTCATTTTATTGACTTGAAGGTCACTTAAATGGAGTATCATTAAATAATGCATACTCAACTATAAATAGATTCTCTTTTAAAGACTTGTTATTGACCACAAATGTAATTTACTTTCCCAGACACTAATGGGTAATGGTAATTAAGTTCGCAAACTGATTTGATCAATTTTCAGGCTTTATTGGGTGTTCAATATACCAATTTACCTCCTCTGCATATTGAGTAGCGAGTATGGTTCATGGATCACCTTATCTATGTATCACTACTATTTTTTCATTCCATATAGCCCCACCGTGTACTGCCCTACTCTACATACAACCTCTGCAAACTACCTTCTGCAAACAACCCCTACTTTGTGAACTGCCTCTGCTCTACGTACAACCCTACTTGCTCTGTATACTACCTTGATCTGTTGTGTACTACAAGAGCTTCCTCCACAAACCACACTCTCTTCCACAAACTGTTTTTCCTTATGCGGATGGTTCCCTCCGCGTATCGTCTTCTCTTTCGTGAACCACTTCGGACTTTACCAGATTTCTTCCTGAAATTTTAATCTTAAATCCCGCTACTTAATGAAAAGGATTACTACTCCTTATATAGGCAATAATGGATCCAAAAAATCTTTCAATCCAAGATTTACCAAATATTTTATTTTTGGTAAAGCCTCCACAGCGTACCGCTCTGGTCCCGCAAGCAGTAATCCTGCTAAGCTCTAACATTTCGCGTACCGTACGCCTTCACTGCGAACCATCACTGCAAACCATTTTCAGTTCCACGAACTTCTCTGTGTACCATTTCCGCTATTCTGTACACCGTCCATGAACCATTCCTAGACATGGTACGTAGTTCATGTCCTGATCCAAATGATTCTCTCCCTTTACTGAATTCCTTATTCATTTTTCATGCCATACATTCCTAGGAAATAACACCACCTTCAATACTGCTTTCATCATCAACCATAAGACCATATTCCTTACACACCCCCAGGTCATCCATGTGCATATTGACAACAAACACAAACCAGACTCTATTATAAACAAAAAACATCCTTGGTTCAAATAAGATGTGTCTCTTAGAAGAAGGTGGACATGAAATGCTACTATTTTGAAATACTGGGACACAACATGTTTATGTTTCAAGAATAACATGAGCTCAATTTCATAAGTATAACAATAACGGTATCAACATCTCAACCGAGAAATGGTGACCTGAGGTATGCCTTTAATGGAAGATGTTTTATATGTGCTAATCATAAGAATTTGGAAAGAAATTGTAGCAGGAAGAAAGAATGGAAGGAAAAGGAACCCATAAGGATATTCCCAACTTTGTCAGTGTATAAAGAAAAGGAATATACAGGAATACAACATGATAAGTTGAAAAATAGTTTTACAGTCCCAGGGGAATCACAAGGAGCTCAACGAAAGGTGTATCAATCGCCTCCTCTATTACACTCACAAAATCTATCTTAGAATGAATGTGAAAAAACCTAGAAGGAAAAGGGAGGATATTCTCTATTTTTGATTTAGAAGAATGAAAATTCAGTCGAAGAATAAACCCCAACAATAAATGGTGACATGACTCAATAAATGATAAAAGAAAAATGAATAAAGAATGACTTGAAAAAATTTAATTTCATGATACATGGAGAGAAGTTAAGGAAAAATAAAGACCCCAAATGGAGAAATATCCAAGAGCAGATGATAAGTGGAAAGATTCCTGCTTAAAGAAAGGGTCTTAAAAAATGGAATATTGGTGGAGCATCAAAGAATGGAATTTATACTGATGAGTTTAAACCCAAAATTGTGAAAAAGTCCAAGCCTATAGAACCTAAATATCAGGATAAGACTCAACAAGTGGGTAAAGAATGTCTAGTTATATGGACAAAGAAGTTGAAGTTGGGTGATCAGTTGTAACAAGAACAAGAATGGTATAGTTATTTGTAAGAAATTATCAAAGGGTTGATCCATCAGGATTGAACACAATCCTCTTCTTAAGGATCTAGATTTACTCCTCTCCCCATGCATTAAATGTTTCTAAAATCTACTAGAAGTTGTGTAGTAATAAGTGGGAGATACAATCCATGGGGTGTGTGTGCTTAAATGGAACGGGTGTATAAGTTGAATGGAGATACATGTGAAAAGAATAATTTGAACAATTGAAATTCACATATGATATCAGATTCAATAAGTGGTGCTATGAAAAAAATCTATTTTTCAAATCGGTATCTGAAGGTTATTTTTATGGAAAATGGAGATGATATGATAAAGATTCTTCTTTGAAATTGAAGAGATTTAAAATCTATGCATGGGTGATCCAATGGTTCTAAGTTTCATTGAATATATAACCATTGGTATCATGCTCGTGTTTAGGTGTTAGTTTTCCACTAAGAGAATAAAAATTAAGGTAGAAGAAACAATACTCATGTATTTCATGATTATCAATTTTGTTATAAAAATATGGTATCATATGAATATTTTTAGGATACCAAGAATCTAAAATAGAATTATCAACAACATAGATTGAATAATTCTCATTGAGAAAGACCTTACAAAGAATTTTTGGAAAGAACCAGTGATGACATCATTCTACACATCAAATAGAGAATTATTGTGTTTGAAATAAGATAAGACTTCATATGAGAAATGGTATGGAAAGAATCCAACATTGAATTACTTTCAAGTTTTTGAAAGTAAGTATTTCATTATCAATAATGAGAAACAAAGGAAGTTTTAATGTCATGGAGATGAAGGGATATTTCTTATCTACTCAAAGAAAAGAAAAGAATATAAATGATTCAATAAGTAGCTAGGAAAGGTAGTTGAATGTAATGATGTTATTATAGTAGAGAATGAGCATAATATTCAACATATACATGATCAGTCTCAGGAGTATAGTGATGAAGAGATAAAAAGATCCGAGGATGTTTTAGTTCTAGAGGTCAACTCAGAAGAATATTCAAACAATGAAAAAGATGAACAAAAATCAGTATCTACAAGAAAATCATAGTGAAGAGCTAAAATTTATAGACAGAACATAATCAGTGGTTAGACAGTTCCAATATAGACAAGGAGAATGAAGAATCTACAAAAATAATCGTTCTTATCATAGGAAGAGCCTAAATGCTTTGAGGAAGCAGTTTGAGATGAAAACTGAGTTTAGGATATGAATGACAAGCTTGACCAAATTGAGAAGAATCATACATGGGAGATTATTTTGAAACTAATAGGTAAGAACATCATAAGAACTAAATGGTTATTTTCAAACAAGATGAATGAAGATGGCATAATGATTCAAAACAAAGAATGATTAGTGTGAAAAGTGTACTCCCAAATAGAGGGTACTGATGTTGATGAAACATTTGCACCTATTGTGAGGTTAGATACAATCAAATCATTCTTGGACATAGTAGTTCAAAGAAGGTTCCATGTTTTTTAGATGGATGTAAAGTTATCATTTCTAAATGGTGTTCTAGAAGAATAATTGTATATTGAGAAGCTATATGGTTTTCTAATTCATAATGATGAGAATAGAGTTTGTCAATAGAAGAAGGAATTTTTTGGGTTGAATTAAGCACCAAGATAATGGTATTCAATACTAGATCAGTTTTTGAAAAAACTTAGTTTTTAGTGTGGTGGAATTGATTACAATATCTATGTCAATAATGAAAGTAATCAAAGGATGATGGTTATAGTGACACAAGGAAAAAATGGCACATTTATTTCTCAATCTAAATATGCCAAGGTGGTTTTGAGAATATTTGGAATGAATAATTCCAAGTAGATGATGATTCTAGTGGCTGATCGGATGAAAATTTCATGGGATGATGAAGGCAATGTAGTTAATGTCACAGAATATAGGAAAATCATTAGCAGTTTATTTTACTTGATAGTGAAATGACATGATATTTTTTTTACCACATGCCAAGCATCATGGTATCAAAGAAATACCATAGAAACCCACTTTCTTATAGTCAAAATAATACTTCATTATATCAAAGTCATGGTGGATTTCAGTTTTTTGTGCAATGAAAAATATTAGAAAGAGTTATTGGGATACATAGATATATATTGGTCTGGTTCAGCAGATGATAGAAAATCAGCATCAGGAGGTGCATTCTATATTAACATATTTAGTATTTATTGGATAAGTAAGAAACAATATTTCATTTCATTAAGAACCGTAGAAGCTGAATATATTTCAGGCACTCAAACATGTACATAATTATTGTGGATAAAGCATAATCTTAAAGATATGATAGTTCTAGTGATGTCTTCGATCAGAATCCATTAAGATAATTCAAGTTCTATAAATCTTAGCAAAAATAGAGTCCATCGCTCAAATAAAAAGGCACATTGAAATCTAGAATCATTTTATCAAGGAGAAGGTGGAGCATGAGTTTGTGAAATTAGAGTATGTTCCTACAGAACTACAGGTTTTAGAAATTTTGACAAAGACCTTACCCAAAGAAGCATTCAAATGACATCGACTAGCTCTTGGATTTCAGTCAAATCCCCACACTTGAAAGTGTGGATGTGGAACCCCCTCTCCTCGAGGTATGGTGTTTTTTATAATGTGTTGATCTATGTTGTTTACCCTATTGCATACCTCAAAGGAGTGGCCTTGAAGTTATTTGATAAATCAAGATAAATTTTGGCTATTAAAGGGGAGAAAATGTCTTAGTCAAGATATGGGGAGAAACTAATAGGGGGAACAATGAGTTAGGGGGAGCATTAAACCTAATGATTATAAAGGTGATCAATCAAAGATTATATATCACAATAGATGAGGTTCATGGTGAAAGTAATTGATTGGTTTTGGAATGAAGTGATTCATTGATGAGCTTTTCATTATAATCTTGTTTATCACACTGAGCATGGATCATGTGGGATTAGACTGTGTTGAGTAAATCCTTTATCTCTACTTAATTGCAAGAAGTAAATGCCGGTAGATGATGGAAGAATATTCAACAAGGTATAAAAATGAGAAGAGTTGTAAACAAAACCAAAGGGGGGGGGGAATTGTTGGGAAAAATCCCTCAAGTTTCTATTTTTGTGTTTTTAGGGTGATTTTGTTTTTTGAAAAAGCTAGATGACTACGAATCAGTATGGTTGGTGTTGCTGAAATAGTTATTTAAGATGGTGCAGTTTCCCAATGTTTTCCAAATTTTTGAGCCATAAGATCAGAAGTTTGTTTTATGGGAAAATAATGATTTCTACAAAGTATTTCATGGCTATCAGTTCACAGACTGTGAAGTGTAGTTTGTGGACTACAAAGGAGGTACATATAATGGAAATGGAAAATTACAAAAGGAAGTATTTCCATGTAGTAGTGCTATGTGGACTGCAAGGCATGCTACATGGACCGTGCAACGAAAACACTTTGTGGAAGGCTCACAGTTTTCATGAGGCTCATCAGTTTGTGAGAGGTGTTTCATTTGTAGATTGAGGAAGTGATTATGGACACCAAAAAGGTTTGTTTTGTTTGTAGAAGACATCAACCGCCGCAAAGGATAAGGGCCCTATGCGAACCACATAGTAGTCCGCAGTGAAGGTTGTACCACATCAAAGTTTGGGTAATTCTTATTAGTGGGTTTTGCGGATATATTTTCCTATATAAAGACCCATAATAAGATCATTAAGGAGAGTGAATTTTATTGGAAAATATCATCACTCTAGGAAGAATTTGGAAAAGTCTGAAATGGTTCTTGATTGAGGATTCTGCAAAGGGTGAATTAGTTCGCGACAACAATTATGCGAAAGGAGTTTGAAGGGATCTGTATCTCAAAAAGGAAAAGGGACCATGTACCATAGGCGGTCTGTGGAAGAAAAAGCCATCCATGAAGTAGGGTCGGTCTATGGAAGAAGAGGTGGTCCACATAAGAAGAGGCGGTCTACAAAAGAAGAGGTGGTCCAAGAAGCACTCGTGCCATGTGGTGAAAGACAGTTCATGGAGGAAGTATAACAGTTCACAGAGGATTCAAGGAAGTTTTCAGAGACCTAAAATAGTTCTCAAAAGTAATTTTTGTAAACTAACAGTACGTGGATAATTGGGTTTCATCTATGGGTGAAAACAAAAATTGAATAGAGAATCTACTTAAATTTGAGGATGCATTCATTAGTGATAATTAAGGGACATATATGTCCATAAAATGTGATTGGATAATTTCTAGACCATTGAGAAAAGGAAGAGGAAGAAGGTGACCCTTTCCACCGATAGTGAGCCAGAGAAGGAGACTCAGGGAATGACCCTTGGGAAAGAAGTGAGCTAACCCTAAATGTTGTAAAGGTCGTGATCTTGGGAATAGAAGTGATCAAGCATGAACCATGTATTGTTAGTGAGCCTTAGTATATTTGGTACATCTACGCATTTTCATTGTATTCTCCATGGATGTATTCCAATGAGTGTGAATCAAGTAAAAATATGTGTGTCCTTGTGTTTTCTTTCCCGATTTACTTTCTATGCATTATCATCAGATAAAGATTGAAAAGGATAAGATAAATATAAACACTAAACAGAAAATGAAGTGACCCTTATAATAAAGAGGTCAATATCTAGTGGTCCATGAAGAATTTAAAAATGAATATACATACCCTGATTCACCCCCATCTCACGGTATCTAGGCCCCTTTTGGACCTAACAATATGAATACTTCCCTTGAAACTTATTGATCACTTATAAGTGAAATAACTAATGGAATTAATTGAATTATTTGATAGATGGATACTTACCTTGGCCCTATTTATCACTTGTAAATGGAATGAACCTAATAATATTAATTGAATTGATAAATGGAATGGAAATTAACATAGACCTTTAATCACTTTTATTTTATTCTTGACTATGGTTATGGGCCTCGATCACTTTAAGGGCATTGAACACCTTGAGTAAGACTTGGATTCCTGACCTAGAATGCCTTAGATGAACTTAAAGGATTCCATAAGATTCATTAATGCATCTGTTAAGTGAGATAATACACTGGGGTTCAATAAATGTCTTATAGTAGTGAATGAATTGGTGTATCATTGATGATTTACTTTCATTTATAAAAAATAAAATTCAAGGATTATCTCCTTGGACTCAGCTTTTTTTCCTCATAAATATTATGTCTCATATTATGTCCTTAGGCTCCAAATCATGATTAGCTCATGTTTAACATAGACTTGTTACTTAAGATCAATTGGAAACATTTACAATGAAATTACAGGGGTTTATTACTTAGATCACACTCATGACCCTATAGCCAAGCTGCATGGTTGTTACTATAAGTTGGTTCGACCTCATAAGGTCAAAGATGCCTTGGTTTTTCTTGGATCATACATGATTATATTATATGGAATTATTGACTATATTCATTGGTTCTTAGTCCAAACTAAAATTGTCTTATATTCAAAGACATCCATCATAGCCCAAAGTAGGTATAGTCTGCCAGGTTCTCCTTGATAAAACTGATCTCAACCTGGTTACATTTTATTCATTGTTTTTATATTATACCCGCACACTATTACATCTCATATTCATAGAATTGGTTTGTATTAGATATTTTTATTAGTGGACTACTATGTTTTACTCACACCCTACTTGAGCCACCTATTGGTACCCAAATAAACTTCTTATATATAGGTAGGGATCAAGGAAAGCACTTGGTCATAGAAATTTGATTTTCTTTTAGGATAGGAGATTGGTAGAAGATGAATGATCTAGCACTCAGGATGCTCATGAAGATAGTTTTGGTATTTTTTTTCCTTTTTTATTCATGTATTGTATGCTCATCTCCTACAATGTTTTCTTGTTCATTTTTTATAGACATGAAATCATTTTTATATAAGAATTCTATTATGTCTATTTATTATTACTTGGATGGTTTACTCTTCCACTACCTTTTTAGTTTATTTCCACTACTTAATTTATTATTTACCATTATTTTACACTCTAATAAATAGGGTATAGTCTTCCCACCATCCTACCATAGACCTTCACTGCTAGTCAACAACCTCTGGTGTATAGGGAGGCATGCTTAAGGCCATGTGGCCAATTGGTTTTTGTTACTTATGAGTGAAGCGGTCCTAGGATGTCACAAAGTGATATTAGAGCCTTTTATTTTCTTCACTCTAACTAGTTGGGGTTGGTAGTCTAGAGACAAGGAAGTGTCAGAAATTGGTAAAAAGCTATGCTTAGGAGTATCTAACCCACATTCAAGGGAAAATCCATGATTCTAGGGAAGGGACTTTTTGTTTTGGATTTAACCTATTATAGTTGTACTACTTTCACCATTGGTAAACACACATGTTTTATGATGCTATAATTATAGATTTTCTTATACACTTGGCCTAATATGGAAAGGGATAATTTCTTCATGAATCATTATAGGGACCTAGGAATTTATATGTCATACCATGATTATTATTTCTGTATTTCCTGTAAATATATCATATGTTCCTTAATTCTTATACTTTTATTTGTACTAACATTTATCACAGGAAAAGGGGGGGAAATAATTGGTTTCTTAAGTGTATGCATTAACCTAAATGGAATTTTCCAGTATAGCTTGATGGTGGCACATTGACTAACAAATTATGACATTTTTAATCCATGGAACTTAAGTTTCATGGAATGAAACATTATTTAGTTGCAATAAAATGGATTATAATTATAATTTCTAAAGTTTTTGCCTATATAAATTGGAAATGGTGATCTATATAATTGAATCATCATATATGGACTTGTTACATCTTGATACCGTATGTAAAGGTTAGTTTGTAGTTACATGAAGTACCAATTGTTACTTATAAAGTTATGACTTTATAACTTGGGAATGTTAACTCATCTAACTGAACTGTTGTTTAAAAAAATAATCATATTATTATTAAATCTTTAACACTTAGAATAAATTTTTATCATTAAATGAGGATTCCGATTATAACTTAAAGATAATTTTCCTCAATAACTTGTAATTGACACTCTATATAACAAATCATCTATACCTAAAATTGGGAATCTTACTAATACCCTGATGTTAGATTTGGGTAGTTGGGTTAAAACATTTTGAGTATTGAGATATTATTCCTATCTTGTTATCCTAAGATAAAAAATTATTTGTGTCCTATTATTGTTCTGAGGCATTTTATTTTAATTGTAGATATATTCTTCCATGATTTCCTAAAATTAAGTGCTAGGAAGGTGGTGATGAACATGCTCCTAAGATGGTGGGACCTAAACCACCTATAGTGACACTATTGGAACCTCTAGTAGTTCCACCTACTATACCTGGACTAGGAACTGGAATTCAGCTTCGATAGAGTTTCTTGAGATTAGTGAAGTCTATGAAAGGAGCTCTATGACTTGCACTGGCTATGTCAAAATTGACAAGGGGGTTTTAACAGTAGCACCCAATACTTTCTCAGTGGACGGTGGCCCCTAGGTTAATGATACTTGGTTATAGTTTATCCTATCTATCTTTGAGAATATGGAGATTTATATGGAAAGGAGGATCATGCTTGTGGACTACATTATTCATGGATCCACTAAGTAATGGTGGGATACTCTAAATCTGGAAAATCATCATCAGGACATGGATTTGTGGAAATTCTATACCACCTTATAAAATTACTTTTTTTCTAGATAATTCATGAAACTGGTGCATGATACTATGGTTTTCATGGAATATTCATATCACTTTACAAAACTCTAGTTCTTTTCACTGAATCTTATTATTTATGAGTTGTATAGAGTTATACAGTTTAAGGATGGGATCAGTTATTTCATCTAATCATAAGTGAAAATATTTTGATTATATACTGTTTTATAAATGGTAAATCAGGCCCTTATATTCAAGTGAAATATGAGGGAATCTAGAGGTATAGGGCATAATGGTTTTTCCCCTAGTCTATAAATTTCTTAATCTAGTGGTAGGAAGTGTCTCCTTAAGGTTTCTCATGATGGAAGTGGCATTTAGATCATCCACATTGATAGAAATATATTATGCTATCAGTGTGAGAGGAAATAACACACAAATCCCCAATGTGATAGAAACCCAATTGAGTGTAGAGCCTATGGCTGAATGGGTGATCATCAAATATTTTTCTAGACCTTTCCACCATCCACAGTAATAGATGATCCACACCATCTCCACAATCTAGAATAGGATCAATATCTCTACACCAGGGCAAGATCTAGAGTACCACTGACCAATCAGGCTAGGTAGGTGGTTGTGGATGAGGAAGTCATAAATTTGATGCACATTTCTAGTATAATAGACTTTATTAATGAGGTTAGGTTGTAGATTAGGGTTGTGGATCTAGAAATTTATATATAGTACATCCTATTCTTGAGAATTAGAGTGTTATACCATCAATAATTTGAGGTATGATCTTTGTATCCTTCAATTTAGTAACTTATTTGTTTGATATAGGTGATTCACACTCATTTATATCTATAGATATCATGTAAATTATTGGACTTTAAATTGAGTACTTTTTTGGGGTAATGAATCTTGATACTCTATTGGGATTATAGTCAGAAATAGTTCATCAATTAAAGGAGTGTACCATAGATATTGGTGATTATAATTTTGTATGGAACCTTTTTTCCCATGAGATGAAAAGATTTGATTTAATTATCAGGATAATTAGTTGGTACCTTATCATTCCCAAATTTATTTTTATCATTGGAATATGTCATTATTATCCACTGAGGGATATATCTATATCCACAAAGGAGAAATGAATGTCTTAAAAAGTTTATCTACACCTGAGTGTCAGGGGTTAGGAGGAGTGTCAAACTATATTGATAGTATTTTTATTGATGACTAGGGAGAATGATAGACTATTTTTCCTCAAGTGGTGGACCAATTCAGGAATTGTTTTCCTAAAGTTTTTTTTGGGCTAAATCTTGAGATAAAGGTATATTTCACCATATAACTTGTTCCTGGAGTGAAAAAAGTGTCTTTTACCCCATAAAGGATAGCTCCTATCAAGCTCTAGGAACTCAAGAGGTAATTAGAGGACCTATAAGCCAAAGTTTTTATCCCACCCTTTAATTATACTTGGGGTTCATCTATGATTTTTCCCAATAAGGTGGATAGTACACTGAGGATATATATTGATTACCGATGGTTTAATCAGTTTATAATTAATAATAAATACCCACTTACTCTCATAAGCAATCTCATCGACCATCTCCAAGTAGAAAGGTTCTTCTCAGAAATTTATTTGAGGTTGGGATAACATCATGTGAGAGTTATACCCTAAGAAATAATGGGTATTACATTCCAAAGTAGGCATGGAATTTAAGAGTATTTGGTTTTTCCATTTGTTCTAACCAATTCATCAATTGTTTTTATGGATTTGATGAATCAAGTTTTCTCACTAGTATTTTGATTCTTTTGTGGTAGTTTTTTTGGATGACATCTTAGTGTAATCTCAGAATCAATATGAGCATTCTAAACACCTTGAAATCATTTTGAGTATACTAATAGAACATAGGTTATACACCAAGATCACTAAATAAAACTTCTAGATTGATAAAGTTTACTTCATGGGTCAAATTATATCATAATCAATAGTATATATATATCCATAGAAGGCGATATTTGTTGTTTCCTAGGAGTATCCCAAGAAAATAATTGATATACAGAGTTTCTTGGGGATGACCGACTAACACTGGTGTTTCATCCAGAAATTTTTATGCCTTGAAGCTCCACTTACAAGATTGAATAATAAGGGTGTCAAGTTTTTAAGGTCTGAAACTTGTGAGAAATACTTTTAGGGATTTAAAGGAGGTTTTAACTCAACATTGATCTTGATTCAACCTGATCCTGGAAGAGGCTATATAGTTTTTTGTGACATGTTTAGGTATTAAGTTAGTAGCCATTTGATACAAGGTGAATGATCCATGGAATTCATTTCTCATTAGTTGAGACCTCATGATCATAATTACCCAATGCAATATCACGAGTTAGTTATTGTCATTAATTCCTTATGTGATTGGAGATAATACTTACTAGGAGATTTTTTAGCTATATACCTTGACCATAAAATACTCAAATAAATATTTAATCTATGTGAATTGAACCTCTGGTAGTAGATATCAATTGAGTACCATTAGTATTTAAAATTTGATCTTGATTATAATCCTAGTAAGGGAAATGCAGTTGATGATGCTGTGATCTGAAAGAATCGGACTCAAGCTTTTAAGGAAGCTAGTAGTGAATAGAAGTTGATGAATCTTATTTTTGAGATGCATTTAGAAGTTCAAAAGTGTCATGGGTAGCCTATTTTTTCATCTCTAGTAGCGACTTCATCATTTCTAAATCGAATAAATAGGATACACCTTCCATATCCTGGAGTATTAGTCCTAAGGGAAAGTGTGTCAGGTAAGGACCCATAATATGGTTGGGTTATCGATGAGGATAAGATCTTGTATATCCATGAGAGTGTATGGGTACCTATATACATATAATAGGAGTTGATTTCAGAATCTCATGATTCTAAATGGATATTATATCCTAGAATTACCAAGATGTTTCATGATATACACCGCGAGTATTGGTGTCCTGGGATGAAAAAGGAAATCATAGGTTTCATTACTTTGTGTTCCACCTACCAGTAGGTGAAGGTAGAATATTAGAGGCGTTCTAGCATATTATAGATCTTACTTTCCCCAGAGTGGAAAGGGGGTGGTGACACTATGAATTTTTTAATAGGGCTACCAAGGTCACCTCAAGGCAGTGACATTATATGGGTGATCAGGGATAAGATGAAAAAGGTTACCCATTTCTTGCCTATCTAATATAATTTTTATGTGGATAAACTTGGGAAGCTATATGTTCAATAGATCAAATACCTTTATGGTGTTCCATTTACTCTTGTATCAGACAAGGATTACTGGTTCACTTCTCAGTTTTGGTATGAGTTGCAGAGGGATCTTGGTCCAAAAGTAATCCTGAGTACAACATATCACCCACAGACCAACAGTTAGTCTAAGAAAACTATAAATATGTCAGAGGAAAATATTAGGGCATGATTCATTGATTTTAGAGGCTAATGGGAAAATCACATGTCACTAGATGAGTTCTCTTATAATAATTTTTTTTAAGTGAATATAAAAATGGATCCATATAAGGAACTCTATGGTTGGAATTTCCATTCACCTCTATGATGTTTAGAGAAAGGGGAGACAACACTATTATGACCGCATCTCGTTCAAGGGACAACATAGTAGGTACAACTTATCAAGAAACGTATAGCTACAACTTAGTCTAAGTAGAAGTCTTATATTGATCATCATCACCAACCTTTGGATTTTGAGGTGGGGGTCAAGTATTTTTATGTGTTTCACATAGATTGTGTCATTGAAGGATTCATAGTCAATGGAAGTTGGTTCCTAGATACATTAGGCCTTTAAAATATCTTAGAGAGATTCAGGATAGTATTATATCTGATAGCTTTACCTCAGAGGCACCGATTCATGCATGTCGTCTTCTATGTTTCTCATATTCATCGTTATCATTCCAACCTATATCATGATTTTGATCCTAATTAATTCTTGATAGATGATGATACTTCTTTTAAGGAGTGTCTAGTTCATATCATTGATCATATTATTAAGAATATTTGAGGTAGGTCAGTTCTTATAGTTCATGTGCTATGGAAACATGGTCGTGTATGGAAACATGGTTGTGTATGAGACCAAGGAGTGAGAGTCTGATATACATGCTCAGTGGCCAGAGTTATCCTTAGATGAAGATCAAACACCCTTGGAAGGGAAACTTGGGTATAGGTTGTTATAAGGAGAAGAGGTTGTAAGATCCTCATTTTTCATAAAGGTATGAAACCATTGGATTTCAGTAAACCATTATTTTTTACCATAATGGGAGTTCCTATGGATCTTATAAAGGTTTTAAGAGTGTTTGGGATTGGTTTGGGGCCTTAATTTTCAATATTTAGAAATAAAGGTTTAGGTGCTTGGTTAGAACATGCTTAACACTAACTGTGTACCTAAACCATGTTTCCATATACTATAGGAGCATGGTTATCCAAACTATGAAACATGGGCCACATGACCATGAAAAACATACAGTAAATTATAGAGGTAACTTACATGGTTTGTTCATGGTTTTTCTAACTGTTCTCTTAAACCATGTGAGGTAAGGGTTCATGGATAGTGGAAAATTCATGATTATCACACAATTTGGAAAATAAAACAGCCAAATCGTGCACCACTTTAAAATTTGGTAATTTATGATTTTACCACTTAAGGCTTTAACATTTATTCTATCATTTATCCTCCCTCAAATGCATATTATCCCAATGTGAGATCTCTTTTTTATCTCCTATCTTATGATTTAAGCTATCTTTTATCTTTAATATCTAATTTGAGCATCATTGGTTGCATTAGACGCCTACTGACAAGTCTAATACTCCCCTTTATTCTTTTCTCAATTTCTATCACCATATTTATCATTACCTCTGTGCAACCTAATATACCCTATTTCCATAGTGTTTTTCTAGTTTCTAATTTTATCACATTATAGCCTGATATGAGTCCAATACTAGATGAGGAGTCTACTACCAAGTTAATGTAGGTGTTCTATTACTTTTCCATAAAATTTATAGTGTTTATATATTTTTTTCATTGTACCGCAAGATGAAATTTCTACAAATTGCCTATAAAATATTTAATTCCTTTACTCGATCTCCTAAACCATGACTTAGTCCCTTCATTGGAACCTTTTACATTTTTAGAGGTTGAATACCAAAACATGAACCACCCCCTTAGGGTGGAATTAATTAAATTCTAATGATTACCATTCTTTCCCTATAACCAAACTATCCATTGGGTGTGTTGAGTTTTTCATTTGTATGTGGAATCCATAATTAAATTCAATAAATTGTTAAATGATATTTATAATTCTCCTAACCTGTATTGATCCCTTATAAGTTAAATGACTAATGGAATGAATAAATTGTTTGATGGAAAGGATACTTCCCTTGGCCCTCTAGATCACTTGTAAATGTAATGAACATATTGGGGTTAATTGAATTGATAAATGGAATGGACATTAACATGCCCCTTTTATAATTTTTATTTTATGTTTGACTATAGTTATGGACCTGGATCACTTTAAAGGCATCAAATTCCTTGAGTAAGACTTGGATTCATGACCTAGAATTCCTTTAACAAACTCAGAGGATGTCAACCAATTTGTTGATGTGACCACTAAGTGAAATACCACACTAATGTTTAGTCAGTGTATTTTAGTGTGAATTTCTCAGTGTATCACCAGTGATTTACCTTTATTTCTAGAAAATATAATGCTAGGATTATCTCTTTAGATTTAGCTTGATTTCTTTGGATACGATGGAATGAATTATCTCATTATGCTCTAAATGATTCTTAGGCTATTTTTACTTTGGAATTGTTTCTTAGACCCAGTTAGGAACATTTATGGTGAAATTATGGGGGTTCATCCCATGGATTACAGTCAAACACCTATAACCAAGCCATATGGCTGGAACTATGAGTTGGTTTGACATTTTAAGTCCAAGGATGCCTTGTTTCTTCTTGGATACTACATGATTATATTATATGGACTTCTTGAATATATTTCTTGATTCCCAGGCCAAACTAAAATGGAATTATGTTCAGAGACATCCATCTAAGGCTGAAATGGGTATGGTCGGTCAGGTGCCTCATAATGACCTTAAGCTTGTTGTGGTTATAGTTTATTTACTTATTTTATAACATACCTACACATTGTTACATCTTATATTCACTAGTTGGATTTATATTATACAATATTGGTGGTGGATAATTGAGTTTTACTCACACCCTATTCGGGATACTAATTAGTACCTAGAAAAAATTCTTGGATGAGGGTAGGGATAAAGTCCTCGGTCACAATTTCTTGATTTTCTTTTAGGATGGGAGATTAGTAGCAAATGATCGAGCCAGTGCCCAAGGTTCTCATGGATATAGTTTTGGTATTTTTTTCCTTTTTGTTATACATGTTTTGTATGTATGCCTACTGTCATGTATGTTGGTTCAATTTGTATAGTCATGACATCATCTATATATGACACTGTTTTTATGTCTGTTTATTAATATTTGGATTCTTTATTCTTTTGTTTCCTAGTTAGTTTATTTCTATTAATTTATTTATTATTTATTGTTGTGTTTCACCCTACTAAATAGACACTACTAAAAAACTAGGTTTATCTAGTGCTAAACTTTATCAACGCAAGCTTAAAGCGCTGATAAAATGGGTCTTTATCAGCGATAAAAAAAGTGTTGATAAAGGGGGATTTTTATTACTTCTTGTAAAAAATCACTAACAAATCCCCCTATTAGTGCTACTAAAAAATCACTGATAAAGGGTGGTATTTATCAGCACTGGAAAAAAAGTACTGATAAAGGGGATGTTTTATTAGTGTTTTTTTTCTAGCACAAATAAAGGGTATGTTTCACAAAAAAATATAATTCATTAAAAATAATATATTATTCTATAAATATATTTATATTGATAAAAATATAATATATATATTTTAAATATGATTTAGATAAGGCTGAATAGGGATTTACACTTAATATATAATATATTTATTGAAAATGTATTATAAAATAATTAAAAAATATTATTAATTAATAAATTTCTAATTATTATCAAGTAATAGTAATTTAATAACAGTTGGATGGCATAGACATTAAGTGAATTAATGAATGAGGTAAGATAATTTGAAAACATGACTTGAACTTCAAACAACCAAGAATTTTGATCCGGGTGTTCATTTGGGCTCTACCACATATCAAATCAAATATTTCAATGATCTCTATGCAATGGGGACTCGAGGGAACCCTAGTCACATTTTTCAAGGCTAAAAATGACTAAAAGGACTCTAAACCTGAGTTTTTAGTTGGGGTATCCCAATTTTCTAACATTCGATGGAATTTTAGCCATGTTTAAGGCTATCTTTTTTTGCATTTTTAGTGGGGATGGAATTTATTCCCAAGGATTAAATTAATATTAATATTGTTATTTTTAGATTTTTTTTTCATAATGTACTTTTATTTATAATTAAATATATGCATATTTTATTATATTTAATTATAATAAATCACTTGTATTAATACATATATCAACATATTTATGTAAAAAAGTATTTTTAAATATATAAAATAAATATTTATTATTTATTTTATTTAAATTAAAAAAATAATTTTATTTACCCAATACAAATGCATTAATATGCATATATATACTAATACAAGTAATGTTTATATATAAAAATGTGTCTTTCAATTAACAAATATATGTGTTTATATATATTCTAATATATATAAATAAATAAATATTATGTAAATACTTGTACATGTATGTGAGAAATATAAATTTATATTTGTGTGTGTGTATCAATATTATGTATATACATCATATATAAATGTATTTTTATAAATAGAACATTACCATTATCATTAAATATAATATATAAATGTATTTTACAGTAAATATTTATAAGTAAATTATAAACAATTTATATGTAAATATACAATTATATGTGAATATATAAATATATATATGTATTTAAAAATAATTATATAAATATATAAATAAAAAATTATATGTAAATATATATAAATAAACATAAATATCATAAAAGGACAATATAACTTCTTGGTGAAGTGGTAAAGGCATTTGAGTCCCAAAGGAGAGGTACATAGATCAAATCTAAGTGCGCGCAGGGGGCTGGAATTTTGCAAAGCACTGATAATAGGGGTGGGGAAGTGTTGATAAATTGGGGGGAGCACTGATGGGGGGGGGGATCTGAGAGAGTTCTGAAAAAATATTCCTTTAATAGTGCTAAAAAATGTGTTGATAAAGGCCCCCTTTATCAACACTAAAAAAAGTACAAATAAATCATGGCCTTTAACTATGCTTTGGTAATGAGAGATTTATAACCACTAATAAAGTCCCTTTAATAGCATTGTTAAAAGACAATTCTATATTGGTGATAATATATCCTCCCCACCATTCCACCACAAACCCTCACTACTAATTTGTAGCCTCTAACATATGGGGAGGTGCACTTGAGGCCATGTGACCAACTAAGTTCAGTTACTTATGAGTGAACTGGGCCCATGATGTCACAAACCTATTGATTTATTATCATGATTGAATGGTAATAAGATGTTTTGGAAATTATTTTAGTTTTTAGCATGATGACATTAAATATATAAGTAAGGAATGTGTTAAATAGAGTTGTTTCATTACTAGATCAACTACATGTTTAGTAGGATAAAAGTTAATGTGTTTAAATTTTTAATATATTGGTGTAGATAATATGAGAATTAATCTAATTTACTGATCTTGTATGTATTTTTAAGCTATTTAAATGTGCAGTTAATGTTGAATTTGGTATGTAATTTTCATTTTATATAAAAAATCACATAAGATAGAAATAGAATTATGATTGTAAGTTTTTTTAGTACATGTGTTCAAAAAATTTTTAATTTTTAATGATAAAAGTAAATTTTTTATGTATGGGTTTATAATATTACTTTATTTGTTAAATGATTACATGTTTGTTGATAATGTTCTTCTCTAATTAAATAATGAGGCTATCTAGTCTTCAATGAATGTTGTGTTGATTTTGGAAGATGTTTTTTAAAGTTTTTTGAAATATTTCATAAAAATTTGTTGGGTGGTAATATAATTTTAATGAAAGGATTAAAGGGTTTTCTTTTATATGGATTTTAAAAATGTAATTTTTAAAAGAAAACTGCATGTTTGATTTGAATTTAAAAGTATTTGAGTTTGGTTTTAAGAAAATATTGTAGTGTTTTGAATTTATTTTTTGATTTGAGATGACTTTAAAAGCATTTTCTAATGTGATAAAATTGATATGTGGAAACATTATGATGAAATAATGAATTAATGTGAAGTGATATTTTGATCCCTTTAAAGAATATTGTTTAAATGTTTTTATGATTGAAATTGTTGTACTTATGGTGTTCTAGATATAGTTAATAGGAGGATAAATTGATTGTCTTTATTTTTTGTTTTCTTAAATTGTTTTTTGGTTAGTTGTATGGAGGTTGTTGTGCCTAAGTAAGTATTACATTTTTTTCAATGGTTAAATATATGAAGTTAATGATTATTCTTGGAGTATTTTTGAGGAATCATTAGATGTAATTCTTAATAAATAATCCATGTATTTCTATAGGCTGATTGAGGTTCATCCATGGTCTATGTAAAAGGAATACGAAGATACTATCTTAAATCATTCAAGTGGAGAAGTTAAAGATATAGTGGTAATATAAATTTCTATGATTAATGATCTTAAAAAGAATAAAATAAATGTGTTGGTGGATGAAGGAGCTCTATATAAATTTTTTTTGAGAATTATTAAAGTGAATGAGAGGTCCTAAAAGTTAGTTAAAGAGGATATGAGTGAGTTCGAGTGAAATATAGAATT
The DNA here is from genome assembly GCA_963277665.1 of Viscum album. Taxonomy (NCBI): domain Eukaryota; kingdom Viridiplantae; phylum Streptophyta; class Magnoliopsida; order Santalales; family Viscaceae; genus Viscum; species Viscum album. The sequence continues at coordinate 2,078,730,202 of OY728146.1, forward strand.
CCCCATATTCACATAAGCGTTTTTGAGCATGCAGTTGAATCCACATAACCAATTCTGTGATGTATCTGAGTGCATGTACATTTATCCTAATCACATAGGTGAATCTATTACATAGTCATTTTGGATAGAATCATGTATTTAATCCAGTAATGTAGGAAAATCAATGTATCCAATGTGAACCATGTAGGAATTTTAGGAAAAATCACATAACCAATCCAATGTTGTAGGTAAATCAATGTAGCCAATGTGAACCATATAGATGATTGTTGTGATGTAGCTGATATGAACCACATATCTGTTGACTATGACATAGTTTATTACTGCAACTTATCCGAAGTGAAGTATGTGATACTTAAATGCGGTATTATTTGAGGAAATTAGTGAGTATAAAGATATTTATATAATCACATGAAATAAAAATATCAAGTCTTTAAGAGATTTAAATAAATATTTGAATGAGAATCTAAATGATTTTAAATAATGGATAAATTGGGAAATTTTTGACCAATTTGAATGAGAATGTACTTCTTATCCAGATCGTGGGGTTTTTATAATTCAAATATGTAAATATTAACTATGATATTTTTTAGAATGGTTTTTATAATGATTTTTTAATATAAATATAGTATACATATATAAAAGGAATGCAGATATTTAGATAACTCTTATGAGTGACTGATACATTCAGTATAAAAGAGAAGAAAAGGTTAAACAAAGCTAGGAGACATACTGAAGTATTTTAGAAAGCTAAGGAGAATCCAAATCGTACCAGATTTGGAAGGAGTTTCAAGACCAGTAGAACTACTCTAAGCAGCTACAAAATATCTTGAAGTAGAACACATGAAGAACTGTTGATCCATCTGATCATGGAGGAAGATCCTATTTCTAAGTGGTGTAGAATAAAATAAGGTTAAGAGGGAGATCTTTATTTGTAATATCTTCATTAAAGAAGATATTTGTATCTTCTAGTAGGTTCTATAAGTGGAGGAACATAGTGGGACTCTGTTTTGATTAGATTAATATTGTCTATGGATTTAATCACTTGTTTAAAAGTGAATAATCTATGTTGGGGGGTATAAACAATATAAAAAGAAGTATGTTTTTATACCAAACCTCGTAAATATTGTATGATGTGCACTCTATTATTATTTATACATATTAGGTGATATTTTGAGACATGATTATGTGGATCTAGAACTTTAATCACTTTAATAGTTTGATAACTAAAAAAGAATAATTCATAAAAGTAAACTACTAGTTCACCCCCCCCCCATTAGTTGATCTATACATGTGGTACTTTAGGTGTAATTAGAGGGAAGGTCCCCTCTAAAGATCCAAGAATAATTACGAGATATGGAGAATCACAACATAATAAATAGCTAAGTTGTTCCCACATTTAATGGGAAAAATTATCACAAATAGATGAATATGATGCTACCCTACCTCCTATCACTTGGAATAAAAGTGATAGATTCTAGAACAATGGGTTTTGGATCCATTTATGATGATGTTGTTATAAAAAAATATGATAATAGAAATTTAGAGTTAGATATAATGAATTAAAATTTAATCCCAATGTTTCTATCAGAAAAGGTATAAAAAATATCATAGCTCTCTATACTACCAAGTAAATCTGGGAAAAATTGAGAAGTAAACATGAAGAAAGGATTTTATTCACCAAAAAGTAGCGATGATAGAGAAGAAAGGATAGAACTTGAGTGGTATAAAAGAATAAAAATTATAATTATTTATGGTAAGATAATGAGAGTGAAGTAATAGAAATAATAAAAGAAAATAATACCCTCAAATTGACCTTTCCATTTTGTTTTAAATAAGGGGGAGAAAGATATAATCCACTCAAGTTCGCATATTTATTTTTAGGATTGGTATTTAAAAAAAAATCAATGTAGTGGTGAGGTATATCCGAACAAACATTTTCTTAGGATGTCTATTGTTTATAATTTTTATCAAGTGAGGTCTATTATGAACTATCATGAAGGGTTTGGTTCAGGGTATAAGGGTAATAAGGAAAATGGTGGGTGGAAAATTGTACCTCCTGAGAAGAAGAAGCACCAGGTTTGTGAGGATACAAAGTAGATAGAGGATCCCTCCCCAATTTCATCTTGTAATGAAGGTTCTAGGGTAGATACATTAATAGAGTAATGGAATGGTACTAATTTACTCTCCTGGAAATACTCAAACTATGAGGATATAAGACTAGTTGAAGATTATCTTTTTCCAGGTTTCAAAAATGGGAAGGGGTTTAGACACGGGTGGGTATCTAATAAACAAAGAAAATAAAACAAGGTAGGGTAATGAATATTCCAAAATTATTAAATTTATGGTTATAAGATTATAAATAAAGGGTATTATGACCAACCACGGAAACTCAACCTATAAGAGCATTAAAAAAACCAATACATTCAAGGGATAACCTTATTTTGTTGATGAATAAAGAGACGGTTTAGTGGTAGAAAATATGGAACCTCTATGACAAAAAATCATGGATTTTATGAGATTGATCATGACATGAATAAAGGACCCACAAAACTTGGCTAGGTTATGGGATTCCAAATACAACCTATTAATAGAGATAGTAAAAGGGAAAAAATGAAGAAGCGATCCCAACCCCAAACATGTTCCTACTCATGTACTCCAAGGAGGTGAAGTAGGAAAGTGATTGGAGATCCAATGTGGAATTTGTTATGCACTCTAAGGAAATAATGGAATGTGAATTTGGGGTATTGGAACCAAAAGAGGAGTAGGTTAAGATTTTTAGAAGAACTCTACAAGTCGAACACAATGAAAAGAAATTGAATTGTATTAATACCCAAGATTGAATTCTACTTCAAGGTTTTAATAAACACAATATAAGTTTGGAAAAGTATGTATATTTTAGGGTGAGAATGGATTTTCTCTATGAGGAAATCATTAATTATAAGATCAATTGGGACCCTATTAATTTTGATCGTTCCCTTTTAAGGTTTCATGAATCCAATAATCTAAAGTTTTTTTGGAATGGGTTAGAATTGTTCATCATAGAGTAAGTCTGGTTGGTTCATTAATTTGTGTAAGTTTTGTATTTCTTGCATGAGTTCTCACTTAGCCCATAAAAGTGTTTCTTGAAAATAATAAAAATTTAATTTTTATTGAGTGATATTGTTGTTCCCAAGAAAGTATTTATTTTTTTTGTCAATAGTTTAATATGAGAAGTTTATAATGATTCGTGGAGGATTACTGAGGAGGAATTAGGTTTATTTCATGATAAAGCATCCATATAATTCCATAGGATGATTGAGGTTCTTACATGGTCTATGTAAAAGGAATTTTAGGCTAATATCTTGAAGCATTCAAGAATATTAGTTCATGACATAGTGGTAATATAAAATGTGATTATTGATAAACTGATCTTCAAAATAATCAAAGGCATGTGTTGGTGGATGAATGGGAAATACCTATAACATTTCTTAGAAGTATTAAAGTGATTGAGAAGGCCTAGAAGTTGGTTGAAAAGGATATGAGTGAGTTTTAGTGAAATGTAAAATTTACAAGATTCACATAATCATTTTTGATCACATAGCCTAATACATGTTATTGATTATACGACATAGATGAGTGAATATGCACATAGTTGTATCATATAGGAAAATATTCAATGTAATCATTTTGGATATAATCACATAGTTGATCCAATGATGTAGGAAAATCAATGTATCCAATGTGAACCATGTAGGTGAATTAGTTATGTATGTATTTTAGATAGAATCACATTTTTGATCCAGTGGCTTAGGAAACTCGATATAGCCAATTTGAAACATATAGTCATTTTCTATGATGCATCTAATTACAAAAATATATCCAAATTGAGCCATGGGGTACTTAAATGTGGCATGATTTGAGAAAATTATCGAGTACATAGATATTTATATAATCACATGAAAGAAGAAACCCAAGTATTCAGGATATTTAAATGAAGATTTGAATGGGAATTCAAATGTTTTTATATGATGGATAAATAAAGAATTATCTGACCGATTTAAATGAGAAGATCCTACTACTGAATATTATGGGGTTTTCATAATTCAAATAACGAAATATTTATTATGATATTGTTTAAAATGATATTCATGATGATTTTTGTGAATATAAATATATGGTTCGTATATCAAAGAAATGTAGATATTTTGATAACACTTTTGAGATAAGGATACATCTAGTATCAAAGAGAAGACAAGGTGAGCTGAAGTTGGGGGATATACCTAAGTATTCAAGGAAACTGGGGAGAATCTTGATCACACCATATCTGGAAGGAGTCTCAAGACCAGCAACCTATGCCAAGAAACTATTGAAGATCTTAAATAGGTACACATGTAGAACTATTGATCTATCTTCTCATAGAGAAAGATATTATTTATAAGTATTGTAGAATAAACCAAGGAGAAGGATAGTGACTTTCTTTGTTGAATCATTATTAAATAAGATAATTTTATTTTTTTAGTGGGTGATGGAAATGTAAGAAGAGAGTGGGACTCTGTGTTGAACAGACTATGATTATCTGTGGATGTAATCACTTTTTTAACAGTGAAGAATCTATGTTGGGGGGTATAACCAATGAAATAAAGAGTTGTATTGTATTATGATTTTTGTAAATATCATTTTTTGTCTACCCTATTATTATTTCTGAATATGAGGTGAGACTGTGAGACATCATTGAGTAGATTAAGTTCTTTAATTGGTTCAAGTGTTTGAGTTTTAATGAAAAATAATTCTTAAAAGTAAACCACTGATTCACCCCCTCTTAGTGGTTAATCTGCGCCTGGGGAAACTTCATATTTTATTGGCAGTTGTATTGTTGTGGGGAGGAATTATGTTGATTGGGAAGATGATGAATTTTTGTTAAGGAAAATATGTGTTGGTTTTTTGGAGTGATGTTGTAGTTGTGAAAATAATTCCTTCTATATTTTGTGACTTTCCCATATATTGATGTGTCATTTAATTATTTGAATTAACCTTGTTTATTTCAATGTTTGGGATGAATATGTATCATTGAAACATCATAAAAACACTAGGAATGAGATATGGGAATAGGATTTATGCGACCAAATTCTATTTAATTTTTAATAGTAAAGAGTTTCTATGTTCTTTAATTGAGAGTTGGGTTCCAAGGTTGACAAATAGATTGAGGAGATTGAAGTTTCTTTTATGTTGGTGAAGGACCCATATCATTTTTGAGTTTCTCTAATAGAGGGATTGTATTGAAATCTGGAATGAACATAGTGGAAGAAAAATCATAGATTATTAGAATATATGACTTGGTTATATTTTATTAAGTCATTGAAGGAATTTATTTCTTAGGTACCATAGGTTAAGAGTGTGTGAGAGATTAAAAGGTTCCAAAAAAGAGGTAATAGCATGTGTGATCTTAGAGATCACTTTTGGACATTAATTGGATAATTTTTAAGTCTCTTAGATGATGAAGATATGAGAGCATGATATTTTTAATGGAATTTAAATCCATAGATTAAATGAAGGGTAATTACATTAAATTTGGGGACTTAGATAGATGTAATATATTACAAAGAGGAAATAGAAGGATCCCTATATAGGGTATATAGTTTTGAAAAGAATCATATCCAAGGATTTAATAATGATTAAGTGAATGATATGAATTAAAACCCTCATTATTAGCATAGAAAAAGGGTGGGGTGACTATTTTGTGTAAGGATATCATGATGAGATTTAGGTGTGGGTGGCTCGAGAAGTCTTATGATAGAGGAGTTATTTTTTTCTTTTTTCATATGGCGGAACATTAATAGTATGAGTTCTCTATAATTTATGGTGTTTCTTGATCTAAGTGAGTGTTTGTTATGTCTAATATAGTAGTGATAACTCAATGGGTGGTTTGTTATAGTAGATTGAGTTTAGCCTTTGAAATTGGTTTTTTAATGAATAGGTGACCTAATTCCTTTCATGAGAAAAATCTTCAAAATAGTCATTAGAAATAATTTTAATTTAAAATATTTTTGCATGACATATTTTGACCTTGTTTTCTAAAGGGGTTTTTAAATTCAATTTCAGTATTAGTTTTTAAAGTAGAGTTAATTTGGTTCCAATTAATTTGAGGGGTTAAAGTGGGATAAAAATCAGTTTTCATGATTTCTTTAATCCTTTAATCGGTATTGGGTGATTTGTGAAATATTTTGATAGGTTCATTCCATGTTTGGAAAGGGAGAACTATTTTAAATGTGATTTTATAAATTTTAACTTGTCTTGATGTTGTGAAAGTAGTAAAGGATATTATAGGGGTTTAGTTTTAGGTTGAGGTGATTGATGCATTCTTCTCTCTTCTCTATCATGTCAAGCCATTTAGATAGATATATCTTTGTTTGAGAGGTTTCTCATGTGATTATTAGATTTTAGGTGATATCTTATTAAATATGAGTTGGTGTTATGGTGTGATTCCTACATTAAGGGTGTTTGGTGAATATTTTGTGGGTAATTCTTTTCGGTATGGTGTGCTCTTAAGGATGGAAGTATATTTTTGGAGAATGGTAAATTTATTTTGAGAGGTATGCAATGTGGGAGCCTAGTTTTTTTCCTATCAACCATGCCTTTAAGGAGAAATTTTTGGGTTTACTGATGATGTTAGTCTTTTTTGTTTTGTATCTCCTTTATAGGTTTTATTTTAGAAATTTCATTGATTTCGTTCTATTTTGATTCTTTATAACATGAATCATTTGAAAGGTATATAATATAGAGTCTTGGATGTATCAGATTCTCTACCTAGTGGTTTTGAGTTGATAACACTACAGAAAAAACAAATTCCATGGTGGTTTTAAAAACCACCGTTAAATGTATTTTTTTATTTTTATTTATTTATTTTTAACAATGGTTTTTAAAAATTTGCCGATAAATTTGATTTTTTATTTTTTAAAAAAAATTAAAATTTATTTTTTAGGGTTGGTTTATAAAAACCGTCGTGAATTAGCAGTAGTTTTTAAAAAACCATTGCTAAATTAAGGGATAAAATATTGAATATTACATATTTAATTATGATTTATTATTAGTAATTATTATTTATTATTTATAATAGTTTTTTATATTTTTAATTAATTATAATGTTTTAATTATAAATTATATATAATTATTAGTCAATAATTATTTAAAACTTAAATTAATTCTTGGATAAGTTGAAAATCAGACTTTATCATCAAATAGCCATACATCTTGATCTGGGTGTCCATTTTAACTCTACAACTAGGCAAATTGAATCTTATGAAATGAGCTATAATTAAGTTAAATAATAATTTTGAAATAATTAATAGAATAAAATTTATTACATTTTTAAAAGAAGCTAACAATCGAATTTCAACTTCAAACAACCATAACTTTTGACTCGAGTGTTTGTTTAGGCTCTACCACTTATCAAATTGAAGCCTAGGAGAATATCTATGATGTGTTGATCAAGTAAACTCTAATAATAATTTTTGAGGAAAAAATGATCATAAGTCCTCAAAAATGACTTTTTTTGTTCGAATACCATGATTTTTGAACATTCGATGAGATTTCAACTTCATTTAAGAGTGTCTTTATATGATTGTTAGGTCATCTATGATTTTATTCCATGGATTTATATTCCTATTGGTTTGATGGTGTTCTAATTATTTTCATTTTCCCTCTTTTGGATATTTATTATCTATTATATATTTATATTTATTTATTTATTTTTATATATTTAAGCATATTTATTTATAATTTATTTATAATTATCAATATTTATTTAAAATTATACATAATTTTATCTATGCATGGATGTTTATATGTATTTATGAATTTTTGTATATATTATATACATTTGTAAATATTTATCCATATTTATATTTATATATTTTTATATATTATATGGGTATATATATAGATAATTATATTTACTTATGTTTATATATATATATATATATTGATATACAATTATATATAGGTGTGCGTTTATATATATTTATGTAACATAAACGTGTGTTTATACATATTTATGTAAATTTTGTTATATAAATATAAATATATATATATATTGACATTTATATCAATTTATTATTTATTATTAATTATTTACTATTTATTACATATTTATTATATACTGATTTATTATTTAATATTAAATTATTGTGAAATTTTTAATTAATATTTATTTAATATTTATTATATATTATTAAATATTATTTATTTATTTATTTATTATTTATTATTAATTTATTATTGACGTATTATTTATTATTTATTCTTTATTTATTCTTTATTTATCTATTGTTAATTTATTATTTATTTATTATATATTATTTATTTATTTATTATTTATTTAATACTTATTTATTTTATTTTGAATTGTTTTTAATCATTATTTTATCGTTATTTTATTTTTTATTTTTTATTTATATATTTTTTATTAATTTATTTAATTTATTATTATTTTATTATTAATTTTCTACTAACATATTATTAATTTATTATATCAATTATATATATATATATATATTATTCATTATTTATTATCTATTTTTTATTAATTTACTATTTCTTTATCATATATTAATTTTTTTAAATTTATTATTTTATTTTTTATTAATTTATTATTTATTTATCGTATATTAATTTGTTCTTTATTATTAATTTATTTTTTATTAATTAATTAATTATTTTTTATTTATTTATAATTTATAACTTATACTTTTTAAATTTATTATTTATTTATTACTTATTAATTATTAATTATTATTAATTATTTATTATTTATTACTTACTATTTATTGTTGTATTATTTGTTTATTTATTAATTAGTTTTATGTTATTTATTAATTTTTAATTATTAATTATTAATTATTTAGTTTTCATTTATTTGTTAATTATTATTATTTTTATTTTTTATTACTTATTATTATTCTGTAATATTATTATTTGATTATTTATCCGTGTATATATGTTAGGTCCAAAAGGGGCCTAGATACCATGAGAGGGGGTGTGAATCAGGGTATGGATATTCTTTTCAAAATTCATCCTACCCCACTGAATTCTGACCTCTTTATTATAAGGGTCACTTTATTTTCTCTTTAGTGTTTATATTGATTCTATCCTTTCTAATTTTATCTGATGATAATGCACTGAAAGTAGAGTAATAAAGCAAGCACAAGGCCACAAAGATTTTTACTTTATTCACCCTCATTGGGCTACATCTAAGGAGCATACAACGACAATGTGCCAATTGTACAAAATTCACTAAGGCTCACTACCAATAATGATGTTCAGGCTAGATCACTTTTATTCCTAGGCTCACTACCTTTACAATATTTAGGGTCATCTCACTGCTTTCCCAAGGGTCACTCCCTATGTCTCTTTCTCTGGCTCACTGTCAGGGGAAAGGATCACTATCTTCCTTTTCCTTGGATCACTCCTCTGAAAAGGTTCCACTCATAGTTTATGGACTTGTCGGTCCCACAAAGTTTATGGATATGTAGGTCCCTTCATTATTTCTAATGAATGCATCCTCAACTATAGGCAGATGCTCTATTGAATCTATTTCTAGGTTTCTCCTTCACTTTTGTGAAAACACCTAGATGTAACACTTCCACTTTCCAGAAAACTGGAACATACTTCCCTTCAATGTATAAATAGAAATTACCCCCACTTTGGTAAGATCTTTAAGTGATACCATGTAAGAACTTGGTTCTTACTTTGAGGTACGGATCTTTCCTTTTCAGTTTATATTTAAGATAATGGGGTAAAAGAGGTCAAGGAATGGTTGCATTCTTGTTACACGACGTGAATGGAGACTACACACTGGGTACTTTTATGTATACACTGTGTATGTAGGGATACACACCATGTAATACCAGTACATTTTAATGTAATGGTTTGGATAGGAGTTGTATGGACACTTTGTGTAGTCTCAAATACACACAGTGTACTTTTTTATTGATTAAATTTGGTAGTATCATAGTTTTTGTGAAAACAGACAAGGGCTCTCCCAAGTTTATGAACAACCAGCGCCGAATGAGGTTTTTCTTCCCAATTGATCATCTGAACCCCAATTACTTCACCATCGATTGTGTTTGAACCCAATCGGTAAGCTCTCAATTCCTCTTGATCCTTTCTTTCTGATTTCTTCTCTCTATTTAGTTATTTAAGGTCAAAATTTTATACCCATATTGTATATCTACTTCTTTCTAGGTTGAATTAGAGCTCAATGATGGATGAAGAGAGTTGTATGAGTACAAGGTAGGTGATCTTATACCTTTCGTGAATTTTCATGATGTTTATATATGTCAGAGTGTCACGCGCCCACTTTTAGGGTGTCGCTTGAATGGAAATTGACCCTTATTATTACCTAATGATGATTAGGTCTTGGATTAAATTAATTTAAGCATGTTTGATCTTGTTTGGTTTGATTAAGGGTCACCTAGTGGGTGTGTTTTCCTCAGATGACCATTGTTTAGCTGTTGTCCTAGGATGCCTATGGGCATGCCTTTGTTTCCCCTTCTTGGGTTGTTAAAATGAAATTAGTTAATTGAACATTTCCACATGAGATGATAATTGTTTAAGCCTTATGATAGTTTAATTCACCTGTTTCCTGTTTGGTATAATTCCTACTGGAGTTGTTATTATGTTAACCATGTAATAGTGTAATTTACATGTGTTATTTATTATGCTGAAATGATGATATACTGGGCCTGACCCTAATTGACTGTTGTGCCTGTGCGTGAGGATTTTTTATACCTATGGGTGAGGATTTGTTATGCTTGTGGGTGAGGATTCATTAGACCTGTGGGTGTGGATTTTTTATGCCTACATGCATGGTTTTTCTATGCCTATGGGAAAGATGTTGAGTTGATATTATAATGGGATGACTTATGACGTGTCTGCCAAGACAAAGCACAAGCTTGGATTAAGTATTCACTTCTTTCTATTTAGATATCCTATTGAGGTATCTTTTGTGCTTACTTTATACAGGGGATTGATGGTCTTAGGATGGATCCCAAGACTAATATAATTCAATGTAATTTAATTAATTAAAGAACATGAACTGAATATAAATGGAATCCAGTACTTGTAGGATTATTTACTTATGAGTACTTCCTAGTTTATAACTTTTCCTTTTTTTACACTACCTGTTGCATATTCTCACAAACAAATATGAACATATCTTTAGTGGTTGGATACTGGGATTTATTTCTCACACCCTATTTGGGTCGTGATTTGGGGTCCAAACAGATTATATTGTTACAGGTGTCAATAAGGGAAATCGCCCTTATATAGGTACTTGAGATGCTGTTTAGGATCAGGAGAGCATGGTACCGAGCTGAAGCTTGTGATGTTTCTTAGTTTCATTTGTTTCTTTTACTTTGGAACTTATATTATGGATTCTTGTAGTGTACCTTTTTTGGCTTCTTTCCTAGAACATGTGACATGCTGCATCATCTTTTGTATTGAATGATGCTTGGTTATTTATCTTATAATTCTTCCACTATTTATTTCAGTTGTTTGTTGTTTATTGCTTCTGCTATTGTATATTATTATTCTGTTGTGTTATAATCTTCCAATGGGGGAATAGTTTCCCCATTATCACACCCTATACCCTCATTGCTAGTCGGAAGCCTGTGGTATTTGGTGAAATGTTCTTGAGGCAATTTGGCCAACTAGGTACGGGGCACTAGTTGAGTGGCATCTAGATCCAGGACGTTACATACAAATTCTTACTTTCACTGTATTTAATGTAGTAGTGAATAAACTCCTTCTACAAGTATTATAAAATGGTGCAGATCCTCTATCTTCTTATTCTCCTTTATAATTTATATGTGACAATGATACTATTCACAGGGTAATTTAAGCACATATCTCCATGTGCAATATTCTAGTGTGATTTCCTTATACAAGACCCTGGCACATGACTCATTGCACGAGATCTTGGCACGTACCCTTGCATGAGATGTTGGCATGAACCCTCGATTTCTTGCATGAGTCCCACCTTGCATGAGTCCCCTAGTATGAACCCCCATAACCTTGCATGAGTCTTACCTTGTGTGATTCCACTAGCTTGAACCCCTGGTGCCTTTTGCGAGTCTCACAATGTGCGAGTCCCCTAGCACGAAATCCTAGTGCCTTGTGTGAGTCCCCAGGTGCAAACCCCTAGAACCTTGCATGAGTCCCCTAGTGTGAACCCCCAGAACCTTTCATGAGTCCCCTGGCATGAACCCCTGGTGCCTTGTGTCGTGCCCCAACCCCAGACTGCCCTGGAGCTGGTGCGGTTTCAAATAAAACATTTTGTGTACTTTTTTTTATAAAAGGAAAGCTGATAAGTTACACATAATTCTCCACTAAAGAGGATCTTTTGGGTTTACGTCCTAGAGAACCATATATAATTATTACAATTCCTTTAAAACTGAAAGAGAAAAGAATCTCCACAAAGATTCCACCAACAATGTAACTCAAATCTACTACACCTATAAAATTTAAGTTAAAACATAGGGTGAGAATACGAATACCCAATAAGGGGGTTTTAAAATAATTCTGAAATTGAAACCTTTAGAAAAACTTCCTTTAAAATTATTTATAAAACATTTTCATTAAGAAATCATAACATAAAATTCAATCACAAAATACAAGTGAACATTTCAAGGAATATTAACAGGGTTATAATGCAACATGTTCCAATCATAAGCTTGCCCATATTAAATATAGGGTTTGCATCTAAATAAGTAATAGTCATTCTAATTTTAACAAGTGTGACATGAAAAAGTACAAGTTCCAAATTTACAACTAGAAGCAATACATGATTAGAGTTGCGCATAAAATAATAACTTCAATTTCTTCCCTTACAAACTGTGAATCATAAACTAGATGATAAATCTCTGAGATTTTAATAAACATTATTCCTTAAGCATTTACATCTTTTGTTACTCATAAGTACAGGCTCTTAACCATGAATATTCTACTAGTCGAATATCCACTTGGTTAATTAATTATCATAAACATAATAAGGGAATTCATAATACAGGACAACATAACCACACCATCAAGGCCTCATGCCAAGACCATAAATAATCATTTTGTCAAGGACTTGTTCCAAGACCGTAGTTTGTCTCATGAGACCTACCGATGCACCAAGGGTCTATAGTGGCCCCCACACAACACTTTCTATGTCCAATAAATTCCTCATATGCCACGTAAGGTTGTATGTTCTTAGTGCCCCATACCACTTTGAACATTTAATTTCTCATTTCATATTATTCAAAGTGTCTCATACAACTTTGAATAATTTAGTTATTAATTCCATAAAAGGTCATTTGTTTTTTATTACATTCTTTATCATTTGCATATACAAAGTGAGTAATGCATATAAGTGTTAATAACAATATTAAAAACTGTATGTCTATGGTAATAAATGACAAGTATGATAGGAAGATTATAGAATATGTGATGACAACTAATGCACAAAAAGAAATACAGGTTCTGTCACATAAAATAATAACCCTAAATTCTTAATTCTTATTAATAAAATACATATTGAAAATTCATCATGGATTGGATGCATAACTAATTTAAATGTGAACAAAATATTTCATGTGGGGTATAAAAGACACAAATGTCTAAAAATTTATTACTTGTATGCTTATGTATAACATATCACAAGGGTACTCCCAATTACTTTCACACAATGCTAAGAATGAAAAGCATGAAAATCAACCATAACTAATACCATTTAATATTTATTAAAATAAGTGAATCATACATATGTGTATCAGAATAGAAAACCCCAAAAATTATACTCATGAATTCTCCATAATTATTAAATGCATCAAAAGTATAACATTTTGAAAATCCAAAATTATCTTGGGTTTAGTGTTGTGTAAATCCGTTTATACACAAGGGTTTATATAACAAATTGTACTTTAAATAAAAACCTTTCATATTTCAAAATCCACATTTACCATTCATTATCAACAATCTTTGGAAGCTCTAAATTAGATTTAGGATCCAAGTTTATATATGCATATATATATATATATATAACTGAATATACATGGTGTATATAAGGGTCTTACACCAAACATGTTTTGAACATATGAGGAACATTAGTTAAACATGGGTTCATTAATTTCAAATTGTACCATAAGATATAAAGGGTTCGGTTATGAAACACACACACACACACATATATATATATATATTCTTATGTATAATTGACATATATATACATATACATATACATATATATATATATATATATCAAATAGATAAAAACTCAAACCCTTGTTCAGTAAAGGATTAAGAACTCATTTAAGATCAATAATTCACCATCTTAAGAGGAATAAGTAGGTCATATACTTTATATATATATATACACATGTATATACTTCTATATGTATATATATATATAAACCAAACTGAAATAACTCAAGACAACTTAGGACGCTTACCTAGTTCGAAGGAGGAGAGGAAGTCTGGAGAGGCTTGATGGAGGTGCTGGAGAGGAAAAACACCGTAGGGTTTGGGTGCAAAGAGAGTTTTATATATAAAATATATTTTAAATCAAATGGTATAAAAAACAAGACCCTTAAGTTTAAAATAAGACCAATGGTTTCGGTCTTTGTGGAAAATGGTTGAGAAGAGGGTCCAAGTAGTCACGGGTGTAGAAAAAAATGAAAAAGAGTAGTAGCATGACTATTGGTGCAACACACGCGGGAGGTAGAAAAAGAAGGCGAAGGGGGATAAAAATGGGAATGAAATGGATGGTCAGGATTGGATCACACCTAGATCCAATGGCTAGGGTGAGTTCGTGAGTTTTAAAAGGGATGATCGGTCAAGATTAAATCTTGACTCGATCGGACGGCTAAGGTGCGATTGGGCGAATTAAAAATGGATGGATGGTCTAGATTAGATCGTATGTGATCTGACGGCTGTGAGCGATGTGGTGATTTAAAAGTAATTGAATTGATAGGATTAGATCATGATTGATTGGACGAATGATAAAAATATGGAGGGTAATTCGTAGCCGCTATGAAGTGAGGACCAAACTGATCGGATGGATCAGATCACGCGCGGCGTGATCTGATGGTCCAGATCATGTTTCTTCTTAAAAACTCCACCCCACATCAAAAATAAGAGGCTTCCCAAGCTCCCTTATAAGCCCATATCTCCCTTCCATCACTCATATTACTCCCTCCCCCCTCCCGGTACCGCCCCATACCGAGTTCTGTAGGCGCGCTCTACGCCCACCCTTGCCGCCATGCCGCCCCACATGGTGGTGTGCTACTTGGTTCCTTCGTGCGTGCTTGAGGTGTGTGCACACACCCACTATCCATCCTGTTCCGAGGCTAAAGGCTTAGGCTCGACCACCTACTCCTATAGTAGTGTGTGCTACCTCTTCATCCTGGCTAGAGGGCTTTCCTGTAGGGTATGTATTTTTTTAAACTAACTTTCAAAATAAGCTATAAAATCATAAAAAAGAAATATAATCAATTTCATATATTTAATTTTAGAAAACATGATTTCTACTTTAACTTGGGAAGATTAAAGTACACAAATTATATTTTTTCTTAACCAAGAGTATAACTTTTAATTAATAAAAGTATTCATAAACATGTTTTCAAATTCAAAATGCATACCTCTCTTGTTTTTTCCTTTAAAACACAAGATTTGTGTTTTCAAATCCATTTTAAACCTTAATGAATTTATCCTTTTCAAAATACAAAGAGTAGTTTAATTACCAAGATTTTTAAAAGATATTACTTTAACTTAAAACACTTGAAAATTTCAATTTTCCTAAATACTTGAAATAAAATAACTAGAATTTATAACGGCTACAAGTCTTATAGCCGTTAGGGATCCAACAGTCATTAAAAGGGGAAATAGTCAAATTAAGGATTTATAAAAACATGAATTAGGGTTTTCCATATTCAAAATGACTTGGCGAAGATGGTGCACATCATTCATCTGATGCTTAGTGATGTTGTAGTGGCTTTGGACATACTGATGTTCATTATGAAAGATCTGAAAAACCCCTGCTATTATCTTGGGATTTTTTTTTATTGGGTGGTCTCCATGTGATTTTAATAGGTATTTTTGGGTAGTATAGTTTCCTTTGATCTTTTTGTAATTTAAACACTTTGGTGTTTAATTAAATGAAAATCCTTGTGTTTAGTTTTCAAATCTTGTCTGGATAGCATGAAAATTAAACAGAATAAAACCATAATGTTATTATTACATGTGAAAAGGTTTTGGGTGTCACTCTATCCCCCCTTCAATGAATTGTTCCCTCAAAATTCTAAAACACTCGTACATAACCACCAGTAAAATTAGACACACATCACCTCCAACATCCCCTCACAAAATCAGCCAATGTGGTCAATCTTATGAATACCCCCAAGTGGATCCCTAGATTTTCTTTTAGTCCCTTGACTTCTTTGACCCAATTACACCGAGAGAACCAAGAGCTGCTGAGATCATCCCTATGCATAAAGCATTCGGGTTTCCAGAGGAAGGATTTTTCAGTATAGAGATCAACGATTTTAGAGTGGACTATATTTCTATAAATACCTTGAACTATATCATGCTTGAAAATTTGGATGTCATAGAGAATTACATACATAGTAAAGCTTAGGATTTGGATCATATATTCTGATTGATAGTCACCCTCCAAAGAAGCTTCTTGGAACTTTCTCAAAGCTTGATAGTTGTCAGATAAGGTGAAACATAATAAAATACCTTCATAGTACTTTCCCCTTTGTCTAAACTCTGAAAATTGAGTGTTTGCAATACGGTGATAGATATAGATATCTCCTTTGTAAAAACAGAGGATATATGATCTTAGGGACACTTTATAAAGTTGTTTGCACGTCAGGCATAGGTTTTCAAAAGGTTCATAGTCTTCTATACATGACTCAACAATTATGCGTTCTAGTAATTTGGTATGGAGAGATAAGATGTTGGTTGGTGAACTCATGTCTTCCATCTAAAAATTTTCAAGAGACGTGTTTTTCTTAGTAGCACATAATCATATTAAAACATAGCATGTTAAAATGCTAAAACATAAAGTATAACATCATCCAATTATACAAAGTTCATAAACCCAAGGTGTTACATAACTACTCACTCCCTCTCACAAAACACAAGTATGGATTTCCTGATGTCCTTTATGATGACACTTCACCAGTTTCACTGGTGTTGGTGATTTCCCCAATTCCCAGTTAAACGGATCCCTAAGGTGGTCCCAAACTCCTCAATATTCTTGATCCAGATGCAGCACAGGCAGCTCGGATCAATCGGACATGGACATCTAAATTTACAACAAAGGAAAGCGTGAAGTGTATGGAGTTGAGCAATGTTATCTTGAACTTGATGTCTATAATGTAATCGGGTAGACTCATCCTTGAGAATTTCAAAGTCTATGACCTGTCCTCGATGACCGTAGGTTACAATTTTATAAAGGTATGATACATGGAGGTCACCCTCTTGTGCAGCCTCCTAGAAGTTCATTAGTGAAAAAAACAATTGTCGGCCAAGGTGAAGTATCGGAATAGACCTTCATAATACCTTCCATTACGTGCATAAAAGGGAATTTGGGCATGCATCATTATAAATTAATCAAATCTATACCCTTAGTAAAGTTAGAGTACACGAAGAGAATTGGAAACATGATAAATGTGTTTACAAGACAACCGAAGGTTCTCAAAAGTTTAAAATACTTCTAAACATTCCCTGGCCACTATAGTCTCTAATATTTCTATTGGGAGAGACAAAAGGCTCAATTACTCTGCCATCTGAAAATTTTAAGAAAAAAGTAGTAAGACATAATCAAGTTTTTAGTATTGTTCTAATTTTTTAGGGTTATCTAAAGCAATCCTCTGATACCAACTGTCACGCCCCGACCCCAGACTGCCCCGGATCCAGTGCGGTTTCAAATAAAACATGGTGTGTACTTTTTTTTATAAAAGGAAATCTAATAAGTTACACATCATGCTCTACTAAAGAGGATCTTTTTAGTTTAGGTCCTAGAGAACCAGATACAATTATTACAATTCCTTTAAAACTGAAAGAGAAAAGAATCTCCACAAAGCTTCCACCAACAATGTAACTCAAATCTACTACACCTGTAAAATTTAAGTTAAAACATAGGATGAGCATATGAATTCCCAATAAGGGGGTTTTAAAATAATTCTGAAATTTAAACCTTTTGAAAACATTCCTTTAAAATTATTTATAAAACATTTTCATTAAGAAAGCATAAAATAACATTAGATCACAAAATACAAGTGAACATTTCAAGGAATATTAACATGTTTATAATGAAACATGTTCAAATCATAAGCATGCTCATACTAAATATAGGGTGTGCAGCTAAATAAGTAAGATTTATACTAATTTTAACAAGTGTGACATGTTAAAGTACAAGTGCCAAATTTAAAACTAGAAGCAATACATGATCAGAGTTGTGCATAAAATAATAACTTTAATTTCTTTCCTTACTAAATATGAATCATAAACTGGCTGATAAATCTCTAAGTGCTGAATAAACATTATTCCTTAAGCATTTACTTCTTCTGTTACACATAAGTACATGCTCTTAACTATGAATATTCTACTAGTCAAATATCCACTTAGTTAATTAATTATGATAAACATAATGAGGGAATGCATAATGTGGGAAAACATAACCATACCATCAAGGCCTCATGCCAAGACCATAAATAATCATTTTGTCAAGGCCTTGTGACAAGACTATAGTTTGTCTAATGAGACGTACCGATGCACCGTGGGGTTATAGTGACCCCACCCGACACTTTCTATGTCCAATAAATTCCTCATATTCCAAGTAATGTCGTATGTTATAAGTATCCCATACCACTTTGAACATTTAATTTCTCATTTCATATTATTCAAAGTGTCTCATACCACTTTGAATAATTTAGTTCTTAATTCCATAAAAGGTCATTTGTGTTTGATTACATTATTTAGCATTTACATATACAAAGTGAGTCATACATATAAGTGTTAATGAAAAAATTAACAACTACATGGCTATGGTAATAAATGACAAGTATGATATGTATATTATAGTATATGTGATGACAACTAATGTATAAAAAGAAATATAGGTTTTGTCACATAAAATAATAACCCTAAATTCTAAAATTTATTAATAAAAAACTTATTGGAAATTCATCATGGATTGGATGCATAACTAATTTAAAGGTGAAAAAAATATTTCATGTGGGGTATAAAACACATAGATGTCCAAAAATTTATTACTTGTATGCTTATGTATAGCATATCACAAGGGTACTCCCAATTAATTTCACACAATGCTAAGAATGAAAATCATAAAAATCAACCATAACTAATACCATTTAATATTTATTAAAATAAGTGAATCATACATATGTGGGTAAGAATAGAAAACCCCAAAAATTATACTCATGAATTCTCCATAATTACTAAAGGCATAAAAAGTATAACATTTGTAAAATCCAAAATTATCTAGGGTTTAGTGTTGTGTAAATCTGTTTATACACAAGGGTGTATATAACGAATTGTATTTTTAAATAAAAACCTTTCATATTTCAAAATCCTCATTTACCATTCATTCTCAACAATATTTGGAAGCTCTAAATTATATTTAGTATCAAAGTTTATATATGCATATATATATATATATATGTATAACCGAATGTACATGGTGTATATAAGGGTCTTACACCAAACATGTTTTGAACATATGAGGAACATTAGTTAAAGAAGGGTTTATTAATTTCAAATTGTTCCATAAGATATAAAGGGTTCAGTTATGAAACATATATATATATATATATGCTTATGTATAATTGACATATATATATATATATATATATTTACAAATACATAAAAACTCAAACCCTTGTTTGGTAAAGGATTAAGAACTCGTTTAAGATCAAGAATTCACCATCTTAAGAGGAATCGATAGGTCATATACTTAACCATATATATATATACATGTATATACTTCTATATGTATATATATATAAACCAAACTGAAACATGGAAAGACAAATTAGGACCCTTACCTGGTTTGAAGGAGGAGAGGAAGTCTGGAGAGGCTTGATGGAGGCATTGGAGAGGAAAACACCGTAGGGTTTTGGGTGCAAAGAGAGTTGTATATATAAAATATATAAAATATATTTTAAAGAAACTGGTATCGAAAACCGAGACCCCTCAATTAAAAATAATACCTAGGGTGTCGGTCTTTGTGAAAAAATGGGTGAGAAGAGGGACCAAGTAATCACGGGTGTGGGAAAAAATGAAAATGAGTAGCATGGTTACTAGTGTGGCGCACATGGGAGGTAGAAGAAGAAGGAAAAGGGGGAGAAAAACGGGAATGAAATGGACAGTCATGATTTGATCACACCCAGATCTGATGGCTAGGGCGCATCCGTGAGTTTTAAAAGGGATAATTTGTCGAGATTAAATCTCAACTCGATCGGACTGCTACGGCGCAACACGGCGAATTAAAGAGATGGATGGTCCAAATTAGATCGTATGTGATCTGACAGCTCTAAGTGATGCAGTGATTTAAAAGGAATTAAACGGTTGTGATTAGATTGTGATGGATCGGGCAGATGATAAAAAACGTGGAGGGTAATCCGTGACTACTATGAATCGATGAAGGAATAGATCGGACGGCTCAGATCGCGCACGATGTGATCTGACCATCCAGATCGCGTTTCGCCTTAAAAACTCCATACTACATCAAAATGGAAAGGCTTCCCAAGCTCCCTTATAAGCCCAAATCTCTCTGCCATCTCTCAGATTACTCTCTCCCCCTCCTGGTATCGCCCCGTACTAGGTTCTGCGGGTTCACTCTGTGCCCACCCTTGCCGCTATGCCACCTCTAACATTGGCACGCTACTTGGTTCCTTCGTGCATTCTTCAGGCGCATGCACACACCCACTGTCTAGCCTGTGCTGAGGCTGAAGACTTATGCTCGACCGCCTACTCCTGTAGTAGCGCGTGCTGCCTCTTCAGCCTGGGTAGAGGGTTGTCCTGTAAGGTATATCTTTTTTTAAACTAACTTTCAAAATAATCTATAAAATCATAGAAAATAAATATAATCGTTTTTATATCTTTAATTTTATAAAACATGATTTCTATTTTAACTTGGGAAGATTAAAGTACACAAATTATATTTTTTATTAACCAAGAGTATAACTTTTAATTAATAAAAGTATTTATAAACATGTTTTCAAATTCAAGATGCATACTTCTGTTGGTTTTTCCTTTGAAACACAGAATTTTCATTTTCAAATCCATTTTAAACCTTAATACATTTATCCTTTCAAAAATCCAAAGAGGAGTTTAATTACCAACATGTTTAAAAGATATTACTTTAACTTAAAACACTCAAAAATCTCAATTTTCCTAAATACTTGAAATAAAATAACTAGAATTCCTAATGAATACAAGTCTTATAGCTGTTAGGGACCCAATGGTAACCCAAAGGAGAAATAGTAGAATTAAGGCATTATAAAAACATGAATTAAGGTGTTCCATCTTCAAAAAGGCATGGCGAAGATGGTGCACATCATTCCTATGATGCTCAGTGCAGTTGCAGTGGATCTGGCCATACTGATGTTCATTGTGATGGATCTAAAGGACCCCTACCATTATCTTGGGATTTTTTTGTATTGGGTGGTCTCACTGTGATTTTAATAGGTATTTTTGGGTAGTATGGTTTCCTTTGATCTTGATATAATGTAAACACTTCGGTGTTTAATTAAATGAAAAGCCTTGTGTTTAGTTTGGAATTTTTGTCTGGATAGAATGAAAATTAAATAGAATAAAACCATATTATTATTATTACATGTGAAAAAGGTTTGGGTCTTCACACCATGCATGAACCTCCTTCGCTAAAAACCCCTAGCATGAACCTCCTTTGTTGCGAACCCCTGGCACGAACCCCTGTTCGCACTTTGCGTGAGTCCCACTATACGTAAGTCTCTTCCATGTGTCTGCTTTTGTGAGTCCTCATTCATGATTCTACTTTATCTCTTTGTGTAAGACCTTGTTCAAATCATGGCCACCACTTACATGGTGATAATTGCATATAATCCTCCGCAAACCTTTGTTGCAAGATCTCACCCCATGTCTCTTCTCCGTACGAGCTTCAGATCAATCTTTTAAGAAAAACTTCTTCAATATTTAAAGATGTGTCTTGGGGTATTTATAGGAGAGTTTCCACCACCTTAATTCCAAAAATCATGGAAAACCATCCACCTCATGGTAATCACAAGATTCGCAAGATCCGAGTGCATGATCTGCTCATGCTTTGTGTGAGATCCGGGCATGATTCCTCTTTCAACATTTGTTCTTTGTGCGAGTCCTTAGTTAACATTCATGATTACGATTTGCATGAGTCTCTAGTCTACATTCATTCTTTTCATGAGTCCAATTACATATTCATTCTTTCTATTTGTGTGAGTCCTTGGTTAGCATTTTCGCCTTGCGTGAGTCCCTAGCGTGAGTCTCAAAGACAATCATGTGATTCACAAAATATTCAACGACCACAAGACCCTTTGTCATATCCATATTTTCCCTTTATTTTCATGAACTTTCGTGAGTCCTAAGAATGATTCATATTCTCTCTTTACACAATATTTGGGTGCAATATCTAGATATAATCACGTGTGTTGCACGAGATCCCTCCAAAAGATCTAAGGATAATCATGTGCATTGCATGAGATCTCACCATGAGACTCAAAGTCAATCACATGAAATCTTATGATTTTCAATGTTATTGTATTCTAATGATATTTTTGATGAATAAAAAGTTCCAAATACAACCATGAGTGTAGTTCAAGATCCCTTCGTGAGATCCAAAGAAAATCATGTGCGTTGTGCGAGATCTCACCGTGAGACTCAAAGTCAATCATGCACAATCTTTTTATTTTCAATGTTGTTGTCTTCCAATGATTTTCATGACCCATCATGAGTACCAAATACAACTATGAGTGTCATGCGTGATCACATCATGAGATCAGTTCATCACTCACACTTTACGATTTTAGTTTAGCATTCACACTAACTCTTCATGTCTTCTTTGACAACCAACCTTTGTCAACAACATCAAACCTTGTTAACAAACACAATAAACCCAAAAGAAGCATCATGAGGGATTTTTTGTTATCAATATCTCCCTTTTGGTTTGTTTGAAAAATATTCCTATTTTGATACCACATTAAAGATTCATCCATTATCTTCCAAAAAAATTCTTCTTGTGATTACAATAGCGATCATAGATTTACTCAACACACACTTTAATCTCACATGAGCCATGCTCGGCTTGAGAAACAAGAGTATAATGAAAAGTTTATCAATGAAACACTTAATTTCATTCCAAAACCAATCTTCTTCTTTCATAACAAACCTCAACTATCATGATATATAATATTTGATTGATTATCTCTAGAATCATCATATTTAAAGCTCCCCCTACTTCACTGTGCCCCCTTATTCACTAATCCCCCTATTAGATTCTCCCTGTGTATTTAAAAAGACATTTTATCCCCTTTAATATCCATAATTTCTACCCCCTTTTTAAAAAACTCGAATTTCACTCCATTGTGGTCTATAATAGGGTAAAGAATGCATATCTGTATGTTAGGAAAAACACATCATTCCTAGGGGATAGGTGGTCCTACATCGACACTTTTTTAAGTGTGGGGAGTCAAATTAACTCCAAGATATAGTCGATGACATTAGAATGCTTATTTGGGTAAGGCCTTTGTCAGAATGTCTACAAATTATTGTTATATAGCCACATACTCTAACTTTACAAGCCCTTTATCCACCTTCTCCTTGATAAAATGATACTTGATTTCAATTTGATTTGTCCTCAAGTGATGGAATGAATTTTTTATCAGATTTATAGAACTTGAATTATCACAATGGATTCTAATCGAAGACTCCACTTCAACTCCCATATCATCAAGTTGATGTTTCATCCACAATAACTATGTGCATGTTTGAGTGACTAAAATGTATTCAGCTTCTGTGGTGATCAATGAAATGAAATCTTGATTCTTTCTTAGCTAATAAATACACAATATTCCAAGATAGAATTCACCACCTGACATTGATTTACTATCATCTATTGATCCGTCCCAATCTGCATCTATGTATCCAAATAACTCTTACTGAGATTTTTCATTATATAGAAAAACAAAATCCACTATTCCCTTGATATACTGAAGTATTATTTTCACTATAATAAATTTGGTTTCCTTGTGATTACTTTTATATTATACTTCATGGAATGTGTAAAAATAAATACCATGTCTTTTTTTGTCAAGTATAATAGACTACCAATGATTTTCCTGTATTCTATGACATTAATTGAATTGTCTTCATGATCCCATGAAAATTTTATCTAGGTATCCACCAAATTCAACATCTCCTTGGAATTAACCATTCCAAATCTTCTCAAAATCTCCTAGGTATATTTATATTGATAAATTAATGTTCTATTATTTCTTTATGTCACCATTTAAACAGATTTTGTTGAATATTCTGATCATTATTGATTATAGTGACATCATTGCTTTCAACTGCTTTCTTAGACTCTTGTTAAACCATTTCCAATATTCTATCATAGCTTCTTAGTATCCTGAAAATATTCAACTAATACCATATTTTTAGAACAAAATAGATAATCATGAAATGATGAGTTTTGATGCTTCACCCCCAATCGGTCTTCTTGATGTCAGACAATAAAAAGATTCATCCTTTATATCCCATTGAGATCTTGCATCTGATTAAGAGATAGAATTCCCCCCATCATGTGAAACTACTCTTGTTATTGTGACCATTTTTTAGACCCATAAACAATCTTCTTCTTCTACATCATTTATTCTCATGTGGCACTTTGTAATGAGCTATCAACAAAAAATCTAATCCTACTGAGTCATAACTCAGTGTAGGAAACAAGATATAAAGTTAATAACAAAATCATTGTTCATTATGCTCAATTACTTCTATACATTTCAAGAATACATAAATCATTAACTTATTTCAAGGAATTTTTATAGATTAATTATTCATCTCTTGTGACTGATTTGAATTAGTTGAAATTCTAGAGCACATCACATCACCATTTTTCATATTTTGATGCCATTTCCCCTTAGATTGTATATACTATTGAACCTAAAACACTTAAACATCAGTAAATGGAATTTATACACATAGGGAGAGGGGAAACTTTGTAATCTTAAAGAAGAGGATTGTGGTCGATCCTAATGAATCAACCCTTTGATACTTTCTTTTAAAGCATTATACAATTTTTGTGCTTGTTCCAACTGCCCAACCAACATAAAATATTCTAGACATATAACTAAAAATTATTTACACACATGTTGAGTCTTATTATGATATTTATATTCAGTAGGCCTATCCTTTTCTCAATTTTGGGTTTAAATCCATTTTTATAAAAAAAAATCCTTGACGCTTTGTTGATATGCCATTTTCTATGACTATTTCTTTGAGAAGGAATCTTTCCACTATTCATATGATCGTGCTTTTTCCTCCATTTGATGAATATTTCTCTTTACTTCACTTCTCTCTATGTGACATGAAATGTGAATTTTTCAAGGAATTATTTATTCATTTTTATTTTATCAGTTATCCAAGTCATGCCAACCTTTCTTGTTGGAGTTGAGTCTTACACTAAATTTATATTCTTCTTAATCACAACTGGAGCATCTCCTCACTTTTTCATCAAGTTTCATTCACATTCTTCATAATAGGGTTGTTGTGAGTGTAGCAGAGGAGGTTATTGATATGCCTTTTGTTGAGCTCCTTGTTATTTCCCCAAGGTTGAAAACCTATTTTTCAACTTATTATGTTATCTACCAATATAGGATTTTTTTTTGTTATACACTTCCATTGTTGGGGATCTCCTGGGTTTATTTTCCTTCCCTTTATTAATACTGCAATGTCTTACCAAATTCCCATGATTAGCACATATAAAACATCTTCCATCAAAGAAATGACTCATTTTATCACTTATCAACTAAGATGTTGATGCAACCATGTTCCTTTTTATGATAGTGAGCTTATGGGATTCTTGACACATACTCATGGTGTGTCTCATTCTTCCACAATAGTATCATTTTATAGATACTTTATTCTAAGAGGCATTTATTTCAGAATTCTCAAAAATATTCTCTTTATTCTCAGATTTATAAATATTTCTATCTTCATAGCTTGAAATATATTCGAGATCCTCAAAAAAAAAACCTAAATTATGACCATAAATCCCACATAAATAGCACATGTTATCACTACTTCCTAAAAAACATTTTTAGGGCTATCTCCAATACCTACAATATTTTTCTTATTTCTATAACTATTCACATCTCTCTTCCTATCAGGCATGGGAGGGGGTTCATAATATCTAATACTATATTTTCCAAAACTATATATCCTTTGGTATGAGACAATCATTTCATGTTTTTCCTATGATGTAGCATATTTTCTTTTCATTTCATTATCACCTGCTAAAGGATAATAAAATAGTATGTGTAAAGCATGCTTCAACTTGGGATTTCCACTAGAATTAGATTTCTCCACTTCTTTCTTCACTGATTTTATCTCTTCTCCCAATTGTTGAATCTTCATATCCCTTGATTCAATTTGATCATTAAGTTATCTCTTGAAATTATTTCCACTACTCATCTCATCTTCCAATTCTTGGGAGAGATTATCCATAATATCATAT
The DNA here is from genome assembly GCA_963277665.1 of Viscum album. Classification (NCBI taxonomy): domain Eukaryota; kingdom Viridiplantae; phylum Streptophyta; class Magnoliopsida; order Santalales; family Viscaceae; genus Viscum; species Viscum album. Next base: position 2,078,756,993 of record OY728146.1, read on the forward strand.
TTCTCCTTTAACTTATAATTCATCTAGGCAATAGAATCATTACATCATGAATTCTCCTATTGTAAACTTTTATTTTTCTAAACTAGTTCAGATAGTTGTGTAACAAGATCATCATTTTTGTATTTTGGATTCTGAATTTCTTTTGAGTTCATTTTCTTTCCATTTTCATCATCTTTGATATTTTCTATCTCTGTAGACAACTTTTTCAGTTCTTCAACTTGGGAATCATTCTTCTCCCTCGGATCAGTAGCCACATCAATAAGCCTTTTATTCAAACCTTTTAGCTTGTTGACCTCAATTTCCAGTGCTTGGATGTGGATATATTTAAATTTAATTTATTTATCTAATTTATGATTCAATTCCTTTGATTCATGGGAAACTTCCACTTTTTTCCTTCTTGGATTAAATTCATCGTTAGTAGTTTCAACGTCACTTGGAATGTCAAGTTCTTTACTCATTACTACAAAATCATTGAGTGAGTCTGTATTTTCATTCTTTGATTCATCCAAACCTTTCTTTAGTACACTATTGGTTACCTTAAATTGAATCATACTTTTTCCATAGACACTTTCACACTAAGTAATACCACCTAACTTCTACTTATTCTTTGTAGTTCTTCCCTTTTCCATGGATCACTAAGATAAGAGAAAACTAAAACTTCAATTACAATAGTAGAGTAAACCTTGTCATAGAAAACAAATCAAAAAAGGTAGCCTATCCTCTGATACCAATTTTTAGGTTCAAAAGAGACCTAGATACCCTAAGAGGGGGTTGAATCAGTGTATAGATATTCTTTTCAAAATTATTCTTGCCTCAATGGATCTTGACCTCTTTATTATAAGGTTCACTTTGTTTTCTCTTTAGGGTTTATATTGATGGTATCTGTTCCAATTTTATCAGATGATAATGCACTAAAAGTAAAGTAATAAATCAAGAATAAGGAAACATATATTGTTACTAGGTTCACCCTCACTGGGCTACATCCAAGGAGTATACAACAACAATGTGTTGATTATACCAAATTAACTAAGGCTCGCTGCCAATAATGATGTTCATGATAGATCATTACTATGCCTAGGATCACTATATTTATAAGGTTTAGGGTTAGCTCACTACTTTCCCAGGGGTCACTCCCTATGTCTCTTTCTATGGATCACTACCGGTGGAAAGGATCACTGTATTCCTCTTCCTTTGACCATTTCTCTATAAAGTATCCACTCACTGTTTATGGAATTATCGGTCCCACGTAGTTTATGGACATGTAGGTACCTTCATTATATCTAATGAATTCATCATCAACTGTAGGTAGATACTCTGTTGAATCTCTTTCTAGGATGCTCCTTCACTTCAATGAAAATTCCTGGATGCAACACTTCCACTTTCTAGAAAACTAGAACAGAATTACCTTTACTATAGAAACAGTAATTACCCCCACTTTGGAATGATCTTCAAGTAATGTCAAGTCTTCCTTTCACCACATTGAATATAGTAGTGAATAAAATCCTTCTGCAAGTATTTTTAAATGGTGCATATCCTATATCTTTTTATTATCTTTTATAATTCCGAAGTGACAATGATACTATTCACAGGGCAATGTAAGCACATATCTCCATGTGCAATATTCTAGTGTGATGCCCCTATGAGAGACACTATTTCATAACTCCTTTAACAATATCTTGGTGTGTACCCTTGTGTGATATCTTGGCGGGAACTTGAGGTGCCTTGCATGAGTCCCATGGCGTGAACCCTTGGTGCCTTGCACAAGTTTCACCTTGCGTGAGTCCTCTGGAATAAACCTCAGGTACCTTGTGCAAGTCTCGCCATGTGTGAGTCCCCTAGTGAGAACCCCCGGTGCCTTGTGAGAGTCCCCTAGCATGAACCCCTAGCACCTTGCATGAGTCCCCTGGCGTGAACCCCTAGTGCCTTGCATGAACCTCCTTCACTGTGAACCCCTGGCATGAACATCCTTCACCACAAACCCCAACAATGAACCTCCTTAGCCACAAACCCCTAGCACAAACCTCATTCATCGTGAACACCTGGCACAAACCCTTGATTGCACTTTGCATGAGTCCCACTCTACGCGAGTCTCTTCCGTGAGTCTGCTTTCATGATTCTTATTTCATGAGTCCACTTTCTCTCTTTGTTCAGATCATTTTCAATACTTATTAAATTTCAATCATGTATAATCCTTATCTACAAACCTATTTTTTGAGATCTCACCATGAGTATCTTATTCGGGTGATCTATAGATAAATATTTTAAGAAAAAACTTCATCAATATTAAGGATGGGTCTTGAGGTATTTATAGGTGAGTTTACACCGCTTTAATTCAAAAAATCACGGACAACCATCCATATCATGTGAATAAAGTGCTCCCAAATATCTGAGTGCGTGATCTGATTGTGCTTTGCGTGAGATATGGGCGTGAGTCCTCCTTCAACATTCACACTTTGCGCAAGTCTTCAGTCAGCATTAACGCTTGTGCTTTGTGGGAGTCCCCAGTCTACATTCATGCTTTATGTGAGTCCTAGTCTACATTCATTCTTGCACTTTGTGTGAGTCCCTGGTTAGCATTCACGCCTTGTGCGAGTCCAAAGACAATCTTGTGCGTTGTGTGAGATCTCACCATGAGACTCAAAGTCAATCGCTCACAATCTTTTGATTTTCAATGTTGTTGTCTTCCAATTCTTTTCATGACTCGTCACCAATTATAAAGAAACTATGATTTTCATGTGTGATCATATCATGAGATCAGTTCAGCACTCATGCTTCGCGAGTTCAGTTCAGCATTTGCGCTAACTCTTCATGCCTTCTTTGACAACCATCCTTTGTCAACAACCTCAAATATTGTCAACAAAAACAATCAACCCAAAAACACCATCTTGAGGGATTTTTGGATATCAATATATATATATATATATATATATATTTATTTATTTATTTATTTAATCACCATATAAAGACCTTTTTGGATTTGTAAAGTCTTTACAGAATAACCAATATGTAAAGGGTTCAAATCTCACCCAACTCATATATATGCTGAATTTCTATATGGAATTTGCATGATAATAAATAAATAAATAATAATAACAATAATAAATAAAATTATTTATTTACATAAATAATTTTAAAAAAAATTGATGTGGAATGATTTTGAGGTGATTTAAACCATCACTAAATGATTCGCCTATTTTTTTTAAAACTGCCGCTAAATCGTATTGCAGTAGTTTTGAAAACTGCTATTAAATGATTATAATAACATGATTTAGTGGCATCCTAAACCATCTATAAACATTTATTTTGGTAGAGAGAGGTATATTCAATCTAAAATTTCCTACAGTTAGCTAAATCACGATGTAACAAGGTGAGGTGCACCATGATTTATAGACCAATGAAGCCAAAGAAGAAAATATACCTAGGATTTCTTGATTGGACTATGATATGTGTGGTTGTGGTGTGATGATCTAAGTTGAAACATGGATTTTGAATCCAATATATCTTTTTGTACCTATAGTTAGTGTAGACAATGGGTTGTGCCATGATTTGTTACCTTGTAGTGTGAATGGTTGTGTTACATCATGAATTATATAGGCCATGATTTCTTGGGTTTACTCTATTTGGAGTGTTATGTCATGATACTTTTATTTGTTCCATGGTTTTGGTTTAGTGGTTATCATGTTCGAGAGGAGTGAAGGATGTTTTCTCCATAAAGGACAAGATCCAGGTCATTTTGGTGTGATGCTTTCCATTGCGCCATGAGGTTCCTTGATATAATTGATTTTTTAATGGTTGTTGATCGTGATATTTGTGGATATTTCATCATAATTTTTAGATATGTCCACCATTGCACCATAGAGGGGGTCATCACACTATGATTTTCTTCACTTAAATTTTAATAATAAATTTGAGTATCTTCTTAAATTCTTTTCATAATCTTTGTCTTTCTCAAACCTTAGTTGATCTTGGGAAAAACATTTGGTGTTATTTGATTCCTATGGTGGATCTAAATCCTTCCACTTTATGTGACTGATTCCTTGAGAACTGAGGTTCTATTCTCTCCCTTTTTATTCATTCTTTTATTTTCTTTCCTTCTTATAAGTAAATGGTAGAGGTTGTTCTTGGGTTTTCTTGGTGTTTTTTCAAGGTATTGGTTAAGTATTGATGTGTATAGGCTTTATAGGAACTTATTTATAATTTTACTGATGTTTGATCATCATTTTCTCCTCATTCCTATATTTTAGTTGTTAAATCTTCAATCGAGATTGGTGATTAATAATTTCTCCATTTTTATTATGGTGTGAATGTGAATTTTTCAGGATTTATGTTTTTTTGGGTAAATAGATGGAATTTTACTAATTAAGATAATAAACCAAAAATAAGAAAGTAACTGGGAAAGTTTGGTGAGTATGTTTTACTTGTTTTCCTTATTATTTCCATGATATTATTGTTTAATATTAGTGTAAATCTTGATGTTGTGATTCCTTATTGTTACTGACCTGATGAATTATATTTAAATTGGTTAAATAATTTAAGGAAATAATTAAAAAGAGGAAGTATAAAATATTGAGTTAATGTTTGATATTTTTAGTATGTATTGTTTAGTAAGTAATGAAGTATGAATAAATGAATTTTTTTATTTTTTATTTTCTAATTTGTTTACTTTTCATTTTTGATGTGATTGAGATTGTATTAGAGTGATTGGTTTATTGTGGTCAAGGAAAGGATCATAGTGTGTTTTTTATGGTGGTAGTTGTGGTTGTTGATGTAAAATAGTGTGATTGTTGCTAAAATGTGGTGTAGATGATGTTGGGAGTTGCTGGTGGGGTTTGTTGATATGGTAGTGGGATGAAGTTTTTGTGGTTAGTGTGTGGTAGATACTTAGTAATGTGTATGTTTATTCTTAATATGAATTAACACTGAAATAATTAAAAAATCATTAAATATGAATGGGAGTGGGTTGTGAAAAAATGAACTAAGTGCTAAATAAATAATTAAATAAAATGGTAAATAAATGTAAATAAAATAATATGATGTAAAAAGTTGTTTTTTGTAAATGGGAAGTGTCTGGAAATGAATTTGGTATAATGAACATAATATGATTGGTAATTTATCAATGTGTAATTATTAAAAAATATGAATGGGGGGGTTTTTGGAAGTTGTGTGGTTATTTTGTAGTGATGGTGGAGTTGGAATGTGTTTTGGATAGAGGTAGAAGTGAATTATTGTTAATGTGAGGTTGTGATTCATGCGTCAGTTACTATGGTTGTGGAATTTTTTCATAATGTTGTATGCATTAGGTAGGGTATTTTGTGTATTATAGATTCATTTTATTTTTTTATGTTATTTCTTACACACCACCATCTGAGTTGGGTATTGTGATCAACACTCATATGGGGTTTTGGGTTCTTGGTATACCCCTAATATCTAGGATGTCGGTGATATAGATAGTTGACTACTCCCTCTTCCCCACTTTCCTTTATATACATAGTATAGTTCTAGTGGCTTGATGTTATAATATTATGATGTGATATTGATGTGAATATGTGATTGGTACATTCATATGTAGCAGGTAACATGTTTGATATCCTTCACAATGTGTCTTAGTAGCTACATGGTATGTTATAGCACTCCTGGTTTGAAGTACACCTCTATTTTTTGGATTTAATTTATATTTTCAGTGGTTGGGATAAATCACCAAAAGAGTTCAGAATATTAAATAGAAAATAATTTGGAATCTGGATATAGGAAATATTCACACCATGAATGGTTATTTCATAATGTGAATTTTTTTGGATGGTTTTCATGAGTTATTTTTAAAATGTAAATGGGTTCTAGGTAGGGTTAGTTCATAGTGTGAGTTTAATTAATGATGTGAAATGGTTTTTGGGATTTCATTATGAGTTGAATTGAATTTCTAAGTATATAGAAGCTAGATGATTCATGACATGAATCGCTAATTCAAACTGTGAATGGGGTTAGGTCCATCCTATTTTAATCCTTATCATGTTTGGAAATTCTCATGTGGTCCCTTTTCTCCGCTCTTAACTCCCAAGGATTTCTTAGGAAATTTCTGGTGATCTTAGACATCCGGACTCTGAGTCTAATGAATCTTTGAGTGTTTGATCATGGAAATAAAAGGTTAGTACCTTGTTCTTCCTTCTTGTCTTAGATATCCTCTGTTTTTCTTGAATGAAACCATATATCGGTGTTTTAATACATAAATTTATGGGTTTGGATGTATTTTTATGAGATATTCTTGGGTTTTAATAAATTAATAGAAAAGGAGGTTAGATATATATAATGATCTTAGATTCTTTAAGTCAAATGAACTTGAGGTAGGTGGATTCTCTCTCACTCTATTGTTATAGAACTTTATGGATTAATTTTTGAAAATTTTTTTTGTGATGTATTTAGAAATCTCTTGATAAATTTATATGGAAAACCCCTGTTGTAATGTGACTTCAAAAGGGTAGTTTTGAAATATGGAACAAAATTATTTTCGAAATAGGCTTGATGAAATTTATGTTCTTAGAAAATGTTTAATTGGTAACCTGCCATAATTGGGTTGGCATGAATTCATGTTATTGTGGGAAAAATCATGGTTGGAAGTACTATTATCAAATAATAATAAAATTGGTATGGATCAGGGTCAGAAGTACCACCATAAAATAATAATAAACTTGGGATGGAATATGATCAGAAGTACCACCATCAAATTAGGTCACCAAGTACCGGATCAGTGATAGTATGACTCCCCACTCATGAGTATTGGGAGTTCCAGGGCATGCATATATGGGTTTGAACATGGAAAGTTTATTACAATTTTTAAATAAGGATAAAATGATTTGATTTTCCATTTCTTGTATGGAAATTGTTTCAAAGATTTATATAAACTATTTATTTTCTTCTCATATACTTTATATAAAATATGTTAACTTATTCTTGCCATAGTTTCATGTGTTTGTAAGTCTCTTGAAATTACCTACTATAAAATGACCTAGGATTCTCATACATGGATATTACATATTTTTAGATAAATATTCATTAAATTATATAAACACATTCCCTAGGACTGCTATAGTTTACTAACTTTGGAAACATGGAACCCAAACTTCTAGTTTAGTGAAATATATTCAATGTTTCTCACAAATATTTTCTCTTTTAGAACTCCTACCTAAAACCTTTCTTTATAACTTGGGGAAAAATATCAAAAGTGTGATATCAGATTCTTAGTAAGGGTAAACAAGAAATATATCAATCATAACATAATCAGAAGGCATATAAACAAAACATTTGAAACTTATATCCTCCGTATCAAAGATCATAATACTGTTACATGGAATAAATCATATAAGTTCATAAAGAATCAAAGAACATATTCCATGAGATCATAACATAAGACATAGAATTGTATCATACACATAATCATGGAAAATAATTTCTATATTATTCAAAGCTTGTTTCTAATACTATCATAGAGGAAAAAGTCCTTTACTAAACTGGGTTCACTCCATGTTCCAGCCCTGTGTTACTAAACTAGGTTTACTTCCTATTCCAATCTTGCATTACTGAACCAAGTTCACATCCTATTTAGTTCCTATCTATCTCATGAGATATAAATCTTTATTCAATGCATTGGAGGGAGATATAGGTTCCACCTATCACATAATGAAACCCATACATATGTGTGCCACAAGAACATGAATCATTCATCATATTAGAACTCAAAAAAATAAATGTGATTCATAAACATTTCATCATAACATAAATCATGGAAAATAAATAAAATTCAAAAACATCAATCAATCATAAACATAAACCATTCATATAAAGAATAATAATGGTGTCATTGGATCATATCCCTAGTAAAACATAAGTAACATCAAATAATGTTGTCTTATATGGAAAATTATTTTGAAAGATCACTTAAAATAATTCTTGATGAAAATAACCTTTCTTATTTGAAAATGTTTTCTTTCCTTAAAATTCTGCACAATATTAAAAGAAAACATTTTATTAAAAAATAACCTTTCAATATTATAAGGGAATCCTCAAGTAATTAAGATGTCATGAAAGTGGAGAGATATTTTCATTCCATATAATTTAAGAAAATATTAATACTTTTTCTAGAAAAGTCACAAAGTACCTCATTACTAAAAACAAAAAAAAATATTCATTTCAAACTGTTTAGTAAAAATTCACACATGGGTAAAAATGAATTTAAATAATTGTAGAAGAATAGTAAAAATATTTTTGAAGAAATTTTGATGAAACATGAACATGGAAGATAAATATTCCTCATTAGATACTTATGTATAAAAAATCATGAATAATAATGATATTTTGAAATTAACTCTTACCTTAGGTCTAATTTGCTTTGTACATATCTGAATCTCATCTTCTTTGAAACGTCTCATTTCGAACTTCTATAAAGGGCTCTATGGTTGGTATTTTGGGAAAACCAAGACCTATAGAATGTTTCTATGGAAGTGGATAAGAGAATTTAGTAGAGTTTTTTCAATCTAGAAATATAAAATTGATGTAAATAAGTGAGGGTGGAGGTTCCCTTTTATAATTGAGGTGTGGGGAACTTTTGGAATTTCAAAAGATATTAATTTTTAATAAATTCAATCTCAATATGAATACCTCCAAAAGGACATGGATTTGAAGCTAATATTAAATAAGATTGAAACCTCATCAACGAATATATTTTAGATAAGTTTTGGTATTATTTTAAACCTTATCATTTTGATTAATCCTTAGTTACCCTATTTTAATTCTAATTATGGTAACAAATTTTAAAATTTTAAAAGGTTGTAATTTTTACTTATGTGATGTCAATTAGATAATAAATGTACTTTTTATAAAATTTTGGACCATATTATAATTATTTTGTTTTTTTAAATATGTTTTGTTATTTTTAAATAATTTAATAAAATATTATAAATATCATTGGTGTTAGTTTTGACACTATTCATTACTTGGACTTTTAAAAATATCAAAAAAAAAGTTAACTTTAAAAAAATATTTTATTATATCCCTAAGAGATCAAGGTCATATATAAAATTCTTTGATCACATTATTTATCTCAAATTATATTTATTTTAATATTTTTAATAATATTTATTTGATATTTCTATTAATAAAATAATTATCGCATTAGCATTGTGTAATTATTTAATATACTTATTTCATTACTAAAAATTAAAAATAAAATATCATGATGAATATAATCCTTATATATTTCATAAGAATATTTATAGTCTAATATATCTTTTGGTTAACCCTATATTAAAATGATATAGTATTTAAAACCTGAATGTGACATCTTTGAATTTTTATTAAATAAAATTTTATAAATATCATAATATCATCTAAGTGGCCCAAAAATTTAAAAAAAATATATCATGAAAATATGTTTATTAAGTTAAAAATTTAAATTTCAATTCGTTCATAACATGCCTTTTCCCTATATGGATGCATAAGTGATATTTAAGACAAAGAAAGTGACATTTTGTGACTTTATTTGATTTAAATATTATATAAGTCATTTTTCATGGACAAGTGTCCATTAAACAACTTAGTTTCGATCCTTAGGTGTTAAGGGTATAATTATATTCATACAATAAAATTTTTTCATGTGTTAGGGTCGTTTTATAGTCTTTATAATTTTATTTTTGACCTAAATTACCTAAATTACCCTTTACCGTGGTAACAAAATTTACCAAGGTTAATATTCATATTGGCCCAAAATAAAAGGGACATATTCACTAAATCTGAACCCTTTGAATTAAAATTTGGCATATATTTTTTTAAAATTTAAAACACATAATTTTTAGAATTTAATTTAAATTAAAATCAGTAAATTTGCATGAAAAATAATTTTTTCGGAAAAATTACCTTTTAAAACATAAAATGTTTTATAAATTTTTTTTGTATAAAATCATTTTAAAAAAAATAATTGTATTATTTTAAAAAAATTAACTAATTAAAGTCTAAAACTAATCCAATACATAATTTTATTTTGTAAAGACTTTAAAAGATAATAAAAAATAGTATTTTCACAATTCATGAAAAGATGAAAATTTTTAGATTAAACCTAAAAATTTACCCTATGATAATTTTGAATTTACAATTTAGAAAAAGAATTTTATTTTTTAAAATAAAATTTATTAAAGTTTCAAATTTTAGTTTTAAAATATGTCTGCCATTAAATGGCGACAAAACTGCCTTTTAGAAAAATACAGCTTTTATGTTTAAAAATAGGTTTGTTCATATTTTATGCATATAATACATATTTGATGAATTATAAAACATTTAATTGAATATAAAACTTATAAATTTAATTATTATCATTCACTAATAGTGATTAATTTAATTTATTAAGATAAAAAAAATTGTGGGAATAAAAATAGTTTTTTCATAAAAACACATCCTTTAATTTCAATCGGTTTTATCTTCATTTATAATTAATTGGAATTCCAAGAATCCATTTAATAATTAAATTAATTATTATTCATTCCCAAATTTTCAATGTATAGGTGATAATTATCATAGTATATTGTTGTTTGGTACAAATCAATCTTACGTGTAACACAAGATATCGAAGGAACTCAACATTGTGTGTAACACAAGCCAAACATTTTGTTGCATGTATTGAAAGATAATATAAGTATTGTGTTGTGTATAAAGAAAGAATAAATTTGTGTAGTGTGAAATGCTAGACATCAAAGTATTTAAAAAAATTAAACTAATTCATAGAAACTCAGGGTGTTACATTCTAACCCCCCAATGAATTTTCCCTCAAAATTCATCACTCTAATGTAAAAAATACAGATAACTCTACCTCATAATATCCTTAAGTTCCCACGCAGCTTCTTAAAATTGGTAGCTTCTCTATAAAACTTTAACTAGGTGTGTGGTCTTGTTTTATAGAAATTTATCTCTTTGATCCATGATTTCCATCGGTTTATATTCATAAGAAAGATCTTACTTCAATGGAATGACCACTGAGTTTAGTACATGTGAAGAATCATGTATGTACTTCCTCAGAAGAGATACATAGAACACATAATAAACTTAAGATAGATTTGGTTGAAGCGTCAATTGATAAGTTATAGTTATGATACAATCATAATTTTTTTTAAATAACATCCTTGCAATTTGAAATTGCACTGAGAAAATAAAAGGTAGATGTTTGAGAATTTATTTTTGGGAAACCCACATCATAAAAAGGATCAATAAAACTTCCTCTTAAAAAGAGGTAAAGTAAAAGGATAAGATCACTGCATAACTAGGATTTCTATGAGGAGAACATTAGGGGAAATTGAAAACATGGAAATGGAAGAAAATTAAAACTATCAAGTTCTGATAAAGAGTGATTGAGGTCATGGTAATTATAAAGGTAATCATCACAGAATGATAAATCTACGGTGATCTAAAGGGCCATTTGATTTATCAGAAATGAAGGTACTAGGATAACTTTTTTTTAAATTACTTTTTGTAAAGTTGAAGAATTTCAACAAAAAGATACACTTACTTGATTTCATTCCATTTTGTAAGCATCGTACCATCCATCAATTATGACTTGATCAATTTTCGCTCCATATCTTACTCTGAGAAATGAGGTTGAAATTGTATTGCCTGCATAACTAGTGGATCATAAGATCCATATTGGGATGAAATTTTTTCCCTTATGTCTCTAGTTATCATAACAAAATGGATAGTATGGGTTATCCAATACACGTAAATAATCATATGGTGAAGTGAAATATTAATCTCTAAAATCTCATCCAAAGTTCAACAAAAAAATCATAAATGGTTACCCTTTTGAACCTTCCAAAAGATTAAAATCCAAAACATTAAAAAGAAGATAAATAACTTTCAAAAATCAACTTATCATTAATCCCTCCAAACAAAGTATTGTAGCTATTAATTATCATACACCAAACTTGTGAAGACCATTATCATATATTCTCTTGAAACATGTTAATTGCCTAAATTACAATAAAACCTTAGTGAAAACATGAATTCTTTAAAAAATTGACTTTTTACACATACCATATATCAAAAAATTATATAAAATCAATCCATAAACCACCTTATCATCATATTACTAATATGTTCCAAGGTCATAAATAATATCCCATTTATTTAAAAATAATTAATCATCACTTTGTCTTATTATTATCAAAAAATCATGCATATATTAAGGGTTATCTTTACCTTAATCATATGTTCTCAAAAACATTATCTTACCAATAAATCACTTTTCCATTCCATCTATATTATTCAACATATCCTTTTAAATCCTTAAGAAAAAACTATATTGGACTAGTCCTTATATATTTTATTATTACATAGTACTATAAAATTACTTCCACAACATTATTCTTGATTTGTAGTATATAAATACTCGGTCATTCCACCACTTATTTTTCATACTCCATATTTCCTATAGTTATTGTATTAGATTTTCATTTATCTTTGTACCTAAGAGGTTTTTGAAGTCAATCATCGTCATTAACCATTGGATTTGAGAACTGATTAGAAGAATGTCTATTTTCCTTACACTTGAAGCATTGAAGTGTGGGGGGTGTATTCTGTGTAGCATTCTCTCTATTAGCATCATTATCTAACTTATTCCCATCACTTCGATACTCAGTTTCCTGATGACCTTACCTTAAAAACATAAAACATTTATCATTCCCCTTTATAAAATTTCATTAATGATTATTTCTACACTTAGAGCATAAAGGAAAACTGATTTTCTTTTCTCCATGATTTTTATAATTTCCTTTAAATTCAATTTTTCTTTTCTTATCAAAACTATTTGATTGATGGGTAACTCTAATTTCCATATCCACATTAAGATCTCATAGAATAATTTCTTCATAGGTACTGAAGTCCCCTGTAGATAATTCCCTTTTAAACTTGGTTTTAAACCACCAAAGAATCGATCAATTTTAATTTTTAGACTGATAATTAAACCAGAGGCACACCGTGAAATCCTTGTAAAATTTTCCTCATATGTACTAATGGATTATTCATCTTTTTTCTTCAACTTAAGAAATTACTTATTCATATTTGTATATATAATATTAGGGAATTAATTGTTTAGAAATATCCCTTTAAACTCATCCCATTCCTTTAATTCTATTTCGTATTATTGCCACATATTCTTGATAAGATTCCACTATTGATATGATCCGTCTTCCAAACAATATATAACTAGGAAAAAAATTCATGTTCTGAGTATTGAAGAATAGAAAATATTTTATCAATGGTGTTGATCCATTTATTTTCCACTAGTGGATCAGAAGACCCACTAAAAGAAGGTGGACGTTCCCACATAAAGGACTCAACAGAATATTGTTCCCTCCTTTGTTCATTTGGAAGTCCAGCATGATTCATAGATTTTATGAGTATAACAATAAGATTTTTCATTCCATATCCCATAACATTAAATTTCTCAGGAAGAAAATCATTGCATTACCCATCACATTCAGTATTAACGCATTTCCATTAGGTTCCATCTATTGACTAAACCAAAAATAATAGTGTGATCAGCACTAATCATAGTTGGAAAACCACATAATAAAGGGAAATTTATTTCAAACTATAAAATCTTAAGTTAAATCCTAAGTTATCCATGATCATTACCAAAACTCTATAATTTTAACCTATACTTACACTCAGTTTTCTTACTAAGGTTTTCTCATCATAGTTTCTAAAGGTTGACTAAACCTTTGCTATGATACCAACTGTAATGACCTGGGATTCTCATACATGGATATTACATTTTTAAGATGAATATTCATTACATTACATAAACACATGCACAAGGATTGTAATAGTTTATTTATTTTAGAAACTTAGAACACAAACTTCTAGTCTGGTGAAAGATATTCAATGTTTCCCACAAAGATATTCAATGTTTCCCACAAAGATCTTCCCCTTTAGTACCCCTGGTGATCATATCAGCAGGTGTAACCACAACAGGTGCCCTTTCAGATACTATACTGGTTACTGATTCATTCATAATTGATTTAATTGATGACATCGATGAAGCTTCCATTTTCCTTATTTCTTACACATAACTGATTTTGAGATCAGACTTGAGCTTGTCCAGATCATGCATTCTGACCACATCTTCAGGTAACAACTCAATTTGAATATCATAATTTGTTTTTGTTCTATTAAGGGATGCCTCATTATCAGAATCGGGATAATCCAATCCACAAACCATAAAACCCGGGTCTTCTGCCCAATCCTCAATTTCAACAGCCATGGAAACACTAACAAATATGGTTTGATGATCCCCCTCAAATCATGCATTCTCTTGTATAGAAAGAGCATTCTCAGCCGGTCTTTCTTCCTCAGAAGAATCTTCTACTATCAACTCCATCTCTGCAACAGTAGGAGGCTCCTATAGATTAGGCACAAGCCCTTCCATCTTACCCACTACTTCCTTAACAGGCACAACTGAGCTTCCAATCAATGGACTCAGACTTAAGCAAACAGAATCATATGATTCAGATTCATTTTATCTTTCTTCTTCATTCTCAGGGACTGGATGGTCTTCCTCATTAGTAGAAGTTTCTTCTTCTTCTAAAGCTTCCTTTTCTGAAGACACAAATTCAGCAGCAGGACTTGGAGGCAAGTTTGGATCCCTTCCATCAGCCATAGAAGTATCTTCTTCATCAGTCTCATCACTGTACTCAGGTTCTTCTTTATCAGGTCCTAGAACTGGATCCCTCACATCCTTAGGCCTTGAAGGATGATTCACAGGATTGAATTTATCATACACCTTCTTGTCATCAATAACCCATTCTCCTCTATATGGGTTCCAGTTTATCTTCATATATTTTCAAACTGTGCTTGTGATAAAAAAATTATTCCTTACTACCACAGTCTCATCCTGAGACTCAGCTACCCCTTTCACCTTAATCATTATTGAGATCAACTTGTCAAAGAATAAGGCATTTGTCTTTGATTTCGGCATGGTCATGTCCTCCATTTGAAACATTAGCAATCTACACAGATTAACTTTCACACAATGTATCAATAGATATATAAGATAGATATATTGATATCTTAAATTCGAAAATTCCCCTCTCCTTGGTATTAAGACATGCAGAACAAATTTGAACAGTAATCTGTTCTCTCCATCCATTTCAGCAGCCACCACTTGTCTTTGATTTCCACTACCGGTGAGCTCCTCTAAGGCAGTTTCATAATAGAATATATCACTTTTAGGTGGTATTTCTTTCGAGACATATCCAGACACACCTTCGTATAGAACCTTTAGGCATTCAGTCCACTCAACATATGAAAAAGATATCTCCTTTCCATTCACAAAATAAATCACTCGGTTCTCATCTTCTGACTTATCAAAGCTCATAAACTCATAAAATTGTTTCACTAGCTTCGGATAGTAGGGGCCATTGTTTTTCGAAAAGAAATCTACCTACTTTTGATCTTCCATCACCTCAAGTACTAATGATTTGATAGCCAACAACCATTCCATGCATAGCTCTTTTTCGATCACAATAACTCTATTTTTCAAATGAGGATTCACTGGTCGCCTCCCCAACCTGGTTCTACTTATACTACCACTAGCTTCTGGCTTGGTCTTTCACTTCTTCGCATTCAGCTCATCAAAGTCATCTCTGATGGTAGGAAGTTTGGTTTTTTCCATCTCTGGTTTGAGGTGCTTAGGGTTTTCAAGAAATTCGGGAGCTAAGGCTTGAGGGTAAAGGGTTTGAGGCTTGGTGGATTGAGAAGTAACTAGGACTTAATTTTATCATTTAGGAATCATAAAATAAATAATTAAAATAAGTATAAACGATTCAAATTCTAGTGGCAGACAGAAGTTTAAAGCAGCATGTACTCATAGGTAGGGTTTATCGGTGAGAATTCCTATCAGTGAGGTCCATTGGTGAGGTTTTACATCGGTGAGTTATTCGCATCGGTGAGGTTTTCAAATCAGTGAGGTATTCACATCGGTGAGGTACCTACCGACCAAGGTTAATCATTCTTAACTCATGTCTAATGTAACTTAACATATCCGAACTTAAAGGTTTGGTGAAAATGTCAGCTAATTGATGTTCAGTACCTATAAATTCAAGAGTAATATCACCTTTTTGGTAATGATCTCTCAAAAAGTGGTGTCGTACATCAATGTGTTTTGTCCTGGAGTGAGATACAGGGTTCTTTGAAATGTTTATTGCACTAGTTTTATCATAGTTGATAGAAACATGCTTAAAATAATATCCATAGTCCAAAAGAGTGTGTTTCATCCATAGAATTTGTGCACATCAACTACCAGCAGCTATATACTCTACTTCGGCAGTGGACAAAGCTATAGAATTTTGTTTCTTACTACACCAAGACACTAAGGATTTTCCCAATAAATGACATGTTCTATATGAGCATTTTCTATCCAACTTGCAACCAGCAAAGTCAGTATCTGAATAACTCTTTAACTCAAATGATTGTCCTTTTGGGTAAAACAAACCTAAATTTACAGTGTGTTTAAGATGCTTAAAAATTATTTTAATAGCAAGTAAATGAGATTCTTTTGGATTAGCTTGAAATCTTTTACACATACACACACTAAATATAATATCTGGTCGACTAGCAGTAAGGTAAAGTAAGCTTCTAATCATACCTCTGTAATTGGTTTGATCCACTGGTTTCCCATTTTCATTTGCATCCAATTTACAGAATGTACTCATAGGAGTATCACTTTCCTTAATACTATCCAAACCAAAACGTTTTAAAAGATCCTTTGTATATTTACTTTGATTCAAAATAATACCATTTTCATTTTGAAAAACTGGAAATCCAAGAAAATATTTGAGTTCTCCCATTAAACTCATTTCAAATTCATTTTGCATACTCTTTGAAAAATCAGTACATAAATAATGTTTAGAAGATCCAAAAATAATATCATCAACATAGATTTGTACTATCAAAACATCTTTAGAAATTATTTTAATAAAAAGAGTTGGATCAAAAATCCCTTTAGTAAAACTTTTTGAAATAAGAAAATTTCTAAGTCTATCATACCAAGCTCTTGGAGCTTGTTTCAAACCATATAAAGCTTTGGATAGCTTGAAAACTCGGTTTGGAAAATGAGGATTAGTAAATCTAGGTGGTTGTTCAACAAAAACATCTTCAATTATAAAACCATTTAGAAATGCACTTTTGGCATCCATTTAATATAACTTGAAATTCAGATGAGCAGTATAGGCAAGTAAGATCCTAATAGCTTCTAATCTAGCTACAGGGGAAAAGGTTTCTTCATAGTCTATTCCTTCCTCTTGACTATATCCTTGTGCAACTAACCTAACTTTGTTTCTAACTATGTTTCCAGATTCATCAACTTTGTTTCTAAAAACCCATTTAGTGCCTATTTTCAAAGTGTCCTTGGGTCTTTCTACTAATTCTCAGACTTTGTTTCTTTCAAATTGACTTAACTCTTCTTGCATATCCATTACCCAAAATTCATCATTTATTGCATCATTGGCATTTTTAGGTTCTAGTTGTGAAATAAATGCTTGATGTTCAACCTAGTTTCTTAGAGAATCTCTAGTCTGTGTCCCTCTATCAAGATTACCAACAACAGAATCCAAAAGATGATTCTTTAGAATCCTAGTTGATCTAGTAAAGGTAGGACTAGAATTTTCAGGCTCTTCTCTGAGTTCGAGTTCTATTGAAGCATATTCTGGAATATGTCCAGAACTGGATGTTTTTACAGAAGGTTCTTTAGTTTTATCATTAAGGTCCAGAACAGTCAAATCTTATTCAAGATTTTCAAGAGAATGCTTAGGTTAATGTGGATCAGTTTCATCAAACTTGATGTGAACAGATTCTTCCACACATTTGGTTCTTTTATTAAAGACTCTATAGGCTTCTCTAGTTAAAGAATAACCAAGAAAAATTCCTCCATCACTTTTGGATGAAAATTTGTCAAGATTATCCTTGGTATTTAGAATAAAGACTTTGCAACCAAAGACTCTAAAGTAACTAACTTTAGTTTTTCTATTGTTCCATAGTTCATAAGGGGTTTTCTTAAGAATAGGTCTTATCAAGACTTTATTAATAATATAACAAGTTGTATTCACAGCTTTAGCCCAGAAATAAATAGGCAGGTCATACTCATTAAGCATGGTTCTTGCAATTTCTTGCAGGGTTTGATTTATTCTTTCTACTACACCATTCTACGGAGGTGTTATAGGGGAAGAAAATTTATGACTATAGCCATTATGTGAGCAGTAAGATTCAAACTCATGATTTTCAAACTCACGGCCATGATCACTTCTTAGGGTTTTAATCTTAAGACCACTAAGGTTCTCTACAGACTTGGAGTATTTGAAAAAATAAGAACAAGCTTCACTTTTGTGAGCTGAGAAGTATACCCAAGTATATCTAGAAAATTCATCTACTAAGACATAGACATAGTGCTTCCCATTTAAGCTAGAAACTCTATAAGGTCCAAAAAAACCCACGTGAACCAACTCGATAGGTTGAGAAGTTGAAACTTCATTCTTTGATTTAAAAGAAAATTTATATTTATTTCCCTTTTGATAGGGATTACAAACTTTGTCAGTTGGGAATTCAAGTTTAGGTAGGTCTCTAACTAAGTTCTTCCTAGTCAGTTTTCTAAGTGAATAAATGTTGCAGTGTCCTAATCTTTTGTGCCAAAGCCAGAATTCTTTATTAAAAGCATCTAAACAAGTAATATTTTGGTTGGCTAGAGAATTCAAATCAACAGCATAAACATTTTCATTTCTCAAGGCAGAAAATACTAAAGTATTTTTAGATTTTAAAACATTACAAGAATCATTTTAAAACTTAACATTAAAACCGTCATCACATAACTGAGAAATACTCAACAGATTATATTTAATTCCATCAACAAATAAAACTTTAGAAATTAAAACTAAAATTAATGTTACCAATCTGGCCTAGGCCGATGATCTTTCCTTTAGAATTATCACCAAAGGTGATATATCCTCCATCAACCTTTATTAAGCTTTTAAAGCATGAGTAGTCTTCAGAAATGTGCCTTGAACATCCAATGTCCAAGTACCATACCTTCTTGTGAGAACTCTTTAAGAAGGTCTCCTACAAAATAGGTTTAGATAGAAAATGATTTTGGTACCTAGATCTTCTTGGGTCCTGACAGGTTAGCAAGTAAAGTTTCAGGTACCCAAATTTGTCTTATGGGTTCCATATAATTCACAGAATCCATTGATATTGAAATATAAACTTTTTTTGATCTATAACAATGTGAATAACTAGTTGAGGAATATGAATTTCCAAAACTAGAACTAGCATAATTTTGTCCATATTTAGGAATAAATATATTTTTGGTAAACTTTCTCTGTCCAGGTTGGTATCCCAAACTAGTAGTGTACTTTGGTGCCACTTGTTTACCTAGAATTTGTGTAAGTGTATCTTTTCCATTTGTGAATTTTTCTAAGTCCTTCCTTAATTTCTCATTAGAAAATTTTATTTCAGTATTTTCCTTAAGCAATTGAGCATTCTTTTCCTTTTCAATCTCAAGGGAAGATTTAACAGTCCTAGATAAAGCATGTTGTTTCTGTAAGGATTTGTACTTATCCTTAAGTTCATTACAGGTCCCTTCTAGAATATTAAAATATTCAAATAATTCTTCACTAGACATATTTTCAGATTCAGAATCAGAATCAACTCCAGAGTAATATGAATTTAAAGCAGGAGTGTCCAGTGTTACCTCAGATGTGTTTGTCATAAAACACATGTTAGCTTTATGATAATCTTCATCCTTAGCAGAATCAGAATCACTTGAAGTGTCTTCTGAAGCACTCCAAGTTTCTTTCATTGCTTTCTTATACTTTTTGTACTTGTAGTCATGTTTCTTCTTGAACATTAATTTTAGACAGTTAGCTTTTACATGTCCTTTCCTCTTGCACTCATATAAGATAATCTCATCACCTTTGTCAGGCTTCTTCCAGTCCTTCTTCCAATGACCTTTGTTGTCAGATTTACCTTTATAGTTTCATTTTCTGAAGAATTTCTTCTTCTTATAGAACTTCTTAAATCTTATGGTTATCGGAGCCATCTCAGCATCATTGTCAGAGTCTGAAATTTCACTTGTTGAGATTTCAGTTTGTATGTGAAATTTCTCCTTATCCTTGCTCTTTGAGGCAGTAGACTTAAAAGCCACTGACTTCCTTTTAGGTTCATCATCTTCTTCCTTATTCACTTTGAGTTCTTCCTCATACATCATAAGCTTACCTATTAATTCTTTAACAGACAGTTTGCTGATGTAGCAAGATTATCTAATGGAAACAGATGTGTCTCTCCATCTTTCTGGTAGACATCTTAATATCCTCATAATTTGTTCCTTTGGTGGAACATCCTTTCCAAGGGAGCTCATAGTATTGACAATCTCATTGAACCTGAGATACATGTCAGAAATGGGTTCATCAGGCTTCATTTTAAAGTTATCATATTTAATAGTATAGGTATTCAGTCTCATTTCTTTCACATTGGTTGTTCCCTCATGGGAAACAGCCAAAGTGTCCCAGATTTCATAAGCAGTTTTGCAAGCAGATATTCTATTAAACTCTTCATCTCCTAGAGCGCAATACAGGGCATTCATAGCTTTATAATTGTTATTGTAATCTGTTTTAGTAGGTTCATCCCAAGTAGTTCTATCAGTTTCTGGAATTTTATATTGAGTCTCTATTGTAGTCCAAATATCAAATCCCATACTTTATAAATGAATTTTCATTTTAAGCTTCCACTAAGCATAATTTTCACCATTAAATAAAGGTGTCATGTTAGTAGCAGCACCTTCTAGTCTATTGTCTATAACTAGATTTTAGAAAATATATTTAAAGATATAAAATTTATAACTAATAGAAATTTAAGATCTTTAAAGATGCAACTAAAATCACAGTTGAAAAATAGAGTGTTTTGAAATCTCTGAAAAACAAAAACAAGCCTTTCATACCAAATGTTGGTCGGAGTGGATACTCAAGAGTGGGGGTGAATTTAGTTCCAATAAAAATTTCTATTAAAAATATTTCTCTTAAAATCCCCCTATTTAAAAATAAGTTAAACTGTAGTGAATTTATACAGATTGTAAAAGTTCAATTAGTTTCTCAAAGATTGATTAGGTCTCAATTAATTTAATCAGAAGATTAAATTAACTTTTGAAATTAACTTACTGGTTCACAATAAGTATAAACACTTGCTAATTTAAATATCAAAGTAACTTTAAAACAAATTGTATTTCAAAGTAATTAGCAGCGGAATATAAAATATATAGAATACTTTAGACTTAAACTAAAATGCATAGTAGATGTAACCAATAGGTTCAGTCTCAAGCCGAGACCTATTCCTCTCAAACAATTTATATAAATTTTATTCACACCCTGGATCGGGGTAAACAACAGTAAAAACACTATCCAGGTACAAAGACCTCTACCACAATTCTGCGTGGGAAAACCAAAAACAGCTCTAAGGCTGTCCAGGTCTTACTTGACCTCTACCACTGTCCACAGTGGGAAACAAGGGAGTTATAGAGTTTGAATGAGGATTTAGAATTCCTCCAGATTAGCATAGGAGATAGTGTGTGTAAGAAATATACAAATTATACACACTGCTCGAAATGTAAATAAAAGAATCACTAAGAGAATAGATAAGAGTTTAGAAATCTCTAGTGATTTAAAGTGCAGCTCTGGACTCTTTTGATTTATCAGAAATGCTTCTGAGTCCTTCTCTGGTTTTTTTCTGAAAAATAGAGGTTTGTTTTCTTCCTTGTTTTTCTGGTTCATCTTTATCATCTCGAGTGCATGAAGAGTTCATTGCGGTTCTTCACTCAAGATGCGTCTTTTGTTCCCCTCTATAATGAGTGTCTTCGTGTATTTCCAGTGCTCTTCTAGTGTGAATGTAGCTTTTTTCTTCTGTGTGAATGCACCACGTTTCAATGTTGTTCAGCCCATGCCTTTTACACCCTTCACATGCCTTCTTCATTCTTGATTCCTCGCTATCTGCTCGGTCTTTGTCCTTCATTTTATAGATTTCAGCTCTGGTAAAAAGAATGATTACCTTTTTCATAGGTACTAGGTATGGTTCCCTAATATGACAACAACTATCATTAAATAACATTAATTGTATTAAAAACATCAAATATAACCATTGAATAATAAATAAATAATATTGAGAGTATAGAGTTTGACTAGTCAGTCTTTCATTAGTAGCCTTCTGTAGGTAGCGATTGACTCTATATAACAGTGACCTTCTATCGGTAGCTGTTTGATCTTGTATCGGTAGATCTTTGAACATGTATCAGTAGATCTTGGTATCGGTAGCTGTTAATCTATGTATCAGTAGCTCTATATACCGGTGACTTCATCTATCAGTATACTTCACTTCTATCAGTAGCTCGTTTTGTATCGGCAACTTCATAGCGATAGACTTGTTCATATCGGCAGACTTACTCTATCGATAACTCTGGTGTAACAGTAGCTTGTATCACTAGAATTTTAGTCTGTGCATATCGGTAGCTTCGTTTGATTCCAGTGATGTATATATATCGGTAAAATTATGCATATCGGTAGACTTACTCTATCGGTAGCTCAGTTTCTGTCGGTAGCTATCTGTATCGGTGGACTTAATCTATCAGAGACATGTTCTTACTGGTGGACTTATACATATCGGTAGCTCTACGTATCGGTGACCTTTTCCTATCGGTGACTATGTCTATCGGTAGACTAAGTCTATCGGTAGAATGTCTTTATCAGAAGATATAGGCATATTAGTAACTTAAAACTTATCTGTTTTATGCAAAACACATCCAATTGAGTTATAATTATTTCAAAAGTCATATAAACATAGATAAACATTGATTAACATATTTCAAAGATTAATTTAATATAATTATCAACTTGAACATAGATTAAAAGAATTAATATATAGATAAACATTATTTGGGACTATCAAAGCATGTAAAAGCATAATTGGGATTATCAAAACAAGTGAGTTCAACAATATCAAAGGCCATAATACCATGTCATAGAATAAATCAGAGAATTCATAAAGAATCAAATAATATATTCCATGAGAGAATAAAATAAGACATAGAATTGTGGCATACACATAAGAATATAAAATAATTTCTATATTAGTCAAGGATCATTGGAAAGACTATCATAGAAGAAAAAGTCCTTTACTAAATTGGGTTCACTCCCTGTTCTAGACCTGTGTTATTGAACTGGGTTTACTTCCCATTCAAGACCTGTATTACTAAACCAAGTTCACTTCCTATTCGAGTCTGATCTATCTCATGAGATATAAATATTTACCCAAGGAATTGGAGGGATATATAGGTCCCACTCATCACATAATGAAAACCATATATATGTGTGCCATAAGAACATGAATCATTCATCATATTATATCCCACAAAAAGAAATGGGCCTCCTAAACATTTCATCATAACATAAATCGTGGAAAAGAAATAGAATTCACAAATATCAATCTATCATAAACGTAAACCATTGAGAGAAAGAATAAGAATGATTTCATTGGATAATATCCCCAGTAAAAGATAAGTAACATCAAATAATGTTGTCTTAGATGGAAACTTATTTTGAAAGATCACTTGAAATAATTATTGAGAAAAATAAATTTTCTACCTTGAAATCGTTTTCTTTTATTAAATGCTAAAAAATATTAAAATAAAACATTTTATTTAAAAATAACCTTGAAATATTATAAGGGAAACATCAAGGCATTAAGATATCATGAAAGCATAAAAATAAATTCATTCCATATAAGTTAAAAAAACATTCTTTGTGATTTTTTTGTAAAAGTCACAATGTACCTTGTTAGGGAAAACAACAAAAATATTCATTTCAAATTGTTTTGTAAAAAATCACACATGGGTAAAAATGAATTTAAACAACTTTAGAAGAAGAGTAAAAATATTTTTGAATAAATTTTGATGAATAATGGAAATGGAAAATAAATATTCCCCAACAGATACTTATATATAAAAAATATTGAATAATAATGAGATTTTGAAATTAACTCTTACCTTATGTCTAATTTCCTTTATACATATTCGAAACTCCTCTTATTTAAAACATATCCTTTTGATATCATCTAAAGGGATATATAGTTGGTATTTTGGGAATACCAACACCTATAGAATGTGATTAGGTAATTGTAGAAGAGAATTTGGTAGAGTTTGGTCAATCTAGAAAGATCAAAGTGATGTTAATAAGTGAGGGATGAGGTGCTCTTTTATAATTGAGGTGAGGGGAACTTTTGGAATTTATAAAAACATTAATTTATAATAAATTCAATCTCAATCTAACTACCTCCAAAGTCCATAGATTTAAAGATACGATGAGATAAGATTGAAATATCATAAAATAATAGATTTTAGACAAGTTTTGGTATTATTTTAAATCTTATCATTTTGATTAATCCTTAGTTTACCTATTATAATTTTAACTAAGGTAGTAAAATTTTCAATTTTAAAAGGTTTTAATTTTTACTTATGTGATGTAAATTAGATAATAAATGAAATAATTATAACATTTTATACTATATTATAATTATTTTATTTTTTAAAATTCATTTTATTATTTTTAAATAATTTAATAAAAATATTATTTTGATAAAATATCATTAGTGTCTATTTTAACATTATTCATTACTTGGAATTTTAAAAATATCAAGATAACAAGTTAACTTTGAAAAAAATATTTTATTATATCACTAAGAGGTTAAGTTCATTTATAAAATTCATTTATCACATTATTTATCTCAAATTATCTTTATTCAAATATTTTTAATAACATTTATTTGATATTTACATTAATAAAATAATCAATGCATCAGTGCTGGGTAATTATTTAATATTATTATTTATTTTCTAAGAATAAAAATTAAAATACCATGATGAATACAAATATTATATATTTCATTAGAATACTTATAGTCAAATATATATTTTGGGTAACCCTATATTAAAATTATATAGTATTTAAAACAGGAATGTGAAATCCTTGAATTTTTATTAAATAAAATATTATTAATATTATAAGATAATCCAAGTGACCCAAAAAGTCAAAAATAAATTTATAACAATAGAATATTTTTTTTAATTTAAAAATTTTAATTTCAATTATTTCATAACATACCTTTTTCTCATATGGACACATAAGGGTTATTTAAGAAAAATAAAGTGACATTTTGTTACTTTCTTTGATTTAAATATTATATAAGACAATTTCATGGACAAGTGTCCATTAAAAAACTTAATATTGATCCTTATGTGTTAAAGATCGAATTATATTCATCTAAAAAAATTGTGCATGTGTTAGGGTCATTTTATAGTATTTATAATTTTATTTTTAACCTAAATTATCCATTTTACCCTTTATCATGGTAACAAAATTTACTAAGGTTACTATTCATACTGGAAAAAAATAAAAGAGACCTATTCACTAAATCTTAACCTTCTAAATCCAAAATTTTCATCAATTTTTCAAAATTCAAAAATTCAATAGTTGTAAATTTTAAATTAAAATAAAATCTATAAACCGCCATGAAAAACAGTTTCTTTTAAAAAAATGCCCTTATAAAACATAAATTTTTTTTATAATAAATTAGTGTATAAAATCCTTTTCAAAAACCATAATTGGGTTGGTTTAAATTTAAATTAACTAACAAAAATTTAAAACTAATTCAAAACAAAATTTACTTTTTAAAGACTTTAAAATATAATAAAAATTAGTATTTTCACTATTCATCAAAAGATAAAACTTTTTATAAAAAACCTAATAATTCACCCTAAGATAATTTTGAAATTATGATTTAGATAAAGAATTTTATTTTTCAAATAAAATTTATTTAAGTTTAAAATTTTAGTTTTAAAATAAGTCTAACATTAAAAGGTGGAAAACTACCTTTTGGAAAAATACAGCTTTTTATGCTTAAAAATGGGTTAATTTTTATTTTGATGCCTATAAAACATATTTTATGAATTAAAAAAACATTGAACATAAAACATATAAATTTAATTATGATCATTCACAAATAGTGATTAATTTAATTTATTGATATAAAACTACTTTGTGGGAATACAAATATTTTTCCATAAAAACATCATTTATTTATTAATTGGTTTTTATATTCATTTATAATTAATTAGAATCACAAGAATCCATTTCATAATTTAGTTAATACTTATTCATTACCTTCATTTCAATGGATATGTGATAACTATCATTATATATTATTGTTTAGTAAAACTCGGTCTTACATGTAACACAAGTTATCGAATGAACTCATCATTGTGTGTAACACAAGCCAAAAATTTTGTTTAATATACCATAATATAATATAATTATTGGGTTTAGTGAAATATTAACTTGGTGTTGCATATAAAGTAAGCATAACTTCGTGTATCACACAATGCTAGACATCAAAAAAATTAAATTTATTTTAAAAATAATTCATAAAAATTTGGGATGTTACATACTGAGTATTATTCTCACCCCCTTATTGAGAAATTTGGTTCATTTACACTTATAATTTACTGATATGTAGAAAAGGGACAAGTTTCTAACTTTTATAGTGGAGTTCCTTGACATCATTTTCATGGTTACTAGAGTAAGAGTTGGGGAGTTTCTGTAACATTTTACCCCTCCTCATTATCTTAAAGAGTGGTGTGAGAGCTACTAAGCCATAGGTGAGATACCCAAGACACAAGAGGCAATTAATAAATGTTAAGGGACTCAATAAAATTTTTGGGATGATTTTACCTTTGAAAGATAAAGCATACAAACTACATAAACAATTACCAACCAAACCTCTATATAATGAATTAGTAAAAAAATAGAACTCAAAACATAACCAAACCAATAAACCATATCAGAGTACTATAGGAAACCAAAATACATACTCAAAGAGAACCAAAATACCACAAAACTCAAGACTCCCAAGTGACATAAACTGTAAACACTCAACCCACTCAATGCTCCAACTCCACATGCCACACCCACAGTATCATGAAGCATCACTAAAGAACTGAGATACTATTCCTTTACCTGTGTCTCGATAGGTGAAATTTTTAAACTCACAATAGTTCCCAAGAAGGGGGTGAGTATAAACTCATTAGAATTTCCCCAATTACTTCCTAACTCATGCTACTAGGACAAAACCTTCTAGGAAAATTTATATAAACAGATTAAAATCAATTTAAACAATTTATATCAAA
This sequence comes from Viscum album, assembly GCA_963277665.1. Taxonomy (NCBI): domain Eukaryota; kingdom Viridiplantae; phylum Streptophyta; class Magnoliopsida; order Santalales; family Viscaceae; genus Viscum; species Viscum album. The sequence goes on from OY728146.1 coordinate 2,078,784,291, forward strand.
ACCCTAAGAAATTTCAAAGGAATACATTTTAAAGAATAAAACCTTTTCTAAAATCATTTGCAATACCCATAACTATATCTTCACACACACAATGTATTCCCAAGGGAAATTTCTATACTCATGAGCAAGCTCTGATCAATCCAACAAGTCATCACAAGGTTATCAATACTAGGTTCCCCAATGGAACATGCCCCTTCCAGAGGTCCACATCTAATGAAAATTAACTCACACCAACCATGCATGAAAAATATATGTAAAACCATTCCAAAAACCATTATTTTTTAAATCATTTAAACAAAAAAATTTCATGCATCAAAATAAACCCATAATTTTAAAATCAACCTTTTTAAATCATAAACCAAAGTGTTTTCTAAAATCCAACTAAATTCCCCACAATTTTCCAAATCCAATACCAATTGGGATTTCCACCAAAAATCACACAAGGATTTCACCATAATTTCAATCAAAAAAATTAAATAAAACTAATCCTTTAAGTTTTAAATCAATAGGAGATAAGAGATAATCCATTTAACCCTCAAATGTTGGTGAAAAGGAAGAATGGAATTTAGATCTTCTATATCCGATCACAAAACATAGTCTCTTCACTAGATTAAATAAGACCTCATAAATATTGGCAACACAGAACATAGATCTATCCATAATAGACTAGATAAATGGTTCCAAATGAGAGAAAAGGAAGATATCTAACAAGAACAATGAATAATGAAGACTTATCGACGAATCTGGGCCTCTAACACACTTTTATTTTCCAAATAATCACTTGTGGATCTAAAGGAAAAGTCTCTCAAGACTTGGGAGTGAAAAGAATTATGTTTATAGAGATAATAGAAGATTGGATGGGATCTATAGTTTTAATTTGGAATAGATCAAAATTTTTATGAGGGATAAATATACGTTGCATAGTTAGACCACATTATTTATCAAATTGTGCACCAACTTTTCGGTTTTTTTATCTTAATTCAACCCCTTGTATGGTTATAAAAACAATGCATCAACTATTCTTTTCTCTATATTTCAAAAATCACAGTTTCTCTGGGTCAATCACATGGTTTGGATAAACTTTTAAACAACCATGCACCTACCCTATACCCACTGTCTTCCATTACACAATTTCCTGGAGATGTTTCATGATTTCTACTAATCATGGAAAAATCATGTACCTCCATAAAAGCCTCCAAAAAATACAAAAATCCCTCAAAACCTCCCTAAACATAACCTAAACATTGTATAAACTCAAAACACATGAATATATGGACATGTAACTAAAACTAGGGGTTCTATATTCTCCCCACCATTTTCCTTTGCATCCCTAAAAAGTATAAAACCCTCATTGACATGTAAGAGTTTGGGATAATGATTTAACATCTCCTTCTAAACTCCCATGTTTCTTCCTGAATCCGATTATGTTTCCATAAATCCCACACTAGACTAATGATTTTCCCACATAATATCTCATCTTTCCTATCAATAATTCATACCAACACATGAATCAATGTAGCATCCGACTCTAGGTCAATTTGATTCCATCAAATCACATTGCTAGGATCATGTTGGTACTTCTTCAACTGAGATACATGAAACATATTGTACACTGAACTGAACCTTGTAAGAAAATCCAACTTATTTTCCAACTCACCAACCCATTCAAGTGTCTCAAAAGGCTGAATGTATCGAGGAGAAAACTTTACCTACTTACCAAAACGTCAATTCCCAAGCCTTGGAGAGATTCTCAAAAACACATGATCACTCGGATTAAATGATAGTAGCCATCGATGATGATATATATACGATTTATGATGAATTCAATCTATCTACATTATATTTATGATCAACTGAATTTTCTCTATTGTCTCTTTCACAATGATAGATCCAATTAGTGTAGTCTCACATGTTTCACCCAAAAAAGTGTAAAACAACAAGGATTCCCATACAATGATTAAAAATAATCTATATGTATTCAGGATTGATAACTATTATTGTATGTGAACAACACTAATAGTATATTCTCCTCTCATGAGCTACCAAAATCCATTACACAATCCCTAAGCATGTCCTAAAATGTATGGATTTTCCATTAAAACTATCTGTCTGTTTGAGAATGATAATCTGTACTCATAGTCAATTGTGTTCCAAGGTATTGCTAAAAGGATTTTCAAAAAAGTGAAGTAAAATTGGGGTATCAATCAGATACAAATAATACTAGAACATTGTACATCTTTAAAATTCTCAAATGTAGATTTTTGAAATGTCTTAGACCATATTAGTTTCATGAATTGCAATGAAGTGAGCTGAATTTGTGATCCAATCCACAATCACCCATATGAAATCATATTTCTTAACCATCCTTGGTAGACCTTTTACAAAATCCATGGTCATCTAATCCCATTTCCACATGGAAATTAGTAAAGTCTACATCATACCAGTTTTCCTTTTATTCTCCACCTTGACCTACTTGTAGGTGAGGAATCTCAAGACATTCTCTTCTATAGATCTTTTCATTCCAACCTAAAAAACTATTATTTATACATATTGTGAATATTAGGGTGAAAATAACATATCAAATAGTGGTCGGCACTAAGAAGTTTCCCCTAACAAGACAAACTTATGATCATCTGATCAATAAACTACAACACTAAATTCCCATATAGCTTCTGTCGTTCAATGGTATCCCTACCATTTAGTTTTGACCTCATAGTAAAATATTTAGTATCATATTTTTGAGTCTTTCTAAATTGAAAAACTGAATCATAAACAAATGAAACTTGAAAGAAAACTGTAACATCACCTTGGTATGAGAAATATAGATACATATTCACTATGGCTGACATTAGTTTCCACTAGTCTGAAGCCTATTTATCCAACTGAGTATATGACTTCCTGCTTAATGCATCATACACAAAGTTCACTTTAATTATTGTATATATCAATTTGAAGTCAAAAATTTCTAGATAATCAATCCATTTACACTACCTTAAATTTAAATCTGTTTGTGAGAAAATGTGTTTAAAAATCTTATGATCCACAAACACTATGAATTTCTTAAAAAATAGATAATGATTCCCAATTTTTAAATTTTGGACAAAAAAATCTAATTCTAAGTCATGTTTTGGGTAGTTCTTCTCATGAAACCATAACTTCCATGAACCATAAGCAAAAACATGATTTCCTTGAATGAGAAAGCATCCTAATCTATATCTTGATACATCAAAATAGACTACATAACCCTTTTCAAACTCTAGAAACATGAGTATAGGTATTTATGTTAGTCTAACCTTAAGTTCTTAAAAGGATTTTGGGCATTTCTTATTCCATTGGAAAGGAACATATTTCCTTGTCAAAGATATCATCATTGATTCCAAACATGAAAAATCATATAATTTTTTTTAGTATCCTGCTAATCCAAGGAAACTACATATATCAAAGATATTATTGTGGGGTTTCTAAGATATGATATATTATATCTTTTTAGGATCCAAAAAAATTAATTTTTTATAAATTACATGGCTAATAAAACATACCTATTATATCCATAAATCACACTTTGATAACATGACATAAAAATTATGCTCCCACAAGATACTAAAAACTATAGACAAGTGTTTCTCATGATACACTTTTTTCCTAGAATACATTGGTATATCATCAAAAAACACCACCATAAATGAATCCAAATACCTTTTAAAGATTTGATTCCTAAAATACATAAAGATATTTGGTGACTTCATAAGACCAAAATTAATAACTAAAAACTCATAATGTCTATATATTCTTCTAAAATCTATATTTGTAATATCCTCCCTCTGAACTCACAATTGGTGATACCCTAAATGTAAGTCAATTTTAGAGAACTAGTAGAATCCCTTTAATTGATCAAACAAATAATTAATGCATGGAAGAGGATATCAATTATTTATTATTACATGGTTAAGCTTATGATAATCCACACAAAGGTTAAGAGTCTCATCCACCTTCTTCACAAATAGAACCGTTGCTAGCCACAGAGTCATTCTTATCCAAATGGACTCTTTTCTTTATAACTCTTCTAAATTAACTTTCAATTCCCTAAATTTTATTAGTTTCATCCTATAATATGAAATTTAGATAGGTCTGGTCCATAATAGGAGGTCAATCATAAACTCCACTTCTCTTTTGGGTGGAAAACCTAATAATTTTTTGAGTAAAACATCAATAAACTGGTCAAAAATAGTTGTAAAATATATATTCCCAATATCATCCATATATTCCAAGATAATCACTTCTATTTGATAAGAGATGGTTCTAACCACCAGTTCCAAAAGTCCTGATCTACTAGCCTTTACATCTTAATATCCTTTAACTATATTCCCAATTCCATTCAGAGATTGAAACTAACCTTTTGGGTATAATAATCGATGTGGGTATTGAATGATTTCAACCAATCCGTACCCAAAATAAAGCCATAGAAATATATATCAAACAGAGAGAAATTCCAAATCAACTCATCCCCATTGATATTTATAGAACAATATTTACACATAAAGGATTGAAATTATCTTTTTCCAAGAGGTGTTTGAAGCTTCAAAACAGAACAAATCATCTCAACATGAAAACCCATATGATCAACAACACAAGAATCAATAAACGGGTGAGATGAACCCATATAAAATGAAACTTGAAAAATGGTAGAATTTAAAATAATCATAAATATAACCATATAAAGACTAGATTGATTATCCATGGTCACTTTATCAAATCCATATAGTTGTTTACTCATTTAAATTTTCTCTTTATTACCTTATTGAGATTGTACTGGTCAAGGAGCCATGGTGTTCCTATAATCACCTTAGATCACTCAGTTCAGATGATGAGAATTATTGTGCTGTAATCATCCCACTAAGGTATACATTGTTTGGGAACCATGAGATGTGTCTCTAGCACTTGACCTTGGAGTATTATGACAATAGTGATGAAGATGTCTTATATGGTTGCAATTGTGACATGCTCTAGGAGGTTTCATACAATATCACTTCATATGGTCAAAATAACCTCATTGAAAACATATTGGATTATTTTTTGTTAAGGAGGAATGTTTAATGATCCCGTGGTATGATTCGGAGGTGTCCCACCACTCTAGAAGTAGGTTTCCCTCTTCCTATTATTCCAAAAATTAGATTTCTCACCATTTATTATAGGGATAAACATGATCCCCACAACCATATTTCCTGAGATATACCTTTTCCAACATCACTCTATAGGACATCTCTATAAAATATATTATACAAATTACAAAAATATTTAAGTGAATATCTAGTTATAATACTGAATAAAAAATTCATGAATTCAAGGATGCACTTGTAGAAAATTATGATGAAAAATAGTCTAAATTCATAAATTTAGTCGCACACTTTATCACTGTGATGTTCTCTTGATTCAAAATAAAGAATTCCATTTTTCTAAAAACCTAAAATGTATAAGGATATAATTTCTTGTTAAAAAATTCCTCAAAATCCTCCCATGTCATTCCTTGGTCCAATTTATCTTGAACTGCTAATTCCCACCATTGGAATGCTAAAACCTCTAACATATACATTTTCAACTTCATTTTCAGCTCTTCTAGTGTTCTAAGGAAATTTAATACTTGATTCATCTGATTCAACTATACTTGTGATTTTTCTAGCTCGGAATCACCTCAAAATATGGATGGGTTATGCTTTTGAAACTAAACCAAATAGTCCACTTTATGAGGTTTATCATTCCTATTACCCTTATCCAAAACCTAAAAAATCTTGGAAAATACTTTGTATTAGATTTTGGTTCACCTATGGCTCAAGTTCAACCACATTTTTAGGAGCTTCCTCTAGTTCCATTCACTATAACCAAAAAATATCTGTTTAGTCTCACTCATTATAAATTAAAGGATTATAAATTTCAATTTACCACATTAAATCATTGTACAAACATGTCTTTCTATAATTCAACCATTTTAAACATCTTAACCATTTTTTAAAATACCACCACCATGCTTTTTAAAACAACCATTTTCACTATTTTAAAAATTCATCACTTTTTATCCATTTCATAAACCATTAAAGTTGGAATGAAAAATGAATTTATATTGGTAAGTATTACTATCTATACATTTTATTCAAATATCATCAGATAAACCCATGATAATGAGGTTAATATACACCTAGAAGCGTCATTAAACACTTATCTACCCAAATATAATGGTAAATTAAATTTTAGTATAAAAAGGTTAAATATGTATTTTTATGCTATACATGTTAATTTATTACAATATTATCTCCTTTTTACCAACCCAACTTAATAACTGAACAAGGGTGATACCATTTTTAACTCTAGGACCGAACAAGTTGATGCTATTTCTAACTATATGACTAAATAAGCTAATACCATTTGTAACATCCCACCCCTCCTCATTGGCTTGAGGAGTTACTAGGGAGATACTATGACTTAGGTGACATCCTCAAGACTCCAAAGGCAATTAATAAATTCCAAGGGACTTAATAACACTTGGGGTATGATTTTACTTTTTAAATATAAATCATTCAAACTATATAAGAAATTACTAACCAAACCTCTATAATATGCATGAGTATAAAATATAACTAAAAACATAAACAAACTAATAAAAAATATTATAATATAATAGGAAACAAAAATAAACACTCAAATAGGTCCAAAAGACCACAAAACTCAAGACTCCCAAGTGACATAAACCAGTAACACTCAACCCTCTCCAATCTCCACCTCCACATGCCATGCCCATGGTATCACAAAGTATCACTAAATAACTAAGATAACTTGCCTTTATATATGTCTTGATAGATAACATATGTAAATGAAAAATAGTACCCAAGAAAGGGGTGGGTCTAAACTTAGTAGGATTTCCCTAATGATTTCCCAACTCACTGCACTAGGAAAAAACTTGTTAGCACAATTTATATAAAATAGTTTAAAATCAGTTTAAAAAATTTATATAAAAAACATAAAAAATTCCAAATGAAAACATTTTCAAGCATAAAACCTTTTTAAAATAATTTAGAATACCCATAATCATGTCTCCACACACACCATTCATGCCCATGTGATAATTCCATACTCATGAGTGGTCTCTCATTGATCAACCAAGTTGTCACAAGGTGACCAGTACCAGGTGCCCCAATGGAACACGCCGATTCCACAAGGTCACATCTAATAAAAATAAAGTCACACCAACCATTTATATCAAATCCATGTAAAAGAATTCGAAAAAAATTAATTTTTTTAAATAATTTATAAAAACAACTTATATGCATAAAAAATCATAATTTTAAAATCAACATTTTAAAATTATAAACTAAAGGTGTTTTTTTTAATCCAACCAATTTTACCAAAATTTTCCAAAGTTAATAGCAATATATATTTACACTATAAACCACAAAAATATTTCACCACAATTTCAATCAAAAAAAATTAATTAAAACTAATTCTTCAAGTTCTAAATCAAGTAGAGATAATAGAGAAACCATCCACCTCTCAAACACTGGTGAAAATAAATAACAACACTTAGATATTATAGATCTAATAAAAAACCAAGTTCCCTTCACTAGATTCAACAAGACCTAATCATAATTAAAATCTAAAAACATAGATATATCCACATTAGACTAGATCTATGGTTTTGAGAGAGATAAAATGAAGAGATTTTAGAAGAACATTGAATAATGAAGACTTACCTACGAATTTGGGCCTCCAACGCACTTTGAGTCACCTAATAATCACTTTAGTATTGAAAGGGAAAGTCTCTCAAGACTTGGGAGAAAAATGAATTTGTTTTATGGAGATAATAAAGGATTAGAGGGGGTCTAGAGGCTTAATTTATATTAGATTCACATTTTTAGAAGGCCCAACTGTACGTTGCGCAATTAGGATTCATGGTTAGGAAAACCATGTGACAACTTTATGGTGATACTATCTTAAGACATCCCCTCACATGGTTGTCTCTCACGGTTAGACAAATATTGTTCTAACCATGCTTCTACCTCTATTTCAAGAAGCACAATTTCTCCTGGGCACTCGCATGGTTTGTTCAAATCATATTCCTACCTAGTTCCCATTACTACACAGTTTTCTAGAAATGGTGCATGGTTTCTACTAACCATTAACAAATTTTGAACCTATATAAAGTCCTCCAAAACATTACAAAACCCTTGGGAACATCCCAAAACTTAATAAGAACACTATATAGTATAAAAATACAAGAATAAAGGGTAATGTTTCTAAAATCGGAGCTGTTACAGTGTTTATGTCATGGTCTAGAGTGGTTCCACTTGGATGATAGAGTCTTTATGTTTTTTGAATTTTATCATTTTTATCTTATTTATTTTCTATTTTTACTCTGATATAGATCTTTTATTTTAATTTCATTGAGTTTTATGATTTATATTCTCATGTATCATGTAGTTTTTTCGTTGTTATACTATTTTTTAGAATTTTTTTTATTATTTAGGAAAAATCATCCCCAAGTGTTTTCTAAGACCTTGTAATTTATTACCAAACTTTGGTACCTTGGGGACGTCACCTAAGGTTAGTATCACATATGCCTTCTCTCAATCCAATGATTTGGGTTGGGGTGTTATAAATGGTATCAATCTTTTTTTATCCTTGATTTGGTATGGTAGAAATGAGTTATGAATGTTGTAGATTGAAATGTATAGCATAAAAATACATATATGATTAACTTTAAGTTACCATGGTGATTTGGGTAAAAAAAATTCTAATACACATCAAGGTAAGTTGTCATCTCATCATCATGGGTTTAACCAATGAGTGTATCATATCATGCATTAGTACCATCCCATTAGGATTTTATTTTCAATATACTATTTAATGATTTAAAAATAATAATAAAATAGTCAAGGTGGTTATTATTTTAAATAATTATTGTAATGATGGTTGATTATGGTGATTTGAAATTTTTTTAGACTTAATTTTCTAGAGAGTTTGATTAAATGGTTTTTTGTTTCGATTATAGTGGGTGGAACCAGGTAGATATTGTATAAATTAGTAGGAAGAGTTTAAAAAAATGTGGTTTCACCTGAGCCACATGTGAACCGACAACATGCACAAAGAATTATGCAATATTTTTAAGTCATTGATGGAGGAAATCAAAATGATGAACCAAGGAAAGTGGATCATTTGGTATAATTTTTAAAAAGGAATACACCAATTTTTTAAGGGGATTCTAAACCTGAAAAGGAGAAAGTGTGGCTCAACCGAATAAAAAAATATTTGATTTTATTGGTACACTAGAGGAACTAAAGGTTAATCTAGAAAACTATATGTTGGAGGATCTTGCACACCAATGGTGGGATCTAGATTTCTGATCTAGATCTGAACAAGGACTTGTGTGGTGGGACTTTGAGGAATTATTCAAAAAATAATTTTATACCCACACATTCAAGAGAGAAAGAACAATGGAATTATTCAACTTAAATCAAGAAAACCTATTTTTTACAAATTATAAATCTAAGTTTATTAAATTAATCTATTTTAATCTAGAATTAGTTGCAAGTGCATCCTTGAAGGCACACATCTTTGAGTCAATATTGTGATTGGAGATTCAATCAAAAATAGTTGTTCTGTGTATTAAGGATTATACATAGAGGGTTAATTGGGTGACAGTGGTGGAGAGGGATCTTACTATAAATCCTTCATGGGGAAGTATATTTATTTCCATGGGAATTAGTGGGAAATATAATGTAACTCCCTAACCCCATAATCCCAAAGTCGGTAAATTAGTTCATTAAATTTTCATGATTATAAGGAATTTGTATCCCGAAGGACCAAGTAGTTTAGTAGATTTGGAAACAAGATACATACATAAGTTCAATATTAAAACATGAAATGAAAAACAACATATAAGTTACATTGGTAACATCCACCACTCTAAGATTATACCTACAATTCAATCATAATATACCTCTTCATGTCCTGAGAAAAATGAAACATGAGAAGGGGTGAGATCAGATTCTTAGTAAGGGTAAACATTACAGAGAAATATGACATAAACATTAGGCATGGTGAATAATTGAAAACACATTCCTTTAAAAATAAACATGAACATAATATAGTGGGAATATGAGCTGAGTAAATATTTCCATAATAAAACATAATCTTGGGTATTCTAATAGTCGAATAACATCATAAAATATGAATTTATAGCTTCATAATGTGGGAAATACATATATCGGACATTCTGAAACATACCGTCAAGGCCTCAGCCAATAAATCTAAAAATTATTAAGGCCTCAGCCAAAACCATATCTAAAAATGGGCAAGGCCTCAGCCAAGTCCATATCTATTTGTATCATGAGACCTACCAATGAATCGAGGGGCTATCGCAGGCCCCACCCATCATATAATAATTCCAATGCATTACTCACATGAAATATTTGAACATAATAAATATATACATTCATATTTAAACTAACATATGAAATGTAAATAACTTTCCATAATCATTTAACATAAACACTAACCATTAAGAGTAATATGGTGAAGGGTATCAAGATAGCACATCCAATGTCAAACTAATCATAAACCCTTAAGAAACATTTTTTAGATAATAACATAAGAGATAAACCTCAATTAAGTAAAATATTCAATAATGAATGTTTAAATAGATGAAGATACTTTTAAATAAGACCATTGAAAAATTCTTGAGGAAATAATCCTTAAACATTCCAAAGTGTTCCATACCACCTTGAAACATTCAAATCATAATCCCTTAGAATATCATGAGAAAAAATATATGCTTGATATAATATACCAAAGGTTAGTACATACACCACAGGCAATAAATAAGTGGTGAAATAGGCATATATCTCATAAAAGTTAAAGTGAGATGAGAAAAATCTTTTTTACTTTTGAAAGAATAGTTATTTTGGAAAATCATTTGTATTTGTCATGAAATCAGATTCTAAACATTTATATCCTAGAAAATAAAAGGTAAGGTCGTTGATTTTATATTTTAGGCTTAAATAAAGTCTTATTGATGTGAAATCATTTTAAATTTGTTTTTAAAGAAACTTTAGAAATAAAACATTTTAGTGTGGTTTAAGGAAAATATTAAAGTACTTTAAAGCGAAAAGGAATGTTTTCTTTCATAAATATAGAAATGAACCAAAATAACCATTTTAAAATGTGTGAATTTATAAAGATAAATATTTCTTAAAAAAATACTATAGAGTGAACTTCATAATAGGTAAGAATTCGAGAAGTTCCTTGAATCGGGCTTGCATTTCAAAACAATTTTTGGAAATATTATTTTAAAACATGTCACTACACTTAAAATAATGATGGATTATGATTAGTACACATATATAGAAAATTTACACAGAATTTATGATGAGTAAATAGTAATAAATAAAAATTTCATTGAGGTGAGTATAGAATAAGAGCAACCTGAATGAAAATGGAGATTTAGGTAGAAAATACTTAAAACTTTGTAATCAATTGAATTGTACGCCCCAAAATTAATAATCATAAAAAAATACATTGAATATTATTAAAATAAATATATTATTGATATGAAAAATCAATGGGCAGTATATATACACCATAAACAAGTAGTATTAGTGAATACAAAATATCTCAAAAAAATGGAAGTGAGATGAAGAAACCCTTACCTTAAGTCTGATGGTGTTCCTCACTTGATCTTAACAACTTGAATAATAAAATTTCGGTTCATAAATTAATGATTTAAGAACCTCATATACATTTAATTGATTTATTATAACCTTATTAGGTTCATTCATGGCCTTTTGATGGGTTAAGAGATTCAATTTCATTGTTTGGGAGTGTTTTCTTCCTTGGTTTTCATGATCGGTTTACTTATATTCATGTATAGATAAACATGTTGAATGAGAATGGTTGTCCAGAATAGAAGTTGTATGTTATCAATGAAAAACCATAATATTACATGGTTATAAAATTAATTTGGTTATTGAGAGTTAAGATGAATCATTATGTAAAACTTTAATGACAATTGTTTGGGTTAATTGGCAGATTTTTTTATCACAACGAACTTATTTTGATTTATAAATTAACATCATGTCTAAAAAAAGATTCCAAAACCTTAAATAAGTTATAAGAAATATATTACATTTTTTTAAACCTTAAAAATGGTTTCATGACCAGAATTTAATATGGTAATAGAAATTGAAAACCCATCGTCCTTGAATGTGATAAATTAACACATATCGGATGGTGTTTTGATTTATAGTATAAAAGAAGGAGAAAGGAGAGGTGATGAAGAATTACTCCTTTATCATAGAAACATTATAGTAGATGTAAGTTAATTTATAAATCACAACATTTTTATGAAAGGAGGTGAGGAAAAAAAATAAAAGAAAGGAACTTGAAATAAAAGAAATGAAAAGAGGAATTTACTTCTTGAAGTAATCTTCCTTGAGAGCCTCTTTAGGGGAGAGGTTTTGGTATTTATATGAGACCAAGGGCTGATGGACATGGGGGAGGATCTTGGGAGAATATTTGAGTAGAATTTACACAAGTAACAATGCTTGAGAGGTGTGAATAGATGAAGGAGTGAGGGAGGTTTTATAGTAGAGTAGAGGAGGGTTTTCCCACTATTTTACTCATTATTTTATTATTTTTCCAAAGACAACCAATAGTATTTATTCTTGTGACCAAGAATTGTAATATGTGCATGTGAGTTAGAACCAAGTGTTCTTACATCACCCTTAAATCACCTATGACTCAATTAATCATTTATTTAGTATTTATCAAAAATTATCATATTTTACTATTCACCTAAAATTGAAGTATTTTAGAAAAATCCTAAAAAAATATCATAAACATTTTTCAATGCAAAGAATAGAAAAATGAATTCCATTTTATAAAAATAATTTTCTAAATATGTTAAATTTAATTTTTAAATAAAATCATTATTTACTTGAAAAATGAAGATTTTAAATTTAAAATTGATTTTATAATACGTTCAAAAATTAACTGAATTCTCATAAAATTATCCTAAAATCATAGGACAACAAAATATTTATTTAGGAATATTTTTTATGAAAAATAATTTTATTAATTTATTAATTTAAAATTGTAAATAAATATTTATTACTCACAAAAATACCAACACATAATTATTAATTTCTAAAATAATCTATTTCATTTATAAGGAGTATAAATTTTATTTATACTTTCATGAGTGTGGATACTATTCATAAGGGTCATATTACTATTCATAAGGGTGTGTTACTATTCATAAGGGTCAAGTTACTATTAATAAAAAAAGTAAGTTGGTCTTATTAGACTCTAAATATCTTATTGAACGCAACCGTGTATATCAGTTTTTCGAAATTTAAATCACAGAGGTGGAAAAATTATGTTTACTGGTTAGGTTATAACAAAGTGGTGTTTTTTAGAGACTCAATGTTTCATGCATTCAATAATTAATTTATTTGAAAAATCTTGGGGTGTTACATTATTCCCTCCTTACAAAAATTTCATCCTAGAAATTTTGAAATTGAATTTTGAAAGTTAATGGTTGATACTTGAAAATTCCCTTATGGGAAACCCACATCAGAAATATGGTTAAAATATCTTCTTAATAAGTGGAAAAGGGGAAATGTATCAGTTACTAAAAAACTGCACATTCTAATTGGATAACATGGTTAGGAAAGAATAATCAAACCATCATGTTCTGATGGAAAGTGATAGAGAACATGCTCAGATGAAAGATCATTACCAAAAAAAATAAACTACAGTTATGAAAAAAAGATGGTAATAGGACAACATTTTTGTTTAAGACTCTTTTCTTAGAGTTGAGGAATTATTCCTCTCTACAAGAGTATAAATATACATTTCTATTTCATAAACACAATATTATCCATTGTTTTTGCCTTAAACTATCTATACTTCATCTCTTAGCATAGGTTGCATCACGTGGTTACATTAAACTCTAAATCCTCATACAATGATCAACTTAAACTATTTCATAAATGGTTTAACTTTCCAAAATATCATGATCCAACACTTTAGAATCATTCCCATATCCATCCTTGCTAGATCCATGTATACGGGGTCCTTGGCAATCCTCATTTTGTTTAGAAATCCATGATCTATTCTAGTCAATGCATCTGCTACCTTATTTTCCATTAATCAATATGAAGTAGCCCTAAATTTTCACATTCCAAACATGTGAATATGTTCATCATGTATCCTCTTGAAATATGGTAATAACTCAAATTAACATAAAACCTTACTGGAAACATGCACTCATCCTTACACATGCTATTGGATATATTCCTTATATCCATAAATGTTGTAAACTCCCTCAATGATAGCATAGACCACTAGTAGACAAATCAATAATTAGTTTTTAGGTAGTGAGTACTTATCCAAATCCATAATTTCTTCATCATTATCTTAATCATTGGGATTATATTTAAGGTTGTCTTTCTATCATCCATATACTTTCCCAAGATATTAAATTTCTACTGATTCACTTATCCTTGGTACAATTCATCATACGACCTCAAATTCTTAATGAAATAGTACTATAATATAATCCTCATATATTCCATAATTCTTATAACCAGTAAATTGATAATAAGATATTTAAATGAAATGATTCTTGATAAAGTATATTAATCATTCCACTTCATCTTTGATAGTATCATGAATTGATCATTATATAATAACATCATTAGGGGCATATTCCTTTAACGCTTGGGACATTGATTCACATAGTGTCCAATTTCCTTGCAGTTGAAGCACTGTACATTGAAACCCATTTTCTTACCCTTCAATCATGAACTTTGTGGCCCTTTTCTTTACACTTGTAACAGACTCCTTTTCCTTTTAAGCAGGCTCTAGGGTGTTTCCTTCCAGAAGAACCACATGTTGTAAAACTACCCTTTATATTCTTCCCTTTATCCATTATTTCCTCTTCCACCCTCTTATACTCTTTCTTCCCTTCAAATCCATAGGACTCAGAGAAATCTTTATATACCTTATTAACACATGATATTATCTCCCCATATGATGTGGATACTTTGGAGACTATCTTCCTTATAAATAATGTCTTAAGACCATAAGATATATGATCCTTCTTAGTCTTTGCATCACGTGAATTGGTGAAGTTATCATTCATTCTACTACGATCCATTTCTAATCAATTAAATATGCTAAATTAGATCATAAAATTATGAAATCTGTGTAACCCTCAACATGGTATAGTACATAACATACATTTATGCATCATAAATCTTAGAACCATATACTTTGGATACTTTAGGGGCACAAATCCTTCATAATGGCTTGTAATGAAAATGTGAATTATCCTAAGCATATCCCTCAGGAGTGTCAAACCAGGTGTGCAGTAAGACCCATTTTTGTGTACCAGGTTACCCCAGTTCAAGCATGAAACACCTTGTCATAGTTGTTACTCCTAGGTACATTTGTGCCAAAACCATGTCTACTTGTAGTATCTAGACAAAGATTTATTTTATAGGAAGATCCAAATAATATATTCCTTACCAAAATTCTAGGATGTTCTTATATGTGTGTCATCAAGTCTATCTTAGGGTTTTTTCCCCTAATATAAATTTTCTAAATCTAGTTTCCAAGTTTTCTACTAAACTTCCTCTGATACCAACTGTAACTCCCCGACCCCAGAATCCCAGAGTCGGTGCATTATTTCATTACATTGGCATGATTACAAGGAATTCATATCCTTAAGGACCAAGTATTTTAGTAGCTTTGAAAACAAGATACATACATAAATTCAATATTACAACTTGAAATGAAAAACAATATATAAGTTCTATTGGGAACATCCACCACTCTAAGATTATCTCTACAAGTCAATCATAATATACCTCTTCATGTCCTGAGAAAAATGAAACATAAGAAGGGGTGAGATCAGATGCTCAGTAAGGGTAAACATTATATCAGAAGATAACATAAACATTAGTCATGGTGAATAAACAAAAACACATGCCTTTAAATATAAACATGAACATAATATGGCGGGAATATGAGCTGAGTAAATATTTCCATAATAAAATATAATCATGGGTATTATACTAGTCAAATAACCTCATGAACTATGAATTTATAGCTTTATAATGAGGTAAATGCATATTCCAGACATTCTGAAACATACCATCAAGGCCTCGGCCGAGACATCTAAAAATTATTAATGCCTTGACCAAAACCATATCTAAAAATGGGCAAGGCCTTGGCCAAGTCCATATCTATTTGTCTCGTGATACCTACTGATGTATCAAGAGGCTATCACAGACCACACCCATCACATAATAATTCAAATGCATTCCTCACATGAAAGGGTTGAACATGATCAATATATAAATTAATATTGAAACTAACAAATTAAATTTAAATAACTTTCCTCGGTCATTTAACATAAACACTAACCATTCAGAGTAATATGGTGAAGGGTATCAAGATAGCACATCCATAGTAAAACTAATCAGAAACCCTTAAACAACATATTTCATATGATAACCTAATATATAAACCTCAATGAAGTACAATATTCAAAAAGGTATGTTGACATAGATAAATATACTTTTAAATGATACCATTGAAAAATTATTGAGGAAATAATCCTTAAACATTCCAAAGTGTCTAATACCACCTTGAAACATTCAAATCATAATCCCTTAGAATATCATGAGAAAAATGATAATGTTAATATGATATACCAAAGTTAATTACATACACTACAAGCAATAAATAAGTGGTGAACAAGGAATATATCTCATAAAAGTTAAATTGAGATGAGAAATATCCTTTTTTACTTTGGAAAGAAGAGTTCTTTTGGAAAATCATTTTTATTTGTCATGAAATTAGATTGTAAATATGTATATCCTAGAAAATAAAAAGTAAGGTAATTTAAGTTATATTTTAGGCTTAAATAAATTCTTATTAAGGTTAAATCATTTAAAAATATTTTTTAAAGAAACTTTAGAAATAAAACATTTTAGTGCGTTTTAAGGAAAATATTAAAGTACTTTAAAGCACAAAGGCATGTTTTCTTTCATAAATCTATAAATGAACCAAAATATATTTTTCATGTTAAAATGGGTGATTTTTTAAATAAAAATATGGATTAAAAAATATTATATAGTGAACTTCATAATAGATAAGAATTTGAGAAGTTCTTTGAATCAGACTTTCATTTAAAAATAATTTTTTTGAAATATTATTATAAAAACTATAAATCCACATAAAATAAAGATGGATTATGATTGGTACAGATATATAGAATATTCACACAGAATTTATGATGAGTAAATAGGAATAAATAAGAATTTAATTGAGGTTAGTAGAGAATAAGAGCAACACGAATGAAAATGGAGGTTCGTGTAGAAAATACCTAAAACTTTGTAATCAATTGAATCGTATGCCCAAAAATTAATAATCATCAAACGATACATTGAATATCATGAAAATAAATATATTAATGATATGAAAAATTAATTGGAAGTATACATACACCATACACAAGTATTAGTATTGAATACATAATATCTCACAAAAATGGAAGTGAGATGAAGAAACCCTTACCTTAAGTCTGAAGGTGTTCCTCACTTGATCTTAACGACCTAAATAATAAAATTTAGGTTTATAAATTAATTATTCAATAACCTTATCTACATTTAATTTATTTATTATAACCTTATTAGGTTCATTCATGTTCTTTTTATTTGTTAAGAGATCCAATTTCATTATTTGGGAGTGTTTTCTTCCTTGATTTTCATGATCGGTTTACTTATATTCATGTATGGATAAACATTTAGAACTAGAATGGTTTTCCAGAATATAATTTGTATGTTATTATTGAACAAAAATAATATTAAATGGTTAAAAAATTCATTTTTTTATTGGGAGTGAAGATGAATCATCATATAAAACTTTAATGACAATTGTTTGGGTTAATTGGCGGATTTTTTTATCACAACAAAATCATTTGGATTTATAAATTAATCTCATGTGTAAAAAAAGATTCCAGAACCTTAAATAAGTTATAATACATATATTATAGTCTAGTTCAACCATCAAAATGGTTTTATGACCATAATTTAATATGGTAATAGAAATTGAAAACTCGTCGTCCTAGAATATGATAAATTACCACATATCAAATGGTGTTTTCATTTCTAGTATAAAAGAAGGGGAAAGGAGAGATGATGAAGAATTATTCCTTTATCATAACAAAATTACATTACATGTAATTTAATGGAGTCATAACAACATTTTTATGAAAGGAGGTGAGGAAAGAAAAAGAAAAGAAAGGAACTTGAAATAAAATAAATGAAGGGGAATTTACCTCTGGAAGTAATCTTCCTTGAGAGCCTCTTTATGGGAGAGGTTTTGGTATTTTTATAAGACCAAGGGATGATAGACATGGGGTAGGATATTGGGAGGATATTTGAGTAGAATTTATATAAGGCACAAGGCTTGAGAGGAGTGAAGAGAAGAGGGAGTGAGGGGGTTTTTATAGTGGAGGAGAGGAGGGTTTTCCCATTATTTTACTCATTGTTTTATTATTTTGCCAAAGTCAACCAATAGTATTGATTCTTATGACAAATAATAGTAATATGTGCATGTGATTTTGAACCAAGTGTTATTAAATCATACTTACATTACCTATGAATCAATAAATCATGTATTTAGTATTTATTATAAATTATCATATTTTACTATTCACCTAAAATTAAAGTATTTTAGAAAAATCCCAAACAAATTACCATAACCATTTTTTCAACATGTAGAATCCAAAATTGAAGTCCATTTTATAAAAATAATTTTCTAAATATTTGAAATTTAATTTTTAAATAAAATCATTATTTACTTGAAAAATATATATTTTAAAATTAAAACTAATTTTATAATATGTTCAAAAAATAACTGAGGTCTTATAAAATTATCCTAAAATCATAGGAAAACCAAATATTTATTTAGGAATAATTTTTAGGAAAAATACTTTTATTAATTTATTAATTTAAAATTTTAATTAAATATTTGTTACTCAAAAAAATACCAACCCATAATTATTAATTTTTAAAATTCTCTATTTCATTTACAAGAAGTCTGAATTTATTTATACTTTCATGGGTGTAGTTACTATTCATAAGGGTCATATTACTATTCATAAGGGTACGTTACTATTCATAAGGGTCAAGTTACTATTCACCAAAAAAGAAAGTTGATCTTATCAGACTCTGAATATCTTACTGAACACAACCGTGTATGTTAGTTTTTTAAAATTCAAATCACAGAGGTGGAAAATCATGTTTACTGACTAGGTTATAACAAAGTGGTGTTTTTTAGAGACTCATTATTTAATGCATTCAATATTAAATTTATTTTCAAAATCTTGGGGTATTACATCTAATGTTAGAAATAAAAAAAGGACATCTATTCTCAAGGAAGTAATGCGCCTCATACATTGACGAATGAATTAGTTAATTTTACTTAAAGATCTAATATCAAACAAGGTTGTTTAAAATTTGATTTTATTACACAGAGGAGAAAATAATTCACTGCACGACTAAGAAATTTCCACTACTATGGAAAGAAAGGGAATATCAAGATGTGTTGTCATAAACTTCTAAGATCGGCAGGTGGAATAGGATGAACTCATCCTTATGAATCGTATTCTCATATGGAATAGTCCCATTATACTAGTTCTTGTACATATATTTAGGTGAACCAATACACCTCCAAGAACACTTTTTTAGTCCAGTTTACACCTCACCAAGGAAATAAGAACTGTCATATGGAAGATGATTGAAAACTTTATAGAGAAGAACATGCTATCACAAGTGAGAAACCATGTCCCTCTTTTGTGTGAGGTGCCATTATTCTAAACTAGACTCTTATGCATGTTTTGTTTGACACTAGTGAATCTTATTCCTTCTTTTCTTCTTATATGGTTAAAAAATTGGGACTATATGTGGTAATGATGTCTCATTTCATGAGTATCAAGACACCCCTTGGAAAATAGGTGTGTAGAGGATTCAAATTCCCAACATGTTCCATTACCATAAATGTAGTATAGTTTCTCTAAGAGTTTAAATTTTTAGAGATGGACTTAATTAATTTCATATTTGGGATGGACTGGATGGTGGGATTTAAAGACCATATCAACTGCTATACTCGACTAGTGATGTTCACACCCTCAGATGGATCTCTTCGTGTATTAAAGGGGGATTGGGACATAATGTAGGTAGAGTAGAACCTTTATTGATAGTGTATAGAACCATAACTAGACAGTTAGTAGTAATGACCTTAGAAGCTAATAATGAAATAATAAATGGGACTCTTCGTTCCATAGTGTATCGATACTTGTATATCTTTAAAAACAATTTATTTAGGTTACACTTGAATGGGAAATCAAATTTTCAATCAATTTAATCCTAATAATATTCATTATTTCACTATTGTCTTATATAATGGATCTGAAAGTATTGTGATACTTAAAGGTTCAGATAGAATAGTTGGAAAATAAAGGTTTCATTAGACCTAATACTTCACCTTGGTATGCACTAGTTTTATTCATAAAGAAGGTAGATGGTACCCTATGATTATTGTTGACTATAATAAATTGAATCAAGTCTTGATAAAAATACATTACTCTCTTCCTTGAATCAATTGTCTATTTTATCAATTAAAGGGATCAAAATGGATCTCCAAGATTGATCTATGCTCAGGATATCATTAGTTTAGTATTAGAAGAGAAGATATTCTAAATAAAACATTCTAGAGTAAATATGGAGATTATGAATATGTTTTCATTTCCCTTGGTTTGAAAAATGAACCTTCAATATTCATTTACTTGATGAATCATATCTTCCATGAGTACCTAAACTCCTTTGTAATCATATTTATTGATGATATTTTAGTTTAATCTCAAAGTAGAAATAACCATGGGGAACACTTGGAAATCATACTGATCACATTACATGATCATTAACTATATGCTGAAATTTCTAAGTGTGAATTATGGATCCATGAATTCCATATCCTTGGTTATTTCATTTCTAAAGAAGGGATATCAGTTGATCCTACAAATATCAAAGTTCTTATCTCTTGGAAGTAACCAAAGAATGTTTTCAAGGTACATAGTTTCCTGGGATTAGCATGATACTATCATTGCTTTGTTTAGGATTTCTCAAGGCTTTCTTCTCCCATGACTACTCTTACAAGAATGGGTGTTCCATTAATATGGACTAATAACTATCATAAATACTTTCTAGAAATTAAATATTGTCTCATTTCATCACACATCGAAAAAAAATTAGAACCTAGTCAGGATTATGTGGTATATTGTGATACATCTAGAACTGGTTTAGGTTATATTCTCATGTAAGGAGATCATGTTGTGGCCTATGGTTTAAGGAAGTTATTAATTTATTAGAAGCACTATAAAATTCATGATATGTAATTAGCTAAAGTTTTTCATGACTTAAATACCTCGATTCATTACCTATTTGGATAAAATTTCACATTTTTCACTGACTATAATATTTTAAAATACATCTTCTCATAATAAGACTTGTACTTGAGGTAAAAAAATATGGACATATTATCCTAAAATGTTTTAATTCAACTTGGTGTACACACCTGGGAAATGAAATTTAGTAGTATATTCTTCGAGTCACAAGTTTCATGATGAAGTTATTAGGGAAGCTCATGACCAGTGGCTGCTGATGAGTACCATTACTGACATGCATCTAAATTGTGCCAAATAGAATGAGCATGTTGTTTTATTTTTAGTTAATCTTTTTCTATAATTGATGGAACTTTTCAAATAATCTCAAATTTTAAAATTAGATTGTATTACTATTATTTCAAACCTAAATACTAGGGAAATTTATTATGGATGGAAATAAGATTTTAGAACCTTATTGCATGATCAGAATGTAATTTTAGTTCCTTATCCTTTCCAAGAATATATTCTTTCCATATATCACCATTAAAAATGGTCTATTCATCTGGGTATTCATAAAAATAACAAGGTGAAGAAAGCTCATTTCTGGTGGTCAGGTAAGAAATGAAATATTGTAGATTTTGATTTAAAATTACTAACTTTTTAGTATGTGAAAGATATAAAAAAAGAGAAGTTGGTATGCTAAAATCAATGCCTATACTAGTATGGAAGTGTGAGAATATTTACATGGACTTTTTCAAAGGTCTACCAAAAAATTTGTAGAATCATGATTCTATTTGGGTGATTATGGATCAACTCACCAATTTGGTACACTTTCTCCCAATAAGAGATTCCAACATGGTAGAGGATTTTGAAAATCTATATATCCAAGAATTAGTCATTTTTTATGAGGTCCTAGTATCAATTATCTTTGGTAGAGACCCTCAATTCACTTATTGATTCTATAAGTCATTATAGAAAGCTCTCAGAACTCAACTAACTATGATCACAACATATCATCCAAAAATAGAAAAGCATTAAATATAAAAATTCCACACATTGGAAGATATGCTCATATATTATGTCATGGATTTTAGTGGCTCATGAGATGACCATATGCCTTTGGTGAAGTTATCCTATAATAATATCTATCAGACGGTAATACATATGGACACATTTGAGGCTTTGTATGCTCTTCCTTATCATTGTCAATTATGTTGTATGGAAAATGTAGAAATAGCATTGAGTGGACTGAGTCTTGTTCATGATACTATATAGTGGATACAGATGATCCATAAGTTAATGTATATGGCTTAGAGCTGATAGAAATTATACACATACAATCATCATTGACCCCTATCTTTCGGTGTGAGTGACCAAGTATTCTTGAAAGTGTCACCAAATATTTTTCATTGACACTTAGGTAAGCATGGTAAATTTTATCCATGGTATATTATAACATTTGAAATTATGAAATTAATTAGAAATGTTATATAAATTTTATACCTACCACCAAGATTCAGTGTTGTTTCTAATGTGTTTTATGTTTCTCAACTTAATAAGTTTCCTCAAGATCCTAGTCATGTGATCGGTTGAGATCATATTACTCTTGATCTTGATATGAGTTTTATCCATGAACCAGTTTGGATTTTCAAAAGACCATAAAAGACCTTGTGTGGGAGATCTATTTCCTTAGTATAAGTTTAATGGAAAAATGGTCAGGTTCAAGAGAAAAAATAGGAATGATAAAAGTTTATTATGGATAAATGACCTAAACTATTCAAAGGAAACATCAATATCCAACTTACCAAGGATGAAAATCACAATATTGGGGAGAATTTAGCACCCCTCGTTTGAGGTAAATTTTCATTTTATACATTTCTTTTATGTTTTGAGAGGTTGGGATAAATCACTGGAAGTTTTTAGAGGGTAAAAGAGAAAATAATTTGAAATCTGGCTATAAGAAATATTCACACCATGAATGGTTATTTCATGATGTGAATATTTTCTGTATGGATGTTGTTAGTTATTTTTAAAGTGTAAATGGTTTTTGGGAAGGAATAGTTTAGAACATGAGTTTAATTCATGATGTGAAATGGGTTTTCATGATTTCAGTTTGAGATGAAGTAAATTTCAGCATATATGGAAACCTAATGATTCACATTATGAATAACTAATTCATGTCGTGAATAGGGTTGGGTCCAACCTATTTTAATCCTTCCCATATTTGAAAATCCTCACATGGAAAATTTTATCTCCTCTCAACTTCTAGGGTTTATTTAGGTGATACCCAGTTATCTTCGATTTCTGAACTTTGATTCCAACGAATCTTTGAGTATTTGATCATGGAAATAAAATTTTAGGACCTCATTCTTCCTTATTTTATTGGATCTCCTTAGTTTTTCTTGAACGGAACTATAGATTGGTGTTTTAATAACTAAATATATGGGTTTGAATGTGTTTTCATGATATCATCTTGGGTTTTAATATATTAATTAAAGGAATAGGTTAGATCTGTGGAATTTTTTTAGATCCTTTGTGTCAAAAAAACTCCATGTTGGTGGCTTCTCTCCCACTCTACTATTCTATAAATTGATGGCTTGAATTTTAAAAAATTATCCTTGTTATTTATTTGTAAATAAATTGATAAATTCATATATAAAAACTATGTTGTGATGTGATTTCAAAATGGTAGTTTTAAAAGATAGAACAAAATTATCTTCTAAAGAGACTTGATAAAAATTATGTTCTTGGAAAAAATTTAATTGGTAACTTGGTATAATTGGATTGGAACGAATTCATGCTCATGTGGGATGGATAATTATTGGAAGTACCACCACCAAATAATAATAAACTTAGGTTTGATCATGATCAAAAGTACCACCATCAAATAATGATAAACTTTGGATGGATCATGATTGGAAGTACCATAGTTAAATTGGGTCACCAAGTGATGGAATAGTGATATGATGACTCACCACTCATGAATATAGGGAGGACCAGGGAATTCATTTGTGGGTGTGAACATGAGAAGGTTATGTTAAGTGTTAGATAAGGATAAAATGATTTTGTTTTCTATTTTCATACATGGAACTTATTTCATAAATTTAAATAAACCATTTATCTACTTATCATCCACTTTATATAAAATGTTCTAACTTGTTATTTTCCTAGTGGTGTGTGTTTTGAAGTCTTTGTGGATTACCTACTAAGTGTTATTCTCACCTTCGTCTTGGAACATTGGTGCATTTTCAGATGTTATTTATTGTGATATAGGAAAGGGGCATCTTTCTTACTTTGCTAGTGGAGTTCCTTGACATACTTGTCATGGTTACTAGAGCTAGATATGGTGGTGTATACATCTTGGTATAGAGCAATTCCACTTGGGTGTTATAGTCTTTATGCTTTTAGAATCCTAGCCTTTCACTCTTATTTGTTTTCTATTGTTACTGTGATGTATTTCTTTTATTGGTATTTCATTGAGTTATATCATTTATCTTCTCATTCATCATGTAGTTGGTTTTATAATTATGCTTTCATCTTAGTAGGTTTGTTTATTATTTAGTAAAAATCATCCCCCAATGTTTCATAAGACCTTTTCATTTATTTATAGCCTTTGGTGTCTTGGGGATGTCACCTAAGGTTAGTATCACCTATACATTCTCTCAAGCCAATGAGTTGGGGTGAGATGTTACATATGTGGTTGTGAAACATGGTTTGTGGTTGTGGTATGTGATCATATGGTATGTGTTTTATTTATTTCACTAAATCATATACCATTTCATAGTGAAAATCACCTTGTTGTTTCTATTGGCTTCACGTGGTATACAATACAATGACATGGTGTATGAAAATAATGATATATAGTGTCATTCGGTTATCCATCCCAAATTGATTATCATAGCTTTATTATCTTATAGGAACAAAATATAATGATATGAATATAAAACATTGATTGTTATAGGATTTTAATAATTTTTTTAATGAATAAGGTGGAATCAAAAAGGGTTCTCGCTATTTCATAACATATGAAATGTTAAAACTCTTAGAGGATCCTTCATTCAATGATAGTAGCATATAAAAGGAGTCTATTAAACCTTATTCGAGATACTAGAGATCATTATCAACTAGATAAATCTATCTCAAATTATCAATTCTAAATTTTCCTTAGAGGATGTGTTAGCACACCGTTTAGAGAAAAAAAGGTTATGATAAAGATTATATCTATTCCAATGGTTTATAGATATTGTCAGATGTTAGAACCCATTAGTTATTACTAAGGTAACTTGATCAAGATCACTATTGGATTCATATTTTCAAGGATAGTGATTTTTGTATATATTATTTTTTTTATCATTTTATTATATCATTTTATCTCAGTAGGAACTTTGTTATGGTGTAACATCCAAATATTTTATAAGAACACTATATTTGATAGCGTATACAACATGAAACATCAATCTTAAACGAGCCATGAAATATTAGTATTTAAATGTTATAGTTATAACATAGCTGTTAAATTATAAAGTATGAATAGAATTGACTATATTATAAAATATATATAAATTTCCTACTCAATATATATTTATTGATTAATTATTATAAAATAAACACTCAATTTTTAAAAAAAAATCATTTTATGCTTCAAAATTATTTTTTCTTCAAAAATGGATTTTATTTTTTTTATGAGTGAATATTATAATTAATTTATAGAAATTTTATAAATTATATTTTATAAAAGTTATATAATTCATTAAATCAGAATATCAAAATTACCTTAGGGTAAAATTTTGGGATTCTTCTAGAAAGATTGATTTTTTTGTAAATAGTGAAAAATACCATTTTTTTGTAAAAATGTCATTTATTTTTATTAAAAACCCCATTATGATTTTAATTTAATCCCAAAGTAACATAAGTATTATTTAATTATATATAATATAATTAATTACATTTTAATCATCATTATACTTGACTTTGGTATAAGTTATTTTTAGGATTAAAAACGCTTTTTTCAAAAAATAATTTTTCATCGCATTTTTTGTTTTAATCTTAAATAAATTTAAGACACTTATAGAAATTTAATTTTGATAAAATATATTCAAAATTTTGAATTATCTTGTACAAATTTTTTTATAAGATCCTTTTTCTTTATTTAGTTAAGCTATCATGGTAAAAATTTAACTTATCACGATTAAGTTTAAAATGAGTTCAAAGTGGTTTAGCTAGAAGATAAGGCTTAAAATGTATCAAAAAAATATATTTATTTTATTAAATAAGTGTTTTTATACCATTACCATAAAATTATAGAAAATTTAGAAATTTATTTCTACTTTTCTATTATTATAACATTTATATTATTTTATATAAATATATAGTCAAAACGCCACTCTCTTTCTTTTAATATCTATAATATTTTGTGAACAGGGATAAAAAATTATGTTTAGTTAGAAATTTTTATTTTAAATTTAATTTATTTTTTATCATTTTAATTTATTTATATTTTTTATTGATAAAATAATTACCTTAAAGGCTTATGAAACACCGACACAGAGTGTGTGTGTGCAAGTAATAGAAAAATCAAGTAATAATTTTAAAAACTATAAAAGTAATACTTTTTGGGTGAGTTTTAGTGTCCCAAAAATTTTTAGGATATAAAAAATATTATATAGGTGTGAATGTATTATATTCTAATATCAGTTTTTTATGTTATTTTCAAATTCAAATTAAATGAATAGTTCTAGAAATAAAATTTATGATATTTTATAATAAGAACTATTTTATTAAATGATTTAAAATTTATAAAAGTCCTATATTCATCCAAGAGAATGGGATATGGTTGAAAATATCAATCATGGTCCATTTTTATGTAATTTTTCCTTTTATAGTAACTTTCTTAACCCTTAAAGAGTAAAAAACTTTGACACTTTCATAATTGTCAAAATGGTTAACATGAGTTAAAACAAAGAGATAAGGGTAAAAAATAATCTAAACATGTCCAAATTTTATTATATGATATGATTTAGAACCATACACATCTTATATTAAAATAATATATATTTGGATCCATTTTTCAATGAAAATTAATTTATATTAATTTAATACTTTAAGTAATTCCAAAAGTTCTTCTCTTATCACTTATAAAAGGGAACCTCCTCTACTCTATTACTCATACATTTTTAGCACTCTAGTTCAAAAAATACCTACCCAAATACCTTCCTAATATCCCTAACCACATTATTGAGTTATTATTTTGGGAATAATTCCAACCTTATTGGGATTAATGTGTAAGGAAAAGGAGGTTCTCTGAAGAATAGGTATAACTTTTAACAGGATGTTTTAGTTTTATTTCTTCTTGTACCTCCTTTAAAACTTCATTAAACATGTTGAAATAATAAAAACAACATATTCCATTTAATGAGATTTTTTTTATGTTAATTTTATAACCTAAATATATATCCTCTTCCATCAAATAAGAAATAAAATTATCATTCATGTGTACGGCGGACTACCACATTGTGAACCGATGTAATTTATTTTCCATCACTAACTCTCACAAATGGTTATAATGATGAATTTAGTGTGTTTGTGTGTGTGTATAAATATATATGATATTAATTAAATAATTATATTTATTTAAATATAATATATCATCAATTTTTTTACCTTTCTATCCACTAAAAAATAATAACGTCGTTTGTGCATACGTGTGGATTACCACCTCCATGAAGCGATGTGATTCATTTTTCATAAACAAAGAACATGGATGCTATATATAACTGTATTTAAAAGAAATTATATTATTATTTTAATATAATAATATTTATGTAAATTTAAAATAACATCTACCTTCTTTCTATCATGATCATTGAAAAATGGAAACGCTACTCATGTTTACGTATGACCTATTGTCTCCGTGATTGTAACGTAGTTCATTTTTCATATCCATTTTTCATGGTTGATTTTAAAATTAATGTATAAAAATGAAAATTATGTCATAATTATAATTATTTATATTATGTAATAATGGAATCTTTTACCATGGCCAACACACTAAAGCCATCTCAAATTATGAACCAAACGTCATCAAAATACTCAACATACTGATTAAGTAATTAAATATGTCATTGAAATATATGAAAAAAATGGTTTAATGATAAATTATTAAACTTTAAAATTTTATTAAACAATTAAATAATTTATATAATTTTATTATACGTGATTTAGAGGACATAAATTGAAAGTATGGACTTAAGGCAAGTAATTTCACCGCAATTTCATTTCATTGAGGAATATTTTGATGTTATGAACCTAATTTCTTCAATATGGTGTATATAATACCCATTTAACATATTATATCATCAATAATATAAAATTAGTGTTACTTTATATTATAATTCAAATTAATTAATTCAAAGGGATTTGACATGAAAGTTACCAAGTGGTAAGGGGGTCTTTTAACTCAGTCTCTATTTCTTAGGTTATACTTTTACTTAATTGACTTTATTATGCCATGATTATGTGTGAATTGATATATAAATTGTTTTATTATATTTTAAAAAAATAGATGTATTTAAATATGTTTACATAATCACTTCATATATTAATTGTCACTTGAAAGGTTATGATCTTTGTGAGGGTTTTCTTTGTCGTGATATCATTTTCCTAAAACATGTTTCATGTCATGCACCATGATTTCATTGAATGGTGAAATTATTTCCCAAAGAATGAATTTAGAAAAATTAATTAATAAAATTAGTGGTATTTATAAATCCAAATCATACTATTTCTTTTAATGACTTTTGTTTGAAAGTTACCAAAGAGGTAATGAATTTATGTTAGAATCTCCTTTCTTTTTAAGATTGTTTATGTTCAAGGTTCCTTTAGGGAAATCATATGCTCTTATTTTCTTGAACCATATATCTTTTATTATACTCTATTTATAAATGTGGTTTACATGATTATTTTCCATTTCCTCACTTATTAATTATGAAATATCAATAAATTTATTTGTAAGTGATATCGATCTTGTAGCTTCTTTTAGATCAGGAATATTTATCTTAAATATCCATGTTTTCTAAAATGTTTTCAATAATGATATTTATAAACATAAATTTTTTCATAAAGTTATTTTACATGATATTTTAAGTTATTTTAAAAAAATTAAAAGGTAATTTCTTAAAATTTTCCGCATGGGTCACATTTTGACTCTCTTTACAAAATATTTGAAAAGAATGTTTATTTTTAACATTTATGAAATGAATATATTTTACCAACATCATGACCATTATTTGATTATAATTTTCCTATATAATTTTCCAAGGTTATTTTCAAATAATTTTTTTTTTATAATATTTTCTAAATTCATAATTTTTAAAAGGGATTTTTCAAAGTGGAATGGGTATTTTCCTAAAAAAATGTTTTTCATGATCTTTTAATGGTATTTACATTTATTAATGACCAAAATCATTGAAATTAATTATGACCCAATGGTTATATTTTGTAATGATACCATCCTAATTCTTTCTCTAGATGTATTATAATTTTTTCAAAGAGATTATCATGGAACCTATTTATTTTCTACAAACTAATCAAGTTATAATTGTTGTTTTTATGAGTTTTATGATGAAATGAAATATCTATCTACTTTATTAGTGTTATTGTTCTAGTAAAATATTTATGATGATGGGTGGTTATTTAATAAAAAAAGGATAGGTGGTTCCATTATAAACCATGGATGAGTGGTTCCTTTATAAACCAAGTATGGGTGGTTACATTGTAAACCAAGGGTGATTTAAAAATTGATGTATAAAAATGAAAATTATGTCATAGTTATAATTATTTAAATTATTTAATAATGGAATATTTTACCATGGTCAACACACTGAAGCCATTCTAAAATTATGAACCAAACGTCGTCAAAATACTCAACATACTGATTAAGTAATTAAATATGTCATTGAAATAAATAAATAAAATGGTTTAATGATAAATTATTAAACTTTAAAAGTTTATTAAACAATTAAATAATTTATATAATTTTATTATACATGATTTAGAGGACATATTTTGAAATTATGGACTTAAGTCAAGGAATTTCACCGCGATTTCCTTTCATTGAGGAATATTTTGATGCTATGAACCTAATTTCTTCAATATGGTGTATATAATACCCATTTAACATATTATATCATAAATCCTTTAAAATATTATTGTAATTTACTAGTTAGGTTATTCCATTTGTAAGATTTATCATAAAAGTGGTATGATAATTATGTTCTAAGATACCAACATGTTTTATCTATGATTTCTATGAGTTTCTAATGGATCCTTTGCTGAAGAATTATTTTCACATGGCTCATAATTATTGATTATCATGACTCTTTCCTTTTATAAAGCTTTATTACATGTCACGTGTTTTATGATCCAATTTTTTATGTGTAACATCCTGTTACTTTTAATCAGGTACGTTCTAAACCTGGTCGCATTTTTTCTCTTTGTTGACTAGGTTGGGTCGAGAAGGAGTTGGGAGGATACTTGTAATGGTGAAGTCGGGTATTTTTTGGAATTTATAGTGTGAATTAAGCTTATTTTGTAGCCTATTAGGGAATTTCATTCTTTGAAATAGGGTTACACAGTGCTTAACTCATAAATAAAATAAAAAATCACTTTTTGTTAAAAAGTGACAGGTTTCTCAACGTATATGAGACTTAACAAATTCACGACGTGTAATTCAGTTACACATTGTGTAATTGATTTATAGTGTTTTTTAAATAGGCATCACATATGATTTATCTTTTTATCCGCTCTGGTTTTCATTTCTCTCGACCCAAGATCCCTTCCTAGGAGACTTTGGAGACCTAAAAAACTTTCAAGTGGTTTCGTTCGGAGTTTGATAGTTGTGTGATCATGGTGTGTTCCTCCAGGTAAGAGTTCTTCATGACTCTCCATATCTTTCTCTATTCCTTCCTTTTATCTTTCTGGATCATCTTGAGTTTGATGAATC
Source organism: Viscum album (assembly GCA_963277665.1). Lineage (NCBI taxonomy): Eukaryota > Viridiplantae > Streptophyta > Magnoliopsida > Santalales > Viscaceae > Viscum > Viscum album. Next base: position 2,078,815,793 of record OY728146.1, read on the forward strand.
TAAGCCTTTTTTTAATCCCATTTCTAGGTTTAGTTCCTAGATCTTCTATGCCTTCGTTCTTTTTAGCGGGTTTCATTGTGGATGTTGTGTTTCTATGAGGAAGGTAGGTGGTTCCATCTTGATGAAAAATTTATATTAACCTGAAATTTATTTGTTTGAATTTAATTTTATTTAATTTAAATTCAATTTTTGTATTTGGATTATATGTCTTTCAATTTGGTTGCTGGAAAAACCCAATTCTAGTTAATTGGGGTTTTTGAGAAAAATGGGTTTTTGGCATGGAATTAGAAATTGGTGATATTTAAATTGTTTAATTTAAATTCTATTTTTGATGGAAATTGAATCAATTAAAATTTTGAATTTAATTATAGAAATTTATTTGATGAAAAAATTGCGAAAAACCCCAATTCTAGTGAATTGGGGGTTTGTGATGAAATTGATAGAATTTTCTGAAAATTAAACTGCTGAATTTAATTATGAAATGGGTTGTGAAATTTTCTTAAATTTATTTCAAATCCATATTTTTGGAAAATGAATTTAAAATGTTTTCTATGGAAACCTAGTGGTTTTATCTTTTAAAAAGGTATATTTTCGATTAAAAACTTATTATGGTTTTTAAAGAGAAAATTAGCATATTTGAAATAGGGGAATGTGATTTAATTGTATTTTAAGAAGTCATAAAATAAATTGTCTATCGTTGTTTATACTTGAGAACATGAAAGGCTTAGGTAGTCAGTGTGTTATATTGGAAAACACTTTATGACTTAAATTTTTCTATAACCTCATATCAGCACATCATCATTCCTTAGGCGATGGTGATGAGACCCCTTTACCTTAGGCCCAAAGGGGAGAATGTACATACTTGTCATTTCACAATGTTGGGACCCTATAGCCTATAACTATCATATCTATTTGTAATATGACCATGTTGCTTTCTTTTTTTTATTTCAAATGTACATTTCATTGTTGTAAACTCTTTCATGTGCCTTGTGAATTTATATAAATTGTTTTATATAAATCTGTTTATCTAATCCATTTTTTGTGAAAATTTACATTTTTGTAAATAACCCTTGATTAAATATAAATTATATCTTTTGAAATGTATTTACATTATTTGAAATTTTAAGAATGAATTTCTAATGTGTTTCCATCTTTTAAATTATAAATCGTAATGTATTTAAATATTATTTTATAAATGAAAAACCTATTTGTTTTAAAATTTAAAGAAAGTTATTTGTTAATTTGATATTGGAATATTGTTATGGAATCTTTAGTGAAATCCTACTAGGCTTTGGCTCACACCCTTCTTGTGCCTTTAGGTGTTTGTATATTATCTCTTTCCAAGTTCGAGCAAGGGGAAAGGATCTCTTGTAGGTGGATCCAGTTGTTGAACCTTGGACTTAGTGAGTTGTTTCCTTAGGGACTTGGTCTATTTTTTCCTGTCTTGGTACATGGGTTATAGTAGTTTGGACTTTAATTCTTGTTTGACTTCTCATGCATCACTCCCATTGGAGTATCTTTTGATATTCAATCTTCCTTATGTCTTTTACTTCCACAATGTCTATGGAAAAATTATTCCCACATTCAGTTTGTGTGATACCAGATGCTAGTCACTAAACCATGGGGATTGAGAATGCCCTTTGGGCTATGTCATGATTGGCTCAGTTATTTAGTTTCCAGGGTACCCGATCTAGTTCATGAAAAAGTGGTATCAAAGGTCCATGTTAAGATTTTGTATTGAAGTTAGTATATATTTTGAAATCTTGTCAGGACTTAGGAGGTAGTTGTGATTGAGTTTCCAGCCAGCTCTCGCCGTAATGAACCATAAGTCACTAGGGGTGGTTAGGTAAAGAAATATTGTGGATTAGTTCTATTATTTTCCCTATTTTTATTTAAATATAGTAAAACCCAAATCTTGTTTGTTCAATATTTTAGGATTAATTTTCCTTATTGCTCTATTTGGGTGTAAATCTGATGTCTTTCTTGTCGTATTTTGATGTTGTGTATCATCATACCTTTGAGAATATGAGAAAATTAGATCTAGGAGGAATATATTGTTGAACCTCAATGAGTGAATCCTCTTTTGGACCCAAATCTGGTAGAGGTGATCATGCGCACTGTCCAAGCTCTAGGATAGGCACCACCTCTAGTTCCCATTCAGGCTCCAACTATGGAACCTTAGAGGGACATTCTCAAAGTTAGTTATCAAGAGTTCATTTACCAGAAACTATAAACGTTTAAAGGATTAAATGATCCTCAAGAGTCTGAGGAATGGTTGAGTAGTATGGAATGTTTTTTTGGGTTTTTGGACACACCTGATGAGATCAAATTGAAGTGTTCCACCTTCGTGATGGAAGGTCCAAGAAGAAGATTGTGGGACACTATGGTGATAGAGAATAAGCATGGGGGATTAGAGTGGAAAGACTTAAATTTTCTTTTCACCAACCAGTTCTATCTTAAGTCGATGTTGTTTTCTAATTCTATAGATTTTTTCAGATTTGAGTAGGCTGATAGGATCGTAATAGAGTATGCAAACCATTTTGGTGATATCATGAATTTCACACATGAGATTGTTTCAAATGAGAAGATTAAGGTTTGAGTTGGGAATTTTTCAGGATATTCATTCTCAGGTTTTCTTGATGAAGCTGCCTTAATATGTTGATGTGTTGGATAGAGCACTTATGGTTGAAATGGACTTGGTTGGTAAGCCAAGGTTATCAGCAGTTTCTTTCTCTCTCAGTGGTAGCGTGATTTCCTTCAAGGGAAAGTAAAATCATGATGATTATCATAGAAATTTTTGATAGCGGGCTTTTTCTAGACCTCCTACAATACCTGGTATAGGTCCTTTAGTTTTATACCATTATGGAATGACAGGATATTCAAATAGGTTCTGCACTGAGGCACCCAAGAATTGTGTCTTCTGTGGATGTTTAGGGAACTTGTAATGATTCTTCCATATTTATTCCACTCCATGTAGTGGAATGATCTCATCAACTCCTTCTAAAACTACAGCGCAATAATATGCTTCATTTGAAAAAGTTTTCTAGATATAGGCATCCAAAATGAAGCTTCTTCACATAGTCAAAGAGTCTCTAGAGGAAGAAGATATGGGTCTTGATACCATAAGAGGTACCATTACTATAGCTTCTTCATTGGTGACTAATCTATTTGATACTAGTGCATCTCATTTGTTTATTTCAACCTATATTGTTAATATTATTAATCTTCCTATGGAGATTTTATCTTGTGTCATGGATATTACTACGCCCCTTGGTACAAAGAGAGCACAAGGGTCTTCATAGTCCCACTTGTGTATTTTCTCTATTTGATGTTGAGCTTACTTGGATCTTCCTATATATTGACATGATAATTATTGATGTCATATTCAGTATGGATTAGATCATTTCCAATAAAGCTTTGATTGATTGTTATCTTTGATGGGTCTCTTTTACGACACCCCGTGGTGTGTATCGTGTCTTCCAATGAGAATAGGACCCAAGGTAAAGTAGAGAAGGACCTTATTATCCGAATTTGGGTAAATTTATATCAGTGTTTTCCTTTGATCTAGAGTGGGAATATTTGAGCAGTGATCTCCCTCCAGTTTCCATCGAGTTTCCTGACATGTTTCCTTCTGAATTCTATGGTTTTATGCCGGTAAGGGAGGTTGATTTTTTCATTGACTTAATATCTAGTACTCAACTAGTTTTTATTCCCTAATACCAAATGTAACCAACTAAAATTAAAGAGATGAATTCCTAGTTGGGTGATATTTTATAGAAAGGATTTATATGTCCAAGTGTGTCACCTTTGGAAGTGCTGGTTCTACTTTCTAAGAAAGCTGATGGTTGACTTCACCTATGCATTGATTACCAAAATCTAAATCTATTTAAGGTAAAGAAAAAGTATCTATTACCATGGATTTATGATCTATTTGATTAGTTGAAAGGGGAGAAGTGGTTATCAATTATTGATCTTCACTCTGGTTACTATTAGTTGAGGATAAAAGAATCTGACATTCAAAAAACTTCCCTTTAGAGTAGGTACGACCATTATGAGTACCTTGTCATGCCCTTTTTTCTAACCAATTATCCTATAGTTTTCATGGCCTTAATGAATAGGATTTTCCATGAGTACCTTGACACTTTCATGGTAGTCTTTGGGGATGATATCCTCAGTCACTCTATGTCTGAGGAGGATCATGTGCATTATCTAAGAATAGTTTTGAGTCTAATGATAAATAATCGACTCTATTAAAAGCTTTAAAAGTGTGATTTCTAGATTCAAGAAGTGAAATTCTTGGGACATGTGGTGTCAGAACATGGTATTTCAGTTGATCCTAAAAAGGTGAATGTTGTTATGGTATGGGAACAACCATGGAATGTTTTCGATATTCAGATCTTATTGGGTTTAGTCAGATATTATCGTAGGTTTTTTAAGGACTTATCAAATTTGGATTCTCTGATTACTACTCTAAATCATAAGAGAGTTAATTTTTCTTGGAATGAAAAATTTCAAAATTATTTTGTTGATCTAAAACATCTTCTGACTACCACATTGGTGTTGACTCTTCCAGAGGTCGGGCAGGGCTATGTAGTCTTCTGTGATGCATCGGGTTTAGTCTTCGGTTGTGTTCTTATGCAAGGTAAACATGTTTCTACCTATGTATCTCACTAGATTAGGCCACATGAGAATAATTATCCTACCCATGACCATGAACTTGAAGCAATGATGCATGTGATTAAGAGTTTGTAGCATTACCTTTATGGAGAAAGGTTTTTCGTGTATTCAGACCACAAGAGCTTGAGTTATATCTTCTCTAAAATAGATTTGAATCTCCTCAAGAGGCATTGGGTGGAATACCTACAGTCTTTTGATTTCAACATCTCATATACCCTGGGGAAAGGGAATGTCATTTCAGATGCTTTGAGTAGGAAACATCTGACCCAAGAAGTGAAAGAATCTTTGGAAGAGTTGAACTTGATGGCTCTTTTTGCAGAGTTGCATATTGGAGTTCAAGATAAAGGGGATGTGGTTTCTTTAGCCAGTTTTTAGTTGAAATAATCTCTTCTCTAGATGATTCTTCATGATCCACATCTTAATGATTAATTCCATATAATTTGAGACTCTCTTTATGGTGGGGAGAATATTTCTCAGTGATAATTCTATAAAGAGGGTATTCTTTGTTATCAAAGTCGCTATATTATTCCTTTAACGGAAAGGAAAGCCATGATGGGGGATTGTCACAATTACCAGTGGGAAGTGCACCCAGGAACCAAAAATATGTTATATGATATGAGGCAGTAGTTATGGTTTCCAAGTATGATATGATGCATTTCTGAGTTTGTTTCTCATTGTTATACATGCCAGCAGTTGAAGGTCAAGAACCAAAATCATTTGGTTTTCTTCAGTCACTTATAATCCTTAATTTGAAGTGGGATGAGATCTCTATGGACTTTGTGGTTGTGTTTCCTCATACCCAGAGAAAGAAGAATGTGATCTGGGTTGTGATCAATTGGCTGACCAAGTCATCTCACTTTATACCCATTCGTGGTATAACTAAAATTAAGGAGTTGGGAAATCTCTATGTGAAAGTGATCATTTGTTTTCAGGGAGTTACATATATTATATTTTATGGTAGGTATCCTTGGTTCACTTATTATTTTTTGAGAGTCCTTTAAAAGTAATTTGGATCTCACATCCATTTGAGAATGGAATACCATCTGTAGTCAGATAGCCAGATAGAAAGAGCTATATATATTCTTAAGAATATGATTTGTGATTCTATTCTTGACTTTGTTGGGGATTGGGATGATCATTTGGGGATAGTTGAGTTTACCTATAACAATATTTATCATTCCTCAATCAAGGTGGGTCCTTTTGAGGCCTTGTATGGTCGGACTTGCAAATATCTATTGTATTGGTTAGGTTGGTGAAAGTTTCTTGGTTGGACCATGTTTGGTGAAAGAGATGAAATCAAAGATCAAATTGATTCATTAGAGGATGTTGATGGAATAGATCCGATATAAGTCTTATATTGATCATCACTATATAACTTTGGATTATTCAGTTGGTGAATAGGTGTTTTTGAATGTTTCACCCCGGTTGGGTCGTTGATGGCTTGGGAGGTAAGGGAAACATTCTACTCATTTTGTTAGACCTTTTTTGGTTATTGAGAAGGTGGGGAAATTTTAGTATCATTTGGAACTACCACCACAGTTGATGTTGATACATAATGTTTTTCATGTATCGCAACTCCAAAAGTATCTATCTGGTCCATCTCATGTTCTGAGCTGGAGTGATCTTGAAGTTGAACCTGATTTATCCATGACTGAATGACCAGTCATGATAGTTGACTCTAAAACCAAGGTACTTTGTGGGAGGATGATACCTTTGGTTCAAGTGTTATGGCAGTATGGTTCAGATAGTCATGAGACATGGGAGAGGGAGTCACTAATGAAAGAGAAGTGACCTCATCTTTCTGGAATAAAGGGTTCTTCATTGGATTTTTTGGGACAAAAATTTTCTATGGTGGGGAGGTTTTAACATCCCATTACATTTAATCAGGTACATTCTAAACCTTGTTGTGGTTTTTCTATTTGTTGACTAGGTAGGGTTGAGAAGGAGTTGGGAGGATACCTATAATGGTAAAGTTAGGTATTTTTTGGAATTTCTAATGTGAGGTCAGATTTTTCTACATCCTACTGGAGAATTTTATGTCATGAAATAGGGTTACATAATGTTTAACTCATAAATAAAATTAAAACTCACTTTTTGTTAAAAAGATATGGGTTTCTTGGTGTATATAAGACTTAACAATTTCATGATGTGTAATTGGGTTACATATCATGTAATTCCCAATATTTTTTTTAAATACGCAGCACAACTAATTTATCTTTTTATACTCTCCAGTTTTTATTTCTCGTGACCAAAGATCCCTTCCTAGGAGACTTTGGATCCCTCAAACCATTCTATTTGGTTTTTTTTGGGGTTTGATCATTGTCCAATCACAGTGTGTCTCTCTGGGAAATCATTATTCATGTATCTCTATCCCTTTCTCTATTCCTTACTTAGATTTTATTATATCATCTTTATTTTTATGGATCTAATCCCCATGTTTTTGAATCTCATTTCTAGGTTGATTTCCTAGATCTCCTGCACCTTCATTCTTGTTGGCGAGTTTCGTTATGGGTGTTGTGTTTCCATGAGGAAGGTAGGTGGTTCCGTCTTAATTCCCAATTTATATTAACCTAAAATTTCTTGGTTTGAATTTTAGTTTTTTGAATTTAAATGCAATGTTTTGGATTTGGATTATATGGTTATAAATTTGGTTGTTGGAAAAACCCAATTCTTGTGAATTAGGGTTTTTGAGAAAAATGGGTTTTTTGGCATGGAATTGAAAATTATTAAGATTTAAATTTTTTAATTTAAATTATGATTTTGGTGGAAATTGAATCAATTAAATTTTTGAATTTAATTGTATAAATTGATTTGAAGAAAAATTTGTAAAAAAATCCCAAATCCAATTAATTGGAGGTTTGTGATGAAAGTGATGGAATTGTTTAAAAATTAAACTGCTGAATTTAATTATGAAATGGATTATGAAATTTGATTTAATTGGTTTTAAATATATATTTATGGAAAATGGATTAAAATGGTTTTGATGGAAACCCAGTGGTTTTATCTTTTGAAAAGTCATGTTTTTTATTAAAACCCCATTATGGTTTTTAAAGAGAAAATTGGCATATTTGAAATTGGGAAATGAAATTTAATTGTATTTTAAGCTGTCTTAAAATAAATTGTCCATCATTGTTTGTACTTGAGTACATGAAAGCCTTAGGTAGTTAGTGTGCTATATTGGATAACACTTTATGACTTACAATGTTATAAAACCTCATATCATCACATCATCATTCCTTTGGTGATAGTGATGATTCCCCTTTGCCTTAAGACCAAAGGGGAATATGTACATACTTTTCATTTCACAGTGTTGGGTCCCTATAGCCTAGAACTAGCATACCTATTTGGAACATGACCATGTTGTTTACTTGTTTGTATTTAAAATGTATATTTAATTGTTATAAACTGTTTTATGTCCCTTGTGAATTTATATAAATATGTTTATTTAATCCATTTTTTTAAAAAGTGACATTTGTATAAATCACCCTTTATTAAAGGTAAATTCCATATTTTTAAATGCATTTACATCATTTGAAATGTGAATCATGAATTTATAATGTATTTACATATTTTAAATTATAAAGCATAATTTTTTTAAATATTATTTTTGTAAATTTCAAACCTATTTGTTCTAAAATTGAAAGCATGTTATTGGTTAATTTGATATTGGTATCTTGTTATGGAATCTTTGGTGAAATACTATTGGTATTTGGCTCACACCCTCCTTGTTCCTTTGAGTTTTTATAGATTATCTCCTTCTAGGTTCGAGTAAGGCGAATCTCTTGGAGGTGGATCCAGCTATTGAACCTTGGACTTGGTGAGTTGTGTTATTTGGGACTTGGGATGTTTTTTCCCATATTGGTACTTGGGTTGTAGTACAATGTGATTTAATTCCTATTTGACTTTTGGTTCATCACTACCATTGGAGTTTCTTTTGATATGCATTCTTCCTTGACTCTTTTACTTCTATAATGTCTGTGGAAAATGGTTTCCACATTTAGTTTGTATGATGTCAGGTGATAGTCTCCAACCTATGGAGATCTAGAATTCTATTTAGGATATGTTAGGACTAGCTCAGTTATCGGTTTATTAGGTTTCTCGAGCTAGTTCATGACAAAGTGGTATCAAAGGTCCAGGTTGAGCTTTTGTATTGAAGTCAGTATGCATTGTGAAATCTTGTCAGGACTTAGGAGGTAGTTGTGATTGATTGTTTGGCCATATCTCATCGTAATGAACCTTAAGTCGCCATGAGTGGTTAGGTAAAGAAATCTTGTGGATTAATTCTAGTATTTTCCCTATTTTGATTTGGATATAGTGAAATCCAAATCTTGTTTGTTCTATATTTTGAGATTAATTTTCCTTGTTTCTCTGTTTGAGTGTAAATATGGTGTATTCCTTATTGTCTACTGATGTTTTGTAGCATCATGAATCCTAGAAGATGTGTGAATCGGATCTGAGAGGAAGCTGCTGCTGAACCTGAGTGAGCGAATCCTCTTGTGGATCTGAATCTGGTAGATGTGATTGTCCGCACTATCCAAGATCTGGGATAGGTACCACCTCTAATTCCGGTTCAAGCTCCAATTGTGGAACCTCAGAGGGATGTTCTCAAAGTTAGTTTTTAAGAGTTTATTTACCAGAAACCGGTATTGTTTAAAGGATCAAATAATACCCAAGATGTTTTTGAATGGTTGAACATTATGGAATACTTGTTTGGGTTCTTGGATACACCCGGTGAGATCAAAGTGAAGTGTTCCACCTTCATGCTGGAAAGACTGGGCAGAAGATGGTGGGACACTATGGTGATGAAGATAAAGCATGAGGGATTAGAGTGGAAAGACTTAAAAGTTCTTTTTATTGACCAGTTCTATCTAAAGTTGATGTTGTTGGCCAAGTCTACAGAGTTTTTCAGACTTGATCAATCTGACAGGAGCATGATATAGTATGCAAACCATTTTGATGAGCTCATACATTTCGCACCTGATATTGTGTCGAATGAGAAGATGAAGGCTCAAAGGTTCGAGTTGGGAATTTGTCAGGATATTCATTATGAGGTTTTATTTTTGAATTTTCCTTCATATGCTGATGTGATAGGTAGAGTTTTTATGGTTGAAATGGACATGGCTACTAAGTTAGGGTTATAGGGAGTTTCTTTCTCTCTCAGTGGTAGCGTGAGTTCCTTCAGGGGAAATCAAAATCATGATGAGTCTCATGGAAGTTCTTGATAGTATGGTCATTACAAACCTCCTTTAGTACCTGGAAGAGGTCCTTTAGTTTTCTATGAGTGTGTAAAGGTAGTACATTCAAAGAGAGTATGCACTGAGTCACCCAATAACTGTGGATCTTGTGGATATTTAGGGAAACGTGTAGCGATTCTACCATATTTATTCCACTCCGCGTAGTGGAATGAGATCATCATATCCTTCTAAAAATATGATTTAATCATATGCTTCACATTAAAAAGGGTTACAACCATAGGCATCAGGAATGAAGCTTATCCATGCAGTGGAAAAGTCTCTAGAGGAAGCGGATATGGGTCCCACAACTATGAGAGGTACCATTACTATATATTCTTCATTAGTGGATAATCTATTTGATATTAGTGCATCTCATTCATTTATTTTAAACCATGATGTTAATATGTTTAATCTTCCTTGGAGCTTTTATATTGTGTAATGGGTATTACTACACCCCTTGGTGCAAATAGAGTGCAGGGTCTCCATAGTCCTGCTTGTGTCTTCTCTCTATCCAATGTTGAGATTTCTTGGAGATTTTTGGTTCTCAACATGAAAACACTTGACATCATATTCTAGATGGATTAGCTCCTTTCCAATAAATACCAAATTTATTGTTATCTTTGATGGGTCTCTCTTACTACACCTAGTGGTGTGTGTCATGTCTTCTAAGGAGAATGAGACCCAAGGTCGAGAAGATCCGAAACTTCTTATTCATAGTTGAGTAAAGTGATATCAGTGTTTTCATTTGATCTGGAGTGGGAGTATTTGAGTGTTGATCTCCCTCCAGTTTTCATCAAGTTTTCCAACATGTTTCGTTCTGACTTATCTAGTTTTTCACCAGTAAGGGAGGTTGAATTTTCCACTAACTTAATGATCAGTAATCAACCGGTTTATATTCCCTCTTACTGCATGGAACCATCTGAAATTAAATAGTTGAAGTCCCAATTGGATGATATTTTAGAGAAAGGATTTATACATCCAAGTGTGTCACCATGGGTGGTGCTGATTTTGTTTTCTAAGAAAGTTGATGGTTCCTTCACCTATTAATTGATTACTGAAAGCTAAATCAAGTGACGGTAAAGAAAAAGTATTTGTTACCATAGATTGGTGATCTATTTGATCATTTGAAAGGGGTGAATTGGTTCTTAAATATTGATCTTTGCTCTGGTTACCATTAATTGAGGATAAAAGAATCCAACATTTAAAAAACCTCCTTTAAAAGAAGGTATGACCATTATGAGTACCTTTTCATGCCATTTGGTCTAAGCAATGCTTCTACAATTTTTATGGCCTTAATGAACAGAATTTTCCTTAACACCTTTATGGTAGTCTTTGTGAACGATATTCTTATTTACTCTAAGTCGGAGGAGGATCATGTGCATCATCTAATAATAGTTTTTGAGTCTAATGAGAAATCACTGACTCTATTCCAATATTTTAAAGTGTGATTTTTTGATTTGGGAAGTTAAATTCTTGGGAAATGTGGTGTCATAACATGGTATTTCATTTGATCCTGAAAAGGTGAAAGTTGTTATGACATGGGAACAACTGCAGAATATTTTCAAGGTTCATAGATTCTTGTGTTTGGCCGGATATTATCACTGGTTTGTTAAGTAAGTATCAAATTTGGATAATCTAATGAATACCCTAACTCAGAAGGGAGTGAAGTTTTCTTGGAATGGTAAATGTTGGAATTATTTTATTGAGCTGAAACTTCTTTTGGATACTGCACTAGTGTTAACTCTTCCAGAAGCCGGTTAGGGCTATGTAGTCTTTTGTGATACATTGGGTTCAGGCTTGGGTTGTTTTCTTATGAAAGGAAACCATTTCGTTGCCTATGGATATCGTTAGCTTAGGACACATCAGAAGAATTATCCTACCCATGACCATGAACTTATAGCTGTGATGCATGAATTTTTAAGAGTTGGCATCATTACCTTTATAGAGAACGGTTTACCATGTATTCAGACCAAAAGCGCTTGAGTTATATCTTCTCTCAAAAATATTTGAATCTCTACCAGAGGTGTTATGTGGAATACCAATAGTCTTTTGATTTTTACATCACCTATACCCCAGGGAAAGGGAATATCATTGTAGATGCTTTGATCAGGAAACTTTCGACCCAGACAGTGAAAGAATCTTCAGAGGATTTGAACTTGATGGCCATTTTTTCACTGTTTCATATTGGAGTTCAAGAGAAAGGGTTCAACGTTTTATTAGCTAGTGTTCAGTTAATATCCTCTCTTCTCAAGATGATTCTTCATGATCAATAGATTGATGATGAATTTTGTATCATTAAAGACTCTATTTGTGGTGGGGAGACAATTTCCCAGTGTTTGTTATCCAAAGAGGGTGTTATTTATTATCGAATTTTCTATGTTGTGTCATTAGTGGAAAGGAAAGTCGTGATAGAGGATTGTGAAAATTCACTATGGGCAGTTCACCAAGGAACTAGGAAGATATTATATGATAGGTGGTGGTAGTTCTGGAGGACATGTATGAGACAGGGCATTGATGACGTTCTTTTTTATTTTTATACATGCTAGCAGGTGAAGGTTAATCACTGGAAACCTTCAGGTTTGCTTCATACACTTCTATTCTCTATATGAAAGTGGTATGAGATCTCTATGGACTGTGTGGTTGGGTTTCCTCATACCTAGAGAAAGAAGAATGCGATAAGGGTTGTGATCAATAGGTTGACCAAGTCAACTCACTTTATACCCATTCATGATACATCCAAAGTTGAGAAGTTGGGAAATATGTATGTGAAATAGATCATTTTTTTTCACAGAGTTCCATATACTATAGTCTCTGATATGGATCCTCAGTTCCCTTCTCATTTTTGGAGAGACCTTCAAGAGGCACTGGGATCTCATGTCCATTTGAGCACGACTTACCATCAACATTCATATGGCCAGACAAAAAGAGATATACATATTCTTGAGGATATTCTTCATTCTTGTTGTGTTATCAATTTTGGTGGGGATTGGGATGATCATTTATAGTTATTTGAGTTTCTTATAACAATAGTTACCAGTTCGTGATTAGGATGGATCCTTTTGAGGTATTATATGACCGACCTTTCAAATCTCTGCTGTGTTGGTCAGTGGTTGGTGAAAATTCCTTGGTTGGAAAAAGTTTGGTGCAATGGTGATGTTATTAATATTTTTATAACTTTTTAGTTACTCTATTTACTGATTTTCAATGAAAATTGCATAATTGGTGTGAAACACTCATGTTTTAATATTAAATGTAATTTTTGAGCATTATTTTAATTAATCAAATCAAGTCAGTTTACTATTTTAATTATAACGCTCACCCTACTTATCCAAATTGCATGATTATTTCTTTTTAGGTTTCCTTACTCAAATTACAACATTTAATAATAATGTACCTTTGTCCAAATCGTCCATGTTAAGGGACATATGGACCACACAAGAAGGCCCAAAGAATCTGTGAAGAAACTAGATCATCCATGATAATGGAATTACTAGGCTCCATCCATAAGCCCAAAATTGATGATACTCCAGAGTTTTTTCTTGATTATACAAAGTAATCCTGGATAAAATTTTCAAGGCCAATCCCAAGAAAAAGGGGCCCAAATGATTCATTTAAACTCATCCCACCATTCTGGATGGCAATTAAAATTAATACAGTATTCATGACCTTTCTCCTGATCTAGACATAAAATCTTGCTACGATTTTGCAGTGTGAAATCCAAGATATTTTTGTCCAACTTTGTTGAATAAAGTGTTTGGATTTGAAGTCATATTCCTATTGATAAACCCATTCACATTTTGGCTTTCTAAAACTTCTAGATTGAAATGGACATATTATAATTGTTTACTAAAACCAACATAACTTTTGATAACTAAGTCCAAATGCCTCCAAATTTTGAGAGTAGACTACCAACATTATTATATAAAGATTTTGAGAAGGATATATCTCAATATTCAGCTATCTGGATATCCAAATCATCAAGACAAGTGGAGTGGTAGTTTTGGAATGCAAACAGTCCACCACATTGGGCTATAAATACATCCCCTTCTCTGCTTTTAAAAGGGTTGGAATTTCAGAGAAAAGTAGGATAGTTTGGCACGACCAAGGATCTTACAAAGGCTTGGGAGGATCTTCTATACTCAATTTTTTACTTGATAAATCATTCCTCCTTGCTTCCTTTCATTTAATTTTGTGTTGTTCTTCGTCTATAATCGTGTAAGTGTTTGTTTTTTTTAATTATATTTTAATGAAAGTTTCTTCTTCATATTCTCTTTTAATCATCCACCCTCCATTATTAAATATTAATTCTCTTAAAATATTTGAAATCAAGTTGAAACCCATTCCCTTATTTTTCTTTCTCATTCAATCTAAAGTCTGAATTTAATTCTTTTCACTGTTTGTGTGTATGTGTGTTCGGTGCACAAATATTTTCTTATCACTTTATTTTTATTAAATTATTAGTTTATCACCATAAACATAAAAAATCAGATTACTAATACTCCTAATGGATGATTAAATATCTCATTGGGGTGAGTCAAAATTTAGGGTTGTTAAGTGATTTAGAGTATTTTTCTCGATGAATATTCTTTGAATTAACATTGTGTATGTTGGACTTAACATTTCATGGATTAATGACTTGTTTTGTTTAATGTGTGGTTTCCATGGATTATTGGAACCATAAATACACTACCATCAACATGATCTGATTGAGATTAGAACACTATGTTAATTTAAGGCTTAGATTAAAGCCTTAACACTTAGGAATTCCAATAAATGTCATCTTATAAAATGGGTGTTAATTTAATGGAATATTAAGCAAAGCTCAAGTATATCACAAAATTAACTCCCTAATAATGAACTCACCCCAATATTTATCAATTTATTAAATCAAAAACAAACCATTAATCACTTCATTTAATCTCTACAAACAAACCCCCCATCAAAATACAATCACCTAAAAATAGTCGACTATTAAAAATTATCATCGTCGTGGATTCGACCTGAGTGTTACTATACACATTAGCAGAGCACCGAAAACTTGAATGGTCAATAGGAAACAATCAGTTGTGCTTTCAAATGGTTCTATTTCTAGGGATGGTTCCTTAAGTAGTCTTTATATTTTGATTTTTGTAAAACCAAAAAAAATTATTAAAAAAAATATAATCCAAAAAAATCTGAAAAAAAAACAAAAAGAATAGCCCTTATTCTTCATCCTTCAAAAATTAACTAAATGCCCCATAGCATCCCAAAAAATCCCTCAGATCTATTTGACCCTAAAATAGGGATAAATATTCTCCAACTTAGGAGGAAAATTAGGGATAATCAAATCACTCAAGAACCAATAATTGTCCAACCAATTGAACTATATATGGCTAATCTTAGGGAATAAACACTTAAAGAACTTATTTCCCCTGATATAAATTACCGACCTCTTGGTATTCAATATCAGAACATAGATGCTGACTTTGAACTCAAATCAGGTTTGATTCATCTTCTACCTCATTTCTATGGGCTAGCTGGTGAGGATCCACATCTCCACCTTGAAGAGTTCCAAGTGGTGTGCTCTACCATGAAGGCTCAAGGGGTTTCTGAGGAAAAAAACAAACTTCAAGAATTCCCTTTTTCCATAGCTGACTTTTCCAAGTCATGGTTCTACCATCTCCCTCCTGGTTCCATAACTACATGGAATGACATGAAGTGACTTTTCTTAGAAAAATTATTTCCTGCTTCTCGTACTACTTCTATCCGAAAGGAAATAAGTGGAATTTGTCAATTCCCAAATGAATCATTCCATGAGTACTGGGAGAGGTTCAAAAATCTTTTTGCAACCTTCCCACACCAACAAATCTCTGACCAACTCTTGATCCAATACTTTTATGAGGGGTTATTGGATATAGAGAGAACCCTCATTGATGCCGCAAGTGGTTGTTCTCTTGTTGTTAAAACTCCTACAGATGCAAGAGATATCATAATAAACATGGATAAAAACACACAAAAATTCCATACTCGAGCACATACTTAAGTCAAACAAGCCCAAGATAGTCAATCGATAGAGCCGAACAAGATGAAAGAGTGATGAGTGAACTTACAGGTCTTGTGAAACAACTAGTTGTAGAGTCCAAATCCCCAACCTCATCTTCTCCAAAATCTTTGTTCCCTAGACATATCAAGAACTATAGAATATACACCTCCCCATCTCATCTAACTGACACATTTACACAAATTCAAGAGGATCAATCTGATTCATCCGGACCAATGGAGCTTAATACAACATATGCTCATCGGAACCCCAACCCTCAATAATCAGTTCAGTTTGTTAGAAACTTTAACCAACCCCACTCTGAGCCCTTATCTTCTACCTTTAACCAAGTCTTGAGGTATGGTAATCCCATTTCTCATCCCCCTCAATTTCCTCATCAAAATCCAAACCAATTCCAATATGGTCATGGTGGTGGTAACTTCCAACAACCTTACCCTTTTGTTCTTCAACCTCAAAGGATAAATCCTCCTCTTCCTCCTCCTAGGTTCCACTATCATAATGAGCCTTCCCAATTTTCAAACCAATACAATCACTTTCCCCAGAACCAAAATCAAGGCAATCCCAATTCAGTACAATCCTCTTCTTCCAAAACACCATGGGAAAGTGCAGTGGAAGATCTTTCCTACTTCACCTGTTCCAGCCTTAAAAACATTGAAACACAAATTGGTCAAATTGAATACCACCTAATCTAGCAACAACAATAAAATTTTTCCTAACTCCTAGATCAACCATTACCTAACCCCAAGGGTAATGTAAGTACAATTGCACTTAGATCGGGGAAGCAAATTTCTATGCCTCAAGATAAGTCCTACAACCCCCCTTTGAATGTTGACCTAGAAAAAGAAACATGAAAAGGAACCTAAATCAATTCCCTCACCTCCTTCCATTCCACTTAGGAACCCAATTAATTTTCCTTAAGCTATTTCTAAACCAAGGAAGTCCTTTGAACTTGATCCTGAAATGCTTGACATGTTTAGATGTGTTGAAATCAACATACCCCTCTTAGATGCCATAAAACAAACCCCTAAGTATGCCAAGTTTCTTAAAGAACTGTGCACCCACAAGAGGCAACTTAGGACCTTTGAAAATGTTTCTACCCAGCAGTCTATTCCTATAAAGTGCAAAGATCTAGGGACCTTTACGGTTCCATGCCAAATTGGAAGTTCCAACTTCGATGATTCACTCATAGACATAGGATCCTCAATTAATGTCATGCCTAAATCCATCTTCTCCAACCTTGGTCTTGGTCCCTTACATCCAAAGGGTGTTATAATTCAATTGGCCAATTGAACCACTGCTAGCCCTGAGGGTATAATCAAGGATGTCCTTGTTCATGTGAATGATATTATCTTCAGTTATGATTTCTATGTCCTTGACATGGAAGGTGAGACTAACTCTTCTCGATCTCCCCTAATTCTAGGAAGACCATTCCTAATGATAGAAAGAACCAAGATTGATGTCCATTCAGGCATCATATCCATGAAATTTGGTGACCAACTGGTCATGTTCATCATTTTCCAAGCCATGTGATACCCATCTGAGGATCACTCTTCATTATCAATCCATGCTTTCAAGAACACTTCTGAGAGTCAATTGAACCCCAATGCATCATGTTCATCATGTTATAGTGATAAATTATCTTTTGAAATATGCACCATGATTAACAAATTCATAAATAGTGAAGTTGATGTGGACCTCTCTTTCATAGACTCTATCAATCTAGAGGATCTTGAAAACTCTCTTGAATCCCACTTCAACTCTGATTTCTACTGCTCCACCTTGGAATGTATTAAGGAAAATGAATATGAAGTAACTGAAAGACCTTCCTCCATTCCTGAGTTGTCTAACCCACAAATGAGAGATGATATTGATCTAAAACCTCTTCCTAAACACCTGAAATATGCATTCTTTTTCCATGATCACTTTTATCATGTCATTATCTCTTCTTCACTTACTAAAACCAAGGAGTCCAAACTTGTTCAGATGTTAGAGGAAAACAAAAATGCCTTAGGTTATACCCTATATGACATACCAGGAATCAACCCTACTCTTTTCATGCAGCACATCCATCTTGAGGAATCATCCAAACCAATTAGACAACCACAAAGAAAACTCAATCCACTCGTACTTGAGGTAGTTAGGGAAGATATCACAAAGATTCTTCAATCTGGTATTATCTAACAAATTTATAATAGTGAATGGGTTAGTCCAATTCAAGTTGTACCTAAGAAGGGTGGGATAATTGTTGTCACAAATGAACATGGGGAGGTAGTCACAACTCGAGTGAAGAACAAATGGAATGTGTGCATCGACTATAGGAAATTGAATGTTGAAACAAGAAAATATCACTACCCTCTTCTATTACTAGATCAAATTCTAGAATTATTAGATGGAAGTCACACTATTTCCTTCTTGATGGATACATCGGCTACTTCCAAATCCCAATTGTACCTCAGGACCAAGAAAAAACTAATTATACATGCCCCTTTGGAAAATATGCATATAGGAGAATACCTTTTGTCCTTTAGAATGCTCCAGCAACATTATAGAGGTGTATGATGAGTATATTTTCTGAATTCATTAAACACTGCATGGAAGTATTCATGGATGACTTTACAATTTATGGTGAGTCATTTGAATCATGATTGCATTCACTCTCTCTAGTCCTTCAAAAGTGTTTCAAGTGTAACCTTGTGTTAAATTTTGAAAAATGTCACTTCATGGTTACAAATGGGATTGTTCTAGGGAACATAGTTTCAAAATAGGGTATTGAAGTTGATCCTGCCAAAATTGAAGTGATCCAATCACTTCCTGAACCCACCTATGTTCGTGAAATCCATTCATTCCTTGGTCATGCTGGTTTTTATCGGTGATTCATCCATAAATTAAATATGATTTCCCTCCCACTCACTCAATTTCTCCAAAATTATGTCACTTTCCATTTCAATGAGGTTTTCAAGAGAGCCTTCATTGAACTAAAAATTGCTCTTACATCTGCCCCCATAATTCAAACCCTAGATTGGTCTTTACCCTTTGAGTTGATGTGTAATGCTTCTGATAGAGATATTGGGGATGTTCTTGGTCAAAGAAGAGAAAATATTCCTCATGTAATCTATTATACCTTAAAAACTTTGGATGAAACTCAATCTCACTACATTGTGACTGAAAAGTAACTTTTAGCAGTGGTTTTTTCCTTAGATAGATTTCGGTCCTATCTCTTAGGTGCCAAAATCATCATCTTCACAGACCATTCTACTAAAAAGTTATTACTCAAGAAAATTGATTCCAAACTGAGGCTAATAAGATAGATCCTGATGCTATAAAAGTTTGAACTTGAAATAAAATATAGACCAAGAAAGAAAAACCTTATGGCTGATCACCTAAGTAGAATTTCTAATTATTCTGATTCGGAAATCATTGATACTGAATTCCCCACTAAGCACATTTTATCTCTCACTCTAAAGTTACCATGGTATGCCCCAATTGTAAACTACTTGGTTGTTGGTATTTTTCCTGAAAATTTTTCAAAAGAATAAAAAATGAAGCTGAAAAGTGATTCAAATTTCTTTTTTTGGAAAGATAATAAACTTTGGAAAACTGGGGATGACATGGTAATTAGGAGATGTGTTAATGAAAATGAACATTCTTCCATCTTATAATTTTGTCACCCAACGCCTGGTGGTGGCTACTTTGGACCACAAAGGACCTTTCAAAAGGTCCTAGACTCTGGATTCTTATGGCCTTCACTCTTCAAGGAATGACATGAGTTCTATAAATCATGTCCCACTTGCCAAAATTTTGGCACAATTTCAAAGAGAAATTAAATTCCTAAAAATCCTTTAATTCTATGTGAGATCATCGATGTTTGGGGCATATATTTCATGGGACCATTCCCCCATTCCAATGGATTATCATACATACTTATTGTGGTTGATTATGTTTCTAGGTGGGTTGAGGCCAAACCCACAAGAAAGAATGATTCACATACTATTAGTGAGTTCCTAAAAACCTACATCTTCCATAGATTTGGAACTCCCCATGCCTTGATCAATGAATTAGGAACCCATTTTTGTAATAGAACCATGGAATCTCTTTTGAAAAATAATGGTGTTGTACATACAACTTCAATTTCATATCACCCCCAAACAAATGGCATGGCCAAAATTTTTAATAGAGAAGTGAAAAGAGTTCTTGAGAGAATTTTTAAGCCCACTAGAAAAGACTGGCCTTAGAGACTTGGTGAAGCACTTTGGGCTTATTGAACTTCCTATAAAACACCCATTGGGATGTCACATTTTAGGATAGTTTTTGGTAAAGCATGTCATTTACCATTTGAAATCCAACATAAGTCTTTTTGGGCTGTGAAAACTTGTAATTTTGATTGTGGAAATTTTGGAGAAGAAATATTGTTGTAATTGGATGAATTAGAGGAGCTTATACTTGATTATTATGAGAATTATAATCTCTACAAAGAAAAATACAAGGCACTCCATGATAAACACATCTGAGAAAGTTATTCCATGAAGGTTAAAAGGTATTTATTTTCAACTCTTGATTTCATCTTCACCCAAGTAAGCTTAATTATCGTTGGGAAGGTCCTTTTATTGTTTCTCATGTTTACCCATTTGGTGTAGTGCAAGTCCAAGACCCCTCTTCAAAAAGAAAATTCACAGTTAATGGACATCAGTTAAAGCATCACCATGAGAGGATTCACAATCCTGGAACAACATTGACTTCCATTGGATCCATAACTTCTATAGTAAACACACCACTGGATGGAGATGGCGACCCACCAAATCCAAACTAGGGGGAACCTTTTTCCCTTTAACTCTCTCTCTCTCTCTTCCTCTCTCTACCTCTTTCTTCCTCTTCCTCTCTATTTCATTTTGTTTACCACTTTCTTCATCAAAAACTTTCTTTTTCTCTTTATCTTTTGTGTGGGTGTGTATTTTAAAAACACTAAAAAAACTAAAAAAATAAAAAAAAATGAAAAACCAACCAAAAGAGTCATACTTACTCACCATCTAGTTTTAAAATTTTGTTCAACCATTTTGGGGAGTTAAAAAGACATGTTTTCATCTAAATTTTTTTGTATTTTCATCATGACTTTGGATAAAGAATTTTTTGTCAAGAATAATAAATTTTTAATTCTAAATTTTAGATTTGTAAAATTATTAATCCCAAACCATGAGGAATAACAATAGATTTCATGCCAAGGTCACCTATGACTATCTTTTAAAAATGTGTGTTTTCACCCTCGATTGTGAGTCTTGAGTTTGTGGACCTTCGAGTTGAATTTCCTACTTTGGTGTGCATTAATATGATAGAGGTAGTTTATTAACCACATGAGAATCATAATATCCAAATATCCTCCCATTTCCCTTATATTAATCCTCCTTTTGAATGCCCCTATGAGCTTATGAAAACAGTTTCTTTGATAGCCACATTACAATCCCAATACCTTATCCCACCCAATATCTACATGGATTTTCAGTGCATTATTTATTGAAATTTAAGTGTGGGGGGAATGGATTTCATCTTGAGTGCCCTTTTATTTATTTTCAACATGTTATTATATGCTTGAGGGAAATCATCCATTTTAGTGTGGGGAAAAGGTTTTCATTTAGTGAGTTTTGGGAATGTATATAAGCTTATGACATATTGTTCAAAATTTATTGACAAGTGTTAAAAAAATAAAAAAAGACCAAAAAATAATGGGTTGTGTATTGGGTGGGTCAAAAATCACTCTTCCTCAACCTTTTATCTTTTTATAAATATTACAATTTGTGTTGTGAGGATATCAATCATGGGTTATGATATGAGTGTGAGATCTTTTTCAAGTTCAACTTTAGAAAAACAAATGAAAAGAAAAAAACACTTGTATTATATATTCTTATGTCATTGGGAGAAGTTTTGTGTTTTGTAAATATTCCATATTCTCATTCCCTTCAAATTTTCTTCCACTTTTGTGTATTGATTCACACAATTTTTCCCTTATAAATATGTGTTTCCATTTCTTTCCATGTTTTATTTCAAAAATATTGTGCATTTATTTTTCCATGTTGGAGTTTTACCCCTCTTTCTACTCTTTTGAATACTGAATTCCTACCATCCCATAACCATAGAAAAACCCCTTAAAAAGACCTCTTGATTCTTTTTCACTTTAAGATAGGTATTGGAAGCTGATATCTCTTACAAACTCTAAGATTTTCACTTTTGGTTGGTGAATGAGTGAACCTCCATTAATGAATTTTATCATATTGAGAGGTATGAGTTTTGAGTGTCCACATTTTCAATTTCTAAATTTGAGCATGAAAAATTAATTGTTTTTGGAACATTGTTTCTATAATAGTTTGTGGTGGAATTCAATATGGAAGAGTGAAATGATCTAAACCTCCCCTGATTGGGGGAAAAAATTTAATATTTTTTGGCAAGTGAGAATGATTTTGTAATGTTTTTTATATTTGTTTCACATGAGGACATTCACAAACCTAAGTGTGAGGGAGTTGATGTTATTAATATTTTCATAACTTTTTATTTACTCTATTTACTAATTTTTAATGAAAATTTCATAATTGGTGTGAAACACTCATGTTTTAATATTAAATGTAATTTTTGAGCATTATTTGAATTAATCAAATCAAGTTAGTTTCCTATTTTAATTATAAATATCGCCCTACTTATCCAAATTTCATTATTATTATTTTTAGGGTTCTTTTCTCCAATTACAACATTTCTTTATAAGGGACCTTTGGCCAAATCGTCCATTTGAAGGGATATATGGGCCACACAAGAAGGCCCAAAGAATCTGTGAAGAAACTAGATCATCCATGATAATGGAATTACTGGGCTCCATCCATAATCCCAAATTTGATGATACTCCAGATTTTTTTTTTGATTATCCAAATTAATCTTGGATAAAAATTTCAAGGCCCAATCCCAAGAACAAGGAGCCTAACTGATTCATTTAAACTCAGCCCACCATTCTAGACAGGAATTAAAATCAGTATAGTATTCATGATTTTTATCCTGATCTAGATAGCTAATAAAGCTAATATTCTCTAGTATGAAAGCCAAGATATGGGCTACCAATTTTGTTGAATAAATTTTTCAGATTTTAAGGCATCTTCCTATTGATAAACTCATTCACATTTTGGCCTTCTAAAAAGTATGGATTGAAATAGATAGATTATAATTGTTTACTAAAACCACCATAACATTTTCTCACAAAGTCCAAATGCCTCCAAATTCTGAGAGTATATGAAAAAAAATATTATCTACGCCTTTTAAGAAGGAGATATCTCTAGATTCAGCTGTATGGATGTTCAAATTGTCGATCCAAGTGGAGGGGTAGTTTTGGAATGCAAATAGTCCACCACATTGGGCTATAAATACATCCTCTCCACTCCTTTCAAAAGGGTTGTCATTTCAGAGAAAAGGAGTATAGGTTGGAATGACCAAGGCTCTGCCAAAGGCTTGGGAGGATCTTTCATACTCAATTTTTTACTTTAGAAACCATTCCTCCTTGCTTCCTTTCATTTACTTTTGTGTTGTTATTCGTTTATAATCAGGTAAGTGGTTGTTTTGTAATTATATTTTAATGAAAGTTTCTTCTTAATATTATCTTTTAATAATCCACCATATGTTCTTAAATATTAATGCTCTTAAAATATTTTAAATCAAGTTTAAACTCCTTCCCTTATTTTTCTTTCTCATTCAATCTAATGTATGTATTTAATTCCTTTCTCCATTTGTGTGTGTGTGTATTCAGTGCACAAATCTTTTATTATCCCTTTATTTTTCTTCACTTATTAATTCATCACCATAAACATAAAAAACCAGACTATTAATACTCTTAATGGCTGATTAAATCTCTCATTGGGGTGAGTCAAAATTTAGGGTTGTTAAGTGATTGAGAGTATTTTCTCGATGAATATTCTTTGAATTAACATTGTGTATGTTGGACTTAACATGTCATGGATTAATGACTTATTTTGTTTAACTTGTGGTTTTTATGGATTATTGGAACCATAAATACACTACCATAAACAATATATGATTGAGATTAGAACCCTAAGTTAAGTTAAGGCTTGGATTAAATCCTTAACAATTAGGAATTCCAATCAATGTCATCTTGTGAAATGGGTGTTAATTTAATGAAATATTAAGCAAATCTCAAGGATATCACAAGCTTAAATCCCTAATAATGAACTCACCCCAATATTTATAAATTTTTTAAATAAAACACCAACCATTAATCACTTCATTTAAGCTCTTCAAACAAACCCTCCAATCAAAATACAATCACCTAAAAACAGTCAACTATTAAAAAGTATCATCGCTGAGGATTCGAATGCAGTGCTTCTATACACATTAGTAGAGTGTTGGAACCTTGAATGGTCGATAGGAAACAATCAGCCATGATTTCAAATAAATTACAACAAAGATCCAAATGATTCATTAGATGATGTTGACAGAATAGATTCGATGTGCATATTATGTTGATCATCACTATAGAACTTTGGAGTTTTCAATTGGAAACTAGGTGTTTTTTGAAAGTTTCACCTCGGTTGGGTCATTAACGGCTTTGGTGGAAAGGTAAGCTTGCTCCTCATTTTGTTGGAACTTTTGAGGTTATTGAGAAAGTGTGGAAAGTTGAGTATCATTTTTCACTACCACTATAGCTGACGTCGATACATAATGTGTTTTATGTATTGAAGCTCTAAAAGTATCTATATGATCCATCTCATGTTCTATGCTGAATTGATATTGAAGTTGAACCTGATTTATACATGATTGAATAGTAAGTTAGGATAGTTCACTCTGAAACCAATGTACTTAGTGGGAGGAAAATACATTTTTTTAGTATTATGGCATCACAATTTAGATAGTCGTGAGATGTGGGAGAGAGGGTCACTGATGAAAGAGTAGTGGCCTCATATTTTTTGCACAGAGGATTATTCATAGGCTTTTTGAGGATATAAAGTTTCTATGTTGGGGAGGTTATAACATCCAATTACTTTTAATTAGTTACGTTCTAAAATTTTTCACGGTTTTTCTCTTCATTGACTAAGTAGGTTTGAGAAGGAGTTGGGAGGATACCTGTAATGGTGAAGTCAGGTATTTTTTTGAATTTTTAGCATGAAGTCAGCTTATTCTATATCATGTTTTAGAATTTCACATTGTGAAATAGGGTTACATGATGTGTAACTCATAAATAAAATTAAAAGATTTTTTAAAGTGATGGATTTCTCGACGTATATGAGACTTAACAATTCCACGATGTGTAATTGGGTTACACGTCATGTAATTGCCCGATAGTTGTTTTTAAACATGAAGCATGACTAATTTATATTTTGATCCTCTATAGTTTTCATTTATCTCAGTATAATATCCCTTTTTATGTGACTTTGGATCCCTCAAACCCTTTCGAGTGGTTTTGTTTGGCTTTTGATCATTGTGTGAGCACAGTGTGTCTCTTCGGGTAAGCATTCTTTGTGACTCTCCATCTCTTTCTATATTCATTCCTTGGAGTTTTTTAGATCATATTTATTTTTATGTATATAATCCCCATGTTGTTTAATCTCATTTCTAGGTAAAGTTCCTAGATCTTTTGTGCCTTCGTTCTTGTTGGCGGGTTTCGTTGCAGGTGTTGTGTTTCTGTGAGGTAGGTGGGTGGTTCTGTCCTGATGCCCAATTTATATTAACCATAAATTGATTTGTTTGAATTTCAATTTTTTGAATTTAAATTCAATGTTTTGGATTTTTATTATATGTATTTCAATTTGGTTGTTGGAAAATCCCAATTTCGGTGAATTGGGGTTTTTGAGAAAAATAGGTTTTTTGGCATGGAATTGAAAATTGGTGAGATTTAAATTGTTTAATTTAAATTCTGGTTTTTATGGAAATTGAATCAATTAAATTGTTTAATTTAATTTTATAATTTTATTTGATAATTTTTTTTTGAAAAACCCCAATTCCAGTGAATTGGGAGTTTGTGATGAAATTGATGGAATTATTTGAAAATTCAACTAGTAAATTTAATTATGAAATAGATTGTGAAATATGATTGAATTAGTTTCAAATCCATATTTATGGAAAATGGATTAAAAATAGTTTTTATAGAAACTTAGTGGTTTCATATTTTGAAATGGAATGTTTTTTATTAAAAACCCATTATGGTTTTTAAAGAGAGAATTTTCATATTTGAAATGGGGGAATGAGATTTAATTGTATTTTAAGCAGTCTTAAAATAAATTGTCCATAATTTTTGTAATTAAGCACATGAAATCCTTAGGTAGTTAGTGTGTTTTATTGGATAACACTTTATGACTTATAATGTTCTAAAACCTCATATCATCACATCATCATTCCTTAGGTGATGGTGATGAGTCCCCTTTTCCTTAGGCCCAAAGGGGCGTATGTACATACAATCCATTTCATAGTGTTGGGTCCCTGTAGCCTGGAACTATCATACCTATTTAGAAAATGACCATGTTACTTTATTTTTTGTATTTCAAATGTATATTCCATTTTTATAAACCATTTTACATTCCTTGTGAATTTATATAAACTATTTTATATAAATGTGTTTATTTAATCTATTTTTGTGAAAAGTTTAATTTGTGTAAAGAACCCTTGATTAAGGATAAATTCCATATTTTGAAATGTATTTCCATAATTTTAAATGTAAATCATGAATTTATAATGTATTTCCATCTTTTAAATTTCAAAGAATAATTTGTTTAAATATGTTTTTGGAAATTCCAAACCCATTTGTTTTAAAATTGAAAGAACGTTATTGGTTAATTTGTTATTGGCATCTTATTATGGAATATTTGGTGAAATCCTATGGGGTTTTGGCTCACACATTGCCTGTTCCTTCAGGTGTTTTTAGATTATCTCCTTCCATGTTTGAGTAGTGGGAAAGGATCTCTTAGAGGTGGATCCAACTATTGAACCTTGGACTTGGTGAGTTGTGTCCTTAGGGACTTGGGCTATTTTTCCCTGTCTTGGTACTTGGGTTGTAGTACTTTAGGATTTAATACCTCTTTAAATTCTGGTACATCAATCTCATTGGGGTTTCTTTTGATATGCATTTTTTCTTGTCTCTTTTACTTCTGCAATGTATGTGGAAAAAACATTCCCGCATTCAGTTTTTATGATATTAGGTGTTAGTCGATGACTCATGGGGATTGAGAATTCCATTCAGGCTATGTCAGGACCGGTTCGGTTATCGGGTTACTAGGGTACCTGGGCTAGTTCATGAAATGATGGGTATGGATTATTTTATTTTATTCTCATAAAATTTTATTATGTCATCATACCCTTATATTTATCTTATTCTCACTAATAAAAATTAGTTTTTAATGCTTATGTTTACCCTTACCGATCATTTGATCTCGCCCATCTTATTTTTACTTTTCCCCAAGTTATGAAGAATGATGATAAATTATTTTTGTATATAAAGGTATCATGTGTAAATAATTTTATGTGAGATGTTTAGGACTTAATATAGAATATGAAAATTGGGTATAGTGATAAAAATAATCACTTAAAGACATGGGAATTATTATGTAAAAGTTTATCCAAATTCTCTAAAACTATAAATCTAAAAGGTCCTTGGGTATGTAAGTGGTCCAATATTTCATTTTGATGTTATAATTTTTGGATGGTTTAAATTAGGTCACATTTATTGGTATCCAAGCTAGAAATGTAAAGATTGTTTTTTAAGCACCGGATTTGGAAGTGTGGGTTCAGAGTCATTATATTTAGAATTTATGTTTTCTCCCACTGCTAATAGGAATTGAGATGCCCTATAAATCCCATAAATTGTTTCATAGAAACCACCAATGATGAATCAATATGATAAAGATCCATCATCCAAGCTCTAAATATATTCTTCCCAGGCACCATGACATTTCCCCTTTAAAATAGTTTTCTCTGTTCTTAATTTTTTCAAAGCATGACATAAATGGCTATAAAAATAGGTGTGGTATTATAAGACCATGTAATAGTTCAAGAAAAACAATAATAACAAAGTTTCATGGAAAATATAGCATTGTATTTGATTTATCTATGTCATGGTATAGATATTTGTATGTTGTGATAACCCCCACCATGTGGATTAACCAAAACATAGTAGAAAAATCCAAACCCTTTTGGGGATTTTGAAATCCTACCTAAAATTCCTTGGAAATATGAAATGGATTGGCCAAAACGTCCAGAAAAAAATGGAATATTAACCCAAAATGACTTCCAAATTTTTTTTGTTCTATGGTATGACTATAACACTAAAACGATTTGGGCTCATGGATAACAAGCATGATTCTTCCCATTAAAAAAATTGTAGCTAGGGAATACAACATTGTGATTCATACTCTTTTGAGTATAATTTTAAAGAAATATATATATTTTTTTTAAATTCTAAAAAACCTTCACCGGTGTGTTCCATTTAGGCCTAATTTGAATACACGTGGATTTAAATAGTTTTAGAAGTCATTTTGATAGAATTAATTGTTTAAAGTTGTTTATCTCGTGTTAAATAATTGAACTGTTCTTTTATTTAAATTATTCATATTTTATTATTCATGTATATAATATATTTATATTATGAAAATATTGTATGCTTTAGTTTAAATTGTTTAAACCGCTTATTATAAAAATTTTATATCATGCATTACATACTAGGTATGACAATATAAGATTTTGTTTTTCATAAACCTTTATTTTAGTTTTTTTATGAAGTTATAAGCTTTAATTTAGAGGTTGAGTAAGTTGTATACATATTAGGTGTCAAATTTATAATGTAATTGAAAACTTACTTGAGTAAAGAATCATGAGTAGAGTGAATTGGGGTCAGATTTCCCATTGGATTAAAGGCTTATGTCATGTTTAGAAAGTGGGGGTTGGCTACCTATTTCTCCATGATTACTCTTACGTGGATTATTTTTTTCATATAATTCTAAAAATTTACATAAAAAGGTTACATGTAATTTATGCATGAGATGAATTTGGATATGTGTAAATATATTTTTATTCTATTTTTGAGTGAGTAGCAGAAACTTTGAGTTATGTAAAGGGTTACACATTAATATGGTTTGAACATATTAATTTTTTATATGGAATAAAGATTCTAAAACTAAATCATTTGAATCATGCATGAATATAGGAATAAAACATGAGATAATAAAGACTTCATGATATGAAATAGTTATGAAATAATATGAATATGATACATATAGTAATGGTGATACTGATAAAACCCCTCAAATACTAAGTGTGAGATTCTTTCTAAAGAAAACACTTGTAATTAACTTGATTATTCAATATGGGGGACCCTAACCATTAAGTTCCCATGAATTATATTATGTAAGGAAATTAGATTATAGGTGGCCCTAACCGTTAGGTGAGTATATTTAATATAAGATTTTATTTACACTCAGGTAGAAAACCCTAACTATTAGAATACCATGGGATTAGGGTTGAGTGAATCTATATGACATATTAGGATAACAAGTTATCTGTTAAACTATACAAGAGTCATATGTGATATAACCTACATGATTGTCTACTGGATATATTTATAGATTATGTTATAATATTAAAAATGATGGGTCATGATAAAATATAGATGTTGGCTCACTAAATGAATATGATGCATGGGGTCATAATTTTAGTGAGAGATATTTCATTAGAAGTACTTGATAACAAGATATAAAACATGATACTCACCCATAAATATGTATTTGTTGTAGATTGTGGCATGAATCATAATTACAATTTTTGAGGTATCTTATATGCATGAACTATAATATAATTCTAAATTGGAATATAATATTGATAGGTTTTCTCAAAGTGAAGCATTCTAAGAATCTTGATGCAAATGTTATAGAAATCAATTTCTATAATTCTGACTCATGGGTATTGCAACAACCCAAATTTTTGAATAATATTTTTTTCCTAAAAATATTAGCTTTACTATGTCATAGTCAATAAAACTATATAAGTATAATTGAAATGTAACCATTTATTTTTTACCGTTATATGACTGTTGGTTAACATGACCATTAGAAACCATAATAATTTTTAACATTATAACTATTGTTTATAAATATAAATGATAATGGAAAATTAATGCAAAAGAAGATTTTATGGCCTCTACCAGTAGAATTGTTCCATATGAATCCCTTTTTTCAAA
This sequence comes from Viscum album, assembly GCA_963277665.1. Classification (NCBI taxonomy): domain Eukaryota; kingdom Viridiplantae; phylum Streptophyta; class Magnoliopsida; order Santalales; family Viscaceae; genus Viscum; species Viscum album. The sequence goes on from OY728146.1 coordinate 2,078,845,944, forward strand.
GCTTGGGAGGGAGTTAGTGTCACTGGGATTTGCTTTAGACCAAGCCCAAGCCAAGCGTCAGCATGTTAATCTTGAACAAAATCGCTTATGGTAGAAGTTCAAGTTGATAGAAATCACCACTTAGGAAATGTTGTCTGAGTCGCCCCAAGATTCTATCATCATTTCACACCTTACTCTTAGGTCCTATGAAATTTTTATAAGGGGTTATGTATTGAGGCCTTAGTTAATTTGTGTAATCCATTTGTATAAATAGAATTCTTATTTCGTATTATGATAAAATAACCATCATTTTTTAATTTCAAATGTCAAAATTAATCTAAGACAAATTTTTAGTATTTTTTGAAGAAGTTTCATATTATTGATGAATATTGAAAAAAATATTTTTTAAAATATTTTTTTATACTTTAAATAACTAATACTGTAAAATGATTTTAAAAAAATATACATACACGATTGTGATCAGTAAAAAATTTAGACTCTGATAAGATCAAATTAATTTTTGGTGAATAGTAACTTATAAATAGTAATATGACCAATAGAATTGTAACCTTTCCTAAGGAAGTATAAATATTATTTAGGTATCTTGAATGGTAATGTGACATATTAGTATAAGTAAATAACTATTTTAGAACTTATTAGTTAACTATTAGTATTTTTTCGAGTAAATAGTAATTTAACTTAAAAATTAAAGTTCCCATATTTAGAAAATTACTTTCATAAAATGGATTTAATTTTTTAATTAAAAACATAAATATTAGGTTAGGGTGAATTTATGATATTTTTATAAAATATTTTTTTTCAGTGAATAGTAAAAATACAGTTTTTGAGTTTTCGATGTGTTTTATGACATCATAATGATGTAATATGTAATTTAAAATTCTGGTCAACTCATGTGGATTAAAATATTATATTAGGTGTCCCAAGTGGAAAAACCCATGGGAAAATACCATGGGAAATCCCATGGTTTTAAAAATACCACCGATGAGGTGTCCTCAGAAAGTAATAAAAAAACTCCCTCTCTTTTACTATAAATACCAAGCCATTACTTAGTTTTATTTCATTAAAAAATCATCCACCTATAAGATATGATAGTATTACCTCCCAATGAGTCCTCTCAAGATGTCTTCAAGCCCTTAGGGTCCCGATCATAGAGTTTTATAAGTTACTCTTCAAGGTAAGGGAAATCTCAACTTCGCTTTTCCTTTCATGTTCTCTTTATGTTATATGTCTTTAAAATTTCCATATCATGTTCTTATGTCCATTTTTTTCTACACCTATACTATATTATAATTATTTTATGAATGGGATACCCTTTTCCTCTCTCTTTTAATGCTTTCTAAATCTGTGTTTCATACCCATTATGCTGTCGGATTTTCATCTCGAAATTTCTCTCTTTTTATCAAGAAATTATTTTATTTTATTTTGTGAATACCCAAACTTATATATTATCCAGAGGTATTAACATGGATTTAAAAATGATATATTTTAATTCTGGTATTAATATACATTAAACCCACCTTCCTTTTACATGGTATTAAAGTGACAAAAGGAACTTGTTTTAATCACTTTTTAAAACACCATGATTTTGATATGAAATCCATTTATTTTATTATATATGGGTTATTTATGAAATGTTTGATTATTATATATGTGGTTCAAGATAATATCACTCTAATTAATTGGTTAAATAAATTTAATCTCTATAAATGACAAGTTTTACGATAGCTTGGTGAATAACCTTGGTAATTTTTATAATACCTTGGGGATAGACCTTGGTGATATGATTATGAATGTATAAATTAAATGTTGTATCCACATTTTCAAGATATTACTCAAGTTTTTATTATAATGATATTCCTATTTATCATTCCTTTATGATATTTCTTCAAGTTCTTATTTTATTCTCTCAATCTCATATGTAAATTTTTTCCCATGTTTCCCTTACTGGACATTATGCTCACCCTTTCCTTTGATGTATGTCCCCAAGTTATGAGTTAGAGTAATTGTACTTAGGATGAACAAATTAAGAATCCTTTCAAGTGGTTTAGAAGAATGTTATATGTTTTCATGTTTTATTTACCTTTTTTTAGGACACTAAACTTTAAAGATCCTCTTTTTGTAAAATGTAATGAAAATTTATGTAATAAAAAGGTGGGATGCCATTGTTGGTATCAAAGGATAGTATAGTTATTTGTGGAAAATATGATATGAAATAATTATAAATAACCCTATAAAAAATTTAAATATAGGAAAACTTTTTGGTATTTTTTTGAAATATTAAGTAAGTGGTTTCCAAACAAATAAATCTATGTTTGGATATGAACAAGTTGACGTGGTTCTGGCATAGATATATCTAGGGGTAAAACCCAAAAACACCGCTTTGAGCTAGAATCAAACAGGAACCGGTTCATGACAACAGGACTTGATGCACTCCTGTTTTGACACTCCTAGGGGATATGTTTGGTTAATCACAAGCTTTTTATGAATCATAATGAAGGATTTATATAGAAATGTAATTGTTGTTTAAGAATGAAGTTATAAGACATAAAAATCCTTTACAGATAAAATATTCATAAATTAAATAAGTTTCTCACTAAGGTTTTCTTATTTTATAAAATGGTGGGAAATATGAGGAATTGTGAAAATGGTGACTGCAATGGACCATACACTGACGGCCCTCCAATGGAAGCCGAAATGGAAAGTAGCACCCCCAGTTTGAGGTATGTAGCCTTTTTTATGCCTTTTTATGTGTTTAAAGTGATTAGTATGAGTTTAGAAGAGGTTGGGAGAGTTTTTAATGGTTTTGAATAATTTTAGAGGCTTTTTTAAGGGTGCACAGTTTGAGTACAATTAGGGAAAACCGTGCAGGTTCTCTAGGTAACCGTGCAGGGGGAGACATTGAGATTTTCACAGTCTGCACACGGTTTTCCAAACCGTGTGAGACAATTGTGTGAGACCCCTTCTCTTGAGGTAGTGGTGTGTGCATGGTTAGCGCACGGTTTTCCAAACTATGCGGGCTAATCATTTGGCCACTTAAAAAGGAGATTTTTAAATCCAGGTTCACTCAGGCTTGACCTATTTCACTCCAAACTTCCTCTCACTCAATCTTCACTTGTGATTTTTAGTTCTCAAGGGTTTTAGGGGATCTACCACTTATTTTAGAAGTGATTAAAATGGGTTTCAATGTGGTTTTAATGTGGTTTCTCCTAGGTAAGTCTCTTCTCTTGGTTTCTCTTTGGTTTTCTCTAGATCTACTCTTCCCTCTCCCTCAGTTTTCTATATCTACATCTTTTGTGTGTAGATATTGTAACACCCCGAGATTTTATGAAAAATATTCTTTTTAATTTCATTAATATCTTGTGTTGTGCGCTACACCAAAAGGATCTTGTACAACATGCATCCTTGACTTGCCTTTCATTACACGCAATCGTGACCTTCCTTGATAGCGTGTGTAGTACGCAATACCGAGTTTGACTAAACAACGATATGCTATTAAAATATTATTAAAACTAGCCATTATGAATAGTAATAACCACTTTTTGAAATTTTGTAAATTTTATTTTTCAAAATGGACTTCATTTTTGGATTCGGAATTTCGAAATTAGCTTAGGGTGAAAATTTGGTAATTTTCGGATAACTTTCATATTTTGATGAATAGTGGAAATTACTAAATTTTAATTAAAAACAACTTTTTCAATCGAAATAATTAATAGTGATAAATTATTAATTTTAGTGGTTTTAAAGTATATTTAGAATATATTTTTACAATTTAATACAATGATGGTCATTGGATGTAATTTCACATTTAAACCAGTTATAAACAAGTTTCTATCTTTTGATAGTTATTATCTCTTAAAAACACGCTATTTGTTTTGACGACGGGAATTAATTTTTAAATTAGTTAATGCAACTGATATGTTTTGAATTTGGTAAAATAGACATCATTTTTGAGTTCATAATATTAAATATATCTTAGGCCTAATTTTTGGTATTTTTCTGAAAACTTTCAATTTTTGATGAATAGTGAAACCACTAAGTGGTAGTTAAAAAAGCTGAATTGTTCATAAAACTTAATTTTACCGCTTCTGTGAGTGGAATTTCAAAAATCCTAGAGACACGGTTGATTTCAGTAAGTAAAATTTGGTTCAATGAGATGAAAATAATTTTTTGGTCAATAGTAACTTTTTACTTTTTTTTACCACGGTTAAAAGTAAATAGGGTAATTAAGGGTAGAAATGAAAGTAAATAGGGTAATTAAGGGTAGAAATGATATTATTATTACTCTAACACATGTCCTAATTCTATTGGACAAGTGTAATTCGACCAAAAACAAACTTAGTAATAAAATATGACCATTTAGGCCCACTTGGATTAGATTAAGACATTTATTATTAATTTATTTAAAGAAGGGTTAAAAGAGTTAAAATCAAAGTTTATTTACTAAAACATTTTTAATATGGGGTTATACATAAGATAAATTCGACTATAAATATTAATTAGAAATATAAAAATCTTTCCTACATAATGGTATTTTATTTGTAATTTTTAGACATTAAATAATTTAATTTATTTATGACACAACGATGATGCAGTAATTATCTTATTAATGAAATATTGACATAATTGATGTTATAAATACCCAAATAAATATAATTTGAGACTTTTTATGAATTCCACTAATTTTCTAGGTTAATCTGACATGTTAGTATTGATTTAATTAACTTTTTTAGAACTTATCATTCTGTTATGATTTTCACAAAAATCAATTACTAAATAGTGTCAAAATTGACATAAAATAGTTTTTAAAACAAATATTATATTATTAATTGTTATTTTATTTCTAAAAATCAAAGGTTCGGAAAAATGACTTAGATAAGGTTATATATATTAATAATAAACAACTTGGGATTCGTTTGGCTTCTTATAGTAAGTTTATTATCCTTATAGTGTAAGAACACAAGAAGACACGGTAAAAGTAAAATTATTTAACTTAATGTTAAATCAAAATGATAAGGTTAAAATAGGAACCTAAACTTGTCTAAATTATATTGGATGAGAGGATTTAGACCCATCCCCACCTTAGCCTCGAAATAAATCAATTTTGAGCTATTTAAAACCGAAATTTACTTTATAATAAAATAATATGTTTAGTTTTTCGAAAGGAGCCCCTCTCCTCCCTTATAAAAGAGCACCTCCTCCCTCTCTTCCTCACACAACTTTTCAAGCTCGTCCAACCCCTACCAAATTCTATTCTCCACTTCCCTAGAAACATCCTAGAGGTTATGGTCTTCTTTAAAGACCCATTTTAGTTCCCTAAAAGGAGGTCTCAAAGAAGCACTTCAGAGAAGAGGTAATGTCTGTTACCGATTCTTTCATCTTTATTTCTTCTTCCACTTCTTCTTATTAGGTTGTTTTATTATGAAGTAATAACATCAGTATCACTAATATACTGATATGTTATTATAAGTACGAAACAACCCTATTTCACCATCTATCCATCCTACGGAAAAAGAAATCACCGCGCGTGCGTACGTACGGAATACCGTCTCCACGCCGTGGTGTAATCTATTTTACACCACCACCTTACATGGATGGGTATAATGGTGTAAAGAATAACTATACATAGTTATTAGAACATCATATTTATTCTGATATATTTTATCATCCACTCCAATTCAATTCAATAATTATGGAAACGATATCATCGCTCGTTCGTACGTACGGACTACCGTCTCCACGACGCGATGAGATTCATTCTCCATGTTAACCATTTAAGAATGATTATAAAGTATATATAAGAAATAATAATGAAATATATGAAATTATAAAGATACTGTATTTATTTATATATGTATTTCATCTACTTAATTCCATTCAACTCAATAAGGAAACGAAAACAGCGTTCATGCGTACGTACGGCCTACCATCTCCATGAACGGTGTATTTCTTTCCATTTACTAATTTATTATATATATGTATATTCTGAATATATATTATATATAAATCATGTTTTATATTCTGTAATTAAGTAATTATGATCTAAGCAATCATATGAATAATTACAAGTCAAAACACGGATGACAAATGAAACAATTTTACCCAAAATGCTCTTTAACATAGAATTTACAAAAGAAAGGGTAATATAAAGTCATAAGTGAACCATATATGATATCATAACAATGAGTATGATTCTGGAATAAGTCAATGACATTATTTAAATCATTATACAGGAGTTTCAGACACCTACGAAGAAAATTGGACCTAAGGTAAGGGAAATATCACAATCTCATTTTTTTCTGAGATTGTTTATACTTTGGCATTTACTGGGGTGTATTTTATCATCCACATCCATGTTTCCTCAATATGTAATATTATTTCCATCCACCTACAATTTTTTAAATCCAATTTTACCCTTCGGTGAGTTTTTAGTAAAATATATGAAAGGAATCTTTTGTCGTTTTTCGTAAGAGGTACTTTTTGACTTTTCCGACAAAAGTACGAGAAGAATGTTTTTTTAACTTATATGACATGAATGGATTTTTAAAACCTTATTTCCAAGAAGCATCCTTTAAAAGTTTTCAAGTTTATTTTTAATCAACTTCTTTTAGTTCAAAATTGTATGACATGTTAAGAAAGGAAAATGTTTTTGAAGTGGAAAGGATATTTTCCTCAAGAATGGAGTTCAAGAGTTTTATCAAAATTATTTTCCATCTAAGATAATAAAGGGTTCTTTTTCTATCCCTATTATTACATGGATTTTATTATGTTGTAATGGAAATATTTTTATGAATTACTTTATCTTATATGAATTGTTTTATGATGTCATGTTGTTTAATAATCCCATTTTTATTACATGGGTTATGCAATGATGTGTGATTTATGATTTTGTGGCACACATAAGAATGGTATCATTATGAGATGGTTGGGACCTATATCTCCCTCCAATGCATTGGGTAAAGATTTTATATCTCATGAGATAGACATGGCTGGAATGGTAGGTTATACCGGTTCAGTGAAACAGGACTGAAACGAGGGTGACTCGGTTCAAAAAGGGACTTTGTCTACTAAGATAGTCTTGGAAATGAGTCTTGACTAATAAGAAATGATTCTCTATAATTATGTGTGTATGCCACAAAGTTTAATGTTTTAAGTTATGATTATTGTGATTACATTTCACTGCCATGAGTTATCCCATGTTATGAAATTATGATCTCTTTTACAGGTTAAGATTTCCAAAAGTTATGTGCTTATGTATATGATGTGATTGATATTTATTTTGTCTACCCTTACAGAGCATTTGAGCTCACCCTTTTATGTTTTATTTTCCCCAGGATATAAAGAAAGGTTTTAGGTATTAAAAAAAAAGGAATATCTTTTTGGGAGATGTTGAAGATCTTTCACCAGGATTAGAAGATTATATTCCGAGTTTCCAAAGACACTAAACTATTACGATCCTTGTGTGTGTGTTTTTGTTATGTACTAAGTATTTCGTAAATGTAATGTAATGTCAATGTACGTCAAGCTTCGGGTCTCTATAGTTGGTATCAGAGGAAATGTTTAGTCAACCTTTGGAAACTAGGATGCGAAAACTTTAGTGAGATCCCTAGAGATATTTCTAAGGTATGTCTAGGGATGTCTCTAAGGTTAAGTATACGTATAGGTTATAGTCCTAGAATTGCGCTAACGATCTTAGAATTTAACCTAATATGTTAGATATTGAGGGTACTCCCCCTTTATTATGTTGTTTTCCCTAGCATGATTTTTTCCTCTCACACTATTCTTTTTGGGTTTTAGACGATGGCTGGAGCCCGAAGGAACCGTGTTGATCAATGTAATGGACAATGCAATGATTGTCCTCCTGAACAAACAAGTGTTATGGTATATGGAGTGCAAAATCTTATTGCTATACTTACACAAGCTATGAATCATTCTGGACTTCCAAATGAGCAGAGAAGGGAACAATATTCTATTGAGTCCTTCATGAGGCAACTTCCACCTTCTTTCAGTGGGTCTTCCGATCCACTTGTTGCTGAACAATGGATCAGTACCACTGAAAAGTTATTTTTAGTTCTTCAATGTTCTGAACATGATAAAGTCATCTTAGCAGTATATCGTTTGGAAGGTGAAGCTGATCAATGGTGGAATCTTATCAAGAATACGAGGCCAAGAGATGAAATTGATTTCATGGAATGGGACGAGTTCAAGAACTTGTTTTTCAGTAAGCACTTCCCTCGTATTCTTCGAACAAAGATGGAAAAGGAGTTTCTTGAGCTGAAGCAGAAGGATGATGAATCTGTTGGTATATACAAAGTGAATTTTACAAGACTTGCAAGGTATGCATCTGGCATTATCATCCAACCTGAAAGTAAAGTTGATCGATTTTTCAGTGGCTTAAAACCAAGTCTTCGAAGGGCATTAGCTATAAGAGAATTCAGTAGCTATGAAGAAATTGTGCGTTGTTCTATCAAGGTAGAAATGGAAGTTGGTGTTACATATCCATCTCATGGTTTTGACAAGAAATGAAAGATGTAGTTCAAGGAGAAATCTCAGAATAATGGTGAAAAGAAGATGAATGTTTCCTTATGCTCAAAGTGTGGAAAGAAGCATGGTGGAGATTGTCTTAAAGGGACTAGAAAATGTTTTAAGTGTGGAAAAGAAGGTCATCGAGCAGCTGAGTGTCGAAGTAATGGAAAAAGGGTTTCTAATGTTGTGAATAAAGCAAAGACTGCAGAGAACGCACCACCAACACTTCAATGCTTCAAGTGCAAGGAAATGGGGCATTATGCTAATAAATGCCCTAATCCAAGGGTTAGTGATGATCAACATGAGCAACCACTTAAGGAAAAGGACCAAGGGAAGTCACATGAGATCACTATTGGCGATGTTGAATATGACCACGATGTGGTGGAATGATTAAGTGTTTATGTAATGGGATTCCAAAATAGGGTTGTATATAGTATCGTGGAATATTGGAATATTTATGTATTGGTCTATTGTGGTTTTCAATAATTTTATGGTACCAGTAACCATGGAAAGTGATTGATATATTTTTGGAAAAAGAATGATATGCACATAATGAAGGGAAAACGAGAAAATGAAATATTTGACAGTATTCATGAGCTCATGATTGATATAAGGACTAAGTGATATCATGGTTTGAGTATATAGAATTTTGAGGATTTTGGTATGTAGAAGGTGTTAACTTTTAACTGCATTCATGTTTTCACTAAGGTTCAATGGGTATTCAAGAGAATACATGATTAAGGACTTTGAATGTTTGGAATGTGACCAACAAAACATATCTTATGATATATGGGGATCAACGATGGTATTAAATCTCTGGTAATCGTTTTAACTATGTTATGAGAGTGGAATGCAGTATTATGGATAAGCCTAAAGATTGGAATGGATTATGTTGGACATAAGTTAGTATTGTTTAAGGATAGAAGTTTTTTCGATATTATTGATGGGATGTTATAGTAATATAGTTTTAGAAAAAGGACAACCTGCAGGAAGGACGACAACCTATCGCGTCGGACAAGGCTGTGGAAATCGAACCCAAAACCGAAGTGCGACTGGCCTTTATCGCCTACCACTGGCCTACAGGAAGTCCCTGGTTAGTAGAAACTAGTTTTATTTTATTAAGCGATATGATATATGAAGTATAAGTTCATTTTTGGAACCATATACGATTAATCATAAGATGGACTTATAACTTTTGCTAACCTTTTGTTTGAAAGAGATGGAATGACCCATCATTCTATCACATGATCTGCTAACACATCACGAATGACAAATTCAACTTCATTTCTTTAAGAGATGAAGTGGAAATTGTCCAAATAACGACAAACGGTGAGACTATACCAAAATCAAGTATTTCTTCTAATTCCAATTTCATCAACTTTAGGGAAATGATCTTGAAAACCAAAAATGTTGTCTTAGTGCTCTTATATCTGATGAATCAGATGGTACCTTAGATCATCACAAATTTATGGCTTTGTGATTGCTAGCTTTTCTATAGCCATGTTCTCTACCACTCTCCATCAGAACATGATGGTTAGATTTCTCTTCCATATCCATATTTTCACCTATGTGGAAACCCAATGATTAGTTTATTTGGGTAACTGTTATGTTTCATACTTTTGTTTTTAAAGATTGGTTTTGGTATTCCTTTATACGATGTGGGTTTCGATTAAAGAAACTTTTGAATAGTAAACCATTTATAACCCCAATGAATTTCAAGGGCGAAATTCATTTTAAGGGGGGTAGAATGTAACACCCCGAAATTTTATGAAAAATATTCTTTTTAATTTCATTAATTTCTTGTGTTGTATGCTACACCAAAAGTAGCTTGCACAACACGCATCCTTGACTTTCCTTTCATTACACGCAATCGCGACCTTACTTGATAGCGTGTGTAGTACGCAAACAACGATATGCTATTAAAATATTATTAAAACTAGCTGTTATGAATAGTAATAACCACTTTTTGAAATTTTGTAAATTTTATTTTTCAAAATGGACTTCATTTTTGGATTCGGAATTTCGAAATTAGCTTAGGGTGAAATTTTGGTAATTTTCGGATAACTTTCATATTTTGATGAATAGTGGAAATTACTAAATTTTAATTAAAAACAACTTTTTCAATCGAAATAATTAATAGTGATAAATTATTAATTTTAGTGGTTTTAAAGTATATTTAGAATATATTTTTACAATTTAATACAATGATGGTCATTGGATGTAATTTCACATTTAAACCAGTTATAAACAAGTTTCTATCTTTTGATAGTTATTATCTCTTAAAAACACGCTATTTGTTTTGACGACGGGAATTAATTTTTAAATTAGTTAATGCAACTGATATGTTTTGAATTTGGTAAAATAGACATCATTTTTGAGTTCATAATATTAAATATAGCTTAGGCCTAATTTTTGGTATTTTTCTGAAAACTTTCAATTTTTGATGAATAGTGAAACCACTAAGTGGTAGTTAAAAAAGCTGAATTGTTCATAAAACTTAATTTTACCGCTTCTGTGAGTGGAATTTCAAAACTCCTAGAGACATGGTTGATTTCAGTAAGTAAAATGTGGTTCAATGATATGAAAATAATTTTTTGGTCAATAGTAACTTTTTACTTTTTTTTACCACGGTTAAAAGTAAATAGGGTAATTAAGGGTAGAAATGAAAGTAAATAGGGTAATTAAGGGTAGAAATGATATTATTATTACTCTAACACATGTCCTAATTCTATTGGACAAGTGTAATTCGACCAAAAACAAACTTAGGAATAAAATATGACCATTTAGGCCCACTTGGATTAGATTAAGACATTTATTATTAATTTATTTAAAGAAGGGTTAAAAGAGTTAAAATCAAAGTTTATTTACTAAAACATTTTTAATATGGGGTTATACATAAGATAAATTCGACTATAAATATTAATTAGAAATATAAAAAGCTTTCCTACATAATGGTATTTTATTTGTAATTTTTAGACATTAAATGATTTAATTTATTTATGACACAACGATGATGCAGTAATTATCTTATTAATGAAATATTGACATAATTGATGTTATAAACACCCAAATAAATATAATTTGAGACTTTTTATGAATTCCACTAATTTTCTAGGTTAATATGACATGTTAGTATTGATTTAATTAACTTTTTTAGAACTTATCATTCTGTTATGATTTTCACAAAAATCAATTACTAAATAGTGTCAAAATTGACATAAAATAGTTTTTAAAACAAATATTATATTATTAATTGTTATTTTATTTCTAAAAATCAAAGGTTCAGAAAAATGACTTAGATAAGGTTATATATATTAATAATAAACAACTTGGGGTTCGTTTGGCTTCTTATAGTAAGTTTATTATCCTTATAGTGTAAGAACACAAGAAGACACGGTAAAAGTAAAATTATTTAACTTAATGTTAAATCAAAATGATAAGGTTAAAATAGGAACCTAAACTTGTCTAAATTATATTGGATGAGAGGATTTAGACCCATCCCCACCTTAGCCTCGAAATAAATCAATTTTGAGCTATTTAAAACCGAAATTTACTTTATAATAAAATAATATGTTTAGTTTTTCGAAAGGAGCCCCTCTCCTCCCTTATAAAAGAGCACCTCCTCCCTCTCTTCCTCACACAACTTTGAGCCTTCAAGCTCGTCCAACCCCTACCAAATTCTCTTCTCCACTTCCCTAGAAACATCCTAGAGGTTATGGTCTTCTTTAAAGACCCATTTTAGTTCCCTAAAAGGAGGTCTCAAAGAAGCACTTCAGAGAAGAGGTAATGTCTGTTACCGATTCTTTCATCTTTATTTCTTCTTCCACTTCTTCTTCTTAGGTTGTTTTATTATGAAGTAATAACATCAGTATCACTCATATACTGATATGTTATTATAAGTACGAAACAACCCTATTTCACCATCTATCCATCCTACGGAAAAAGAAATCACCGCGCGTGCGTACGTACGGAATACCGTCTCCACGCCGTGGTGTAATCTATTTTACACCACCACCTTACATGGATGGGTATAATGGTGTAAAGAATAACTATACATAGTTATTAGAATATCATATTTATTCTGATATATTTTATCATCCACTCCAATTCAATTCAATAATTATGGAAACGATATCATCGCTCGTTCGTACGTACGGACTACCGTCTCCACGACGCGATGAGATTCATTCTCCATGTTAACCATTTAAGAATGATTATAAAGTATATATAAGAAATAATAATGAAATATATGAAATTATAAAGATACTGTATTTATTTATATATGTATTTCATCTACTTAATTCCATTCAACTCAATAAGGAAACGAAAACAGCGTTCATGCGTACGTACGGCCTACCGTCTCCATGAACGGTGTTTTTCTTTACATTTACTAATTTATTATATATATGTATATTCTGAATATATATTATATATAAATCATGTTTTATATTCTGGAATTAATTAATTATGATCTAAGCAATCATATGAATAATTACAAGTCAAAACACGGATGACAAATGAAACAATTTTACCCAAAATGCTCTTTAACATAGAATTTACAAAAGAAAGGGTAATATAAAGTCATAAGTGAACCATATATGATATCATAACAATGAGTATGATTCTGGAATAAGTCAATGACATTATTTAAATCATTATACAGGAGTTTCGGACACCTACGAAGAAAATCGGACCTAAGGTAAGGGAAATATCACAATCTCACTTTTTTCCGAGATTGTTTATACTTTGGCATTTACTGGGGTGTATTTTATCATCCACATCCATGTTTCCTCAATATGTAATATTATTTCCATCCACCTACAATTTTTTAAATCCAATTTTACCCTTCGGTGAGTTTTTAGTAAAATATATGAAAGGAATCTTTTGTCGTTTTTCGTAAGAGGTACTTTTTGACTTTTCCGACAAAAGTACGAGAAGAATGTTTTTTTAACTTATATGACATGAATGGATTTTTAAAACCTTATTTCCAAGAAGCATCCTTTAAAAGTTTTCAAGTTTATTTTTAATCAACTTCTTTTAGTTCAAAATTGTATGACATGTTAAGAAAGGAAAATGTTTTTGAAGTGGAAAGGATATTTTCCTCAAGAATGGAGTTCAAGAGTTTTATCAAAATTATTTTCCATATAAGATAATAAAGGGTTCTTTTTCTATCCCTATTATTACATGGATTTGATTATGTTGTAATGGAAATATTTTTATGAATTACTTTATCTTATATGAATTGTTTTATGATGTCATGTTGTTTAATAATCCCATTTTTATTACATGGGTTATGCAATGATGTGTGATTTATAATTTTGTGGCACACATAAGAATGGTATCATTATGAGATGGTTGGGACCTATATATCCCTCCAATGCATTGGGTAAAGATTTTATATCTCATGAGATAGACATGGCTGGAATGGTAGGTTATACCGGTTCAGTGAAACAGGACTGAAACGAGGGTGACTCGGTTCAAAAAGGGACTTTGTCTACTAAGATAGTCTTGGAAATGAGTCTTGACTAATAAGAAATGATTCTCTATAATTATGTGTGTATGCCACAAAGTTTAATGTTTTAAGTTATGATTATTGTGATTACATTTCACTGCCATGAGTTATCCCATGTTATGAAATTATGATCTCTTTTACAGGTTAAGATTTCCAAAAGTTATGTGCTTATGTATATGATGTGATTGATATTTATTTTTTCTACCCTTACAGAGCATTTGAGCTCACCCTTTTATGTTTTATTTTCCCCAGGATATAAAGAAAGGTTTTAGGTATTAAAAAAAATGAATATCTTTTTGGGAGATGTTGAAGATCTTTCACCAGGATTAGAAGATTATATTCCGAGTTTCCAAAGACACTAAACTATTACGATCCTTGTGTGTGTGTTTTTGTTATGTACTAAGTATTCCATAAATGTAATGTAATGTCAATGTACGTCAAGCTTCGGGTCTCTATAGTTGGTATCAGAGGAAATGTTTAGTCAACCTTTGGAAACTAGGATGCAAAAACTTTAGTGAGATCCCTAGAGATATTTCTAAGGTATGTCTAGGGATGTCTCTAAGGTTAAGTATACGTATAGGTTATAGTCCTAGAATTGCGCTAACGATCTTAGAATTTAACCTAAGATGTTAGATATTGAGGGTACTCCCCCTTTATTATGTTGTTTTCCCTAGCATGATTTTTTCCTCTCACACTATTCTTTTTGGGTTTTAGACGATGGCTGGAGCCCGAAGGAACCGTCTTGATCAATGTAATGGACAATGCAATGATTGTCCTCCTGAACAAACAAGTGTTATGGTAGATGGAGTGCAAAATCTTATTGATATACTTACACAAGCTATGAATCATTCTAGACTTCCAAATGAGCAGAGAAGGGAACAATATTCTATTGAGTCCTTCATGAGGTAACTTTCACCTTCTTTCAGTGGGTCTTCCGATCCACTTGTTGCTGAACAATGGATCAGTACCACTGAAAAGTTATTTTTAGTTCTTCAATGTTCTGAACATGATAAAGTCATCTTAGCAGTATATCGTTTGGAAGGTGAAGCTGATCAATGGTGGAATCTTATCAAGAATACGAGGCCAAGAGATGAAATTGAGTTCATGGAATGGGACGAGTTCAAGAACTTGTTTTTCAGTAAGCACTTCCCTCGTATTCTTCGAACAAAGATGGAAAAGGAGTTTCTTGAGCTGAAGCAGAAGGATGATGAATCTGTTGGTATATACAAAGTGAATTTTACAAGACTTGCAAGGTATGCATCTGGCATTATCATCCAACCTGAAAGTAAAGTTGATCGATTTTTCAGTGGCTTAAAACCAAGTCTTCGAAGGGCATTAGCTATAATAGAATTCAGTAGCTATGAAGAAATTGTGCGTTGTTCTATCAAGGTAGAAATGGAAGTTGGTGTTACATATCCATCTCATGGTTTTGACAAGAAACGAAAGATGTAGTTCAAGGAGAAATCTCAGAATAATGGTGAAAAGAAGATGAATGTTTCCTTATGCTCAAAGTGTGGAAAGAAGCATGGTGGAGATTGTCTTAAAGGGACTAGAAAATGTTTTAAGTGTGGAAAATAAGGTCATCGAGCAGCTGAGTGTCGAAGTAATGGAAAAAGGGTTTCTAATGATGTGAATAAAGCAAAGACTGCAGAGAACGCACCACCAACACTTCAATGCTTCAAGTGCAAGGAAATGGGGCATTATGCTAATAAATGCCCTAATCCAATGGTTAGTGATGATCAACATGAGCAACCACTTAAGGAAAAGGACCAAGGGAAGTCACATGAGATCACTATTGTAGATGTTGAATATGACCACGATGTGGTGGAATGATTAAGTGTTTATGTAATGGGATTCCAAAATAGGGTTGTATATAGTATCGTGGAATATTGGAATATTTATGTATTGGTCTATTGTGGTTTTCAATAATTTTATGGTACCAGTAACCATGGAAAGTGATTGATATATTTTTGGAAAAATAATGATATGCACATAATGAAGGGAAAACGAGAAAATGAAATATTTGACAGTATTCATGAGCTCATGATTGATATAAGGACTAAGTGATATCATGGTTTGAGTATATAGAATTTTGAGGATTTTGGTATGTGGAAGGTGTTAACTTTTAACTGCATTCATGTTTTCACTAAGGTTCAATGGGTATTCAAGAGAATACATGATTAAGGACTTTGAATGTTTGGAATGTGACCAACAAAACATATCTTATGATATATGGGGATCAACGATGGTATTAAATATCTGGTAATCGTTTTAACTATGTTATGAGAGTGGACTGCAGTATTATGGATAAGCCTAAAGATTGAAATGGATTATGTTGGACATAAGTTAGTATTGTTTAAGGATAGAAGTTTTTTCGATATTATTGATGGGATGTTATAGTAATATAGTTTTAGAAAAAGGACAACCTGCAGGACGGACGACAACCTATCGCGTCGGACAAGGCTGTGGAAATCGAACCCAAAACCGAAGTGCGACTGGCCTTTATCGCCTACCACTGGCCTACAGGAAGTCCCTGGTTAGTAGAAACTAGTTTTATTTTATTAAGCGATATGATATATGAAGTATAAGTTCATTTTTGGAACCATATACGATTAATCATAAGATGGACTTATAACTTTTGCTAACCTTTTGTTTGAAAGAGATGGAATGACCCATCATTCTATCACATGATCTGCTAACACATCACGAATGACAAATTCAACTTCATTTCTTTAAGATATGAAGTGGAAATTGTCCAAATAACGACAAACGGTGAGACTATACCAAAATCAAGTATTTCTTCTAATTCCAATTTCATCAACTTTAGGGAAATGATCTTGAAAACCAAAAATGTTGTCTTAGTGCTCTTATATCTGATGAATCAGATGGTACCTTAGATCATCACAAATTTATGGCTTTGTGATTGCTAGCTTTTCTATAGCCATGTTCTCTACCACTCTCCATCAGAACATGATGGTTATATTTCTCTTCCATATCCATATTTTCACCTATGTGGAAACCCAGTGATTAGTTTATTTGGGTAACTGTTATGTTTCATACTTTTGTTTTTAAAGATTGGTTTTGGTATTCCTTTATACGATGTGGGTTTCGATTAAAGAAACTTTTTAATAGTAAACCATTTATAACCCCAATGAATTTCAAGGGCGAAATTCATTTTAAGGGGGGTAGAATGTAACACCCCGAAATTTTATGAAAAATATTCTTTTTAATTTCATTAATTTCTTGTGTTGTATGCTACACCAAAAGGAGCTTGCACAACACGCATCCTTGACTTTCCTTTCATTACACGCAATCGCGACCTTCCTTGATAGCGTGTGTAGTACGCAAACAACGATATGCTATTAAAATATTATTAAAACTAGCTGTTATGAATAGTAATAACCAATTTTTGAAATTTTGTAAATTTTATTTTTCAAAATGGACTTCATTTTTGGATTCAAAATATCAAAATTATCTTAGGGTGAAATTTTGGTAATTTTCGGATAACTTTCATATTTTGATGAATAGTGGAAATTACTAAATTTTAATTAAAAACAACTTTTTCAATAGAAATAATTAATAGTGATAAATTATTAATTTTAGTGGTTTTAAAGTATATTTAGAATATATTTTTACAATTTAATACAATTATGGTCATTGGATGTAATTTCACATTTAAACCAGTTATAAACAAGTTTCAATCTTTTGATAGTTATTATCTCTTAAAAACACGCTATTTGTTTTGACGACGGGAATAAATTTTTAAATTAGTTAATGCAACTGATATGTTTTGAATTTGGTAAAATAGACATCATTTTTGAGTTCATAATATCAAATATAGCTTAGGCCTAATTTTTTGTATTTTTCTGATAACTTTCAATTTTTGATGAATAGTGAAACCACTAAGTGGTAGTTAAAAATACTGAATTGTTCATAAAACTTAATTTTACCGCTTCTGTGAGTGGAATTTCAAAAATCCGAGAGACACGGTTGATGTTAGTAAGTAAAATTTGGTTCAATGAGATGAAAATAATTTTTTGGTGAATAGTAACTTTTTACTTTTTTTTACCACGGTTAAAAGTAAATAGGGTAACTAAGGGTAGAAATGATATTATTATTACCCTAACACATGTCCTAATTCTATTGGACAAGTGTAATTCGACCAAAAACAAACTTAGGAATAAAATATGACCATTTAGTCCCACTTGGATTATATTAGGACATTTATTATTAATTTATTTAAAGAAGGGTTAAAAGAGTTAAAATCAAAGTTTATTTACTAAAACATTTTTAATATGGGGTTATAAATAAGATAAATTCGACTATAAATATTAATTAGAAAGATAAAAATAGTTCCTACATAATGGTATTTTATTTGTAATTTTTAGACATTAAATAATTTAATTTATTTATGACACAACGATGATGCAGTAATTATCTTATTAATGAAATATTGACATAATTGATGTTATAAATACACAAATAAATATAATTTGAGACTTTTTATGAATTACACTAATTTTCTAGGTTAATATGACATGTTAGTATTTATTTAATTAACTTTTTTCTAACTTATCATTCTGTTATGATTTTCACAAAAATCAATTACTAAATAGTGTCAAAATTGACATAAAATAGTTTTTAAAACAAATATTATATTATTAATTGTTATTTTATTCCAAAAAATCTAAGGTTCGGCCAAATGACTTATATAAGGTTATATATATTAATAATAAACAACTTGGGGTTCTTTTGGCTTCTTATAGTAAGTTTATTATCCTTATAGTGTAAGAACACAAGAAGACACGGTAAAAGTAAAATTATTTAACTTAATGTTAAATCTAAATGATAAGGTTAAAATAGGAACCTAAACTTGTATAAATTCAATTGTATGAGAGTATTTAGACCCATCCCCACCTTATCCTCAAAATAAATCAATTTGGAGCTATTTAAAACCGAACTTTACTTTATAATAAAATAATATTTTTAGTTTTTCCAAAGGAGCCCCTCTCCTCCCTTATAAAAGGGCACCTCCTCCCTCTCTTCCTCACACAACTTTGAGCCTTCAATCTCGGAAAAACCCTACCAAATTCTCTTCTACACTTCCCTAGAAACATCCTAGAGGTTCTGGTCTTCTTAAAAGACCCATTTTAGTGCCCTAAAAGGAGGTCTCAAAGAAGCACTTCAAAGAAGAGGTAATGTCCGTTACCGATTCTTTCATCTTTATTTCTTCTTCCACTTCTTCTTCTTAGGTTGTTTAATTATGAAGTAATAACATCAGTATCATTCATATACTGATATGTTATTATAAGTATGAAACAACCCTATTTCACCATCTATCCATCCTAGGGAAAAAGAAATCACCGCGCGTGCGTACGTACGGAATACCGTCTCCACGCCGTGGTGTAATCTATTTTCCACCACCACCTTACATGGATGGGTATAATGGTGTAAATAATAACTATACATAGTTATTAGAACATCATATTTATTCTGATATATTGTATCATCCACTCCAATTCAATTCAATAATTATGGAAACGATATCTCGCTCGTGCGTACGTACGGACTACCGTCTCCACGACGCGATGAGATTCATTCTCCATGTTAACCATTTAAGAATGATTATAAAGTATATATAAGAAATAATAATAAAATATATGACATTATAAAGCTACTGGATTTATGTATATATGTATGTCATCTACTTAATTCCATTCAACTCAATAAGGAAACGAAAACAGCGTCCATGCGTACGTACGGCCTACCGTCTCCATGAACGGTGTATTTCTTTCCATTTACTAATTTATTATATATATGTATATTCTGAATATATATTATATATAAATCATGTTTTATATTCTGGAATTAAGTAATTATGATCTAAGCAATCATATGAATAATTACAAGTCAAAACACGGACGACAAATGAAACAATTTTACCCAAAATGCTCTTTAACATAGAATTTACAAAAGAAAGGGTAATATAAAGTCATAAGTGAACCATATATGATATCATAACAATGAGTATGATTCTGGAATAAGTCAATGACATTATTTAAATCATTATACAGGAGGTTCGGACACCTACGAAGAAAATAGGACCTAAGGTAAGGGAAATATCACAATCTCATTTTTTTTCTGAGATTGTTTATACTTTGGCATTTACTGGGGTGTATTTTATCATCCACATCCATTTTTCCTCAATATGTAATATTATTTCCATCCACCTAAAATTGTTTAAATCCAATTTTACCCTTCGGTGAGTTTTTAGTAAAATATATGAAAGGAATCTTTTGTCGTTTTTCGTACGAGGTACTTTTTGACTTTTCCGACAAAAGTACGAGAAGAATGTTTTTTTTAACTTATACGACATGAATGGATTTTTAAAACCTTATTTCCAAGAAGCATCCTTTAAAAGTTTTCAATTTTATTTTTAATCAACTTCTTTTAGTTCAAAATTGTATGACATGTTAAGAAAGGAAAATGTTTTTGAAGTGGAAAGGATATTTTCCTCAAGAATGGAGTTCGAGAGTTTTATCAAAATTATTTTCCATCTAAGATAATAAAGGGTTCTGTTTCTATCCCTATTATTACATGGATTTGATTATGTTGTAATGGAAATATTTTTATGAATTATTTTATCTTATATGAATTGTTTTATGATGTCATGTTGTTTAATAATACCATTTTTATTACATGGGTTATGCAATGATGTGTGATTTATGATTTTGTGGCACACATAAGAATGGTATCATTATGAGATGGGTGGGACCCATATCTCCCTCCAATGCATTGGGTAAAGATTTTATATCTCATGAGATAGACATGGCTATAATGGTAGGTTATACCGGTTCAGTGAAACAGGACTGAAACGAGGGTGACTCGGTTCAGAAAGGGACTTTGTCTACTAAGATAGTCTTGGAAATGAGTCTTGACTAATAAGAAATGATTCTCTATGATTATGTGTGTATGCCACAAAGTTTAATGTTTTAAGTTATGATTATTGTTATTACATTTCACTGCCATGAGTTATCCCAGGTTATGAAATTGTGATCTCTTTTACAGGTTAAGATTTCCAAAAGTTATGTGCTTATGTATATGATGTGATTGATATTTCTTTTGTCTACCCTTACAGAGAATTTGAGCTCACCCTTTTACGTTTTCTTTTCCCCAGAATATAAAGAAAGGTTTTAGGTATTTAAAAAAAAGGAAGATCTTTTTGGGAGATGTTGAAGATCTTTCACCAGGATTAGAAGATTATATTCCGAGTTTCCAAAGACACTAAACTATTACGATCCTTGTGTGTGTGTTTTTGTTATGTACTAAGTATTCCGTAAATGTAATGTAATGTCAATGTACGTCAAGCTTCGGGTCTCTATAGTTGGTATCAGAGGAAAGGTTTAGTCAACCTTTGGAAACTAGGATGCGAAAATTTTAGTGAGACCCCTAGAGATATTTCTAAGGTATGTCTTGGTATGTCTCTAAGGTTAAGTATACGTATAGGTTATAGTCCTAGAATTGCACTAACGATCTTAGAATTTAACCTAAGATTTTAGATATTGAGGGTACTCCCCCTTTATTATGTTGTTTTCCCTAGCATGATTTTTTCCTCTCACGCTATTCTTTTTGGGTTTTAGACGATGGCTGGAGCCCGAAGGAACCGTGTTGATCAATGTAATAGACAATGCAATGATTGTCCTTCTGAACAAACAAGTGTTATGGGATATGGAGTGCAAAATCTTATTGCTATACTTACACAAGCTATGAATCATTCTGGACTTCCAAATGAGCAGAGAAGGGAACAATATTCTATTGAGTCCTTCATGAGGCAACGTCCACCTTCTTTCAGTGGGTCTTCTGATCCACTTGTTGCTGAACAATGGATAAGTACCACTGAAAAGATATTTTCAGTTCTTCAATATTCTGAACATGATAAAGTCATCTTAGCAGTATATCGTTTGGAAGGTGAAGCTGATCAATGGTGGAATCTTATCAAGAATACGAGTCCAAGAGATGAAATTGAGTTCATGGAATGGGACGAGTTCAAGAACTTGTTTTTCAGTAAGTACTTCCCTCGTATTCTTCGAACAAAGATGGAAAAGGAGTTTCTTGAGCTGAAGCAGAAGGATGATGAATCTGTTGGTATATACGAAGCGAATTTTACAAGACTTTCAAGGTATTCATCTGGCATTATCATCCAACCTGAAAGTAAAGTTGATCGATTTTTCAGTGGCTTAAAACCAAGTCTTCTAAGGGAATTAGCTATAAGAGACTTCAGTAGCTATGAAAAAATTGTGTGTTGTGCTATCAAGGTAGAAATGGAATTTGGTGTTACATATCAATCTCATGGTTTTGACAAGAAATGAAAGATGTAGTTCAAGGAGAAATCTTAGAATAATGGTGAAAAGAAGATGAATGTTTCCTTATGCTCAAAGTGTGGAAAGAAGCATGGTGGAGATTGTCTTAAAGGGACTAGAAAATGTTTTAAGTGTGGAAAAGAAGGTCATCGAGCAGCTGAGTGTCGAAGTAATGGAAAAAGGGTTTCTAATGATGTGAATAAAGCAAAGAATGCAGAGAATGCACCACTAACACTTCAATGCTTCAAGTGCAAGGAAATGGAGCATTATGCTAATAAATGCCCTAATCCAAGGGTTAGTGATGATCAACATGAGCAACCACTTAAGGAAAAGGACAAAGGGAAGTCACATGCGATCACTATTGGCGATGTTGAATATGACAACGATGTGGTGGAATGATTAAGTGTTTATGTAATGGGATTCAAAAATAGTGTTGTATATAGTATCGTGGAATATTGGAATATTTATGTATTGGTCTATTGTGGTTTTCAATAATTTTATGGTACCAGTAACCATGGAAAGTGATTGAGATATTTTTGGAAAAAGAATGATATGCGCATAATGAAGGGAAAACGAGAAAATGAAATATTTGACAGTATTCATTAGCTCATGATTGATATAAGGACTAAGTGATACCATGGTTTGAGTATATAGAATCTTGAGGATTTTGGTATGTGGAAGGTGTTAACTTTTAACTACATTCATGTTTTCACTAAGGTTCAATGGGTATTCAAAAGAATACATGATTAAGGACTTTGAATGTTTGGAATGTGACCAACAAAACATATCTTATGATATATGGGGATCAACGATGGTATTAAATCTATGGTAATCGTTTTCACTATGTTATGAGAGTGGACTGCAGTATTATGGATAAGCCTAAAGATTGGAAGAAATTATGTTCGACATAAGTTAGTATTGTTTAAGGATAGAAGTTTTTTCGATATTATTGATGGGATGTTATAGTAATATAGTTTTAGAAAAAGGACAACCTGCAGGACGGGCGACATCCCATCGCGTCGGACAAGGCTGTGGGAATCGAACCCAAAACCGAAGTGCGACTAGACTTTATCGCCTACCACTGGCCTACAGGAAGTCCCTGGTTAGTAAAAACTAGTTTTATTTTATTAAGCGGTATGATATATGAAGTATAAGTTCATTTTTGGAACCATATACGATTAATCATAAGATGGACTTATAACTTTTGCTAACCTTTTGTTTGAAAGAGATGGAATGACCCATCATTCTATCACATGATCTGCTAACACATCACGAATGACAAATTCAACTTCATTTCTTTAAGATATGAAGTGGAAATTGTCCAAAGAACGACAAACGGTGAGACTATACCAAAATCACAAAAGTATTTATTCTAATTCCAATTTCATCAACTTTAGGGAAATGATCTTGAAAACCAAAAATGTTGTCTTAGTGCTCTTATATCTGATGAATCAGATGGTACCTTAGATCATCAAAAATTTATGGCTTTGTGATTGCTAGCTTTTCCATAGCCATGTTCTCTACCACTCTCTATCAGAACATGATGGTTAGATTTCTCTTTCATATCCATATTTTCACCTATGTGGAAACCCAGTGATTATTTTATTTGGGTAACCGTTACGTTTCATACTTTTGTTTTTATAGATTGGTTTTGGTATTCCTTTTTACGATGTGGGTTTCGATTAAAGAAACTTTCGAATAGTAAACCATTTATAACCCCGACGAATTTCGAGGGCGAAATTCATTTTAAGGGGGGTAGAATGTAACACCCCGAGATTTTATGAAAAATATTCTTTTTAATTTCATTAATGTCTTGTGTTGTACACTACACCAAAAGGATCTTGTACAACACGCATCCTTGACTTGCCTTTCATTACACGCAATCGCGACCTTCCTTGATAGCGTGTGTAGTACGCAAACAACGATATGCTATTAAAATATTATTAAAACTAGCCGTTATGAATAGTAATAACCACTTTTTGAAATTTTGTAAATTTTATTTTTCAAAATGGACTTCATTTTTGGATTCGGAATATCGAAATTAGCTTAGGGTGAAATTTTGGTAATTTTCGGATAACTTTCATATTTTGATGAATAGTGGAAATTACTAAATTTTAATTAAAAACAACTTTTTCAATCGAAATAATTAATAGTGATAAATTATTAATTTTAGTGGTTTTAAAGTATATTTAGAATATATTTTTACAATTTAATACAATGATGGTCATTGGATGTAATTTCACATTTAAACCAGTTATAAACAAGTTTCAATCTTTTGATAGTTATTATCTCTTAAAAACACGCTATTTGTTTTGAGGACGGGAATTAATTTTTAAATTAGTTAATGCAACTGATTTGTTTTGAATTTGGTAAAATAGAAATCATTTTTGAGTTCATAATATCAAATATAGCTTAGGCCTAATTTTTGGTATTTTTCTGAAAACTTTCAATTTTTGATGAATACTGAAACCACTAAGTGGTAGTTAAAAAAACTGAATTGTTCATAAAACTTAATTTTACCGCTTCTGGGAGTGGAATTTCAAAAATCCGAGAGACACGGTTAATGTAAGTAAGTAAAATATGGTTCAATGAGATGAAAATAATTTTTTGGTGAATAGTAACTTTTTACTTTTTTTTACCACGGTTAAAAGTAAATAGGGTAATTAAGGGTAGAAATGATATCATTATTACCCTAACACATGTCCTAATTCTATTGGAAAAGTGTAATTCGACCAAAAACAAACTTAGGAATAAAATATGACCATTTAGGCCCACTTGGATTAGATTAGGACATTTATTATTAATTTATTTAAAGAAGGGTTAAAAGAGTTAAAATCAAAGTTTATTTACTAAAACATTTTTAATATGGGGTTATACATAAGATAAATTCGACTATAATTATTAATTAGAAATATAAAAAGATTTCATAAATAATGGTATTTTATTTGTAATTTTTAGACATTAAATAATTCAATTTATTTATGACACAACAATGATGCAGTAATTATCTTATTAATGAAATATTGACATAATTGATGTTATAAATACCCAAATAAATATAATTTGAGACTTTTTATGAATTACACTAATTTTATAGGTTAATATAACATGTTAGTATTGATTTAATTAACTTTTTTCGAACTTATCATTTTTTTATGATTTTTACAAAAATAAATTACTAAATAGTGTCAAAATTGACATAAAATAGTTTTTAAAACAAATATTATATTATTAATTGTTATTTTATTCCTAAAAATCTAAGGTTCGGCCAAATGACTTAGATAAGGTTATATATATTAATAATAAACAACTTGGGGTTCTTTTGGCTTCTTATAGTAAGTTTATTATCCTTATAGTGTAAGAACACAAGAAGACACGGTAAAAGTAAAATTATTTAACTTAATGTTAAATCTAAATGATAAGGTTAAAATAGGAACCTAAACTTGTCTAAATTCTATTGGATGATAGGATTTCGACCCATCCCCACCTTAGCCTGAAAATAAATCAATTTGGATCTATTTAAAACCGAACTTTACTTCATAATAAAATAATATTTTTAGTTTTTCCAAAGGAGCCCCTCTCCTCCCTTATAAAAGGGCACCTCCTCCCTCTCTTCCTCACACAACTTTGAGCCTTCAAGCTCGGAAAACCCCTACCAAATTCTCTTCTCCACTTCCCTAGAAACATCCTAGAGGTTCTTGTCTTCTTCAAAGACCCATTTTAGTGCCCTAAAAGGAGTTCTCAAAGAAGCACTTCAAAGAAGAGGTAATGTCCGTTACCGATTCTTTCATCTTTATTTCTTCTTCCACTTATTCTTCTTAGGTTGTTTAATTATGAAGTAATAACATCAGTATCACTCATATACTGATATCTTATTATAATTATGAAACAACCCTATTTCACCATCTATCCATCCTACGGAAAAATAAATCACCGCTCGTGCGTACGTACGGAATACCGTCTCCACGCCGTGGTGTAATCTATTTTCCACCACCACCTTACATGGATGGGTATAATGGTGTAAATAATAACTATACATAGTTATTAGAACATCATATTGATTCTGATATATTTTATCATCCACTCCAATTCAATTCAATAATTATGGAAACGATATCATCGCTCGTGCGTACGTACGGACTACCGTCTCCACGACGCGATGAGATTCATTCTCCATGTTAACCATTTAAGAATGATTATAAAGTATATATAAGAAATAATAATGAAATATATGACATTATAAAGCTACTGGATTTATGTATATATGTATGTCATCTACTTAATTCCATTCAACTCAATAAGGAAACGAAAACAGCGTTCATGCGTACGTACGGCCTACCGTCTCCATGAACGGTGTATTTCTTTCCATTTACTAATTTATTATATATATGTATATTCTGAATATATATTATATATAAATAATGTTTTATATTCTGGAATTAAGTAATTATTATCTAAGCAATCATATGAATAATTACAAGTCAAAACACGGACGACAAATGAAACAATTTTACCCAAAATGCTCTTTAACATAGAATTTACAAAAGAAAGGGTAATATAAAGTCATAAGTGAACCATATATGATATCATAACAATGATTATGATTCTGGAATAAGTCAATGACATTATTTAAATCATTATACAGGAGGTTCGGACACCTACGAAGAAAATCAGACCTAAGGTAAGGGAAATATCACAATCTCATTTTTTTTTTCGAGATTGTTTATACTTTGGCATTTACTGGGGTGTATTTTATCATCCAAATCCATGTTTCCTCAATATGTAATATTATTTCCATCCACCTACAATTTTTTAAATCCAATTTTACCCTTTGGTGAGTTTTTAGTAAAATATATGAAAGGAATCTTTTGTCGTTTTTCGTACGAGGTACTTTTTGACTTTTCCGACAAAAGTATGAGAAGAATGTTTTTTTAACTTATACGAAATGAATGGATTTTTAAAACCTTATTTCCAAGAATCATCCTTTAAAAGTTTTCAATTTTATTTTTAATCAACTTATTTTAGTTGAAAATTGTATGACATGTTAAGAAAGGAAAATGTTTTTGAAGTGGAAAGGATATTTTCCTCAAGAATGGAGTTCAAGAGTTTTATCAAAATTATTTTCCATCTAAGATAATAAAGGGTTCTGTTTATATCCCTATTATTACATGGATTTGATTATGTTGTAATGGAAATATTTTTATGAATTACTTTATCTTATATGAATTGTTTTATGATGTCATGTTGTTTAATAATCCCATTTTTATTACATGGGTTATGCAATGATGTGTGATTTATGATTTTGTGGCACACATAAGAATGGTATCATTATGAGATGGGTGGGACCTATATCTCCCTCCAATGCATTGGGTAAATATTTTATATCTCATGAGATAGACATGGCTGGAATGGTAGGTTATACTGGTTCAGTGAAACAGGACTGAAACGAGGGTGACTCGGTTCAGAAAGGGACTTTGTCCACTAAGATAGTCTTGGCAATGAGTCTTGACTAATAAGAAATGATTCTCTATGATTATGTGTTTATGCCACAAAGTTTAATGTTTTAAGTTATGATTATTGTGATTACATTTCACTGCCATGAGTTATCCCAGGTTATGAAATTATGATCTCTTTTACAGGTTAAGATTTCCAAAAGTTATGTGCTTATGTATATGATGTGATTGATATTTCTTTTTTCTACCCTTACAGAGCATTTGAGATCACCCTTTTATGTTTTATTTTCCCCAGGATATAAATAAAGGTTTTAGGTATTAAAAAAAGGAAGATCTTTTTGGGAGATGTTGAAGATCTTTCACCATGATTAGAATATTATATTCCGAGTTTCCAAAGACACTAAACTATTACGATCCTTGTGTGTGTGTTTTTGTTATGTACTAAGTATTCCGCAAATGTAATGTAATGTCAATGTACGTCAAGCTTCGGGTCTCTACAGATATAGGTTTGTTTTATCCTAAAGTGATGATTTTAGGGATTTTTTATGATAGGTAAGATGATCTAGAGTGTTTTTGGTTGTGTGTTCGCCAGATTTGTGGTACGATTGCTTGTGGGTCATTTTTGTCGAAACCTTAAAGGTATGTTGCTTCTCTCTCGACTCTACTTGGTTAGAACTAGTGGTTTTGGTTGCAATTAATTTGTTTTTATTGTAATTAATTATGAATATGATGTGTGATTTCTTGGTGGGAAACCCATTTGGTGAATATTTAGAGATTTTTGGGTGAAATGGGGTATGGTTGAAAGAGGAGTTTTGTTGTGTGATTTTAAAATATAGATTTTAAAATTTGTTGCTTGGTTTAGATTATGAAAATTGTTTTCTATAAAAATGTGGTTTTATTGGAATGGTATGTGTCATGGAAAATGGTAGAAGGTGTCTTTAATAAATGGGTGATTTATTTAAGTGAATTGGCATGTGTTGGAAATGGTTGTGTGCTTCCTGTGTGGCCTTGGTGCTTTATACTTGTTGGTTGATTAAGTGTTATGGATTGTGTTGATTATGTGTAAGTGGGTGGGAAGTCTCACTATAAAAGGTGATGGATAGTGGACGGAATATTCACCATTATGGATAGTGTTCGGGAAGCACCACTAGTTGGAATATAGTGAATAGGTTGGGTGGAAGTTCCACCGTTTTGGTTGTCGTGTTGTGTGTTTCTTTGCAAGATGGAATTTTTTGGGTTAATGTGTGATGGTGATATGTATTATGGAATAGTTGTGTCTTTACCTTGTTTTACATGGCTTGGTAAGGGTAAGTTTGTCTTATATTAATGGTTTCACTATTTAATGTTTTATATAAACTGATTTATATAATTGTGCTAACGGTTCTTTCCTAGTGGCATGTGTAGGGAAGTCATTTGAGAAAATCCTACTGAGTATTATTACTCACCCCTTATTTGTCACTTGGTTGCTTTTGTAGATTTTGTATTCCAGGAAACAAGTAAGGGTAAATCATCTCATTTTTCTAGCGGTTTGTCAAGATGCTTTGGTGTTGTTGTGGTGCTTAGAGCATGGAGCTTGGTGCGGAGCTATGGATGGTGTCCTAGTTCTTTGGGGTCTTTTTGTGTAGTATTCTACTTGGTACTCTGATATTTAGTTTGGTTTTACTGGCATTTGGGAATTTTTATGGAATAGATGTTTGAATCTTGGTAATGTATGGGTTGGTTTGTTTTGTTGACATGCATCATGTAGCTTTGTTGGTAATGGCATATTTGGTTGGTTGATTTTATCTTAAGGTAAATCATTCCCCAATGATTCTTGAAGCCCTTGAAATTTATCGTCAGCCTTTGGCGCCTTGTGAATATCACTTAAGGCCAAGTAGCATTCCTCCACCCTCTCAAGACAATGGGATGGAGAGGGATGTTACAAGTGGTATCAGTTTGTTCGGTCCTTGGATTTCAAGTGAGAGCAGTTGTTCGGTCCTTGGCGTTGATTGTTGGTCTTGGTGTTGACATTCGTTCTTGGCCTATAACTTGAATCTAGATGGTATCAAGGCGTAGTATTGAAAGAATTTGGAATGTATAGAATAAAAGGATGTATCCAACCCCTTTATGCTGAACTTCAAGTTACCAGGGAGTTGGGTACATAAGTTTTTGGACACTTATTGGCATTGGAAATCTCATTTTTGTGGGCGTAGCCAATGAGATCAGCATGACATGCATGGTAGAAATGAATTCCCACTAGGCTACATATTTCATTAGGGTATAATTATTTATGGTGTGATTTGAATGTGTGGATTTTGAAAAATCTAAATTAGGTTTCAAAATAGAAGGATTTGAAACATGGAAACTTATGGTATTTTGAAAATGGGTCGATTTTCAAAACATGGTGGATTTTTCAGAATAGTGCAACATGGGAAATGTGAACTTGTGGAAAACCTGGTTTTGATAACTATTATGTATTGAATTTGAAAATTTTATACCTTTTTTTTTAAGTGAGTGGGACTTATTTTTGTTTTTTTATTGATAAAAATGGAACTAGGTAGGCGTCGTAGAGACCAACCAGAGGAAGGTGCTAAAAGTGTGGTTGCACCTGAGGCTCAGGTGAACCAACAGCTAATGCAGAGTATAGTGCAAGATTTATAGGTTGTGGAAAGTGGGAATAAAGTGTATGAACCAAATCATGTGGATAATGAGGTTCATTTTTAAAGGTAGAATCCGCCTATTTTTAGGGGTGATTCGGAGCCAGAAAGGGATGAAGCGTGGATGAAGAGAATGAATAGGATATTTGACTTCTTGGGAACACCATCAGAGCTGAAAGTGAAGTTATTCACATACATGTTGGAATATATTTTCCTTTAGTGGTGGGATATGGTGGTCCAAGCTGGGACAAACCAAAGTGTGACATGGGAGGGTTTTGAAGATTTTTTAATAAGTAATTCTACTTTCATACATTTAGAATTCAATGTATAATGGATTTCTTCAGTTTGAAGTAAGGGAACATGGCGGTAAAGG
The DNA here is from genome assembly GCA_963277665.1 of Viscum album. Classification (NCBI taxonomy): domain Eukaryota; kingdom Viridiplantae; phylum Streptophyta; class Magnoliopsida; order Santalales; family Viscaceae; genus Viscum; species Viscum album. The sequence continues at coordinate 2,078,876,801 of OY728146.1, forward strand.
AATATGTGCCTAATTTTATGAACTTTGTGAGGTTTTCACCCAAGGTGGAAGGTATAACATCATTGGAGGCATGAATTTGTTAATCTAGGTTGAGGAAGGAAATTCATTCCAAGATAGAAGTGTAGTGTATAAATGATTACATGGAAATGGTGAATAGAGCTATGGTGGATGAGAGGGATCTTTTGGGGGCTACAGTCGGGGGAAGTATGTTGGTACCCATGGAGAATAGTGGGAACTTGAAAGCTAGGTTCAAGCAGAAGAGGGACACTTATTTCCAGGGTGGGAGTACGGCCCAGAATCCGATGGAAGGATCAGTGAATCTTCCTTTGAAGCCTTAGAGTAAGTCAGGATGTTTTCAGTGTGGCTCTACGGGGCACATCAAGTGGGATTGTATGACACAACCTCAATAATTTCATAACTATAAGCATATGGGGCATCTTCAGCGGTATTATCGTAATGCTCTGAGTTCGGGTGTTCATGACACTCCTTAGGGGTCGCAGGCGTCCTATTCCTCAATAGTATGGAGGTAGCAACATAGTCCTCATCAGCAGAGCCGAGTTAGTCAGGGTGATTCTGGAAATACCATAACACCTTAGCAGGGTAATAAATAGTAGAGCATGGCACGCAAGCAATTTTTTGGAGGTGAACAGGTTGTGATGGATGATCAGTTAGGACCATCCATGGTGCAAGGTACGATTCTTTTAAATTACACGTTGATGTAATCTTTATTTGATATGGGTGATTCACATTATTTTATTGCTTCTCATGCCATTATTTCATTGGTTTTACATGTAGAAATTATTCCTTCTATTTTGAAACTACAAACTCCTCTGGTTAAAAGAGAGTGTCGAGATTTCCTCTGTAGAGGTTGTTGCTTAGTTGTGGATGACATTGAATTGATGTGGGATTTCTCGGTGCTTGAGATGGATACTTATGATATAATCCTTGGAATGGGTTTGTTGGTGATATTTAAGTCTCACATCGATTACTATGTGCGAACGTTTAGTTTTATGATGGAGGTTGACATTGAACATCTCTTTAGAGGGGAGAAGAAGGAAAATCTAGGAGCAATAGATTTGTTGGCACCAACTCTTGGCACGATCTTGTATTATTTAGCAGCGTTGTCATTGTAATCAGTGGAAGCAGTTGAGAAAATAGTTTTTCCAGTGGTTGTTGATTAGTTTATAGATGTCTTTCCTAAATAATTCTCAGGGTTTCCACCCATGAGAGAAGTGGATTTTACAATTGATCTCCTTCCAGGGACCAGTCCTATCTCACTTCCGTCTTACCAAATGGAACTAGCATAATTACGGGAATTAAAGGTGCAGTTGGAGGAGTTGGAGAAAAAATGGTCCATCCGGCCTAACACGTCTCCATGGGAAGCATCGATGTTATTTGTTAAAAAGGTAGATGGAACTTTACAGCTCTATGTGGATTATTATAGACTTAATCAGGTTATGATAAATAAATGATGTCCACTTCCATGCATTGATGATTTGTTTGACCAGTTGAGGAGATCTCAGTAGTTCTCCAAGATTTAATTGAGGTTAGGATGCCATCAATTGTGGCTAAGAAAAAAGTATATCCCCAAAAAAACTTTTATAAGTAGATATGGCCATTACGAGTATGTGATTATTCCCTTTGGTCTAACGAATGCACCAGCTGTGTTCATGGCATTGATGGATTGGATATTTTAGAGATATATAGATTCTTTTGTGGTGTTATTTGTTTATTATATACTGGTGTATTTGAGTACAAGGGTAGATCATGAGAATCACTTTTTGATAGTGTTGGGGATCTTAATGGATCATCAGTTGTATTCCAAATTTTCAAAGTGTGACTTTTGGATATAGGAGGTTCGTTTCCTTGGAAATGTTATTTTTGAGAAAGGTGTTTCAGTTGATCTGGAAAATATAGGCTGTTATCTCCTGGAAACCACCAAAGAACATTTTCAAAATACGGATATTCCTTGTTCTAGCTAGCTATTATTGTCATTTTTTTTATGATTTATCATGATTGGCTTCACCGATGAAAGCTTTTACAATGAATAATATTACATTTCAACGGTATGAGAAGTTTCAGAAATGATTTGAAGAGCTAAAGGGTCGCTTACATCATCACCAATCTTGGTTTTTCTTGAACCAAGGAAAGGGTACGTGGTGTATTGTGATGCATCGGGATCGGGGTTGAGGTGTGTTTTCATGCAAGGAAATCATGTGGTTGCATATGGCTCACGACAGTTGAGGTTTCATGAGAAGAACTACCCAACGCATGATTTGGAGTTGGTAGTAGTGGTTCATGCCTTGAAAATGTGGCATCATTATCTCTTCGGTGAGAAATTCATGGTCTTTACCGACCATAAGAGCTTAAAGTGTATTTTCTCACAAAGATATTTGAACTTGAGGCAAAGGAGATGGATGAAGTATCTATATATGTTTTATTTTGACTTAATGTACACATCGGGTAAGGGAAACTTGGTGGCGGATTCACTAAGTCTGAAATCATATGCTCAGGTGGTGAAACGGGCATCGGATCAGTGGCAGTTGATATCGGCCATAGCTGACATGTGGTTGGAATGTGAGTAATGGGGTGAAAGAGCAGTCTTCTTCCCGGTTTCCTTGGTTTATGACTTGGATGGTTTGGTTAAAGAGGTACAGGCATCTGATTCTGAATGTATGACGATGAGGTCGAAACTCAATGGTGGGGAGACCACTGAGAGCTAGAAACTGAATGGGAATTCAGTATTTTGTTTTTGAAATTAGGTGGTGGTACTAGTGGCTTATTAGGAGGAACTTCTCAGGGATTATCATCATTCTAGGTGGGTTGTTTATCCTAGAATTCAGAAGATGTATAATTCATTGAAAGTGTAGTTTTGGTGGGTTGTTATGAAAATGGATGTGGATGAGTTTGTTTTGAGATGTTTAACTTGTCAGCAAGTCAAGGTAGAGCATCAGTAGCCAGCAGGAATGTTGCAATATTTTCCTATTCCAACTTAGAAGTGGGATAAAATAGAGATGGATTTTGTGACAGTTCTTCTGAGAATGGTCAGGAAGCACGATGTCATATGGGTGATTGTGGATCGGCTCACAAAGTTGGCCTATTTCATCCCAATTTGTGAATCTCATACGATGGAGGATCTATCCAAAATCTATATTTGGGAAGTGGTAAAGAGTCATGGTGTTCTAGTTTCAATTTTATTAGATAGAGATATGAGGTTCACATCTCATTTTCTGAAATCCTTATTGAAAGCCCTTGGGGAACAGTTGATGATGAGCACGGCATATCATCCTCAGATAGATGACCGATCTGAGAGGGTGATACAAACCTTAGAGGATATGATAATGGATTGTGTGATGTATTTTGGTGGTTCATGGGAGAATAAATTACCATTAGTGGAGTTATCCTATAATAACAGTTATCAGGCTTCAATACATATGGCTCTATTTGAGGTATTGTATGGGCATCTATGTCGTTCTCCACTATATTGGGTGGAAACGGGTGAGACTTTGATGATCAGACCGAGCCTTGTCCAAGAGACTACAGAGAAGATCAATTTGATTTGAAAGAGGATGGAGATGGATCAAAGTTTTCAGAAATCATATGCGGACCATCTTCGATGACTGTTGTTGTTCGAGGTGGGTGATCATGTGTTTTTGAGAATCTATCCTAGGTTAGGACATCGTCGGTTTAGAAATAGGGTAAGTTATCTCCAAAGTATATTGGGCCTTTTGAGATACTTGAGAAGATTGGAGAGGTGGATTATCATTTGTATTTTCCACCATGGTTTAGTGCGGTGCACAATGTGTTTCATGTGTCGCAGTTGAAAAAGTATCAACCAGATCGTGACCATGTGATTCATTGGAATCATTTTGTGCTAGAATCGGATGATTCTTTAGTGCGCATGCTGGTGCGGATTGTGGATAGGAAATAGAAAGACTTGTGTGGTAAAATAATCAGTTTAGTTCATTTTTTGTGGCAGAATGGTCAGATTCATAAGGAGACTTGGGAGCATGAGAAAGAGATGGTTGAGCAATTACCCAAGCTCTTTCAGTAAAGAGGTAGTTCTCTACTTTCCAAGGGCAGAAAGTCCAATGGTGGGGAGAATATAGCACCCTCATTTTGAGGTATTTATCCTTTTTTTTATTCCTTTTTATGTGTTTAAAGTTCTTGGGAGGAGTTGGAAAGATTTTGGGAGAGTTTTTAATGGTTTTGAATAATTTTGGAGGCTTTTCTAAGGGCACACGATTTGAGAACGGTTAGGGGAAACCGTGTGGGTTCTCCAGGTAACCGTGCAGGGGGAGATAGTGGGATTTGCACAGTCTACGCACAGTTTTCCAAACCATGTGGGACAACCATGCGGGACCACTTCTCTTGAGGCAGTGGCGTGTTCACGATTAGCACACGGTTTTCCAAACTGTGTGGGATAACCGTGAAACCACTTAAAAAGGGTATTTTTAAATCAAGGTTCACTTGGGATTAACCTATTTCACTCCAAAGTTCTTCCCACTCAATTATCACTCGGTATTTTTGGTTCTCAAGGGTTTTAGGGGCTCTTCCACTTGTTTTGGAAGCGATTTGAAGGGATTTTAAGGTGGTGTGAAGGTGGTTTCTCCCAGGTAAGTCTCTTCTCTTGGTTTCTCTTTGGTTTTCTCTAGATCCACTCTTCCCTCTCTCTTGGTTTTCTAGAACTACATCCATTTTTTGTAGATATAGGGTTATTTTAGCCTAAATTAATGATTTTAGGGATTGTTGATGATAGGTAAGAGGATCTAGAGTGGTTTCGGTGGTGCATTCTCTGGATTTGTGGTGTTGTTACTTGTGGGTCTTTTTTTTTGGAACCTTAAAGGTGGGTAGATTCTCTCTCGACTCCACTTGGTTAGAACTAGTGGTTTGGTTTCAATTAATTTGTTTTTTTTTTTGGGAATAAATTGTGAATATGATGTGTGAGATCTTAGTGGGAAACCCATTTGGTGAAGATTTAAATATTTTTGGGTGAAATGGGATATGATTGAAAGAGGGGTTTTGTTGTGTTATTTTAAAATATAAATTTTAAAATTTGTTTCTTGGTTTGGATTTTGAAAATGTTTTGTGAAAATGGTTTTCAATAAAATGTGGTTTTATTGGAATGGGATGTGGTATGGAAAATGGTAGAAGGTGTATTCAATAAATGGGTGATTTATTGAAGTGAATTGGCATGTGTTGGAAATGGTTGTGTGCTTATTGTGTGGCCTTGGTGCTTTATGATTGTTGGTTGATTGAGTGTTATGGATTGTGTTGATTATGTGGAAGTGGGTGGGGATTATCACTATAAAAGGTGATGGATAGTGGATGGAAGAGCCACCATTATGGATAGTGGTCAGGAAGCACCACTAGTTGGAATGTAGTGAATGGGTTGGATGGGAGTTCCACCGTTTTGGTTGCCATGTTGTGCGTTGATTTGTAATATGGAATTTTTTGGGCTAATGTGTGATGTTTCTATGGCTTATGGAATAGTTGTGGTTTTCCCTTGTTTGACATGGCTTGGTAAGGGTAAGTTTGGATTGTGTTAATGGTTTCCCTATTTAATGTTTTATATAAACTGCTTTATATAATTGTGCTAACTGTTCTTTCCTAGTGGCGTGTGTAGGGAATTCATTTTGGAAAATCCTACTGAGTATTATTACTCACCCCTACTTTATAACATGGGTGCTTTTGTAGATGTTGTATTCTGGGACACATGTAAGGGTAAAGCATCTCATTTTTCTAGTGGTTCGACATGATACTTTGGTAATGTTGTGGTGCTTGGAGCATGAAGCTTGGTGTAGATCTATGGATGGTTTCCTAGTTATTTGGGGTCTTATTGTGTAGTCTTCTTCTTGGTAATATGATATTTGGTTTGGTTATATTGGCATTTGGACATTTTTATGGCATAGTTGGTTGACTCTTGGTGATGTATGGGTTGGGTTGTTTTGTTGACATACATCGTGTAGATTTGTTGGTAATGGAATATTTAGTTGGTTGATTTTATCTTAAAGTAAAGTTGTTACCCAATGATTCTTGAATCCCTTGTCATTTATTACTAGCCTTTGGCACCCTAGGAATGTCGCTTAAGTCCAATATCATTCCTCTACCCTCTCAAGCCAATGGGATGGGGCGGGATGTTACATAGAAGCTTTCATGAGAATCATGAATCAAATGACTCAAGTTATGGGAAATAACTTGAATCAAGATGAGATATCGATTTCACCAAGAAGGGGATAACTTTCCATTGAGTCCTTTATGCTTCAATGACCACCAATGTTCAGTGGATCTACTGACCAATTGATTGTATAATAGTGGATAATATCTATAGAAAAGATCTTTTCCATAATTCATAGTTCTAAAAAAGAGAAATTCACCTTGGTTGTTTACCTCTTAGAGGGATAAGCTGATCAGAGGTGGGAGCTGATTAAAAACACAAGGACAAAAGGGGATATTGAAGATATGGAGTGGGAAGATTTTAGATAGATCTTCTTCAATAAGTATTTCCCTTGTTTTATGAGAATGAAAATGGAGAAGAAATTTCTCAATCTGGAGCAGAATGAGAATGAATCTGTGAGAAGCTATGAGATGAACTTCACAAGAATTTCATGTTACACATCTATCTTTTTTATGAATCCTAATGGAAAGGTTGATAGATTCTTTGGTGGACTAAGACCTCATCTGTGGAAGAATCTAGCCAACTAAGACTATGATAGCTATGAGGAGATCATGTTGAGTGCTATGAAAGTTGAACTAGAGTTTGGTGAGACACAATGGTCTCATAAATACAATGAAAAGAATATATCAATGGATCCAAGCTTGGGGGAGGAGCTTTGATCAGGTAAGAGGAGGAAAGAAAGTGAAACTTTCCATGTGTAATAAATGTGGGAAGAAGCATTCGAGGAACTTCCTGCTCGGGAACGAGAAGTGTTACAAGTGTGGAAGGGATGGCCATATCACACAGAATTTTCATATTGAAGTGAAGCCTCAATTTACCAACACTAATGGAAAAGGAAATATGGTCATGCCCTACCTAAATTCCAATACTTCAAGTGTGGATAGCTCGGACACTTTTCCAATCACTGTCCAAATCTAAGGGCAGTGGAGGGGAATCACCCTCAGCCTCAGCAAAGGCCAATAGAGCAAGGTCATGTTTTTTCTATCACGATAGATGATATTGAAGCTCCAAATGATGTGGTGGTAGGTACTCTTTTTGTTCTCTCAAATCCAGAAAGTACTTTGTTTGAATCTTTTTCTACACATTCCTTTATTTCCTCCAAGTTTTCAAAGAACTTAGAATCAACCCTTGAATTTCTAAAAGTAGATTTATCATTCAAGACTCTTAGTGGGATTATCCAAGCATCATTAGTGTTTAGAAACTCGAGTATTTACTTTAGTGAGCAAAATATTATCACAAATATAGTAGTCATTCCCGTGTTGGAATTATACATTATACTAGGGATGGACCGGCTCTCAAAGTATAATACTAAGATCAAATACAGAAGCAAGGAATCTTAGTAGTCTTGAATGGGAAATCTTTAGTTATCTTCCAAGGAGATATTTTTCGACCAGATATTTTTCTAGAATCACCTCTTATATCCTTATTTATGGAATTGATCGGTGAAGATGAAGAAGGAAATGAGAGTATAAGGATAGAAAATTTCCCCATTGTCCAGGAATACATTAACGTATTTCTTAAGGAGTTACCTGGACCTCCCCCAAGAATAGAGGTAGAGTTATCCATTGAACTCATACCAGGATCTCATCTAATATCAAAGACCCCATATAGGATGGAAAATGTGGAGATAAATGAATTAAATAAAAAACTCCAAGATCTTTTGTAGAAGGGGTTTATCTGACCAAGTGTGTCTCTTTGGGGAGTGCATGTTCTCTTTGTGAAGAATGAGGAAAGATCAATGTAGCTATGAATTGATTATAGAGAACTGAATGGGATCACAGTGAAGAACAAATACCCTCTTCCAAAAATTGATGACTTATTTGACCAACTTCGTGGGGCTCAATTCTTCTCCAAGATTGATCTTTGATCTGTTTATCATCAATTGAGGGTGAAGAAAGAAGATATTCCAAAAACTTCTTTATGATCAAGATATGGGCATTATGAGTTTGTTTTTATGCCCTTTGGATTGACTAATGCACTTGCTATTTTTATGAATTTTATGAATAAAGTCTTTAAGGACTACCTTGATAATTTTGTGGTAGTTTTTATTGATGACATTCTGATATATTCTAAAATTCACGAGGAGCATGAGGATCATCTAAGGGTTTTTTTTTCAAACTCTACTGAAGTAAAGGATTTTTGGAAAGTTTATATAGTGTGAATTTTGATTACAACAAGTTGCTTTCTTGGGGAACATTATAACCAATGAAGGAATATTAGTTGACCCTATAAAGACAAAGGTTGTAGAGGAGTGGCCTCATCCTACAGTAGTTACTGAGATTAATAGTTTCCTTGGTTTAGAAGGATATTATAAGAGGTTTGTGAAAAACTTTTAATGACTTTCTAATCCATTAACCAAGTTAACTTGAAAAGGGGTCAAGTTCATCTGGACAAAGGAGTGTGAGGAAAGTTTCCAAGAGCTGAAGAAGAGATTGGTTACTGCACCCAAGTTAACTCTACCCTCAATCGAAGAAGTATTATTTATTTTTAGTGATGAATCTCTGAAATGGATTGGGTGCATCCTCATGAAAAATGAAAAATTCATTGCTTATGCATATCGATAGTTAAATCCTCATGAGAAAAACTATCCTACGCATGATCTTGAGCTAGCTACAGTTGTTTTTTATTTGAAGATATGGATGCATTATCTTTATAGGGAGAAATGTGATATATACACAAACCATAAAAGTTTGAAGTATATTTTCACACAAAAAGAATTGAACATGAGACAGAGAATATGGTTGGAACTTCTTAAAGACTATGATTATTCAATTCATTATCACCCTGTAAGAGAAAACAAAGTTGTTGATGCATTAAGTGGTCAAGAACTTGTTGTTATGGAAATGATGAGGATTCAAGGAGATCCCTTGATCAAATACCTATTAAAAATGGACATGGGAACTTTAAGGGAAGGTACATCATCAACCCTATCCCAAATGATTTCTCAACCATCATTACTAGATAATATCAAGAAATATCAGAAATAAGATCCTTTATTACAAAATAAGTTTGAGGATATGAAGGATGGAAAGTTTCACGAATTCAATATTGATCAAAAAGGTGTACTGAAATTTCATACAAGACTGTGTGTTTCGTCTATTCCAAAAATAAATAAGGAACTGATGGATGAAGCTTTTAGCTCTATATTATCTATACATCTTGGAAGCACAAAAAATTATAGGGATCTTCGTGATCATTATTGGTGTCACGAACTGAATCTGGTCGTTGCCAAAACCGACACCAAACCTATCTCGTGTCATGACCCGAAGGGCGTTCCCTATCCCCACGGGCTGGAACAAGTTCCCGGGTATCATTAATTTAGGTTTGGGAACGATTTACCCGAGTATAAAATCATAAAACATTAAAAACAATCCATAATATAAATTTGAAATTTTTGAGCCAAAAAAGACTTAAGTAAAAACCAGAACTGAATACATTGGTTTAAATATAATACAAGTGGTACAAATAAAAATAATTATAGAATCAAGACAGCCCCAAGGACTCCACACGACTAGGGGTCATCGCCCCCAAGCTGTCTCTACAACTCCGCACCAAGGATGGGAACTAACACCCTGAACTGCCATCACCCTTATCCTTTCCTTTACTTGAATCAAACATAACCAAGTCTACTTACACACAAGGGGTGTAAGTAGGGTGTTATCCTAATCCCAATAGGATACCACCAAATTATTCCAAGGAGTAAGAAATACAATGTGAAAAAACAAGCAGTTTTCAAACGCAAGGAAAAGTAGTGTTAAAATTTCAAGAAATGAAACCTCCAATTGAAAATAGTTTTCAATCCAAAATTTTCAGAATATTAACACATTAAAATAGAAATGTTAGATACTGTAATTTAATTCCAAACACACCCTATGACATGGGTAAATACTACAAATCCAATGAGCAACAACATTGGGAACACCCCTAGGCACTAGGTTGTCTTGGGCCCTATGTACCTCGTACCTCACTGTAATTTAACCATAGAAAAATCGGTTCTCGTGCATGAGCCACTAGTAGGGAACATACCCATAACCTAGTGGTCCCCAATAATCATCCACATAGTTTAGTTAGAGTTTTCGTTATCCAAATGCTAAGTGAAACAGGGACAAAACCCATCTGGTCCACTAGCCGTACTAGTACAAATCCGCCCCACCTAGGTACCCGGGATTCCCCTTTTGTGCTCAATCAATTTCAGCATGAAACATAAATAAATTTTCATATAAAACACAATTACTGTTCAAACACAACCAATACAGTATCTATCACGTTTTATACCACTTAAAACACAAAACAAAACACTTAGATTTTTCATAAAACAATTCCTCAAAATCTCGTAGTGTTTCGGACACAAAACTCCTTATAAACCTCACTTGCATACTATGTGCACATTTTTAAGTTTCAAAAACAGAAATGGAAGCCTACTAAATTTCAGTGAAAACACTAAATCATTTTTAGGGCAGCCCCATATGGTTCAAGAAACGACATCATTGCAAAATCTCCATTTTTACACAACACAACTCTTAGAATTTCATGTGGTTCAAAAACACCATTAAAACCAGATTTTGAACCAACAAACACAAGGTATAATCATTAAAAATATTATTTTTATCCCTATTATAGTTAAATAAAATCAACTAATTACTTATAGGGTATCCCCAATTAAACTAATAAAACATTATTATAAAGAAACCCCCAATTTCACATGAAATTGGCATTTAGGGTTCATTTTAAATAAAAACACCACTAAAACTATTTTTTCAGCAATAATAAAATTAAATAATCATGAAAATACCATAAAAACAGTATCCAATTCACAAAGATTTCATAAACAATGGAATCACCTACCAAAACCAAGGAAACCCTTGAATCCTTTGTGCGAAAACTCAAACGCACCACCGCCGCACCTCAAGGAAGGTAAACCATACCTAAAAGCAGAATTTCAGACCATGAAACACAAGATAAAACCCTAATTTTTAAACCCTACTTTATTTACATTAGGAACCTCAATGATAAGGGAAGAAACCCTAAGTACATTGGATGTAACTCTAAACAAATTGAAAGAAGGAGAACAACTTATTTAAAATATCTTGTAGAAATCGCCCCCAAAAATACCAGTATCTGATTTTAAAAATACTAAAACCTTCAAGGGAGGTTCAAAAAAGGATAAGAAGATCATTTAGGAATTTTAATGGGGGAAAAAGAGTAAAAATTGAGAGATTTATGAAGGAATGAACTTACCTCTTCAAATCTGGACGTTTTGAGAACCCTATAAATATCTGCCCAAATTCGCGATTTCTAGGAGCTCCAAAGAGGGGGATAAGGGAATGGTAGCAAGTTTGGGTTCATTGGGCTTGGGATCCACTTGGAATCACCGAAATACCATTACTATTGAATGAGATATGAAAAAAACAAATTTTTGTTTTAAAACTGGAAATGGGCCTTCGGGCTGGCCCAATTCCTTAAATGAAAACCCAATTACACCATTATTATGGATTCTTAAAGGGTAAAAATTGAAATTGTGGTGTTAATAGGTCAGGGGAGGTCATTTAAAAAGTTTAATGGGTGCAAAATATTAAAAAATGAAAAAGTTATAAAAGAAACAAAATTGGTTTTTAAGTCTGGAATTGGGCTCACAGTTTGGCCCAATTCATGAAAACTCTCTCATTTCTCCATAAAAGATTGGGACCCCCCCCCCCCCCCACCACCACCAAAACAAAGAATGTATGAAAATTAAATGAAATTTACCTTTAAAATAAGTCATTTATGTGACAATTGGTGGGATAATATGAAAAGGTAGATTGATGACTACACTACAAGGTGCCTGGTATGTCAATAAGTGAAGGCGGAGTGAAAACTTTCTAAAGGGGTATTACAACCACTACCCATACTAGCATGGAAGTGGGACAATATCACTATAGAATTTATAATTGGTCTCTCAAAAACTTTCAAGAGAAACAATGAAATATGAGTTATAATGGATCGTCTCACCAAGACTACCCATTTTATCTCTATTTGAGAATATTTCTCTCTTGATCAAATTTTCAGGATTTACAAGAAGGAAGTGGTAAGGCTACATGGAGTTCCACTTTCTATCATATCTGATCTTGATCCAAGGTTCATAACAAAATTGTGGATAAGTCTTCAACATGATCTATGTACTGAATTGAATTTTAGTATGACCTATCACCCCCAAACTTATTCCCAATCTGAAAGGACTATTCAGAAACTCGAGGACATGCTGAGAACATGCTCAGTGGAATTTTAAGGTGGATGGGATTAACATCTCTCATTAGTGGAGTTCTCATACAACAACAGCTTCCACTCTAGCATTAAAATGGAACCTTCTGAAGCTCTATATGGGAATCAATGTAGAAATCATACTTATTGGGATGAAGCTGGTGAGAGAAAACTTCTTGGGCCTGATCTTGTGTAGGATATGACAGAAAGGGTTCATGTCATCCAATAACACATTAAGGATGCTCAGAGTCGATAAAAGAGATATGCTGACAACTGTCAAAGGGACTTAGAGTTTGATGTCGGTGATAAGGTATTCTTTTGAATTTCTCCTTGGAAGAGAGTCGTGAGGTTTGGGGAAAAAGGGAAGCTCATCCCTAGGTACATTGGCCCCTATGAAATCCTTGATCGTATAAGAGCGTTGGCCTATCATCTTGAACTTCCTAAAAATCTATCACAAGTTCATGATTTATTCCATGTATCCCTCTTGGGTAAGTACATACCCTACCCTTCACATGTACTAAATATAGAGGTGGTACAACTAGAACACAACCTCTCTTATGAGGAGCAGTCGATGTAGATATTAAACTTTAGAGACAAGTTTCTACGCAACAAGACTACCCATATTATTAAAGTGTTATGGAGGAACCACAAATATGAAAAAGCCACATGGGAGATAGAGGGGACTATAAGGCAGAAGTACCCACACCTTTTCTCTTATAAGGGTAAAAATTGAAATTTTAGGGATGAAATTTATTAAGGGGGGAAGAATGTAACAACCCAAATTTTTTAATAATATTTTGTTTCCTGAAAATGTAAGTTTTACTATGTCATAATCAATAAAACTATATAAGTATAATTTAAATGTAACCATCAAGTTTTGACCACTATATGGTTGTTGGTTAACATGACCATTGGAAACCATAATAATTTTTAATTTTATAACTATTATTTATAAATAGAAATGATACTGGATAATTAATGTAGAAATAAAAGTTGATGGCTTCTACCAGTAGAACCATGACATAAAAAACCCTTTTGTCAGAGCTTGGGAAGGAGGTAGAATCACTAGGTTTTGCTCTAGACCAAGCCCAAGCTGAGATTCAACATGTTAAGCTTGAATGAAATCACCTGTGGAAGAATTTTAAGTTGATATAAATCACCACTCGAGCAATGTTGTCTGAGCCGCCTCAATATTCTATAGTCATTTCACACCTTACTCTTAGGTCATATGCATGTGTTATAAGAGGTTATGTATCAAGGTCTTAGTTACTTTCTGTAATCCATTTCTATAAATAAAATTTTTATTTCTTATTATGGTAAAATAACCATCATTTTTGAATTTCAAGTGTCAAAATTAATCTAGGATGAATTTTTAGTATTTTTCTAATAATTTTCATATTATTGATGAATATTGAAAAAAAGTGTATTTTAAAATATTTTTTTTATACTTTAAATAATTGATACTATGAGATTATTTTTTAAAAATAGACATATACAGTTGTGATCAGTAAAAAAAATTAGAGTCTGATAAGATCAACTTAATTTTTAGTGAATAGTAACTTATGAATAGTAATATTACCCTTATGAATAGTAATATGACAAATGGAATAGTAACCTCAACTAAGGAAGTATAAATATAATTTAGGCATCTTGAATGGTAATGTGATATAATATTATAACTAAATAACTGTTTTAGAACTTATTAGATAACTATTAGTATTTTTTCTAGTAAATAGTGATTTAACTTAAAAATTAAACTTCTCATATATAGAAAATTATTTTCAAAAAATAGATTTCATTTTTCAATTCAGAACATCGATATTAGGTTAGAGTGAATTTATGATATTTTTATAAAATGTTTTGTTTTTCGGTGAATAGAAAAAATATAGTTTTTGAGTTTTTGATGTGTTTTATGACAACATAATGATGTAATATGTAATTTAAAATGCTAGTTGACTCATGTGTATTAAAATATTATATGAGGTGTCCCAAGTGTTCAAAACCATGGGAAAATACCATGGGAAAGCCCATGGTTTTGTAAATACCATTGATGAGGTGTCCTCAAAAATTAATAAAAAACTCCCTCTCTTTTACTATAAATACCAAGTCATTCCTTTATTTTATTTCATACCAAAATCATCTACCTTGAAGCTCTAATAGTAATACTACCCAAGGTGTCCTCAATCCCTCAAGTTTATGATCTTAGAGTTTTAAAAGTTACTCTTCAAGGTAAGAGAAATCTCAACTTCGCTTTTCCGTTCATGTTCTCTTTATGTTATATGTCTTTCAAATTTCCATATCATGTTCTTATATCCATTTTGTTCTATCCCTCTACTATATTATGAGTCTTTTATGAATGGGAGACCCTTATCCCCTCTCCTTTTAATGTTTTATAAATCCATGTTTCATATCGGTTATGCTGTCAGATTTTCATCTTGAAATTTCTCTCTTTTTATCAAGAAATTCTTTTTTTTTCTTTTCACTACTACAAAAACGAGCTTTATCAACACTCAAAACGGGATTTAACAGCACTACAAAATTGTTGTAAATCTCAGCGCTGATAAAGGTGGGTTCCCTTTATCAGCACTCAAAAATCACTAATAAAGGTATCCTTTATCAGTGCTAAAAACGCGTTGATAAAGGGATCGTTTATCAGCGCTTCTTTAGCCCTGATAAAGTGATCATTTATCAGTGATTATTTAGCAGTGATAAAGGAACCCTTTATTAGTGCTAAAAAAGAACTGATAAATGCCCTTCCTACTGTAACATAAAATTCTACAGCAGCACAACCAAACAAGACCTGCAAAAAAATAAGCATATCAACAAGTATACCCATACAAAATTAACACATGATTCATAAAGTAATTACAGAAAGAATATACATACAAAAAGTATACTCATAAACCATTAACACATAATTAATTAGTTAATTAATTACATAAATAATTTGATTCAGAATTCAAGGGGTTGGGGGGTTGTTCAGGGGTTTGGGGTGGCTGTCTAAGGGGGGTAGGGGTGTCTAGGGGGTGGGGGTTTTTGGGGGGATGGGGGTGTTCAGGGTGGGTAAGGGTTGTATAGCGTGGTGGGGGTGGGGCTGTCCATAGTGGTGTCCAGGAGGTGGTGTGGTATCCAGGGGTTTAGGGGGATTTCTAGGGGGTGGGGGTGTCCAGGGGTGGGGGTGTTCAGGGGGTGGGGTGGTGTCCATGGGGGTGGGGGCAGTCCAGGAGGTTGGGGGTTGTCCAAGGGGGGTGGGGTGGTGTCCATGGGGTGGAGGTGGCTATCCATGGGGGTGGGGTGTCCAGGGGGTGGGGGTGTCCAGGGGGCGAGGGTGTCCAGGTGGTGGGGTGGTGTCTATGAGGGGTGGGGGGTTGTCCAGGGGATTGGGGGGGGTGTCCAGGGGGGATGGGTGTCCAGGGGGTTGGGGGGATTTCCAGGGGGTGGGGTGTCTAGGGGGTGGGGGTTTCCAGTGGGTGGGAGTGTCCAGGGGGTGGGTGGTGTACAGGGGGGGTGGGGGCAGTGTCCAGGGGGTGGGGTGGTGTCCAAGGGGTGGGGGTGGCTGTACATGGGGGTGGGGGTGTCCATGGGGGTGGTGGTGTTCAGGTGGTGGGGTGGTGTCTAGGAGGGGTGGGGGCATCCAGGGGGTGGGGCGTCCGGGGGGTTGGGGGTGTCCAGGGGTGGGGGGTTGTCCAGGGTGGGGGGGGCTATCCATGGAGGTGTCTAGGGGGTGGGGTGGTGTCCAGAGGGTGGGGGTGGTCTAGGGGGTGGGGGTGGCTATCCAATGGGGGTGTGGTGGTGTTCAGGGGGTGGGTGTGGTTTTCCATGGGGGTGGGGGTGTCTAGGGGGTGGGGGTGTCCAGGTGGTGGGGTGGTATCTGGGAGGGGAGGGGTGTCCAGGGGGTTGGGGTCGTCCAAGGGGTTGGGGGTGTCCAAGGGGGTGGGGAACTATCCAGGGTGGGGGGGTTGTCCATGGGGGTTTCCAAGGGGGTGGGGGTTTCCAGGGGTGGGGTGGTGTTCAGGGGGGTGGGGTGGTGTCCAGGGGGTGGGGGGCTTTAATGGTTTTAATGGAATGAATTTCATAAATTTTAAGATCATCAGTATTTTTAAAATGGTTTTTTAATAGTTTTTATTTCAATAGTATGTGTTTCTTTAGGAAAAAATGAATTCTTTTGGTGTGTATGGTTGGAAGAGGGATTTCCGTACGTCAGTTGTTGTTTTCACTTAAAATTCTATCCATTTTAAACAAAAGAGAGACACTTTGAGTGATACCGGCCACATTGTGCCTCGTATTGAGGTGGGTTTGACTCGTACACTTCAAAAATGACCCATGGATCATTCTACTAAAGTATCAACACAATCTGAATGTGTTTGGTCAGTTTTCCGTATGTCAGATGTTGTTTTCACTTAAAATTTTGTCCATTTTAAACAAAGGAGAGACACTTTGAGTGATACCGGCCACACCGTGCCTCTGATTGAGGTTAGGTTGACTTTTACACGTCACAAATTACCCATGGATCATTCTCCTAAAGTATCAACACAATATGAATGCGTTTGGTCAGTTTTCCGTATGCTAGTTGCTGCTTTCACTTAAAATTCTGTCCATTTTAAACAAAAGAGAAACAATTTGAGTGATACCGAACACACTGTTCCTCTTATTGAGATGGGGTTAACTCATACACATCAAAAATGACCCATGGATTATTCTCCTAAAGTATAAACACAATCTAAATGCGTTTGGTCAATTTTTAGTATGTAAGTTGTTGTTTTCACTCAAAGTTCTGTCCATTTTAAACAAAAGATAGACACTTTGAGTGATACTGGCCACGTTGTGCCTCGGATTGAGGCAGGTTTAACTCTTAAATGTCAAAAATTACCCATGTATAATTATAATAAATTATCAACACAATCCAAATGTATTTGGTTGGTTTTCCGTATGTCAGTTGTTGTTTTCACTTAAAATTCTGTCCATTTTAAACAAAAGAGTGACACTTTGAGTGATACCGGTCATACCATGCCTCCTATTTAGGAGGGGTTTACTCATACACGTCACAAATAACCCATGTATCGTTCTTATAAAGTATCAACACAATCCGAATGTGTTTGTTTGGTTTTTCATACATCAGTTATTGTTTTCACTTAAAATTCTGTCCATTTTAAACAAAAGAGAGACATTTTGAGTGATACCGGCCACACCATTCCTTAGAATGAGGCGAGGTTGACTCTTACATGTAACACATGACCAATGGATCATTATCCTAAAGTATAAACACAATAAGAATACGTTTGGTCAGTTTTCCGTACGTCGTTTGTTGTTTTCACTTAAAATTCTATCCATTTTAAACAAAAGAGTGACACTTTGAGTGATACCAGCCACACTGTGACTCGGATTGAGACTGGGTTGACTCATAAACATTAAAAATGACCCATGGATAGTTTTCCTAAAGTATCAACACAATCCTAAAGTTTTTGGTCAGTTTTCCATAAGTCAGTTGTTGTTTTTACTTAAAATTATGTCCATTTTAAACAAAAGAGAGACACTTTGAGTGATACCGGTCACATTGTGCCTCAGATTGAGGCGGGGTTGACTCGTAAATGTCCAAAATGACCCATGGATCATTTTACTAAAGTATCAATACAATAAAAATGCATTTGGTTGGTTTTTCGTACGTCAGTTGTTATTTTCACTTAAAATTCTGTCCATTTTAATCAAAAGAGAGACACTTTGAGTGATACCGGCCACACTATGCCTCATATTGAGGAGGGGTTGACTAATAAACATAAAAAATGATCAATTTATAGTTCTCCTAAAGTATCAACACAATCCGAATGTGTTTGGTCAGTTTTTCATATGTCAATTGTTGTTTTCACTTTAAATTCTGACCATTTTAAACAAAAGAGAGACACTTTGAGTGATACCGGCCACACCGTGCCTCGGATTGAGTCAGGATTGACTCTTACACATCAAAAATTACCCATGGATCGTATCAACACAATCCTAATGCGTTTGGTCAGTTTTTCATACATCAGTTGTTGTTTTCACTTAAAATTTTGTCCATTTTAAACAAAAGAGAGACACTTTGAGTAATACTGGTCACATTGTGTCTCAGATTGAGGCGGGGTTGAATAATAAATGTCAAAAATGACCCATGGATCGTTCTAATAAAGTATCAACACAATATTAATGTGTTTGTTTGGTTTTCCATACGTCAGTTGTTGTTTTCACTTAAAATTCTATCCATTTAAAACAAAAGAGAGACACTTTGAGTGATACCAGCCACAGCGCACCTTGGATTGAGGCGGGGTTGACTCTTACATGTCACTAATGACCCATTTATTGTTATACAAAAGTTTCAACACAATACTAATGCATTTGGTTGGTTTTTCGTACGTCAGTTGTTGTTTTCACTTAAAATTTTGTCCATTTTAAACAAAAGAGAGACACTTTGGGTTATACCGGACACACTGTGCCTCGGATTGAGGTGTGTTTGACTTATACACATCAAAGATAACCCATGGATCATTATTCTAAAGTATAAACACAATCTAAATTTGTTTGGTCAGTTTTCCATACGTCAGTTGTTGTTTTCACTTAAAATTTTGTCCATTTTAAACAAAAGAGAGACGCTTTGAGTGATACCGACCACACCGTGCCTAAGATTGAGGAGAAGTTGACTCATACATATCACACATGACCCATGGATAGTTATCCTAAGTTATAAACACAATCATAATTCTTTTGGTCAGTTTTTGGTAAGTCGGTTGTTGTTTTCACTTAAAATTCTGTCCATTTTAAACAAAAGAGTAAAACTTTGAGTGATACAGGTCACACTATGCCTTAAATTGAGGTTGGGTTGACTCATACATGTAAAAAATGACCCATTTATCATTATCCTAAAGTATAAACACAATATTAATGCGTTTGGTTTGTTTTTCGTACGTCAGTTGTTGTTTTCACTTAAAATTATGTCCATTTTAAACAAAAGAGAGACACTTTGTGTGATACCGGCCACACCATGCCTTTTATTGAAGAATAGTTGAATCTTAAACATAAAACATGATCTATGGATTGTTATCCTAAAGTATTAACACAATATGAATGCATTTGGTTAGTTTTTTGTATGTTAGTTGTTGTTTTCACTTAAAATTCTATCCATTTTAAACAAAAGAGTGACACTTTGAGTGATACAAGCCACACTATGCCTCGGATTGAGGAAGGGTTAACCTATACACGTCAAAAATTACCCATGTATTGTTCTCCTACAGTATAAACACAATCTGAATGTTTTTGGTTGGTTTTCCATATGTCAGTTGTTGTTTTCACTTAAAATCCTGTTCATTTTAAACAAAAGTGTGACACTTTGAGTGATATCGGCCACACCGTGCCTCAATTTGATGCGAGGTTGACTCATACATGTCACATATGACCCATGAATCATTCTAATAAAGTATAAACACAATCCAAATGTGTTTGGTTGGTTTTCCATACGTCAGTTGTTGTTTTCACTTAAAATTTTGTCCATTTAAAACAAAAGAGAGACGCTTTGAGTGATATCGGCCACACCGTGCCTTTAATTGAGGCATGGTTGAATCGTACACATCACACATGACCCATGTATCATTCTCCTAAAGTATCAACACAATCCTAATGTAGTATGAGGAATAACGAGTCTGAATTTTTCAGCAAGCCTTTCACTATTTCATCCATTTTTTATGGCTCTAATTTCGTTATTTGTGTTGATGTAGTATGAGGACTAACGAGTCTGAATTTTGGATCATGGAAAAATCCCTTCAAATATTTTTCATATATATGTATGCCAATAATATAAAATGAATTTAGTCATAATTATCACATTATATCAACTTTTATAAAATCAATTCATGAAAACATACCTCATATATAAATTTAAAACTATGATTCCTAGCCAACCATATTCAAGGATCTCATTTACATTTTCATCAGCAATGAAATCTTTAATTTCCTCTCCATATATATTCTTTTCAAAAACAACTATATGAATACTACCATTTTTTAGCTTCGTATCCACATGAGTCTTCAATGCTAGTAAATGTGGATAGAGAACAGGTGGTGTTATTGTGCTTTCAGTTTTCTTTAGGATTGGTTGGTAGATCCTTTAGATGCTTTTGAGCCCATGTTTCATGTCACCCCCTTCCATTTCTTCATCTATAATAACTTTTATTGGTTCATACCTTTTTTCATTAATTTTTAAATGTTTATCTTGAAAAAAATAGAAATAAATACCTCTTTGTCCACATGTACTCTTACAAGTTGTGATGACCATGAAATGAATGTACCAATAGCCTTTTCAACCGTATGAATATCATCATAATCAAGTGTAATAGGTAGCTCTGCATTTGGCTCATGAGCTATAGTAATCATCGCTTTCAGATGATCTTTTGGAAGTGGTCTATTATGCAGTTTGTCCTCTAGGAAATTGAACAATGTATACCTCTCTATAAGGTGATAGGTGGGTGTTGACAGATATAAATCATAGTCATTATCACCCTATAGAAGATCAGTACAGGAAAAGTATCAGTGTTTTTCTGATTCACATTTCATGGGAACAATTATTAGAATATTGATTACCATGGCTAAGACAGCTCTTTGAGGGGAATGGCTCACCTCAAAGCTTGTGGGGGTGGGACAAGATCTTCATGCACTGTTTGTTCCTGAGTTGTGTCTTCTCCTTGCTTCCCACCCATAAAAGTTGATAGAAACTCTCCCCGCCATTGAAATCATTCTTCAAGAGTTGCTAGTCTTTTGCTCATTTGTTTCATTTCTTCATCTATATCATCCATTTGTTTTTTTTTTCTCAAAATATACTCAGGGTGTCACCCCAAACCCCACACCTCTGGCACAACCGTATTGTTCTGGCCGCTTCAAAGTCATTGATAATAGGTCTGCATCCGCTATAGGAGTATCTGATTCTTGTGACTTTTAGATATAGGAAAATAATTAATTATTATGTAATATCAATTTAAAACAAAACTTTTTATAGTTTCATACTTACACATATTTCCCACACTTTTGTGTGTTTTCATATACTAGCTTCCCTTCCTTATTCACACATGCCTCCTTCCATAGCACATGACGTGGGATGGAAGTGTCTTTGGATTTAGACTCATCAATCTACATATAAATATAGAAAGATAATTATGATATTGTTTCTTGGAACCTAACAATATTACTGTAAATTTAAAATATGTACCATTTTATTTTTTAGTGAAGCATACCCCATCCTTGCTTTGCAATAGGGGTATGTTGGATTTGATGCACGTTCCTTATTTTTAGTACTGAGTTGTTGTTTCATAAATGAAATATTGACAATCAAAGTGATGAATACACATATCCGCAAACAACGTATTATCAGCCACAATGTACCTGGAACTTCTCATCCCCACGGTGGCCAATAAATGCATCCCATGCTTCTTGGGATATCAGGTGAGCGTAGATAATGGGTGGGTGCATGTTTATTTTACCTTTGGAATCTTTCAGGTGACATTTTGTTAGAATAGTGAAAAAACCTCGATGAATCCTTCTTGCAAGCCTTAGTACATAATTCTTTTGTGAATAATCTACTATAAATGTACTCTGCAAGAGATTGAGAAGAGTAAGACATTGTTTCATTATTTTATTTTCTAGTAAATTAAAGAAATAATATCATAATGTTACCGTAATTTCTTCCCAGATCACAGCCTTCAGCCCGGACACAACATGGTTCCATGAATCTATGTCAATTAGCACACATTGTTGAGTGACAATTCTAATATAACTACTAAAAATTTCCTTGTTGGGATTCACATGTTGGCCTTGTGCATTCCATATGACGTCAAATTTGATGCCTTTTCTTTTCGTCTTAAGAACTTTAACTAACACCATGAAACTACAACGCACCTGTGTTTTCTGCGATGTCGGTCCTTCATCCCTAACCATTTCATCGATATCAACATCATCAATATGTTCATTTGAAATGGTAGCAATGTATGTGCTGATGGTTGTTGAACCTCAACACTAGGAGAAGCAACAGGTTTAGAAACTCGTTGTTCTGTACTGTGAGCAGCAGCAACTGCTACTTCTTGAGAGACTTGTTCAGCCTTGAGGTTAGGAGCACCAGAACGTGTAGAAGTCATTATCTACAAAAGTGGTTGAACCGTTAATTTAGATTACATAACCTAGGTTTATCCAAAATTACTATGGAATATCATAGGTTTTGTTACCCAAATTAACATAAGAAATAGAAAATTAAGGTTAGTGAACATAAATTCTATCATGAACATATAAAGGATATGCAACAACTCTCCCTCACCTTCCCTAAACTTGTACCTGGAACCACACTTGAAACCTCTATGAGATCCTATTGCTTGGAACACAACCTTTTCATTTCACACTAGTTCACTAAAAATAGGGATTTTTATGACACTTTGGCACATAAAAAGGGCCTCAAACACACAATTAATAGGATCTCATCTACAAAACCTATATAATAACCACTTTAGGAGTCACTGACTTGACCACATGTTTTTGGATCACCTCTCAAGAACACATCTCGATGGGGGAATTGTTCATCTTCCTTGCAAGTCCAAATTCATACCAAACATCACTAACATGGGGCTCTACCAACGCCTACCATATACATAGAAAATAATTGAAAAAATTAGGAAAAATAGTTTCTTTTACCTATTTCTAATAGTACTACAAGAAAAGTATAACAAACATAGATCATACCTCCAAACACTCCTAGAGCCTCCTGGTAAAAAGACTCTAGTGACTACAACTATCTAAGATTCTAACCACTAACATCCCAATATAGGAGTGGTCTACTTAGGGTTAGTATTAGTAGAATCAAACCAAAGTTCCATCCAACTCATGATACTCCCCGATCTCCTCCATCACTTTAGTGTTTTACAGACCTCCTTTCTCCAGTTCCTTCCTCTTTCTAGGCTATTCGTCGACTACCTCTCTAACTGTAGCATGAATGTTAAGAAAATGCAATGTGATATGTCTATACCCATAAAAATAATATTAAATTCCTTGGTTTAATGGGATATCCTTGAGGTACCTATTAATGACAGTGCCTCCTGAGATGAGACTTGCATCACACACCTACTGTGGGTGGGTGCTGCTAACCCTACATCCCAGAATATCACTACCTTAAAAGATTATGATATGAACTCAAACCATATGCATAATCATAGAACACTAATATAGCAATCCAAATCTTAGTATTACATGTTGAATTCCCCCAAACCACTAGAGGTCAGTCTATGAATTGAACAATATAAATTAATAGATTTAATAAAAAGATCTGAAATACAATACAACCAAAAAATGGAAAATAATGTATGACCAACATAGAAGGAGGGAACAGATGTTAATTCGCCATTGGTATAGACCTCAGTCTGTGTATCCCAAACTAATCTCTACATTATCCTAGTCCACCAAGGACTCTGTGAAATTTTCCATCGTCTGTATAAGACATGACATGTATGGGAAGATCCCTTGTAAGGATGAGTATTACAATACCCAATAGGACACCCAAAAAACACCATAAATAAAGCATTGAGAGTATTCATATCACTAAAAACAGGTATTCTAAACAAGATATGATACATAATGATAACCAAGGATATCCCAAATATACTCATAAAAGACTCTGAGTCAAAAAATGTCTCAACCACTTCTAGTTGTAGATCCACTCAGGGTTTCAAGGTAACACTCCTCCGAGAGGAAATACTACCCAAGCTATAATTCCAATGATGACACTCATCCTAGAGGTCACACTCATCCGATCTAGCCAAGAAGAATCACATAGGAAAATAAGAGTGTTCACTCGAGATATACACTCCATCAGACTAATACCCCATCAGAAATACCAACTCATGATATAAATATAGGGGGTCAATGCCCAAGGCTTGATGGGGGGATACTAGAGTCTACTACAATCAACCTCCAAGATAGGGGATAAATACTTGTGTAAGTGTTGGTCATGCCAATTCAACAAACCCAAAATTGGGAAAACACATTGGAAATAAGGTTTTCTTTAAGCCTCTCGGAGGGATACAAGCTCCATGTCACTAAGTGGCTTGTGGTCCATTGCTCAGGATCATATTCCATACCAACCCCTATAAAAGTGAATTGAGACCACTCACTATAGAATAAATATATTGAAAACTGAGAGGGTTCATCTAAGATACATGCTCCATCGGACTAATACACCATCTGAAATATCAGATCTCTATACAAAGAGAGGGGGTTAATTCCTAAGGCTTGCTGGGGGACAATAGACCCTACTTGAAACATCCTCTAATATAGGGGATCAATGCCCATGTAAGTTTTGGTGATTCCAATTCTACAAACCCAATATAGGGACAACATGAATGAAATGAGGATCGCTCTGAGTCCCTTGAATTGATACATGTTCCAAGTCGCTGAGGGGTATGAGTTCCAATGAATGGGACCTAATTACATAATAACCCTCATATAAGTGGACTAAGACAACTCAATCAAGAATAATGGAACTCACCAAGACTACCCTGATCATTAAGAAGATATATAGGGGCCTACATCCTTGGACGAGGTCATGAAGCTACATCAAGCCCTCATAGGAATGGACCAAGGGAACACAATCCACCAATACTAGTCCATGGAAGCTCAAAAATCTCACAAAAAACTGAAATAAAAGGAAATAGAGCTCAAAACTATCCTCAAAGGAGGTACATGATGTGTCCCTAGGGGTATACGGTGTGTCTAAAAAATACTAGCACTAACCATGTCTCATTTTCACATGGAGTGATCCGTGATTCCAACTATGAAATGTGAAATGACCATTCACCAATTATTCATTGAATCATTGGCCAAATGAGAATTAAAACGATGAACACATGTAGAGAAAGGAGATAAATTACCAAAAATAAACCTAAAAGGAGAAGTGGGATACTTACCTAGAGTATATTGCACCTGCGATGGAGGGAGAGAAGAAGCGTCGAGCAGTCAAGGAGCCTTCTACGCTACGTCGAGAGGGGAAGGCGCGACCGCCAGAGGGGGAGGTGCACAGGAGGAGCCACCAACCCTTGAGAAATGGAGGAGTAGGGTTCATGGGGAGTAGGTTCCAGTGGGGAGGAGGAGAAGTATGGTTCACGGGGAGGAGGATCTGTGGAAGGGGTTCTAGGGGGATAATAAGGAGTAGAGCTAGCGGTGGAGGTCCGACAAAGAGAAGATCAGGGGGAGGGGAGTTGTCGTAGGGGTACAGTACCGCGAGAGCTTGAGGGCACGATAAACAGAGGATATTGCGCACCCAATTTTATAAAATATGGGACTATGGTTTTATATGTGCTAAAAATGAGCTAATAAAGGGCTCCTTTATCAGCATCTTTTTAGCATTGATAAAGATTTACCTTTATCAGCACTTTTTACTTAGCGTTGATAAAAGGTGGTGCTTCCCTTGCCCGTTTTTGTAGTAGTGTTTGTGAATAACCAAACCTCTATCTTCTCTAGGGTTATTCACATAGATATCCAAATGATATATTTTAATTCTGGGATTAACATACATAAAGCCCACTTTCCTTTTCTATGGGATTAAAATGACAAAAAGGAACTTATAACAACCCTACTCTTTATTACACACTTAGACCTGATTTATTACATAAAACATTCACTTGATAAAATATAGAAGATCGAGAGGTATAGTGTCTTTGGGGCTTAATAACATTACATAACAACTTAAATCATAGAAAACAACATCTTATTGAAAACTTTCTTTACATGACCACTACATTCCCTTGTACTTAGAATTGCATAGGATAACCTAAGGACATGCATAAGAAAAGGGTGAGATATAAAGCCCAGTAAGGGAATAAACATGGAATAACATGAGGAATATAATACATGATAGAAAATAGGCATATCAATGGATCACAAGAGAAACATAAAAATAAAGGTGTGATAAAGCATGATAATCATAACATGGAGATGCGGCAACAACACTTAACATGGAATTGGCATGATCCAAGACTCATTGCACATAGAGCATGAGTAAACCCTCATTGAACATGAAGCATGAGTAAAACCTCATTGCACTTGAATTATCATGATTCAACACCCATTTCACATGACATATCATGATACTATACTTTACCCAATTCATTAGAGCGCTATCAGGGCGCACCCTTTTTAAACATTTCATTTCATGCATAAGTGTGTCACATGGATCATATAACACGGAATCAATCAACATCATAAGTTATTCCATAATTAATTAATGTAGAATAAATACATGAAAGTACCATTAAATATGTATATGTTCATAAAGTTGAATACCCTTGATGAATACATGGGTATGGTATTCACTACACAATGATCTTGGCTTGAAAAACGCGATGCAATTTCGGCAGTATAACGACGTGACATAATGATTCATAAAAATGGTTGATGAGAGAGAAATGGGTGTCTCATAATATGTACATGAAATGGATATTAAGGGGTAATATAATACATTTACCAAAAAATGTAATGGAATTTAGATACGTAATACAAAATAACTGCTTGAATGTAAATGAGGAGAGAGAAATTCCGCGAATTTTGGCATGGTAACGGGTGTACATGGGGGGAATTAATGAGAGAGAAAGGGGATCTTTCATTATTCAAACATAAAGAGGGAAGTATGGGGGAGCTGTGAAATCATACCCCAATATTTTTAATTGAAATAAAAAGGATATAACAATATAAAGAAACTTGGACAAAATTTAGAAAGGAAGAAATCCCTTACTTGAAAGTGTGCTTCCAAAGGCTTGGGAGAGGCTTGAGAGAGTATTATTGGGAGCTTGGGGAGACTTGGGAGGATTATATAGAGAGGAGGGAATATTTTTAACAAAATACAAAGGCTTTTAGTGAATAGGAAGTGGGATCTTGGGTGGGTTTATATAGGAAAGGAGAGGGAATTCTTTATTATTTAGGTTTGAGACACCACACATTAAAATAATCAAAACCACAAACCAGACCATGGTTTTTGCCTGTGGTTTTTTCCAAAGGGGAGTGGAAAAAAATATTTTATGAGTTCAATGGATGAACTTCTTAAAATAATAGGGTTTCTTATGTGGAGGTGAGTCACACTCTCAAAGAAAACAATTTAAAAAGACAAAATGTTTTATAAGTCTTGGAGGGTCCACTAAAGCTTTGTAAAATGAATCAAAAAAATCTAAAATCACATTATTTTAATGGTAAAACATATATTGGCCGAACATAATATTATAGTATTTTATTACATCACTATTTGATTATTATGATGTCATAAAACACATTATATATTTAAACGGTATTTAATTTTTACCCAAAAATTCGAGTCTCAGAAAATTATGAAAAATTCACCATTGGATAATTTTGATGTCCTAATTCCAAAAATAATATTCATTTTATCTAAATAATTTTCAAAATATGTGAATTTTTACTTTTAAAATAAAAATTAACATTTATCTAAAATTCATGGGTTTTGACAAAAACAGCTTTCAAACCTTAATAAAATTTACAATTGTATTTATAAAAATTATATGATCATTTATATTTAATAAAAATTATTTTATTAATAATATTTTATTAAAATATTATTTAATTCAAAAATCCATTAATTCATCAAAATAGATTTCTTAGTTTAATATTAACTAAAAAATACTATTTGTGCTTTAAAAACTATTTACAAAGTAACATTAATAAAAAGAATTTATATTCTCTATATAAGAATAATGTACATAATCGTAGTAATAGGGTCTTGTTACATAACCCCTTAAAACACTCACATAAGACCTTAGGGTAAGGTGCGCGATGGTGACAGACTCTTGGGGTGGCTCAGATAACATTACTCGAGTGGTAATCTTTATCAACTTCCACTTCTCTCATAGGCAGTTCCACTCGAGCTTAACATATTCAAGATCGGATTGGGATTGGTCAAGAGAAAATCCCAATGACACCACCTACTTTCTGAGCTCCAACAAATGGGCTTCTTATAGGGCAAGTCTACTAGATGAGGCCATTGCTTCCTTTGTCTGAGTAAATTGGATTTGTTAAAGCCCTATATTTATACTAATCATGTGATCACTGTAAAACGACTATATTAGCAACTGTCACAATTATTAATGGTATTTTAAAATCCAAAACATAGAACCAAATAAGTGAATACGTTTTACATAACCATAAGAATATATTTAAATAGACCAAGAGGAATTTTCATTAATAAATTTTTGGGTCATTGTAAAACTTGTTTTTACGCACTTTAAAACATCATGATTTTGATATGAAACTCATTTATTTCATTATATATGGGTTATTTATGAAATGTTTGACTATGATTTATGTGAATCACATGAAAATAAATATATATTAAGGGTGTTCCCTGATAGCGCTTCAATGCATTGGGTAAAGAAATTTAATCTCTAGAGATGACAAGTTTTATAATACCTTGGTGAATAACCTTGATAATTTTTATTACACCTTGGGAATGGACCTTGGTGATATGCTTATGAATGTCTAAATTAAATGTTGTAGCCAAATTTTCAAGATATTGTTGGGACCATAAATGATTGTCCCACCAGTGCAGCGATAATCATGAGATAAAATAAAGTGAAAAATACGGAAATAAAAAGGATACCAGATGTAATGTGAAAAAACCCTCAAATAGAAGGGGTAAAAAACCACGGGAAATAGAAGGATCTCACTATGGGTAAAAGTGGGTACACACTCCCTCACTATTACAAGGATAAAACTCTTGTAAAATATCTCTTGAATAAATGGGGAAACCGCCTCACAAATACCACTCGAATATAGGATTTGTTGGTGGTGTTGGAACCGATGAGGGATGATCTTTAGAAGAGGGGAGAGCCTCCTTTTATATGCCTCCTTTCCCCTTCCCGCTGCCATCTCCCATTGAATGGATTGGGTGGATTTGGCCACCCACCATCTACCACCAGCCCACCTCCTTTGACAAACAAGAAGGGGTGACACAATCCTCTAAATAAGTTGCTGCCAACACATCTCCCACTTAGAGATTTGATTGAGAACCAATCACATCTCTAAACCTCCTTTCTGTCTACCAAACATGCTTCTCAAGTCTCTGTAAGGACACTTGAGGATCTTCCCCATCTAAACTTATCAGAGTTAATCTCCTTCATCAGGAAATCAGCCAGATTTTCTTTAGTGTGAATCTTTTGCATGTCCACACTTCCTTCATCCACCACATCTCGGACAAAGTGATATTGTACCCCAATGTGATTCGTCTTGGAATGAAAATATGTATTCCTTAAAATGTGAAAGGTGCTCTGACTATCACAAAATAATGGAATTTGCATCTATCTGTGCCCGACCTCATCCAACAACCTTCTCATCCAAATTGCCTCTTTGCAAGCCTATGTAGCTGCCATGTACTCTGCATCCGTCGTGGATAAAGCCACAACTGACTGTAACTTTGAAATCCAACTCACAGATCCTCCTGCAAGAGTAAACACATAACCAGTAGTGGATTTCCTCCAGTCAGAATCACCTGAAAAATCTGAACCAACGTATCCTCTGATAGTAAAATTTGATCCTCCATAACATAATGCAGCATTTGACGTCTCCTTGATGTATCTCAAGATCCTCTTCATTGTGCTCCAATGCTCCCATCTTGGATTCTCCATGTACCAACTAACTGCTTCCACTGCATGTGCAATTTTTGGTCTAGTACAAACCATAACGAACATTAGACTACCCACTGTTGATGCATACGATGTTCGAGACATTTCCATCCTCTATGCTTCACTACTAGGACTCATCACGGAGGATAACATTAATTAATGGGAAGTGGGGTAGAGTGTAAAGACCCGTAAAATTCAAGGGAATTTTTTCCTTAATTTTCTTTGGGATTTTACAAAAACATAGTTTCTGACAACACCTGATTCCGAGGCCCGGTGTGCCCGGAATCATTTTCCGAAGTTTGGTTCGGGTACGTTCAGTGAACGAACGAGCGGGGTTTTCTAACTTTTGAACCATTGCTCGGAATCGAATTCCGAGAGTACCGATGAAACCGCAGCACCAGTAATTACTTAAGAAGACCCTTTCTGGAGTTGCGTTTTCTAGGGAGGTGTTGTTTTAAGAAAAGTGAGGGATAAAATATAATTGTTACAATTGTATTTTATTTTCTTGTTAAGTAGATTAAGTGTTGTGTTACAACACTTGACCCTCTCTTAAGTGGTTTTAATCTATGTAAGGGAGTTAGGGGTGGTACCCACTTGGAGTTAACCACCCATGGGAGGATTTAAGGTGAGGTGGGCCCACACGAACCCCACCCCTTCACATTCTTCTTAAACTCCCTAACTCCCTCTTAAATTTTGTAAACCTATCTTTATTTGAGTAACCTTTCATTTCCTCACCCTCTACCTCATTAACTCTAGACAACACACATATTAATTAAGTGAATTAAAATTTTGAATTCATTTTGTAAAAGCTTGGCTTGGGTTGATTAAATAATGTGGAACCATTCTTTGTTAAGGGTTGGCTTTTGTGGTGTTGAGGGTAAGGGAGAGAGTTTGGAAGTTTTTAAAAAGAACTAATTCTTCTTCCATATTCTTATTCCTCGACAAAGGAGGAGGCACCGACGAGGGAACTCCCCATCAACATTCCGCCTTTCAATTTTCTCTCCGTGTGAAAGGAAGGAAGACGTTGCATCCTCCTCGGACGTTCTCCGTCGGCATATACGAAACCTCACCCCGCGACGCCGTTTTCCGCAACACCGTCGTTCAACAACTTTTGTCAAGGTAGGGAACTTATTTGTAAACCCTCTTTTACTCCCTTCTAAATCTAAGAACGCGGATCAACTAAATATTAAGTTGATCCGCAAAGATTATGTTACGGGTTGGGAATTCTTGATTCGGGGAAAACTGTAGGGGTTTATTTAATTATTTTCGTTCGTGAATTCTAGTTTGTCGTTCTTTGTGGATATACGACTAAATGCTTTCAATTAACAAGAGGGGGCCGGACCGCACAAACACGGCTGACCCTCCTCCCTTATTATTGATGTTGTTTCTATTATGGTTGGAACAGAATGGCGTGGTGCCGTCGCACCACGCGGAATCGTGCGATAAGTAATGTGTGGCACCGTCGCGCCGCGCCGTGAAGTAGAACCAAGTCGCGGCGCCGTCGCGCCATATTGGAGAAAACCGAAGACACTGCGGCCGTAGCGGGCCGCGGCGGAGGGGCGTGACGCCGTCGCGCCGTACCGGACGAACCAAAACCGCGGCCGGTTCCGGGCCACGGCGGAGCAAGGAGACCGGCGGCCGGTTCCGGTCCGCCGGCGTCGGAGCAGGGGGGACTGGCCGTCGCCGGTCCCATGGAGGCAGAAACCAGCCGGCTGGGGTGGGCCGGCCGGACAGGTGAGCAGCCGGGGGTCAAACCCCCGGCCGGCCTACAAAACGGCCCCCATTAAAGGGGGGTCGCGGTTACACCAGGGGGGCAGGCGCCCTCCCCCCCTTTTCCAAACGGCTCGGCCGCTGGCCGAGCACCTGGCCAGCGCGCTGGGCGCGCTGTGCCCAGGCCAGGCCGTACCCAAGCGGGCCGGACCCGGACCCGGTTCGGGTCGACCCCGGGGGTATCGGGCCGGGTCAGACCGGGCCCGAACCCCTTAATACTGAACCTTTTCCGGTTGGACGCCCATAACTTGTGCTACGGGTCTCCGATCGACGCACCGTCAGTTGCGATGCGATCCTTGGATTGAGACAGTCGTTTCGGTATATCGCACTCAAGGTTTCGGAATACTTTGGGTTCGGCCAGGTTGGTTCGGTTACAAAACCAACCGGGCCCTCGGAGCAGAAACGCTTATATCTTGAGCTCCAGACGTCCGATTGACGTGCCGTCGACTTTGATGGATTCCTTTAAGTGAGACGGATCTTTTGGCTTACTCCGCTCAAGGTTTGGATGCTGTCGGAGTGCGGTCGGGTTGGTTCGCTCACGGAATCTAACCGGGCCCCTGGAACGAAAAAAGCCAATAACTCACAGATCGGGCGTCCGATTGACGCGCCGTCTGTCTCGTTTAATTCCTCTTGATGAGACGGAATTTTTGGCATACTTACCCTGAGTTTTGGTTTTTGTTGGATAGTGGCCGGGTTGGATCGTACCTGAAATCTAACCAGGCCCCTGGAACGGAAAAGCTGTTATCTTACAGATCGGACGTCCATTTGACGAACCGTCAGCGGCATTGGTGATCTCATTGAGAAACAGTACCTATGAGTATACCCTATGAGAGTTTGGGGTACATTTGAGATATGGTCGGGTTGGTTTGCTCACGAAACCAACCGGGCCCCTGGGACGAAAAGGCTAATAACACACAGACCGGGCGTCCGATTGACGCGTTGTCTGTTGCGTTGAGACCCCTATGATGAGGCGGTCCTTTGAGATACTTCTTCATGGGACTTTGAGATACTTGGAGTATCGACCTGTAGCTCATGGAGCGGACCCTCCCGGAGACGAGCGTTCGGAGTACGGAGACCGTGTAGCCGGCTGAGACCTGACGACTGCTTGACCGACTCGACTTGGAGTGAGTCGACTAGCCCAGTGGACGGAGCACTACTTTGTTGGGTGCAGACCCATGGCAGACGGAGCACTACCTGTGTGACAGTGCAGACCTGCGGTACTCGTCCAGAGAGTACCTCTGCAGGCTATTAGGGGGTGTGCACTACTGTGTTTGGGTGGCATACCCTGGCGGGAAGCACGACTGTGTTTGGATGGCTGGCCCGCGGTACTCTACAGGAGGAGTACCTCAGCAGTCTTAGGTTAGTGAGCCGTACCTCAGAGTCATGACAGGACCACCGTACACTCCAGAGACGGGGCTCTTCAGCAGTTACAGTTTCGATAATGAAAATTCTGGTTTGAGCTGAGACTTTTGACCTTTGTGTTTACCTCATGATTGAGATGGGTCACTTGATAACTTGGGTATATGTATGGGCATATACCTAGGTAGAGGTTATCCATTGATTTCATGATCTTGGTGTTCTCCTCATGATTGAGATGGCTTACTTGATAACTTAGGTATATGCATGGGCATATACCTAAGTAGAGGTTATCTGTTGAGATATTCTTTGTGGTTATCCATGTTGGTTTTAGTGAGACCTTGAGGGTCTTGGGGTCCCTACTGAGTATCGTTATACTCACCCCTGCACAGGCTATGCCCGCACCTCGTTGTGTTGGTTGCAGACGACAGGCAGTGCTAACTGAGGCCGAGTGTTCGAGGACTGGACGGTACCCGGAGGTGGACTACACGACGAGTCAGTACCCGGAGGTGGACTACACGACGAGTCAGTATCTAGAGGTGGACTTCACGGCGAGACGACACACGGAGGAGGTTGACGGGCGAGAGCGTTGTGGAGTCTATCTGTACCTACCCTTCAGGTAGGATCCGTGGTGGACGATCCAGGAGCTGCGCCATCTGTACCTACCCTTCAGGTAGGATCCGAGGAGGACAACCCAGGAGCTGTTTCTTTTTTTTCAGCTGTTGTCTTTTTCTATTGTACTCTGTTCAGTTGTAGTTGTGCTTTCATTTTGGTTTGTATTCTGGCCCATTTACTTTTCAGCACTTTCTTTTGTACTTAGTGTTTTACTTCAGGTTGTACTCTGTGGTGTTTGTTTACTTTTATAAAGGCAATTCCTTCCCAGTTATTGGGATTTACGCCTTTGGTTCTAGTCACCAGCCCCTGGCCTATGGAAGGCGGGCTTGGGGTAGTCACGGCACGGGCCCCAAGGGCGGGTCGTGACAAATTGGTATCAAAGGAGTCGGTTCTACCGCAGAACTTATAACTCTGATATTTTTCTTTCTGTGAAGCAATAGTGTTAAGGGTACCGAGTGTGGTCTTCAGTTTAGGGAGTCCAGTGTTAGTGCGGGCGGCCGACGTATCCATACACCAGGACCCTAACAGCTGAATTCCGACTTTGTGCATGAAAACACTGATTGCATGTGTGTTTCCAGAAGTTTTATTTAAATATCAGCTCAAACCAGGTCAGCTCACCAGGTATAATCGTTTGACCATGTCACGTTGTTTCTTTCAGGATTCCTTTTCTCGGACGACCAGCTAGATCCCAGAGGGATGTGCGTACTGATAGCCTGTCGAGCGACGAGGCTTCGGTACAGGGCCCTCTTGTAGTTGAGGCACCAGTGGTACTACCATATGTTGGGCCACCGATGCCACCATCCCCAGCAGTAGGCGATGCACGCCACTTGAGTGCGCTGCATGAGTTCCAGCGCCAGAGACCACCCAGGTTCCGGGGAGAGACGGACCCGCAGGCGGCTGAGGATTGGCTGGAGGCTGTGGTGAGAGTCTTCAGGCTAGTGGGGACGCCTGCAAACTTCATGGTGATATTTCTTGCCAACCTTCTTCAGGAAGCAGCAGGCAGGTGGTGGAGCAACTTGTTCCAGTTTTGCGATGAGATGGCCTTCACATGGGAAGACTTCGAGACCTTATTCAGGGTGGAGTTTGTGCCAGTAGCTCTACACCCCGAGCATGTACAGGAGCTTATGCCTTTACCGCAGGGTTTACGATCAGTAGCCGAGTCATCTGTGGGCAGTAGACAGATGATGCAGAGGTCCAAGAGGGCCATAGCCAGTCGTACGAGGAGCAGGAAGTGTTATGAATGCGGCGGGAAGGGTCACCTGGCACGTGACTGTCCGAATCCTCGTACAGTTGATCCGTAGGCTTTGGAGGATCCACCGAGGCAGAAGCAGTGGCGGGTGCTTGAGCAACAGCCGAGCAGTGGACATGGAAGTAGAGCTCCAGGATCAGGTGGACAGGAGCGGAACTAGTGGATACGTCCCTTGTACTTCTAAGTTCCATGTTGTTGTTGTATTCGTGTCTTTGTACTATGAGCTGCAATAATAAAAAGACACTTATCTTTGTGATGTTTGTTTTCCTGTCCTTTTGTTTGGTTGATACTGAGTGGTCCCGGTTAAAACTGTTGACTTGAACCTCACTTTCTAGATTTCTACTGGAGGAGACCCAATGACTTCACACTGATGCCGACAGTGTGACTCGACCTTTGGAGGCGAGAGTGACAGTTGGATCTCTTGGTAGTTATGTCGAGGCCTTACGACGTCATCCATGGCATGAATACATCATTCATGTTAGGATTGACTGTATTAGGCAATGGGCTTGGTTCATCCAGGGGATGAGACCGAGTTTTTCTTTTCGGAAAAGGAGAAATTTTAGCAGCTCTTTCAGATCATAGGCAAGGAAGATGCAGATCATCCAGGAGCGGATGAAGACTGCACAATGCAATAAGAAACAGGAAACTGGCACCAGTCTTAGAGACTCAGGCATGTTAAATGTTTCCATAAGAGGAAGCTTTAAGGAGAGATGAGTCTGCGAAGCAGCAGATGTGGAGGCAGATCTAGGAGAGCAGCATGAGGTGGTGTACATCTTAACATGCTACAACCACCCGCCTTAGTTATCCCCGCCAGGATCAGGAAGCTGGAGGGCGGAGGAAGAGAGTAGTTGCATGCGGTCAAGGAGGGTGACCCAATGGCTCTAAAAATGATTCAAGGGACAGTCTGTGTCCACTACTAGCTGCTGTAGTAACGGACGTCGATATGAATCATTCCTTGCTTTCACAAATCTTGTTCCATACCTAGAGTTTCCGGTAAGCTGTTGACTTGACCCACACGTCTGGAGATACCTTGGGAGGAGACTCTATAATCACACTTACACCGACAGTGTTGTCAGACCCTCGAGGTGAGAGTTTCGGTTGGAATCTCTTAGTGGCAGCGTCGAGGCCTTACGACATTGGTCTGAGTATGGATTGGATCCACAGTTCATACACGGATTGACTGTATTAGGCAAAAAGGTCGTGGTTTAAC
The DNA here is from genome assembly GCA_963277665.1 of Viscum album. NCBI lineage: Eukaryota > Viridiplantae > Streptophyta > Magnoliopsida > Santalales > Viscaceae > Viscum > Viscum album. The sequence continues at coordinate 2,078,913,088 of OY728146.1, forward strand.
TACGACGTCGGGATGGGTTTTCCTTGGTCGGCGAAAAGGAAACCCCAGGCAGCACAGGATAAACTCTTTCACAGGAGGGTGTGACCGATCACTCTTGAGTCGGTTGAAAGAGCGCTGTCGTGGGTGCCCTCAAATGATTAGTGTGATTTTGGGATACTTAGGTGCAGCAGAGTGGCTGACCAAGGTCGTCTCTCAAAGGAGGAAGTGAATTAAAACAACTTTTCAGAGGTATTCTAGAAACAAAATAAAAGGGAATAAAAACACTACTTGAAAGTATGGGGGTGTTTGTTTATAGTTTATAAATCTAGAAGAAGTTTTCTGGAAGAAGATTGTATTTTTTTTGTTTTTAGTTTTGAAATGAAGTTTGATTAAAATGACACAACAAAAAGATGTTTGTTTAGACAATATTTAAAATACGTAATCGATCTAACTCTACCTCTTCAATCATTTATTAATCATTATCATTTAAATTAATATTCACTTAATTATGATCCCTTAATTTGTTAAATCCCGAACCCTATGAGAATTAACTTTACCACGAAGATTGAAGTGAATTTTAACCTTAGGCTAACTTCGGAACATGAAATCGCAACACCCTGCTTTGATTGATGTTCTAAAATTAGCTTATGGTCAGTGGTAAATTAAGGCACATAACCACTCTGTAAATGAGGATTAATTGAGTTTAGGGATTATATTTGAACTGTACAAATTGATCCCATGTGGTTTTGAATTACCGGTTAAGGTTGTGCTCTCACAGTTCACACAATTCCCGACCTCGCGTGTTTTGTGTTAACTATTCAATTGCTTGCTTAGTTTAATTTAAATTTAAAACTAAATTAATAGATCATAATATGTGAATTACAGTAGCTCATTGATTCAAAATAAATGAATGAAGAAGGATAGAGGTCGATCGATTACTAAAAAGAACTACTCTTCCATGGGTGGTGTAGTCATCGTGGAGACGTTTTGCATAAGCAACGGATTGAAAGGGTAGAACCCAATCTTGTCTCCACTCTTGATTCCAACCCAATTAATAAGATTAAGATAAGAAGAAGAGGTATGAACACAGAATATTATTTGAAGAAAAATTCAAGAAACAAACATGAAAGAAAAGAAATACAAATAAGAGGTGGGAGAGGAGAGCCTTTTTGGAAGAGAGGTTCGCACAAAGGCTTACTTCCTCCAAGAGTTGTGAGGGGCTCCCAAGAGACACCCTTTCGGTCACACCTTCCCAAAGCCTCGACCAGCCCTCTCAAAGAGTTAAAACCCCCTTTAAATATAGTTTGTGAGGTCTAGGAATACATAACTTTTTAAGTGTGAAATGAAAATCTCGGACAAATATTTTATTCCAACTTTCACCGCCAATTTGACCTCCAAAACGCGTGAATTGACCGGCCTTCCAGAAGGATGATTTGTGTCACATCATGTCCCCGAGCTTTCCTCAAAATTTGGGCTCAATAAAAGCCCGTATGTAGAGGATATGGCCCAAATACAGAACCTTCTCCATTCTGGCGAGCCCAGCCCAACTTTGACTTCATGGCCCAATTTCAACAACCAAATGAACTCTTTCGCTCTAGTGTCCTGAATAAAAGTTGTAGATAATTAAGTTAGGAACACTGTTACAAAATTTAAAATTCAAATAATAAATATAAAAATATTTATCTTTGAAATACTACAGTGCACTATTAAGGGTAAAATTGGAATTTTCACCAAATTTTCAAATGAATGATCAAATCCCAAATATTTTATAAATAAACATATTTAACACAATGTGAGGAAATTATATCATTTATTATCAATAAAATATTCAATAAAATAGTGTTTTATCAACTCCCCCACACTTACCCTTTTGCACACCTGGGCAAAACCTCATATCAAGTAAACATCAATATCAAATCAAAACCAATTTTAAAACACATATCTTTAAGATCAATCAATTTCACACCAAGAATAAAAAAGATATCATGCCTCATAAAAAACCTTATTTCAAGTTCTCCATTTATATCATTCAATATATTTCCACTTCATTTATCCGCCCATGCACAAAACACTTACCTCGCTTGAATTTTCTCTCATCACTCAAATATCAATTTTTTTTGCAATGTCTTTCTCATCCAAACTCATACAAGGGTCACCATAGGCTTGATAGATTCCTACATCACTACCCGATGTGAGTCAAGGACATATGTTTATCATGAGGACTTTTCAGGGTTGTTCTGTGGCTTTCGGTTGGTAGGATTAAGATGTGAAAAACTCTGAGGCTGAATGAGGAGGGCTTGACTCTTTTGAAGCAAAATTGCATTAATCTAATTTTCACTTAAATATGGTCTTCTCTTCAATCCCCATAGTATCAATTCATCTCCATCATCATGAAAAGTCATGAAAGGTTTACACCATTCATCATTTCAGCATAAAAAATGTCAATCTTCTCAAACATGATTTTCTTGAAAGCTCCAGATGGGCACAGCTTTTCACCTCAATTAGAAGCTCCAGAAAAAAGGCACAGCTTCGCTTGTCATGAAAGCTCCAGAAAAGGCACATCTTTCAATATAATGACTTTCTTTAGCAGCAAACACATCTCTTCAGAATTTAATTTTTCACCCAAAGTATCACAGAATGTGGTGGCAAAACCCAAGACAACTTCCCCCACACTTAAGCTCAACTAGATTATGCAATTTCACTTCAAGATTTGGTTGGATAGGGAAAATTGGCTTGTAATATGGCTTAACCTAACAGGTTGTGCATGGCTTCTAAGGGTTAAAAGGATTAAATATTCAAGGTAGGCCATTATAAAAAAGGATTCTTTGAAATAGGGGCTTTAATACCAAACAAATGCCTCAATCATTTAAACATAAGTACCTCAAACCCTCAAGTTTTGACAGGAATAGATCAAATTATGGTTAAATCAAGTATGGTTTGGTTCTCTCAAGAAGTGAGGTGAATGTAAAGAATATGAAAATAATGGTTTAGAAGCCTCACAGGAAAGTGATTTCAAATATAAAGACAGTGAGATTGGCATGGGATTCAAAATTCAGCGTACTTTTCATGAAATTACTAAATGTTTGAACTTGAAACAAAGTCATTTCAGCATTCATTTAAGCTTAGTTTCAAGGGGTAAATTGTTTCACTTATTGATATGGATTTAAAAATGGTTATGAGAATCATTTCAGCCCAAAAGTTTCAAAAACACAAAGAAAATTATAAAACAAACACAAAAATTTTGAAAAACACACAAATTTTTTTTTTTTGGTTTTTTTTAACAGGAAAACAATTGAAATTACTAAACTAAAAGTTTCCCTCCCCCACACTTAAAATATTGCATTGTCCTCAATGTGAACCCGTGAGATGATATATGCACATGAAATTCAGAATTTTTAAATAGGACAAATAATATAAAAGTGAAAGGGTTAGGAACAGCCTGATGTGATCAAGTGATGATGGGGTCATGCAGTGTGATAAAATCCACTGCATCAGTAGGATGTCCCTCAATGTATCTCTTCAAACATTTCCCATTGACTGTAAAGCTCTTTCCAGTGTCCTCTTGTGTGATCTCCACTGCACCATAAGGAAAAACATTAGACACAATATAAGGACCTAACCATCTGGAACGCAACTTACCAGGCATCAACTTCAGTCGTGAACTATAGAGAAGGACTTTCTCTCCAACATGAAACTCCCTTTGTTGGATCATTTTGTCATGAGCTGCTTTTGATCTTTCCTTGTAGAGCCTTGAGTTCTCATATGATGACAATCGAATCTCCTCAAGCTCTTGAATTTGCAACTTCCTTTGAATTCCAGCTTGGTCCAAATCCATGTTACATTTCTTTATAGCCCAATATGCCCGATGCTCGACTTCCACGGGGAGATGACACGCTTTCCCAAAAACAATCCTAAATGGGGACATACCAATGGGGGTCTTGTATGCTGTCCTATAAGCCCACAATGCATCATCCAAGCGCTTGCTCCAATCCTTCCTATTTGGCTGCACGGTTTTCTCCAAGATTTGTTTCAACTCACGATTTGAAACCTCAGCCTAGCCATTTGTTTGGGGGTGGTATGGTGTTGATGTTTTGTGTGTCACCCCATACTTTCGAAGGAGGGAAGCAAAATTCCTATTGCAAAAGTGTGTCCCTTGGTCACTGATGATGGCCTTTGGTACTCCAAACCTGCAAAAAATTTATGCTTTGACAAAGTCCACAACAACATGAGAATCGTCAGTCCTGGTGGCCTTGGCCTCCACCCATTTACTCACATAATCAACAGCAACCAAAATGTACAAAAATCCAAATGAACTAGGAAAAGGACTCATAAATTTGATGCCCCATACATCAAAAATCTCACAAAATAGTATGGGTTGTTGGGGAATCTCATGTCTCCTAGAAATGTTCCCAGTGTGTTGGCAACGAGAGCATGACTTACCAAACACATGGGCATCATGGAATAATCTAGGCCAATATAATCCAGAGTCCAAAACTTTCCTAGCTGTCCGTTGGGGTCCAAAGTGTCCACCACATGCAAGTGTATGACAGAAATGCAAAACAGACTCAAACTCATGATCGGGAACACACCTCCTAATGACTTGGTCACTACACATGCACCATAAGTATGGATCATCCCAAACATAAAATCTTGACTCACTCTTTAATTTTTGGACTTGATGTTTCTTCAAATTTACTGGGATTTCAGAGCCAACAATGTAATTAACTAAATCAGCATACCAAGGATGCTTACCTGAGATGGTATAGAGATGCTCATCGGGGAAAGTGTCCCGAAGTGGTACCTGGTCCAAGGTGTCACCCTCTAGTGTGTGAGTAAGCCTACTCATGTGGTCCGCCACCAAGTTTTCTGACCCCTTTTTTTCCTTTATCTCGATGTCAAACTCTTGAAGAAGGAGCATCCAACGGATAAGTCGCGGCTTTGCATCTGGCTTCTTCAGGAGGTACCTCAAAGCTGCATGGTCAGAAAAAACAATTACTTTAGAGCCCAATAAATATGAACGGAATTTATCTAAAGCAAATATGACAGCAAGAAAATCTTTTTATGTGGTTGTGTAATTTGATTGGGCTGAATCCAGTGTCCTTGATGCATATGCGATCACATGTGAACGTCCTTCCACCCTCTGAGATAAGACAGCTCCAACCGCGAAGTTGGAGGCGTCACACATAAGCTCAAATGGAAGGTCCCACCATGGGGGTTGTATGATAGGTGGAGTGGTCAGACACTTCTTTAGCTCATCAAAGGAAGTCCTACAAGAATCATCAAACACAAAATCAGAATCTTTTTGAAGTAATCGTGACATAGGAAGATCGATCTTACTAAAATCTTTGATGAAGCGCCGATAAAATCCTGCATGCCCTAGGAAAGATCTAACATCACGCACACATGAAGGATAGGGTAAGGATGAAATAATTTCTACCTTAGATCTATCAACCTCTATCCCATGTTTTGACACCACATGCCCTAAGACAATGCCATGCTCTACCATAAAATGACACTTTTCAAAGTTCAGGACCAGATTCTTCTCAATACAACGATTCAACACATTTCCCAAACTACTTAGACATTCATCAGTAAAATCATCCATAAATACCTCCATGAAGGTCTCAATAAAATCAGAAAAAATACTCACCATACATCTCTGGAAGGTACCTGGGGCGTTGCAAAGTCCAAATGGCATCCTCCGGTAGGCAAATGTGCCAAAGGGACAGGTGAATGTAGTCTTCTCCTGATCCTCTAGAGCTATAGGAACCTGAAAATATCCAGAAAATCCATCCAAGAAACAATAGTGTGTTTTCCCAGCTAGTCTCTCGAGCATTTGATCAATAAATGGGAGGGGGAAATGGTCCTTGCGAGTGGTCTGATTTAGTTTCCTATAATCAATACACACACGCCAACTGTTTTTCACCCTCATTGTGTAACAGCCCGAGATTTTATGAAAAATATTCTTTTTTATTTCACTAATGTCTTGTGTTGTACGCTACACCAAAAGGAGCTTGCACAACACGCATCCTTGACTTGCCTTGCATTACACGCAATCGCAACCTTCCTCGATAGCGTGTGTGGTACGTAATACTGAGTTTCACGAAACAATGATATGCTATTAAAATATTATTAAAACTAGCCGTTATGAATAGTAATAACCACTTTTTAAATTTTAGAAATTTTAAAATGGACTTCATTTATGGATTAGGAGTATCGAATTTAGCCTAAGGTGAAATTTTGGTAATTTTCGGATAACTTTCATATTCTGATGAATAGTGAAAATTACTAAATTATAATTAAAAACAACTTTTTTAATCGAAATAATTAATAGTGATAAATCATTAATTTGAGTGGTTTTAAAGTATATTTAGAATATATTTTTACAATTTAATACAATGTTGGTCATTGGATGTAATTTCACATTTAAACTAGACATAAACAAGTGTCAATCTTTTGATAGATATTGTTTCTTAAAAACACGCTATTTGTTTTAACAGCGGGATTTAATTATAAAATTAATTAATGAAACTTTTATGTAATGAATTTGGTAAAATAGACTTCATTTTTGAATTCGGAATATGAAATATAGCTTGGGATGAAATTTTGGCACTGTTCTGAAAAACATCAATTTTTTATGAATAGTGAAACTACTAAGTGGTAGTTAAAAACTGAATTTTGCATAAAACTTAATTTTACCGCTTCTGTGAATGGAATTTCGAAAATCCGAGAGACACGGTTAATATCAAGGACTAAAATGTGGTTCAATGAGATAAAAATAATTTTTGGTGAATAGTAACTTTTTACTTTTTTTTACCGCGGTTAATAGTAAATAGGGTAACTAAGGGTAAATATGATATTAATATTACCCTAACACATGTACTAATTCTATTGGACAAGTGTAATTCGACCAAAAACAAACTTAGGAATAAAATATGACCATTTAGGCCCACTTGGATTAGATTAGGACATTTATTATTAATTTATTTAAAGAAGGGTTAAAATAGTTAAAATCAAAGTTTAATAAGTAAATCATTTTTAATATGGGGTTATACATAAGATAAATTCGATTGTAAATATTCATTAGAAAGCTAAAAAGATTTCATACATGATGGTATTTTATTTGTAATTTTTAGACATCAAATAATTTAATTTATTTATGACACAAAGATGATGCAGTAATTATCTTGTTAATGAAATATTGACATAATTGATAATATAAATACCAAAATAAATGTAATTTAAGACTTTTTATGAATTCCACTAATTTTCTAGGTTACTATGATATATTAGTGTTGATTTAAGCAACTTGGTTCGAACATATAATTCTGTTATGACTTTCACAAAAATCATATATCAAATAGTGTCAAAATTGACACAAAATAGTTTTTAAATCAAATATTATATTATTAATTGTTATTTTATTCCTAAAAATCTAAGGTTCGGCAAAATGACTTAGATAAGGATATATATATTAATAATAAACAATTTGGGGTTCGTTTGGCATGTTATAGTAAGTGTATTAACCATATAGTGAAAGAAAACAAAAAGACACGGTAAAAGTTAAATTAATTAACTTAGAGTTAAATCTAATTGATAAGGTTAAAATAATACCCTAAACTTGTCTAAATCTTATTGGTTGATAGGATTTCGACCCATCCCCACTTTAGCTTCAAAATAAGACCCTTTGGAACCATTATAAACCGATTTTGACTTTAATATAAAATAATATTTTGAGATATTCCTGAGGTGCCCCTCTCCTCCCTTATAAAAGGGCACCTCCTCCCCCTCCTCCTCACACCAATTTGAGCACTCAAGCTCGGCCAAACCCTGCCATTTTCTCCTCTCCACTTCCCTAGAATAATCCTAGAGGTCCTGGTCTTCTCCAAAGACCAATCTTAGTTCCTTAAGTGGAGGATTCAAAGAGGCGTTCTAAAGAAGAGATAATATCCATTACCGATCTTTTCAATTTCTTTCTTCTTAAACTTCTTCTTCTTTAGTTGTTTCATGATAAAGTAATAACATCAGTATTAATTATATAATGATATGTTATTATAAATATGAAACAACCCTAATTCACCTTCTATCCATCCTACGGAAAAATGAAATCACCGCGCGTGCGTACGTACGGAATACCGTCTCCACGCCGTGGTGTAATCTATTTTCCACCATCAACTTACAAGGATGGGTATAATGGTGTAATGAGTAAATATATATGATTATTATGAAGTAATATTGACACTGAAATAATATATATATACTCCAATACAATTCCACGATCATAGGAACGATATCATCACTCGTGCGTACGTACGGAATACCGTCTCCACGATGTGATGCGACTCGTTCTACATGATCTTCATTTAATAATGATTATATACATGAATTGAATGAATGAATATGGTATATACTACACTAATACCATTCTGTAAATGAATTATCTATAACCTAAAGATAAGAATAAGAATTTATTCGACGAAACACGCATAAGAACAAAAAGTTATAAAGACCCGAGTAACAAGTAACAATGAAATATTACTAACAAGAAGCTAATAATATGACCATATATGATATCATATCAATATATATGATTCTGGAATAAGTCAATAACATTATTTAAACCATTATACAGGAGCTTCGGACACTTACAAAGCAAGCCGGACCTAAGGTAAGGGAAATATCACAATCTCATTTTTATCCGAGATTGTTTATTCGTAAGTATTTACTGGGGTGTATTTTATCATCCACATCCATGTTTCATCAATATGTAATATTATTTCCATCCACCTACAATTGTTTAAATCCATTTTTACCCTTCGGTGAGTTTTTAGTAATATGTATGAAAGGAATCTTTTGTCGTACGAGGTACTTTTTGACTTTTCCGACAAAAGTACGAAGAATGTTTTTTTTAACTTATACGGCACGAACGGATTTTTACGGTTTTATAAAGCCTTATTTTCATGAACCTTCCTCCAAAATATTTCATGAATATTTTCAATAAAATATCTTTCTTTTAAAATTGCATGATGTTTTGTGAAAAGAAATTGATTTTGAAGAAGAAAGGATATTTTCCTCAAGAATTCAATTCAAGTGTTTTATCAAAATTATTTTCCATCTAAGATAATAAAGGGTTCTGTTTCTATCCATATTTTTACATTGATTTGACTATGTTGTGATGGAATTATTTTTATGAATTCCTTTATCTTATATGAATGGTTTTATGATGTCATGTTGTTTAAGAATCCCATTTTTATTACATGGGTTATGCGATGATGTATGATTTATGATTATGTGGCACACATAAGAAAGGATTCATTATAAGATGGGTGGGACCTATATCTCCCTCCAATGCATTGGGTAAAGATTTTATATCTCATGAGATAGACAGGGCTGGAACGGTAGGTTATACCGATTCAGTGAAACAGGACTGAAACGAGGGTTACTCGATTCAGAAAGGGACTTTGTCCACTAAGATAGTCTTGGAAATGAGTCTTGACTAACAAGAAATGATTCTCTATGATTATGTGTGAATGCCACAAAGTTTCAAGTTTTATGTTATGATTATGGGGATCTCATTTTCACTTCTATGATTTATCCCATGTTATGATATTATGAGCTCTTTTGCAGGTTAAGATTTCCAAAAGCTATGTTCTTATGTATATGATGTGATTGATATTTATTTTGTTTACCCTTACTGAGCATTTGAGCTCACCCTTTTATGTTTTCTTTTCCCCAGGATATAAAGAAAGGGTTTTAGGCAAAAAAAAGGGAAGATCTTTATGGGAGATATTGAAGATCTTTCACCACGATTAGAAGATTACGTTCCGAGTTTCCAAAGACACTAAACTATTACGATCCTTGTGTGTGTGTTTTTGTTATGTACTAAGTATTACGAAAAAGTAATGTAATGTCCATGTACGTCAAGATACGGGTCTCTACAGTTGGTATCAGAGGAAAGTTTTAGTCAACCTTTGGAAACTAGGATGCGAAAACGTTAGTGAGATCCCTAGAGATATTTCTAAGGTATGTCTAGGGATGCCCCTAAGGATAAGTATACGTATAGGATATAGTCCTAGAACTATGGTAACGATATTAGATTAAACCAAAGATGATAGATATTTAAGTTACTCCCCCTTTATTATGATTTTTGCATCTAACACTATTCTGTTTGGGTTTTAGAAAATGGCTGGAAACAAGATGATTCACAATAATGGAGGATATGATGGACAATGGAATGATATTCTTCATGAGCAACCAAATGAAATGGGATTTGGATGTCCAAACATCATTATTATGCCGAATCAGCAATCTCACAACATGATCAATAAAGTAAAATTTGGTAAGTTTCCTGACTCGACTAATAAGAGAAAGATGGAGTTCCATGATGATCATAGAGGAAAGAAAGTTCAATTTCCCCTATGTAAATCATGTGGGAAGAGGCATCAAGGAGAATGTTTCAAGGGAACTGGAAGATGCTTTGGGTGTGGAAAAGAAGGACACAAAGCAAGTACGTGCAAAGGAAAAGGGTCGGTTAACACCATGGATGAGGATAATGGTATTGCTACGACATCAAAAATGGTTAAGTGTTTTAAATGTGGAATGTATGGGCATTATGCAAACAAATGCCCTAAGGGAAAGACTCATGAAGAGAATCAGTATGGTCATATGGGTAGTATTTATGTGGATGATGATGAAGAGACTACAAATGATATGTGAGATGAAAGAATTTTTGAAGCTCGGTCAATGGTTTGAGAATGTAGTGGAATGATTACATGTTTATCATGTGTAATTTTGGAATAAAGAGACATCTATGGATTGTCACACTGTTGTCTTTCCTTGTGTTTTGAAAGTGTATGATTAATGTTACCAGTATCCATGAAAGGTTATTCAGATATTTTTGGAATGTAGATGATATGCGCATAATGAAGGGATAAGGAGAAAATTAAATGTTTGATAGTATTCATGAGCTCATGATTGATATAAGGACTAAGTGATATCATGGTTTGAGTATATAGAATTTTGAGTATTTCGGTATGTGAAAAGTGTTAACTTTTAACTGCATTCAAGTTTTCACTAAGATTCAATGGGTATTCAAGAGAGTACAAGATTAAGGCCTTTGAATGTTTGGAATGTGACCAACAAGATATATGGGGATCAACGACAGTATTAAATCTCTGGTAATCATTGTCACTATATTATGAGAGTGGACTGCAGTATTATGGATAAGCCTAAAGATTAGAATGGATTATGTTGGACATAAGTTAGTATTGTTTAAGGATAGAAGATTTTCGATATTATTGATGAGATGTTATAGTAACGTAGTTTTAGAAAAAGGACAACCTGCAGGACGGGCGACAGCCCATCGCTTCGGACAAGGCTGTAGGAATCGAACCCACAACCGAAGTGCGACTGGCCTTTATCGCCTACCACTGACCTACAGGAAGTCCCTGTTTAATAGAAACTAGTGTTATTATATTAAGCAGTATGATATATGAAGTATAAGCCCATTTTAGGAACCATATATGATTAATCCCACTATAGATCGACTTATGTATAAAATTTTTGCTAACCTTTTGTTTGAGACAGATGGAATGACCCGTCATTCTATCACATGATCTGCTAACACTTCACGAATAACAAATTCAACTTCATTTATTTAAGAGATGAAGTAGAAATTGTTAAAGGCACGAACAACAGTGAGATTGTACCAAAATAAAGTAAGTATTTATTCTAATTCAAATTCTTTAACTTTAGGGAAATGATCTTGAAAACCAAAAATGTTGTCCTAGTTCTCTTATACCTGATGAATCAGATGGTACCTTAGATCGTCACAAATTTATGGATTTGTGATTACTGGCTTTTCCATAGCCATGTTCTCTACCACTCTCCATCAGAACATGATGGTTAGATTTCTCTTCCATATCCATATTTTCACCTATGTGGAAACTCAGTGATTAGTTTATTTGGGTAATCGTTACATTTCATACTTTAGTTTTTAAAGCCAAGTTTTGGTATTCCTTTTTACGATGTGGGTTTCTATTAAAGAAACTTTCGAATAGTAAACCATTTATAACCCCGACGAATTTCGAGGGCGAAATTCATTTTAAGGGGGGTAGAATGTAACAGCCTGAGATTTTATGAAAAATATTCTTTTTTATTTCACTAATGTCTTGTGTTGTACGCTACACCAAAAGGAGCTTGCACAACACGCATCCTTGACTTGCCTTGCATTACACGCAATCGCAACCTTCCTCGATAGCGTGTGTGGTACGTAATACTGAGTTTCACGAAACAATGATATGCTATTAAAATATTATTAAAACTAGCCGTTATGAATAGTAATAACCACTTTTTAAATTTTAGAAATTTTAAAATGGACTTCATTTATGGATTAGGAGTATCGAATTTAGCCTAAGGTGAAATTTTGGTAATTTTTGGATAACTTTCATATTCTGATGAATAGTGAAAATTACTAAATTATAATTAAAAACAACTTTTTTAATCGAAACAATTAATAGTGATAAATCATTAATTTGAGTGGTTTTAAAGTATATTTAGAATATATTTTTACAATTTAATACAATTTTGGTCATTGGATGTAATTTCACATTTAAACTAGACATAAACAAGTGTCAATCTTTTGATAGATATTGTTTCTTAAAAACACGCTATTTGTTTTAACAGCGGGATTTAATTATAAAATTAATTAATGAAACTTTTATGTAATGAATTTGGTAAAATAGACTTCATTTTTGAATTCGGAATATGAAATATAGCTTGGGATGAAATTTTGGCACTGTTCTGAAAAACATCAATTTTTGATGAATAGTGAAACTACTAAGTGGTAGTTAAAAACTGAATTTTGCATAAAACTTAATTTTACCGCTTCTGTGAATGGAATTTCGAAAATCCGAGAGACACGGTTAATATCAAGGACTAAAATGTGGTTCAATGAGATAAAAATAATTTTTGGTGAATAGTAACTTTTTACTTTTTTTTACCGCGGTTAATAGTAAATAGGGTAACTAAGGGTAAATATGATATTAATATTACGCTAACACATGTACTAATTCTATTGGACAAGTGTAATTCGACCAAAAACAAACTTAGGAATAAAATATGACCATTTAGGCCCACTTGGATTAGATTAGGACATTTATTATTAATTTATTTAAAGAAGGGTTAAAATAGTTAAAATCAATGTTTAATAAGTAAATAATTTTTAATATGGGGTTATACATAAGATAAATTCGATTGTAAATATTCATTAGAAAGATAAAAAGATTTCCTACATGATGGTATTTTATTTGTAATTTTTAGACATCAAATAATTTAATTTATTTATGAAACAACGATGATGAAGTAATTATCTTGTTAATGAAATATTGACATAATTGATAATATAAATACCAAAATAAATGTAATTTAAGACTTTTTATGAATTCCACTAATTTTCTAGGTTACTATGATATATTAGTGTTGATTTAATCAACTTGGTTCGAACATATAATTCTGTTATGACTTTCACAAAAATCATATATCAAATAGTGTCAAAATTGACACAAAATAGTTTTTAAATCAAATATTATATTATTAATTGTTATTTTATTCCTAAAAATCTAAGGTTCGGCCAAATGACTTAGATAAGGATATATATATTAATAATAAACAATTTGGGGTTCGTTTGGCATGTTATAGTAAGTGTATTAACCATATAGTGAAAGAAAACAAAAAGACACGGTAAAAGTTAAATTAATTAACTTAGAGTTAAATCTAATTGATAAGGTTAAAATAATACCCTAAACTTGTCTAAATCTTATTGGTTGATAGGATTTCGACCCATCCCCACTTTAGCTTCGAAATAAGACCCTTTGGAACCATTATAAACTGATTTTGACTTTAATATAAAATAATATTTTGAGATATTCCTATGGTGCCCCTCTCCTCCCTTATAAAAGGGCACCTCCTCCCCCTCCTCCTCACACCAATTTGAGCACTCAAGCTCGGCCAAACCCTGCCATTTTCTCCTCTCCACTTCCCTAGAATAATCCTAGAGGTCCTGGTCTTCTCCAAAGACCAATCTTAGTTCCTTAAGTGGAGGATTCAAAGAGGCGTTCCAAAGAAGAGATAATATCCATTACCGATCTTTTCAATTTCTTTCTTCTTAAACTTCTTCTTATTTAGTTGTTTCATGATAAAGTAATAACATCAGTATTACTTACATACTGATATGTTATTATAAATATGAAACAACCCTAATTCACCTTCTATCCATCCTACGGAAAAATGAAATCACCGCGCGTGCGTACGTACGGAATACCGTCTCCACGCCGTGGTGTAATCTATTTTCCACCATCACCTTACAAGGATGGGTATAATGGTGTAATGAGTAACTATATATGATTATTATGAAGTAATATTGACACTGAAATAATATATATATACTCCAATACAATTCCACGATCATAGGAACGATATCATCACTCGTGCGTACGTACGGAATACCGTCTCCACGATGTGATGCGACTCGTTCTACATGATCTTCATTTAATAATGATTATATACATGAATTGAATGAATGAATATGGTATATACTACACTAATACCATTCTGGAAATGAATTATCTATAACCTAAAGATAAGAATAAGAATTTATTCGACGAAACACGCATACGAACAAAAAGTTATAAAGACCCGAGTAACAAGTAACAATGAAATATTACTAACAAGAAGCTAATAATATGACCATATATGATATCATATCAATATATATGATTCTGGAATAAGTCAATAACATTATTTAAACCATTATACAGGAGCTTCAGACACTTACAAAGCAAGTCGGACCTAAGGTAAGGGAAATATCACAATCTCATTTTTATCCGAGATTGTTTATTCGTAAGTATTTACTGGGGTGTATTTTATCATCCACATCCATGTTTCATCAATATGTAATATTATTTCCATCCACCTACAATTGTTTAAATCCATTTTTACCCTTCGGTGAGTTTTTAGTAATATGTATGAAAGGAATCTTTTGTCGTACGAGGTACTTTTTGACTTTTCCGACAAAAGTACGAAGAATGTTTTTTTTAACTTATACGGCACGAACGGATTTTTACGGTTTTATAAAGCCTTATTTTCATGAACCTTACTCCAAAATATTTCATGACTATTTTCAATAAAATCTCTTTCTTTTAAAATTGCATGATGTTTTGTGAAAAGAAATTGATTTTGAAGAAGAAAGGATATTTTCCTCAAGAATTCAATTCAAGTGTTTTATCAAAATTATTTTCCATCTAAGATAATAAAGGGTTCTGTTTCTATAAATATTTTTACATTGATTTGACTATGTTGTGATGGAATTATGTTTATGAATTCCTTTATCTTATATGAATGGTTTTATGATGTCATGTTGTTTAAGAATCCCATTTTTATTACATGGGTTATGCGATGATGTATGATTTATGATTATGTGGCACACATAAGAAAGGATTCATTATAAGATGGGTGGGACCTATATCTCCCTCCAATGCATTGGGTAAAGATTTTATATCTCATGAGATAGACA
The DNA here is from genome assembly GCA_963277665.1 of Viscum album. Taxonomy (NCBI): domain Eukaryota; kingdom Viridiplantae; phylum Streptophyta; class Magnoliopsida; order Santalales; family Viscaceae; genus Viscum; species Viscum album. The sequence goes on from OY728146.1 coordinate 2,078,928,638, forward strand.
GGGATGGAACGGTAGGTTATACCGGTTCAGTGAAACAGGACTGAAACGAGGGTTACTCGATTCAGAAAGGGACTTTGTCCACTAAGATAGTCTTGGCAATGAGTCTTGACTAACAAGAAATGATTCTCTATGATTATGTGTGAATGCCACAAAGTTTCAAGTTTTATGTTATGATTATGGGGATCTCATTTTTACTTCTATGATTTATCCCATGTTATGATATTATGATCTCTTTTGCAGGTTAAGATTTCCAAAAGCTATGTTCTTATGTATATGATGTGATTGATATTTCTTTTGTTTACCCTTACTGAGCATTTGAGCTCACCCTTTTATGTTTTCCTTTCCCCAGGATATAAAGAAAGGTTTTTAGGCAAAAAAAAAGGAAGATCTTTATGGGAGATATTGAAGATCTTTCACCACGATTAGAAGATTACGTTTCGAGTTTCCAAAGACACTAAACTATTACGATCCTTGTGTGTGTGTTTTTGTTATGTACTAAGTATTACGAAAAAGTAATGTAATGTCCATGTACGTCAAGATACGGGTCTCTACAGTTGGTATCAGAGGAAAGGTTTAGTCAACCTTTGGAAACTAGGATGCGAAAACGTTAGTGAGATCCCTAGAGATATTTCTAAGGTATGTCTAGGGATGCCCCTAAGGATAAGTATACGTATAGGATATAGTCCTAGAACTATGGTAACGATATTAGATTAAACCAAAGATGATAGATATTTAAGTTACTCCCCCTTTATTATGATTTTTGCATCTAACACTATTCTATTTGGGTTTTAGAAAATGGCTGGAAACAAGATGATTCACAATAATGGAGGATATGATGGACAATGGAATGATATTCTTCATGAGCAACCAAATGAAATGGGATTTGGATGTCCAAACATCATTATTATGCCGAATCAGCAATCTCACAACATGATCAATAAAGTAAAATTTGGTAAGTTTCCTGACTCGACTAATAAGAGAAAGATGGAGTTCCATGATGATCATAGAGGAAAGAAAGTTCAATTTCCCCTATGTAAATCATGTGGGAAGAGGCATCAAGGAGAATGTTTCAAGGGAACTGGAAGATGCTTTGGGTGTGGAAAAGAAGGACACAAAGCAAGTACGTGCAAAGGAAAAGGGTCGGTTAACACCATGGATGAGGATAATGGTATTGCTACGACATCAAAAATGGTTAAGTGTTTTAAATGTGGAATGTATGGGCATTATGCAAACAAATGCCCTAAGGGAAAGACTCATGAAGAGAATCAGTATGGTCATATGGGTAGTATTTATGTGGATGATGATGAAGAGACTACAAATGATATGTGAGATGAAAGAATTTTTGAAGCTCGGTCAGTGGTTTGAGAATGTAGTGGAATGATTACATGTTTATCATGTGTAATTTTGGAATAAAGAGACATCTATGGATTGTCACACTGTTGTCTTTCCTTGTGTTTTGAAAGTGTATGATTAATGTTACCAGTATCCATGAAAGGTTATTCAGATATTTTTGGAATGTAGATGATATGCGTATAATGAAGGGATAAGGAGAAAATTAAATGTTTGATAGTATTCATGAGCTCATGATTGATATAAGGACTAAGTGATATCATGGTTTGAGTATATAGAATTTTGAGGATTTCGGTATGTGAAAAGTGTTAACTTTTAACTGCATTCAAGTTTTCACTAAGATTCAATGGGTATTCAAGAGAGTACAAGATTAAGGCCTTTGAATGTTTGGAATGTGACCAACAAGATATATGGGGATCAACGACAGTATTAAATCTCTGGTAATCGTTGTCACTATATTATGAGAGTGGACTGCAGTATTATGGATAAGCCTAAAGATTAGAATGGATTATGTTGGACATAAGTTAGTATTGTTTAAGGATAGAAGATTTTCGATATTATTGATGAGATGTTATAGTAACGTAGTTTTAGAAAAAGGACAACCTGCAGGACGGGCAACAGCCCATCGCTTCGGACAAGGCTGTAGGAATCGAACCCACAACCGAAGTGCGACTGGCCTTTATCGCCTACCACTGACCTACAGGAAGTCCCTGTTTAGTAGAAACTAGTGTTATTATATTAAGCATTATGATATATGAAGTATAAGCCCATTTTAGGAACCATATATGATTAATCCCACTATAGATCGACTTATGTATAAAATTTTTGCTAACCTTTTGTTTGAGACAGATGGAATGACCCGTCATTCTATCACATGATCTGCTAACACTTCACGAATAACAAATTCAACTTCATTTATTTAAGAGATGAAGTGGAAATTGTTAAAGGCACGAACAACAGTGAGATTGTACCAAAATAAAGTAAGTATTTATTCTAATTCAAATTCTTTAACTTTAGGGAAATGATCTTGAAAACCAAAAATGTTGTCCTAGTTCTCTTATACCTGATGAATCAGATGGTACCTTAGATCGTCACAAATTTATGGATTTGTGATTACTGGCTTTTCCATAGCCATGTTCTCTACCACTCTCCATCAGAACATGATGGTTAGATTTCTCTTCCATATCCATATTTTCACCTATGTGGAAACTCAGTGATTAGTTTATTTGGGTAATCGTTACATTTCATACTTTAGTTTTTAAAGCCAAGTTTTGGTATTCCTTTTTATGATGTGGGTTTCTATTAAAGAAACTTTCGAATAGTAAACCATTTATAACCCCGGCGAATTTCGAGGGCGAAATTCATTTTAAGGGGGGTAGAATGTAACAGCCCGAGATTTTATGAAAAATATTCTTTTTTATTTCACTAATGTCTTGTGTTGTACGCTACACCAAAAGGAGCTTGCACAACACGCATCCTTGACTTGCCTTGCATTACACGCAATCGCAACCTTCCTCGATAGCGTGTGTGGTACGTAATACTGAGTTTCACGAAACAATGATATGCTATTAAAATATTATTAAAACTAGCCGTTATGAATAGTAATAACCACTTTTTAAATTTTAGAAATTTTAAAATGGACTTCATTTATGGATTAGGAGTATCGAATTTAGCCTAAGGTGAAATTTTGGTAATTTTCGGATAACTTTCATATTCTGATGAATAGTGAAAATTACTAAATTATAATTAAAAACAACTTTTTTAATCGAAATAATTAATAGTGATAAATCATTAATTTGAGTGGTTTTAAAGTATATTTAGAATATATTTTTACAATTTAATACAATGTTGGTCATTGGATGTAATTTCACATTTAAACTAGACATAAACAAGTGTCAATCTTTTGATAGATATTGTTTCTTAAAAACACGCTATTTGTTTTAACAGCGGGATTTAATTATAAAATTAATTAATGAAACTTTTATGTAATGAATTTGGTAAAATAGACTTCATTTTTGAATTCGGAATATGAAATATAGCTTGGGATGAAATTTTGGCACTGTTCTGAAAAACATCAATTTTTTATGAATAGTGAAACTACTAAGTGGTAGTTAAAAACTGAATTTTGCATAAAACTTAATTTTACCGCTTCTGTGAATGGAATTTCGAAAATACGAGAGACACGGTTAATATCAAGGACTAAAATGTGGTTCAATGAGATAAAAATAATTTTTGGTGAATAGTAACTTTTTACTTTTTTTTACCGCGGTTAATAGTAAATAGGGTAACTAAGGGTAAATATGATATTAATATTACCCTAACACATGTACTAATTCTATTGGACAAGTGTAATTCGACCAAAAACAAACTTAGGAATAAAATATGACCATTTAGGCCCACTTGGATTAGATTAGGACATTTATTATTAATTTATTTAAAGAAGGGTTAAAATAGTTAAAATCAAAGTTTAATAAGTAAATCATTTTTAATATGGGGTTATACATAAGATAAATTCGACTGTAAATATTCATTAGAAAGCTAAAAAGATTTCCTACATGATGGTATTTTATTTGTAATTTTTAACCATCAAATAATTTAATTTATTTATGACACAAAGATGATGCAGTAATTATCTTGTTAATGAAATATTGACATAAGTGATAATATAAATACCAAAATAAATGTAATTTAAGACTTTTTATGAATTACACTAATTTTCTAGGTTACTATGATATATTAGTGTTGATTTAATCAACTTGTTTAGAACATATAATTCTGTTATGACTTTCAAAAAAATCATATATCAAATAGTGTCAAAATTGACACAAAATAGTTTTTAAATCAAATATTATATTATTAATTGTTATTTTATTCCTAAAAATCTAAGGTTCGGCCAAATGACTTAGATAAGGATATATATATTAATAATAAACAATTTGGGGTTCGTTTGGCATGTTATAGTAAGTGTATTAACCATATAGTGAAAGAAAACAAAAAGACACGGTAAAAGTTAAATTAATTAACTTAGAGTTAAATCTAATTGATAAGGTTAAAATAATACCCTAAACTTGTATAAATCTTATTGGTTGATAGGATTTCGACTCATCCCCACTTTAGCTTCGAAATAAGACCCTTTGGAACCATTATAAACCGATTTTGACTTTAATATAAAATAATATTTTGAGATATTCCTAAGGTGCCCCTCTCCTCCCTTATAAAAGGGCACCTCCTCCCCCTCCTCCTCACACCAATTTGAGCACTCAAGCTCGGCCAAACCCTGCCATTTTCTCCTCTCCACTTCCCTAGAATAATCCTAGAGGTCCTTGTCTTCTCCAAAGACCAATCTTAGTTCCTTAAGTGGAGGATTCAAAGAGGCGTTCCAAAGAAGAGATAATATCCATTACCGATCTTTTCAATTTCTTTCTTCTTAAACTTCTTCTTCTTTAGTTGTTTCATGATAAATTAATAACATCAGTATTACTTACATACTGATATGTTATTATAAATATGAAACAACCCTAATTCACCTTCTATCTATCCTACGGAAAAATGAAATCACCGCGCGTGCGTACGTACGGAATACCGTCTCCACGCCGTGGTGTAATCTATTTTCCACCATCACCTTACAAGGATGGGTATAATGGTGTAATGAGTAACTATATATGATTATTATGAAATAATATTGACACTGAAATAATATATATATACTCCAATACAATTCCACGATCATAGGAACGATATCATCACTCGTGCGTACGTACGGAATACCGTCTCCACGATGTGATGCGACTCGTTCTACATGATCTTCATTTCATAATGATTATATACATGAATTGAATGAATGAATATGGTATATACTACACTAATACCATTCTTGAAATGAATTATCTATAACCTAAATATAAGAATAAGAATTTATTCGACGAAACACGCATAAGAACAAAAAGTTATAAAGACCCGAGTAACAAGTAACAATGAAATATTACTAACAAGAAGCTAATAATATGACCATATATGATATCATATCAATATATATGATTCTGGAATAAGTCAATAACATTATTTAAACCATTATATAGGAGCTTCGGACACTTACAAAGCAAGTCGGACCTAAGGTAAGGGAAATATCACAATCTCATTTTTATCCGAGATTGTTTATTCGTAAGTATTTACTGGGGTGTATTTTATCATCCACATCCATGTTTCATCAATATGTAATATTATTTCCATCCACCTACAATTGTTTAAATCCATTTTTACCCTTCGGTGAGTTTTTAGTAATATGTATGAAAGGAATCTTTTGTCGTACGAGGTACTTTTTGACTTTTCCGACAAAAGTACGAAGAATGTTTTTTTTAACTTATACGGCACGAACGGATTTTTACGGTTTTATAAAGCCTTATTTTCATGAACCTTCCTCCAAAATATTTCATGACTATTTTCAGTAAAATCTCTTTCTTTTAAAATTGCATGATGTTTTGTGAAAAGAAATTGATTTTGAAGAAGAAAGGATATTTTCCTCAAGAATTCAATTCAAGTGTTTTATCAAAATTATTTTCCATCTAAGATAATAAAGGGTTCTGTTTCTATCCATATTTTTACATTGATTTGACTATGTTGTGATGGAATTATGTTTATGAATTCCTTTATCTTATATGAATGGTTTTATGATGTCATGTTGTTTAAGAATCCCATTTTTATTACATGGGTTATGCGATGATGTATGATTTATGATTATGTGGCACACATAAGAAAGGATTCATTATAAGATGGGTGGGACCTATATCTCCCTCCAATTCATTGGGTAAAGATTTTATATCTCATGAGATAGACAGGGCTGGAACGGTAGGTTATACCGGTTCAGTGAAACAGGACTGAAACGAGGGTTACTCGATTCAGAAAGGGACTTTGTCCACTAAGATAGTCTTGGCAATGAGTCTTGACTAACAAGAAATGATTCTATATGATTATGTGTGAATGCCACAAAGTTTCAAGTTTTATGTTATGATTATGGGGATCTCATTTTCACTTCTATGATTTATCCCATGTTATGATATTATGAGCTCTTTTGCAGGTTAAGATTTCCAAAAGCTATGTTCTTATGTATATGATGTGATTGATATTTCTTTTGTTTACCCTTACTGAGCATTTGAGCTCACCCTTTTATGTTTTCTTTTCCCCAGGATATAAAGAAAGGTTTTTAGGCAAAAAAAAAGGGAAGATCTTTATGGGAGATATTGAAGATCTTTCACCACGATTAGAAGATTACGTTCCGAGTTTCCAAAGACACTAAACTATTACGATCCTTGTGTGTGTGTTTTTGTTATGTACTAAGTATTCCGAAAAAGTATTGTAATGTCCATGTACGTCAAGATACGGGTCTCTACACATTGGAACTAAATCATCTTTCTCATTTTTAACAACAGTAAAACCAGTTTTCTTAGGCACAACCTGAATTGGACTTACCCACTGTGAATCTGAAATGGGAAAGATTATACCTGCCTCGAGCAATTTCTCAACTTCCTTTTTAACAATTTCCAGGAGGGTGGGACTGAGTCTCCTTTGTGGTTGTCTCACTGGTTTAGCCCCATCCTCCAAGAGAATCCTATGCATGCAAATGGAGGGGCTAATACCTGATATGTCAGCCAAGGTCCACCCAATCGCCCTGATGTTCTCCCTCAAAATATTCAAAAGCATTTCTTCATGTTCAAAAGGGATATTGTTAGCAATGATAACAGGTAATCTCTCACCACTCAACAAGTATGAGTATTTCAGATTTGGTGGCAATGGCTTGAGTTCTAATGAAGGAGGGTGTAGTATGGATGGAGACATTGAAGGAACTGAAATATGTGCACAAAGAGCATCAATATCAGAATAGACATCATCAAAATCATAGAATAAAGCATCAAATCCATCAGCATACTCAACAGCCATTTCATAATTAGAGTGAACATGATCAAAATCAGAATATGAATCCACATCAAAATCAAATCTTAGAGAGTCTTGTTCATTAGAAACAGGTGTGGAAGTTCTCTTAGTCATTAAACCAGAACCAATACTCATAATCTCCCTAAGCATAGGACAATCCAATTCCATGATGTTTTTACTTGGTGGTTCAAAATGGGAGATAACAAAAGCAGAATGGTCCTCTGAGGGGTACTTCATGGAATCCATAACATTAAATATCACAACTTCATCTCCAAACTCCATGGAAAGTGTACCCTCATTGACATTTATGATAGTTTTTGCAGTTTTGAGGAAGGGTCTACCTAAGATAATGGGGGCATGAGAACTTACCTGATCATCCTCCATGTTAAGAACATAGAAATCCGCTGGAAAGATCATGTCTCTTACCCGGACAAGTACATCCTCAAGGACTCCCGCTGGATATGTTGTAGCTTTATTCGCCAATGGCACCACTACTCTTGTTGGCTTCAACTCACCAACCTGCAAGGAAGAGAATACAGAGTGAGGCATCACATTTATGGAAGCACCTAAATCACAAAGTGCATCAGAAAAGTGAAACTCCCCTATGGTGCATGGGATGGTGAATGTCCCTGGATCCTTGCACTTTTTTGGCATTGCTAGAGTTGGTGAAATGAGTGCTGAGACATTCCTTCCAAGGTTTATCCTCTCATTTCCCTTGATCCCTCTTCGATTGGTGCAGAGTTCTTTTAAGAATTTGGCATGCCTTGGGATTTTCTTAATGGCTTCAAGTAGAGGAATGTTGATCTCCACACGCTTGAATGTGTCCAAAACCTCCTTTTGCATTGCTTCTTCAGCCATCTTCTTGGTTTGAACAACCCTGTTTGGAAAAGGAAGGGGTTTAGGAGGAACATCATCAATCTTTTTCTTACCTTTATCTTTCTCCTTGGATTGCTCATCAGTTGGTATGGAATGCGGCTTCTCTGAAGTTGAGGTGAATCCTGGTGGAATGGTAGGTGCAGATGTATCATTCATTTGATTCCCACTTCTCAATGTGATGGCACTAACATTCCCCTTTGGATTTGGAGTGGGTTGGGAAGGTAGGTTTCCAGAATTCTTACTCACAAGTTCATGGAGGGCGGTGGCAATCTGACTCATTTGAGTCTTCAACTCTCTCAGCTCTGAACCTTGACTCTTCAGCTCATTCTGTTGATTAAGAACAATTTGTTTCAAAATATCATCAGTGTTAGAGTCTACCTTGTGTTGGATATTCCCTTGTTGCTGACTCGTTGATGTTTGAGCTTCGAATCTCCTTTGGGGTTGTTGGAAACCCTGTTGGTAAGGTGGAGGCTGCTGGAAGTTTGGTTGAAAAGGGGGTCTTTGTTGTTATCCAGATCCATACCTCATGTCTGATAGATCTTTCCACCCTTGGTTTTATGTTGGATCAAACTTCTTTTGGGGATATGGTTGTTGTTGTTGCTGCTGAAATGGTCTCCCAGGGAACACTGCTGCACAATCTTCTGTTTCTTGGAGTTGTGGGCAACAGTCAGTTGGGTGGCTTGTCTCAGTGCAAATACCACAAGGCCTTGAAGGAGGGGGTTGGGATGTCTTTTGAGCCAATGCAATCTGTCTCACCATAGTTGTCAATTCTTCTAACTTAGTATCAATCAAATGACTTTCAAGAGAAGAAGTACTTACTTGATGTACTCCTCGAACATGTGGTGTACCTCTATCACCGAATTGTTGAGAGTTTTGGGCCATTTTGTCGATCAATGCTCGTGCAGCTACTGGTGTCTTGTCCACCAATGCTCCTCCAGCTGCAGCATCCACCATGCTCCTCTCCATGGGTGTGAGTCCTTCGTAGAAGTATTGGATGAGGAGTTGCTCACTGATTTGGTGATGTGGGCAGCTTGCACACAACTTCTTGAATCGCTCCCAATACTCATACATTGAATCCCCTTGTGCTTTCTTGATCCCTGATATCTCCTTTCGAATGGATGTGGTCCTTGATGCTGGAAAAAATCTCTGCAAGAAAAGACGTTTCAAATCGTTCCAACAAGTTACATCTTCGGGTTGTAAATAATACATCCAATCTTTCGCAGCTCCATCAAGTGAGAATGGGAATGCTCTTAGTTTGATTTGATCTTCAGAGACATTTCTAGGTTTTAGGGTTGAGCAAACCACATTAAATTCTTTCAAATGTTTATTGGGATTCTCACCAGAGAGTCCATGAAACATTGGAAGTAAGTGAATTAACCCAGATTTCAGTTCGAAGTCCGATTCGAGATTTGGGTATGCAATACAATTTGGTTGATAGTTAATATCAGGTGCAGCCAATTCTCGAATGGTTCTATTAAGTTCATTTCCATTGTTTCCAGACATTGGTTCTTTTTTTATGGTTGAATTTGAATTGCTTCCAATTTCAATGTTCTGATATTGGAGTAATTCTCCAACTGGTTGAATGTTGAAACTTCCCGTAGACTGAGAATGTCTGATTCGTGCCCTAAGGCTACGTTCAATCTCAGGGTCAAGATCTAAGAGATCTTCGGGATTAGTTCGTGTCATCAATCAATGAAATATGAAAAGAAGGAATGTGGACCATAGTAAAATAAAAATTAGAAGTTTGAGTTGATGGTCCAAAAAGAAGTAGAAAGAGATAAAAGAAGAAGAAGAAAAAAAAAATCAGATTGGGTAAAGACGGAAGAAAGAAGAGAGGAAGAGAATTAAAATGTAAAATAAAATAAATACCTCTAATTGGTTGAAATAATTACTTGCCTCCCCGGAAACGACGCTAATTTGAAAGAGCGCTGTCGTGGGCGCCCTCAAATGATTAGTGTGATTTTGGGGTACTTAGGTGCAGCAGAGTGGCTGACCAAGGTCGTCTCTCAAAGGAGGAAGTGAATTAAAACAACTTTTCAGAGGTATTCTAGAAACAAAATAAAAGGGAATAAAAACACTACTTGAAAGTATGGGGGTGTTTGTTTATAGTTTATAAATCTAGAAGAAGTTTGCTGGAAGAAGATTGTATTTTTTTTGTTTTTAGTTTTGAAATGAAGTTTGATTAAAATGACACAACAAAAAGATGTTTGTTTAGACAATATTTAAAATACGTAATCGATCTAACTCTACCTATTCAATAATTTATTAATCATTATAATTTAAATTAATATTCACTTAATTATGATCCCTTAATTTGTTAAATCCCGAACCCTACGAGAATTAACTTTACCACGAATATTGAAGTGAATTTTAACCTTAGGCTAACTTCGGAACATGCAATCGCAACACCCTGCTTTGATTGATGTTCTAAAATTAGCTTATGGTCAGTGGTAAATTAAGGCACATAACCACTCTGGAAATGAGGATTAATTGAGTTTAGGTATTATATTTGAACTCTACAAATTGATCCCATGTGGTTTTGAATTACCGGTTAAGGTTGCGCTCTCACAGTTCACACAATTCCCGACCTCGCGTATTTTGTGTTAACTATTCAATTGCTTGCTTAGTTTCATTTAAATTTAAAACTCAATTAATAGATCATAATATGTGAATTACAGTAGCTCATTGATTCAAAATAAATTAATGAAGAAGGATAGAGGTCGATCGATTACTAAAAAGAACTACTCTTCCATGGGTGGTGTAGTCATCGTGGAGACGTTTTGCATAAGCAACGGATTGAAAGGGTAGAACCCAATCTTGTCTCCACTCTTGATTCCAACCCAATTAATAAGATTAAGATAAGAAGAATAGGGATGAACACATGAATATTATTTGAAGAAAAATTCAAGAAACAAACATGAAAGAAAAGAAATACAAAGAAGAGGTGAGAGAGGAGAGCCTTTTTGGAAGAGAGGTTCGCACAAAGGCTTACTTCCTCCAAGAGTTGTGAGGGGCTCCCAAGAGACACCCTTTCGGCCACACCTTCCCAAAGCCTCGACCAGCCCTCTCAAAGAGTTAAAAACCCCTTTAAATAGAGTTTGTGAGGGCTAAGAATACATAACTTTTTAAGTGTGAAATGAAAATCTCAGACAAATATTTTATTCCAACTTGAACCGCCAATTTGACCTCCAAAACGCGTGAATTGACCGGCCTTCCAGAAGGATTATTTGTGCCACATCATGTTCCCGAGCTTTCCTCAAAATTTGGGCTCACTCCAAGCTCGTATGTAGAGGATATGGCCCAAATACAGAACCTTCTCCATTCTGGCGAGCCCAGCCCAACTTTGACTTCATGGCCCAATTTCAACAACCAAATGAACTCTTTAGCTCTAGTGTCCTGAATAAAATTGTAGATAATTAAGTTAGGAACACTGTTACAAAATTTCAAATTCAAATAATAAATATAAAAATATTTATCTTCGAAATACTACAGTGCACTATTAAGGGTAAAACTGGAATTTTCACCAAATTTTCAAATGAATGATCAAATCCCAAATATTTTATAAATAAACATATTTAACACAATGTGAGGAAATTATATCATTTATTATCAATAAATTATTCAATAAAATAGTGTTTTATCATCGGTCAACCATACCCTCGTGGCAGCAGTCATTTGAGTTTCAGTTTTAACAGAAATTGGAGACCTCTAGAGTTCGAGGATAACGATCACGTCCTTATACGGGTCTCACCTCGACGAGGTTTACAAGGATGTGGCCAAGGCGGCAAGTTATCTCCGAGGTTCAACGGACCTTTCTAGGTCCTCAGCTGGGTAGGCGAGGTGGTTTACCGCTTGACCCATCCACCTCAGTTGCACCAGGTGCACGACGTTTTCCAGGTATCTCAACTGAGGAGATACGTGCTCGACCCTTCGCATATCATCAACCATGAGGAGAAGGATGATGGCAATGGGGTTACTTCCACGGAGGTTCCAGTAGGGATCGAGGATCGACATGAGCGGATCCTATGAGGACGGTCGATTCCTCGGGTGTGCTTTCTTTGGCAGTACGGAATCTCCAGGTAAGCACATGAGAGCGGGAGGCTTAGATGCGTGCTCAATACCGCTTTTGTATCCCTAGTTTGTGTTTAAACTTTACGAGGACGTAAAGCCCTGAGGTGGGAGTAATGTAAAGACCCATAAAATTCAAGGGAATTTTTTTCTTAATTTTCTTTGGGATTTTACAAGAACGCAGTTTCTAACGGCACCTGATTCCGAGGCCCGGTGTGCCCGGAATCATTTTCCAAAGTTTGGTTCAGGTACGTTCAGTGAACGAACGAGCGGGTTTTTCAAACTTTTGAACCGTTGCTCGGAATCGAATTCCGAGAGCACCGATGAAACCAAAGCTCCGGTAATTGCTTAAGAAGACCCTTTCTGGAGTTGCGTTTTCTAGGGAGGTGTTGTTTTAAGAAAAGTGAGGGATAAAATATAATTGTTACAATTGTATTTTATTTTCTTGTTAAGTAGATTAAGTGTTGTGTTACAACACTTGACCCTCTCTTAAGTGGTTTTAATCTATGTAAGGGAGTTAGGGGTGGGACCCACTTGGAGTTAACCACCCATGGGAGGATTTAAGGTGAGGTGGGGCCCCACGAACCCCACCCCTTCACATTCCTCTTAAACTCCCTAACTCCCTCTTAAATTTTGTAAACCTATCTTTATTTGAGTAACCTTTCATTTCCTTACCCTCTCCCTCATTAACTCTAGACAACACGCACATTAATTAAGTGAATTCAACTTTTGAATTCATTTTGTAAAAGCTTGGCTTGGGTTGATTAAATAATGTGGAACCATTCTTTGTTAAGGGTTGGCTTTTGTGGTGTTGAGGGTAAGGGAAGAGAGCTTGGAAGTTTTTAAAAAGAACTACTTCTTCTTCTGTCTTCTTCTTCCTCGACAAAGGAGGAGGCACCGACGAGGGAACTCGCCATCGACATTCCGCCTTTCAATTTTCTCTCCGCGTGAAAGGAAGGAAGACGCTGCATCCTCCTCGGATGTTCTCTGTCGGCATATACGAAACCTCACCCTGTGACGCTGTTTTCCGCGACACCGTCGTTCAACAACTTTTGTCAAGGTAGGGAACTTATTTGTAAACCCTCTTTTACTCCCTTCTAAATCTAAGAACGCGGATCAACTAAATATTAAGTTGATCCACGAAGATTATGTTACGGGTTGGGAATTCTTGATTCGGGGAAAACTGTAGGGGTTTATTTAATTATTTTCGTTTGTGAATTCTAGTTTGTCGTTCTTTGTGGATATACGACTAAATGCTTTCAATTAACGAGAGGGGGCCGGACCACACAAACACGGCCGACCCTCCTCCCTTATTATTGATGTTGTTTCTATTATGGTTGGAACGGAATGGCGTGGTGCCATCGCACCACGCGGAATCGTGCGACAAGTAATGTGCGGCGCTGTCGCGCCGCGCCGTGAAGTAGAACCAAGTCGCGGCACCGTCGCGACGCGTCGGAGAAAACTGAAGACACCGCGGCCATAGCGGGCCGCGGCGGAGGGGCGCGGCGCCGTCGCGCCGTACCGGACGAACCAAAACCGCGGCCGGTTCCGAGCCGCGGCGGAGCAAGGAGACCGGCGGCCGGTTCCGGGCCGCCGGTGTTGGAGCAGGGGGGACCGGCCGTCACCGGTCCCGTGGAGGCAGAAACCGGCCGGCCGGGGCGGGCCGGCCGGACAGGTGAGCAGCTGGGAGTTCAAACCCCCGACCGGCCTACAAAACGGCCCCCATTAAAGGGGGGTCGCGGTTACATCAGGGGGGCAGGCGCCCCCCCTTTGCCAAACAGCTCGGCCGCTGGCCGAGCGCCTGGCCAGCACGCTGGGCGTGCTGTGCCCAGGCCGAGCCGTGCCCTGGCCGGGCCGGGCCGGGCCGCGCCCAGGCCGAGCCGGGCCAGGCCGCGCCTAAGCGGGCCGGACCCGGACCCGGTTCAGGTCGACCCGGTTCGGGTTGACCCCGGGGGTATCGGGCCGGGTCGGACCGGGCCCGAACCCCTTAATACCGAACCTTTTCCGGTCGGACACCCATAACTTGTGCTACAGGTCTCCGATCGACGCACCGTCAGTTGTGATTCGATCCTTGGATCGAGACGGTAGTTTCGGTATATCGCACTCAAGGTTTCGGAATACTTTGGATTCGGCCGGGTTGGTTCGGTTACGAAACCAACCGGGCCCTCAGAGCGGAAACACTTATATCTTGAGCTCCGGACGTCCGATTGACGTGACGTCGACTTTCATGGATTCCTCTAAGTGAGACGGATCTTTAGGATTACTCCACTCGAGGTTTGGATGTCGTCGGAGTGCGGTCGAGTTGGTTCACTCATGGAATCTAACCGGGCCCCTGGAACGAAAAAAGCCAATAACTCACAGACCGGGCGTCCGATTGACGCGTCGTCTGTCTCGTTGAATTCCTCTTGATGAGACGGAACTTTCGGCATACTTCACCTGAGTTTTGGTTGCTGTTGGATAGTGGTCGGGTTGGATTGTACCCGAAATCTAACCGGGCCCCTGGAACGGAAAAGCTGTTATCTTACAGACTGGACGTCCGTTTGGCGAACCGTCAGCGGAGTTGGTGATCTCATTGAGAAACAGTCCCTATGAGTATACCCTATGAGAGTTTGGGGTACATTTGAGATATGGCCGGGTTGGTTCGCTCACGAAACCAACTGGGCCCCTGGGACGAAAAGGCTAATAACACACAGACTGGGCGTCCGATTGACGCGCCGTCTGTTGCGTTGAGACCCCTATGACGAGGCGGTCCTTTGAGATACTTCTTCATGGGACTTTGAGATACTTGGAGTATCGACCTGTAGCTCATGGAGCGGACCCTCCCGGAGACGAGCATTCAGAGTACGGAGACCGTGTAGCCGGCTGAGACCTGACGACTGCTTGACCGACTCGACTTGGAGTGAGTCGACTAGCCCAGTGGACGGAGCACTACTTTGTTGGGTGCAGACCCATGTTGGACGGAGCACTACCTGTGTGACAGTGCAGACCCGCGGTACTCGTCCGGAGAGTACCTATGCAGGCTATTAGGGGGTGTGCACTACTGTGTTTGGGTGGCATACCCCGGCGGGAAGCACTACTGTGTTTGGGTGGGTGGCCCGCGGTACTCGACAGGAGGAGTACCTCAGCAGTCTTAGGTTGGTGAGCAGTACCTCAGAGTCATGACAGGACCACTGTACACTCCAGAGACGGAGCTCTTCAGCAGTTACGGTTTCGATAATGAAAATCCTGGTTTGAGCTGAGACTTTTGACCATTGTGTTTACCTCATGATTGAGATGGGTCACTTGATAACTTGGGTATATGTATGGGCATATACCTGGGTAGAGGTTATTCGTTGATTTCATGATCTTGGTGTTCTCCTCATGATTGAGATGGCTTACTTGATAACTTAGGTATATGCATGGGCATATACCTAAGTAGAGGTTATCTGTTGAGATCTTCTTTGTGGTTATCCATGTTGGTTTTAGTGAGACCTTGAGGGTCTCGGGGTCCCTACTGAGTATCGTTATACTCACCCCTGCACGGGATATGCTCGCACCTCGTTGTGTTGGTTGTAGATGACAGGCAGTGCTGACGGAGGTAGAGTGTTCGAGGACTGGATGGTACCCAGAGGTGGACTACACGACGAGTCAATATCCGGAGGTGGACTACACGACGAGTCAATATCTGGAGGTGGACTTCACGGCGAGACGACACACGAAGGAGGTTGACAGGTGAGAGTGTTGTGGAGGCTATCTGTACCTACCCTTCAGGTAGGATCCGTGGTGGACGATCCAGGAGCTGCGCCATCTGTACCTACCCTTCAGGTAGGATCCGAGGAGGACGACCCAGGAGCTGTTTCTTTTCTTCCAGCTATTGTCTTTTTCTGTTGTACTATGTTCAGTTGTAGTTGTGCTTTCATTTGGGTTTGTATTCTGGCCCATTTACTTTTCAGCACTTTCTTTTGTACTTAGTGTTTTACTTCCGCTTGTACTCTGTGGTGTTTGTTTACTTTTATAAAGGAAATGTCTTCCCAGTTATCGGGATTTACACCTTTGGTGCTAGTCGCCAGACCTTGGCCTATGGAAGGCGTGCTTGGGGTAGTCACGGCACGGGCCCCGAGGGCGGGTCGTGACATAGAGATTGACTTACAATCTTGCATGTTGAAGCGTTTTAAGACTCTCTATAAGTAACTCTTCTGTGATAGCCAAATCTTCCCATTATTTCTGTCTTGGTAAATCTGCATCCCAAGAATCTTGTTTGCTTGTCCCAAGTCCTTCATATCAAACACCTTAGCCAACTGTGCCTTCGTCTCCTGGATCTGATCATTGTTGAGGCCTGCAACCAACATGCCATCCACATACAATAGAAGAATGATGAAATCATTACCATCCAAACCCTTGAAATGTCATATCCAAGGCTCATTATATAGGAATCAAATCTCTTGTACCAACACCTCGACGCCTGTTTGATACCGTACATAGATTTTTTTCAACCTGCAAACCAAGTTCTCTTTGCTGTATTCTGAAAAACCTTCTGGTTGGACCATATAGATCTCTTCATCAAGATCACCATGGAGAAAAGTAGTCTTTATGCCCAACTGCTCTAGATGTAAGCTGTATATAGCACACATCTCTAGAACTATCCAAACAGTAGTCAATCTAACAATAGGAGAAAATATTTCATTGAAATCAATACCTTCCTTCTGAGCAAATACTTTGACCACCAATCTTGCACGATATCTTTCCACCTAGTCCTTTCCATATCATTTGATCTTAAAGACCCATTTGTTTCTGATAGCCTTCCTTCCATGAGGTAATGGAATGAGATCCCAAGTCTTGTTCCGGTGTAGGGCTTCGAGTTCCTCCTGCATCACCGCCATCCATGAGGATAGATCTGGAATCTGGGTCGCCTCCACAAAAAAAGATGGCTCTCCATCCTCTGTCAATATGCAGTACACAATATTTCTCTCAGTGACATAGTCTGAGTGCCATACTGGTGCTCTTTTCTCTCGAGTTGACCGTCATGGTCCAGACTCAACCGATGCTTGATTATCATGCTCTGGTAATGCCTTAGAGGAAACTGGTTCTTCCTTGGATTTGTCTTCTACTTTGACTGTTATAGTTTATGTATCCTCCTTCTCCATGTCTCTATCAGTTGTCATTTTCACCTTATCTTCTGCAAAAATGACATCTCTGCTGATGATAAATTTGAGGGCAGTGGGGTCCCACAAACGATACCTCTTCACACCATCAGCGTACCCCAAGAAGATACATTTCCTGGATCTCAAATCCAACTTCGATCATTCCTGGTCATTAAACATTACATATACAGGACTTCCAAAAGTATGTAACCGAGAATAGTCAACGGGTTTACCAATCCACATCTCCATTGGTGTCTTCAGCTCAATCGCCATTGAAGGAGATCGATTGATCACATAACAGGTGGTATTCACTGCTTCTACCCAAAATGTTTTGGCAATTCCTGCAGTCTTCAACATCCCCCTCATTTTATCCAACAAGGTTCTATTCATCCGCTCTACCACTCCATTCTGCTGAAGAGTGTACGCCACCGTGAACTGTCTCTTGATTCCTTCATGTTGAAAAAAAGTATCAAATTCATTGATTGTATATTCTCCACCATTTTCAGTCCTTAGAAACTTGATCTTCTTTCCAAAATCAAGCTCCTTTCATGCTTTGAATGTTTTGAAGACTTCAAAAACATATGTCTTCCTCTTGATTGGGTACACCCAACATCTCATGGGATAATCATCAATGAATGATACAAAGTACCTTGCTCCTCCAGGGATATAACCGGTGCTTGCCAAAAATCGGAATGAATAAACTCCCAGATCTCCTGATTTCACGTTGTTGACGTCCCGAACTTTAACCTGTGTTGCTTGCTCAAAACACAATGCTCACAAAATGGTAAGGATACCTTTGTTAGCCCAAACAGCAACTTTTGATCTGTAAGAATCTTCAGGCCTCGTTCTGACATATGGCCAAGCTTCTGATGCCATAACGTCGTCAATGCTTCCATCGAGGTAGTTGATGCGACAATTATCTCCGTCTCCTTGTACGTTTCACCTATAAGCACATACAGGTTCTTCGAGATCTTCTCCGCCTTCATTACCACAAGAGCGCCCTTCACGATTCTCATCACTCCATTCTCAGTGCCATTCTTGCATCTGATGTCATCAAATTGTCCCAAAGACAATATATTCTTCTTAAGTCCCTTCACGTGACATACTCCTTGGATGGTTCGTACTATGTCATCATGCATCTTCAGTTTGACGGTACTGACTCCAACGATCTTCAGAGTGTAATCGTTCTCCATGTACACAAGTCCTTCCGGGATGGTTTCATATTGGTCAAACCATTCCCGTCGAGACGTCATGTGCCATGTTGCTCCTGAGTCGATAATCCATGCATCATTGAGATGTTGTCTGCTTCCAGTAGTCGTTGTCACTTCACTGACTAGTATATCTCCTTTTCCAGAAGTACTTGCCACATTTCCCTGAGATGCTTTTTCACTACTCTTCTTGTTCCAACAATCCTTCTTAACACGCTCCTTCTTACCACAATTGAAACATGTGACATTCTTCTTCTTACTTTTTGATTTGGACCTACAATGATTTTGGCTCCCACTAGAACCACGCTCCATCATCCTTCCTCTCTCCATTAACAGAGCCTCTGCTTGGTGCGAAGTTGTCTGTCTATCCTCCATGTTCTTGCATGACTTTCTTCTTCAAGAACCACGACTTCAACGTCATTAAAGAGCAGCATATCCGTCAGGATATTGTTGGTGAGGTTGATGATGAGTTGGTCATACGAATCTTCCAAACTCTGGAGTAGAATCTCCGCACGTTCAGTATCCATAATTTTATAGCCCAACATCGTGAGCTGAGCGAACAGGGTATTTGAGGTTGTTGATGTGGTCGGTCACCGATGATGACTCCGTCATCCGAAGAGTGTACAATTTTCTCTTCAGGAAAATTTTGTTGTACAGTGACTTGGCCTCTTCGTCAGAGTATCTCATATTTCTTTTGTTGTCTTTTTCACCGCAATGTTCGATAGGACCCCGTCTGCCAAAGCCAAATGGATGTTGGCAATAACATTCCCGTCCATATCGTTCCATTTCTCCTCCGTCACACCCGTCGTCTTTTCTCCAATTGCCAGTAGACAATTATCCTTCCGCAACACTGCCTGCATCTTCATTTTCTACAATGAAGAATTATTCCCGTTGAATTTTTCGATCCCGATTTTCGCCGCCATCTGGACACACCGTCAGTCCAGAACCTCCTTCGTTTCACAACAGTGTATTTAATAATCTCAATAAATTTTTCTGATGTGACAGATCAACCGGAGTTGCAATCACAGAGCATACTCAAATTTACGAGAATTATTAATACCCGAAAACGTGAACAACACCGGGCCAGAACCTTGCCTCTAATACCACTTGTTGGGATCGTAAATGATTGGCTCACTCGTGCAGCGATAATCACGAGATAAAATAAAGTGCAAAATGCGGAAATAAAAAGGATACCAGATTTAACGTGGAAAAACCCCCAAATGGAATAGGTAAAAAACCACGGGCAAATAGAAGGATCTCACTATGGGTAAAAGCGGGTACACACTCCCTCACTATTACAAAGAGAAAACTCATAAAATCTCTTTCGAATAAATAGGGAAACCGCCTCACAAATACTGCTCGAATATAGGATCTGTTGGTGGTGTTGGAACCGACGAGGGACGATCTTTAGAAGAGGGGAGAACCTCCTTTTATAGGCCTCCTTTCCCCTTCCTGCTGCCTTGTCCCATTGAATGGATTGAGTGGAGTTGGCCACCCACCATTTACCACCACCCCACCTCCTTTGACAAACATGAAGGGGCGACACCATCCTCTAAATAAGCTGTTGCCAACAGATATGACTCAAGTTATTATTATCATGATATGCCTCTTTCTCATGCCTTTATGATATTTCTTCAAGTTCTTATTGTATTTTCTCAAGTTCACATGTAAACTGTTTTCCTTGTTTCCCTTACCAGGCCTTATACTCACCATTTCATTTGATGTATGTTCTCGGGTTATGAGTTGGAGTAATTGTACTTAGGATGAACGAATGAAGAAGTCTTTCAAGTGGTTTAGAAGAATGTTATATGTTTTCATGTATTATGTACCTTTTTCCAAGACACTAAACTTTAAAGATCCACTGTTTGTAAAATGCAATGAAAAGTTATGTAATAAAAAAGCAGGATGTCATAAGTATTGGATAGCAGGTGTGCATCACACATTTGTGCTTATAAACACACACTCAGAAATAAGAGAGAATTGACGAAATGTGAAGTGATCTTCATGTTGTCAATGGGAAAAGAGTAGTTACAATGGCGGCCCACACTTATGATATAAGTCTACCTACACTACAAAAAAGTGACTTGTAGCAATATAAATTTAGTGACAGGTAATATAACTATTGGTAAAATTGAGTAATATCAACATATATGAACTTTTATCAGTGTTAATTATATGCACCACTAATTGCTTTTATCAATATATATATCATTTGATATTAATTACTCAATACCACAAAATACTTTACTAACAAATAAATCTATTGTTTTATCACACACACATACATATAAAAATAATTTTTCCAACAATTAGATATGTTATTAATTATTATTACTAGAAAATATTTTACCATTAAAAAAATGTGTTATAATAAATTATTCAATAATAAAAAACATTTTATCAATGATTTAATATATATATATATATATATTAATTATTTAGTATCAACAACTCATTTTTCAGTAAATATAGACGCATATATGTTTAATTAAAATACTAATAATTTAATAATATCTAAATAAATGATAATGAATGGTATAAAATTGTTATAATTGATCCAAAATTTGAGACTAATTTTTTTAGAAATATTATATTTTAATTAGAAAATTTTATTATATTTATTAAACTTATTCCCGCCCCAAAAAATACCTGTGCCCCAGTCATCTGCTGCTTTGGTTCGTCGACTCCCAGTTTTCGCCACTGATTCGACGCCACCCATTTTATGCCACACCCCATTCCTTCTCGTAGCTATGAAAACCCTATCATCGTGGGACATGAATAGTTCAATCCAGGTGGGTTCTGGGTGAAGTCATTTAATCTCGAGAGGAAAATGATTCATCTCCCCTTTATCTGATCAATTGCTTTCTCTCAAACTGCTGCAAGGCTGAATGAAGGCATGTGAAGGTTACTCTGTCTTTATATATCTTCCGCTGGTTCTATCTTTCCATTAACCCTAAGGAATTTTCTTGGAATATGATGAAGATTCCCTGCTCTATTTTCCTCTCCTTTCAATCTCGTGGAATACCTTTTCTTGGTAGCGTGGGACAATCGTTTTTATATTAGCGTAGGAACTTACCTTAATACTGAAATTATGAAATTTTATGCCTTAAATCTTCACAATAGTTTAATTTTAAGGCTCAGGTTTATGATTTATGTGATTGCATCTTATGATTTTTATAATGGATGAACATTCCACCCTATTTGTAATATATTATCATCACCCATTCCTTATGTAATCGTAAACCCAAAAAATGATTTTCAAATTCTAATTTATTACTTTTATCCTCAGATATTTCCTTTTTTTTTCATTCATGTCAAAATTTATTTGTTTTATTATTAGTGAAAATTATTTCTCTTGCATTGTTGTTCCTTGGTGGTTGGAAAATTGTTAATATATTCCTGTAGAGGAACAAGCAAAATTCTAGTGGGGCTCTTGGCGTTGCTATGACCATATGGGTTCAGTTTGAATTATTGGAATGCTACCCACTCTCCTTGGTCTGCCATTGCTTCGTGGTTGATCTTGCACTGTTATTCATTTGGTCCCATAATTCAACCTTTACAAACAAATCTCTACCTCACATTCCAGAAGCTCATATTCTCTAGGATGTGGTCTTTCAGTTTTCCTATGTACTAAGAATCGAAATAAACTAAGCACTAATTCTAGTATGGGATATAGATTATGGGAAAGATTTGAAAACATTTATCTTTATGATAAGTGGTTTTTGGATTCTTTCTATTTTGGGGAAATATTTTAACTTATTGGCCTTATTCTTCATGGTTTTCTTGCTGCAGCACACCATACATGTTCTCTTTGAGGGATATGAGGACCACGTGGACGTTTATGTAGAGAAGGAAATTATATAATTTAAAAAGTGGTATTCTATTTTGGTTAAAAAAGTTATAAGATGCCAAAAAGGCCAAAAGACAAGAAACCAATTTAGATATGGTCTCTACCATTCATTGTGATGCTTCTAAATTGCATCATCTGTTTGTTTTTTCCACTGTTTAACTATTTTTCAGGATTTGTTTCATGGAGGTTCATGATGAGCGTTCGATTTTTTTTAGTTTCCCCACTTATTTAGGTTTATTGATTTATTTTTTATCTGATTTTCTATGCCTGGATATCTATCTAACAAAAATTTCAAAAACTGAGTCAATATGCGTTTTTCAAATTTTACCTCATTTATGTTTTTATTGCATCGTTATTTTCAAAGAATTTATTTTTTTATTTTTTGTATGTTTAACACATTTTTCAATTGATCAATTTGTCCATTTTCCTAAACTAATCAATAATTTCATGCCAATAAATGTAAAATTTCAAAAGGCTCATATTTTTTAAAATTTTCATATGATGTATGGAGAGAGCGTCTTTGATTTCTAACTTAAGTCCATGTTTTTTTTCAAAAACAATTCCCCTTGACGAATCTTCATGTATGCATCATCTCTCCTCCATTGTATTTGCTTTCTTTTCATTTTTCTCTTATTTATCTTGGTCCGTAGGCTTTTGATCCACCACTTGACATGAGATTGTACGTGGATTTTTTTGAACACCCATATCTGGGGAACTCTCCAGATTATAAGACCTTAACGATCGATGAATCCACTTGCTCTTGTATGGTTTCCACATTAAAAAATAGCCCATGCTGTGAATCAGACCAAGTTAAATAATATTAGGGTTTCTCTTTGACTTTCATGTCAGCTCAAAGATTACCTAATAATGAAAATTTTGGGATATATTTGAATTTTTCTTCTGAACACGAGGTGTTGACACTGGTATGATGTTATAATTTATAGGAGCTGGGAATTTGATGTTTTTGTGTCTCTTTGATGAAATGGATATGAAGACCTAAAGGATGGCTGGAAGGCTCACTAAATTTTTAGTGATGATATTGTTATTATGTATTCAAATGGAAATGTAAGTTTTATGTTTCTATTCAAATTTTTAATGTCACTGAACTTTTAGATGTTTGGATTGATGTTTGGTTCTCAGTTTGGCACTCATTGTTTATATGTATTATGTTGAAATTAAAATTTTGAAAATGTTGGATATGATTTCTAGTTCTATGGTGTAATTTTTTTTTATCAATTTTTAAAAACTGAATTATTTGGTTTCTTAATATAGGGTTCAAATTTCTAGCATCAGTCCATGATATTAATGGAACCCACCTTTTAGTTAACTTATTTTGTATACTTAAATTGTTATTAATCAAGTTTATTTTTAACTATATAGATATAAATTTTTAGTTTTTCAAAGATCATTTTAAATGCGCAATTAAATATATCCTATGTAGAGTTGTCTTTTATTTTATGTACATTCACGATGATTGCTTTAATGTTATTTTTTCATTACCCCCATGTTTTGGAAGATTTTTATTTACATCTATTATAGGCGGTATGAATATGCTACCCAACTTCTACACAATTTCTTCATTCGTTTATGTAATATAGGTTGGATTTTTTTTTTCAGTCAATGAAAGCTATTTATGCGCTTCTTCTCTTTTCCCAAGGATACTGTTCGGGTTGATAGTTATACTTATACCTGTAATGCATGAAGTCATGATGTGTATCTCATATGAGCGATTATCTTCTAAGGTTTGTATCATAGAATTTTTTCTGTTGTGGTGAGTTGGATTTTCTAGATACAAACTTGCTGCCTCATGAATTGTGTGTGTGTTTGTTAGCACGTCCTTTGTAACATGATCCATAAGTTGATATGTCAAGTGATGGAAGGTGATTGGGTACTATGTACTCGATGAGTTTCAATGATGTAAATATTTTATGTAAGGAAATCATTTTCTCAAAAATTGACTCTAGATAATTTTTCAGTATTTGGTGCATTTTGCAAAATGAAATTTGTAACACTATGAGATTTTATGAGGAATATTTTGTTTTTATGTATTATGTTATACGCAACACTAAAGGATTTTTTCACTACACACAACACTGTATTGGCTTGCGTTACACATAAGAGTAACCTTTCTCGATAGCTTGCGTTGTACGCAATACCGAGTTTCACTAAACAACGATATGTTGTTAAAATATTATATAAACTAGCTGTTATGAATAGTAATACTCACTTTTTTGAAATTTTATAAATTTTATCTTTCAAAATGGACTTTATTTTTGGATTCGGAATATCGAAATTAGCTTAGGGTGAATTTTTGGAATTTTTCTGAAAACTTTCAATTTTTGATGAATAGTGAAAAACACTGAGTTATAATTTAAAACCGAATTTTTATTTAAATAATTATTTATTTTATTTAAATTTATTTTAGGTCAAAATATATACATAATACCTATATAAGTTCAACGTAATTTGTTGGAGTCATTTTATAATAATTTTAGATATATAAAAATTTTATTGAACTTTTTACTGTCTTTTACCCACCTTCTAGGAGAATTTGCAAATTTACATAAAACTTAATTTTGTCGCTTATGTGAATGGAATTTCAAAACTCTTAGAGACACGGTTGATATGTAAAATGTGGTTCAATAAGATAAAAATAATTTTTGGTGAATAATAACTTTTTACTTTTATTTACCACGGTTAAAAGTAAATAGGGTAATTAAGGGTAAAAATTGTTGGTCAGAGTGGATACTCAAGAGGGGGGGTGAATTGAGTTCCAATTAAAATTTCTGTTAAAAACTTTTAGGATTAAAATCCCCCAAATTAAAACGATCTAGTCAATTAAGGTAGTAGAGATGTAGGTGACTTATTGTTCAACAAGTTTCTCAAAGGTTGATTACTCCTCAGTAGAATCAGTATGAGAACTAATTCCACTTTTGAAACAAGTTTACTAAATGAATCACATATACTCACTAACCAGAACTAACTATCAGAGTGAATGTAAAAACAGATTTCTGTCTTTACTAATATAAGCACAACAGATAAATGTAAAAAAGAGTAATGGAAAGATGAACACAACAATTTAAACAAGAGGTTCAGTCTTAAGTCAAGACCTAGTCCTCTCCACTTGGTGATCACCTGCTACCAAGCACTTATATTAAAAAGTGATACACAGCCTGTATCGGGCTTTACAACAGTTTTCACAAACTGTCCATGTTTTGTAACCTCTACCACAGTTATACGTGGGAAAAATAAACTACCAAGCCACACTAGGCTTCTTCCACAGTTATGCGTGGGAAACAAATGTAAAGAGAGTTCGGTATGAGGATTTTCAGTATCCCTCAGTTCAAGCACATGAGTCGATGTGTAACACAGACACACTGCTAACAAATGTAAAATACTTAAACACAATAGAGCTAGAGATAGTAGGGATACGTTTAGAATGCTTTGTTGTGTTGGCAGATCAACTCTGGACTCGTTGGAATGAAGGAAAAGAAGTTTTGGTCCTTCTCTGCAAGTTGACTCTAAAACCGAGTGTCGCAAATTCCAAGTTCCGACTTCCAGATGTAGAGATGATCAACTTCTTGGGTTTAAAGCCCTTTGTAGCACACCACTACAGCTTGAAAAAGGTTCTTTCAATAGATCTTCATGAAGCTCTGTGTTCCTCTGAATGAGTGCTTGAGTGTTCTTCTTCAGATGCTATGTGTTTCTCTCTTATGTGTGTATATTCAATATGTCCACACCTTTTTTTTATGTCTGTCTCTACTCATACATATATACAACTTTTTCATTTGGTTCATCAGGGGTTGACAAGAGAAATGTTTCAACCACGTGTGGTCTTCCTCGTACATCGTATTGTTTCCCGATGTGCCTGCAAATATCATTAAATAATGTCAGGTGCATTAATTTGTCCAGACATGACCGTTATGATAGTATAAAGAAAATTGGTAAAGAAAAGAATAGAATATCATTATATTGGTAGCAGATGCATGTCACACGGTGGACTTCAAAGGTAGTCTCTACAACTGTGGACTTCATCGATAGACTATTCAACTGTGAGCTTCATTGGTAGACTATTCATCTGTGAGCTTCATCGGTAGACTCTCAGTCTGTAGTCTTGTAACGGTGGACTTCGTGTCAGTGGATGTCTTGTAACGGTAGTTGTTACTCTATGTAACAGTAGATCCTCATCAGTGGACTTCATCGGTAGGTCTGTAACATCAGACTATTGCAACAGTGACCTTTCCACCAGTAGACTTATCATAATAGGTAATTTCATTAACAGTGGAATATGTCCATCAGTAGACTTTGAACAACAGTCGACTATCTCGACAGTAGGAGTTGTCTAGCGGTAGCCTTCTACTAACGGTAGACATGTCCGATTGTAGACTTGAATAGTGATGCTCTCAACAGAAGACTTGAGAAAGAGTCTGACAGTGAACTTCTAACAGAAGCCTTGCCACAACAGTGACCTTGTGACGGTGACTCTTTGTCTGTGAGCTTTGATAAGCAGATCAACGGTAGACTTGTGACAGTAACCTTGTACCGGTATATCAGTGACAGTAGATCTTCAACAGTAACCTTCTAGGATCAGTGACCTAGAGTAACAATGAGCTATAACGGTGACCTTGAACATAAGGCTCTTACTAGTAGCCTTAAACAGTGAACTTATATTTAGATAAATGTAAACTGTAAGCTGATGCAACTAAATTATGAGACTAAGAATATAAATTGTTCAAGATAACCAATATAAATACAGATTAAAAAGAGTTAGCAAATGGCTTAATAAATCATTGTCAATATTTAAACATGATTTGAGATTATCAAAACAGGTGAGTTCAACAAAAATGATATTATTATTACCCTAACACGTGTCCTAATTCTATTGGATAAGTGTAATTCGACCAAAAACAACCTTAGGAATAAAATATGACCATTTAGGTCTACTTGGATTAGATTAGGACATTTATTATTATTTAATTCAAAGAAGAGTTAAAAGAGTTAAAATCAAAGTTTAATAAGTAAAACATTTTTAATATAGGGTTATACATAAGATAATTTGACTATAAATATTCATTAGAAAGCTAAAAAGATTTCCTACATAATGGTATTTTATTTATAATTTTTAGTCATTAAATAATTTAATTTATTTATGACGCAATGATGATGTAGTGATTACCTTATTAATGAAATATTAACATAATTGATATTATAAATACTCAAATAAATGTAATTTGAGACTTTATGAATTAAACTAATTTTCTAGGTTAATATAACATATTAGGGTTGGTTATATGAATTTTGTTTGAAATAATAATGCTGTTATGAATTTAGAAAAAACAAAATACCAAATAGTGTCAAAATTGACATAAAAGAGTTTTTAAAACAAATATTAAATTATTAATTGATATTCTATTCCTATAAATTTAAGGTTAAACCAAAAGACTTATATAATAATATATATGACATTAATGAACCAATTGGGGTTCGATTGACAGTTTATAGTAAGTTTATTAACCATATAGTGTATGAATACAAGAAGACACGGTAAAAGTTAAATTATTCAACTTAGAGTTAAATCTAAATGATAAGGTTAAAATGGTAACCTAAACTTGTCTAAAACCTATTGGTTGAGATGATTTCAACCCATCCCCACCCTAGACTCAAAATAAGTTACTTTGGAGCCATTATAAACCGAATATGAATTTATTATAAAATAATATTTAAAGTTTTTCCTAAGGTGCCCCTCACCCCTCTTATAAAATGACACTCCTCTTTCTTTCTAATTCACACCTCCAAAGCCATTTGACTCGGTCAAACTCTGCCCAAATACCCTCTCAACTGTCATCCCTTCATCCTAGAGGCATTCCTTAGGTCAGAAAGCTAACCTATGAAGCCATTTTGATCAAATCAAAAGGAAGAACCTGAGGAAGAGGTAAATATCTCACCACCCATTTCAAGTTCATTTCTTCTTCCACTTCCTCCTTCATTGTTGTTTTCATTCTAAAATAATAACTTCAGCATCTTATATATACTGTGATGTTATTATAAAAATGGTACAACCATATTAGTTATTTTATCCATCCTATGAATAAAAAAGTCACAACACGTGCGTACGTACGGCTTACCGTCTCCACGTCGTGGTGTAGTTTGTTATTCAAACATTTCATCATTTGGATGAGTATGATAATGGGTATAAATGATATAAATAATAAATATAACATTATTATGATTCTGTATATATGATATACCATCCAATTATATACGATTTTAATATCAAAAGAATGATATCATCGCTCGTGCGTACGTACGGCCTACCGTCTCCACGATGTGATGCGACTCGTTCTACATGATCTTCATTGAATAATGATTATATAAATGAATTGAATGAATAAATATGATATATATTACACTAATACCATTATGTAAATGAGGTATCTATAACCTAAAAAGAGGAATAATAATTTATTCGGCAAAACATGCATAAGAACATAAAGCAATGAACACCCGGATAACAAGTAACAATGAAATATTACTAATAAGAAGATAATAATATGACCATATATGATATCATAACAATGAATATGATTCTGTAATAAGTCAATGACATTATTTAAATCATTATACAGGAGGTTCAGATACGTACAAAGCATATCAGACCTAAGGTAAGGGAAAATCTCACAATCTCATTTTTATCTGAGATTGTTTATACTTCAGAATTTACTTGGGCATATTTATCATCCACATATATGTTTCCTCAATATGTAATATTATTTCTACCCTCTTACAATTGTTTAAATCCAATTTTACATATTGGTGAATTTTAGTAAAAGATATGAAATGAATCTTTTGTCGTTTTTAGTACGAGATACTTTTTAACTTTTCTGACCAAAGTATGAGAAGAATGTTTTTTTAACTTATACGGCATGAATGAATTTTTATGATTTCATAGAACATTATTTCCACGAAGCTTCCTTTACAAGTTTTCAAGTTTATTTTTAATTAACTTCTTTTAGTTTAAAATTGTATGACATGTTAAGAAAGGAAAAATATTTTTGAAGTAGAAAGAATATTTTCCTCACGAATGGAGTTCAAGTGTTTTATCAAAATTATTTTTCATCTAATATAATATACGATTCTGTTTCTATCCCTATTTTTACATTGATTTGATTATGTTATGATGAAATTATTTTTATCAAGTCCTTTTATCTTATATGGATTATGTTATGATGACATGATGTTTAAGAATACCATTTTTATTACATGGGTTATGCTATGATATATGATTTATGATTTTGTGACACACATAAGAATGGTTTCATTATGAGATGGGTGAGACCTATATCTCCCTCCAATGCATTGGGTAAAGATTTATTTCTCATGAGATAGACATGGCTGGAACGACATGTTAATCCGGTTCAGTGATACAGGACTAGAACGAGGAGTGAACTCGGTTCAGAAATGGACTTTGTCCGCTATGATAGTCTTGGCAATGAGTCTTGACTAATATGAAATGATTTTCTATGATTATGTGTGTATGCCACAAAGTTTCATGTTTTATGTTATGATTATTGGGATTACATTTCACTACTATGATTTATTCCATGTTATGATATTATGATCTCTTTTGTAGGTTAAGATTTTCAAAATGTTACGTTCTTATAAATATGATATGACTGATATTTCCTTTGTTTACCCTTACTGAGTATTTGAGCTCACCCTTTTGTATGTTTTATTTTCCCCAGGTCAGGAAGAATGGTATTAAGTAGGATATGTCAAAAGGGACTCTAAATATGATGAAATAAACAGGAGACAATGTAGATGCTTTATGAACCAGTTGATTATGTTTCCCAGTTTCTAAAGACACTATACCTATATGGTCTTATCATGGTTTTGTTATATGTTGTAATAAGTATGATTCAATTTTGAAGTAATAACAATGTATGTAAAGTATGAGTCGTTATAAAATTAGCTTAAAATATTTCCTGAGGCTAATGGAAGAAATGATTTTTTTATAATTGATATTACTCCGTAATTAATTGGGTGTATTGGGTTTGGAATTGTAATGAACTGACCCGTAATACCATCTAAACCGGCATCTGAACTAATCATCATTGGATTGAAGGGCATCCCCAATCCTCATGGACTTGTGACTTGAACCCATGAATACAAAAACAACCTTTGAGAATAATTTATCCCAAATAAAAGAGTATAAATTAAAGTACACCACATAAACATCATTAGATAAATGCGCTAATACAACTACAATTGATTAAAAGGTGGTAAAAAAATATAAGAATAGAAAGAAGAAACAAAACTACCACAACCGGTTCATGATCACCCATTGTGTCCCAAGTCACCTTCCCTTACCAACCAAGAATGAACTCATAAAGGAAGATGAAGAGAGCATGATCACCTATTATAGAAACATGAAAGGTGAAATCATTAAATGGTACAAGAAGGATGTGAGCTACATAGCACATTAGGATTCCACCAAAGAGTTTAAGAAATTCCTCTACCAATAAATTTAGATATACTAGTTTGAAAACTGGAATAAGGAAACCAGGGTTCTTTGTTACTGAGATAGTTGGTAAAAAATGATCATTTTCAAAAAGGGAAACAAAATCCGTAAATTTAGTTATGAAGAAAACAGAGTCCAAACACTACCTTTTCCATTTTAAAACCTATTTAGGATCCTCAAGAGGAAAGCATGTAAAAATCCTTTTTTAATAAAATACATCATTTTTATAAATTAAAACCCTTTTTATAAAAGCCTTGAAAATAGTTTCACATGTCAAGGTAAACAAATACATGAGAAGCTATGAGTTGACACCATGTATCATAGAACAATGCATCAAGTCAATAGAAAATACATGGATGAAGAAAGTACCTCATAGTAATCAAGCATATATAATAAAGTCAAAGGTGGAAACTTTGGTGCCAAGTACCGATCGATGATCATATTCATATATCAAGTATCAATGTCAAGTATCAAGGCCATATTTCATGAGAAATTCCTAGATACGTTAGTGATTCCATCAAAGACAAGCAAACAAACCTCGACTAACTACTTGAAAATGTCGAATCTATCACAAGTACAAGCTTACTGAGTTGGCGCACACCCCTCTCAGATAAAATACCTAGCCTAAATCCAACTTCTCAAGTTGGGGTGTGAGTTTACAAATGCACAACATAAATCTAGGGTCTCTGAACTAGCTACCCAGGTTTCCCATGAAAGAGGTGAGTGAGATAAAATAATCAAGTATCACAACAGGGATCCACAATAGCATCATCATATATAATCAACATTCCATACCATACAATGTTCACATCTCACCCTCACCCCCAAGCTCTCTCAAAGTACAATACCTATTTTAACACTCGTCTTCTAGTTATTTAATAACCGTTTATTATGGAACAATACACATAAGGGGTTATCCAAGCAATTTCTTGACAAGATCATTTACTTTACAAAGTGCTAAATAGACATGTAAGGTAATCCAAATGGATAAACCAAAACATTATCAATTTAACAAAGCATTACTTTGAATCAACCAATCAAAAGGGACATACATAATTGCTTTCTTTAAACCCCACTTTAAAGTGCCAAACAAGCATTTGAGCTTAGAACACGAAAAATCCAATCAATCTCGTTATTGTTTTTAAATACCATTTAATTAAACCCTTTCGAAAGAAACCATCTCATACCGTTCTTTAAATATTTCCAAAATAAATATCAAGGAAAAATACACCTTTAATGCCAGGTGGAACAATCTTAAATAATCGACATATTTTCATCAAAATGAGGATTCACATTTCCAAAACAAAAAACACCATGATTAACCATAAGTCCATTTCATTTAAAAAACAAAGGATTATTTTCCAATATAAAAGGATTCATTCCAAATACCAATTTCACAAAAGGGCCATTTTATGCATTAAAATCATCAAATCATCCTTAACTAATTCAAAAATAATAAACATGAATTTCAGAAAAACATGAATCAAAAGAAGAAGAAATAACATAGAAACACCTACTTGGAATATTTAGAATCAAACTGCAATGAATCTGAGACGAGTCGCCTCTGATAGAGAACAAAAAATCAAGGAAGAGGGATCTCCAAATAATCAATAATAGATCCTAGAGCCACAATTCTACATCAACTATTCCAGGTCCAAAAAATATCAAGTTTTTCATGGCCCTTAGGAAGAATGAGATAAGAGTATAAGAGAGATTGAAGGACAATCAAAGAAAGACACACTGAAAGAGAATCATCACTTAAAACAAAACTTTGATCCTCTGAGAGATGAGCTTTAGAGACCCAAAATCACCCAGGTGGCTCCCAAGGTTCATATGGGTCAACTTAGGTTTGAGAGATTATAAAAAATAAATAAAATGGGGGTTTTGGGGTACATTTACCATTCTACCCTAACCCATCCTCATGTTCAGCGACACCACCGGCTAATCAATGGATACAACAGAAATATTGTAGCCATGAGATAGCCCACTAGATGGCTGATGGCCCGCACCAGCTAGCTAGTGAAAATGAGATGACATTACTATAGACTTTGTAACATGATTACCAAAGAATCCTATAAAGAATGATGCAATATGGGTTATTATTGACCATCTCACCAAAACTACACACTTCATCTCTATAAAAGAAGATTTAAATATTGATATCCTTACATAACTCTATATTAATGAAGTTGTAAGACTTCATGGAGCACCACTTTCAGTTATATCTGATCATGATCCATAATTTACATCAAAATTTTAGAAAAGTATTTAGAAGTCTCTCGATATTGAGCTTCATTTGAGCACTGCCTATCATCCTCAAACTGATGGGTGGTTCGAAAGGACTATATAAACATTGGAAGACATATTGAGATCACACTCACTTGAATTTCGAGGTATGTAGGATTATTATTTACCTTTGGTAGAGTTTTCCTATAAAAATAGCTTACATTCAAGTATTCAAATGGCGTCATATGAAGCATTATATGAAAAGAGATGTCACAATCCAACTTTTTGGGGTGAATTTGGTGAAAGGAAGCTTATGGTTCTAGATCTTTTTGAGGAGACAATGAAAAAGGTAAAGGTTCTTCATACTCATATTAAAGCGACTCAAAGTAGGCATAAGATTTATGCCAATAACTAAAGGAAAAATTTGGAATTTCAAATGGAAGATCATGTTTTGTTGAAAGTATCTCCATGTAAGGGTGTTATAAGATTCGGTAAGAAGGGAAAACTGAGCCCTAGGTTCATCAGAACTTTTGAATATTTGGAAATAATTGGAGCTATGTCTTACCGATTAGCAATGTCACCAAGCCTCTCTAAAGTACATGATGCATTCCATGTCTCTTTATTAAGAAAGCATATGCTAGACCCAATACATGTACTCACCTTTAAAGAAATAAAATTGGAACCTGATCTATCATACTATAAATATTCTATCCAGATTCTTAGCACTAGATAACAAGTGATGGGGAATTGGATGACTCGACTAGTAAAGGTACTTTGAAGAAATCATAAAATAGGGGAAGCAATGTGGGAACCTGATGATGTTATGAAGAAGAAACACACTCATTTTTTAGAAGGTAATGTCCCTAAGAATTTCAAGGGAAATATTTTTGCAGGAAGGAATAATGTAATATCTCAAGACTTTAAAAAAAATACTATGTTCAATAGCATATACAACACACAAACCGAGCTTAAGAAAACCATGAAATATTATTATTTAAAAATGACCGTTATAACCTGGATATTGAATTGGTGGGTATGAATAGTAATAACCATATTATGAAATATATATGAAGGTCATACCCAATAAAAATTTATTGATTAATTCATAGAAAATAAACACTTAAATTTTAATAGTTATTTTATTCTTCAAAAATACGTTTTCTTCAAAAATGATTTTTATTGCTAATTTTTACCACATAGATTTTTTTTGATAGAATTACCTTTATTTTAAAAATGATCACATCAAAATTAGCTTAAAGTTAATTTTTTGGATTTTTATGAGAAGATTGATTTTCTAATAAATAGTGAAAAATGTTGTTTTTTATTGAAAACTCTATTTTTGTTTCAAGCATAAAAAAAGTTTCATTTTGTTTTAAAATGGTTTAAAAGTAAAATTATATCTCTTATATTATAAATAATCCAATTAAGTTCATTGGGAGACATTTTATGGTTGAATTTGGTACAAAAACATTTTTATACTTAAAAGGCATTTTTCTGAAAAATTGTTTTTCTTTGCGTTTTGCAATTTTATCTTATATTAATTTCTGACACTTATATAGGAATTGAAACTTGAAAAATGGACATAATTTTTGGAATCAGGAGATTCAAATTAGTTAAATAGTTTCCTTTTATTTCTGATAATTATGAATAGTAACCATAATAAATAATTTTCACCATGGTGAGGATAAATACGACAATTTAGGTTAAAAATAATATGAAAAGAACTAAAAAGTGACCCAAACACTTGCCTTAATTTTATTGGATGATTATATATCATCCATAGACATCCAAATGTCTAATATATAACCCTTCTTTTCAATAGACCACAATTTTGACCTTTATAATATTTAAGTGTGAGATAAAGACAAACATGTCACTTTTCATCTTTTAATATCTACAATATTTTATGATAGAGATAAATAAAAGTAATGTTTGATTATAAATAATAATTTTAAATATAAATAATTTAATTTTATCAAGGTAATTTATTTATAATTTTTAGTGATGAAATAATTACCTTAAATGGTTGCACAACCCTGAAACGACATTTATTTAATTAATAAAAAAATAAAATAAGTGATTTTAAAAATACTAAAAGTAATATAATTTGAAATAATTATTGCGTTACAATTTTTTTTAGATAAATATAACAGGTTATTGATGTGTTAAAATACTTTATTCAAGTTCCCTCTTTGTCGTAATGTATTTAAATTCAAATTAAATAAATATTGTCAAAATATCATTAATGATATTTTATAATAAATAATATTTTATTAAATGATTTAAAATTAATAAAAAAATTAAATTCAGAAAAATTAATGGTATATGGTTTTAAAAATTAATCATTGTCTATTTATGGGTTGTTTATCATTTTATAGTAACATTATTAAACCATAAAGGGTAGAAAACTTTAATATTACGGTAATTTTCAAAATAGTTAATGGGGGTTAAAACTAAAAGATAACGGTGAAAACATACCAAAAACCTGTCAAAATTTTATTATATTTGATTATTTAAATTTCTCATCATATTATACTCTAACTATATCAATTTGGAGATATTTTTGAATGAATAATAATTTATATTAATTTAATACTTTAAAAAATTCTAAGAATATCCCTCCCCTCAATTATAAAAGGGCGCATCTACTTTCTTTTAATTACATTACTTTGATCCATATAGCTCGACCAACCCCTAAAAATTTCTCTCACCCTTATCTAATTTCTAGAAGTTTTATTCCTTCCAAAATACCAAACCTTGTTCCTTTAAGATGAAATCTAAAGGAAGTCTATCTAAGAAGAGGTAATCGTCTTTACCGATTCTTTCAAGTTTATTTCTTCTTCTACTTCCTCTTAATGTGTTGTACCCATCCTAAAATAATAATTCTAGTATCTTAAATATACTTATATGTTATTATGATTTTGTAAAAACCATATTCCATATTTTTCCATCCTACAAAAAGAAAAAACATTGCTCATGCATATATATCACTTACCGTCTCCACGTAGCAGCGTAAATCATTTTTCATCACCACTTTACTTGGATGGTTATATAGATGGAACTAATG
Organism: Viscum album; assembly: GCA_963277665.1. Classification (NCBI taxonomy): domain Eukaryota; kingdom Viridiplantae; phylum Streptophyta; class Magnoliopsida; order Santalales; family Viscaceae; genus Viscum; species Viscum album. Next base: position 2,078,964,849 of record OY728146.1, read on the forward strand.
AGTATATATTATATTAATGGTATAAATACGATTCTGTAACTATAATATCTTATATACCTTCTAATCCATTGGAAAATGACAACGTCTCTTCTGCGTATGTGTGGACCACTACCTCCACGAAGCAATGTGATCCATTTTTCATTTATGCATTATGTGGATGGTAATAAGGATAGATTTAATGACTATATATGATATGCATATATAATATAATAATTATTCTATAAATATTAATTATTATCCACATTTTTATGTTTCATCCATCGAAAAGTGAAAACAGTGTTCATGTGTACGTATAGTCTATCATCTCAATGAATGGTGTAATTCATTTATCTATATCAATGTTTTATAAGTTAATATATATATATTGAATATATATGATATTTATACCACAAATAATATTCTATAGATGATGGTACCATACTAAAATTACAAGGAACAATACTACTAAATCAAAACATACATGATAAAACGAAGTAGTCAACACCTGAAATAATGATATTTATAAAAATTGTTAACAAATGGGTGATAAAATGTTATAGATGGATCATATATGATATTATATATATATGGTTATGGTTATGGTATTTAATTCTAATAAATATAAAATTATTTTATAGAAGGTTATATTATGTCCAACTAAATAGGAATGTGAGGTAAGAGATTTCGTCTAAATTTCAACTCTATTGAGACATATTTGTTAATATGAAACTATTTAATTTTATATGGTATATATACTATCCCTTTTAGGAATTTTACATGGATATATATATTTATTCATGTTGATTAATGATTCAATTCAAGTTACTCTTTCAAGAGGAATATTTAAAAGAAAATTCGATCTTAGTTCTCTTCTTGATCAGGTATATTTTTCTTTCATTTCCATATTTTTCAAACTTATTTTAAAAAAATCATTTTTATTTACACAAATGATTATAAATGATATTTTAAGTTATACTTGAATTTTTACATTGTTTTAAAGGAATATTTCTATTTCTTTCCCAAAAGTGGTCATTTTCAACTTTCTTTACAAAAATTCAAAATGAGTGTTTTCTTTTTAACATATATGACGTTAGCATACTTTCCCACCACCATTACCATTTTAATTCATTTAGATTATTCTATAAGTTTTTAATGGTTTTACAAATAAAACTCTTTAATGAAAAATTATTTTAAAATTTTCATTTCTATCTTCATCTATTCTTTAAAAGAATCGATTTTACTACAAAATCTATATTTTTTATGGTCATCTCTCATATCTTGATTAATCTCATATACATTAAATTTCTATTAAAACATTAAATTTACTATGATAATTGAAAATTAAATTTCCATTAAATATCCACATACTTTATATCATGAATATGCTTGTTTCCTAAACCATATACTATTTCTACATACAATGTTTTACTGTGAAAGTTATTTGATTGATTGAGGAATTACTGATAATCCATATTCTTTACTTGATAGAGAAATTTGTTATTAAGTCATATTTCTTATAAATTTAAGTTGATCATTCAATATATGAAGAATTAATTGAACATACAGTGATAAGTGGGGTCCAAAATTATACATCCCCTTGATGTATCAACAAGTCTCATGAGACAAATCAATAAGATAACATTAAATGGGTTTCTGGTGTATAACTACTAATCGATTAAACTATATTGGAAAAGGGACTTGATGGTATAAATATCATTATGTATAAAATCATGACATCAAATATTAAGAATTTCTTTCATTTAGAATTCATTTATTATTATCCATGATATTTCTGCATTGATATCATTCATGGATGCATTTTGTGCTCAATTATTGATTAAATGACATGTGTTTTTAGTTATTTACCTTGCTATGTTGATTAAGCCTTATTTACTCATGATAACTTCCACTGTACATAACCCTTACTGAGAATCTGAGATCACCCTTTTATTTATCTTATTTTCTCGAGGATATGAAGAAGAATATTATTAATAATATCGAGTATTCAAGAATTTTTTTATGATATGTATTTTATATTTATAATTATGAGAATCATGAATATAGCTGGTTCTTCAAGACTATTAAACTATTCAGTACTTTGAGATGCAATTACTTGTATCTAATTCTAATGATCCTTTGGGATGAAATTACTTTTATCTAGTGCCAATGTAATAAATAGGATGTTAGTTCTGGCTTACTAGAGTTGGGGTTGCTACAATCATGCTTAGATAAATTTTCAAAATATCAAGAGGGAAGGAGTGGTGGATACCACTAAAATAATCTGAGATCAAGGTTGGGAGAATTTTTACCTCAACCTTATCCTCCCCGATGGAAGTTGGTTTTTTCTAGATTGGGAGAAAGGCTACAGGAAAACACTTCATTGTTTCCCCTATTCTATGACTCTTATTTCTCATCGGGGACACACACTATAAATATTTCTAGGGAATATCTAAATATTACCCCTACAAAGTAGTCCTAGGGGAGTCATGGAAAGAGAAGGCAAAGTGTCACATGGACAGAAAACCAAAGCATCCCCTCAAGAGGATGACCGCTCAAGGGAATTGTGACTGAATACTCAATATATAATTTAGGGGGGATGAATTCACTTATCCTTCTAATGAGGACATGATACTGGAAGTGAATTATGAATTGGTAAATGTCATTAGCATTGTCCATGAAAATTATTTGGAGGATGAATCTGGTGCAGAAGAATAGGAAGTGGATGGTTATGTTTGGAATACGGTCCACATCGAAATAGTTGAAGAAGGTGTGCATACTCGACATAAAATACAAGATAAAAATTTGGGATTTACATTTAATTATTAGCTACCACCTATTTAGAAAGCTTCAAATAAAGAAAATGGAAAGGGTGTGGCTACACCCCATTCGTTACTCGAAGAAGTTGAACCCCCTACAATCGAGAATGATTTTCTTAGTACCAAGAAGAGTTAATGGAGATAAGGAGACTAAATGTTGAGTTACTCATGTAAAATATTCCTATAGGGGATAAACTCTAAGAAAAGACTCACATTTCTATTTCAAAAAATTTTCCTCAAAAAGAAGAGACAACTATAGCGGTAAAGGAAAAACCAAGTTATCCGACCAATGTGGGATCTAGACAACCAATTTATCTAGATCCACTAGAAGAATAGTATCATGAATTCACTCCATTATAGTGGAAACCGAAGCAATGTCATGCAAGTTAACCTAGGCCAATTCACACTATTTTTCAATAGTGAACGCAAGAAGTCCCACCATGTTAGGTTCTACTCGTCGCTTCCCCTACTCAAATGTTCACCCATCCAGCTATTCCATTAGGTCATATTGATGTTATTAAGCCACTATAAACTCAAATGTAATCCATGTAAGGGTTTAATGCACTAGTTCAACTAGAAATAAAACCATACTCCAAGTAGGTGGATGTGGATCCTCCTTCACCCAACTTGGAAAATCCAAATTTACTAACTTTCAATTGTGTTGGGGACTTGGAGTAGCATTTGATGAATTTTATATCTTAGTGCGGTCCCATGATGGGAGCCCTCAAACAGAAAGAGGTAGATAAGCTCATATGCTTAGGAAAACCACTGGATGGACCAAAATTGGTCGAGTATATAAATATTTCATTCAGATCAATCATATGATGGGGGGACCTTCATCAGCAATTCCTCTACCAATTCAGCTTCACACTAAAGAAGACAATAGTCCTTGAACTCTTAAACTACAAAAATGTAAAAAATGAGAGTCTCAGACTTTATTTCCATATGGGAGGGTTTAACCCATTAATTTAACATAAAACTCCTCAAAATTAACTTAAGGTTAATTTTTGGGTTTTTTTGAAAAGATTTTTTTTCTAATGAATAGTGAAGATGTTGTTTTTTATTAAAAAATCTATTTTTGTTTCAAGCATGTACAAAGTTTCATTTTGTTTCAAAATTTTTTAAAAGTAAAATTAGATATATTATATTATAAATAACCTAATTAAGTTAATTGGGAGAATTTTTATGGTTGAATTTGGTATAAACATATTTTTATACTTAAAAAGGTATTTTTCTAAAAAATTGTTTTTCTTTACATTTTTCTCTTTTATATTAAATTAATTTATGAAACTTATAGGAATTGAAACTTGAAAAATTGATATAAGTTTTTTTAATTAGGAGGTTCAAATTTACTAAACAGTTTCCTTTTATTTATAGTAATTATGAATAATAACCACAATAAATACTTGTCACCATAGTGAGGGTAAATTGGGTAATTTAGGTTAAAAATAATATGATACAAACTAAAAAGTGATCCAAACACTTAATTTTATTGGATGAGTATATATCATCCATAAACATCCAAATGTCGAATATATGACATTTTTTCCATTTGGACATGATTTTGACCTTTATAATATTTAAGTGCGAGATAAAGATAAAAATATCACTTTTAATCTTTTAATATCTATAATATTTTATTATTGGGATAAATACAACGTATGTTCAATTGTAAATATTCATTTTAAAGATAAATAATTTATTTTTATCATGGTAATTTATTTATATTTTTTAGTGATAAAATAATTACCTTAAATTCTTGTGCAATGCCGACACAATATTTATTTAATTAATAGAAAAATAAAATAAATGATTTTAAAAATACTAAAAGTAATATAATTTGAAAGAATTATCATGTTAAAAAAATTTATTAGATAAACATAACATGTTAGTGACGTGTTAAATGATTTTATTCAAGTTACCTTTTTGTCTTGATGTATTTAAAGTCCAATTAAATGAATAGTGTCAAAATGTTATTAATGATATTTTATAATGAATAATATTTTATTAAATGGTATAAAATTCCTAAAAAACTTAGATTCAGAAAAATGAATTTTATATGGGTTTAAAAATTAACCATGGTCTATTTATGCTTTGTTTTTCATTTTATAGTAACATTATTAACCCTGAAAGAGTATAAAACATTATTATTATGGTAATTGTCAAAATAGTTAACGGGGGGTTAAAACGAAATAATAAGGGTGAAAACATACCCAAACTTGTCCAAATTTTATTATATAAGATTATTTAGACTTATAATCATATTATATTTTAATTTTACTAATTTGGAGACATTTGGGAATGGAAAATAATTTATATTAATTTAACACTTTAAGAAATTCTAAGAATACCCCTCCTCTCAATTATAAAAGGACAACTCTAATTTATCTTATTTATGACACTTGGAGCCATATATCTCAACCAAAACCTAAAAATTAATCTTAAAAACATACTTATCCAAGTTTTATAGGTTCTTTTCCTTCCAAAAGACCAATCCTAGGTCCCTTAAAAAGATATCTAAAGGAAGTCTACCGAAGAAGAGGTAATTATCTTTACTGATTATTTCATGTTTATTTATTTTTATACTTAATATTAAGGTTTTGTAACCATACTAAAATAATAATTATAGTATCATAAATATACCGATATATTATTATGATTTTGGAAAAACCATATTCTATCTCTTTTCTATCCTACAAAAAGAAAAAATATTATTCATGTGTACGTACGGCTTACTGTCTTCACACAATGGAGTAATTAATTTTTCATAAACACTTTAATTGGATGATTATAAAGATTAAAATAATGAGTATATGTGATATTTATGGAATAAATATGATTTTATAACTATAATTTCATATATACCTTCTAATATATTGGAAGCGATAATGCCACTCATGCATATGTGTGGACCACCACCTCCATGAAACGATGTGATCCATTTTTCATTTACACTTTATGTGGATGGTAATAAATATGGATTTAATGAATATATATTACATATATTATATAATAATTATTCTTTAAATATTAATTATTATTCACATTTATTTTGTTCCATTTGTTGAAAAGTGAAAACAACGTTCATGCGTACATATGACCTACCATCTCAATGAACGATGCAATTCATTTTTCTATATCTATATTTTATAAGAGACTATAAATATCTATATATAGAATATATATGATATTTATACCATGATAATATTCTATATATGATGGGACCATAATAAAATTATAATAAATAGAACTACTGAATGAAAACATACATAAAAAATGAAGTTAACACCTGAAATAATGATATTAATAAAAAGTTATTAATAGGTGATAAAATATAATAGATTCATAATATATGATATTATAGATATTTATATGGTTATATTATTTAATTATAATAAATATGAATTTATTATACAGAAGTTTAAATTATGTTCAACTAAAGGGAAATGTGAGGTAAGAGATTTTGTCTAAATTTCCACTCTATTGAGTCATATTTTTTAATACGCACATATTTACTATTATATAGTGTATATACTTCCACTTTTAGGTATTTAACATGAATATATATTTATTCATGATTATTAATTATTTAATTAAATTTTCTCTTTCAAGAGGAATGTTTTAAAGAAAATATGATCTTATTTTTCTTCTTGATCGGGTATATTTTTCTTCCATTTCCATATTTTTCAAACTTGTTTTAAAAAAATAATTTTTGTTTAAAAAAATTACTTATAAAGAAAACTTTAATTTATCCTTGACCTTTTACATGATATGAAAGGAATATTTCTAATTTTTTCCTGAAATTGGTCATTTTTAACTTTCTTTACAAAAAGTCAAAAGGAATGTTTTCTTTTTAATGTATACGACATTAGAAAACTTTACCTCCAACATAAATGTTTTATTCCATTTATATTCTTATTCAAGTTTCAAAGGTTTTACAAAGAAAAATATTTAATGAAAAATTATTTTAATTTTTTCATTTATTCTTTAAAAGAATCAATTTTACTATAAAATCTACATTTTTTATGTCCATCTCTCATCTCTTGATTAATCTCATGGACATTAACTTTTTCTTGAAAAATTGAATTTCTTGATATCATTGGATATTAAATTTATATTAAATATCCATATTATCTATATCATGGATATTCTTATTTCCTAAACCATATACTATTTTTACATGTAGTATTTTACTATGAAGGTTATTTGATTGAACATGAAATTATTGATAATCCATATTCTTTACTTGATACAATTTTTTTAACAAGGCATATTGCTTATGAATTTAAGTTGATCACTCAACATACGAGGAATGCATTGAATATACAATGATGGTTAGAGGCCATAATGATACAACCCCTCGATGCATCGACAAGTCTCATGAGACAAATCAGTAAGCTAGCATTAAATAGGTTTATGGTGTATACCTACCAATCGATTAAACTATCTTGGAATAAGGATTTGATGGTATATAGGTCCTGATGTCTGTAATCATGATGTCCAATATTAATAATTTCTTTCATTTAGAATTCAGTTATTATTATCCATGAGATTACTACATTGATATTATCAATGGATTCATTTTGTGCTCAATTTTTGATTAAATGGCATGTGTTTCAGTTATTTATATTTCCATTTTGATTATGCCTTGTTTACTCATGATAACTTCCACTGTATACAACTATTACTGAGAATTTGAGCTCACCCTTTTATTTGTTTTATTTTCCCTAGGATATTAATAAGGATATTATGAATAATATTTAGGACATAAGAATGTTTTTATGCTATGTATTTTATATTTCCAATGTAATATAGGAATCAAGTATATCGTCAGTTCTTCAAGACTACTAAAATATTAGGTCCTTTGAGATGAAATTACTTGTATCTAATTCCAATGGTCCTTTGGGATGTAATTACTTTTATCTAGTTCCAATGTAATAAATAAGATACTATATATAAGTCACTGGAGTTGGGGTTGTTACAATTATGCTTAGATAAATTCCCACTAGATCAAAAGGGAAGCAACGGAGGCTACCACTATAATAATCTGAGAGAAACCCCAGGATGAAATATTGGGATAATTTTTACCTCAACCTTATCCTCTCCTATGGAAGTCAGTTTTTTTAGAAAGGGAGAAATGCTACAAGAAAATACTTCATAGTTTCTCCCATTATATGACATATCTTTCTCCTTGGAGACACACACGGTAAATATTTCTGGGGAATCTCCCAATATTACCCCCACAAAGAAGTTCTAGGGGAGTCATGGAAAGAGAAGGTGAAGTGTTAAATGGATCACAAACCAAAGCATCCCCTTAAGAGGATGACCACTCAAGGGAATTGTGACTTAATACTCGATAGTTAATTCAAGGGGAGTAAATTCACTTATCATTTTAATAATTACATGATAATAGTAGTGCATTATGCATTGATAAATTTCATTAGAATTGGTCATGAAAATGATTTGGAGGATGAATCTAGTGCAGAAGAATATGAAGAGGATGTTTTTGTTCTAAACATGTTCCACACCAATATAGTTGAATAAGGCATGGATACTCAACATTAAAGACAAGCTAAAAATTTGGGATCTCCCTTAAATGCTTAGCTGCCACCTATCTATCATGCTTCAAGAAAATAAAAGGGAAAGGGTGTGCCTACGCCCCACCCATTACTCAAATAAGTTTAACCCCATATAATTAAAGAATGATTATCTTAGTACCGGGAAAAGTTAATAGAGTTAAGGAGACTCAATTTTGAGTTAATCATGTGAAATATTCCTACAAGGTATACCCTCTAAGAAAAGACTCACATTCCTCTTTCAAAAAATCTACCTCAACATGAAGAGCCTACCAAAGTGGTAAAAGAAAAACCAATTTTTTGACCAGCATGGGATCTATACAACCAATTTATCTAGATCCACCAGTAGAAGAATATCAATAATTCCTTCTATTAGGGAGGAAACTAGAGTAATGTCGTGAAAGTTACCCTAGGACAACCCACACTAGTTTTCAATAGTGAATGTAGGAAGGTAAACCGTATCAGGATCCACTCATAACTTCCCCTACTCAAATGTTTTCCCAACTATCTATTCAATTATATCTTATTGATGCGATTGAGTCACTAGAAACTCTAATGGAATCCATGGAAGGGTGTCATGCACTAAATCAATTAGAAAGAAAACCATACTCCAAGTTGGTGGATACGACTCCTCCTCCCCCCAAATTTGAAAATACAAAATTCCTAACTTTAAATTTCACTAGGGACCTAAATTAGAATTTGATGAAATTCATATATCCCTGTGGTCCCATGATGGGATGCCTCAAATAGAAAGAGATATCTAAGCTCAGATGCTTTGAGAAAACTCTGGAAGGACCAACATTGGTCTGGTATAGAAATATGTCATCCAAATCAATCATAGGATAGGAAAACATTAATCAGGAATTCCTTTTACAGTTCATCTTTACACTAATGAAAAATATAGTCCTTGAACTCTTAAAAAAAAGTGAAAATGAGAGGGTCTCAGACTTTATTTCAAGGTGGGAGGGTTTGACCTATTCATTGAACATACAACTCCCTTAAAGATATTTCTTAGGAATCTATATTTAAATCATCTATGATACGTTACAAACATTTCTCATTTGATAAAGTACTTATGAGGGTTATGTGAGATTGATACTGTTGCACAGAGGATAGAAGATTCCATTTAGTGGATCAAGACCAAGCCTTGGACAACCCCAATAGTTCTAGGAAAGAATACTAGGAAATTAGAAACAACAATTGTTACACTTAATCCATCTATGACACCATCTCTAGTTTCTAAGACTACATAATATAATGTAGTTCCCCCTATTAAAAATAAAAAATAACAATAGTGCCTTCATTATTAATGGAGAAAATATAGAGGCATGCCCCATATAAATAATAAAATAATAAAATTTATTCTATATGAAATGATTAATTCCATTTATATTCCATTATGTCCATGAAAAGTAATTTTATAAAGATTCATGAACCCAAGTATCCTGATCAAATTGGACACAAAAACCACCTAAATTACTATCCATTCCACTAAATGTTGGGACACACCACCCAATAGTTCTTTTTATTTGAAGACATCCTTAAAAAAATGGTAGACTACGGACAAATTAAGTTAGTCAATTCATCATCAAAAGTGTATTGTGTTTCTTCTATCTCATTAGAATAAGAAGGGGAATAGAAAATTGTCCTAGATAATGGAGCATGATAGTTTGATGATTGGATGATTCGAAATATGGTCAACCAAGAACACTCTATCCTTAGGGTACAACTGAACCAACCAACAATGTCCCCAGTTTCTTTTACAATGGTGTAACCAACTTCATCGACATCACAATCTTCTAAGAGATGTCCCTCTAAAATTCAGTGTAACTGGTATGATAAGAATAAAGTATAGAAAAGTGAACCCATACCATTTCTCAAGCTAGTCTAAATCCTATAATATTTCATGCCTCCAAAATTGGGGACATGAGAATCACCCCTCTAAATAGAACCCTCATTATATAAAGAGTCTCTTTACAACTATTTCAACGAGATTCAATTGAAAAAACCCTTATTTTATGAATAATAAGATTCATAAAGATCTAATTATCCCCCTAAAAATCAAGTAGAAGAGGGGAGAGGTTGTCAAGTATAATGGGGTTAAGGAAGAAATGGTTAACATGAATCTCAAAATCCAATACATATCCTTTCTAAAACCATATATAATACCTAAACCCAGTGACATGAACTTAATTAGGATTGGAAGGATCACTGATCTACCTATGATTTTTCCAAATCTCAATCTAATATGATTATATTAGAGAACTATTTTCAATAAAACATTCATTCAGTTAATGTTAAAAAATGGGAAGGAAGGATCAATCCAAATCATAAGTGACAAAAAGATCCCAAAATTTTGATAAGGAGGAATAGTTTCCATCACAAACAACTCTACATTCCAAGCCCCATACCAAGGAGAAGACTCAAGGTGGAAAGCATAGATATTTGGATGAGAAGTATGGAATATTTAAGTATATGGTTGTCATTATAGATAACCTCTAAAAATTTTATTCCCTTCATTTATCAAAATAGATATGAGAAGAACTTGTTGGGGACCTTTTAAACACTCAAGAGTTTGAATATGTCATTACTGTCATGAAAGTGTATCACACACATACTGATCTCATTAGATTTAATGCAGTCATCTCCTTCAAATAACAATATAATGAGACTATTATATAAGAACACATCAATACCCTGTATGTATCTATAAAATTGTATGATATTGATGTTCATAAAGTTTTAATTGACAATGTTTTCAGAGTCAACTTATATCTATCTAGACATTATGATGATTGGGCCACATAAAATATAATTTTTCTATCACCACTTTGAAAATATAGGGGTATGAAAAAGTAAAAAAAAAAATCTTGGTCAAATAAATATTAGATCTCAATTCGTGGATCTCATATATAACTCCAAATTCATGATTATTCAATAGGATACAACTTTCAATGTCCTATTAGAAATACCTTGGATACATTAGCATGTGTAAATTCCATCATAATAACATTAGTGTCTTAGATACGCTATTGAAGTAAAAAATGGAATATTTTATGATGATAAGTCGCATTTTGAATCCTAAGAGCCTCAGTATATCAATGCAGGATTCTAATAAAGAGAAGGAAAATAGATCATTTCTGATAATGTTTCTCAAGTCACTACTCCAAATGGTTTGTAGATATCCCTAGTTAACCCATTCAATGGGCTCGATGATGAATATATACTTACCACTAGTCAAATTGAGGTAACAACCTTGGATTTAGGCATATTCCCCCTTATGTTTGAGATATCATTCCCATTAGTCAAATCTAATTGTAGAGAAATGAGAGGAAATTATGACTATAAAAACAAATTTTGGGATGAATATTTTTCTCGTTATCATCAAGGACTGACACAGACCACACATCACCACCTGGATTAAAATATATCTCCACATTACCAACAAAGAAGGAAAATCACCTTATATCTCTTGAGTCTCAATACATTAGCAATTCTTCCGCCCCTAATGAAAATGGAGAATAAGGATAACATGTCAAGAATTTAATTGATAATAATGATCATATATTAGTATCCTCAGAATCTAAAAATTACTATTTATCAATGATGGAAGATTAAAATGATCTTATCTCATCTGATAAATGAAAGTATGCCATCATCACTTTTTCCCTTGATAACAACAGAGAGGAAGGAGAGATTACATATAATTTCTTCAATGATGATGCTTATATATTAGCCCCCTAAAAAATTAGGGATTCTTCATTGACATCCATAGAAGATAGAAATAACCCCACACTATCATCTATCATTGAAAACCCCCCTTTATCACCCAATTTTTTTGAGAATGAGATAAATGATGAATAAGAAGAAGATATCAATGATGCCCCTCCTGCATTTGAGGAATGAATCTTTTACACTATTGATGAAATTATATAAGTAAATATGTATACATAAAAAGGTTTTTAAACCACATTAATTAGTTCCTCCATGTATTATGAAGAATAAGACACATGAATTTATTTTTGGAAACATCATCATGATTTATTCACCTAAAATTATACAGATAATTCTCATACTTGATCCTAATCCCCACTCATCATCTGGGCCTACTCGAGGATCATCAAGGTTATAAGCATGTGGTTAAGAGAATGCATCAGATTCATGCTTTCAAAGTTGAAGTTGAATTCAAAAATATTATCAAATTTGAATTCATTTGAGAGGTATAGTACCTAAAATGGATTTCTAATATTATACTAATCAAGAAAAAGAATAGAAATATCAAAGTATTCCTTGATTTAAAGGATATTAATTGGAATTAGCCTAAGGATGATTTCTCACTATCAATTACAGAACTTATGATCGATGAAACTATCATTTATCAAGACCTATTTTTTATGGATGGATATTCAGGATATAAACAAATCTAAATGTCTCCTAAAGATAAAGAGTCCACTACTTTTAGGGAACCCCAAGGAGTACACTTATATTGAGTGATGCCCTTCATATTGAATAATACTAGAGCCACATATCAATATTCTATGCATCATATTTTCAATCCCTTCTTAGGGAATACTCTGAAATGTTATGTATAAAACTTGGTGGTAAAATCTCAATATATTTGTGATCATATTTTTGTTCTTGATATAGTTTTCAACAAGTTATGGTAGCACAGCATGAAAATGAATACCTTGAAATTTTATTTTGAGGTTACCTCATGAAAGTTCCTCATCTTTACAGTATGCCATAGGATCATTGAAGTTGATCGTGAGAATACTAAGGCGATCCTTAACATTCCATCTACTCAAAACCTCAAACTGTTAAGAGGGATTAAAGAATGAAGTTATTAAATAAAAATATTCATAGAAAAAATGAAAATAAATTTCTTTACCTTCACTAAGATGATGAAAAAGGGAGTCACCTATCATAGGGATGAAATTTGTCAAGAATATTTTGACAAAATAAAACAATACCTTTTAATCCCACTGGTATTGATACCACCATTCAAATTAAAGTCGCTCATTCTCTATGTGACAACCTAGGAGTGATCTCTCAACACCTTTCTTATACAAAATAATGATGTAGGGAAATAAAACAGTCTTTAATATATTATTATAACCATGTTAGACACCAAGACTCAATATTTTGATATTGAGAAGAACTATATGAAATTCATTTATGTGGTCCAGAATTTAAGGCACTACTTACAACATAAAAAGGTATATTTGGTATCTCATATCACCCTGATAAAGTATATCCTTAATCATCCAATGTTTATTGTATTTTTGGCATGGTGGGCGGTCATTCTGCAGTAGTTTGACATTTATTTCATACTACCAAATGAAGTTAAAGGATAATCACTAAAATAATTTATTATAGCACATACTACCATAGAAAACATGCTAGTTGATACTAAGTTTATATATAGATAGATTTTATATGTTTAGAATACCACTTAGGAATGAGAGATATACTTTGGTGGTGCCTTCATATGGACAATAGGAAAGAGAATGGATAACCCAAAAATCAATGGGGTTGGTCTGAGAATCATCCTCATTTCCGAACCAAATTAGTATTTCCATGTTATTTTTTGTTGTCATAAGGATTCATGAATAATGAGGTAGAGTACCAAGGTTTTATTGTGATCTTTTAGTTTTCACTAAAGATACCAGTTTCCCGTATAAATATCAAAGCTGATTCAGGATTAGTAATCAAGAAAGTCAATGGTGGATATTCCATTAAGAAATAAGAATTGATTCCACTGCTTGATTACTTATAAGGGTTGATGGAAGATTTCCCCTCAGATCCAATGCTATATCATGTCCCACATTCATATAATGTTTGTTTTGATGCACTAATTAATGAAGCCAAAACCCTATCAGATCTAGTCTAGGATGAAAAAATCATTTGCATCACACACTATACGATGGTTTCCTAATTAATTAGAAACAACATGGAATAAACTAATGATATCAACATTGCTATTTAATGCGAGATGATAACCTTACCAAATGATACCATGAGAATATGGATGTCCCCCATATTCGACTACCTCTAAGGTGGAATTATTCTATTGAATTAAGAAAAAAAAGAACACATCCAACATTGGGAAATAAACATCATCCTTTATAATGGACCAAATGCTCAAAATTTTCTCTATAAACAGGGCCTTGATGGATTCCTTCTCAGATTCATTAAATTAGGAGAGACACTCACCATTATGTAAGAAGTCCATATAGGTTCCTATGTTTCTCATAAATTAGGAACCAATATCTCTCATCAGATCAGGAGGCTCAAGTATTTTTAGCCATAAATGACATAGGGGTATATGGATTTCACTAAGAAATTTCATGTTTTTTAGATACATTCTAACTTCATCCATAAACCCCTATAATTTCTACATACTACCAAATATTCTTTGTTGTTTTATATATAGGGAATGGATGTCATGTGGCCATATCCTCCTACTACAACTAAGAAATTTAAGTACATACTTATTTCCACCAACTTATTCTCTAAGTGGGTAGAGGATATATCTATAAAAGAAGTTGGGAAAAAGGTTATCATTATCTTTTTGAATAAAAACATAATTACCAGATTCTGTGTCCCCCTTACAATACTGAAGGATGATTGAACCAATTTCTTCTCTTTCGAGTTGAAAAGGTTATATTATAAATATGAAATTTAATCTAACCACAGATATCACTACCATGTAGAAATAAACAAATAGATATAGCATTTCAACAAGACCCTATCTTACATACTATATAAAATGATGGATAAAGACAAGAAATCTTGGCCTAAAAAACTTCAACATGCTTTGTGGGACTACCACACCATAACTCATACAACCATGCAAGAGACCCTATATTAACTTGTATACGGGACAATGTAATTCCTACCCATAGAGGTATAGATTCCCCTGGTTTTAATTTCCATATACAACTAGCTATATGAGGATGAGTTGTCTCAGAATAAATTGGGTGATTTGAAATGAATTAATAAGAAAATGTTGCGGATAGGGCACAACTTGGAAGTTTAACTGAACTGGTTTGCATGGGATTTTGATAAGAAAGTTTTTATTAAATAATTACCCCAAGGAGAGCTGGTATTTCTTCTTAGAACCCTATTGATATCAGGAAAGAGTATTTTTGAATATCAAACCAAAGTAGAAGGGATCTTACATCATATAAAAGTTCTACTCTAACAAGGCCCATTCTTTGTCCACCATAGATGGAGAGTGTATAACATCATACACCAATGATTTTTTTAATAAATACTTTTCATAAACTTCACAACAGCTCAAATAATCCTAGTCATAAGATATAAAAAATTGCAATAATATCTTATTCATGTGATGTAAACTACAAACAATATCTCAATCACATGATGTGAAAATATATGACATCTTCTTAGTCACATGATATAAAACTGATCAATGAAATCCTTATCGTAAGACAAAAAACTACACAAAAATGTCTCACAATATGTAAAAATCCATGATAATATCCCAGTTTCATGAAATAAAACTACACAACACCATGTCTACCACATAATTTTAACTCCCATGGTGTGTATCACAAATTCCTATGACATGAGTTATCGTGTGGTATGAATGGCCCTCTAATTTCTTTAGGTTTCTCACATATATTGGAGTTGGTTCCCTAAAACCAACTTCTATGTACTTTATGATAAAATTTATTCATTATTTTTAATATTAATAAATTCTTTATTAAATATTGATTATTCTTATGGGTAACAGAGTATGTGATAATGTCTTAAGAGTAGCTATCACACTGAAAGGTCATAGTAGTTCCCCACTATGATGAGAACCCAGAAGTGCCGTGACAATATTCTAAAATATATGTTATATAGCTGGATAAAAAAATATAGGGACATAAATGATACATGATATTAGGGGTGGAGACTCATAGGAATTTGACGCACCTTGTCATGGTATACACCCTTGGAAATATCCATTGTAGGATATTATGAGAATGAGACCCACTAGTAAGAAATCCATATTTATATGTTTCATTGGATGTTCCTATATATGGATGTGTGTATTGATCCTTAGAATTTAATATTATTATTAATGGTTATTATAAGTTGTGTACTTTGATGTATTGATGAAATCCATGATGATATATATTCACAGTGAGGTAGGATATGTTAGATGTGTTAGGAGTAATATTTCATTAATGAATAATGTAAGAAAGAATTTTTCCCTTTAGTTATTTAACAAAAGTTGATATATCATGAAATTTGATGAAAATTATATTTCCTAAATAAATCCATGGCCATGATTTTCTATAGGAAATTTTGATTTTTGGAAAGTTAATGAAAGATACATCGAGCACATAGGTTGATGACACCATCATACAACCTGCTTTATTAGAGATATCATGATAAAGGGATTATATTACATAGTTAGAATCCTTATAAGGTATTATGTCATTGCGATATTGAATTATTTATCTATGGATTACTTAGAATATTTCTAGATGCTAACCCTGGACTTTAGGATGTTTTGCCTAATTTCACCGAGAAAGAGGCCTAGATGGTCAGACACTAAGTGTATCCAAAATATTAGTCAATTAATATATTATTATTTACCATATATAAATTTGAATGAATATTATTATCACACATGGTTTAATAATTATTATTGTTTTCTTGATCATATATATTCCATCACCGATTATTTGAGTGAATATTATATGAGTTGAATATTTAATAAATATTTATTTTCTATTAAATAATTATAATATTTATTTATTTATTGGTGAATAATGAAGTGATGTTTATTTATTAAATAAATATTCATTTTCAAGGCTTGGTAAATATTGTGGGGAAATGAAGGACGTTCGGTGGGAAATAAATATATTGAATATTATTTTGTAACATCCCGGTTCTAGGTGCTGCCCAAAGGTTCCTAGAACCTAGTTGGTCACATGACCTCAAGCGCATTTCCCCAAATGCTAGAGGATATTGACTAGTAGTAAGGTCCAATATGTGATAATGGGGAAACTATGCCCTTATTGGAAGAGTATGCACAGTGGAATAACAAATAGTAACCAAAAGCGAAAGCAGTAATACCATACAACAAAAGTAAACAGTGGAAGATTGATAGTATAAAACAAATACATCATATATATAAATAAATGATTCATGTAAAATGTATCTAGGAATGCATCCAAACAAGTCACAATGTTGTAAATACAATATTGAAACCAACGTATAGAAAAGCAGTAAAATCCAACAGCATCGCAAGCCTTAGCTTGGTCTCATGCTCTCCAATTCCAACAACAATCAAGTACCAGATTAAGAAGGGTGATTTCAATTATCTATAAATGCAACCATATAATCTTTTTGAGTCTAAAATCATGACCCAAATAGGGTGTGAGATGAATCCTAGTAGGCAACCACCAAAAGATCTGCGCCTAACTATCAGTGGATATATATAGTAGGCAATATGAAAAATGAATCAATAAACTAGAAAGTTCTCAAAAGTAAACAATCTTACAGTTTACAATTACATTCATTTACATTTATTAATTATTCAATCCACTGAATAATGAATCTAAGGATCTATCCTAAGCTCTATATCCCCTGTGTAATAGAAAATATATGTCTCAAAAGACCATCTAACAAACAAGTAGGACCGAGTCCAATCTTGGGATTTGACTTGGCAGGCTCGTCACATTCATCAAACATTCAAAAGAAACCCTCTGGGAAGGTTCTCACAGTATAACCCCTCTGGTTTAACATATCATCAATTCAATAAACAATGAACCTCTGGTAAATCTCACACAGTCTAAGCCCTTTGGCCCCATATAGCACTAATCATTTACAAATGATCACCTGGGTAGCTCACATGGACAATACCCCCTTGTTCTGCATAACAACAATAAAAATATAGTGACCTATTGGGAGATCTCATAGTCAATGCCCTATGGTCCAACATTCATTTAATAATGACCCTATAGGTATCTCTCATAGTCTAACCCCTCTAGTCTATGACCACCCAACAACTCTCACAGTCAATACCTCTGGGTCAACATAACTACAAATTATACATAAATGACCCTACATCAGGAATATCTCACAGTCAATTACCCTTGTTCATACTTTCACAATGCGAATCACATGAATCTCAATAAATGATAACTCCATCCTAACAACATGAGGCATGGAAAACAAAGAAAGCCTAATAGGAATTCTAGACCAAACAGCCATAATCAATCAAACATGGAAAACACTCCCATAATCAAGGTATTAAACCTTCCACCTAAGAAATAACCCTTTCTCAATCAAAAAACCATAGTAGGTATTAAACATGGTTAAATTCCAAAACACGCAATACCCAAAACATGGGTATTCAACACTTTAAGAATATATAATCCAAATACAATAAAAAAAATGCACAAACCACCTACCTTGATGTTTTACGATGAAAACTCTTGAACATCAGACCTTGAATCGGCCTAAAATGATGTAGATAAAAAAAAAGATTAAAATAGTTCGACCTTAGAGAACTCAAGAGAGAGGATAAATCAGGAAGAGATGCTCTAGGGAAAGAGAAAACTCACTGGTGGGAATCCAACACACCCATAAGTGTCTCAATCAGAGCTTAGACAAAATAATGAGAGGAGATCAAAGATCTTCGGCTGTACATCGCTCTCCTATACGAGACACAAGAAGAAGAAGAATGATCTGTAAACAAGACATGACCTCACTTTGATATATCAATTAAAAAGAAAAGTACACAGTATTTTCTTTTAATGTACACATCATGTACTAGCCTCAATCATCCTCCGCTTTAGGCGGAATGCCAGGTCACCCACATGGCCATGTGCTCAGCTGTTACACGAATAGTACACAACTACATGCAGCAACTAGGTACAAAACATGTACTCAAAAGTACACAACATGTACTTATAAAATTTTCCCTTTCTTCCTTTTTCCTAAAAAAACCCCAAAAAAGATCCATACCTGAAATGAAGATCTGGGTTCTTAAAAACTTCCCCACCTAAAGAAATTCTTCCTCGAATTTCCCTTCCAAGAGTGGTGAAGAAGAAACTTCAAAAAACTCTGGCCACTATGATCGTACGTTAGTCACCCTCTCCCAAGTCTCATCCTGTACCCGCTCATGCTGCCATAACACCCATACCAGAGGAACATACTAGCCACAAAGAACCATTGTACTGTGATCCACAATTCGAATAGGGTGCTCCTCGAAGGATGCAACCACCTCTAACTCAACCTCCTTAGGTTGAAAAATGAAAGACGAGTCTAAAATGCAACGTCGTAGTTGAGAAACATGAAAGATGTCATGAATAGATTGATACCTATGAGGTAACTGCAACCGATAGGCAATCGACCTGACTCTCTCCAAAACCTCAAACAGCCTGATATATCTCAGTGAAATCTTCCCCTGTCTCCTAATCCTCCTATGTCCCAACCTTGGTGTGACACGTAAGAAAACCTAATCTCTGACCTTGAACTCTAGAGGTCATCTCTGTTGATCAACATACAATTTTTGCTGAGACTGTGCAATAGACATCCTCTTCCGAATCAACTCCACCTACTCAGTGGTCTTATGGACCAGATGAGGTCCCAACATAGCTGCCTATCCTGCCTCCAACCAACATAGGGGTGATCAATATGGCATACTGTACAAATCATCATAAGGTGACATCTGAATCGTCACCTAAAAACTATTATTGTAGGAAAACCCCACTAGGGGTATGTGTCTCTCCCAAGAGCCCCCAAAATCCAGAATGCATGCTCGAAGAACGTCCTCCAAAACCAGAATCGTAAGATCGGACTGACCATCTATCTAGATATGGTAAGATATACTCAAAAGTACCAGTGTACCCAAAGCCCTCTATAGTCCCTTCCAGACACAAGAAGTAAACCGGGTGTCCCTGGCTGAAATGATTAAGTACGGAACCCCATGAAAACGTACAATATCTTGGATGTAAAACCTTCCTAGATCATCAACACTAAATGTTTCCTTGATTGGAATGAAATGTGTAACCTTCATGAGTCTATCGATAACAACCCAAACTGCATCATTTCCCTGAGGAAACCTTGGTAAAACCATCACAAAATCCATCATGATGTCATTCCACTTCCACTCAAGAATGGTTAACTGTTGTAATAGCCATGATGGTCACTGATGCTCCACCTTCACCTACTGACAGGTGGAACATCTCATAAAAAAACCAAATATATCCCTCTTCATGCCTGGCCACCAATACCGACAGTGTAGATCTCGATACATCTTGGTGACACCAGGATGAACTTCCCAAACTAAGGAATGAAAATCTCACATCAACTCCTCATGTATGTTTGCTGACACCCATACATGCCCATGAAAATGAAAAATCACATCGTCGCCTACAGTCCACCTAGGAGTAGGGTCCTCGCCTGACACACTCTCCCATAGGACTAGGACTTCGAAATCTGATAGTTTCCTCATTCACACTCGATCCAGTAGAGTAGAGGTAACATCTATATAAGAAAGAAACGTCTACCCCTTTTTGTCATGAAATTCCAAATGAATCTCAGAGAACATATCCATAATCTACCACTCACTGCTGGCCTCTTGAACTGCATTTATCTGAGTCCTCCTTCTCAACGCATCAGCCACTGCGTTGACTTTTCTAGGCATGTAGGAAAGATCAAAGTCAAAATACTGAAGGTACTAAACCCACCTTCACTATCTCAAATTCAAATACCACTAAGTAAAGATATACTTTATACTTTTATGGTCAGTGAATACCAAAAAATGATCTCTCAAAAGATAATGTCTCCAACAGCGTAAAGCATGCACAACTACAGCTAACTCAAGATCATGATTCTTTTAATTCCTCTCATATGGCCTCAAATGCTAAGACCCATATAAGACAACTCATTCCCCCTGTATAAGAACTAATCTCATCCTAATACCCGATGCATCAAAGTAAACCGTGTAGCTCTTGGACAGCTCTGAAAGAATTAGTATCGGTGCTGAAGTCAATCTCCCTTTTAGCTCTTGAAAGTATGAATCACATGAATCTGTCCACAAGTACTTCACCCCATTATTAGTCAGGACCGTTAGTGGCCCTGATAATCATGAAAATCCCTAAATAAAGAACTTTTAGTAACCATCCATCCCCAAGAAACTCCGTACCTCAAAGACGTTCTTTGGATGCTCTTAGGAAACTACTGATCTCACTTTATTTGGGTCTACTGACACTCCTGTCTCTAAGATATGACCCTAGAAGTGAATCTGGTCTATCCAAAAGTGGAATTTTGAGAGCTTAAAATATAACTGATTCTCTATTAGTGAACTCAATATGATCTCAAGATGGGTATCATGGCCGTGTCGAGTGTGGTAGTACACCAAAATATCATCCATGAAGACTACCACAAATGAATCTAAGGATAGAACACTCGGTTCATCAGTACCATGAAAACTGTTGGTGCGTTCGTGAGACTGAACAACATAAAAAAATACTCATATAGACCATACCTAATCTGAAAGGCTATAAGTGGTATATATGATGGTTTAACACACAACTAATGATAATCGGATCTCAAGTCAATCTTTGAGAACACCCAGTCTCCTCAAACCTGATCAAAGAGATCATCAATCCTAGGAAAGGGATATCTGTTCTTTACCATCAATTGGTTCATATTTTGATAATCCAGAAAATGTCTAAGGGTACCATCCACCTTATTTGCAAAAAGGATAGGCGAACCCCAAGGAGAAGTACTGGGTTGGATGAAACCATTTTCTTGTAACTCCTCTAACTTCTTCTTGAGCTCCTGTAACTCTGGTGTAGCTATCCTATATAGAGGAATGGACACTGATGCTACTCATGGCACAAGATCAATAGAGAAATATACCTCACACTCTATAGGTAAACCTAATTTTTTTTTGTAAAGACATCTCTGAAATGATCCACCATTGGAGGAAATTCCATCTATGAATTCCCCTGGTAATCCAAATATAAACTAGAAATCTAGGCTATAATTCCTCCCAACCCATGATACTCAGGTCCATATCTACTCGTCTGGACATCCCATTCTCCCTTGTGTAGAAATGACCCACCCTATGGTGATGTGAATCTCACCCTATGGAGATAGTAGTCAACAAAGTCTTGGAAAGCAAACAACCAGTCCATTACGGGAATGACATCGAAGCCTATCATCTCTAAGACAGAGAGGTACCATAAGAAGTGACACCTACCAACCTCAAAAGGATACTCCTTATACTGATGTACACTAATTGTCTTAATCCCCAACAGAGTGTCTAGCATCATAACATGCTCATAATTGAAGACACAGAGCCCAAGTCTCTCCACAACAACAACAGATATAAAACTATTAGAATCCCCTATATCAAAAATAGCACAAGATAAAACTAAGGCAACTAGAATCACACCTTTGACTGTAGAGGGTCTAGGATCCTGCTCCTGCTGGGTTTACTCCACTACAAAAATATGACCTATACAGCAACCCTACAACCTTACCTGACTACCTTGAGCTAATCCACACTGCTGTCGTTGAAATCCTGCTGACTGGCTTCCACGATCACAATATCCTCCTCGGCCTAAATGGCCTGAAAAAATCTATTTCTCTGACTGATGAGAAACTGGTGGTCCTGCTCCTGAATGTGGAGTCATAATATAACCCCTATCACCTGCTGCTAGTGAGGACATCCGGAAAAAACGCTAAAGATAGCCCATTTTCCACAAGATCAGCACTTGACTGGGTCCTTTGGGTAATGTGGTCTCGTATGCCCACTCTTCCCACACTAGTATCATACTAGATATATACCTGAAGAAAAATCACATGAAATCTTCCTGCGGCACTTCCTTCTATCTATAGAAGGAGTACCAGCCCTAGATATTGAACCACCCTGGATCACAACTCCCAATTCCCTTAGATTGCACTTAGTAATTAGCACCTGGTTCACTATAGTAGTAAAAAACGTTAGCTTGAAGACATTCACCTATGATCGGATGTCATACCTAAGACTATCCTCAAACCGCCTAGCCAAAGATAACTCGTCACCTCCTAGAACAAGTGAAAAGCACTGAAGCTAGATAAAATGAGAAGAATAATCCATCACTGAAAGAGAGACCTGCTCCAAGTGCATGAACTCTCGATCTTGGTCGTCCCTCAACGTCTCGGGGTGGAAGTAGTCATAGAAGGTCCTCTGAAACACTTCCCAAGCCATATCACGATGACATCCCTCCTGTGAGATAACATTCCACCATCTCTTGGCGGTATCACATAGCATGTACATCTTGAACTTCACTCTCATCTATGGAGGAATCTCAAGATGCTCAAAGATAGCAAGCATGACCTCCAACCATGACTTTGCATCTTGTGGTCCTCCATACCTAGAAAAAGGTTGGAGTATGTTGTTGTTGGAACACCCACATCAACTCTGCCATAGTCGGGACAAGATGCGGTGCCCCTGGAAATTTTGTAACATCCTAAAAAATCCTTCATGGAAATTTGCATCATCACCTATGTCTGGTATAACAGCCGGTACCAAGACAGGCACGATGGGAGGTTTTGTTGGTAGTCCCTGATCTACCATTTTTGGTGTTTGATCATTGCCCTGTATCTGATGTACAACTAGAGGACATCTTGGCGGCATGAATCTGCAAGTTCAAGCACACACCTCAATTTAAGATTATCAAGGACTACAACTTAAAAGTGCATGAATGGAAAAATAGAAAAAAAATTCAAGTTTTACAAAACAAGGTTACACAGCGTGTATAACCCCTACACAACATGTTCCCTTAAGCTTTTAACATGGTGTGTACCTCTTCCAAACCTGGTCATGTAACACCTATACACACGACATGTTCATACTAATATATGGCATGTACTTGAATTCCCCCTCCTTCCCAGGTACTTCTACATGGTTTGAACCACACATTTCTCTCCTAGGTAACACTACATGGCGTGTTCACCCTACACACGACATGTACCAATTAAGTTCCATCCACCCATGTCGTTGGTCACACTGCCAGATAAATGGTTGATAACTACACGATGTGTACAAGATAGAAATGGAATGTACAACCTAAGTTTTATCCACCTATGTCATTGGTCACATGGATGGATACATAGTTATTTACCAAACGACGTGTAAAATATAGACATGGCGTGTTTTACCAAAAGTTTTCCAACCCCATGTATTTGCTCACATAGTCAGTCACACGGTCAATCACTACATGGCGTGTACTCCTATTACATGGTGTGTACTTAAGAAAAGTTGTTTCTTACATAACATAAGAACACATGGCATGTTTTCATAACACCACATGTCATGTTGTCTGGGTTTCTGGACAGTAAGCCTCTGAAACTTTTTCAGAACCCTTAAAAACTTAAAATTTTGTCCAAGACATGAAAAATTCTGACCCGCGAGAGCCCATACTCCCGTGAATCAAAGTTTGGAATCCTTATTCTTCTCATAACTTGAAAAAATTTAATTAAAGTTCAAACATGATCCACTAAATTCTGATCCAAGTGGGCCCATAACCCAGAGGTCGGAGGATCAAAACCTCCCTCTGATACCACTTTGTCACGTCCCGGTTCCAAGTGCCGCCCAAAGGTTCCCTAAACCCAGTTGGTCACATGACCTCAAGTGCATTTACCCAAACGATAGAGGCTGCTGACTAGCAGCAAGGGCCACAATGTGATAATGGAGAAACTATTCCCTCATTGGAAGAGTATGCACAACAGAATAACAAATAGTAACTTTGTAACGTCCCGGTTTTAGGTGCTGCCCAAAGGTGCCCTGAACTCGGTTGGTCACATGACCTCAAGCACATTTCCCCAAACTCTAGAGGCTGCCTACTAGCAGTGAGGGATATGGTGTGATAATGGGGAAACTATGCTCTCATTGGAAGAGTATGCACATTAGAATAACAAATAGTAACAAAAGAGGAAGCAGTAATACCATACAACAGAAGAAAACAGTGGAAGACTGATAGTATAAAACAAATGCAACAAATATATAAATAAATGATGCATGTCACATGTATATAGAGAAGTATCCAAACAAGTCACAATGCTGGAAATACAATACTGAAACCAAAGTATAGAAAAGTAGTAAACTCTAAGACCATCACAAGCCTCATCTGGGTCCCATGTTCTCTATCTCCAACACCAATCAAGAACCTACTAAAGAAGTGAGCTTTCCCTTATCTATACCTGCAACCATATAATCTATTTGGGTCCAAAAACATGACTCAAATAGGATGTGAGATGAATCCTAGTAAGAAACCACCAAAAGACCCATGCATAACTTCAGTGAATATATATAGAATAAAATATACAAAATGATGCAATAAACTAGGAACTACTCAAAAGTAAACAATCCTACAGTTTCCAATTATATTCATTTACATTTATTAATTATTCAATCCATTGAATAATGAATCTAGGGATCTAGACTAAGATATGTATCCCCTGTGTAATAGAAGAACAAACATCTCAAAAGACCATATAACAAACAAGTAAGACTGAGTCCAAGCTTGTGCTTTTTCTTGGAAGGCTCATCACATTCATCAAACATTCAAAAGAAACCCTCCGATAAAGTTATCACAATCTAACCCCTTTGGTTAAACATATCATCATTTCAATAAACAATGACCATCTGGGAAAGCTCACACAGTCTAACCCCTTTTGTTCCACATAGCACTAATAATTTACAAACGACCACTTAGGTAGCTCTCATAGTCAATACCCCCTTGGTCTACATAGAAATAATAAAAATATAGTGACCTCTCTGTAGCTATCACAGTTATTGCCCTATGGTCCAACATTCATTTAATAACGACCCTTAGGGTAGCTCTCACGGTCTAACCCCTCTGGTCAATGACCACCCAGCAGCTCTCAAAGTCAATACCTTTGGGTCAACATAATTACAAATTATACATAAATGAACCTACCTTGGGAAGCTCTCACAACCAATTACCTTTATTCATACTTTCACAATGCAAATCACATGCATCCCAATAAACGGTAACTCCATCCTAACAACACAAGACATGGAAAACAATGAAATCCTAATAGGCATTCTAGACCAAATGGACATAATCAATCAAACATGGGAAATACACCCATAATCAAGGTATTAAACCTTACGCATAATAAATAACCCTTTCTCAATCAAAAAAATCATAGCAGGTATTAAACCGGGTTATATTCCAAAACATGCAATACCCAAAACATGGGTATTCAGCACTTTAAGCATATATAATCAAAATCCAATCAAAGAAAGGAAAAAAACACCTACCTTGATGTTGTATTATGAACACTCTTGAATTTCGGCCCTTGAATAATCCTAGAATGATGTATATCTACAAAAAGGTTAAAATAATTTAACCTTGGATAATTCAAGATAGATGAGAAATCAATAAGAGAGGCTCTAGGGGAAGAGAGAACTCATCGGTGGGAATCCAACGCACCCGGCGGAGTCTCAATCGGAGCTCATACGGAGGAACGAGAGGAGCTCTAAGATCTTTAGTTGTACATCTCTCTCCTATACGAGACATAGGAAAAAGAAGAATGATTCGTAAACAATATGCATCCCTGCTCTGATATATCAATTAAAAATAAATGTACACAATGTGTTCATTTAATGTACACGCGGTGTACTAGCCTCAACTGGACCCTAATTTAAGCCGTCTTCCAGGTCACCCACACAGCCATGTGCTCGACCATTACATAGCCAATACATGGATACATACGACAACCAGGTACACGATGTGTACTCAAAAGTACACAGTGTGTACTTAGAAAATTTACCCTTTCTTCTTTTTTCCTAAAAAATAACCTGAAACAAAGATCCATACCTGAAATGAATATTTTTGTTCTTACATATTTTAAAAAATAATATTTAATTTAATTAATGAGTTTAACGCATGTCAAGAAATAATATCATCATTATTATTATTATATACATGGGATTCTATAGAGATTATTGAAATAATAAGGGTTCAGGAGAAATTATTATTTTCTAACCCTAGAGGTATATAAACCGAATTATTTTATTTTAATAGAGATCCAATTCATTTTGTTGTGTATAATTAGATCCCTAGAGAACCCTCTCAAATCATTAGAGAGCTCCCTCTATAAGAACTCTCTCAAGAATGGAGAGTGATCCTCCTCCACCACCACTCTCAAGTCTACAGAGATCGAAGAGAACCCTTCCTTAAATTGATTCTCAGGGTGATCAAAGTTGAATGATTAAAGTGTTAGGATCTGCCATGCTAGCACCTGGATAGTCCTATGAAAACATTCAAAGGTTTGTGGAACACTTTTGGATCACTTCTAGTGGGAATCTATTCTTGATTCCTACAATGAAAAGAATGTATGGCATAGAGACGTTTTTAGATCCATCAATGAAGAAATAATTCCTCATAAGACAATTCTTTAAATTCTTAAATTAATTATAAATAATATGTGATTATACTGTTCTTTGGTTCAAACATTTTTCTATCATCCATATTCTTTGATTCAATTATGTTGATCATGGAATTTATCATCATGTAAATGTTGGATTAATCATCAATTATGATAAAAATACAAGTTGCGTATGCCCCATCCACTAATTCCAGTGTGCCAAGAACATTTGAGTGGTATAAAAGGGAGGTTACATAATTATTTATAATTATTTAAATATCATTAATTGATTTATGCATTTTCATTAGTTTTCAAATCAAGTTTAATCTTTCTTCAAATATGAATTACATGATCTTATTTATTCCTATTTCTTTGTAAGTATAATAAAATCAATTCGTATTATGAATGAAATAAATTTTAAGATCTCATATGAAGGTGCTGAGGACTAGCTGGACAACACAAGAGTACACATTGTGTAATCCGGAGGTACACACTGTGTAACCTGGAGGTACACACTGTGTAACCTGGAGGTACATGTCATGTACTCATGTTTAATGAACTCAGAATAAATTTGTAATTAATTTGAGTTATGTGAATTTATTATATATGATGAATTTAATTACACACTACATATTGACCAGGTTATCCTAGTGAATGATCAACGGGAGTACACTCTGTGTAAATTCCATACATTACGTGTAGTCCTTTAGTCACAGATGGGCCATGTATCTTCTTATATGGCCTACATGACTGGTGACCATGTAACTTAGAGAACATACATCGTGTATCCAATGTACACATTGTGTACTCCAATATTTTCTATGTTGTGGTTACATGCCTAGTACCTAGGTGTGTTTTGCAGAAAGATGGTGAGATTAATACATGACATGTAGCTAGATTTTACACATCGTGTACTTTTACCAAATTTCACAGAATTAAAAATTAATTTATTATACTGCTTAAACCTTATCAACATGTGTTTCATGTGGTAATTAATTTTATTGTACATTACATGTTATAGGTTATATATATATATATATATATATATATTAAATGTCTAATTAATATTCTATGTAATGTTAGGAACTGCATATCATGTATAAATTGTAATACAACTTTTACACTACACGCATCGAAATATTACACGCTATGTAAATACCATATGTATCATGTGGTAATTAAGTTAATAGTACACATTGTGATATTACATGATAAGTAATTTATATTAAATGTCACATGAGTAAAAAGTACACAAATATAATACATGTTGGCTAGTTCAGATGGGTACTCAGTGTGTTGACTCCAATGTATATTTTTGTAAGCAATTAATTTTAAATAAATTTATTTAATTTGTTTAATTTTTTTTGGATGAGAATATCAAGAAAATTCATATGAGAATTAATATAAAATAATTTATTAATTAAAGAAGATAATTAATTGATTCGAGCATGATTTATATTAAATAAGAATGATTAAAATTAAATAATAAATTTATTAAATGTTAAATTTGTTTCATTTATGTGGATGATCATGAGTATAGACCAAATATATGTATGTCATTGGTTTATTTTAATTTATTATTAAATTAAATTATTTACATGTGTGTTATCCCTCCTCTCATTATGAAAGGCCATGCATGCCTATGGTTTCTTTCATGTAAACCCCTTAACCCATCATTTGGTTCCCCTCACCTGCATATGAGTAAAATCATATATAATGGATGGAGATCCAAATCTAGTGCCAGTGATTCAATTTTGGATCCAAGATGAACCCAATCAAAGAGAGATATATATGTGGATAGGTGGAAAGCTACAACAATAACTATAAATGGTTCTAGGTTTTTTACCCCTACATCAATGGCTAGTTTATCATTCACTAGATAAACTAACCATTAGTAAAATCTCATGATCATACCGCTTTATTATTTTATTTCTGTCAAGTTTCATGGTTATTTCATTATAGATGTTTTCTCATGATCACATGAATTAAAGAATTAAAAATCATGCAATATTGAACTAAAATAAAATGTCTTATGCGTAAACATTATCTAAGACATGGTTAATCACTTAAGTAAATACACTTAATATAAAAAAGAATGTAATAAAGATAATAATTGGAAATTTACACATAATTATAATATCCCTCAATCATATATATTATGTTGGTATATCATTTGAATACTAAAGTTAAAATTGAACTATAGTTCAAAGTTCATGACCAGCCAAAATTGGGGTGATTTCAATTATTAGATAATTCTAACCTGAAGTTTTGGGATGTCTTATATTTGTTCACATCAAGGGTTAACTGCCAAAGTAAGACTTGGTGTAACTAAGAGGAAAATTTTGAGTAAATCCAATTTAATAATTTAATGATTGGTGGGGTCCACTCAAAAGATAAAGGAACTGTGAGTTAATGTAGTTAGTATTTGTAATTCCTACCTAAAACCCTCTAAATTGCTTGATCAGCCAAAGTCAAGGTGAATAAAAGGGGAATATATATCCTTGCCACTAGAATTTCCAAGTAATAGGATATTCTTAAGCCAACAATAAGGGATATTGGGTTTTGATAAAATAGTGGGAGATTTATAAATATAATATTTATTTATTTGTCAAAATTTTATCACATAAAGTGCTAGAATTATGCTCTTCTTATTTGCTGAAATGGAAATAAAAATGAATTAAAACATATCACTATTGTAAAAAATTTATAAGGATAAAATTCTCACTGGAACAAGTTTCCGAGAGTGGAAAAGGAACTTCTGTGTTATCCTACAATATGGAAGGAAATTGCATGTACTAGAAGAATATTCTTAAAGTGCCTAGTAAAGAGGCCATTGAGGAAGAGTTTTCTCTCTATGAGAAACATTTTAATTTTTCCATAGATGTTCGGTGTTTCATGCTACCATCCATGACTAGTGAGATTTTAAATAAACACAAATATATGGATGAGTATAGCATGATGTCTCAACTTTAAGATCTCTATAAAGAGAAAGAGGGACACGAGAGATATGAGATATCCAATGTTCTTTTTATAATGAATCTTAGAGATTCAGTACCAGTTGGTCCTCATGTAGTCCATACTATTGGATACATTGAATTCTTAGACATCTTATGGATTAAATTCCCAGATGAGTTTCTCACAGAACTCATACTTTCTTTACTACCCAAGTCTTTTTTATAGTTTTATTATTAATTTTTACATGAAAAATAATGAGAAGAGTCTTTCAGAACTTCTTACTTTGATCCTCCAAGTGGATAAGGGCATGGGAATAAAAAACCCATAGTCCTTAGGGTAAATAAGAAAATTAATAATAAGGTGAAGGGGCCCAAGACTCATAAAAATTATAAATCTCCTAAGAACCATCTTTCCAAGAAGAAGAAGATCTAGGGGTATGAAAAGGAAAAGGAAAAATTATGTTTTTCATGTGACAAGAAAGGCCACTGGAAAGGGAACTACACCCAAAAAGAAAAGGTAAGCTAAAGGTGAATTCATTATCGAGTGTAATATTTCAATATCTATACATTGGGTAATAGATACAACTTGTGGTGCTCAAATATATATCCAAATTTAGGAACCAAGCCGATTCCAAAATATTTATATTAGGGAGGTGGATTTGTGAGATTCCAATAATACAAGGATGGATTCTCTATCCATTAGATACTACCACATTTTATTTCCAATTGGAATGATATTGGTTTTAAGAGATTGTTATTATGTATCAACTGCTATCAAGAAAACAACTTATGCATCATTCCTAGATACAAATGGTTTTATTTTCAAATTTGGAAATAAAATTTGTTTCTATTATAAAGACAACATATGTTATGGTATGACACATTTAAATAATGGTCATTATGTATTAAATTATGAAAAACAAGTATTGGAAATAGATAACGAATAATATTCACATGAATCATATAAAACCCAATTATGATATCATCGAATTAGTCATGTAAACGAGAAGTGTTTAATAAATCTCTATCAAGATTGTTTTTTAGACTATTTTCCGCTAAAACTAGTTGAAATATGACTTGTTTTTTTACAAGGAAAAATGACCAAACCACCATTTAGTGGACAAGGTGAAAGGTACAAAGGGATTTTAGGATTGGTACACATTGATGTGTAGAGACCATTTACAATATAATCTAGAGATGGGTATTCATACTTCATAACTTTTACTGATGACTTGAGTAGATATAACTATGTCAACTTTATGAGGTATAAGTCTGAGCCCTTGATAAATTCAAAGAATTCAAGAAATAAGTAGTGAATAAACTTGGAAAGAAGATAAATAATATTCAATCAAATCAAGGTGGTTTATAGCTTAACCAATAGTTTATTAACTTTCTATAAGAGTTTGGGATTCTATCTCAACTCACTCCACCTTACACACTACAGTGGAATGTGTTAGTGAAAGGGGGAACTGTACCTTATTAGACATGATGAGGTCAATGATGGGTCGTGTAGATATTCCATTACACTTTTGGGAATATTTATTAAAAAATATGGTATATACATTAAACAAAGTACTAAATAAAGCATAAAATGAAATTCCCTTTAAGTTATGGAGTGGAAATAAACTCATCCTGTTGTATACATATGTATGGGGTTGAGAGGTGTTTATTAAGGGCTTATTAGGAAAAAAACTATCACCCTAGGGATAAAAGTGTGTCCTTATAGGTTATCCTAAGTAAATAAAGGGACACTACCTATATAACCCCTCAGAAAAGAATGTGACTATCTCTAGAAAATCCATGTTTCTTGAGAGGGAGAACACACTCAAAAAGGATAGTGGGAGAATGATTGACATCTATGAAGTTGATGCTCAAGATATACAAGAGTTGGTGCAGGAATAGATTCCAAAGGTCTCCATGGAAGAACTAGTTTCTAAAACACAAGTAATACATAATATCACTAGAGAGGTAAGAGAACCAGAGAGATATGGTTTTCTAGTCACTAAATATGGTGACTCATTATTGGTTGAAAATTATGAAACTATCTTCTTTAAGAAGGTATTAGAGATCTCAAAAGTTTAAATATGGAAAGATTCCATGAATTTTGAAATGGATTCCACGTATTAAAACCATGTTTGGGTTTGGGTCAATGCACTAGTTGATGTAAATCCAATAGGGTGAAAACAGGTCTTCAAGAGAAATATAGAAATGGAAGGTAAAGTAAATACCTATAAATAAAGGATAATGGATAAAGGGTTTAAATAACATAAAGTAATTAAATACAATGAATTTTTTTCACCATTTTCTATGTTTTAATCCATCATAATTCTACTTTCTATAGCAACTTACCATGACTATGATATTTAAAAGATTGACATCAAAACTATTTTCCTTAATGGGAACCTTCAAGAAGATTTCTATATTATAGAACCAGAAGGGTTTGGGACTCCAGGTGATGAAAAAAATATTTTCAAGTTACAGGGATCCATTTATGGATTAAAACAAGCATCTGGGTCATTGAACATTTGATTTAATGAGGCTATAAAATAAATCGTTTTCATTAAGAATGAATGCGATCCATGTGTTTACAAGAGTTTTAGTGGGAATGTGTTCATTATACTAGTAGTATATGTTGATGACATATTACTTATTGGAAATTACATACCAGTATTACGGTCTATTAAGAACTAGATAAACAAGTGAAACTCTATAAAGGGAATATGTGAAGCAACATATATTCTATGAATCAAGATCATTCATGTTATATACAAGAGGCTACTTGGAATATGTCAAAGTACATACATTGTCTAGATACTAAAGAGATTTAGTAAGGAAAAATCCAATAGGGGATTAGTTCCAGTGTCACATGGTATAGATATTTCTAAGAAAATGTGTCCTCAGAAACAACAGGAGAAAGAGACAATGAGTAATATCCCATACACTTTAGTGATAGGATCAATCATGTATATTATTTTATGTACTAGTCTTGATGTTTCTTACACATTAATAATGGTGGGTATATATCAATATGATTAAGGGAAAACATTGGTATGCTGTTAAGGTTTTGATTAAGTATATATAAAGAACTAAGGATATGTTCCTAGTGTATGGAGGAGACCAGAAGCTGGTCATCAGGGGTTATATAGATGATAGTATTCAAATAGGTTAGAATTAAATGAATTCATAGTCAGGATATGTTTTATATATCAATAGAGGAGTTGTAAGCTAAAAGAGTTCAAAAAAGTTAGTTGTCTTCAATTTTACAGTGGCATCCAAGTATATAGTGGCTTCTGATACAATCAAGGAAGATTCTTGGATACTAATTTTTTTCCAGGATCTTGATTTGGTACCTATAATTAAAGACCATATCATGTTGTATTTTGATAATAATGGAATAGTGGCTCTTGAAAAATAGATAAGGTCACACCAATGAAAAAAGAACATACTCTAAAAGTATCACCCTTGCGGTATTTTTTCATAGGGTTGATGCTATATTAAGAAGAGTTCCCATAGAATAAAATATGGTATAACTCTTGAATAAAGTCCCATATTAGAAAAATAATGATTATCATGTGAGATCTAGAAAACTAAAGTCATTTAGCAGTTGGATTTAGTGAAATTGGGGGTCTATTGGAGATGGTTCCCTAAAACCAAATTCTATATACTTTGTGATACCATGTATTCATTATTTTTAATATTAATAAAATATTTATCATGTCATGATTTTTTTTCTGCATAATATATTATGTGATAATGTCATAAGAGTAGTTTTTTCACTGAAAGGTCACAATAGTTCCCTACTATGATGAGGACTCAAAAGTGACACAATATTATTCTTAAATATAAGATCTGTTTCCAGATGAAATAATTTTAGGGACATAAATGATATAGGATATTAGGGGTGGAGACTCATAGGACTTTGAGGAACTTTATCATGGTGTACTCCCTTGGTAATATATAGTGTAGGATATTATGAGAACATGATATGCCAGTAGAAAATCCCCATTTATATGTTTCATTATATTTTCCTATATTCAAATGTGTGTATTGATACTTATACTTTAATATTATTATTCATTAGTATTATAAGTCACACACATTGATGTATTGATGAAAACCATGATTACATATGTTTTCTATGAGGTAGGATACATTAGGTGCATCACGAGTGATATTTAATTAATGAATATTGTGAAAAAGGATTTCCCCCTTTTTTTATTTAACAAAAGTTGATATCATAGTCCATTTGATGAAAATGATATATCCTAAGTAAATACATGTCCAAAATCCTCTATAAGCAAGTTTGATTTTTAAAAATTCAAAGAAAGATACATCAAGCACATAGGTTATGGCACCGGCATGCAACCTTCGTGATTAGAGATATCACAATAACGATATTATATTACAAAATAAGCATTTTTATGAGGCAGTATGCCATCGTGGCATTAAATTATTTCTCCATGGGCGCATTAGATTATTTCTATATGCCAACCTTGGACTTTGTCCTACTTCACCTAATGCCATTGAGAAAGAGGCATAGAGGGTAACACACTAAGTGTATCCAAAGTCTTAGTTAAATAATATGTTATTATTTATTATTTAACAAGTTTAATAAATATTATTACCAAGCATGGTTTAATAATTATTCATGTTTTCTTGATTTCATATATTCTATCACCAGTTATTAGATAAAATTATGTGAGCATAATATTTAATTAATATTTATTTACTATTTAGTGAATATAATATTTATTTATTTATTGGTGGATAATGTAATGATATTTATTTATTAAATAAATAGTCATTATTAAATACCTAATAGATATTTTTGATGAATGGTGGAACTGGTTTAATGGTTTAGTGAGAAATAATATATATTAAATATTATTTGAATAAGAAATATTTAATTTAATTCGCGAGTTTAGAAGATATCAAGAAATAATAATAATAATAATATTATAAACATGGGGTTACATAGGTAATATATAAATAATAATTGTGCATGTGAAATTATTATTTTCTAACCCTAGCGGTATATAAACTCAATTATTTTGTTTTCCTAGAGAGATAATTCCTTTTTTTGTGCATAATGAGATCCTAAGAGAATCCTATCAAAGTAATAGAGATATCCCTCTCAAAGAACGCTCTCAAGAATGGATAACAATCCTCCTACATTACCACCCTCAATTCTAGTGAGATTTAAGATAACCCTTCCTTGAAGTAATTCTCGAGGCGATCAAAGGTGAATGATGCAAACATTAGGATCTTCTATGCCAAAACCCTAAATATTCCAATGGTGATGTTTAGAGGTTTGTGAAATGTGTATGGATCACCATTGTAGGGAAACTATTCTTTATTCCTACAATTAAATGATGGTATGATGTGGAGACATTTTCAAATTCATCAATGAAGAAATAATCCCTCACAAGGTAATTATTTAATTGATTAAATTAATTATAAATAATATGTGATGATCATGCACTTTGGTTCTAGAATTTTTCTATCATCTATATTCTTTGATTCAATTTTTTTGATCACAATGTTTATTATCATGTAAATCTCAAATTAATCATTGATCATGACAAAAGGACGAGTTGGGAATGCCCCATCTTCCACTTCCACTGTGCCCAGAACCTTCAACAACAAGCTTGACTCATAAGAGTTTACAGATCTTTATTTATTTATCCTACTAGAATTACTAAAAACACATGTCTAAGGGTATATAATGGTTTGGTCTATCCTAAATATCCTTAAACTTCTTAGAGTGGAACACTTGGATTAATTACCCTTAATAAGATCTAGATATATATAGGGATTCTCAGTGTGCAATTTTTTCATGACTAGGAACATAAAATGAATTCAATCACCCCATGAAAAAACCTGATCTATATAAGGGAGGGACTCAAATAATAACTACGTGTGTCTTGAGTCCAACTCTGGTAAGATACATAGTGATGTTAGGATTTCTTATCCCAGGCTCTGTCATGAATCAAACCAAAATGCTAATTTTCCTTTCATACAAACTAAATATATAAGGATAATTCCTCAAATAAGAACCACGTGTGGCTTGATTCCTACTTAGGTAGGATAATTTATGAATCCTAGATCTCTCATCTTAGGTCCATCCATGATTTAAAAAAAAATCTCTTTCACTTTAGTGTTTGGATCTTCCAAAAACATTTTTGTTTTCTAGATAGCATTACACTAAGGTGAAACCCATCTTTCTTCCCCTATACATGATCCTAATCCATGAATAAGGAACTAAAAAATCCCCCTCTTATACATATTATTATAATCTATGTATAAGTATTCATATTTGAGTTCTTCATTCATGAACCTACACTAAAAATGCCTTCCCCATGTGAGATCTAGATCTTCATAGGGAACGATACAATTACTATGTGTGACATTATTTATGTTATCTCAAGGTACATAATGAAACCTAGATCCTATATCCAAGGCCCATCCAAAAATTATTTTAGTCAAAATTCCCTTCTCTCCTATA
The DNA here is from genome assembly GCA_963277665.1 of Viscum album. Taxonomy (NCBI): domain Eukaryota; kingdom Viridiplantae; phylum Streptophyta; class Magnoliopsida; order Santalales; family Viscaceae; genus Viscum; species Viscum album. The sequence continues at coordinate 2,079,002,101 of OY728146.1, forward strand.
AATATAAGTTTTTAGTAGAGATTCATTTATGAACATACATTGAGGAAAAAATAGAATATAAAAATGCCTCATTATAGTGTTGGTCATATACCCATATACCTATGTTATTAAAAATTTACCCATTTTAGATAATGGAATTTGAGTCCTTATTTCATGAAGTTAAACTACATGAAACATGGTCCACCTTGCATGACTTTAAATTGTTCAGAGTGGCCTCATACACATGACCTAGTTTCCCTACATGGGAGCTTGATCCGTGTAATGGTTCTTGATACAGGGTGTCTTTACAAAAAAATATTAGGATAAAATTCCAATTTATCAATAATTTATCATATTTTTTAGATCCACCCCTGAAATATAATGACTATTTATGGATTAAATCTTACTATCTCGAGATACATGTCTAAATCACATGGTCATAACCCAGCTATAACATCCCATCCTAGATCACTCTAAATAGTAACCAGATCAGACTATCATATGAAATCAGGTTCACCTCCTCATATTCCAGAGGCAATATACCAGCAGTAGGGGTCTAAGGTGGTGTTTTGAGGAGACTATATCCCCTGTGTTAGAGTGTGAAATAATAAGAAATTAAACCAACATCATACACAAGAATAAACTATCAGTATGAAGGAATAAATGAACATCCCATACAATAATAATGATAATTATGCACGTAATAAAATCATAAAATAATGATCTCTTACCATTTTTATCACATATACATAAGGAAAAAATAAATACAATAAAAAGGGATACACTTCAACTCTGAGCCATAACTCATCCAGTCTACTGAAACTATTAGGGATATCCTACTTGATCAAGGTAAACTTGATCCCAGGCTAAATACCTATATGTTCTTGAAATAGGTGTAGTGTTTCTCAAGGGACCAAGTGTCATGGTCACTAGAGTAGGGTGTGAGTACATAAATCAGTAGGGCACCACCAAAACAGTCCCATACTATACCAGTAATGCAATGATATGATCACATGACATGATCAAGATAAATAAATAAACTTTTAAGGAAAAATAACAACCCCCAACAATACATGCTTAGAACCCATTCTAGAATGTCTCTAAGAAAGTTATGTGGACTATTCCAACCAAATACTATGTACCATACTATTTTCGATCCTTAGGTTCATGACCCTGATCATCCATACATTCTTTATCCAATGTTGGTATATCTCTAAGAACATCATGATGATTGTTATGACCCAGTAACATATGGGATATAAATCCATGGCATCCCCAGCTGTATCATCATGACTTCAGAGACCCATCCCACAACAATCCAAACATCAAAGCTTCAAATCTATGATATCTTCAACACCAATCTCTAAGTCTATGGTAGATCCAATAGTATACTATCTCCAAATCAATGGAATTAAAGTTTTATCCTCATGACTCTAGTTACCCATCCCATGAAAATACAAAAAATCTAAGCTCTAAATCCATGGATGATCCAACACCAAGCTCTAAGCCCATAAAATCTCCAACAATATACCATCTATAAATCCATGAAAGCCCAATAGTATATCCAAATCCAACTATATGCTATCCCAACCATTTAGAAACACAAACCTTCTCTATTTGAGTTTTCTCATCCAAGAAAAATTTGATAAAAAAACTCCCCAATAGAGTTTTCCATTTTATAACCAAAACCACTTGAGGTTGTATAACATGTCCCACCACAAATAAATACAAGATAATTAAGGGTTGGATGATACCTAACCCACAATCACTAACCAAAACCCACCACACTTTCTTGTGGTTGGTCTATCATCAAGGCACCAACAACAATCCCCTAGGTCATATCTTAAAGAAGGAACCCAACATGGGGTCCCCAGTCTAATACAAAAGCCTCGAGTCAACACCCATCATGTGGGGTGTCACATTACCCAATAGTTTCATTCATGGAAAGACCTCATAAGCCTCACAGGGTATTCCATACTGGAAAGAGTCAAGAGATATGGATCATGGACCATCTCCATGTCTAAGGTCACACCAAGGTGATCCACTAACCCAACTCATTTCCATCCTACATATGTTCTATCCACCCAGACTAAGAATATATCAAATATACTCACACATCCTACTAGTTCTGTTCATCTCAAGTCATATCAAACCCCCTATTAGAGGTTTATAGTTCCCCTAGTCAAGATCCACTAAGTCTCATCTAAATATAGAAACACCCCTCAAGGTGATCCACGTGTCAAGGGAGAACCATTTGAATCATGACCATGGTCATAAGAAACCAAGGCTAATAAGCTGGTGCATGAGGAAAAGGTAACCTAGTAACCTTTTATAGTTCATTAAGGAATAAAATTTTAATGTTAAACATTTAATTTATATAAAACAATTCAACTAATTAATTAAATAGTTTAACTCCCTCATTGGTGTGAAATCTCATCACATGCATTATAAATAACATGAATTTATCTATAGGGAATGTAACAAGGACCACTTAAATTTTTAGAAGACACTTACATTTATTTTAAAAAGGTTAGTAGCTACTTACAAGGCCTTTCTATGCCTCACTAAGTCCAACAGGTCACCTAAGCACCTATCTCATTCTATGATTCCAATAATTAATTATGCTCAAGTTTTAGTGAATTAATATAAACAAAGTAATTTTTTTTATCTCCAAATTTATTCAATGCTTCATAGATAATAAACCATGAACTAAGTTCTATTGTGTCATTAGAATCTAAATCAACCATCCATTGGAGGTCTACACCATGCACCCAACATGAACTAGGGAAAACTACCTAACCCAAATAATTAATTCTATGATGTCACACATACATTATCTCAAGATGTCTTATTCCTAGATAGAATGAAATCCCCATCATGCTTGATTGATTCTACCTTGATCTAGTAGAATCAGCATCTAAAACCCTAGTTGTAGAAGAAGAAATTAAGTGAGGAGAATGGGAATATAGGAAAGGGACACCATAGCTAAGAAATTACCTCAAAATGATGGAAAAACACCACCATGAACCCCCTTGGTCAAGGATGAAGTATGGGGGAAAGGGAAGAGGCCCTCTTGGCCAATGCACCAAGAGAAAGGGGAGATGAAAGGCTACCCCCTAATAATATTAGGTTGAAAAAATAGTATTTCCCCTTTTAATGAACACCTACTAGCTGATAATGGGCCCATGGATAGCCAATGAGCCCAGGTAGCAAGTTAGGTGACTGGATATCTCACTGGATAGCCAGTGGAAAACCTGAAGCTAGCTGGTGGCTTTAGGTTGCAACCACCATGAAACTCAACAACCCTAATCATCTCTTGGTATTTCCCAACCCCCCTGGTCTATCTTCTGAGATCCATTCCATGTCTAATTACATCCTCTTGAGGTTTCAAACTCCCATGATTCCATTATAAACCCCAGTTCAAAATCCAACTCATATACTAAATTGAAAACCCAAAATTCCCTTGAATTTCTAACTCATCCATACACACATGCATTAAATACCCCCACCACAACACTTCTCATCCCTAATAATTCCTAATATTCATCCAATCATCCACCCCAAACTCCCTTGTTTTTAAAACCCCATTCAAATAGCCGTATTCTATTTCTGAATGATTAATATGATTCTTGAGTGTAATTCTAACACAAGGCACTCAACCCACCAAAACACCAAGACAAATCTCCATTACATCCATCCATCCCGAGACACCCACATTTCATCATTTAATTAATCACCAATCTATTATGCTCCCCACTATAGGAATTAGTTCTTTCCAGATGATTATGAACTACGATACCTCCCACCATCATAATCACCTACCGACACACCCATCTCACATTCTCATGATGCACCCAGTGTGATTTCCAACTGACCTCACCTGAACATAAAAGAGGAAACCCTTTGAACATTGGTACCCATTCTCATTTCCATGTACCAACCCCAAATGGATATTACTCCACCATCCAATCATAACATGAGAACTCTATCTTTTCCTCAAAAATCCCCAAACAGATCCCAAAACTTATCTGTCATATATAACATGACTTATCCGATGTGGTTTCCAGATCATCTCATCCAATCTCATAAATAAATACTAATCAAACCCCATATAGTCGGCACTTCTTAAAAATGATCAACCACACCCATTGATGTGCTATCAAACCACCCAATCATGATGATTGAAATCCCATTATCATTCAAACATGCTCACCAAAGTCTGAATTTGACTCCCGATGTAACCCCATGGTTGGATCCTTAATCAGATAAAACCATCATCATGTCATAGCTACTAGAATTGATGTGTTCTAAATCTAAAGAACCCTTGGATCTCTTAAATTCACCTCGATCCTGAGGCTAATGCTAGAACTCTATTTGATATCATATTCGAGGTTACCTAATATTCATCAAGGAATCCAAATGAACTCAGATCCATTTCCCCACTGGAATCTCAATTCCAAAATAATCATCTATCCACTAAACATAATGTTTGGATTTTTCTGAAACTTATCATACTTAAGAACCTTCTTGAAAAAATCTATTCATCAACCATTCCCAAACCATGGGAATATCATCCATGGAAACTGCTAAAATTAGATTAATAAAGAGTGTCTCCACCCTCAATTAGGTGCTGGTGCACTCTACACCACATGGTTTTACTTATAACACTCCTTGAGTGACACCCTAAAAGGTTTTATTTCTAAATGTGTGCCTCTTATTTCGAGACATGCTCACTCTTTATATCAACCCTTGATGATTCATCCAAGGATTAACTTAGATTGGTCATGACATTGCACCTGATACATTTCTGGTGTCTCCTCTACCATAGAGTATAATTTCTATCTATTATCAAACCTCAACACCCAGTCTCGCAAGTGTCTCATCAAACCTATCATCCCTCGACTCTCACATAGTCTTCACCAATTTCATGACAAAATTGGCACCACACATAACCATTTTTCACTACCTCAACACCATTCATCCATAACAGGAACACACTCCTATGCCACCCAATCTACATTCCAACCTATACTACACACCTCACATGTAATTTATACCTTGATCTTAGAAAAACATAATGTTTTTATGCTCCCATACCACCTAGTCACAAAAATTGATCCCTGATACCATGAGTTTCATGTAACTGGGATTAGGCCCCATCACCTATCCACTGATCATGCTTCCCAATAATTCTAGTCACATCCATCCAATATTTTACTTACTACTCCTTTTCAAAACTAGGAACTTCACTTGTGCCAAGATTAACCACTTTCTTATCTACTATCCAGCAATGCATCCCATCATGAGAACCTGTCCATTCTCTCACCACACTAATAAAGTGAATCCAAAGTCAATTAGTTCAATCAATATAATGGTACTACTATTCAAAACCAACTTTGACACCACAAAACTCAAGGTTCATACTCATGAACTGAAGGAATCGACATTCCTATGTCACAAACCTCCAAGAACCGCTCATACATCGGTCTCAAACAAAAGCTCCTACTCACGATTCTTCCTATAAAGGTGCCACAATCCTAGTCTAACCCATCTCATGGGTTTCCCTCAATCACATAAGTCACCAACTCACCATAATCTAAGTCAAAACCAAAGGCCTCTAAGTCTCCCACCTATCCCAAAAGTTAGACCCACAAAGGTCAAAGATCATGGGAACCACCCTTGTCCCCATTCCAAAAACCCAGGGTGCACCCGTGATTAATTACCAACTAAGGGGTATCACATACATACATATCAAGAATCCCATTACAGGATCAACACCCATAACTAGGGCACCCATCCTCATAGACCAGACACCATGCGCCAAGTCACCAGCCTATGAGGCACTGATTCTCACGAGAATCTACATACAAGACTTACTATAGAGAATCACACACCACTGTTAATCATATCCATAACCAATGAAATATTCTTAGATGATCCATATCAATGGAAATGAAACCACTAGCTCAGTTAAGTAGAATTTCATTCCAATCTATATGGGAAAACATCTTATAGTTTGTTACTGAAACTTTAAGTATATGAACCATAATACTAACAAACCGAAATGGGTTTACCACTAAATAATTATGCACCTTACGGATCTATTAGGTTCAATGCATGACCAATTATAGAGGGACTATGTCATAATCATCAATGAGAATCTCACCATAGGTGTATATGACCTACCATCAGAAGGAAAAATATACATGTTGGTCCCACTAAGTAGGATGCCACTAAAAAATTATATAGGAAAACAAAATATGATCAATTAATGACACTTTAAATAGTTTATCCTATCATCAGTGATTAAAATCACACAGAAAAATACATACATATAATATGGATCCTATGTTACTAATCACAATGCATGATATTACTCTTACCTCAATAGGGAAAGATCCAAATCCAATAATTGGATTCTTTCCAATGTCCCAAGATCCAGATTCTATTATAAAAACACCAAAAAACATCATGTGAATCACACAAGATAAAATCACATCAATCATAACATCACATACCAAGAACATCAACCCTATCCCTAGTAACTTAGACTTTATACTAGAATAAGTGTTCATGAAACACCAACCTAATTTCCATCATAGGCTCTGACACATCCCTAAAAATCCTAGATACCACATACCAAATAGTAAAAAATAAAACAAATCTTTGATACCACTTTGTAACATCCCATACCAACTCAATCATAATAGTAACTAGACCAGACTTCCATGTGACCTAGGATGTTTCTCCTTCTATGATAGAGGTTTTTGACTAGCAGCAAGGGTCTAAGGTGGTTCTATGAGGATACTATACCCCATGTATCATAATACGCAATAACAAGAAAGTAAACCAATATAATTAAAAAGAATAAACCATTAGATTACATAGGAATAAATAAAAATTACATCCAATAATAATGATAATTATGCACTACATATAGTCATATGATAATGATTTCCCACTGGGCTGATCACATATGCAAAAGGAAAAAAGAAATAAAATAAAAAGGGACCCACTATAACTATGATCCATACCACATACAGTTTCTTGACACAATATGAGTTATCCTTATTGATCATGATAAGCATAATCTCAGGCCTCTACCCTACCTGCATTCGAAACAAGTATAGAGCATCTCAGGTAACCAAGTGTCATGGACACCCGAGCAGGGTGTGAGTATATAACCCAGTAGGGTTCCACCAACATGGTATCTTACTATTCTAGTAATGTAATTATATGTGCATGGGGAATGCTTAGAATAAATAAATAAACTTATAAAAAAATAAAAACCACAAACAAAATCTTCTTCGTCCCCATGCTGAAATGTATCTAAGAATGTCATGTGGACCATGCCAGCCCAATACCAAGTACCATACTATTATCGATACTTAGGTTTGTGACCCCAATAGACTATAATTTAGTTTCCCTATGTTGGGGAATATTTGATCATGATGTAATGATCATGCAAACCTATTAATGCATGGGATCCAAATCAATGGTAGCCCCAAGTGTATTCTTATGACTCTGGGGACCCATCCCATTATAGTCCAAACATACAAGCTCTAAATACATGGCAACTCAAAAATTGAGATTCGAATCCATGTAAGCTACAATAGTATACCTACTCCATATCCATGGTATCTTAATAGTATTATCATGACTATGGTGATCTATACTATGATAGTCCAAACATTCAAGCTCAAAATTTATGGAAGCTCTAAATCTATGGAAGCTCCAACAATATACCGACTACAAATTTATAGCATACCAACCATATATCTAGCTCCAAATCCATGACATACAAATCGTATAGTAACATAGACCTCCCCTACTAAAGTTTTCTTAGCCAAGTAACATGTGATAAAAATCTTCCTCTAAATTGTTTTCCATTTCATAATGAAAACCACCTTAAGGGTATATACCACATCCTACCATAAATAAATAGAAGATAAATAATTTTTGGTCAATTACTAACCAACCATCACTAACCATATACCATCACACCCACTTGGACTAGGTCAATCTGTCATTGAGGCACCTACGGTGGTCTCCTAGGTAATGTCCCAAGGTCAGTACCCAATATGGGGTCCCCTATCTAATACAGAAGCCTCGAAAAAATTCCCATCATGAAGGGTATCACATTACATGGGAATATAATTTATGTAACTAATTAATAAGTCTCATAGGGTATTACATACTAAAAATAGTCAAGATAGATGGATCATGGCCCATCTCTATGTCTAAGGTCAGACTAAGGTGATCCACTCACCCAACCTAGGTCCATCCTCACCTATGGTCTATCCACCTATGCTAATCATATCTCAAATATCCTTACATTTCCTACTAGGACCATTCATATACATTTGTCTCAAACCATATCTTGGAGGTGTCTGGGGACCCAAATAAAGTGACACTAAGTCTCATATAAATATAGGAACACCCCTCAATAGGATCCATGCATTAAGGGAGAACCATTTGAATCATGAACTTGAACATCTATGACCATGGACAATAAGCCGGTCCACAAGTCTAAGATGTCCTAGGAACCTTGAAAAATTTATTAATGAATAATTTTTTTAAATTTAAACATTTAATTTAAGTAAAAAAAATTAATTAATTAATTAAATAATTTAATGATTTTTGTGGTGTGATTGCTCATCACATGCATTGGAAATAACATGCATTTAGCTATAGGCCAATTGACAATGAACACATTTCTTTTTAGAAGTCTTCCATTTATTTTACAAAGGCAAGTAACTGCTACCAAGGCCTTTCCACACCTCACTAAGCTAGACACATCACCCAAGAACATGTCTCATGATATGATTCTAATAATTAATTATACTCCTCATTCAAAAGGTGTTGGGATATTCTTGTCCTTTAGGGCCCATTTGGGTTATTTTTATTTCCCATCATGTCCACGCATCATGACCATAAAATGTGTACATCCCTTAAAGATTGTTTATAATGGAATTGGGCTCTCTATTCACGTCAGGTTAACTTTTCCCATTGCCACTAGGTTAACTGTCTTGATGTGAAGACCCCAAACCTGTACTCTTGAATCCAGTGCTAAAAACATAAACTTTACATTTATGGATTTGATACTGATAAATGTGACCCATTTTATTCATTAAAACCTTACAATTTAAAAAGGAAATATTGGATCAATTAAAAACCCATGTACCTTATAATTTTAGAGTTTTAGATAATTAGGAAAAACTCTTAACAACTTATATTTATAAAAAATAGGTTCATAAAGATCAACATTATCTTCCACTATGTTCTTTTCATTTAGTAACCTTATTAGGAAAAAAATATTTAAACCCATTATTTACAACTTGGAGAAAAGTAAACATAATAAGGGTGTTCTAAAATGATCAGTAAAAAAACATAAGCATTAACAATTTAATTTCATTAATGGCCATAAAATGAGCACAAGAGAAATGTAATATAAAGTGAATGATCATAATCATAAGAGATCTCATATTTACCAATACCCGGATCATCAATCATGAAACATGGTATAAAGATTAAACATATGGAATGATTCATAATAATTAATAATCATGATCCATGTGATGTCAATCTTGATCAAAATAAACATTTATAACCCATATCAAACATAAAAAATATATTGGTATTTTGGATCATTATCTTCATAACCCATTTTAAACCCGTGTCAGAAATAACTAAAGACCAGTAAAATCCATAAGAGAAACCCTAAAATTACTCCATCCTAATTTATTATAAATATAATGAACATTACACAATGCATTGGAGTGTTATCTGGGCACACACATCATATAAGCTATATCGAGATCCTAGGTGCACCCAACCTATAGACTATAGCATACTCACCTAGTGATATCTGGGAACACCCACTATATAATTTATAACGAGATCACCTAGCTCTATATGGATGAACCCATCATCATAAATAATGTCCAATCACTATTCATTAATAAAACATTTTGAATCATTGACTTTTCAAAATAACAATAATCATTATTCTTTTATTACTTGATTCACCCCAGAAAAATAAATGGGTTTCATGTCAATATCAAAATCCATATAATGGAAGAATAAGGATGGTATCATTACAAAATATACCTAGTAGATCATAAGTATCACCAATGGTTGTTGGTTTTGATGAATGGAAATACCATTAAAAGACCATTAAAAACATTTTAAAGGAAAATATAATTTTCCATTTTAAAATAACTTTTAAAAACTAAAAATTTATAAAATATTTCAAAAATATTTTTATTTGAAAATAAAATTGAAAATTATGAAGTAATATTCAAGTAAGATAATGGTCATGATGGTAGGAAAATCCGTTCATGTTGTAAATGTAAAAAACAAACATTCTTTTCAATTTTTTTTGTAAAGGGATTCAAAAGTGACCCATTTGGAAAACATTACAAAATTTTATTTTTAAAACCTTTAAAAGAAGTAAAAATATATTTTAAAATAAATTTAGGGAATAAATTATTTTTATAAAATATTGTTTTTGAATTTTTTATAAAACATTGATATGGAAGTGAAATATTCCCAATCTCAAAGAAGATACAAGATCAATATCACTTACAAATGATTTTTTTGATGTTTCTTTAATAAATATGGTAGGAAATGGAAATTAAACATGTAAAAAACATTCAAATATTGATTATAAAAAATATATATGTGTATTAATATAATAATAGATTATGATTTCCCCCTAAAGAACCTTGAAAATAAATAATATCGAAAAGAAAAGAGATTGCAACATCATGCCTTTTCCACTTTGGTAACTCTTCAATTATAAGCTCATAAAATAATAATTTCAAATGAAACTTTATATATCATAAAAATAATGATATTCATGATATATCATGTCAAAGGGTAATTATATAAACATTATAAAAGAATTTAGGTTCATAACATCAACATATGTCCCAAAGAAAGAAAATTTGAGATAAATAACCCTTACAAAGGTTATATCATTGAATTGGGAATTAATCAATTGAGAGATTATGTGTAACAATTGTAAATCCAAAAAAATAAAGTGTAAATATATAATAAAACAATTTATAAATAAATTCACAAATAATAATGGTATAACAAAGTCAATGAAGAAGAGTTATAACCCAACACAAGGAAATTGAGTTAAGAAACCCTTTATTACTTGGTAAGTTTCAAGTCAAATCATTTTGGATAAAATAATTCAAATTGTAATTTAAAATATAATAAAGTAAAAAGGATTAATGATATAACATGTAAAATGTAATTATATACATCATATAAAATAAATTATGTGTATAATAATAAAATATGCCTCAATGAAAAAAATTGAGATGAAATACCTTACTGCTTTAGTAATCTCTGGGTTAAAAATTCATGATAGAAAGAAACAAATATGGATTTTTAAATCCAAATAATTTTCATTAAAATAATAATAAAATAAATTCATGGGTGTTATATACACCATAAAATAAAAATAAGTGGTGAATATGGAATACGTCTCATAGAAATAAAAGTTATACGAGAAACCCCTACCTCGAGTCCAGACTTTCCATACATGTACTTTAACTTCTGTATAATAAACTCATATCAATTATTTTATTCTTGAGAAAATTTTATAGTTTTATTCCATTATACTTAAACCATTAATTTAATTTATCTTAATGACATAGTAAATTACTTAATCTGTTAACTCCACGTCAGATAATTTGAGAACGTTCGGTCCATAATTCCAAAACAACTTCGGTGTGTTGAGCATACTAAAATGGGTAATTATTACATCATCTAAAAAAATAATACTCATGAAATAATTATAATTTTAATATATCAATTATAATTTTAAAACCAATCATGAAATATGGTTATGAAAAATTAACTATGTTACAATCATAGAGATGATAGGTCATATGTACACATGAGTAACATTTCCATTTTTCAACAATCATTATGCAAATAAGGTAAGTATTATTTTATCTTTAAATAATTATAATAATATCATAAATACCATATTAATTCTTTAAATACACTTATATGTATCATCCATATGATGTGGTGATTAAAATTTTATCACATCACTTCATGGAGGTGGTAGTCCACAAGTATGCACGAACGATGTTATCATTTTTCAGTGAATGGAAATGTAAGAAATTGAATCATATATTATATATTCAGAGTGATAAATATTTCATTAATATAATATATAAATATTAAATCCATCATTATAACCATCCATGAGAGGAATTAAGGAAAATTAATTACATCGGTTCGTGAGACGATAGTTCACCGTACACACACACGATGAATTCATTACCAATGTGATGGAGGTTTTAGATGGATATAGGTTATAAAATTAACATAATAACATAATTTTATATTATATATACTTATTTTATTATCAAATAATGTTTGTATAATATTTTAAGGTGGTGGAAGAAGAAATAAAATGAAAATGTTCGGTTAAAAATTATACCTCTTATTTTGACAACATCCTGTGCTTTACATCTTAAGACCTCTAAAGTTAGTATTATACCAAAAATAATGCCGATATAATGTGGAGAGGTATTTTAGTAAGGTATTTGTTCTATTATTTTCCAAACCAAATTGTTATTGAGGTGTGATGAAATGAGAAGAAGAGGTTCCCTTTTATAAGAGAGGGGATGGACACTTTTGGAATTTCTTGAAATATTAAATTAATATAAATTAATTTTGATGTAAAAATGGATAAAAAATAATTTATTTAGATGATATAATAATTTTTTATAAAAATAATATTATAATATAATTTTTTTACAAGTTTATGTGATGGTTTCACCCTTATTTTTTGTTTAAACCCCCATTAACCCTTTTCACAATTACCGTGATAATAAGGTTTTTTACACTTTGAGGGTCAAGATAGTTACTATTAATGAAAAAATGTCCCATAAATGGAAAATGGTTGATATTTTAATCAATATCCCAATAAATTGTCCAAATACAGGTATTTTAGAAATTTTAAATCATTTAATAAGATTTATTTATTATAAAATATCATTAATGTCAATTTTAGAACTATTCATTTACTTTGACTTTAATAACATCAATAAAAGAAATTAATTATAAAAAAAATGAATCCAAACCTATATAATATGAAATTATTATATAAAAAAAGTTTTTAACACATATATTCATTCAAATCATACTATTTTTAACATCTTTAAAATAGTTTATTTTATTTCCCTATTAATTGGATAATTATTGCATCAATGTTGTGTAAGCTTTTAATGTAATTATTTTTTCACTAAAAAATTAAATTAAATTAACATGATGAATATAAATCATTTAAATTTACAATTAATATTTATAACCAAACATATCCTATGTTTACCCCAATTTTATAAATATTATATTTATTAAAAACAATAGTGTGACATTTTTTACTTTTCTTTTCATAAAATATTATAAAGGTCATAATCACATAAAAATATAAAAAAATGTCATATAAATGAATCTAGGATGATTATGGTTGAAATTTACTCATCAAATAAAATTATTTCAAGTGTAAGGATCATTTTATAGTCCTTATAATATTATTTTTAACCTTTAATTACCCGATTTACCCTTTACGGTGGTAACAAAAATTAAGAAGGTTACTATTCATAATGAATAAAAATAAAATGGATTAATTTAAAAAAATTGGCATCCTGATTCCAAATATTAAATAAATTTTTCAGAATTCAAAACATATAAGTGGCAAAATTTAATTTAAAATCAAACTGGAAAAAATGCAACAAAAAATGGTTTTTTAGAAAAATTCCCTTTTTAAATATAAAATGTATTTTTATTAAATTTAAGTAAAAATTTAATAAAAAAACCATAATTATATTATTTTAAATAAAAATTAACTAATTAAATTTTAAAACAAATCTAAAATATAATTTGAATTTGTAAATTCATTAAAAGAAAATACAATGTTCAATAAAATCGGTATTTTTCACTATTCACTGATAAATCAAACTTTTCAGAAAAAATTTAAAAATTTCACTATAGGATAATTTTTATATGATGATTTAAAAAATTATATTTATTTTATCAAATATAATTTATAAAATTTCATGAAATTAATTGTATCATTTGATCATAAAAATAAAGAAAAAACATTTTTGAAGAAAACATATCTATGAAGAATAAAATGGATTTACAAAAAATTTAGTGCTTATTTACTAAGTATTAATAAATAAATTTTTACTGATTATAAAATTTATATGTATATTTAAAAATGTAGTTAATCCTATTTATACCTTCCAATCTAACAACTAGGTTGTAACAGTCATATTTAAATAATAATATTTCATGGTTTGATTACGATTAGTATTGCATATTTTGTACACTATTGAATACTTTCATTATTTTAAACCCATTTTATATTATCCTTACAATAAATTTTATTCTATAAATTTTTAACTCAATAATAGTTTTCAAAGGTTAAAATTTTAAAAAACTTTTGTTGAAATCCCACATCATAAAAATGGTTAATAAAACTTCCTCTTGAAAAGAGGGAAGGGGAGTATGAAGGTCAACTGGGATAACACATATGAGGTTTCAAAATAGTAAAACATTATTGAGAAGTGAAAATATGGAAATTAAAGAAAATAATATTATTCAAATAATGATGGAGAGTGACAGAGATCATTGATCATGAGAAATTGAATGATCATGAGAAAGTCAACGACTACAAAACCATAAACCAAAGAGGTGTAAAAAATAACACCGATTCCTCAGACATTAAGGTAATGGGATATTTTTTTTATTTCAAGATCATTTTCCTAAAGTTTAATAATTATTTTTCTATCTAGACTAATAACATAATTAAATATACTTACTTGATAGGAATAAATTAATCCTCTAATCAATTTCCACCACAATATCATATTTTTCTCTAAATAATGAGTATTCAAGGTGAATTTTTTATTCTTGGATCACTAGAATGAAATTTTAATTAATCACATAATCCATAATAGAAGAAAAATTTATTTCTATTATATTTATACATTAACCAAAAACAAAATAGTTAGCACAAAGTAAGATAGTTCCTAAAATTTATAAACCTTTATATGAAGAAATAATACATTAATCTCCAAAATTCAACAATAATACCCAAATTTAAAACTAAATCATTCCATAAATAACTATCCTTGAAATTATTCAAAATATTACTAACTAAAATTGATACCAAAAAATCAAAGGGATTTGATCACACATTCTTCCAAAATAAATATAACATTTATCTCTAGAATATGCTATTATTTTCCATAAATAGTATGGATCACCATAAAGCCACATTAAGATCATATATACTTCAAAAATATAATTAATCCTTGAATCCTAAAATAATACTTCATGTTAAACCTAAGGGTTATATATAACTCAACCCAATAAAATGTCTTCCAAAATATCATTAATCACCTCAAAACTCTATCATTTAAAACCTCAAAATGGTTGTCTAATAATTTGAAATAAGGATCAATCTTAAACTCATAAACCCATAATGGTTTCCATAACTCTTAAGAAAATATCACATGAAAACCTCATAATATCCAAAATTGTTTAAACCCCTATCTAATAACAACTATGAAGACCTCAAACCCACACTCCCAGAGTCGATGATAAAATCATAAACTTTACATTTATGGATTTGATATTGATAAATGTGACTAAATTTTTTCCATTCAAACCTTAAAAAATCAAAAGAAAATATTGTATCACTGATATAACCATGTTACATATAGATCTAGAGTTTTATAGAATTAATACAAACTCTTAACATCTTGGATTCATAAACAATTGGTTCATAAAGTTCGACATCATATCCCACTATGTTCTTCACATTCAGTAACATTCTTAAGAAAAGCATAATTAAAACCATTATTCACAACATAGGGAGAAGGAAACATAATAAGGGTCAGCTCAAATTCTTATTAATGGTAAACATAAGTATTATAAATTGAATTTCATTAATGGTCCTAATATGAGAAACTAGAAATGATAGCATAAAGTGAATGAGAATGATTATATGAGATATCATATCAATAAATATATAGATAATAAATCATAAAACATATAATAAAGCTTTAACATAGGTAAATAGTAATAATAATTAATAATCATGAGCCATGTGATGTCAAAATTGATCAAATAAAACATTTATAACACATAACAAGAATAATGAAAACATATTGGGGTCTTGGATCATTATCTTTATAAACCATTTTAAAATCATGTTAGAAATAATTGGATCCTAGTTAAATCTATAGGACAAGATCTATAGAAACTACCTTCTTATTTATCCTAAATACAAGGAACATTACCCAATTCATTGGACTATTATCTAGGCACACTCATCATATAAGCTATATCGGGCTCACTCGATGCTATTTGGTTGCACCCATCATATAAGCTATATCAGGCTCACCGAACACTATCTAGGTGAACACATCGTATAATCTATGTTGGGCTCACCTAATTCTATCTAGGAACACCCACAATCATCAATAATGTCCAAGTAATATTCATGAATAAAAAATTGAGAATATTTCACTTTTTGACATAACAACAATCATTGTTCTTTTATTACTTGATTCACCCATGAAAATGAATTGGGTTCTATATCAATATCATTATCTATATAGAGGAATAATAAGGATGGTATCATTAAAAAATAACCCTAGTGGATCATAAGTAACATCAAGGGTTGTTGGTGTTGATGAATGGAAATACCATTAAAATATCATTAAAACCATTCCCTAGGAAAATATACTTTTCAATTTAAAAATAACTTTTAAAAACTAAAAATTCATAAATTATTTGTCATGAGTCATCCTAGTGTGGACCATGCTACAACTCTCCAAGACCACCTCCAATAGGCCAGGGGATGGTAACTAGCACTGAGTAGACATATCACTAACATGGAAGACAGTGCTTAAGTACCCTTACACATGCACACATCTCCAAGCCCACAAATTATGAAATGTAAAAACCACTAAGGAACAAAATTCATGCATACAACTAAACCCAACCAATAGAGTACAATGAAATTAAAGTGTAGAAAGTAAAACTAGTCCAGAATAAAGGCCCACAAAAATAAGAGTATAAAAACTGAAAAGTCCAACCTATAAGTACGAAGAGGTACTGGGACTACTGCTTGTAGTCATAAGAACACCTTAGCCTGTAGGGAACTCAAGTATCTTGGTCTGGTCCTAGTGCTCCCTGGACTATGTAAAAAGGCTTCTCATCTGCACAAGACATGACACATGCAGAAAAAGCCCGTGTAAGGGTGAGTATAACAATACTCAATAGAGGACCCAAAAAACCACAAAGAAATATGCAAAGTAAAGGTAAAACCATATCTATACAGTATATGTCTACTGAACATATAACAAGATAAGCACAATCCAAATATACCCAAAATCTAGACCCATAGTCTAGGGACAAGTCACACAACCACATACCGCCACTAGGGATTTAGTTCGAAGGTTCCACGAAGCACTCATTTGGGAGAACTCACTCCACGAGTCTGATGGTTCTGATGACATCCGTTCGAGAAGTATTATTCATCGGGAAAGGTCACGAGAGATAGATACACTAATTTTGGGATAACACACTCCTGAGTGGGGAAAGATCACAATACACATATGTGGATCACTGCCAGGGCCTTGAAGGATACCGAGACTCATCCGGATTCACATGATAAGTATAGGATCGACATCCTGTATGAGTAGTCACATAGATACCTAACACTACCTAGGGTCAAGAATGGATAGAGGATATCACTCTGGGCCTCTCGGAGAGATACCAGCTGACTCTATCTCAAGAAGTCCAGATGAAGGGATCATACTCCTATGGATGGAAACAATACCTAACCTTCAGGGGAACGAGAAAAAGGGGAACCAACCCAAACGAAACGTGTCCAAGATACGGTGGAAAAGAGGTTCAAGCCATGTTCTAGGATATACAAGGCTTGCAGAAGGGTTACACACTGTGTCTCTCAACTCTGGGTTCTACCTATGTAAAACAGCCCGAGTCAGAAGAACATGCAATGTAGAAAAGTAAGTACACAACATGTAGTATGGACCACATGCTGTGTCTGAGTAATCGAGGTTCCCTTCGTGTACGCAGCTGTGTGCCCGTACATGGTTTCAACCTGTGTGTGCCATCCCATGTAACCAATACATAGGTTAGCCCATGCAGCCGACCTGATCTGGCTGTGTGGTGGAGTACATGACCGTGTACCCACCCCATGTTCATGTGTCTTCCAAGATACACTACGAGTCTATATAAGGACCCACATGCCATGTGACAATTGTCACACGTTGTGTTAGTGCTTCCCATTGCCTAGAACTCTAGCTGCCACTGGGTGGGGCCCAAAAACCGTGTCTCCCTTGAGGCACGATGTGTTCTTCAACGCATGTAGCACACAAACCCTAGCTGCTGCCACCGATACCACATGACGTGTTCTTTGGGATACACGCTGTGTGTTCTGGAGATTTCTAGAAACACGAACCTACTCCATCGCACCTTGGTGATGCTTCGATATTTGATTAAATGACCCGTTTTCCACAAAAATTGAAAGTTAAGGTCACCTTGACATCCTAAAGTCATATTAATTGGTTTCAGGCCTCTAATCGGCCTCGAAAATGCATATCGACCCACCCACGTAAAGAACACTTGAAGAATGGTCTCTCCTGATCCGAGCTAATTCACTACCTTCCATCAGCGTCACACCTTCACTAGGTCATTGTGATGTCAAATATCCAATTTTGGGATTATTTAATTGTGAGAAGGACATGCAATGATCAGTTGTTCATTGCCCCATGAAGAACATGAAGAACACGAAGAAAAGAGGAAGAAATCCAATAAACCAAATTGAGGAACGAACCTCTACTATCATTATTCACAACGTTGATCCGCTCCTGTTAGAAGGATTAAATAGGAAAAATAAAATGATAATCAAACAACTATCATAATCAATATCCCGAATCAAACCCCGAAAGAAATGGAAAAATAATAACCCACCTGCAAGAATGCATGATCTGAAGATAAACCTATTCGTGGGTTGATCCGCGTTCATCGTTCAATCAAAGAATGTGGAAATAAAAAAAAGCAACAAAAACACTACCTCTAGAAGAGATCGATTGCCGACGAAGGAATTTTCCTGCTGTCGCCGCCAAGATCCTTTAACTCCGTTGGCGCAGTGATTCATTCCTTTGATTTGTTGTCGTTCATTGTCAAGAGTTCTCTCAAAGGCTCCAAGAATTCCCTAGATTTTCTATAATTTTTTTTCCAACAATCAACATTCGTTTATCCTATTAAAAGGAGGGAATGTGTTTCAACATTCTGTTATACTGTGGCATTAATGAGGCAACATTACTATTTCAAATTCATTAATTATTAAAATAGATACCCTATCACTATGCTATAACAAACGTTTCCAATTAAAACAAAATAAACTTTTTAAATTATCTTATTTTATTTTATTTTATTAAAAATGAACGAAAATTAACTTTTTCCCTTGACCCGTTCCAGTCAAGGTTAGGCCTGTTCTTAGGTAAATTCTTCATCCCAGACGCAATAATGCCCTTAGTTTTTTAATCCGATCATCCGTTTGGAAACTACCACAACCGTGCACCCACACTGACTCGTTTAACTAAAAAAAAGTTCAAACCACCATCCTGGGCTCACCGGGCCTCAGAATGGAATCTCGTTTCCATTCTTGGTCTAGAAATAATTCCATATAATATTTAAAAATAATACATGGAAAAAAAAGACATTACATTCTCTCCACCTTGGGGCTTTGCGTCCCCAAAAATCCAAAACAAGGCTACTCAAAAAGATATGGGTATTGGGCACGGATCTGAGGCTCACTCTCCCACGTTCTCTCCTGAAGATTCTTATGCTGCCACCAGATGTGCACCAAGGGAATTGATCTCCCATGAAGGATCCTATCCTACCGATCTTCGATATCCATTAGGTACTCAACAAAGGTCGCTCCATCCTCTATGTCCAGCTCACCTGAGTCGATGATGTGTGATGGGTCATGCATGTACCTCCTCAGCTGTGACACTTAGAAGAAATAATGTACCTAGTGCAATTTTGGTGGTAGATCTAGGTGGTACACCACCTCTCCAACTCTACACAGTATCTGGAAAGGCTTGATAAACCTTTCAGATAGATTGATGCCCCAACCAAATCTTCATAACCCTTGTCGAGGTGAGACCCAAAGGAAGACATGGTCTCCCTCCTTGAACTCCATAGGTCTCTGTTGATTTTCAGCATAAGACTTCTTCCAGCTTTGTGCGGTCTTCATCCACTCTTGGATGATTTGCATCTTCTCAGTGGTAGCTTACACCAACTCTGGACCCATGATCACTGACTCTCCAGGGTCGGTCCAGCAAAGTGATGACCGGTAGGGTCGCCCATATAAGGCCTCGAACGGTGCCATGCCAATGGTGGAGTGGTAGATATTATTGTATAAAAACTCCACCAGTGGTAAGTGGTCCTCCCAACCGCGACAAAAGTCCAAAATATAGACCTTCAACATATCCTCCAAAACCTGAATGGTTCTCTCCATCCAACCATTGGTATGGGGATGGAATGCCATGCTCAAGCGTAGCTGAGTCACAAATTCCTTCTGTAGTCCCTTCCACAAACGAGATGTGAAACAAGCATCGTGATCTGAGACTATTGTCGAAGGGACTCCATGAAGCTGAACTATCTCCTGCACGTAGAGGTGTCCCAAGATCTGATAGCTAGGAAGTGGGCCGACTTGGTGAGTCGATAAATGATCACCCGAATGAAATAATGTCCCGTATATGTTCATGGTAAGACTATCATGAAGTCCATTGATATCCCATACCACTTCCACTCAGGAACCTCTAAAGGGTGAGATAACCCTGCTGGAACCTGTTGCTTAGCCTTCACATGCTAGCATATAAGGCACCGAGAAATGAACTCCGCTACTGCCTTCTTCATGCCTGACCACTAGAACTACCATTAGATATCCTGGTATATCTTCTCCATGCTAGGGTGTACCTCCAAGGGGAGTGTATGAAACTCCCTCAGGACTTCCTCCCATTATTCCACTGATACAACAATGCATCCCTTGAAAAGAACAACGTGCTCCCCACCTTGAGAATATCTATCAGGATCATGTCTTTTGAATAAATGAGCACGTAAAGTCTCACAGTCAAAATCCCCAAGTTGTGCCTCCCTAACTCACTGTAAGAGTAGAGGGGTGACAACCATCAACTGAAGGTAATATACATCCTCTCTGTCCACAAAGGATAACTGTAACAAGTCCAACTACTCTGTCGCCTCACTCAACAACTACAAGCTCAACCTTCTACTAATAGAATATACCACCTTGTTCCCCTTCCCAGTAGTATAGATGATCTCGAAATCATATTCCTAGAGGAACTCTAGAAAATGCCTCTATCTCAGATTCATATCCTTCTACGAGAAGATGTATTTTAGGATCTTGTGGTCAGAGTAGATGATAAAATGCTCACCCATAAGGTAGTGTCGCCACATATTCAACACAAAGAATAATATCTACTACTCAAGATCATGGGTCGTATAGTTCTTCTAGTGCGGTCTTATCTGGTGTGAACCATATGAAATCACCGCATGTCCCTGCATCAAGACACAACCAAGCTCGGTCCCTGATGCGTTGTAGAAAATTATGTACTCGACACCCTCCTCTGGTAATATCAAGTTCAGGGTGCTCATCAAACTCTGTCTCAACTACTCCAAATCCTGATAGCACTTCACTTTCCACATGAAGGGTTTCCCTTTTCTGTTCAAGTCTTTCATCAGTGCTGATATTCGGGAGAAATCAGAAATGAATCTCTGGTAATATCCTGCCAACCCAAGGAAGCTACGCCCCTCTGTTACACTCTGAGGTGGCTCCTATGCTAACACTGCCTCCACTTTAGCTGGGTCCACAACTACTCCATCTGCAGAGATAAAATTTCTCAGAAAGTGGTCCTCCTAAATCCAGAATTGGCACTTCGAGAGCTTCCCATAAAGCTGGTGCTCTCAGAGTATGTCAAGAACCATCTGCAGGTGCCTCGCGTGCTCCTCTTCTAATGTTGAGTACACCAGTATGTCGTCGATGAAGACTACTATAAACTGCTCTAAAAACAGTTGTAAGATCTTGTTAATAAGTCCTATGAATATTGTGGGGGTGTTCGTTAAATCAAAAGGAATCACCATGTACCCATAGTGACCGTAGCAGAATCTTAATGTGTCTTCGGTATATCCTCATCCCATACTCATAACTGGTGGTAACCTGACTGAAGTTCAACCTTCGATAACCATTGTTCCCCTCTTAGATAATTTAATAGGTCTTCGATCCTTGACAGTGGATACTTGTTCTTCACCATAACCTAGTTCAGGCACTGGTAATCCATGCACAACCTCAAACTACCATATGCCTTATTGGAAAATAAAACTAGGGCCACATATGGTGAAACGTTGGGTCTCACAAACCCCCTCCTATGTAAATCATCTATTTTCACGCTCAGATCATGCAACTCTACATGAGCCATCTGATATGATGGTGAGGATATCAGTGTCAACATGGGCTTCAAGTCGATGCATAAGTCGATGTCTCAGTGGGGAGGTAGTCCTAGAAAATCTTCGGTAAAGATATCCTTGCACTCTGCCATAACTGATAGGAACTGGAAGCTCACAACATCTACTGCTCCAAGGGTATGGCTAGCCAACTCATGAGTGATCAGCTACACCCTCCTATGCATGATCCCATCCTGTGCTGCTTGGGTCTCCTTTTCACCGAAAAAGGAAAACCTCATCCCATCGCTGTGAACACACCGCACCCTTTTCCTAAAGCAGTCAATCTGGGCATAGAACGAAGATAACCAATCCATCCCGAGAATAGCATCATAAGGCCTCGACGCTACCACCAAGAGGTTCCAACCGAAACTCTCTCCTCCAAGGGTAATATCACACTGTCTGCAAAGGTGAGTGATCATCGAGTCTCCTTCCGTAGGTGTATCTAAGCATAAGGGTCGAGTCAATGGCTCTACCAGAATCTCAAGGTTCGCAATATACATGTGGTGAGGAAGGAATGACTAGAACTTGTATCTATAAGTACTGAAACTAAGGTATAAAAGACACAAATTATACCTCAGATCATCCCTGGAGTCCCGGGGTCATATGCCTCGACCGCATATAGCTGTCCTCGCCCCTATCCCCTAGCTCCCTAAGCCTGGTGCGAACCTCCTGGGGGTGGTGGTGGGAGTAGATCAAAGAATCTTCCACCACTTACAACTCTCCCTATTCCTCTGCCACATCCGCTACCTGGAGGGTCTTTCTGTTCCACTCTCTGCCTCTGCCTTAGTGGTCCATCCACCGCCTCTCTATCAGCGGCTCGACGGGTCAGACAATATCTAGAAATATGTACCCTACCATCACACGAGTAGCATCACCTCTCTCTAGGATGATTGGATCCAACCTGAGATCCCTGGACCATTGATCCCATATCCTAGGTCCTCCTGTGACATCTTCCATGTCCCGATCCTTATACCTGATGTCGGTTCCCTACTGCTGAGGTCTTCACACCTATCTTCTTACTTCCGAGTGTCGTTGGCTATCTCTGCTCTGCCAAGAAGATCTCAATCACCAAGGCCTGCTCAAGCACTCTAGCATAAGTTGAAATGCATAAAGGCACAACACTAGCTTGGATGTCCCTTCGTGAACATCGCTCAAAGGTACGATCTCTAAAGTACTAATCCCTAACCATATCCATCAAGTACCTAGAAAGGTTGGTGAACCTCAATGAATAGTCATCCACCATCAAACTGCCCTGCTGGTGCTGAAGAAGCTCTTGAATACGCACCGCTCTCAGCGTAACCAGAGAGAACTCCTCCCTAAAGAGTCTTTAAAACTCTGTCCATGAAATAATCTCCGTTTTGTGAGTTAGTGTGGTAAAAATCCACCATCATCCCACTGAACCCTGAAGAAGGCTCGCTCCTAGGATCACCATATGGTCCGCCAGTGTCCTCACTAGAAGGAAAACTCTGGTCACCGCCTCAAGCTAGTACTTAGCCTCATGGGGGTTGGGATCTCCTCGAAACCTGAGGGGTCTCTGTATCTAGAACTCATGGAGCGTGATTAGCCTACGACCCTCATCTATCAGTACTGCAGGTACCATAGGATGCTCCACCGGTGGTGGTATAATAGGTGCACCACCTGGAGGTAACGCCTGGGGAACTGGTCCCTGTATCGAAGCCTCATCACTAAGGGGGTCATCCTCATGATTGAGCTGCTGAATCCTAGTGGGTATGCATCATGTGGGAATCCTGTAAGAAAAAAAGATGTACCATGGTCAATGAATATATTTGGATAGATGACACAAAGGACATGGAAAATACAAACCATTCCTATATGATGCATGTACCATTATTTTACTTCCCCACAACTAGTTTTTTCATGTACCAAGTAGAAAAGAAGGTTATCAGAGCCCAAAAACCAAACTCATAGGCTCTTGGTCCTAAGGTATAACCGATCCCTCTAATAACACTCTGACCTTCCCCAGTGGGGCCTATGACGTGACTCCCCAAGCCCACCTCCAATAGGCTAGGGGCTGGTGACTAGAACCGAGTAGGCATATCACTAACATGGGAGGCATTTTCTAAGTACCTATACACAAGAACACATCTCCAATCCCACAAATGATGAAATCTAAAAACCAATAAGGAAAAAAATACATGCATACAACTAAACCCAACCAACAGAGTACAATGGAAGTAAAGTGCAGAAAGTAAAACTGGACCAAAATACAAGCCCACAAAAACAAGAGTCAGCAAACTGCAAAGTCCAACCTGTAAGTACAAAGATGTACTGGGACTGCTCCTTGTAGCTGTAGGAACACCTCAGATTGTAGGGAACTCAGGTATATCGGTTTGGTCTGGGTCCTCCCTAGACTTCATAAAAAGGCTGCTCAAATTCACAAGACACAACACGTGCGTGCAAAGCCCGTGTAAGGGTGAGTATAACAATACTCAGTAGATAACCTCGAAAAACACAAAGAAATATTAAAATTAAAGGTATAATCATCTCTACACAGTATATGTCTACTGAACATATAACAAGAGAAACACAATCCATATATACCCAAAACCCAGACCTGTAGTTTAGGGAGAAGTCACACAACCACATACCACTGCTAGAGATCTAGTTCGAAGGTTCCAAAAAGCACTCATCTCGAAGAACTCACTCCATGAGTCTGATGGTTCTAATAAAATCCGTTTGATAAGTATTGTTCATCAGGAAAGGTCACGAGAGATAGATACACTCATTCTGGTAGAACACACTCCTGAGTAGGGAAATATCAAGATACACAGATGAGGATCCCTGCCAGGGCCTTGGAGGATACTGCGACTCATCCATATTCACCTGCTAAGTAGAGGATCAATGTCCTGTATGAGTAGTCACGTCAATACCTGACTCTACATAGGGTCAAAAATGGATAGAGGATCTCACTCCAAGCCTCTCAGAGGAATATCTGACTCTATCTCAGGAAGTCCTATTGAAGGGATCATACTCCTGTGGATTGAAACAATACCTGACCTTCATGGGGATAAAAAAAGGAGAACTAACCCAAACGAAACATGTCCAAGATACGGTGGAAAAGAGTTTCAAGCCATGTTACAGGATATACACGACATGTAGAAGGGTTACACGCCATGTGTCTCAACTATGAGTACTACCTGTGTAAAATGGCTTGAGTCAGAAGGACATGTCGTGTAGAAAAGTAAGTACATGGCGTGTAGTACGGACCACACACCATGTCCGAGTAACCAAGGCTACCTTCGTGTATGCGGCCATGTGCCCATACACGGTTTCAACCTATGTGTGCCATATCGTGTAACCGGTACATGGGTTAGCCAGTGCAGCCGACCTGTTCTGGCCGTGTAGTGGAGTACACAACCATGTACCCACTTGGTGTCTGTGTGTCTTCCGAGATACACCTCGAGTCCATGTAAGGACTAACATGCCGTGTGACAATAGTCACATGCCGTGTTAGTGGTTCCTATCACCCAGAACTCGCACTGTTGCTGGGTGGGGCCCACATACCATGTCTCCCCTAAGGCACACCATGTTCTTTATCATGTGCAGTGCACAAACCTTAGTCGCCACCGCCGGTACCACACAATGTGTTCTTCGGGATACACGCCGTGTGTTTGGGAGATTTTCAGAAGCATGAACCTCCTTCGTCGCACCTCGGTGATGCTCTAATCTTCAATCCGACGATCCATTTTCCAAAAAACTCGAAAGTTAGGGTTTCCTCGACATCTTGAAGTCATCTTCATTGGTTTTAGGCCTCCGATTGGCCCCAAAAATGCATATCAATCCACCCGCGTGAAGAACGCTCGAATAACGGTCTATCCTAATCAAAGCTGATTCATCACCCACCATTATCGTCGCACCTTCACTAGGTCATTACGATGTCGAATCTCCAATTTGGGATCGTTGTGTTGCGAAATGGATGCGCAATGATCCATTGTTCGTTGCCCCGTGAAGAACGCGAAGAACGTGAAGAAAAGAGGAAGAAATACAATAAACCAAATTGAGGAATGAACTTATTATTTTGTTCATAATGACATTGATCCGCTCCTATTAGAAGGATTAAATAAGGCAAATCAAACAATAATCAAACAACTATCATAGTTAATATCCCGAATCAAACCCAAAAAGAAATGGGAAAATAATAACCCTCCCACAAGAAAGCATGATCCACGGATCAACTTGTTTGTGGGTTGATCTGTGTTCATCATTTAACAAAAGAATTAAGAAAAAAACAAAGCAACAAAACCCCTATCTTGAGAAGGGATTAATTGCTGAAAAAGGAATTTCACTGCCATTGCCGTTGAGACCCTTTAACTCCGTTGGCGCAGCGATTCGTGCCTTTGATTCGTCATCGTTCATTGTTGAGAGTTCTCTCCAAAGCTCCAAGAATTACCCAGAGTTTCTACCAAATTTTTCCAACGATCAACATTCTTTTAACCTATTAAAAGGTGGGAATGCATTTCAACATTCTATTACACTATTTCGTTAATGAGGCAACGTTGCTGTTTAAAAGTCATTAATCATTAAAATAGCTGCCCTATCATTACGCTGAAATGAACATTTCCAATTAAAATAAAATAAACTTTTCAAATTATTTTATTTTATTAAAAATTCCCAAAAACAAACTTTTTCCCTCGACCTGCGTTGGTCAAGGTTATGCCTGTTCTTAGTTAAAGTCGTCTCCCCAGACGCAACAGTGCCCTCAGATTTTTAATCCATGCATCCATTTAGAAACTACCACAAATGCGCACACACACTGACTAACTTAACTAAAAAAAGTTCAAACCACCATCTAGGGCTCACCAAGCCTCATAATGACGTGTCTTCTCTATGCTTGGTCTTGAAATAATTGCATATAATATTTAAAAATAATACATGAAAAATCTAAGACATTACATTATTATGAAAATCCATTTATTTGAAAATAACCATTTGAATCTTATAAAGTAATATTTAAGTAAAATAATGTTTATAATGGTGGGAAACTCTGTTCATGTTGTAAATGTAAAAAATAAACATTTGATTCAAACATTTTAAAAAGGGAGTCAAAAGTTACCCATTTGGAAATTGTTAAGAAATTTTATTTTTAAAACATTTTAAAAGAAGTAAAAATACCATGTAAAATAGATTTAGGAAATAATTTCCTTTTAGAAAATATTTTTTTGAAAATATTTTAGAAAACATAGATATGAAAGGTAAAGATCCCTAATCTAAAAGAAGATTCAAGATCAGTACCACTTAAAAATGACTTTCTTGAAGTTTATTTAATAAAAAAGGGAGGAAATTTAAATTAAACATAAAAAAAATTCAAAACCAAATTAGTATAAAATATATGTGGTTTAATAAAATAATAGATTATGGTTCCCCCCAAGGAACCTCGAACATAAACACTCACGAAAAGAAAAAAGTATTGCAACATAAAGACTTTGTCACTTTGGTAACTATTCAATCATAATCCCATAAAATAATAACATAAAATGAAACATTAAATATAATTATCATAAGTATATTCATGATATATCATTTAAAAGGGGTAGTATATTCACCACATAAAATAATTTAGGTGCATGAAATCAACATATGTCCCTAAGAAATAGAATTTGAGACGAATAACCCTTACAAAGATCATATCATTGAATTGTGAATAAATAAATTGAGAAATTATTTTTAATAATTTTAAATACATATAAATAAAGTTTAAATATATAATAAAACAATTTATATATCAATTAACACATAATAATATTATAACAAAGTCAATGAAGAGGAGTTATAACCCAATAAAGGGAAATCGAGTTAAGAAACTCTTACTACTTAGTAACTTTCAAGTCAAATCCCCTTGGATAAAATAATTCAAATTGAAACATAAAACATAATGAAGTATGAATTATTAATTGTATAACATGTAAAATGGAATCATATACACCATATAAATAAAATTAGGTGTATAACAATAAAATATGCCTCAATGAAAAGAAATTGTGATGAAATCCCCTACTGCTTTGGTAATCTCTAGATCAAAACCTCATGAAAGGGATAACATCATATAGGTTTTTAAATAATAATAATTTTCATGAAATTAATCATAAAATACATTCATGGTTAGTATATATACCACATAATGAAAATAAGTGTTGAATATGACATACATCTTACATAAATAAAAGTGAGACGAGAAACCCTTACTGCAAGTCCAGACCTTCCATGTATGTCCTTTAACTCCAATATAATAAACTCATATAAATTATTTTATTTCTTAAGAAAATTTTATAGGTTTAATTAAATATACTTAAACCATTTATTTAATTTATATTAATGAAATATTTAATTACTTAATTAGTTAAGTCCACATCAGGTACTTTGAGAATGTTTGATTTATAATTTCAAAACAACTTCGGTGTGTTAACCATGATAAAAAAGGTCATTATTTCATCATATATAGAATAATATTCATGAAATAATTAACATTTTTAAAAATAAATTATAATTTTAAAACTAATCATGAAATATTGTTATGAAAAATTAACTACGTTACAATCATGAAGATGATAGGTCGTACTTACACATAAGTAACGTTCCAATTTCTAAAAAATCATTATGGAAAGAAGATAATTATAATTATATATTTAAATAATGATAATAATATCATAAATACCATATTATTTCTTTAAATAAACCTATATATATATATATATCATCCATTCATCGTGGTGATGAAAATTATATAACATCGCTTTTTGAAGGT
Organism: Viscum album; assembly: GCA_963277665.1. NCBI lineage: Eukaryota > Viridiplantae > Streptophyta > Magnoliopsida > Santalales > Viscaceae > Viscum > Viscum album. The sequence continues at coordinate 2,079,031,448 of OY728146.1, forward strand.
GGTAGTCCACACATACGCACGAACGACACTATCATTTTTCATTGAATGGAAATTTAAGAAAGTAAATTATATATTATCTATTAAGAATTATAAAATTTTCCTTAATATCATATAAAAAAATAAATCTATAATTATAATCATCTGTGATAGGAGGTGATGGAAAATGAATTATATCGGTTCGTGAGGTGGTAGTCCATCGTACGCACGAATGATGGATTCCTTTCCCATGTGATGGAGGTTGTAGATGGATATAGGTTATGAAATTAAAATAATAAAATCATATTATATGGGAGATAATTATTTTATTATCTCTTAATGGTTGGAAAATATTTTAAGGATGTGGAAGAAGAAATAAAATAAAAATGCTTGGTTAAGAACTATATATGTTCTTCAGACAACCTCCTTTTCTTTACACCTTAATACCTATAAAGTTAGTATTATGCCCAAACTAATGACTCTAGAATGTGTTTATGTATTTTTTGAAGTTATTTGGGAAGGTATTGTAAAAATAAAATGCTTCTCGAGGAATGATTAAATGAGAAGAATATGTGTCCTTTTATAAGAGTGAGGAGAGACACTTTTGGAATTTCAGAAGATATTAAATTAATATAAATTAATTTTTATGACAAAATAGATATAAACCAATTTATTTAGAGTATATTATTATTATGAGTTTATTTAATCTCATAAAATAAAATTTTGACAAGTTTAGGTGATGGTTTCACCCTTATATTTTGGTTTTAACCCCCCATTTACCCTTTTCACACTTATGAGGATAACAAAGTTTTTTACACTTTAAGGGCCAAGATAGTTACTATAAATGGGAAAAACCAATAAATGGACCATTTTTGATATTTTAAAACATATCCCAATCACTTAGATGAATATATAATTTTTATGAATTTTAGATCATTTATAATATATTATTTATTATGAAATACCATTAATGTCAATTTTAGAACTATTCATTTACATTGACTTTAATAACATCCATAAAGCAAAGCAATTTTAATCCAATTCATAGACACATCTATAATATGTCATTTTTATCTATAAAAATCATGTAACACATATATTTGTAATGACCCATTGTTTTCAAATATATATAATTGATTTGTAAAATAATATAATATTTTATATGGTTGTACTATAAATTAATATTTTATTTATCCTGATAATTTATGTTTGAATATATATATGTTATTTAAATATGTTAAAATATATATGTTATATAGATATGATATGATATATGCATGATAAAATATATATGTTATTTATATATGTTAAATTTAAATCTTGTTTTTATTCTTAGTAATGTAGTGAAATATAAGATTCATAATTTACATGGTAATATAAATTAATTAAGTCTTAAGTAATTTATTAGGATCCTATGAGTATTAAATTAATGATATTAATTCTTATCCATTAATAGAACATTGGTTCTAATTCTGTACTCTGAATGTTTATGTATTTTTGGAAAATTAAATTGATGCATCTAGATAATTTGTCATAAGATAATTTTTTATTCCTTGTCCTATATTTTATCCCTCAAAATTTCATCATATTTTTCCATGTATTGAAGAAGTTGTAGCCAAATCATTATTGAAAACAATTATGTCTAATCAAACTGTCTAGGTTCAGTATACTAAAAGTATATGGGTTTTTTATTATCTTAATTATTATTTTTGGAATATCATCCACCATCAAAATTTTAGATTATTTGGCCATGTATTGAAGAATCTATGATAAAATAATTTTATAAATTAACTCTATCCAGACATTCTATCCATATTCAATGTACCTAATGTCCATGTATTTTTTAATAATTTAATAACTGAATTTTAGAATGTGGTATTATATGGAATTTATCCCTTATGTCTTGTGCATCCATAATTAAAATTTCATCCTCTAATATGATGTTTTTTATTAGTTATGGTTGAATCATTAATAAAAATAATTCCATCCTGGAAGATTCATTGAACCTAGACACTTTTACTTCACACATGCTTTTGGACATAATAAAATTTGAACCAGATGTTCCTCCAACTGGATGAAATTATCCAAATTAGGTCATATAACAAATATAAAAATTTAACACCGATAAAATAATGGGGAAAATGTTATGACTGAATCTCTGTGGTGGGATACATCCAGTCTGATCTGCATCAACATTTAATTCATGGACACTTATCACCCCAAAAAACGTGGATCTAGATTTCATTATCTAAATGATATATATATAAATATATATTAGTATATAATATATATAAAAAATTAAAATATGGCTTAAATAAAATTTTAGAAGAAAAATAATAAAGTGGAATTGAAAGGGAAAAACTATAATTCTCATGAAAATTTTCAAATTTATCTTTACTCTTGGTCAAAATTTATTTTAAGAAATAATACAAAATAAAATGGGTGATTTATGATTTAGATGACCTTAACCAGACATGAAAACATTAATTAACAACCCAAAACATTAGAATTAATCCCACCCAAAATTTATTGTTTTTAATGGAAGAATAATTATTATTTAACCCTTTAACACAACCCCTCTTCAAGTTTATATAACTACCGCCTATTCCCATTATCCTACTCCCAATTTGAATTTATCTCAAAATTTACCTCCCAAAGAGACTCTTCCATTGCTCTCTCTTCAATCTTGAATAGTTTTTTTAGTAATTTAATATAATATAAGATACATAATTTAGATGATAATATAAATTAATTGAGTCCGAAGTAATTTATTTGGAATCTATGAGTATTACATTAATGACATTAATTCCAATCCATTAATAGAACATTGGTCTCAATTATATCCTATGATTTTTTTTCTATTTTTAGATAAATAAATGTATGAATCTAGATATTTTTTATTAATTATTTTTTTTCATTCACATATTATATTTTATCCCTCAAAATTTCAACAAATTTTACCATGTATTAAATAAATTGTGGCTAAATCATTATATAAAATAATTATGTCTAGTCAAACTATCTAGGTTCAATGTACTAAATATCTATGAGTTTATTATTATCTTAATGATAGAATTTTTTAATATGATATTATGTGAAATTTCCCCATATTTATTCCACATTAACCATTAAAATTTCAGTTTATTTTTCCATGTATTGAAGAAGTTATGACCGAATAATTTTAGAAACTAAATATGTCCAGACATTTTTTTTGAGATTCAATGTACCTAATGTCTAAACGTTTTTTAATACTTTAATGTAAGAATTTTGGAATGTGGTATTATATGTAAATTCTTCCCTATGTATTCTTAGTCCAACATTAAAATTTCATCCTATAAAATGATGTTTTGTAGGAATTCTGGTTGAATCACTATTAAAAATAATTCAATCCTAGAAGATTCATTGAACCTAGAAGCTTTTACTTCACACATGATTTTGACCATGAAAAATTTCAAATAAGATGTTTCTCATGTCACGAATTGACCCATACCAAGGCTCGAGCTACAACTACCCCAAGCCCACCTCCATAGGCCAGGGGCTGGTGACTAGCACCGAAGGCACAACAAACTTGGGGAGGCCTTTACCTAAGAACCTGTACATACACACGCATCCAACTCAATGAAAAAGTGCATATGAAAAAAAAGATAAAAAACTACTATATATAAACCACAAACATGAATCAACCTCTAAAGAGTATAATTATAGAAAAGTATAATATAAAGGGAAAGGTAAAAAATACACACCCAACTAGAAAAATGTCACAACCCTACAACATGTGAAAAAGTAAAACAGCTAGGAGAGTCCCGCTCTTGAATCCCAAGCTACAACCACCACACATGATCCAACGAAAATGTAACAGGGAAAAAATGGGACTGGAACCCTAAAAAAAACTATGATGTAATAAAAATCTATGGGATGAAACCCTAGAAGGAGACCAAGGGATGTAACCCTAAATGAAGAAGAAAATAGGATCTGAGAGGACCTGCAACCGCTATCCCAAAGCCGCGGTGTGCCCATCACTCTAGATCAGACCTGGAGAGGAGCAGTATAACTCGAGGCTAGAGCGCAGTAAGGCAGCTGAAATAAGACCTTCACAGAGCTAGGGGAGGCAAAACAGGGAGAGAATATTAGAACTGGTGATATATATATATATAGAGAGAGAGAGAGGACATGGAGAGAGAGAAGCCAGGTTAAACGAGTGGAGAAAAGAGAGACAAGGAAGGTGATGTGGGAGATCTAATGCCACTGAGGAGAGGGGAAACCCTAGTATGAGGAAGATTGTGAGCTGATCCAAGAGCCTGAGAGCACCCTGGAGAGTGAGGCTCCTTCATTCAAGGAATATTTTTATGGAATGTTTTAACTCTCTTTATAAAAGACAAAAAGCAATATTCTATTTTTACATATACAACATTAATGGATTTTCCCACTACCACAACCATTATTATAAGTTGGATTCCTTTATAATATTTCATATTTTATTCAAATAAAAACCCTATTTTTCTTTTTATAGGTATTTTGGAAATGAGTTTTAAAAATAAAAGGGTATTTTAATATCCAAAATTGTTTTTCATACATGTTTAAAATATTTTCCCAAAGGTTTTATGATGAAAAGTGAAATAGTAAAATGTTTTATTCATGATATGGTACTTGAACATTATATATGAAAATTGTATGATCCTAATACAACTTATACGATGGTTTGACCCCCATTATAGGTCATGGGTGAGCCTGATATTTATTATACGAAGTGGAGCCCCATTATAAATCTCTAAAGAATTGGGCTACGATACCTTTGCAGAATTCCTTTGTAATGATTTATGATACCTAAGTGAATAACCTTGGTATTATGAAGGGTGAACCCTGATAGCACTCCAATTCATTGGGTAATGATATATTAGCATCAAAACTTGGTAAAGTTTTACAATTCCATGGTTAACAACCATGGTAATATGAAGGGTATGCCCTGATAGCACTCAAATGCATTTGGGTAATGATACCTTGACATCATGCCTTGTTAAAGTTTTATGATACCTTGGTGAACAACAATGGAAATATGAAGGGTGTTCCATGATATTTCTCTAATGAATTGGGCTATGACACCTTGACAACATGCCTTGGTAATGTTTTATGATACCTTAGATAAAAGCCTTGGTAATTATGATTTATGAAACCTTGGTGATAAACATTGGTGATGTGCTTATGAATTTCCCATTTTGATGTTGTATCCACATTTTCATGTTATGATTCATGTTATTTCTATTATGATATTCCTCATATTCATATGATTGTGACTTATTTATATGCCTCTTACTCACAGGATACCGTTTTTTATTCCTTTGTTGGGATTTATGCTCACCCCTTTCTTTGATGTATGTCCCTAGGATATGAGATGAAGTAAGATTAACCTAGAAGGAACCTATGAATAAGTCTATCAAGAGTATTATGGGATTTTTTATGTTTATATATTTTCATGTATTATGTTCCTATTTCCAGGACACTAAACCCAAAAGATATTCTGAATTTTTAAGTGTTGTATCTTGAGATGAAATATTTATGTAATAAAATGGTGGGTAGCCATTGTTGGTATCAAATGGAGTTTATTTATTTGTAGAAAATAGGATTATAAAACACTAGTAAAAATCTTAAGGATAAGACTAAATATAGGAAAACATCCTGGTATATTGGTGAGTATTAAGTAAGAAGTTTCCAAGAAAACACATCATTGTATGGATAATAAAATTGGATGTGGATCTGGCACATATGTACCTAGGGGTAACACCTAAAAACACTGAATTTTGATAGACATGATTGGAAATGAGTTCATGAAAATGGGTGTTATTGTACACCTGGTTTGATACTCTCAGGGGATATGCTTTGTTTAATCACAAGATTGTAAAAAACATTATGAAGGATATAAGGATAATGTAAAACTTTTATTAAGATTGAATCATATCATACAAGAATCATGATATAAGAAAATCTTAAGATTTTTTTTCCTTTAGAATTTATATTTTAAGATTCCCAATAAGTAACAAATTTCAAGGACAAAATTTATTTAGGGGGGATGTAATGACCCAAGTTTTTTCCAAATATATATAATTGATTTTAGAAATAATATAATATTTAATAGGTTTTTATATAAATTAATATTTTATTTATCATGATAATTCATGTTGGAATATATATATTTTATATAAATATGCTAAAATATATATGTTATATATATGCTAAGATATATGCATGAAAAAATATTTTAGTTATTTTTATATGTTAAATTTATACCATTTTTTATTCTTAGTAATTTATTATAATATAAGATACATAATTTAGATGATAATATAAATTAATTGAGTCCTAAGTAATTTATTTGGAACCTATGAGTATTACATTAATGACATTAATTCCAAGCCATTAATAGAACATTGGTCTCAATTATATCCTCTGATTTTTTTTTCTATTTTTAGATAAATAAATATATTAATCTAGATATGTTTTATTAATTAGTGTTTTTCATTCACATATTATATTTTATCCCTTAAAATTTCATCAAATTTGACCATGTGTTAAATAAATTATGTCTAAATCATTATATAAAATAATTATGTCCAGTCAAACTATCTAGGTTCAATGTACTGAATATCTACGATTTTATTATTATCTTAATGATAGAATTTTGTAATATGATATTATGTGTAATTTCCCCATATTTATTCCACATTCACCATCAAAATTGCAGTTTATTTTTCCATGTATTGAAGAAGTTATGACCAAATAATTTTAGAAACTAAATCTGTCCAGACATTTTTTTGAGATTCAATATACCTAATGTCTAAACGTTTTTGAATACTTTAATATAAGAATTTTGGAATGTGGTATTCTATGTAAATTCTTCCCTATGTATTCTTAGTCCACCATTAAAATTTCATCCTATAAAATGATGTTTTGTAGGAATTCTGGTTGAATCACTAATAAAAATAATTCAATCCTAAAAGATTCATTGAACCTAAAAGCTTTTACTTCACACATGATTTTGACCATGAAAAATTTCAAATCAGATGTTTCTCATGTCACGACCTGACCCATACCAGGGCTTGAGCTACAACTACCCCAAGCCCACCTCCATAGGCCAGGGGTTGGTGACTAGTGCCGAAGGCACAACAAACTCGGGGAGGGCTTTACCTAAGAACCTATACATACACACGCATCCAACTCAATGAAAAAGTGCAAAGGAAAAATAAAATAAAACACTACTATATATAAACCAAAAACATGAATCGACCTATAAAGAGTACAAGTATAGAAAAGTAGACTGGAAAGAGAAAGGGAAAAAATACACACCCAACTAGAAAAGTGTCACAACCCAACAACATGTGAAAAAGTAAAATAGTTGGGAGAGTCCTTCTCTTGAATCCCAAGCTACAACCACCACACATGGTCCAAGATCATGTATCCCTAAACTCCTATGAAGTCATGATCAACCCGTACGTTGTCTAAAAGGGCACACCAAGTGTGGGAAAAGCCCAAGCAGGGGTGAGTATAAAAATACTCATTAGGAATCCCTGAAGGATCAAGGGAGTAGCAAGAGAGGTACTAAAGTGGGGAGTAGTAGATAGAACAAGGTACAATAAAATAGTACAGTAAAGGAGTGCACCTAAACCCAATAAAGGAGTGAAGTAAGATCCTCAAAAGACAAGGAGATAGAAATGGTGAGAAGATGAACTTCTTTCCGAGTCTTAGCTACCTATAGTGGGAGAGTATACTCATCTAACCATGAGAATATAGACACATAAAGAACGCGGCATACCCCAAATGTCTTCACCTCTCCTAGAAAAAGAGTAACCAAAACCAAAGGAGTGGGTACTGGAAACAACATATATGTATATGCCCAGTCAAGGAACCCAAATGAGAGAGTAAAGGGATCTACATATCACAAGATCAGACAAGTAAAATTGAGTAGACAAAGGTTCTAAAAGTAATCATTGATGCCTAGAATCCCATACATTTGCTCTGATCTGCAAGTCAAGGGGACTCAATCATCGCACCTTGATATTATCCACATTGGGTGACACTATCTCACCCTCACAATTTTAGATCCCGTCATAAGGATGTGTCTTGGTGGGAAAAGTGTCCCTATTTCTTGAGAGTCCAAATTCACATCAAATAATGTATTGTCACTATGCCACATAGTCAAGAGATCATGTCTCAAAGTCGAGGACCCATGCCCATCCCTACTGGAGGGTTCCACTCTAGTGTCGTCAAGGACACTTCCCCAGATCAACTGGAGGGTTCCACTCAGAAAGGATTGAGAGGGTTCTAATATAGTCTCATCAAGGTCCCATCCCCAGCCCAGCTGGAGGGTTCTACTTGGAACTACCATTGGGGACCACTACCTAGCCCAGCTAGAGGTAAGCCCGAAACTGCTCTGGCCATACTGGCTGGATGGTACTTATCGGAAAAGCATTGAGGAGCACTAACCATCCTCACTGGATGGTATCTCTCAGTAAAACAATGTTTCAGTCTTCAGGTGTCGTCCCAGATAGTATTCACACACAAAAAATATCACATTATAACTTAGAATCCACTACGAAGGGCACTATCATGTTCTAAATGAAAAAACACTTAGGATAGGCTACTCGAGGGCCAAAATATGAGTCCAAAATAAGGAGATACGAGAGACAGAAGAATTTTTAAACTAGTAAAAGACACGTGTGGGGCCCACATGTTATGTGGTACTTCCTCGTCACCTGGCCGTGAACCTAGACATTCTTAGGTACTAAACTGCAATCAAGCACCCCTAATCATGTTAGTATACTCCAAGATTACACAACATGCTCGAACAATAGACTAAAGAGCACACAATTCACATTGTTGATATGAAGGGAAAATAAGTAATTTCACTAACACGCCTCCTCAAACAGAACCAAAACATTTGACTGCATCTCTTCATACGTCTTCTCCACTCTCACAAGAGTGGAGAACACATAAAAAGGATCTTCCACTGATATCCATTTCATTTTTCCACATTTAATGAGAATTAAAACAAGGATTCTCATGTCCAAATAGATCACACTGTTTTGATCCTTGCTAAAAAAACATGCAAGGATGACTATTAATTCACCCCAAATGGACATCCAATGGAAAAGTCGTAAGTTATCATACTATTCTCAAAGGAAATATCATGGGTCCTACACCTTAGTCCTGAAACAAATTAAATGGATCACGCTATTGTGATCCTTATGAAAAAAAACATGAGATGGATTATTAATTCGTCCAAAATAGATAACTGGGGAAAAAGTTGCATTTCACCAAAAAGTGCACGAACCTACCCCGTGGTTCCCACACCTCAACTTTATCTTAATCACCTGAAATTTGTCTTGAAATGTTTTCACAATGTCTTGGGTAACAATGCCTCTAACAGTGTGTCAAATAGACCTCCTGTCTGCAAGAAAGGTTTGATGTAAGATTCCCAAATAATAATAATTAAATTATTATTATTAAATTCAAGGGTCTCATGCAACCAAACCATGATTCCAATACTTAAAAGTCTCAAAATGGTATAAAAAGGTATTTCTATTTGAGAGGGAACTGTGTCTACAGATGGTGTTTCAATCAGATATGCTGTTTAGGTGGTACGACTTTTTGAAGCTATATCAGTTTGATTCAGACTAGTCCGGCCTGACATAGCCAGACCTAGACAAATGGTCTGGCCCACTCTGGTAGGATTGGTACTGTTCCACCAGCCCATAACCCACCTGCCGCTAGCCCGACCCACGCGTTCCCCGACCCGATCCACGCTGCCGCCTCAGATCCGGTCCGCACACCATCCTCGAATTCGGTCCGCACTCCCTTTGCCTCGAGACCCTGCTAGTCCCCTAATCAATTTCGACACCTCGGGTCATGTGGACTCCTTTTTTCACTAGTCTTCAACTGCCTTCCATGACCCTGCACCGACCTCACCATCCCGGTGTGCCCCTCCGTCACCGCAACATGCCAGCCCGATCGCCTTAGCGCCCTACCTAACTGACACCACCGGACGCTCCTCAGTCAGGACGACCTCCTCACACCCTCGGTTTCCTCCATCTTGCCATCCCAGCCTCCTCCATCCAGGACACACCACCTTGGATGACTGTCGCACCATCCTTGTCACCCTCCATAGCCGTCGCGTGCTGCTTCTGGCTGCCGTCACCATGAGATCTTCCAAATGCTTTATCAACCCCTTCGGTGGCCCAATTTTGAAGGCGTGAGTAGATCTATGAACCTTACGATGAGGGATTCCTAGAACCAGCCTCCAATAAATGATCCTCCATCTATTTGTCATGCCCAAAAGTTAACGATAGGTATCCACGAAGAACGTATGAAGAACACAGTTTTAAAACATAGATCAGTGGTTGTGTTTGTATGACCATTGATAATTTATAAGCCAATGAAAAAGGATTGATTTATCAAATTTAAAAATCCAATCAGGGGTAAAAAAGGGAATAATCCTACCTTGATTCGACTGCCCGACATTTATGGCACGTCTTCTACGATCCTTCTTTGATCCATCAAGGATCCAGCAGAGATCACTACTCGAACCAGTGAAGAATGTAAAATAACATTCTTGAGAGGAGAGAGAGAGAGAGTGAGCTTCTAGTGAGAGAAGGTATTAGGCCAAACCTAATCCCAAACTCCAACTTTTTCTATTTATAGGAGCTTCGCTCAACACAGAATCCCAAACTCCCACGCCCGCTCATTTTATGTCATGCCTATGAAAAAACCCAATTCTGAGACCCTGTTTGAATGTTATTTGCTTCAGAATTAGGAGTAAAATAATTAAATTTATTTATTTTAATTACTATTTTTCCCCTGGGTGGCGTTTTTCACAGAAGTCCCACGCCAACAAAAGTTATACCTCGATTAGGGTAAACACCACATTTCAGACTCAATCGTGTCCTTATATTTCTACTCCGAGCTACTATTTAAGAGATATACCATTTATGACTTGTACATAGTATAAAAACACTTAATATTTTCATATAATGTATTTCAGGAACACCGAGCCTTGTAATTTCATGCCGTCTTAGAACCTAGCTCTGGAAATATATGTATAAATATTAAAAAAAATTACAAGGAAAAAAAGTTGGGTCTCTGCATCATTCCATTCTTCAATATTTTCATCCTTGAAAAGTAAAACTAGGGAAAAAAACTTAGGGTACTGAACCTGCACTTAGATCTCCCACCCCAGGGAGACTTCTGAACATTACAATGATGTCACAACACACAAAGCAAAGGGATGGTTCATCCTCATAAGGTTTTCTTATGATGATGATGTTCATTGGAACATGAACACACCTACTCATCTACAACACATTGAAGACATCATTCACCCACTCCAACTATTGGGGGGGGGGAGGTGGTTGGAAACCTCGCCATATATTTATATGGTCCCAAATGGCCCGAAGAAACATGATGGAAAAGTTTGTCTCTCAGACTGAACTTCTACATCCCACATCGCAACTAGAATCACTATTGTCCCTGGAATAGGGTCTCGTGATTCCCCCCTTTAGAATATACATCTAGTGAAAATACCAAGGATATATGGTCACATAATATTTTATAGTTGATGTATCACAACTGAGAATATCTTACAAACTCTAGAATTGAAGGAGTAAACACTATCGACTGAAGGAAAGTTGTACCCTCCGGATCCACCAGGGTCATCTTTGAGGAAGCTAACTTCTATGAAACTTACCAAAATAGGAGAGATTGATACTTACTTATAAGGTAATCCATTACAAAGTTTCTTGTTCCTGAAGTATATACTATCTTGAAGTTGTAGTCCTATAGAAATTTCAACCAGCATCACCGCCGCATGTTCAGGTATCTCTGAGTGGAGACGTACCTGATACTTTGGTGGTCTGCACAAACCACAAAGAACCCTCCTTGAAGGTAGGATCTTCACATTCTTAGGGATAAGACAACCACTTTCAGCACCAGATAGTGAGTTGCATAGTTCTGTTCATGGGGTCTCCATCATCTTGACATGTACTTGATAACTGCTATATCAAGTTTGACATTGAGAACGCAAGGTACCAACGAATAGGGCAGGTGAGTAAACTCATTCAACCATAAAAATATAGACACAAAAAGAACGTGGAATACCCCATGTGTCTTTTCTTCCCTTTTAAGGAGAGTAATCCCCAAACTGAACACTTTTCCGCACCCACAAGTGGCACTCTAAGTAAAAGGAGGTCAAGTAGAAAAACTCCACCAATAATGCCAGGACTCTTCTGACACTCCATCACACAACCTCACCCTGAATTCATAAGTCAGAGAGATTTATCCACCACAACTAAAAATTATCTTCTTTGGGTAGCACTAACTCCCCCTCACAGTTTTTCTTGCATCAAAAAAATGTGTCTCGGTGGGGGAAGTACCCCTTTTCCTCATCTATTCGAAGCTACGTTGAACAAAACTGACATAGGGTTACACCGAAGCCTCGCATCACCCTGGTAAAACCACAAGAAAGGAACAGAGAGAAAAGAGTAATTTACAGTGTATAACAAGTTCTACTGAAAAAAGTTGAAAATACAAAAGGTGTACCTCTTATTGTCTTGTGCTATATATGATCATAGACATAAAAAGCTTTCGGATATCTGTGGACCCAACTGCTAGCTTCCTGATCCTGATGTGGGATGCCTGGTGGTGGTGGAAAGATATCACAACATTGTCCCCCACCTCTAACTCCTCCTGCTTCTCTTCCAGTACCACCTCCCCAGGGACAACCCAAATCACAACTCCGTCTCTGGAATAGTGGTCCACCTAATTCCTACATGGTGTTCTCAGTACGCCCTATTGGGAAGTCTCATTCCATGTGAACTCACCCATCACAAGCATAAGACTAGACCTCCCTAGGATTCCCCCACACTCTGAACTACCTCAGGCCCATGAAACTACATGCTTGAGACCAATTATAGGGAGGCCTCCTACGTCAAGATCTTATTGAATGACATCTACTAGTGATTGAAGACATCTTAGCTCTGTTACACTCACTACCACAACCAGTTGTATGAAATTACTAGGATAGAAAGTTCTCTGTCACAAGTGCCTACTCCAGTACCCCAACATAGGTGAGGATGTACAAAGGTACTATGATAGCATGAATCTCTCTACAGAGTCCACGCTTGAACTTCCATGATCAGAAGTAACTGTTATAGATCATGTTTAGAGAGTAGTGTGCAAGGTCTGTGAACCTAGTCACATACTTAGTCACCATCATCCCTCCCCACTACCACTGAAGGATCTCATGAAGTCGAATAGCGAACAAGAAGGAGGGGTAGAACTCCTCATGAAACTCTTGATAGAAGTCATCCCATGGGAGCATTGTCTCATCGTGTATTTGAGTAACCAAGCTCCACTAATGCCCAACTGCTCCTTGGAAAAGGCTAGTATCCAAAGCCACCATATGATCTATTGGTGTCCTTACAAGCCTGAATATGAAGACCACTGACTCTAACCAAAGCTCTACTACCTAAGGGTCTGACTCATCATGAAACCTCAACGGTCTCTATCGCTGGAACTCACGAAGTGCACTCAACCTGTGCACATCCTCAGCCTACTATGCTGGGGCTGTCTACTACTCAATAGGTGGGGGTGCAGCTACCTACCCACCTAGAGGAAAGGGATCACATGATGGGTCCTAAACTGAGGCTTCATCTTTCACAAGGTCATCATCATGAACCAGAGATAATATACTAGATGAATTCCATCACATAGACATCCTGAATGTTATCAAGGAGTACCATAGTCAGATGATCATATATATATATATATATATATATCAACAACAATGGGGAGCCGACTAAAGAAGGAAAGTCAATGAATCAATCCTATATGATGCATGTACCATTGTTCCCTATAACAAGTGTCTAAGGGTACCGAGTCAACAAGTGGGTAATTAGGGTCTTGGTGAATGGATACTTCAGCTTCCCATACCATCACCAGATTCCCTGTCCTGAGATCTACCCTTGAGACACTTCAACACTTTTTCCCTAAACCCAACCAAGACCTTTTTAGGGATACATACAAAAAACTTCCCAATGGTTGAGCCACCTATGATACCACTTTTTCAGGACCCAAACTATATTGGGGATTGATCTACAACTACCCCAAGACCGCCTCCATAGGTCATGGGCTAACAACTAGCGTCAAAGGCACAAAAAACTCAGGGAGGCATTTTCCTAAGAACCTGTACACACACACATATCCAATTCAATGAAAAAGTGAAGATGAAAAATAAAATAAGATAAAACACTGCTATATATAAACCACAAACACGCATCGACCTCTAAATAGTATAAGTACAGAAAAGTAAACTGGAAAGGGAAAGGGGAAAAATACACACCCAAATAGAAAAGTACCACAACCCGACAATAGGTGAAAAAGTAAAATAGCTGGGAGAGTCCCACTCCTAAATCCCAAGCTATGAACACTACACACAGTCCAAGCTTCCATATCCCTAATCTCCTCTGAAGTCACAGTCAACATGTATATTTTATATAAGGGAACTCTAAGTACGGGAATGCCCAAGCAGGGGTGAGTATAGAAATAATCTGTAGGAAGCCTCGAAGGCTCAAGGGAGTAGCAAGAGAGGTACTAAATATGGGATTAGTAGATAGAATAAGGTACAATAAAAGAGTATAGTAAAAGAGTGAAGTAAGCTTGTCTAAACACAAGGTTCTAGAAATGGTGAGAAGATGAAATTATCATTGATTCTTCTGTACCTGTTGTAGGATAGTAGACTTTTCCATCCATGAGAATCTAGACATGAAAAGAACGTGGCATACCCCACACGTATTATCCTCTCCTGGAAGAAGAGTAATCAAAACCAAGGAGTGGGTATCAGAAACAAGATATATGTATATGCTCAGTCAAGGAACCCAAATGAGAGAGTAAGGGGATCTCCATCTCACAAGATTATCCTAAGAAAAGTGAGTAGCCAAAAGTTCTAGAAGTAACTACCAATGCCTAGAATCCCATATGTCTTCTCTGAACTACAAGTCAAAGGGACTCAATCATAACACCCTGATACTATCTTCTTTGGGTGGTACTATCTCGCCCTCATAGTTTTAGATCACGTCACAGGGGAACATATCTGTGGAAAAAGTGTTCCTCTTTATTGAGAGTAAAAATTCACGTCAAAGCACATCTCTTCACTATGTGGAATAGTCGAGAGATCATGTCTCAAAATAGAGGACCCATGCCTATCCTGGTTGGAGGGTTCCACTCTAATGTCATTGAGGACCTATCCCTAGACTAGATGGAGGATTCCACTAAGAAAAGATTGAGGACCCATGCCCATCCTAGATAGAGGGTTCCATTATAGTCTTATAAAGGACCCATATCCAGCCCAATTGGAGGGTTCTACTCAAAACTGCCATTGGGGACCACTACCCAGCCCAGCTAGAGGTAAGCTCGAAACTGCTACGACCATCCCGGCTGGATGGTACCTCTCGAAAAATCATAGAGGAGCACTGGCCATCCCTGTTGGATGGTATCTCTTGGGAGAACACTTCTGTAGTCATCGAGTGCCACTCTGGATAGTCGTCACACTTGGAACATCTTACATTGTAACTCAGAAGCCACTATGGATGGAACCATCACATTCTACACAAAAAAACTCAATATTGGCTACTCATGGGACAAAATCCGAGTCCAAAAGAAGGAGATATGAGAGATAGAAGAATTTGTAAAGTAGTACATGGTGGTTGTGGGGCCCACATGTCATATGGCTCCACCTCATCGCCTGGCCATGTGCCTAGCCATTCTCAGGTACTAAAATGCAATCAAGAACTCCTAAGCATGTCAGTGTACTCCCAGAGTATATGGTATGCTCGAACAATAGGCTAATGAGCACACAATTCTCATTGTTGATATGAAGGGAGAAAATGTAATTTCGATGACACACCTCCTCAAATGGCCCCAAAACATTTGACCGTATCTCTTCATACGTCTTCCCCAATCTCATAAGAGTAGAGGTTGACCCAAGCCATGGGTTATCTTTAAACACATCTAGAGGATCTTCCACCAATATCCCTTTCATGTTTCCACATTTAATAAGATCTTGAAAAAGGATATTAATGTCCAAATGGATCACACCGTTGTGATCCTTATGGAAAAACATGAAAGAACGATTATTCATTCACCCCAAATGGACACCCGATGGAAAATTAATAAGTCATCACACTGTGCTCGAAGGATGTCCTATATGACCCATGCCTTAGTCCTGAAAGAAATTAAATGGATCATTCCATTGCGATCCTTATGAAAACACACATGATATGGACTATTCAATCATCCAAAATGGATAAACGGTGAAAAGTTGCATTTCACCATAAAGCGTGCGAACCGGACCTTGTGGGCCATACACATCGACTTTATATTAAGCACTCGAAATTTGAATTGAAAAAAGTTATCACATGGACTAGGGTCATAGCACCTCTGAAGATGTGTCAAATATACCTCCCATTTGTAAGATAGGTCTAATGTAAGATTACTGAATAATAATAATCAAATTATTGTTATTAAATTCAATAGTCTTGTGCACTCGGACCCTGATACTGAGACTTAAAAGTCTTTAAATATTATAAAAAGATCTGTATCATTGATATGGACCTGTGACTATATATGGAGCATCAATCAGATGCTTCGTTTATGAGATACAGATTTTTGAAGTCGTATCAGTTTGATTTGGACCGGTCCGGCCTGACCTAGCCAAACCCGACCACTTGGGCCAGCCCACTCTGGCCAGCCTGGTACTGTTTTTCCAGCCCATGGCCCACCTTCCACTAGCTCATCCTATGTGATCTCTAACCCAATCCACACTACCACCTCAGATCTGGTATGTGTGCCCTCCTCAAATCCAGTCTGCGCTCCCTCCACCTCGTGACCTTGCTGGTCCCCTCGTCAACGCCCGCACCCCCCAAGTCACACGGCCTCCTACCGCTCCGATCTTTGTCTGCTTGCCATGAAACTGCACCAAACTTTCCGTACTGGTGTGCCCTGCCGTCACTACAGCACGTAGTCCCGCTCGCCTCAGCGCCCCTCCTAATCGATGCCGCCGGATGCTCCTCAGCCACACCAGCCTCCTTGCACCCCCAGTCTCCTCCGACTCATCTTCCATTCCTTCTCCATCTAGGCCACACCACCTCAGATGACCGCTGCACCACCACTGTTTCCCTTCATAGACGTCGCAAGTCGCTTCCATCCACTGTCGCCAGTGGATCTTCCGAACACCATATAAACCCCTCTAGTGGCCCGATTTCGAAGTTGTGAGCAGATCTATGAAACTTATGATAAGGGATTCCTAGAAATGGCCTCCAATCAACGATATTCCATTGATTTGTTACACTCGAAACTTAACAATGGGTATCTGCAAAGAACGGATGAAGAACAGAAAAAGAATATAGTTTTAAAATAGAGATCGGTGGCCCTGTTCCTACAACTATCGATAATTTTTAAGCCAATGAAAAATTAAAACGATAAAGGATGGATTTATCAAATTTAAAACTCCAATCGGAGGTAAATGAGGGAATAATCCTACCTAAATTTGACCATCCAATGTTTATGACACGTCTGATGTGATCCCACTTCGATCCGTCAAGGTTTTAGCAGAGGTCGCTTTTCAATCCGGTGAAAAATGTTCTTGAGAGGAGAGAGGAGAGAGAGAGATCTTCTAGAGAGAGAAGTTATTAGGCCAACCCTAATCCCAAACTCCAAATTTTCTATTTATAGGAGATCTGCTCAGCTTAGAATCCGAAACTCTTGCGCCTATGCATTTTATGTCTCACCTAGGCAAAACACCCCATTCCAAACTCAACGAAGGTCTCAGATTTCCAATCTGATACCCCATTCAAAATTCATTTGCTTTAGTGTCAGGGGTAAAATAATTAAGTTTATTTTTTTTAATTATGATTTTTCCCCTGTGTGGAATTTTTCATAGAATTCCCACGACAACAAAAGTTGTAGCCCACCTAGGGTAAACGCAACGTTCCAGACTCAACCGTGTCCTCATATTTCTAATACGAGCTACTCTTTAAGAGATATACCATTTATGACATGTGTACAGTACAAAAATAGTTAATATTTTGGTATAATTTATTATGGGAACTCCGGGCCTCGGAATTGCATGCCGTCACAACGCCTAGCTCTGGAAATATATGTAGAAATATTTCAAAGTCTTACAAGAAAAAAAAACCATACCTCTACATCTCTAGTTGTATGAAAAGATCAAAATCAGTTAATATAATAGTTTTCAAAATTTATTACCAATATAGAAATGGGGGAAAATGTTGTGATCAAATTTCTATGGTGGGACCCATCCAATCGAATCCACATCACCATTTATTTCATAGAAAAGTATCTCCCCTAAAACTGTGGATTCATATTTCATTATCTAAATGAAAATATAGATATATTTGTACATAATTTCAACAAAAATTTAATTATGTCTGACATAAAATTTTAGAAGAAAAATACTAAAGTGAATTTGAAAGGAAAAAATTGGAATTCCCGTGAAAATTTTCAAATTTATATCTATTCTTGGTCAAAATGTATTTAAGAAAAAATATAAAATTAAATTGGTGATCGATGTTTTTTATGACCTTCAATAGACATGAAAACATTAATTAAAAATAAAAAATGTTGGAATTAATTCCACCCAAAATTAATTGGATTTAATGGAATAATAATAATCATTTAAACCTTTAACACCACCACTCCTCAAGTATAAATACCCACCCACTCTTACCATTCTATCACACCAAATTTGAAGTTATCTCACCATTTAAATCCCAAGAAGTATATTCCATTTCTCTCTCTTAAATCTTGAAGATCTTTTTTGTTTTGAAGTTTTTTCACTCCAAGATTTAGGAAGTTACTCTTTAAGGTAAGAGAATTCTCCTTTTCTCCCTTTTTCATTCAAGTACTAATATTTTCTAAGTATTTTAAATATAAAATATTATTTATTTTAATTAAATTTTGATATTCCTTTTATATAAAAAATGTGTTTTATTAATGGGATACCTCTATTCTTTCTCATTATGTTTTCCCATAATCCACGTTGTATAATGTTATGTTGCTGAAATCATTTCATGAATTCTTATATTTTTATGAAATATTATCATATTGTGAATAACCAAACCTCTTATATTTCCATGGGTATTTACCTAGATGTAAAGATAATTTTTTGATTTAGGTATTAACATGTGTAAAACCCACATTCCACTTCCATGGGTTAAAAATTATTTCATGTTCATGTTTTTAAGCACCTATGTACTCAATGTTTTTATATGGAAATAAATGAATTGTAAATTATGTTTTATATTTCTTTTGACTTTCATTCACAGGTTTTAAAAAGGAATATTTTTATGGAATGTTTTTACTCTCTTTATAAAATAATAAAAAAAAATCTATTTTAACATATACATTGTCAATGGATTTTCCTGTTATCACAATAATTATTAGAAGTTGGATTACTTTGCAACATTTCATGTTTTATTCAAAGAAAAAACCTCTTTACCTTTTTTGGGTATTTTTGAAATGGTTTTCTAAAATGAAAGGGTATTTTGATATCCAAAAGTGTTTTTCAAACTGGTTTAAAAGAGTTTCAAAGGTTTTATGATGAAAAATGAAAGTGTAAAATGTTTTATTCATGATATGGTACTTGAGAATTATATATAAAAAATTGGTGAGCTCAATACATCTTATACAATGGGTTTCATCCCATTATAGTGCATGGGTGAGCCCGATATAGCTTATATAAAGGGTGAGCCCATTATAGATCTCCAATTCATTGGATAATGATACCTTGGCATCGTGCCTTAGTAATATTTTATAATACCTTGGTGAATAACATTGTTAATATGAAGGGTACACCCTAATATCACTCCAATGCATTTGGGTAATGATACCTTAGCATCACACCTTGTAAAATTTTTACAATACCTTGGTGAAAAACCATGGTTATATGAAGGGTTCTCACTGATAGTGCTCCAATGAATTTGGGTAATTATACCTTGGAATCACACCATGGTAATATTTTATGATACCTTGGTTTACAACCATGGTAATATGGATGGTGTTCCCTGATAACACTCCAATTCATTGGGTTATGATACCTTGGAGACATGAATTGGTAATGTTTTATGATACCTCGATCAAAATACTTGGTAATTATGATTTATGAAACCTTGTTGATAAATCCAGTAATATGATTATAATGTCCCATTTTTTTTGTAGCCACATAATCATTTTTGGATTCATGTTATTTCTATTATGATATGCCTCATACTCATATGATAATGCCTTATTTATATGCCTCTTGATCACATGATTCCATTATTTATTCCATTGCATGGATTTATGATAACCACTTTCTTTAATGTATGTCCCCATGATATGAGATGCAATAAGAGTAACCTAAGAAGAACCTATGAAGAATTAATGAAATTATATTAGAAGAGTTTTTTTGTGTATGTCTTTTCATGTTTTATGTTCTTATTTCCAAGACACTAAACCCCAAAAGATCTTATAATTGTTAAATATTGTTTCAAGAAATGAAAAATTTATGTAATAAAAAGTTAGGTCACCATAATATTAATTAAAATCATATTATTTTTAACATTTTTTAAATATTTTTTATATTTTTCTAATAATTTAATAATTACTACATCAATGTTGTGTAAGCTTTTAATGTAATTATTTATTCACTGAAAATTAAAAATAAATGACCATGATGAAGATAAATTATTTATATTTAAAATTATTATTTATAACAAAAAATATCCTCTGTTTATCCTCATTTTAAAAATATTATAGTTATTAAAAACAAGAGTGTGGATTTTTTTACTTTTCTTTACATAAAATATTATAAAGGTCATAATCACATCAAAATAGAAACAAAAGGTCATATAACAGAATCTAGGATGAGTATAGACAAAATTGAATCATCCAATAAAATTATGGGAAAATTTATCTTTATTTTCTAGTCCTTATAATATTATTTTTAACCCTTAATTACCCTATCTAACCTTTACTGTGGTAACAAAAATTACTATGGTTACTATTAATAATGACTAAAAATAAAAGGGGAATGTTTATCAAATTTGGACCTCCTAATTCCAAACATGGAATCAATTTTTTAAAATTCAAAATACATAAGTGAAATAATTTAATTTAAAATCAAACTGAAAAAATGCGATGAAAAATGGTTTTTCAGAGAAATGCCCTTTTTAAATATAAAATGTATTTATATTAAATTAAAGTATAAAATTCATTTCAAAAACCATAATTAGATTATTTTAAATAAAATGGAACTAAATAAATTTTAAAACTAACCCAAAATAGAATTTTACTTCATAAATATATTAAAACAAAATACATTTTTCAATAAAATCAATATTTTTCATTATTCACTGAAAAATAAAACATTTTAGAAAAATTTCAAAATCTACCCATAGGATTATTTTGATATGATGTTTTAAAAAATGATATTTTTTTTATCAAATATAATTTCTAAAATTTCTAGAAACTTATTATAGCATTTTATCGCAAAAAGAAATAAAAACGTTTTTGAAGAAAACCAACTTTGAAGAATAAAATGGATTTACTAAAAATCGAGTGCATATTTCCTAAGAATTAATCAATAAATTTTTATTGATTGAAAAAGTTATATATATATATATATATATATGTATATATATTTCAAAAATTAGTTAGCCCTATTCCCACATTCCAATTTAATGGATATGTTATAATGGTCATATTTAGATAATAATATTTCATGGTTTGATTATGCTCTAGGTTGTATATTTTGTATGATATCAAACATATTAATAATTTTAAAATTTTGGGATATTAAACTTGACACCTTTAGTCTAAGAACTAAGACCCTAAACTATATACATTCTCTAGTGAGATGATCTGTATAATTTTTGGGTTTCTCATTCACATCAATTTTTTTCTTTCCCTTGTAATGTAGGTTTTAACACCTTTTGGTCAAAGATATGTAACCTTAAACTCTCTCCCTAATTTATCTCAATAATAAGACCATAAGGTATAGAAAAAAAATATAAATTTTTTTAGGATGAAACCCCATAAAGTTTCTCCTGAACAAAATTCAAGTCTTTGCTCGCCAAGCCTCTCACTTCCACGGATTAGAAAATAGTCGAAGCATAAATATAAAAAAGGGGTGCGTAAATACTATAGGGTTAATAATTTACCCATGAAAAAAGATAATCCATGCCCTATAAACCCAATAATTCAGGGAAAAGTTAGAGTGGTGATAGATCATATCTTTTCACCCAGATTATGTGGTCCATACATGATGGCATAACCTTTAGGGTTCCAAAACCATTCTTGAATATTCTTAATGACCATAAATATAATTCATTTAAAAAGTGTTTTAATTATTTAAAAACTTTCCTTGTACATTAGTAATAAGTGTATTCCACTCCAAAGGACACCTGTATTTGACTATACGTACTATGCCCCTGATATGGCTCTGCATAATCACCCTTGATATGTCATGTCAACCAGAATCATATTCATTCTAAAGGAGAGAATCTTAAATTTATGTATACCCTAATACCATTTTAACAAAACCTGTATTTAAAACATAGTCTATGATCATCCCCATAATATGTGTCTCATCTCATCACCCCTGTTTCAAACTCCTTGAGTTATTATTTACACAACCCATGATCCAACTATTTATATTAATCTATTACCCTCGATGTTAAACACTTAATCATCAAGAATAATTTCAAAGTAAGAGCTTGGAATCTCATCGTTCAACCTTTAATTGTTCATCGTCACATGAATTTAAAACTCACAACAAAACAATACAAGTTCCATAACCATAAGATAAATTAACCTATTTTTTGATGTAATCTATAATGAGAGTGCACATATCTACCTCCTATGATCACAAAACCAAACTTAAGAACACTCTCAAGGAGTGAAAATATCTTCTTCTTGAGAGAACAAAAACCTAGCTCCAGAACACTCTTAGAGAGTGCACATATATACCTCCTGAAATCAAATAATCAAGTTATGGAACACTCTTGTAGATTTCACATATCTATCTCTTGATATTACACAACCAATCTCTAGATAACTCTCAAATATTGAACATATTTACCTCTCAAGATCGCTCAAGAAATATTTTGAATGCTCTAGGATAGTGTATGGCCACCATCTTCAATATTTGTGGCCATTCGGGTTAAGTTTATTAGGCTATATTTATTTATGAGATAATCTATATTAGTGATATAGGGCTCTACCAATTCATGTCAAGTCATCTTCACCCACAATTTCATGTAGGCTGCATCATATTTTGGTCCATGTATCATGAAATTAAATTGTGTGAACCTAGGTCAAAGATGTCATAACTTAAACATTATATATATTGGTATGAATTTCAAGAACTAAAATGTATAAATAAAGAGACATAAAGATCACTAGGATGAAACCCAATAATGGAAAACCTTGGTAAAATATTCGATCCGTCAATTACTGGTCACACACCTCATGTGTTCTTATCACGATTGGGTGTATGAAATTAAAAAAGGAACAAAAATCATTAGGTTTAAAACATTTAAATGGAATCCTAATAAAAATTCAAATCATTTACTATTAAGTATCCCCAATATTATTTTTAAGAAAAAGTTAGGGAAATAACATAAAAGATTAAAAACTTGTGGGGTCCATCATGGCCCCTATAAAAATTCAAATTTATAATCACTAGGTTTTTCATCTTAGGAAAAAGTTAGAGAATTTATCCATTTATAGAATACTGATTTAAATGATTCTATAAAAGCTAGAAAAAACATGATTCCATGGTGCGTGGTTACTTTTAAACATTGAAGCCCTCATCCCAATATTTTTACTTTGTGATCCTCATTGTTTTGAGAAAAATAACTTAAACAAATAGTATAACTTTAATCTTATGGTTATGTTACATATGTCTATACCTATCCATGGGCCACACCTAGGAAGAAATCACTTATCCAAATGGACCAACTATAGTGATATGGTGATTATACTTATGATTATACCATTCCATGAGACACACCTAGGAGGAAATCAATTTAACTAAAATGTTTAAGAATCAAAATTAACTTCTCCCATTTCAAATTCAATGTTCAAATGTCTTTAGGTTACTTTATCTCTATCTTTAAAGGATTTTTAAGTTATTATGAAGAAATAATCAGAGTAAGAAAAATAACAGTTGGTAAATAAAAAAATTATTCTATATTCATTGATAAAAAATATGAATGAGATAGAATCTATATACTGAAGTCTCTATTTGAAAATTGAATTAATTTTTTTTAGTACCGGTATGAAGATAAAGGATAGATTTTTGGGCTTCATTGATTTTATTATGAAGTTTAGAAATCACCAAAACCTCAAATAATTAAGAATAATGGAAAGTCAATAGTCATAAAGAATGAAGGTATTCCACCTAGGAAGAAATAATATTTTCCATGGTTTCAACTTCATCAAGGAGTTTATGATGTTTGATGCATTTCCCCTTGGTGATTGTAAAATTTTGTTCAATACATTCTACCAGAGAAGCTACTTTTTCAACTAAGAATTATTGCTCTATTTCCACCTTTTCATAATGGGATTCTTTCTAGGAAGTCACATCATGGAGACTAATAGTTTCTGACACTACTATAATTTTTATAATTATCTTTTTTGAGGTTTCCTCTTCCTAATTTCTTAGAATAACTCACTTCATGACACTATTAATCAAGAGATAATTGAACCCACCATACCAGAGCATTGTGAACATATGATAGTGTTTATATAGATTATTAGGAAAGTCCTCTAAAATATTTTTAGATATTAACTTCCAAATATCCTCACATATGGTTTTTTAGGTAGCATGAAAATGATCAATAGTGCCTTGATTAGGTTACAAGTCACTCGTATAGGATGCGATGTGTTATAGGGACAAATCACTTAGGGAATCTACTCACATTATAATCATATGGATGGAAGTTTCTAGAGAAGTTTTAACCTTGTATTTCCTTGATAATGGAGTTGGAACGATGATCCCTTATATAGGTCCCACCATTAGTTCCAGTGTTACTAGGACTAATGAAATAAAAGGAAAGAGAGATATTAGGAACTGAAGTGATGAAAGTAAAATTAAAGGATGATTTGAACACCCACCAATTGTTAAGGTTTGAGTCTCTATGACATAATCCATTTCTAATAAATCAGTACCTTGAGATTCTATCCTAGGTGAAGTTCCACTATCTACATTAGCAGGAACCCTAACTACCAATGATAACTCAACAAACAGTGTCATAAGAACATCACCAACTCTTTTCACCACTAAAATAATCAGTTGGATTAAACTCTATCCTAAATTATCATCATTTTTTAATCATAGAGTGCTGATGTTTTCATTAGGAATGTTTTCTCAAGGACACCCATGGATTATCTCATTCGACTTTGAAGCATTTTCTCTTCTAGAGTTGCGCATAGGTGTCACTTCTACCCAATGAGTAGAGGGAACCTAGAACCCTCATTTTCTAAGAGCCTTAACAATATTCTTTTCAGATAAATATATGTGAAACAAAAATCTAAATTAGTTTACCATATAAAAAAGTTACTAAATTAATCATAGAAAATAAGACTTACATACTTAAAACTCCTTATTAATGTTTTCAAACTCTACCAAAGATAAAAAAACATCAATTATTTTTAGAAAATCATCTCCCTTTTTTGGAGCACTGATGATTTCATATATCCCTATAAAATATCCTCCCCCAGCAATGGGAGTATTATTTGAGATATTCAAATCCAAATTTGTGGGAACCAGGGCAATATATGTACAAGTCCATACCCTGCTATAGAAGTAATCTTAAAAAACATTTATAAAAAGGTGGATTCAACATTTACCCTTTGAATCATGGGAGAAGATGAACTTATATTGACTTATTCCACTTACATGACTCTTCAATAATTAAACTCCTAGAAGGAGTGTTTGGAAGTGATGTTGGGGATACCTCTTGAGGGTTGGAGAGAATTGCTTCAATGGGATTTTCTAAACTAGGGGATATTGTCCCTCCATCAACTTTGGAATCCTTGAGGCATTGGTTTCATCTTCAACATAATATGTTGGGGAAAAAATAGGTGATGGAACCCTTTATAACCCCTATAAAATTAAAGTAAAATAGTAAGTAGTGAGACAACATCAATATCAATATGACAGTATCCAATAGGCATGTCTTATTTACCTCTGAATGAAGATCATATTGTGTGGTATTTTCATCTTCATCGCTTAATTCAACCCCCATAAATTTCAAAAGTAGTTTGTATGAGGAGTCACACCCACTAATGAATGAATATTGTTCTCCACATATCCAATATAATCCTTAACTTATTGAGGTTTTCTTTCATGGGAGACATACATGGGAGCTTTGACCTAGCCAAAACCCATGAGTATAACCTTCATCACTTAGAGTGAGTGCCAAATATCCTCAAGGGATCTTCCTTCCCTCCATAAATCACACTCTCACTAGGCCATTGGATATTTAGTATTATTAGGAATAAAAGGTAGGTTAATTTCTCCACTCAATGTAGATAGAGTGTCCAATTGTCACAACTTATTCTTCGATAGCTGAGATGATGATTCCCCTTTTTTGTGATTCTATTCTTAAGATTCTCGCCCTCCATAGGTTTTTGGTCAAGCCTCTTCCCAATTTTTTTTTGTTTCTATGGGACTGGCCATATCCTCCACCATATCTTGTTCCTCTTTACTTTCATCATCAAATGTGCCTTTTAACTGAGGTACTACCTCACATAACTTCCATTTAGGATATGAGTGGATCCAAGAATCGACATAGTTTGTTGAAACCCTTAGAGGAGGTTCAATGGGTAAGAGGGACACTTTGACACTTGCTTCCTCCCATGTCATAATTAACCAAAATTGTTTCACCACCATCAGATGTTTCTCAGACCACACACTTAATAGTAGATTAGGTAATTTATTCTAGATATAGAATAAATAAATCCCAAATATTCAGGGTATATAACCCTCACATAACCTCCTCATATATCCTAGATACCATGACACCCTCCCAAAGAGATTCTAAATACACACATGACTAAAGTCCCCCATTTTCATTTTCAATAGTGGTTCTGGTTGGTGGTTTATATGTAACAAATAAAAATTTATTGTACTGATTTAACTTATCCTTTATACCTAGAGAAATCAATAATATTGACACAACTTTTCTAATACTCTAGATATAAGGTATAAATTCAGTGCTAGGAATTTCCTGAGAGTCAATGAACACATAAACTTCAATATGGACTACTATCCACCCCCATAGTACTTGGACTAGGTCAAAGATCTAGAATATGTCCTCACCCTTATAATCATGTCTAAGCTATCAATATAGTTTGGTTAGCAATGATAATTCCAAGTTAACCCTATGGACACCCATCATTTTGGTGGCTATTACCAAGATCCCAATCCTAAATCTACTATTCGATTCTCATATACGGTTTTCCCTATTATACTTTTCACTAAATTAATCAATTCCTTGGTGAGTGGTGGAGTTCTCTTATCATTATCTCATGTGGAGGCTATAGGGATAATATCATCATATATATTTCCCAAAATAGGGTCCTCATCTATCATTTTCACTCCCCAAAGGATGATTCCTACCTCTCCATGAACCATATGGAAAGTATTTGTGTCTAGGATACATCTAATAAATATCTATAAGATAAAATATGCTTTAGGATGAGAATATTTCTAAGATACCTAGATGGATTCATATAAACCCACCATCTTCAATTCCTTTCCAAACTCATTAAAGCACTAGTGTTCCCAAAATGCCCAACCCTAGTCCTTGTTAAACACTCTTCTAGATCATAGGTCCCATATTATCAACCAAAATTTTGATTCAATTTCAATAGTTGACTTGTATTTGTGCACATTTAACTCAATAGTGTGTGGATTATATTTCAATGTATGGGGATTGTATTCAAGAACATATACTTTGGGGAAATTTAGATCTTTGATGAAGCACCCCACCATTGATATGTTAGCCCATGGTATCTCTGAATATCGGTTGATCCAATTCATCAGCAAGTTCCAAGCCCACGTAGTAGGTATTTATGCATCTATGAGAATCTAAAATCCATAAAAGAGGAGCCTATCTAACAAGGGATAGTCCTGAAGCCCCACTCCCACCAAATTTGAGAGTAAATAATGTTTTTCTTCAATTTATTGGTGTTTATTGGCCTCAATGATCATTGTTTTTTCTACCCATATTGAAACCATAGCTTGAACATGTTCATATTGATCTTGGGTCATCTTATGAACTAGAAAAATCAAATAGTGAGATCCAAAACCAAAGAAATTTCGAAGTATAGAAGACCACATAGTAAACACATGGCTATTGTATGGTAACTAAATGGAATTTTATAATATGTTTGATCAAAAAAAAGTTTATAGCAACCATGTGGTGGTTCATAAACCACAAAACCCTTATGAGAATAGTGAGGGAACTATTCCAAGGCATGTATCCACCTTTCGAGCTCATGGGGGCCATTTTGGTCACATGATAAGGGAGAGTATCCAAGATCAGAAGATTTATCATGTTTATCGAGGGAACAAATCATAAAGCTTATAAAAATGAAAAAGGGAGTATGTTTCCTTATTTATAGGAAACACCAAAACCTTTCAAATACCCACCAAATACCTTCTACAGGACTCACATGCCTCGCTAAGTGAATCCCTATATGGGATTATTCTTACTTACTTGGAAGGAAACCTACATCATGACCACTATGCTTCATTCCAAGGGGGAACTAGTTAATGCTCATACACTGAGGACCAAGTGACCATGTTTAGGAAACCGTATGAATACCCACCTGATGAGAACTCTCAATGATTCAGTAGAGATCATACCAACATCACTCATTTTCTACATGAAATGACCATGGGTCCTTAATGATGATTAGTGTCGAGCCTACTTAGAACTACCCTCTTTCTATGTGGGGTGATAGAGAAACATCACCATTATATACAGGTGTATCGTACATCAATATTTCATGATTCCAAGACCATCTTAAGGGATGGTGGGATTTTGCATGACTTCTAGGTGGTAACCCTCACAAACACTCACTTGATCAATGGGTCCCTAGTGCATAAAAATGAGAAACAATACCCTATGACTACCCGCTTCACCTAGATTGACTATAAAATCTTGGTAGTTGTTTCCTTAGCCTTGCCTATAAATACCCTAGTTTTCATTTAGAATGCAACATAAAAAAAATATGAAGAATGGATGATGATCTAGAGGATTTTTTGGAGAATCTCACAGGTAATCCTCCAACCCTAAAAACTCTCGCTTTGAATCCCCTATTCCCACCTCTAGCCAGGTTCAATCCTTTACCCACCTAGTGTACTAGTTGAGCTTTTCTCCATGATGAAACTACCACACAAAATTTCTCTCATAGCCTAACTAACCCATGGTATGGCCCTCACCATGCAAATACCATGTGGCATGTATTTCTTTTGTACCATGCAGTATAGCCCCCTTCAATGTATCTAAGCCCCTCCTTTCACCAAAACTCTCACAACATGAATTATTATATCTTATGGTGTCCTTTCATTAAGGAAAACTTTAAAAGACCACATCCAAAACTCCTCCAAAACTTCCATAACTACTTAATCAGGGTATTCATACTAGCCTGAACTCCTATGATTGTGAATTAACTTGAAAAAAGAGGTTAAAGAATTATCCTACCATATAGGTAGAACTATAGGGTGAATCACGATCATCGATTCATTTGATAAATATCGTCCCTATCAGGGGAATCATGGAGCAGTCTCTCCTGACTCGATGATGGAGTTATTCTCTATCCATTGAGGCGGGATGAATAGGGAATCCCTCAACAAGTAACCCATATCCTTTCTTGTAAGATTTTATATACCTCCTACCTTCCATATCCTATCTCTGGTCCACCATTGGACTGGGAGAAGGATCTTTTTTTTGTGTGAAACCTTTTTAAGTGTAATACCCAACATTTCCAATATGGTCCTCCTTATTAGGTATAAACCCCAATATTTATAATTTTCTTGCATCAATTACTGTGGTTTTAATAGTATTATAGAAGGTAGTAGACCCTAGGTTGGATATTGTGTATATTGTATATTAATTGTATTTTTATGTAATTTCTTACATTCCACCACCCAATTTTGAGTAATGTGACTGACACCAATATGAGGTCTTAGGTTCTAGGTTTTCACTTAATATATACAATGTGGGTGATACAGATGGATGATACTCAGCCTTCCCCACTCTCCCTTCTATACATAGTGTATTTTTTGGAATTATAAGGTTATAATTTGATGATGAGATAGTGGTGTGGATATATTATTAGATATCATGGGGAGGAGGTTACAAGGTTTATGTCCTTTATAATGAATCTTGTTTTCTATGTGGTATGTGGTTGTGATACTTGGAATATAGTTGTGGTATTTTGTATATGATTTTATTATGTGGTATGTACTTTATTTTTCCACTAAATCACATACTATGTCCCCATGAAAATCATTATGTTGTTGGTAGTGTATTTTCATGGTATATGATACCACTATATGGTGTATACAAAGAATAATATATGATATTATTTGATTAGCCCTCCCAAATTGATTATAAATATTTTTTTGGATTGTAGACACATTATATAATTATATGTATATAAAACATTAATTTTTAAAGGATTTTAACAATTATTTTAATAAATGAGGTGGAAGCTAATAGGGTTCTAGTTTTTTAATAACATATGAAATGTTATAACTCCAAGAGTCTCTTTCATTCAATGATGGTATCCTATAAAAGGAGCCTCTTGAACCTTATTTTAGACACCAAATATCATTCTCAACTAGCTAAATCTATCTCAAACTATTTATTCTCTATTTTCCGTAGAGGAGGTGTTAACATGTTGTCTAA
Organism: Viscum album; assembly: GCA_963277665.1. Lineage (NCBI taxonomy): Eukaryota > Viridiplantae > Streptophyta > Magnoliopsida > Santalales > Viscaceae > Viscum > Viscum album. The sequence goes on from OY728146.1 coordinate 2,079,062,452, forward strand.
AGAAAAGAGGTCATGCTGAAGGGTTCAATGATTCTAATGGCTAGTAGATACTATCAAGCGTAAGAACCCATTTTTTGTTGCTAAGGGAACTTGATCAAGTTCAACATTGGATTTTTATTTTCTTAGATAGTGAGTTATACATGGATTATTGTTTTATAATTTTATTCTATTATTTTATTGTTATAGGATATTAGGTTTAGATTTTGTGTTTTCTTCCAATGATAATGGTCATTGAGATTCCCCATGAATCCCATCAATGATATCATAGAAAATATTAATGATGAATCAATAAGATAAAGATCCATCATGCAAGATTGAAATGGATTATTTACATTCACCACAACATCCCCCACTCTAATATGGATTTATTTATTCTTGTTTTTTCAAACCATAACATAAATGGATATGAAAATGGGTGTGGTCTTATAATACCATTCCATGGTTCAAGATAAGTAGTCATGAAAAAGTGCTGTGGAAAATATAGCATTGTATTCAATGTCTCTATGTCATGTTCTAGATTTTTCAATGTTGTGGTAACTTCCACCATGAGAATAGACCATGAAATAGTGAAAAAAATACAAGACCTTTTGGGGATTTTTATATCCATACTAAAATTACTTGGCAATAAGAAATATATTTCCCAAAAAGTTTAGCCCAAAAATCCTTCCAAAGGGTTATATTATATGGTATTCCCATAGGAACAAAATGGATTGGCCTCAGGGATAACAAGCATGGAGACTACCATTATAAGATTTGTTCCCTAGAAACTCTGTGTCATGGTGAATTCCATTTTGAGTATAATCTTAAAGAAAGTTTTATATATTTTTAAAATTCTAAAAAACCTTCAATGATGTGTTCCCTTCAGTCTCATGATAAATACATTTGGATTTAGATAGTCTCAATAGTAGTTTTGATATAATTGGTTGTCTAAAATTGTTTATATCATGTTAAATAATTATTTTATTTATTTATTTAAATTGATCCTATTTAATTATTTTGGTATATAATCTATTTATATAATGTAAATATTGTATGATTTTGATTAAAATTTTTAAACATCTTCTTATAAAAATTTCATATCATGCATTACATGTTAGGTATGACAATATAATTTTTTTATCTACCTTGAATTTAGTTTTTTATGAAGTTATAAGCTTGAATTTAGATTTTGAGTATAGTTTATACATATCAGGTGTCATATTTATGATGAAATTAAAGTCTCTCTTGAGTAAAGAATTATGAGTGGATGAAATTTGGGTCGAATTGCCCATTGGCCTGGAGGATTATGCCTTCTCTAAAAAAGTGGGGGTTGACTACCTGTTTCTCCATGCTTACTCTTGTGGGGATTATTTATTTTATATAATTATAAAGCTTTAAATGAAACATTTTAATATTCCTTATCATAAAATTTATTTAAATTTTTTTAAATATATTTGGATTCTATTTTGGATGAGTAACACAAACAGTGAATTATGTAAAGAGTTGCACATTAATATAGTTCAAACATATCAATTTTTGGAATGGAATAAAGATTATAACACTAAATCATTTGATACATGCATGCTTATAACATCAAAAAAAATGAGATAGTAAAGATTTCATGAGATAAAATAGTTTTTGAAATAATATGTTTAGGAAACATATAGAAATTATGTGAATAAGATAACCCTTAAAATTCTAAGTGTGAGATTACATCCAAAGAAAACACTTATAATGAACTTGATCTTTGAATATGGGTGACCCTAACCATTAGGTTCCCATGAATTATCTTGTGTAAGGAAAGCATGTTATAGGTGACCCTAACTGCTAGGTGCTTATATATAATATAATATTTTGGATACACATAATTAGGTAATCCTAACTATTAGGACACCAAAGGAATGGGGTTCAGTGAATCTATATAATGGATTAAGATAATTATTTATTTGATAAAACTATCAAAGAGTAATATATGATATGACTGACATGATTGTCTAATGAATATAGTCATGGATTATGCTATAAGATTATCTAGGATAAGTCATGAAAAAGGATCTTGGATCACTAAATGAATATGATGTATGGGGTCATCATTTTAGTGGGAGAACTTTCATTAAAATCCCTTTATGAAAAGATATAAAATATGATACTTACCCATATATTTTTCTTTTTTAAAGATTAAGGCATGCATCTTGATTGTAATTTTGAGGCCTCTTATAGGTATGGACTATAATATTATTCCAAATTGGAATATAAGTTTGAGAAGTTTTATCAAAGTGAAGAATTTTAAGAATATGTATTCAAATGTTATAGAAATAAATTTCTACAATTCCGACTCATGGGTACTAGATATTAGGTGTGTATCACACATTTTTGCAGATAAACATAGACTTAGAAATATGAGAGAATTGATTAAAGGTGAAGTGGATATTCATGTTGGAAATGGGGAAAGAGTAGCTATAATAGATTTTAGAACTTATGATCAAATACCACCTAAACTATAAAAAAGTGACTTATACCAACAAAAATTTAGTGACAAATAATATAACTATTGGTTAAATTGAGTAATTCCAACATATATGAAATTGTATCAGTGTTAATTATATATACCACTAATTGATTTTACTAATAGATATATCTGTTGATATTAATAACTCAATACCATAAAATAATTTACTAGCAATAAAATTTTCTATTTTATCACACATATATATATGTATAAATAATTTTTTCCCAACAAATAAATATTTTGTTATTAATTATTATTATTAAAAAATATTTTACCATTAAAAAAATATGTTATGATAAATTATTCAATAAAAAATAATTTTATCAATAATTGAATATATATATATATTAATTATTTATTATCAATGAAAAATCTATGCATATATTTTTACATAAAATATTAATAATTTAATAATATTTAATGAAATGATAAGGAATAGTATAAAATTGTTATAATTGATCCAAAATTTGAGATTATATATAATTTTTTTAGAAATATTTTATTTTAATTAGATAGAAAATTTTATTATAATTATTAAACTTATTCTTACTCAAAAAAACTTGTATCCCAAATCATCTCCCACTTTGCTTTTTCAGCCCATTATTTTTCACCATCAATTCGATCCCACCCATTCAATGCCATTATGTGTTGCCCCAACCCTTCCCATGGCTGTGAAACCATGCTATCAAGGGAAGCAAGGAGACAAATCCATGTGGGTTTTAAGTGTAGTTTTTTATCTCTAGAATAAAATGATTTATCTATATACCCCTTTATTTTATTACTTACGTTCTATTAAAATATCGCAAGGTTGAATCCTGGTATGTGATTGTTAATATATCTCTATATATCTTCCACTACTTCTATATTTATATTAACCCTAAGTAAATATTTTAGAATATTATGAAGATTCACATATTCTATTTTCCTTTCCTTTCAATCTCATGGAATTCCTTTTCTTGGTAGTGTGGTACTATCATTTTCATATTAGCACAAGAACTTACCTTAATACTAAAATCATGTAACTTTATTCACATGAGTTTAATTTTAAGACTTAGGTTAATGATTTATGTGATTTCAATTTATGATTTTCATAATGGATGAAATTTCTACCCTATTTGGAATCTATTATTATCACTCATTACTTATGTAATCACAAACCCAACAAAACCATTTTCAAATTCTAATTTATTTCTTTTATCCTCATATGTTTCCTTTTTTATCATTCATGTCAAAATTTATTTTTCTTATTATTAGTGAAAATTGTTTCTCTTTAATTACTAGGATTCCACTTGGCCTTATTATTCTTCCATTATTTCATGGTTTCTCTTTCACTATTATTCATTTGATCTCATGATTCTAGTTTGAGAAACAAATCTCTACCTAACATTCTAAAAGTTCACATTCTATAGGATCTGATCATTTAGTTTTCCTCTATACTGATGATTCAAATCAACTAAGTACTGGCTCTTATAAAAGACATATATTATGGGAAATATTTGAAAATTTTTCTCTCTATAATAGGAGGTTTCAAATTCTTTATATTCTTGGGAACTATTGAAACATATTGGATTTATTCTATATGGTTTTCATGTTATTTCACACCATATATATTATCTCTAAGAGATATGGGGACCACATGGAAATGCATATAGATAAATAAATCCCATAATCTAAAAATAGGTATGAAATTTTAGATGAAAAAGTTTCGAGTAAGATACTAAAAAGGTTGAAAGATAGGAAACCAATTTAGATATGATGTTTACCATTCATTGTGATACTTCTAAATTACATCATCTATTTTTTCCATTATTTTCCATTTTTTAAGATTTATTTCATCAAGATTTATGATGATTGGGAATGAAAAAAATATTTTTTTTGAGAAAAATATATCATTTCTAGTCAAGGATTTGTGTTTTTTTAAATTTTAAGTGGATTTTTAGCTCCCCTATTCATTTAGGTTTCCTAGTTCTTTTTTTATCTAGTTTTATATGCCCAGATATCTCACTACTCACTAAAATTTTAAAAAATAAAACAATATGATTGTTTCAAAATTTTCATGATTTATGTTTTTTATTGTATCATTATTTTTAAAGAAAATAATTTTGTATTTTATTTATGTTTAAATTTTTTTGTGATCAGTCAATTTGTTTATTTTCCGAAATTAATCAACCATTCCATACTAAAAAATGTAAAATATCAAAAGGATCATATTTGTTAAAATTTTTCATAAAATTTATTAAGGGAGTGTCTTTGATTTATAACTTAAGTCCATGTTTTTTTCAAAA